>CAWTZC010000360.1:0-1260000 GCA_963919715.1 Microtus obscurus | reverse complement strand
AAAACTAATAGAATGTAATATAAATGGATCCCCAAATTACTATGTTTGGGGAGATTCTTTGTTATATTACACTGTATATGACTAAATTATTCAAAAGACTAGAAAAATATGGATTTAGGGCATCTGAGGTTTTGTGTGTGATTTTAATTTTTCAAGTGATAAGTTTAATGAAAGACAAAGATTGTTTCCTTTTAACAATAAGATATGTATTTGACTATTAGAAAACATACAAAAATGTAATTTAGTAATGTCAAAATACTGCACGTACTGGCTTTATGGGAGCCTAGGCAGTTTGGATGCTCACCTTACTAGACCTGGATGGAGGTGGGTGGTCCTTGGACTTCCCACAGGTCTGGGAACTCTGATTGCTCTTTAGGTTGACATTGACGAGGGAGGGGGAGGGGGAGGGAAATGGGAGGCGGTGGCGGGGAGGAGACAGAAATCTTTAATAAATAAATAAATAAATAAATGAAAAAAAAGTGTATCTACAATGAGCAACTCAAGAGAGCCTTCTTAAAAAATAAAAATACACAGTGAAATACCTGTGGTGTGGTGAGTCTTGAATTGCCTTTCTCTTAAATTTCTACCTTAGCCACATATTTTTTTTAACCAATCCATTTTTTTTATTCTTAAGTTCTTGACATTACAGAACTAAACTGAAATTTATTAACATTCCACTCTTACATTTCTTACCGACAAACAGAAAAAAAATCCATGAGCCAAAAACCCAAACAAAACTAAAAACAGGGAAAAGCTTATAAAACTAAATATGCATCCCAGCATTAACAGCTGAACAGAGATTGTGATTTCCTTTTAAATTCTTAGCGGATGATAAAGTGTAGAAACTAAACACTTACAAATTATTTAAAACCTGGAATCACTGACCAGAAATTACACAGTTGGATCATGGGAAAACAGCAGAAGGGGGTTACGAGCGAACCTACACTGTTCTAGCTGCACCCCATGCCCTTCTCAGAGGAAAGCCTGGCATTGATTAGATACTGGGCTAATGCTGGCTGCCGAGCCAGTAATAGTGACCTGCCTTCCAGAAGAGCCTTCCACTGGGTTGGCAATTTTGATTTGGGCCCCGGACATCTGGCGGATCTCATTGATGTTGGCGCCTTGACGCCCGATTATGCAACCGATTAAGTTATTTGGAATGGTGAGATTAAAGAAGACAATTTTAAATTAAGCATCACAACTCTAAATTACATATAAATATATTAAATGTCAGTTATTTATATTCTTTGAGGTGGATGTATTTATTCATTTAAAATGCTTGTTCTACATATATTAAATAACAGTTCTGGGCCTCTGTTGAATATTGTAGGCACAATGGTAGCATATGTAAATCTGATTAATGGTGAGACAGATACAAAAAAAAGAAAGAGGAAAAGAATAAGGCAAACATTGCTAAGTTTCTATTTAAGCAAAATACTATATGTTATGGCACTCATCCATTTTCTTTTTTAACATATTGTTTTATTGATTCTTTGGGAATTTATCATCATGTACCCCTGTTCCCCTAATTTATATATCACTCCATATTTACCCTTCACCATTGGTGTGGGAAATCCTTCTCTATATGTGTTACTTTTATTGGTTAATGAATAAAACTGTTTCAGCCAATGGTTTAACAGAATAAAGCTAGGCAGGAAAACCTATGCTAGGAGAAAAAAGAGAAAAGACATGTAGTTGGGAGACAGACACTTCCACTGGAACCCACTAAAACTTTGCCTGTAGCCCACGACCTCGTTGTGATTAATAGAAATGGGTTAAATTAAGATATAAGACTGAGTGCAGCAGAATATCACTTCACAGTCTTAATATACCTCAGTGGCACTTAATGCTGATTTCTTTGTTAGTGAGGAAAGCAATTTAAAGCACAACATAAAAAAATCAAATTCAAAATCACCAAAAAACCACTTATAATTTGACTTTATTTATATGACCTTAATTTTTGTTTCTATACATTTAGTTACAGCATTTGTATTATAAGAAACTATGTTGGATAGGACGAAACACAACCAATGTTAAAAGTGCTACTGAGTGGTGACTAAATTTACAGAAAGTGGTATGATCATTGATGATTCTGGAATGTCTCTTTATGGTGTTATTTCCTGGATCTATTAAAGTCTAAGTGACATTTAGTAAAATTAAAACTATAGTGTTTTGCATTTACAATTTATAAAATTATAATTATTAAAAAAATAAATTCAACATATTTTTTTAAAATGCTTGTTCATAGCATATGTGCACACTCTGAACCAAAGGTAATATACATCTCTCCCCTGATTAAATGGCATTTGAAATAAAATTATTTCAATAACTAGAAGAAGGACTGCTCACCATTTTATATACTACTCAAGATGAAACCATTTTATATACTACTCAGGATGAGGTTGAATTGAAACATATTGGTTCTTAATATTTGGCCTTTATCCTAAATATATTATTTCTTTTTGTGACAAATTTATACCTTTCTATTTTTTTTTTATTTTTTTTAAAGTGTAGTAGAAATTGTTTTTTTGCCACAAATCTGCTCTGAAATTACAGAATCAGGAAAGTACATATATGTGTGAACTTACATACTCATGTTCATGTATGTTTATGTAAATGTAGTGAGGTAAAATAACAAAGCTACAGAGTCCCATATTGAAGGTATAAGTCACAAAACAATCCCACACCAGTTTGGAATTATGATTAGTAAAGGAGTTATTTATTTAAAGGAAAATCTTACAGATCACCGTCCTAGACAAAAGCTTTCTGCACGACCAGGAAAAGGATTCTAGTAGCTGGAAGTGGAGTCTGGGGCAAGAGAGCAAACTCATGGCTACCACTGCTTTACAAAGCAGCAGTGACCACGCCCAAGTGGGCTGGTATCTTAAAGGCTATTGGCTGAAGGAGCGGAAGGAGCTCCCGCAGCACTATATTCCTTTGTATGCAACTGCCTATCAACATCACCTCAAAATACTCCCAATAATGAAGTTTATAAAGAAGATAAAATGTATAAGAATGCTTGTGACTACTAATAATTCTGTAATTCAATAAACTTTGAGAGATTTAGGAGCTCTGAACTTTTTAGAAATATTTGATTTTAATCATCAACCAGACAATTACTAGGATAAACTCTGAACAGTCTTCACTTGGTTCTATGTAAGAAAATTAATCTGAATATATGAAGCAGTTTTATGATTTTTTTTTAAATTCATGTTTGAAAGCCCCAAGGTTCTATATGCTTGTCATACGTGCAATTGTGTTAATAGAACAGGATGTGTATTAATGGCAGATTTTTTGATCTATTGGCTCAACACTTAAATGGATACTACCCATATATAAAGGAAAAATTCTCATTAATAAACACTATCAAAAGAAATTAAACCTTGATTAATGAGAAGAAAATTAGGATTTAATAATTCTTGGTATCACACCCTATGCATCAGCAAATGAAAATATTTAAAAGAATTGTTTGAAAATTTTTTTAGTGTATGTTTATTTTAAAAAATTAAGTATTTCTTTGTATCATTACCCTATCATGCCTTTTATCTTTGTCCCCTTTGCCTCTTTCTTCTTTCCTTCCTGCTGATTTTATATTAAGGATATTTAAAAATTATTTAAATATATTTGATTTAACATAAATATTATCTTTTTGAAAACTGTAAAATAATAATTGTATAGAGTCTTTTATTGTACAATTGACTTTTAATACATTGCATTCTTTGAAAATAGCTTTTCTTAAGATATTTCTCACCTTTAGAAACCAAACTTTTGCCAAATCATGTAACCAACGTAGTAAAAGATGCCTTGAAATCTTTACAAATATGTACTCAATCTGTGCTCCTACTGTGTACTCAGCATGCTTATGTCTAAATTTTCTCTAGGATAATAAATTGACCAACTTTATAGTCTACATTTATGAGCTATGTTGAATTTATAATTTTCTTTAACTATGTATTCTCCCATGTACTGCACAGAATATTGTGTGTGTGTTGTTATCATTGCTGAAAACAGTTGATATATTTGAATCAACCTTAAAGAAGGCAAAAATCTACCATGAAGTTGGAATCACCAAGAAGAAACAGATTGATAACATCTATTTGAGGTTTTGATTGCTACTCTAAGTCAGTCAAGGTCAGGATCATAACATTCTTTTGTAAAATTTTTCTTTAAATTATCTTTATAAAAATAATTTTTCATTCCTTTCACATTCCTTGTACTGTGTGCTGTTTAATTAATATAGAAGAAAGCCTATTGTTAGAGAAAGGCAACAGGAATAAGTAAAACATCATTACACAATAATAAGCAAATAACAAACAAGCCAAAGAAAACAGAACAGATAATAGGCACTGAGAGAAAAACAGGGTACTTAAATTTTGGTATACACTACTTCAAGAGGAGAAGTACTTTTAGTTCTTTGCTTTGGTGGTAGCCTAACTTTCAACACTAGAAAGACAAATATTGAAAAATAGTAACTAAACTGTATTGCTCTAATATACTCTTTTAGCAATATATCCACATCTGGAAAAAAGGGCACAAAACATGTATTTTAGTATAATATTTATTTGTTAAGGATCTATCATTTAGAATATATTATCAAGCTTCTATTTTATCTATATATTGCATTGTTTATACAACAACTATTACATTGTTGACAAATGTAACATTTAGGCTTTTCTTATGCAGAATCAAAGTGAGGAAAAAAAGGAAACCAGTCAATGAAGCAATGCATGGTGTATTTTATTGAACTGGCTTCAGTAATAGCAGTTTTAGGTCTTCTTCAACATTTTTGTAGTTTTAAGAACTCCTGCTCTCCAGACAGTTTATCTAGGCTCATCAGAGAGAAGTTTCTTTCCAAATGCCTCCTATCACTTACAAACATCTGGCAAAAGTTTCCTTCAAGAGAACTTCTCTCTTTATGTTTTTCCAAATGTTTCTCTCCAGGGAAGGTGACTCTCTTCATGTTCTTCCACTCATCTTCAACTGCTCAAGTAACATCAAATGCTGCTTTTTGAAATGCTGCTTCACCATTTTCAACATTATGAAAGGACTAGTGAATATTTAGGAGCAAATCTCCTTTTTAATAAATAATATACACATATATAAATATTTAATGACTACATTCTATTTGTAAATATTCATGAATAAATTTAACTGTTGGGTGTTGTGTTTCAATACAGATATCAAAATGTTTTGCAAGGCACCCCAAGGCAGCATCAATGAAGACATATCTATTTTTCTTCTAAGACTTGTCAGATCTATATATTTAAGAACAGAGATCTGGAGGAATTTCTAGGAGTCTAGCTAGATCATTCCTTTTAACAATAAAATTTAAACTGGTGAACAGCAATTACATATAAATACATATCAAAGCCTTGTGCTGATTTATATTAAAATCAATTTGAATTAGTATCTGATATCAAATCTAATAATATTGTGGGAAATTATATTTCTATTGTGATAAGATTTATGAGATCTACAAGAAGAAAATGCTACCCCACATAAAACATATATACAGAGGACCTAGGTCAGGCCCATTCAGCCTCCCTGGTTTTGGTTCAGTCTCTTTGAGCTCCTATGTTAACTCCTGGGTTAGTTGATTCTGTGGGTTTTCTTTTGGTGCCCTTGACCCCTGTAGCCCCTACAATTCTTTACTTTCCCCTCCATAGGATTTCCTGAATTGCACCTAATATTTGCCTGTGGGTCTCTACTCTGTTTCCTTTGGTAGCCAAATGAAGCCTCTCTGATGACATTTGAACTACGCACCAATTTATAGTAAAAAAAATATCATGAGGAATCATATTGTTGCCTTTTTTGTCAGTCATGTTTGGTTCTATCCTATACCTTATACTATCCGGCTTCTGGGCCGTAGCGCTCCAGTCAGTATTGTGATTACTCTCATGGCATGGGTATCAAACTAGATCAGTCTCTGGATGGCCACTCCTGCAATTTCTGTATCATCTTTACATGCACATCTCATAGGCAGGGCAAATTGTAGCTCATATTATTTCTGACTGGATTCTTGGTTCTAGTCCTCCACTGGAAGTCTTTCCTAGTTACAAGAGTTGACTAGTTTACACTCTGTCTTCCCCCATTGCTAGACATCTTAGCTAGAGCCACATACTAGTCCACTGGAAGTTCCCATTCTCTAGGCTTGTAGCTCATCTCCAGGATGTCTTCAGTTCCTATTGCCAATCTCAGTACTTCCTGCATGTATCTTCCCCCAACCTGACACCTCCCGCTACCATTCCTGTGACTCCCTCCCAGTTCCCCCACGGATCCACCCATGATCCCTATTCTATTTCCTCTTACCAGGGAAATAGATCCATGCACACCCCCTGGGGCCATGCTTGTAAACTATCCTTTCTCGGTTTATGGATTGTATCATGGTTATTCTTTATTTTGCATCCAATCTCCACTTACAAGTGAGGCCATACAATATTTTTCTTTCTGAGTGTGGGTTACATCACTCAGGATGAGTTTTGTCAAGTTCCATACATTTGCCAGCAAATTTCATGATGTCATTTTTTTTAACAGCTGAGCAACACTTCATTGTGTAAATGTGCCACATTTTCTATATCCTTTCTTTTGTTGAGGGAAGCATAGACTGTTTCCAGTTTCTAACTATTATGAGAAAAATTATTATGAACATAGTTTAGCCAGTGCCTTTGTGCTAGGGTGGAGCATCCTTTGGGTATATACCCAGGAGTGGTATAGCTGGGTGTGGAGATTGAAAAAAATGTGGGCCCATTTCAAACTTGTCTGAAGGTCAGAGAGTTTGGGGATTGCTCAAATGATCCACAAGTGTAGTTGCCTGTCTCTACTCAGGATGTAATTGTTTGGTTCATTTAACATTAAAATAGCTTGTTTTAGTAAATCCATGTCATCCTGACAGGTGGTCAGGATATGGAAATGTACTTCTGCTCCTTCTTTTGTAACTATGAGGTCATCTAGGGAAGGGCAGCCTCCAGGATACCTGATTTAGAGAGCATCTTTGCCACCTAGACAACAGAATGCTAATGATTTGATGTCTCAGAGTATTAAAGCGATTGGCTATGTGAGTTATCCTTTGTGTCATATTAATAAAATCTTTTGCTACTTTCTTCTCCCATTTATGTTGGGTATAAAAGCTGTATAAAAATAAACGTGTGATTTCAGGATTTCAGTAATCACTTTAATATCCTCCCAGTATTATTCTGTGATTTCTGACTAATTATCTTTATGAATTTCCGTATACTTTACTTATATTTCTAAAATTCCCATGTCCCTACCCTGGTAAGATGTGATTTTGTAGGGGCCAGTCCTTGATTGCTGGGTCTTGAGGTAGATAAATTTTCAACTTTCTGAGATACAGTCTTATTGATTTTTAAAGTGGCTATACAAGTTTGCACTCACACCAGCAATGGAGGATGGTTCTCTTTGCTCCACATTCTTACCAGCGTGAGATGTCATCTGGGTTTTTGATCTTTGCTATTCTGACAGGTATAAGATGGAATCTCAGCATCATTTTGAATTCCATTTCCCTGATGGCTAAGGAAGTTGAACATTCATACAAGTGCTTTTTAGGCCATTTGTGATTTCTTTGTTTGGAATTCTCTGTTTAGAACTTTGCCCTATTTTTTGTTCTTTTGATGTCTAGTTCTTGAGTTCTACAGTTTTGGAAACTAGCCCTTTATCAGATGGGAGTTCGTGAAGGTCTTTTTTTCTATGGATAGTGTCCTCTGGCTTACAGAACTTTTTGGTTTTATGAGGTCCCATTATTAATTGTTCTTTCTTAGTGTCTGCATTATTGGTGTTCTTCTATTTAGGAAGTTGTCTCTTGTCCCAATGTGTTCAAGGGTATTCCATTGAACACTTACTCCTCTATCAGGTTTAGTGTATCTGGATTTATATTGAGGTCTTCAATCCATTGAACTTGAGTTTTATTCAGGGTGATATATATGCACCAATTTGTAATTTTCTTGTTGACATCCAGTGGACCAGAATAAATTATTGAGCATGCTTTTTTTTTTCATTGTATAAAATTAGCTTTTTTTTTTTTTTTTTTTTTTTTTTTTGGTCAAAAGTGGATTTCCATATGAATGTGGATTTAAGTCTGACCCGTTGATTCAATTACATTGGTCAATGTATCTGTTTTTATGCCAATTATCATGTGGATTTATTACTGTCATTCTGTAGTAGAGCTTGAAACCAAGGATGGTGATCATTCTAGAAATTCTTTTGTTGGACAAGATTGTTTTAGCTATCCTGTTTTCTATTTTTATTTTATCCTATGAAGTTGGGTGTTCAAGGTTTGTAAGAATTGTGTTAGGATTTTGTTGTTGACTACTACAGATTTGTTGATCCAGTAAATTTGGTAAGATGTCCTTTTTTACTAATATTGACCCTACCAATCCTCGACAATGGGAAATCTTTCCTTCTCATATCTTCTTCAATTTCTTTCTTCACAGACTTGAAGTTCTTGTTATACTGACTTTGCACTTGCTTTGTTAGAGTTATATCTAGATATTTTATATTATTTGTGGCTATTGTGAAGGGTATTGTTGCCTTGTTTTCTTTCTTTGCCCATTTATTTCTTGTATGCAGTTCTACTGATTTTTTTTAAGTTAATCATGTATCCAGTCACTTCTCTGAAGGTATTTATCAGCTGTAGTCATTCCCTGGTAGAATTTTTGGGGTCACTTATGTGCATTATCATATTATCTGAAAAGAATGATACTTTGAATTTTACCTTTTCAATTTGTGTCCCCCTTGATCTCCTTTAATTGTCTTATTGCTATAACAGAAATTGCAAGCATTATATTGTTTAGAACAAAGAGAATAGACAGTCTTTTATACTTTTGTTACAATGTGGAAATGTTCAGAAACTTTGGTCCTTTAGTGGAAGCCCCTACACATTCCAAATAATTGTGTGAGGTCCTAAAGTTTTTCTGAATTGAGGTTAGATAACAATAGCCTTTCTCTTCATTTCTTTGCTTAGTTCTAAGCACTATGAGTTTGCAATTTCTCAGCATGAACAAATCTTTATTCTTTCTCTTTATAAAGCCATTCCATTCTCTGCTCCTTCTCTAGATTATTAGGATTATCTGTAAAAAAATTAGGAAAGATGGAGTACTAAATTGTAACATAAACACTTGTCAGAAAATTAAAAAGAATTAACTTTGCACATGAGTTCTGACAAGCTGAATAAAAGAATATCACTACACTTTCATAACACTAATCAAGATATTTAAAACTGTAGCCTTCTACAAAACTACTTTGACCTTGTCTGACACTAGACAAGAATATTTTGAGAAATGAAAATTACAGTTGAGTCTCATATTTGATATCAACTCTTGTTCTAAAATGTTAGGGTATTTAGAGTTGTGGTCTAAGAAGTTTATATCTCAAATATTTATCAGGAAAAGAAGGTATGTTCTCTTATGCCCATTTCTGACTACCAAAAGGACTTTACATAGGGAGTTATCTGCTAAATCTGAGATCACGGTTTCTTGAGGAAAATTCACATTGCAGTCATAAAGGAATAAAATCTACAATAAGTAGTCTCTCAGAACTTGAAATTTAACAATGTGATTCTGAAGTGGCTTATATATTTCTCACTTGCAATGTATTAATGCGACCAAATTAAAAGTGTGTGGGGGGGAATAAAAGCAAATATCAAAAGCATCACTGACAAATAACACTCTAGTCAGGACTTTTAACAAAGCTAATGACTTAAGTTCAGTAATTGCAAATAAGTAGTGCAATTTTAGAGAAATTTACCAGGCAGTTTAAAAATATTAAGAACATATACAGTGAAAAATGATCCCAATTGATGAAAATGGAATTATATAAAATGCATTATCAATTTGATTTCAAATATACCAAAAATAGAAAAGGTGAGAATAAAATAATGATTAAAGAAAAACAATAAGTTTAAATTTATATTCAAACTATATATATATATATATATATATATATATATATAAATCATTGCAACATCAATAAAACCAATAGTACAAAGTGGGATAAATATTATTAAATTCATTAATCATTACAGGAAAATCTAAGTATTATCAATATATATATATACATATATATATGTATATATATTTCTACACTGAAATCTTAGCATGAAAATGTCTTTCATTCCATTAAGATAGGATAAATGAAATTTATCAAGATTTTTATAATAACCTAAAAATATGGTTTAAATATTAAAATGGCAAAATCTGTGGTATAACCAATTTGTCTTGTCAAAGTTTCTTGAAGACACAGTCCTAACAGAATAGCCATCAGAACAAGCACAGTTCTATTGACACAGGTCAATCTATGCAATAACAAACTTGACTAGAGTAAACAGGGGATGTGTTTATGATTGAAGTGTTAGTGCATGCTTTAAGGTTTCAATACTTTGTAAAAGATGTGTGATAAGTACCTATCATTAGACAGAAGTTCACAAACATAAAATAAAACATAGCTCTTCTTTACAGGATATTATAAAAGTCATCTAATAAAAATAAAATTTTAAAATCTTACACTTTAATAGAGATGAAATACTAGGGTATGAAAAGAAACTATTTACTAGCTGTAGGTGTTACTATCTGCAACATATGAGCTTTATGTCAGGCTTAATTGAAACTGATGTCTGTATGATACTCTTACTGTTGTTATAAACATACCAAGAGTTGCAGCAAGTTATCTTTGAGGAGATTATTATTTGAAGTACCATAATGCATGTACAATGAAGCTTCATTGCAATAAAAAATAGCAGTGCATATTTCTGTCATAATAGGCATGTATTGCTGCTATGGGAATGTAAGAAAAATATTAACCACAAACATTATGATGGGGTTATCACTGCCAGTGAAAAAAAAATGGAATGGCTATTACATTGACCACATTAGGCTTCCTGCAGTGGGTAGTTATTAAGTTGATGATTAAATACTTAATAATATTGAATCTTCTATCTATTTTGAAATGTTATATGCATATTGAAAATGCAAATGAAAACCAAGCAAAGCAAGAATATTTTAAGATTAAGTCACAAAAATATCCTCATCTTAAAAACTTAAAACCATTCTATGAAGAAAGAACAAAGGTAAGAGGGGAGGGAACTCGACTGCTTTAGAATCTCACAGATAAGCTCTCAACAAGTAACAAATGCAAACGAAGGAGACAAAAAGTAATTTTCAAATAATATAATAGTTATTGTGATTTCACTATTGTTTCATCTTTAGAATGACATATTAGTATATTGAAATTATAGTTTAGCTAATATTTAATGTAATAGTGTGATTTACTATGATTCCATACTTGTTTGATCTATAAAATGACTTATTTTAAAATTACAATATAGATAATATTTTAATTTATAATATCAAACACATCAATTTGATGATCTGTCAGTTCTGCTGTTTGAAGGGATATTGTAGAATATTATCAAATTTAATTTGATTGTATAATTTGATCTATTGTCTACTTATACTTACGCTATAGAGAATCCAAGATATATAAATATATATAAAACATGAAATGAAAAGGGTCCTAAAGTAATTCACCTGGGTTTTTTGCTTTGTTTTGTTTCATTTTGTTTTTTACTTTAAAGGCAATTCTTAAAACCAGAATTTAAGTATTTTTTGCTTTTTGTGCATTTGTAAGGTAAATAAGTACTAAATAAGAATAATGCCAAAATTACAGGAATTTGCGTGTGTGGGAAGTTTGGGAGGGAAAAGACCATCAATAAAATATGCGGCAAGATTTTTTACAAATAAAGTTTAACAAGTCTTTTCATGAAAAAAATCATGTAGTGAATTAGAAATATATAAGAGTGTTGGATATTTTAGTTGAATAAAAAATATTTCTCATAATAAAAAAAAGCTTATTTTACATAAATTTTAAAATTTATAAAATTTACTATAAATGAAAATGAGAGATAAGATTAAGAATGAAATAAAGGAATTTTTAAATAAATACATTTAATAATATTAAATCCAATGTAATACATAGTATTATTGACTCTAAAGCTCAAACCCACAGGCTTGTGCATGCTAAGCATATGGTTAACCCCTGAGCAATATTCTCAGTTGGGAGATTTAAAAACAGTGAAAGATATTCATAGAGAAACCTAGAACTTTCCATGTCATATTTCCATAATGGTATATGGAATTAAATGAGGAAATTAGTGGGTCATACCATTCCCTCAATCCAAAACATGTTACTCAGAAAATTATAAATTTGTAAACAATATTATTTGTTTTAAAAATTTGGATTTTATAATTACCAGACTTTTCAAATAAATATTTTTTTCTCAATGTGATTCATTTGTTTCCCTGTATTAACATATTTTATAAAGTTCAAGTGTGAATTTATATATTGCTTCCTTCATATAAATTATAAACTTTTAGGAAAAGGAAATAATGCATCTTTCCATTTTCTCATCTCGTACATAAAGGAAATGGTAGGTATTCAGGAAATGACAGTTTACTGGGAGATTCACAATGCCAACTCCAAAATGAATGACAAGTGTGTAATAACAATACCCTGAGGGCTTCATGCTCAGCTATGAATTGTGGCTTATAAATAACATCTAACAGCGTCAAATTTTTTTCATAGAAAGTAAATAGGCTCAGGGTGTGAGATATTCTAATTCTATTGCCAATTTCAGATGAACTATTAAAGCTCTTTTAGTGAAAGTGTTAAAAAAAATGAAAGGCTCTTTTAACAATAATTATTTTAACATTAATATTATTAATTGAGCCTAATTGAGCATAGAACTTAATCATAGGATGAATATATTATAGGATATATTAACAAAATTAAAAAGTAAGCAAAGCTTCTCTGATTGAATTATTGTTATATTTTATGGGGGAAATTCAAATAATCATTAATTTACATCGATAATCATTAATGTTTGTGTATTTTTCTATTTGTTTACAATATATTTCAGATTTTATTTTCTTTCTAAAACAAGGTATTCATTCATAAATTAGTATTACTGGATTTGAAATTCCTGCACAAATTATTCCCTGTAAGACTGGGAATCACCAGGATTAGTGAACTGATAGCTATAGGAGGAGAAAATCTACATATTGATGTAGGTCCTCCCATTGCCACTTGACTAAATCATTATAACCCCTCATTACATTCTAAATATTTCTCCTATTACCAATAGGTAAGTGTAGTCTTTCCTTACCTTATATCAAGAAAACCACTCTTTGAAACATAAGGAGCCCACTATAAAAAAATAACAAACAGCTTAAAAAATAAACTTGTAGACAGAGCCTAATACCAAATTTTATAGCTTTAATGCTACTCTTGTATGTCTGGAGACTTTAGAGGAAGAGGGGCAGAAAGAGTGTAAAGAGACAGAGTTAAGGAGTTTGTTATTAATCATGTATCTCCTAGAAATGTAAGATGCTACACCTATAAAGAGGCATCAACATGGGTGTCTAAAAATGAACCGAACAAAGACAACATTGCTAGACATGCTAACATGGAGGGGCGAAATCTCACCAGGCCTCCAATACATAAACAACTAGAATCAACTAAAGAAGGATGGAGAGTGGGAGAAAATAATCTTTTCCAGCAAAGAGCACACCAATTAGTCACCATGAAAACAGATACGCACAAATGACATTATACAGATTCAGCAGTCTATATTTGTGTATTTAGGAATATAACACACACACACACGTATGTAATAGCAATTAAAGAAAAAAATAGGTCACTGATTTGAAAGAGAACAAAGCGGGCATATGGGAGGTTTGGGGGGATAAAATAAAATTACAATGTTATAATCTCAAAAATTTGAAAATTACTTTTTTTAAAAAAAGGAAAACTATAAACTGGTGAAACAGTCATCATCAATTTGTGTTATTATCTCTGTTGCTGCTTGATTATTATTTTTATTTGTGTGTATCTTGTCTTGTAGCTATATCTTAAGGACCAACATGGAGATAGATATTTTTTTTTAGTATTGTTTGTTAGTATACTAAAGGATGTACCTTGAAAAGCACTGGCACTGGTTTATAAGATGGAGGATGAATTATTGCAGTGTTTCAGGGACAATAGAGTCACTAGCCTAAGAAAGAACAAATCAAAGAATGATTTGAACTTTTCTAGTTGGGTCTAGAATTCAGCTGAGTAACAGGAAATATGCAAATACATCTTCTTCAGACAGAATTTCAGTTGAAATTGATGCTTTGATCACTGCTGAAAAGGAATGATTATTAAACACAATTCCCATGGGAAATTAAAATTCAAATAGAGACTTCTAGTTCCTTGTCATGACTGAGCATCTGCGACTGGAATTGCAGTCTTGCTCAAAACAGCTACAAAACTAGATAAAGAAGTATAGATTGCACAACAAACAACACAGGGCTGTGCAAGTAAGAATGGAAAGTATGAATAAGCAGAAAGTATGAATAAGCGCAAAGTATGAGGTAGCTACCGTAATCATAGCAGCTTCTCCCTGAGGCTAGCTTCCAAAGAGCATCACAAGTGCATTTTGAATGAGTAGTGTCACAGTGTTGATCAGAAAAACAGGTCTGGCTTGAATAATTTAGATTGGAATTCAAGTTAGTCAGAGAGCTGGAGTTCTGTAGAGTGATTCACAGACATTCTATGCATAGAATAGTCTTGCCCTAGAAAGGACCTGCTCTAGAGTGAGAGACAAGAAAATTTCCAAAAGTTCTGAGAGTTATTTAGAAAGGTTTCTATTGGGTAAAAACCTTAGTCATTCAGGTGAAATCATTTATGTCTTAAGACAAAGAAAGAAAATCCTTTTTTGACAAACTTTAAAAAAATATTAGATTCGTCTTTACTTAACAGTTAACATCCACTTATGAGTGAGTATGTATACTTTATTTCTCAATTTTCTTTTAACCCTAATAGACCTAGACTCAATTAACAATTTAACAATTTTTCTACTCTAAAACTTGTATGTTATAATCCTCAAAGTCACCAGGTTAGATAATAATAAAAAGCAAGTCAACAACATCTGTGTCAACACCAACCATAAATCATAAACTTAAAGAAATAATAAATGAATTAAAAAAATAAAAACAAACTGGAAAATATATACTCACAATCAGTGTCACAAATATATTAAATATGAGTAGCCACAATAATATAATAAAGGATAAATATTGGATGAATTTTAACATAAAAACTGAAAAATCTCATTAAAGATATTGATTAAAATACAAGGTTAAAAACATTTAAGTAAAATCTTGGGAAAATTAAAAGTAGATTGAAAACAAAATCCCCAAAATTTTTGAATTCACAGGAAAATATCCTTTTGCGTATAAAAAGTAAAACTAAATGAAGATTAAATATGTAGTCCTAAGAAAGATGGAATATTTGAAAGACCCAATAATATCATTTTGCAATATATGTAGTAACTATTAGGAAAATTTAAGAACAGATGGGGTACTAGAACTCAAAGAAGTGGATACTTGTCCCTATCCCTAACCCAGAATCTGTCTCCAGTTAATAACCACTTGAAAACCGGGTGATGGTGACGCACGCCTTTAATCCCAGCACTCGAGAGGCAGAGGCAGGAGGATTTCTGTGAGTTCGAGACCAGCCTGGTCTAAAGAGCTAGTTCCAGGACAGGCTCCAAAGCTATACAGAGAAACCCTGTCTCAAAAAACAAAACAAAACAACAACAACAACAACAAAAAGATAAATAAATAAAAATAAAATAACCACTTGAATATAAAAATTAGTTTTCTCCAACGGAGTCTCACTTGAGAAACATACCACTTTTAAGGGTAGGTGTTATTGATTATTATTTTAAGATGTGTTACTTTTGTTTATGCTGTGGAGCATGTGTTTAATCAGGCAAATGTATATCACATTTTTTTATGTTGCATTTGTTTAACGCTGTGACTCTGTGTTAATTTGCCTGTCTGAAAAACCCGATTAGTAAAAAGCTGAATGGCAAATATCAAGGCAGAAGAAAGATAAGTGGGATTGACAGACAGAGAGAATAAATAGAAGGAGAAAAAAAGACATAAAAAAGAGAGATCAAGGAACAAAAGGAGAGGAGAATATAAGGACCAACCACCAGGCCACACAGTCAGATACAGGATAAAAAGAAAGTAAAGATATCAAAAATAGAATAAGGTAAAAGCCCAAAGGCAAATGATAGGATAATTTAAGTCATGAAAGACTGTCAAATAACAAGCCAATCTAAGGCCAGGCATTTATAGGAAAGAATAGAGAGCTTAGAGTAAAAACAACCAAATTCAGGGATGCTTCATGACCAGCAGTAGATAGTAAAAGGAAAATGAACTCAAAAAAAAAAAAAAAAAAATCTTTGGAGGGTTTTTGTCTCACAATTTCAAGTCAGTTCTTTTCTTTCGGTAAAATTTTACCCTTTTTATATTTTATTTATTTTTATTCACTTTTTCGCACTACAGGTCATTTAAATACACACTATGGTTTCTAGATTCGTGTGTATATTGGATTCCTGGGTGTGCAAATTAGTGGGTCTCTGCCTGGATGTCTATTTTTGTAGCTTTTCTTGGGCTCTTTTCTTTCTGTTTATTTAATAATGCTCCAATGTGTTTACTTTTAACTTGTTACATTTTAGTTTACTCTTTTCTTTACTATTTCTTAAATGGCCGTTGTTTTATAATGAGGACAGAAAAGTGAATCTGGATGAGATCAGAGGTAGGAAGGAACTAGGAAGAGAAGAGGAAGGGGAAACAGTAATTGCGATACCTTGTATAAAAACAATCCATTTTTATTGAAAAAATAATTAATAATAGTAATAAAGGGACCTTCCGGAGCCCAAAGATCTTGGATAATATCTCCTTAATGCAAGTGTAGTGCTGCTGGAATACAGTAGAAAAATTGTCACATTAAATTTTGATAGGAAAGTAAATCTCTTATTTATTACAAAGGTTTAACAAAAAATTAACATTGTAAGCTTTCATCTTTTATTTTATTTTTAGTTTGTGGGTGTAGCTATGAACATAAACAAATGTTCAAATTCACAAGAATATAAATTATCTACTAAAGGTTATAGATAAAAGCATTCTTTCTAGTATGAAGTTAAAGAGAAAGTTAAGAACTTGACAGAAAAAAAAACAGACTAGTTAATAGGAGAACAAGAAAAAAAACAATGTTTAGTTGAGCCATTTTCCAGTGAGGGTTATATGCTTTAAATTTAGATGATGTGCTTAATATGCAATTGTTTTAGTGCTATCTAAATCATAATATCTATGTGGCAGCACTAAAATGACATACAGTAATATATTCTGTATATTAATGTGTGTATAAATTTTATGTGTCAATTACACAAGCTTTAAGATGACGGAACTACAGCATTATTTCAAACACATCAAGCTCATCAATATCAAGAATGCATTTCCAGTGAAAGAATCAGAGAATTTCATGATTTGGTTAATTAACTAATTTGGACCAAAGAGAGTAAAATACAAGAAAATACAGATAAATATACATTGTGCATTCATGTTAAAAAGTTCCATTTTCTGCCATCATATTTTCCCTATATCTCTTTGAAATCCTTTGGAAACTAACCAATCCATCAACAACAGTAATCGCAACAGTTAAAGCGAATCGGAAGTTTTCCTCTTGGAAATATCGCATACTGCCTCTGTTTAGAGGATACCAAAATATTATTGGGAATCTGTAGTATTCCAATTGTATATGTTCTCTAAGATCTCAGTAAAGTTTATAGAAATAAAATGACTGGGCATCAAAGCAGTGTCGATGTGGAAATGCAAGAGAGCAGATGGAGAACTTCTTAGCTGTGAAAATAGACATTAAACAATGTTCACTGAGCAGAATGGATCACACTCAGCAACTGAGACCTTTACACTGAGTCATTTTAGGTAATTAATAACATTTCCAAAGCAAGAGAATGAACTCTGAAACCAGATTGCAATGTTTCAAATCCAAACTCTTTCATTAATTATCACTTTGACCTTGGGCAATTCCTGTAAGTATGTTATTAATTGTATAACTTAATAGTGTCAATGTGATAATTGAATGAATGCATATACATATTATGCAATAATTAAATCAAGGTAGTTAACATTTTCATCACCTTAGACCTAAAATAAATATAATTTAATAACTGTACTTATTTATGAAAGAATTTTGCAATTCTTTACAATGAAGTGATGAAATATGGTTGATCAACACTTCTATCTTTATCACTGTCTATCTTCTTATCAGCTTTGTGTCCAGGTCTCTAAACTCATATATGTATCTTTTTATGTTCCACCAACTCCCAAAAAATGACAGGGACAGTTCTTATTAATTAGGAAAGCTCAGACTATCTCTTAGTCTTGATTCTGACTAGTTCTTACAACTTAAATTAACCCAATTATATTAATTACCTCTCATCCTGCACATTGTGTTTCTTCCGCCCTTCTTCTTCCCAGAGTCCTCTCTGTCCCCAGAAGTCTTGCTTAACCTATATCTTGCTATTTGTCATTCAGAGATTATTACACCAGTCATAGCAACACATTCTCATACCGTGTACAAATATCCCACAATACGTGCAGGCTGATTTTTAATAAATATAATATGCTATTTTGAACTACCATCACTCCACTGTGCGAAGACACACAAGAACGCACTGATTTTAGATTTTTCAGAATTTAAAATGTCTCCAATGTGAGACATATGAAATTATAATTACACTAAATTGTTTCCAATTTGTTGAAAGGCCTCCTAACAAGTTCATAGCAAAAGTAACTTGTGGTCACATCCTATAGCTGTAATGATGTTATGAAGGATCTATACAGTGTTCATCACAGGGTTTATAGCAAAAAGAATCTATCACATAGAAAAGTCTTCCACTTTACACTTTTGTAGTCATACAAATAAAAAGATTTGTTTTTAAAGCATATGTAGAGACTGTTGATGTTTGGGAATTAAAAATAATGTTTAATACCAGTTTATAACAAAGCTCACCAAATCATATGTGAAATTGTGTTTCTTTTTACTGATATTTTATTAATCCTGTACTATGACAAAATAGCAAAGGCAGCATGATGTCTTTTTAGAATAACTATATAACAGATACATTCTTATTTTTTTGGTCTCTCTCTCTGTCTCTGTTTCTGTCTCTCTCTGTGTATGTGTGTGTGTGTGTGTTCATTTGTGTATGCCTCTGTAGTTCTATGTGTTTACAGATAAGTACATCTGTACCTGTGGTTGCAAAGGACAGAGGTTGTTGCTGTGTGAATCCTCAAATCTTTCCATCATCTCTCTTCTATTTCTGAAACAGAGACATTCACTGATCATGGAATATGCCATTTTGACTAGATTTTCTGTCCCACAACCCAAGGATCCACTTGTCTTTGTCTTGTTAGAACTAGTCAAAGACAGGTACATGTGAAGCAATATAGGATCCCCATGCTTCCAGAGCAGCTCTCAATCATGAACCTATCACCCAACCCAGAGAGGAAATCCTGAGCAGGAGAAACCTCTGCTGCATTAATTAATCCACATTTAAAAATTAATCTAAAAATTAATCTCATGAACATTCATATTTGGATCTAGATATCTAGAAAAAAGTGAATCTTGAAACCAATTTAGCACATATTGTGAAATGAGTGAAGTCTAATGTATAAAACGATATATTTTAGTATAACTTTTTCATGCATGTTCCCAATCATCCATATTTTCCTGGGTTTTCTTATTTTGTCATGGTGTGTATTGTCCTACCTCGAGGCGGCCTGAATTGACACTGTCATATTTTCTGGTCTAGTCCTATGCTTTGCCATTCTCTACACTTTTGAATGTCGAGATAGAAAACAGGTAATATACTTTGTGTTGATCCTCTTATTCTGTGTTATTCAGAGATACTTGTCAGAACACTGAAGCGCACTAATGGCAGGTTAATGAGGGTATAAGCAGCATCCTAGGTGAATAATGCACTGCTTAACTAATATAACGTGTGTCCATATGTAGAGTATAATATCATTTAGTATAGTTTTCTCAATGGTGAGATATTACCGCAGAGCTTGAACCTTGGCAAGGTGGCTGGAAGTAAGACCCAGATTTAGATGCTACACTCTGAGTACAGTGCACACAGTAGAATACATACAGCTTATGGTTTGAAAGCCATCTCCAAAATTATAAGTACATTTACTTTAAAATATGATATTTGATATTTGCATCACATAGATGAAGACAATTTCAAAGTAAGGTAATTTATAAAGGTCACACCAAACTAAGAATCATTCTTTTTTATTTTATTATGCATTATTATTGTTGATGAAGTAGAATAATTTGTTAGAAAGTAAAGATTGTGCTGTTACTGTTTGGGTATAACTTCTATAGCCTGTTAACTACTTCAAGCCAACATTGATTTATTATAGGAAAAAATACCTAAAATAACTATTTTGACCCTGCTGAGCATATTAAGGTTCCTGATGAATGTAAATGCTAAACTTCTAGTGAGATCGCTGTGAGAGAAATAGAGTGAATTTCTTTCCAAAAAAAAAAAAAAAGCCACACACTGCTGGGGACTTTTTTTTTTCTCTCTACTTGGCTAAATTTGTTAATTTAAATTTAGTGTACAAGGCACAAAAACTAGCTGGTGGTTTGGCATTGATTCAAATAATAAATTTCATTTGTTAAGGTAATTAAGGTAAATTTTGTTAATATTTGTAATCATTCAATGTGAATTTCTTGCCAAATCTGTTTGCCTTTTCTACTGCTGAAGACTACTTAGAAAATGAGTGGGAAAGATTTAGAGAGTTGATTAATTTATACTAATATTCCGTGTTAAAGGCCGTTTCTTCAAAATCCAACCATCCATTTGGTTTATAATGAACTTTTGTGAAATATGCTGATATAAGAAGAGGTAACGTGCTGATTATGATTTTTGCCATAATATTTCCACCAAAAGGAATCTCTGGGTAGCATTGATTTGCTCTCCAGATTAGGTAGTGTAACTGTCGAAAAGAATGTCCTGTATTCTAAATTCTAAATTCATTCAAAATTCATGAAGATTACTATATGTTTTTCTTTGGCAAAAATTGGGAGATTGGGGATGGGGTGGGGTTTTTGTAAGAGGAGATGGGGAGAGAGAAGAAGGGGAGGATGAAGAGAGCTTGGGGGAATGAGACGGTTGGGATGGAGGAAGGGTGGATATGGGAGCAGGGAAGTATAAATCTTAATTAATGAAGCCATTTTAGGGTTGGCAAGAGATTTGACTCTAGAAGGGTTCCCAGGTGTCCAAGGATGTCCCCAGCTTGTTTCTTGGGCAGCTGAGGAGAGGACTCCTGAACTGGCCCTATCCTATAGCCACACTGATGAATATCTTTCATATCACCATAGAACCTTCATCTGGTGATGGATGGAGATAGAGACAGAGACCCACACTGGAGCACCTGACTGAGCTCCCAAGGTCCAAATGAGTAGCAGGAGGGAGAACATGAGCAAGGAAGTCAGGACCACGAGGGGTGCGCACACCCACTCAGAGGTCTGGGCTGATCTAATGTGAGCTCACCAAGGTCAGCTGGACTGGGACTGATGAAGTATGTGATCAACCCGGACTCTCTGAATATGGTGGACAATGAGGGCTGCTGAGAAGCCAAGGACAATAGCACTGAGTTCTGACCCTAGTGCATGTACTGGCTTTGAGGGAGCCTAGCCTGTTTGAATGCTCACCTTCCTAGACCTGGATGGAGGGGGAGGACCTCGGACTTCCCACAGGACAGGGAACCCTGACTGCTTTTTGGACTGGAGAGGTGGGGAGGAGGGGAAGGGAGAGGAAAATGGGAGGCGGTAAAAATTTTTAATAATAATAATAAAAAATTCATGAAGAGCAAATATGCAGGCAGCTACCTAAAATTCCCAAATATTCAGAAACATTTTTGTTCTCTATATTTTATATCATTCTTTCATTTTGCTTCCCCACACTGAGACAAAGAACGAAGAGTAAATGCAATTCCGTGAACTGATTGTAAATTTAAGCGGGAACAAGGATTTTATTCATAATCGAATCATGCTATAACCATGGCTTTAGCTTTAAGTAATGCCAGATTTTCCAGAACATCAAATTGGCTTTCAGTTGGCAGCTAGTTGAGGAGATATACAATGCAGCAGATTGCATCTTAAAACCAAGGGTTGCAGCATTTGCTTTCATTTTTAGTTTCTCTCTTCCGAATCAGGACCAGAAGGAGAGAGAACACGAGCAAGGAACTCAGGACTGCGAGGGGTGCACCCACACACTGAGACAATGGGGACATTCTATCGGGAACTCACCAAGGCCAGCTGGCCTGGGTCTGAAAAAGCCTGGGTTAAAACCGGTTTCACTGAACATAGCGGACAATGAGGACTACTGAGACCTCAAGAACAATGGCAATGGGTTTTGATCCTACTGCACCTATTGACTTTGTGAGAGCCTAGGCAGTTTGGATGCTCACCTTAACTAGACCTGGATAGAGGTGGGTGGTCCTTGGACTTCCCACAGGGCAGGGAACCCTGATTGCTCTTTGGGTTGATGAGGGAGGGGGATTTGATCGGGGGAGGGGGAGGGAAGGGGAGGTGGCGGTGGGGAAGAGACAAAAATCTTTAATAAATAATAATAATAATAATACCTAACAGAGAAAAAAATAAAATAAAATGGATGAGTAGATAAAAAAAAGAAATTAATTAGACTGTAGTCAGATGATTTTGATAAATTGGTAAACATTTCCGTGCTTACTTTTTGTATAATTTTTTAATATGAAACTTGTTCTTTTATAGTTTACATGTTGGGGTGAATCCTGAGGAAAGAGTTCAGTGTTACATATTAAGGATTTAGGCAAATACATACAATTGAACTTAAAGGACATGGAAATAAAAGGGTTTCTATATAAAAATGAATGTATTGATTGTGGTAAGAAGCATCTTCATTGCTAGTTTCAAAAATATAGAAACATGAAAACTTTATGATGATGTTGAGAGATTCATGTAGGTTTTTAGTTCTGTTACTTGGTAAGAAACTAAATACCATGTATATATAGTTAATATTATTTATTAGGAAAATATCAACATATCATTGAGACTTTCAAAGTTAAAACTCATAAGTATTATAAGTCACATATTATATAAAGTTCAAAGGAACTCACCATTCTGTTTATCTGTAAAACAATCAACATAGGTAAAGGAAAAACCACCTTTTACATTTTTAAGTGTTGGATTCCACAAGCTCAGAAACTGCTTTATTTAATTTTCTTCAAGATTGATGGAAAATTTTAGATAACGATGCTGTGCTTGTTAGAGGAACAATGTTAATAAGGCACCTGGTGGACAATTCTGATTTTTACTCTGCATGAGGCACTATAATCAATGCTCTTAAAAACACAGAATACTTCTTATGCGTGTCTTTGGTTATTAAAAGAAATAGAAGGTAAATGGTAAAGGGGAGGCAAAATTATTTGACATAAAAATCCATGTGATACAGATCTTTGGGCAGACGAGGAAGGGGGATTTGATTGGGGGAGGGGGAGGGAAGGGGAGGCGGCAGTGGTGAAGAGACAGAAATCTTTAATAAATAAAAAATAAAATAAAATATGTATATTTATAAAAAAATCCATGTGATAAGATAATAAGACTCAGAAAACTTCATTGTCAAGGATTTTAACCTAATTTTTGATTCAATTCTAAGAATTCCAGCCCTGATATCCTGATAAAACTACATGTGGACTCATCTGTTGATTGAAAAGTTTAAATAATTTAACAAAACATGGACTTGCATGTCTTGCATGTATTTTTCAAGATTCCTAGTGAATCCCTCCCTTCATCTTTTCTTAACCTCTCATTACTGAAAATCATTTCCTCTGGTTTACAAATTGACCAAATAAGAGTGATGAAACTCACAATTTACAATGTTCCATTCATATTATTTTAGAGTATTTTAAAGTTATTTTATTAGGTTGTATTTCATACATTACACAATGAATTTAGATCGTCCTTAACTATGTTTCTCTCACGCCAACTCTTCCTGAACTCAACCTGCCACATCCTCTTCCTATGTTTACATAGCCTTATTTCTCACTCCTTTTAATTATTATTTTTAAAGTTCACCAAGTCCTGTTAGTGTTGCACCTGTGTATACAAGAACAAGGAATCGCCCACTGAAGGATATGCAACCTACCAGAGGCTACACCACTGATGAGAACTCACTCTCCCACATAGAGTTTCTGGCAACTGTAGAGGGCCCCTCAGCTAAATGTGAGCTCCGTCCTCTTCATTCTTCCACCTTGTCTGACTTGATGTTAGGTGTCCTTGGCTACAGGAAACAGCCGCTGTTAGCCCATGGGTATAATGACTCTCTAGGAGACATTATTTCCTAGGAATTTCTTCGACCTGTGATTATTAGATGATGTTCCATGAGCTTTGTGTGGAGGGGGAAATGTGACACAGATGTCTCTCTTAGGTATTAGCACTCTATTCTCTGTGCTTTTACTTGTTTTAAGTCTGTTGGTCTGTATAAACAGGTATCTACTATATAAAGATGATTATCCGAGGAATTGAGTTGCATTATTCTACGGGTATAGAGATAATTATTGAGAAGGCAATTTAATTCTCTGCACTTGTAGCAAAATATTTTAGTACAGCCTTGACCATCCATGTAACAGGTTCTTGACCAGGTTTACAGGAACAAGAATAAGTACACTCTGGTAGAGAAGATCTTAAGTCAAGCTATAATACTGTGAGTTCATTCATGGCACCATTAAATGAATGAACTTATGTTGATAAGCAAGTCATATTTGTACCTTGCAGAGTTCATAGCTGTATCGGAGTATTGATCACTTTTCTCCCTATCCAGCCTGCAAAACACCTAATGCCACTATAAGAGCTGAAAGATTCTTGGTTGACTCTCCAGGTCCTGGGACCAACTTGTGCAGTCTGTTTTATATGGGGTTTTATCAGACACATCTAAGCCACTAACATTAAACCCAGAGGAGATCAATAATTTAAACAAATTCTAACAAACAGGAAGTTTGAAGCAATAATAAACCTTTTGTTTTATGTTTTCATAATTTTATTTATCTTCAGACATGTTTCTGTTCCTTTTGTCTCAAGTTGTTTATTCATCCATGTGCGCACACATCTGAACATGTTGCCTCTTGTATTCTTCAAAATTCAAGTATTGTTAAAACACCCACAGAAAACTATACAAATTTAAGAGTTAAATTCCACAATAATGTTTCCAGATAAAGTCATATCTTGACAAGTGTCTTATAGAAAGGATTTACATCTTTATTTTTGAAACACATATTACGGACAATTAATATACATTAAATTCATCAGAATTTAACAGTTCGTCCATAAGGGCAATTTAGAAACCACTAAGTGTTGAATTCTTGTGTTCTTTTATTAAAAGCAACTTAGTATTCAATTATAGAAGTTTAATCATCTAGTTTTAAAAGTTTTGGAAGCTGTATTTAGATGCTAATGAATTTATAAATCATTGAGGAATGATTCAAGGAGAATGATAAAGTTTGAAATTATTACTAACCACAAATAGGGGGAAATTAGAGGCAGAGGAAAGATTAATATAAATGGTATTTAGATGATTACAACACTTTTGGGAAAAATAAATCAAGCGCTTATTCATTTTCTGCACAAACAAATTCTAGATTAAATACTTTTTGCTTAAGTAATAAGAATATTAAAACTAAAGGAAGTATAGAAGAATGCATCTGTATAATAAATTCTTAACTTTATATAAATTGTTTAAACTTAAAAAAATAAGATAAAAAGACTTGACAATGTCAATTAACCCATGTCTCAAGTACCACACAATACTAAAAACCAGAATAAATGACATTTCTTTCTTATGTAACTAAAGATATATTTTATCAAATTCTCATAGATATCATGAAAGTATACATATATACATACATATATATATTTCTATGTTTATATTTCAGTATCCTGAGAAAGACAAAGAAAGCAGAGGGATGATGAAAAATCTTTAAAAAATGATTAATTAGGGCATGTACATTGTCTCCAATTTTTGAAAGCATAAAGAAACATTGAGTAAAATGCTGACTTGTTATGTTAATGACTTGCAATATCAGGAAGTAAAGCAAAATACAGGAATGATTCTAATTCATACTCACTTGTACTTTATTATTTACAAAATCGAGGGGGGAGGACTTTGGACTTTCCACAGGGAACCCTGACTGCTCTTCAGGCTGGAGAGGGAGGGGGGTGAGTGGGGGGAGGGGAGGAGGGGAGGGAGGAGTGGGAGGGAAATGGGAGGCGGGGAGGAGGCAGAAATTTTTTTTTTCCAATAAAAAATAAATAAATAATAAAAAATAAATAAATAAATATTTATTCTTAATTTTTGAAGATAGAGCTAGAAAGTATTTCAGTGTTTCGCACATATATATCTTTACATAGTAAACATTTATAACAAGAAAATTTAAAAATGAAATTATAATACAGAATGTAAATATTCTCAATTTCTATAAAACCTTATTCCATCAAGAAGGCATTAGATACTCTCTCAATCAATTAAAAGACAGATTCTACAGACAATAGCAATTACTTTTCTTCTACTCTAGACTGTAGAAGCAATTGGCTCATCAAAGTCTGAAATGATTCATGTCTTCTCTGCCAACTTAATTTATTGTTTTGGTTATTTTAGTTATTTTAATATGACTCTCTTTCAACTTTCTGCTAATAAAGTATATACAAGCTGTAAAAAAGAATTTCTTAGACAATATATCAAAGCTGGTTATTTTCCTTTGGGATTAAATACCATAGAAGAAATGGCAAAACAATATACAGACGTGAAGTGGAATTTTAGTAAACAAGACCTTCTTCAGGTTATTTTTAAATTCGGCACTTGTTACATTGCTTTCCTACTAGTATGACATTTTTTAATGTTCCCTTTCTCTAACAAGGTTTTTTTTAAAACTTGTTTCAACAATGTTCAGCTAGATAATAGGTCCCTCAGCAAGCAAAAATGAAGTGGTACAAATATTAAAAGCATTCTGTGCCCTTTGAAAATATTATGAAAGTTCCTGCACAGATGGGCTGAAAGTTTAATTACCTCTAAGGAAGAGTGTCAGAATCATCAGTGCTCTCGCAACAACTGGAAATTTTGCAACCAAAATAACCATCATGAAATTATTCTGAGAGTACACATCATGCACACAGAAGAAACAGCTGCCACTCCATTTGTGTCACCCAGCGACTGCTATTGCCACTGATGGCATAGCATGGAGATGCCACTTAGGTTTGCTCTCAGTCCGAAATTTTCTAGGCATTTTGCAAATGTGCCAGACTGAAAGAAATGTATGAAATCGAGTAATATTCACCAAATAAGTTAGCACTCTTCTGCATACGTTTGTTGTGTATTCTTATGAAATCTTTTATAGAATAGGTTATAAAAGAAACACAATTTCATTAGGTACACATTTGTATTATGAAACGGAGACAAATGACTCACATTTATATGACAATTACATTATACATGTGAAATTATCAAACTTTTTTTTTGTACTGAAAACAGGGTCTTTAATGTGTTTATAAATAACAAAGTATTATTTTTTAATGTTTTCATATAGAATACATCTGACATAAAACTTATTCAGACTCAGCTTCATGATAATAAGTAAAAAATGGTTACAAGTAATATTGCTATGAACATAATTGAGCATATGTCCTTGGAGTATGAATGTGTATTCTTTGGGCATATGCCCAAGAGTGGTATTGATAGGTCTTGAAGTAGATTGATTCCCAATTTTCTGAGAAACCTCTGTACTAATTTACAAGATGACTGTACAATTTTGCCCTCCCACCATCAATGGAGGAGTTTTTCTTTTACCCCATATCCTCTCCAGTGTATCTCATCTTGGCCATACTGTTAGGTGTAAGATGGTACCCAGAGTTGTTTTGATTTGCTTTTCTCTAATGGTTAAGGTTATTGAGCATTTCCTTAGTTTTTTTTTTTTCAGCCATTTGAGCTTCTATGACAATGACTCAGTGAAGATAAGGTTTTAAAAGAAATATTCACAACTCAGCATCACAGGAGGGCAAGTGCATTAAAGTTTAAAAAGTGTATTTAGCACTTTCCCTTGAGATGAGAGAGTGTTTCTGGGTCTAGGGTATTTGTCACCTTCTTCTGGTTTCTTTAGGTACCACGTATATACACTGTGCACAGATATATACACCAGCACACACATAAAAAGGCTAAATTAATAAAAACTTAAAATGTTTAAATGATATCTAGAGTTATATAACTTTCTGTGGCTTTACTATTCTTTATTTTCAGTAAACATGTCAGTCTTCCTTGAATTTAACACTATTAAAAATTATGGCAAACTATATACACAAGAAGACTATTTTGTCTAAAAGTGAAAAGAAATGTGAGCCCATTTGGGAAAATGTTTTTATAATCAAAAGCAAAGCATTTCCAAAATTGTGTGAAATATTAAACACTAATGCTGTCATTTTTTGCATCAATATCCAAATGTACAGTTTCAACTGAATCAATGGTATTATATGTTATCTTTTGTGCTGGTTTGAATGATGAATGTCTTCTGTGGTCTCTCTCTGTCATTAGAACATTTGCTCCCCAATTGGTAGCATTCTTTATGTAGATTTATTAAGTGTGTTATTGCTCAAGTAATATGCTACTGGGGAAGGTCTTTGAGAAGTTAAAGACTCAAGTATATTCTAATTTGCTCTCTACTGCCTACTTGCAGTTCAAAATTCTATTACGACCACCATGTCTGGCAGTTGCCATGCATCTGACATGAAGAGATCTATTCTCTCTGAAACACTAAGCAAAATAAACCCTTTCTTTGGTAAGATGTCTTGTTTGCGGTGTTCATTACAGCAATAGAAAAAAACTCATGCGTACCAAACAATCTTTCATTCAAAAATAAGGTTATGGGAAATAAGAGTACAAGTGAGTTCACAGTTACATATAGTCAATAGGTTAATGAATAATTAGAAACTTCATGGAATTTAAGAGTATATATGAAACTTTATTTCCAAAATATTTCCAATGCTTTAAGTTCAAGAGACTATAAAGGAGAACTTGAGAGATGGTTCACTGTAAATAGCACAGATTTCTGATTATGCTTCTAAGAGACCTAAATAAGCAAGCCTTTGAATAGTTCTCTTAAAATAATTTAGTGAAGGGACATACTTTATTCTGAGGTGTTATTGTTGGATGTTTGCGAGAGAACAGAGAAGTACTCTTTATTGAGGTTATAGTCACTGGTAGGTTCCTTATGTTCTACTGAATCGCTTCACCTCCAGGCATACACGATCAGAAATAACTAGATTTAGTGAATTCTCAAAATGCACAGGGAAACAAACAAAGGAAATAATTAGATGTTAGAAGAACATGTTGGTGAGGAAGTAAGAGGAGTTCAACTGGGGTAAAGGAAGTAAATAAGTTCCTATTTCATTGTGTGCATTTCACAATGAAATATATCCACGTGTGCATAAAATCCACAAAACAAAGAAAAGTTAAAAAAAAAGAGGGAGAGAAAATTACAAAGAGGATATTATTTTTCAGTTACACATTATGATTCTGTAGAGCACAAATTATACACTGGAGTAAGGGAATACCTAAGCCAGATCCCAAAGACATTGTCTACCACAAATACATCAATTCGAATATTGTATTCATACACTAAAATGCCTTCGCAAAAGCACAGATATCTAGGCACAGCACAGTAAAATAACAGTCTTGTATAGTAATAAATGAGATGTGTTGATGTGCAGGAAGAAAATGGTTGCCTGCATAATTAGTTACCCAATACCAACCATTGCAGGGCAGAGAAGAGGGAAAAGACATGAAGTCTTCCCATGCTGGTAAAGCTCAGTGCTGGCCACTGTACCTCTATCCTGCCTCCAAGAAGTACCTACTGACAAAACCACAAGCCATGCCTCAGCATATTAAATAAGTATCTCTATGATTCCTTCTCATAGCTCTTAAACAGATCTGAAGTCACAAAGAGAAATAAGAACAGCAAAATGATTTTAAAAATGTTCATGTAGTGGGGCCTAGAAAAGAGTAGTTGAAAGCTGCAGAGAAGCTGGGTACTGAGAAGTCATCTATATTGTTTTGTTTTATTTTTTTATTTATATAGTTAAGAAAAATTATGCTGATGTGGGAGTCCCCTCTGTGTGCTGTGAATACCATTAATGAATAAAGAAACTGCAGTGGCCTGTTGATAGGGAAGAACTTGGGTAGGCAGGGAAGAAAGAACTTAATTCTGGGAGAAAAAAGGGCAGTCAGAGAGCTGCCATGGAGCCTGCAGAGTCAGACATGCTGAATCTTAGCCTGTTAGATTAATAGAAATGGGTTAAATTAAGAGCCTAGAGCTAATTGGGCTAAGCAGTATTTTAATTAATGTAGTTTCTGTGCGATTATTTTGGTTCTGAGTGGCTGGGATGAACAAGCCACCCCCTGCAACAATGTGTAATGAAAGAAAAGCAGTAATAAAGAGAATGTCCCCTCTCTGAATCCAATCATCTTGTGAAATGCCAGATCCATATACATGAAAGATGAGACCTTAAAGTCAGAATTCCATGGTAGAGTTTCTCTAATCAGAAAAGAACTTGAGCAAAGACTTTCCAGGGAGTCAATACACAGAGTCCTTGTGATATAATAAAGGGGGCAACCTCTGTGCTAATCTGGCAGTAGAAGTGAACAGTGTTCTCCATGCGGTACTGCTTTTATGAGGAGGAAAAGAGTGATAAATTCATGGAGTCTTCTGCCAAGATATCAGAGATATGCATGTGTAGACAAAAGTCTGGCAGATTCGGAAGTTTTTCAAGGAGAAACCAGAGGCTGTTGCATGTATCTGGGAACGTGAAACCTCAACTTTTAGTGATGACTCCCAGACAGTGGCACTTGTATGACTAAGAAATATAGGTCCAGAAAACCTGGAGGCACACAGTAGAACAGGCTCAAAAATCTAACCTCAGGTTAGAGGATTGCCCATGTGATAAAGTGGGCTTCATTACTTGGATCCAAAACATGTTTTATATGCTAAAAAAATGTAAACCATATGCCAACCTTAAAATGTGATGCAGCGCAGTAATAAATTAAAATCGAAACTTTGCAATTATCACAAAAGGTGCAGAAAAGACAATTGAGAAAAACTACTTTGTTCACATTAAGATTTTGGGCAAATTTAGTGAAGAAGAAATGTATCTGAACACAATAAACATCATAAATTATAGATCAAAATAACACTTTAATGGGGATTTTTGGATGTTTCTCATGATCAGAAGAAGAAGTATTTATGTCCTAACATTTATTTCCATAAAATGAAATTTCCTATACATCATTACTATGTGCATATGAATATACTATATATATACTATATGATATATATGTATATATATATATAAAGTAAAACATTTGAAAAATATGAAATGAAGTTTTTTTAATTATGTATAAAATGAAGTTGCAAAGAAGAGAATCATAAAATTTCAAAAAACAGTCAACCTAAAACATTATAAAATTCTGATTACAAGTGATGAATAGATAAATTGACATACATTCTATCTTCATGGTGTGGATATTGTTAAAATTTCCAATCTATACAAAGCAATACCAATTTAATGGCTGAAGAATATTAGGGAACATTTCCAAGGTCTCTTGGTGAGTATAAAATTTGATCTCACTGTTTCATAATTTTAAGCTTTATACTTCAAAATTTCTTCTAAACTATGACCAGTATCAAGCAAAATACATAATGGTTTTTTGATACTGGACTATCTCACCATTGCTAGCATTTACAAAGAAGCAGATAAGAAAGAGCTTCAGAGGAAATTGTCATCATAGGAGCGACTGCTTAGGTCCTCCAGATGCATTTTTTCTTTCTCTATCAACATTCTGTTTTTACTCAGATGGCCATTAACTCTTACATGATTTTATCACAATTTATTGCATGAAGGATTGTATTGTTTAGGAAACATTTTCTGTGGACATATTAAAGAATAAACTTGCACATTCCATATTAGATTATCAAAAGGGATTATAATCTATAGATATCAAGACAATTCATATCATACCAACCTGTTTTGTTTCTGGCATACCTTATGTTTCTGTTACCAAAGTATGGATCTTAGACAAAATGATGTCATTTTGCTTCCCCTGGACAAATTCCACACATAGTTAAGAGGTCAAAATGCTACACGTTCCTTCTCAGAGTTAAAGTGGTGAGCATGGCTCCCAACTGGTTGTCCCAGAGGAGGTGGTAATAATACCTCTGCCATATTGAAAGGCAGAGAGATGCAGAGTCAGCATCCTGAGTCACTGCAACCAAGCTGCTCACTATTTTAAGAAGCCGTCCTGGTCAGAAAAAGATTACAGATACACAATAAGGACAGATTCAGAAAAAAAGACCTCTAAATGGGACACAATATTGGATAAATGTATGTAGGCTTGAGAGAAATATATATATATATATATATATATATATATATATATATATATATATACATATATATACAGAAAGAGAGAGAGAGAGAGAAGAGAGAAAGAGAGAGAGAGAGTTATAAAAGGAAGTTAATGATTTTAAAAAAAAAACAAAGTCTTTAAAGAGACAGAGCAAACATAAAAAATAATAGAGTAAGAAAATGAGCCATGTAAAGAAGGAAAATACACAGGGCGTCTCGATTGTGTATAATATGGTGTTTCCTTTCTTTCTCAATCTTGTCTTTAGCCTATTATTTATTTATTTATTTATTAAAAATTTCCACCTCCTCCCATCATCCCATTTCCCTTCCACTCCCCCCACTCCCCTCCTCCTCCCTCTCTAGTCTAAGAGAAGTCAGGGTGCCTTGCCTTCTAAGAGAAGTCCAAGGCACTCCCCCCTCCATCCAGGTCTAGGAAGGTATGCATCCAAGCAGACTAGGCTCCCAAAAAGCCAGTACATACAGTAGAGTCCTTGGGCAGCAGAGGAGAGGGTTCCTGAACTGGCCTTCTCCAATAGCCACACTGATGAATATCTTGCATATCACCATAGAACCTTCATCTGCCGATGAATGGAGATAGAGGCAGAGACCCACATTGGACCACTGGACTGAGCTCCCTAGGCCCAGATGAAGAGCAGAAGGAGGGAGAACATGAGCAAGGAAGTCAGGACCGCGAGGGGTGCACCCACCCACAGAGACGGTGGGACTGATCTAATGAGAGCTCACCAAGGCCAGCTGGATTGGGACTGAACGAGCATGTGCTCAAATTGGACTCTGAATGTGGCTGACAATGAAGGCGGACTGAGAAGCCAATAATAATGACGCCGGGTTTAGCCTATTTTTTGAGACAGGAATTATAGATATTTGCTTTCTGTAATTCTTAGATGGTTTTTGGACATCTGAATTTCAGATTCCTAAGCTTGTGTGTCTAAGCCAGGTCCTCATCACAAGAACAGTTTTCTGCAAGGTAACAGAGTCGATTCCTAAGGAAGCACACACTGAAGAAAGACAGCTGAAATGGTAAATCACTGGAATAGGCTAAACTTTTAAAGGGCATGATTGATTCTATGTTAGGAATTTAGGGAATAGTCAAAAGTAAAGCAAAAATCAGAAGTAATAAGTTTAGCAACTGTCAGTTAAAGCCTGAACAGAAAATGTCAGCATTTCCCAATTTATAAGATGAAGGAAACCACTAAAGAACAACTCAAGACATGTCTTATGAACAGAAAGGCATTGCCAGTTTGAGGTTAGAGAATTAACAGTAAACAAATTATATTTAAGTATTTAGAAATATATTTAATATGTTTCTGTAAATTGAAAAATAAAATCCTTTAAAAATTTATTTTATAATATTTTATTTTATATCTTTTTTCAAATGTTTAAAAATATACATTGATTCTTTGAAGAAAATGAATATATAATTCATTTGCAAATGTTAAACTATACTAATATCAATTAAACTTCTTTCTGGGCCTTTTAATGCTTTTTTGATACCATGAACAGTTTAATTTAAGGGGTTATATCCAATAGAACAGTTTTATAGAACAATTGCTCAAGCTGAGCTTCTCTAAAGTTCACCTTACAATGATGTATTCAGCAGCCACACAGCAACTTCGACAGCAACTTTCTGCCTTAAATATTGTCAGTGAGAGAAGGAAAAGAATGTCTTGAACAAATGTCTCCCCTCAAATGGGAGAGAGTGACATTGCCAGAGAATAGAGGTGCTGCCTCTTATCTGTGCTTAATAACCTCTCTCACTGGCACCTATTCACCTGCCACTTAGCACAAAGCCAAGCCTGCATGTCATTTAACAGGTCTGCATTAATACACCTACCCAATCAATGGCTTCTACCCACTCCTCAAGGACACTGGTCTGTTACCATTACTAGACACTGTCAACAGAAAATGACACCAGAGTCATGAAAGGCAAAACGGTGTCAGTTTAATCAGAGAGCAGACAAAAAGGCAAACAATGCTACCCAAGAGGGAAGTATAGCAAGGAGACTCAGAGGTTGGCACAAGTCATACTTGGCAGGTCCCTGAGAAACCAGTTTGAAATTCAGGGATATAAAATCCAAACGAATGACATAGGCAATCAGAGTTGTTTTCTCTCCATTCAATTAAAGTTGGTGACTGCTATTGGCAGAAAAAAAAAAAAGCTGTTTAAAAAGAAAGAGATATTTGAAAAGGATGTACTTGAAATAGATTTACAGGAAATAATAAAATAAAAGCAACTATTATTTTATTCTAAATATATAGGCCATAATATGAATTATATTTAAAAATATATTTAAGCAATTGTTTTAGTAGCCCCCAAATAAAAAATTAAATAGACATTTTTAAAGCTTGTAGTACCGAGGGAGAATTATTTAGGCGATAACATGTACAAACTGACAAGATAGCTAACCACAGTAAGTAGTACTAATAATGATGGATCTCTATAATTATGGATATGGAAGAGGCCTCAGAGATTGTCTGGCCCAACCTGCTCATTTAACAGATGAGAGAACTGACTCAAAGAAGAATGAATGAAATGCCCGGGAGCACAGTGGCAATGCCAGTGCTGCTGGCTCACACTCCTGCTCCTTGTCTAAAACACTGCTTAAGATGCAGGTTTTGAATCATAATGGTATTGCTATCTACAAAAAGATGGTCTTTTAGTCCTTCTCCATAAACATACAATGTTTTTAGTAATGATGGAAAATTGAGAATAAAATCATCTTAATTAAATTACTTACAAAAGAACATTTGTCAACCGTGAAGCATCCTTCTCCTGACCCTGTAAACTTTGGAAGACTTCCTCTTCACACTCATAAAATAAAAGAGGATATGTATTGCTGAAATAAATGAGGATACACATTGCTTTTCAAAGCCTCTGGAAAGAAACGGTCCTAGGTAAAATGCTGAGTTGAGAGCAACCAATTTTTGTGTAGATTGTCAGTGAGTCCTACAGTGTTAATCTGAGTGATCTGGCTGGTTTACCAAGATGTTTGAACAGTGCTCAGTAGTCAGGTTTCCCCTCTGACATTGTTGTCTATGCCTCAATGTATAAGATTTTAGAGATTCCTCTGCCATCAGGTTGAAGTACCTCTTTCAGGCAATCTGGGTCATTCTTCTTCCAACTTGATTTAATCTATTCAGTTTCTAAGAAGTACCATGACTCTGTGGTTGGTTGGATATAACTGTAGACAGTCAATTAGTATGACACTTTTTCATGAGACACTTAGGGAGAGATTTCTGTACTAAGTCTACAGCTTTTTCTAGTAGCTAAAATCCAAATTTAATTTTGAAATTAATTCTTGGTTTCTAAGTAAATCTCTTTCAGCTACTTATATCCCATATTATTTTAAAATACATTAGGACAAATTGAGTCTCAATTTCTGTGATAGAAGTGTATTTCTCTACATACTCAATAGTATAAAATATTTAATAGGTATGTTCAAATTACAGACCTTTCCCTTAGACTGCAGCATGGGGCTTCCCTCATAGTTTTGACCCAAGACTCAATAGAGGTTTTCCTATCTTAGAAGAAAAATGAACTCCAGTATTCCAGGGCCTCCTGCTCTTTTTATCTTTTCCGCTCTCTAAGCCAGTGTTCTTACTGAAAGGAAAGTCTGCTATAGATAATCTTCACTCTTTCTCCCAGTTTCAATGACACACTTTCTTTACAACCGTTCCTAACCAATACCATGCCTAGTAAATATAAGAGTCCTATTATCAATCGTATAGAACATTCAGATAAGAGTACACAGAAAAAATTAAGTATAATGATTTGTCAGTATAAGAATCGGAATCGGTTATGGACACAGTTTAAAATACCAGAGTTGGTAATTTTAGTAGTATGTACTACAGCTGAGGAGCAGGCAAACTAGAGCCTCACCACATATCTATCCTTTAAATAACACTGCTATAAAGGTTTAGAGAGAGCATACAATATTAAAACGATGACAAGAAGAGAAGTGTGGCAAAGAAAGGGAAATGTCAACTTGTAAAAATATGTTTGAGGGGAAAAGAAACATGTTCCCTGCAACGTTACAACATGCTGGAATCCTATTCAACAATGCAGATGAATAAGGGATGAGATGGAAGATCCTGCTCATAATTAATTGAACTTATGAACTCCCATTTTCTTTCTTATTCAACACATTGCTACATTTTTAAAATAAAGAGTCCTAGAGGGGAGAACGAAAACATACCCACAGCTATCATCATTCCCTTGAACTGTGATTCTAAACCAAAACTGAGAGAGAGAAATGCCAAGTCAATTGCTCTTGATTCCATTAGGTATGACAGTAGGAGGATGAAGTGTCTACCTCTCCTTTTAATTTTTCATTGTGAAATAACTAGATTTTCTGTTAGCAAGGATAACACACAAGTTTGTTTTTAATGCATTTAGCTGCAGCTCCCTACAGTCCATGATGTTTTTATCAAAAACTTAGAATTGACATTGGCACACTACTGGGAACAAATTTACAAACAACATTCGACTTTTACTAGGTTTGTTTGAAAAATGAAAATCCTGTTTCAGAATTCAATGCAATTTGCAACACTGCACTAATTCATTAAGTTTCCTTAGTCTGTAAATTGGGGATGATTTTATGTCTTTCTCTTCATCTAATATCACTGGTTATTTTTAAGAGTACTGGCAAAGTATAACAAAGTGGATCCCTCAGCGTGGGCTCTCACCTTGTTACCCTGATGTTAGGTAATTTTTAAAATAATGGCTCAGAAGTGAAGGTACATACTTAAAAACCTAAGTCGTTACTGGTTGTGCTCAACTTCACAGCTTGGTACTGGTGTTTTAGTCTCATTTCTCTGCTATGACATTACTTGTTAAAATAGTTTTTTTTTCATTATTAACATAAATTACTTCCTGAAACTCAACCACTCTTAAAGGAGGGCAATTAATTAATATTCATATCTTGGTGTGAAGAGTACTGTAACTGTCAGAATAATAAATATCCCTGTAAATTATTCATATTCGCATCTTCATAACAAATGACTTGCTTTTACCTATTGGTAATATATTTTCTTTGTCTTTATTTTCAATAGTTTAAGTGTTTGTTTTTTATTTATCCTGGTTTTTATTGTATTTTATTTTTATTGCATAAAAAGTGTGAGTGCGATTTAATTATTCCAAATCAAGTATTGCTTCCATTGTTTTGTTTTGTTTTTTGCCCCACCTACCTTTTAGCCTTTTCAGCTCCATCCTGTTTGGTTTTATGTGAGAGTCGCTTTTTTTTTTTTTTTAAGTGTTTCATGTTTTAACTATTTTCAGGAAGTGTGATTGATTCCTTTAAACACTGGCCTTTCTTGTTTCTTTTTTTTTCTTTTTCTTTTTTTTTTTTTTTTTTTTTTTTTTGAGTCAGAGACTCCAAATTTGAAACTTTTGAGGCCAGTTGGTATTCTCTGACAGCACTTGAGTGCTTTGGTGTGGTTTCGGTTTTTGCTTTGCTTCTCACCAACTCTGTATGACTTTGGATTTCCCGCTACATCCCGAAGCTTTTTCATAGCTTAGTAGAGTTTGTTTTAGTTTTTTTTTTTTCTTGTCTGCGTCCAGACTGCAGATGAGCTCAGTAAGCTCTTTGTTTTATATTTATGTGGATTTTCAACATTTTCTATGTAAAACTTATATTCTTCCACTCTCTGTTGAAATTATCTATGTGACTTACTACGTACAATATTGAGCATGTACAATGGTAACTTTTAATTGTAACTACTTTAAACTTTCTAGTCAAAATTTTCAAGTTTTTTGTGCTATGTGAATTCAGATTGTTCTCAACTTTCCAAATGATTCAGCACTTTAATACAGTTCCTCATGTTGTGGTGACTGCACTATAAATTTATTCTGGTACTGCTTCATAACTTAAATTTTGCTACTTGTATGAATCATAGAATAAATACATGACATGCAGAATATCTTAGATATGACCCCTACACACAGGAATCACAACCCATGGGTTAAGAAACACTATTCCCATTTTCACATTTTTTTTATGGTGTTGGTTTATATTCTGAATGCTGGGAGAAAGAAGGTAGAGCCAGTAAGATGCCATGTAGCTAACAGAGGGGAAAGATGTAAGCGGCCAGCTGGAACCTTTCTGGTAAACCACGAGCACCATGGTAAAATATAAAAAAATGGCAATGGGTTAATTCTAGATGTAAGAGCTAGCTAGCAATATGCTTAAGTGATTGGCCAAGCAGTGATTAAATTAATACAGTTTCTGAGTGATTCTTTTGTTTCTGGGCAGCCAGGAATGATCAAGTTGATTCTTATTACAAAGTGCTGTTTTATTTTCTTAACCATATCCTTTGCCTTAAAGAAGCTTCTCAGTTTTAGGAGATTCCACTTATTAATTGTTGTTCTCAGTGTCTGTGCTACTAGTATACTTAGAAAGGTGTCCCTGTCTACATGTGTTGAAGGCTACTTCTCACTTTCTCTTCTATCAGGTTCAGAGTAACTGGATTAATGTTGAGTTCCTTGATCCATTTAATTCTGAGTTTTGTGCATGGGAATAGGTATGCATATATTTGCATTCTTCTATGTGTAGACAAGCAGTTTTTGGCAGCAACATTTGTTGAAAATATTTCCTGTTTTCCATTGCACAATTTTGGCTTTTTTTTTTTTCAAAAATCTTGTGTTTATCAGTGTGCGGATTAATGTCAAGGTCTTTGATTTGATTCCATTGTCCCATTTTTTTATGCTAATACCCAGCTGTTCTTAGTACTTAGTTCTATACTCCAGCTTGAAGTGAGGAATGGTGATGTCTCCAGAAGTTCCTTTATTGTACAGGATTGTTTTGGCTATCATGGGATTTTGTTTTCCATATGAATTTGAGAATTGTTCTTTCAAGGTCTGTAAAGAACAGTGTTAGGATTTTGATGGTGATTGCATTGAATCTATAGATTGTTTTTGGTAAGATCACAAATTTAACTATGTTGAGCCTATCTTTCTAAGGGCATGGGATATCTCTCCATTTTTTATATCTTCTTCAATTTCTTTCTTCAAATATTTTAATTTCTTGTGATACAAGTCTTTCACTTGTTTGGTTAGAGTTACCCCAAAATATTTTATGTTGTTTGTGGCTATTGTAAAGGGTAATATTTCTCTGATTTTTTTCTAAACCCATTTATTATTTGTATATAAAAGGGACACTGATTTTTTGAGTTAATCTTGTGCTACACTACTGACAGTGTTTATCAGTTGTAGAAGTTTCCTGGTAGAATTTTTGGGGTCACTTATGTATACTATCATGTGATCTTCGAGAAGAGATAAGGTAGGTTGGAATGGGAAAAGGGAAGGGAGGAAGAACTAGCTGTTGTATGTAAAATGAAAAAAATAATAAAAGAAAGGCATATACATTACTCATCTTTTCTTCCTTAAAATGAATAGTCATTCCTGTTTTGATTGCCCTTTCTCCTGTTTGCTGGACGTCTGAGATTCCAAGTATAAGTCATCTTTGGAATTTAAAATAGCCTGTCTTTAGCATCATTGAGTTTAGTACTTTACTATAAATTATGTGGTCTGGCAATATATCTAAGTATCAGTTATCGCAGATGTTTTAAAAAGTCAACATAAAGTAGAAAGATCATGTATTATGTACTTTCTAAGAAAATAGGTAGAAAGTATAAAAGTAACAACTAAAAGGGACTTTTCTCCTGACTTTCACTAGGACATTGCATTCTCCTGACTAAAGAGTAAACTGCAGCTATACATAAATCCTCTCGAATCATTTTCACAAAAGACTGATAAATTTTCTTACTGGCTATTTTACATTTTATTCCTCTGTTTTCAGTATTAGCTAGACTCTTCTGAAATTCTGATGCTTAGAATAAGAGAAGAAAAATATTTTTCTTTGAATTCACCTTCCTATTTAGCTTCTCTAGGATCATGAATTCTAGGCTTAATGTCCTTTATTTATGGCTAGAATCCACTAATGAATTAGTACATACCATATTCATCTTTTTGGGTCTGGGTTACCTCACTCAGGATAGTGTTTTCTATTTCCATCCATCTGCATGCCGCTGAGTAGTACTCTAATCCATATATATTCCACACTTTCTTTATCCATTCTTCCATTGAGGGGCATCTAGGTTGTTTCCATATTCTGACTATTACTAATAATGCTGCTATGAACATAGTTGAACAAATGCTTTTGTTGTATGATTGGGCATTTCTTGGGTATATTCCCAGGAGTGGTATTGCTGGATCACCATAGAACCTTCATCTAGCAATGGATGGAGATAGAGACAGAGACTCGCATTGGAGCACTGGACTGGGCTCCCAAGGTCCAAGTGAGGAGCAGAAAGAAAGAGAACATGAACAAGGAAGTCAGGACTGTGAGGGGTGTGCTCACCCACTGTGACGGTGGAGCTGATCTAATGGGAACTCACCAAGGGCAGCTGGACTGGGACTGATGGAGCATGTGATCAAACCAGACTCTCTGAATATGGCTGACAAGGAGGGCTGACTGAGAAGCCAAGGACAATGGCACTGGGTTTTGATGCGACTGCATGTACTGGCTTTGTGGGAACCTAGTCTGTTTGGATGCTCACCTTCCTAGATCTGGGTGGAGGGGAAAGGACCTTGGACTTCCTACAGGGCAGGGAACCCTGACTGCTCTTTGGACTGGAGAGGGAGGGGAAAGCGGGATGGGGGAGGAAAATGGGAGGAGGTGAAAATTTGTAATAATAATAATAGTAGTAGTAGAAGAAGAAAAAATGATTAAAAGATAGGTAAAATTGCATATTCCAAGTAAAATTGGTTTTAAGTCAGCATTTAAAAAATATATCAATGGTTTTATATTATTAGAATTGAGAAGTTATTTAGTCACCTTTATTTAATTTTCTATCAGAGAGTCTAAAACATGAGCTGGTGATTACCCAGTGTTTAATTGTTAATCACTTACAATTCCAAATTGTCTTTTCTAGCGTCATCATTTCATTACAGAAGTTTCTTTGAAATGTCAATTAACACAGTTTGCCAGGAAAAGAAAGGAAATTTTTATATTCTCATTACTTTAGTTAATCTCCTCATGGACTGCATTCTACGTTCACTTCGGATGCATTTTGGTGATGGCATGTAGACACACAGTCTCAAGAGACTTTTTCTCCATGTCTAGTAACCCTTGTATTTGGCTGTGCAGTCTTTTATTACTTTAAGGCTTGCAGTTTCTGAATCAGAGATACCTATGGCATGAAAACCATGGGTTGCCCTCCAGGGATTTGTCATACTTTATTTAGCTCAAACATGGACTCAGAAACCCAGAAAATGGACTGTATTTGGCAGCTTAGCACTTTTTTTGTAAGTAGTAAAGTTCAGGCTATCAAAGAACTTTTCACTATGACAATTATATAACACAATATGTGACCTTTACAACAAAATTCAGAATGGGAAATCTACACTGAGGGTTTCCTTCCTGTTGACATATACTCTCAATGCTCTCTGCTTCCTTTCTTAAGCACACAGTTATAACAGAAAAAACAGCCTGTTTATATGTCAAACATATGTTTTATATCATTCTATATAGATTTTAACATGACAAAAATATTAATGTTTGTTTTACCTTACCAAATTACTCAAAGAAACTATAGCTTGATTTTTTTCTTTCTGTTACACAGAGAAGGCTGCAATTAAAGATGTACTCAGAATGTCTGCCACTAGATTGATGGCTTTTTTCTTTGTCCTTTGAAAGATGAGAAACTAAGATATGAAAGAAATATAGGTTCTACTAAATGAAGGAAGTTAGTCACCTCACTGGCTAATGAGAGACATTCTTGATTACGCAGGATTGGGCTAATCTTTTAAAGAAAATAATTCAGTCAGATTTCATAAATATAAATTAAATGTATCAAGTATTGACTATATATATATATATCAAAGTTTTGACTGTTATTAAATTAAGTTGTTCAATTTTTAAGCTTATTGTCTTTACTACCATCTATTTTTATTTGGTTATTTTTTCCAAGTACTTTTTTAATTCTTAGAAATTTCACACAATGTATTTTTACCAAATTTACCTTCTCCCTTACTCCTTTCAGACCCACCATCATTTTGGTAACTATTCAACCTTATGTCTCCTTTTATCCTCACCAAGTCTCATTTATGAAGATCATGTATTCCTGGTGTGAGGTCATCCACTGAAACATAATTGACTTTTCCTCTCCTAGCTTCTATAAATTATCAATAGATCCTTAGTTAGGAGTGAGACTTCAGGCCTCACTTTTATCTCCATGCAGAAATTTGCTTTGATTTGAATTTCAGTATGTATTGTGAATACCGTCACGACTTTTACTATGTTTATAAAGAAGGAAATGGGGATAATGGAACAAGAAGGATGAATGGAGTAAATGGTAGAAGTACAGGTTAGAGAATGGAGTATGGGGAGAGATAACAAACACAAATAACTACTGTAAAATTTCATACGTAAGCCTACTACTGTTAGAACCTTCTTCTCTCTCTTTTACACACACACACACATCTGTGTATGTGTGTGTGTGTGTGTGTGTGTGTACTGTATGGGTACTGAGAATAGAATTTATGTTCCACAGAAGAACAGACAATGCTCTGAACCACTGAGGACATCTCTTCAACACCATAAGTACTATTTCTAAGGTCACAATACAGCTTTGAAAAAAAAAACATAGTCAAAAACTCTATTACTTTATTTTTTCTTTTTAGGATATATTATGTTTCAGTTTGTTTTGTCTTTTAGTGAAACTTGCAAATGATGACCATTTTTATGAATAAATAAAATAAGAATCTAACAACTATAAGCAGGAGTGGCTGTTGGGAATGGAGAGGCCACATGCCTTGCCAGCAGTATAGAAGGAGTTGTGAGGGTCGCTTCCAGAGTACTTCTCCTCAGTTCAGTCAAAGATGACCCTGAGAGTGGAAAGTGAAAAGGTAAAGACAGATGGTTTCTGTTAAATGAGCCAAGGGGTTTGTGGTTCACTCCTACAATTTGAGGTACATTTGTATTGCACGCTGGAGCGTTTTACTGAACCAGAGGTTATAGCAGGGTGACTTACAATAGAAGGAACCAGTTCTGAAAAGTGTACTTTGTCTTCTTTTCTATTGTTGTCGTTACTTTTTTCTGCTTTCAATTTCCACAGCCTTTCCCCTTGCAATGACGTTTTGATTTTGTTTTGCTGTGCAATACAACAATAAAAAAAGCCATACAAAAATCACAATATAGGATGACTACTCTTAACAATTATTTTAATAAATTAAACTGGCATTCTATTATAATTTTTGACATTATTATGTCATTAAAAATTAATGAGCCAATGGCACAAAGAAGGATTTGCTATGACAGCTGATTTAGTGGAATAATTATACTGATATATTTTCATTCTGTTCCTAATAAAATAGAGGTACCGATTCTTTTGTCAATTAACATGTGTCAACTACACAGAATTTCTGTTTCTCATAATGATCAATACATTATTCCAAAATCAAAATTTGAATTAGTGACATCTCTTAAGATTTTTTTTTTTTTTTTTTTTTGGATTTTCGAGACAGGGTTTCTCCGTAGCTTTTGGTCCCTCTCTTGAAACTAGCTCTTGTAGACCAGGCTGGCCTTGAACTCACAGAAATCCGCCTGCCTCTGCCTCCCGAGTGCTGGGATTTTGAGAATTTTATACATGCTTAATAACCACTTGGGATTGGATAAGTAGTCTGGAGTCACTTTCTGGAGAAAACTGAATCTTCCAATTTCAGCAGACATTAACTATCTAACGCTTATCATTTAGGGGTAAGGTCCTTTGAGATTTTTCCATCATTATTGACTTCTCAGGTGACCTTGGACTTGTTACTTCTGTTGTTATCGTTGATTTCATGGGTGTAGGTTTTGTTTGCTCTTAGCAGACACCATTGTCCCCTGTCTCTTACAACTTTTTTGTTGTTGTTGTTATATTTAGCTATCTCCCATCATGTTCCCTACTTAAGCTGTACTTGTATGTATCATTTTGGATTGGGCACCTTACTGATGACTGTTCTCTGCATTTTGGCAATTGTTAATTTCTGTGATGGGCTGTTTGTTGAAAGAAAAAAAAATCTTCTTTTGTTTTTGTTTTTGTTTTGAGATAGGGTTTCTCTGTAGCTTTGACCTGTCCTGGAACTTACTTTTAAGACCAGGTTGGCCTTGAACTCACAGAGATTTGTCTGCATCTGCTTTCCAAGAGCTGGGATTAAAGGCATATGCCACCAGCACCCAGCTAAGCACAAATTTCTTTAAGGAGAGGTCTGAGCTACAGTTATCTGTGGGTAGAAGGCTAAGTAGAAGTATTTATAATTCAGTTAGAAATCATGCTCTTTTAAGAAAGTGAGAGTAGTAGTTTTATCTAGAATCCAGTGTCTCACCTGGCATAAGTTGCTTAAGTTCCAGAGAATCTTAACCTTGAGCATACCATAATACCAATTAGACAGTTATGGCTTCTACTCAAAACAAGAGTCTCTGTCATGCCCTTGTGAATATCTTGGAATTGCTGCTGGTGTGGCTCACAAGATTTGCATGAGTGTTCCTTTTACCCCACATACTATCTATTATAAGTTGTCATCAGTGTTTTTGTTCTTTGCCATTCTTTTTTTTTAATTTTTTTATTTTTATTTTTTTTAATTTATTTATTAAAGATTTCTGTCTCTTCCCCACCGCCGCCTCCCATTTCCCTCCCCCTCCCCCAATCAAGTCCCCCTTCCTCTTCAGCCCAAAGAGCCATCCATCAGGGTTCCCTGCCCTGTGGGAAGTCCAAGGACCACCCACCTCCATCCAGGTCTAGTAAGGTGAGCATCCAAACTGCCTAGGCTCCCACAAAGCCAATACGTGCAGTAGGATCAAAAACCCATTGCCATTGTTCTTGAGATCTCAGTAGTCCTCATTGTCTCTATGTTTTTTCCCAAGACCGGTTTTATCCCAGGCTTTTTCAGACCCAGGTCAGCTGGCCTTGGTGAGTTCCTGATAGAACATCCCCATTGTCTCAGTGTGTGGGTGCACCCCTCGCGGTCCTGAGTTCCTTGCTCGTGCTTTCTCTCCTTCTTCTCCTGATTTGGACCTTGAGATTTCAGTCTGGTGCTCCAATGTGGGTCTCTGTCTCCTTTCATCGGCTGATGAAGGTTAATATTCAGGAGGATGCCTATATGTTTTTCTTTGGGTTCTCCTTCTTATTTAGCTTCTCTAAGATCACGTATTATAGGCTCAATGTCCTTTGTTTATATCTAGAAACCATAGAATCTCAGAGTTGTTTTGATTTGCATTTCTCTGATGGCTAAAGAAGTCGAACATTTCCTTAAGTGTCTTTCAGCCATTTTATATTTCTCTTTTGAGAGTTCTCTGTTTAGGTTTGTGCCCCCCCCTTCTTTTTTACTGGATTATTTGTTCCTTTGATGACCAATTTCTTGAGTTCTTTGTATATTTTAGAGATCAGCCCTCTGTCTGATGTGGGTTTTGTGAAGATCTTTTTCTATCCTATAGACTGCCATTATATCTTGTTGGCCATGTCCTTGGTTTCTCAATTATGCTTCAAACTTTCAGTAATGCCTCTTATTGAGAAGTAGATAAAGAAAGTCTAAAGTATAAAATTGCTCCCTTCTTTACCCGAGTATTGATGTGTTTTGAGTAAGTAGTGACAATTTGAATGATGTTGTTCCCCAAAGGCTCTGTCATTAGAATACTGGGACCCCAGTTGATGGTATTATTGGGGAGGGTTAGGAGGTATGTCCTTGCTGGAAGAAGTAGGTCATTAACTGTGAGCTTTGAGGTTTCAAAACCAGGAATCTTTCCTAATTCTTTCTCTCTCTTTCCTGCTGTAGTTTGAGATGTGAGGTCTCAGTAGTTCCTGTCACTAAGTCTGGCTGCTCCTATGCCTCCCCACTGTCTTTGTAAGAGAAACTTAACTGTACATATCCACAAGCCACATAAAACCTTCCTCCTGAAGGTTGCCTTGATCTCGTTGTTTTGTCACAGCAGCAGAAAAGTAACTCATGCAAACCTAGAGTGAGGTTAAGGATTTTGCCTTTGTGAATAAGAAGTAGTTCATAACTCATATAATCTAGTATATAATACATTGAATTGTAACATTTAGGAATGCTCTCAATATCTTTGTGTAAATTTAGTTATGTAGTCATTCGAGAGGAGGGGATAGCAATTAAGAAAATGCCTCCATAGGATCAGGCTGTAAGCAAGGCTGTAGGTCATTTACTTAATTAGTGATTAACAGGGGAAGTCCAGCCCATTGTAAGTGGGGTCATCCCTGGATTGGTGTGCCAGTGTTCTGGAAGAAAGTAGACTGAGAAAGTCATGAAGAACAAGCCAGTAAGAAACACCCCTCACTGGCCTCTACATGAGCTCTACTCTCCAGGTTCCTGCCTGTTTATGTTCCTGTCCTGAGTTTCCTTGATGTGAACTGTGATTTGAAAGAAAAGCCAAGCCAAATAAACCATTTTCTTCTCAAGTTGGTTTGGTCATTGTGTTTCATAATAACAATAGATCCCCTAACTATCTTAAGGAATTTTACATATAATTTAGGGCATTTACCTAAAAATTTTAAAAGATAACTGATAATTTCAAAAAAAAGATATTAGACAGTAACATTTTTAAAACTTTGTTCCATTAGGCATTGATTTTCAGACATTAAGAGTATAAAAGGTGAAGTCAGTTCTTTCTTTATTTCTCAGCATTTGGAAATTATCCTATGCACAAGTACCAAAAAATATTTATATCTAACTTAAATTACCCTAATAAATTCTACTAATGGATATTAAATTTATTATTGAAATCTAACTGTGTTATAAAAATTATAGAAAAGTTTAGTCAAATATCTAACACAGTTAAGGTAACCTGAGAGGATGGGGACATTAGTTCACATATTTAAAATAATTATCATTATAAGCCCAGTGGTTTTCACATATGGCTTTAGTGCCAGTATTTGGAAGGCAGAGGCAGGCAGATTTCTGTGAGTTTAAGGCCAGCCTTGTCTATAAGAGCTAGCTCCAGGAACAGGCTCCAAAGCTACAGTGAATCTCTGTCTCAAAAAATAAAAAAAAAAGAAAAAGAAAAAAAGTTATCAGTATAGAAGGAATACCATTATTGGTATTAATTTTGGGTTTGGAGATCTCTGTTCTAGTTATTCAGCTACTGGAAGCAAAAAGGTTCATGTCTATGATTAGTATTGCTGTTGGCTGCTATGGGCAAGGAAGGAAGCTTCTTTTGCAATATCATCAATGGCTTCAGACTCATAGCTGAAAATGAGAGTCATTGAAGGCTTCTGTGACAATGTCCCCTCCCCACCCCCTCAAAGAAACAAACCAGAGAAGAAGATATTCAAGAGAGTTCTTAAAGATGATGATAAAGACACTGTCATATAACTCTTCACACTTTATGGCTTCTGGTGGTGATGGAATAGAAGGGAGTGGGGGAGGACTCAATTTTCTTTGAGTGGCTAGCAACTGGGAATATAAGCATGCTCGAATGTGTATACATGAAAACAAATTGGACTTGGGTACCTTTGCTTGTGTGTTTGCTTGTTGGATATCCTTTCTTTTCTCTTTTCTTATTTTTTGGGGGGAGTTGGCATCTACAAGTGTGGGAAATTATACCTGGGAGGAATGGGAAATGAGTGTGATTAACGTACATTATATAAAATTCCCAAATAATTAATAAAAACAAATAAATAGTTTTCGGTTTAAATAGTACAAGAAGAGTGAGAAGCCACTTAATTATAATTTATCAGTTTCTTGGGTTTGTATTTTTCATGAGGTTTAAGATTGCTTATTACATAGTTAAAATGAATAGAAAGTCTGCCTAGGTATATGGAAAGCAAACATGAGCAGACCTGTGATGGTAACTTCAGGCAGGTACCAATTTATTGATTTACTTGTTTTCAATGAATAAGTATGCATGTGGTTCTCTGTCATTCCACATTTCAATAAATTTTTGAAAACTTTTTGATTCTGACTGTGATATACATATGATCCTTATTCTTCCTGGTACCGTGCATTTATAAGGAAAACTATTCTTTTATGAGATGTTCACATTAGTTCTATTTAGTTTTCCTCTCTTATGATAGCTTTATCCAACAAAATTATCTTGACATTATAAATGGACCATGAGATGGGGGGATATTAATTATATACAACTATTGTTTCCTATTATGGAGTTTTAGGTAGAGCAGCGCTTGCAGTTTAGGTACTTGCCATCAGAATCTTCTGTTCTTATATGGTTAATCTAGGAAATGTTCTAGAGGTTTATGAAATCACTTTGGAGATTTATGCTGTGTGAATCATTCTTTAGGTCTATGAGTCACATATTTCTCAAACCTGGTGTACCACTTTTGTTCTTAATTAGCAGGTACTATATTTAGATGCTTACAAAGTTCACAGCAAAGAAAGCATGAAGTACAGAGAGCTGCACTTTCAGTTACCCACATTAGCCTCTTATTCTTTCAGGCTCTGAGAGCTCAGTGGCACATGGTTGCAGTCAATAAACCAAAGTCCAGCTTGTATTGCTGTTTATTTTGGCATTGTACATATTATGAATTCTCAAAAACCTATCATGTATTTTCCCATGTTGTATAAACTTAGAATAGTTTTACTCTACTAAGTCACTGTGCTCTGAATATTCATTTATCCCTATCAAGTAGCTCATACAACCCTCATCTTTTCATTATAGCCATAATTTTACCATTTCCCAAAAATCACATAGTTGAAATCATACAGTGAAGTTGTCATTACAGATTTACTTCATTTACTTGTGAATATGTCTCTGGAGATCCTTCTGGATTCTATTTGCATGAGAGGCCAAGTCATTTCTTTATTGATTATCTGAGTGTGCTGATGTTCTACAGGTTCCCTTTGGTTCACTGAAAAGTTATATAATGGCTAATCTTAGCTATTATCTTGACTAGATGTACAGTCACTGTGGAAACCTATCTCTTCTTGTCCATGAAGGTGTTTTTAGAAAGATTTAACTGAGAATAGAAGTGCTCTGAATATGTGGAGTCACATTGGCTTAAATGGGCTAAGTAAAAGTGAAAAAAAACCCCACAAAGATGAGTGTCAGTAATTATCTGTCTTTGTCAGTGCAATCTGCAAACATAATGTGGCCACCAACTCAGGCTCCTGCCACCATGATTTCCCCATCTAATTCAAACCCTGAGCCAAAATAAATTGCCCTATATTTAAGTAGTTTTCATCAGGTGTTTTGTCTGAAGAAAATGATAAAAATAACTAGAATGAACATTTTCCCTTATATAACTTTTGGCAATTATACTATTAGTTTCTGTAAATGTTCATGTCTCATGGATATTTAAATCAAGATTAGCCATCACAAATGCTAAAAATATATATAGTTCCTAGAAATGATGAAAATAGCACATAAAAGAATAATTTTGCATTTCATTTAAGAGTGAATCAAAATTATTCTGACTGCACATACTTGGTGTGGCTAGTGTTGTAGTTAGAGACACTATGTCCAAAAGATGTACATAGCATCCATGGTCTCTCAGTGTCTGCAGAACATCTGTCCAGGATATTCTGGCTTTCATAGGTTCCATTGAGAAGTCTGGTTACTTCAGAATAAAGGGTTGGGAAAAGAATTTCCAATCAAATGGGCCTAAGAAACAAGGTGGTGTAGCTATTCTAATATCTAACAAAATAGACTTCAAGCTAAAGTCAGTCAGATGAGATGAAAAACGATACTTATCACAGGAAAAATCAATTAAGCTGAAGTCTCAATTCTGAAGCTCTATGCCTCAAGTGCAAGAGCACCCATATATGTAAAAGAAACAGTGCTACAGATTAAATTGCTCATCAAATCCCACACCCTAAGAGTAGTAGACTTCAACACCTCGTTCTCTACAATGGACAGGTCAACCAGAGAGAAACTTAACAGAGAAATAAGATAATTAACAAATGTCATAACTCAAATGGACTTAACAAACATCAACAAAACATTTTACCCAAACACAAAAGAATATATCTCTCTTCTCAGGACATCATGAAATCTTCTCTAAAATTTACCACATACTTGGTAACAAAGCAAACCTCAACAGATACAAAAAATTGGAAAATCCCCTGTATCTTATCTGATCACCATGGTTTAAAGTTAGAATTCAACAACTACACTAATTGCAATATATATATATATATATATATATATATATATATATTCATGAAAATTGAATAGTGCTCTATTGAACCAGCTGTGGGTAAAGAAATAAATAAGAAATAAATTATAGTCTTTCTAAAATTCAACTAAAATGAAGGCATAATGTACCTAAACCTATGGGACACTATGAAAGTAGTAGTAAGAGGAAAGTTCATAGCACAAATTGTCCACATAAAAAAAAACAAAGAAAGTTCATACTTTTGACCTAACACACCTGAAAGCCCTAGAATAAAAAGAAGCAGACACACCCAGGAGTACACTATGAGAATAATCAAACTGAGGACTGAAATCAATAAAATAAAAAGAAAATGATACAAAGAATCAATGAAACAAAGAGCTCATTTTTTGAAAAAATAAATAAGATAGACAACAATCCCTTATCCATACTAATCAAGAGGCAAAGAGAGAACACCCAAATTAACAAAATAAGAAATGAAAAGGGGGATATAACAACAGACACTGAGCAAATTCAGAGAATCATTAGGTCATACTGCAAAAACCTGTACTCTACAAAAGACATAAAAGAAATGGACAATTTTCTAGATAGGTACCACAAAACAAAATAAAATTAAGACTAGGTAAAAAAAATAAGTAGACTTATAGCTTGCAAGGAAATAGAAATAGTCACCAAAAGACTCCCATTTGGAAAAATCCTAGGGCTGGATAGTTTGAGTGTAGAATTCTTCCAGAACTTCAAAGAGGAGCTAATACCCATACTCTACAAATTATTTTATATAAGAGAAACAGAAGGAACATCGCCAAACTCTTTTTTTTTGAGGTTACAGTTACCCTGATACCAAAACCACATGTGTCTCTTGATCATATTCACCCATCTTCTCTACTCCTCCAAAATCTATCTCTACTTTCCCACTCACCCAAATTTGTGTCTGATTTTATTTCCTAAAATCATTAGTTACAGTGTGTATTGAATACATAGGCTACAGTTACATAGGCTCTTGGTCAGTTCACTAAAATTCATATCTCTGAAGAAAACTCTCTTCCCAGCAGCTCCTAATTGTCACTAGCTCATTAGCTACAATCATTTTGAGTGTAGCAACAGAATTCACGGAGACAAATGTTATAGGTTTTCTTTCACTTGTGGATGTTATCTTTAAACTTCCGGTATGTGGATTTCATTTGAAATACATATAGAGGTCACAGAAATTTGTAGGTGAGATGAGAGTTGCTTTATGGTAGGGCAGTTATATATGAAAGGAGAATAAATAATAGACTGAGTGGTTTTATTCTTGTGTGTTAATTGTTTCTCTGTTGCTGTGTGATAAATGTCCCAGTAACATTCAAGTAAGGGAAGAATGACTTTCTTTGGATATAAGTTCCAAAGAGAATAGAGCCCATTATTGGAAAGCAAGTAAACACAGCAGAAATGTAGCTTACCTGGCAGTCAGGTCGCTGACAGATCATCCACTGGCAGGATGCAGAGAGAGAGACCAAGAAGAAACATAGCCGGGTTACAAACTTCAAAACCTACCCGCATTGATGCATTTCTTCCATCAATGCTCTGCTTCCTAAAATTTCCATAGCTTTCTCAAGCAGCATAACCAACCAGAGATCAAGTGTACAAACACCTAAAACTAAGGAGGTGTATTTCACATGCAAACAGCTCCATCATTAAAGAACCAAAGTATCTTTGACTGCACGGAGAAAGATCATGTGATACATAGCATTTTCCATGGGAAAGTATCTCAGACTTGAAGCAAAGGCTTTCACAAAAGTCTATATATAGTTGTGTTTTTCAAAAATCAAAAAAAAAAAGCCTTTCCATTGCTTTCTATTATGTTTAATATAGGGTATTAGGGCTTCACATGGCTAAGAGGACTTGAGTGCTTTAGAGTGCCAGTTCCATGTCAAAATTCTGACATCACCAGCTCCAGATGGGCAGGCTTAGCTTCATAGAGTTCTGGCAACCAGCCAAGCATTACTGAAAGCTTTGGTGTGGTATTTTTACCACTGAATATGATACTGTCCCCTCAACCCTTATGCAACTACTTGCATAAAACCATAAAATTTTGAGGCTATAGACTTAACAGTGCTCTGAACATTTTTTCCTAAACACTCTACCTTCTCTAATATATTTTGAAACTTACTGTTGAGGTCTGTCTTTTTTTTTTCCTATCTCTGTGCTCAAGAAAAGGGAGTGCATTTTCTCAACTCTCAGCTACACTACCAGCAACTTACTATTTTAATGAATATATGCATGGTAAGGAAATGAATTCAGTCATACTTTTGAACTCATATTAGAATTCATTATTTTGCCATTTGCTATTTTAGGAGTTGTTTTATAAATCTAAGTATTAAAAATGATATTAAAATTGCACTGCTGCAAGCAACAAACATGCATTTGGTCTTCTACCAGTATTGCTTTTACAGACTGATATAGCCCTTAGGCATTTAAGAGAGACATTTATAGGGACTTTCAATCACTTGTTACTGGCCTTCATGGCAGGCAAGTGTGAGCATCCAGAATTGCTTCCTAGAGTGTCTATACATCTACTGAGTGCCATGTTTGCTGTAAATAGGCAACATGATGCTTACAAGCTGCCTGTGGTATTACTGTTTCTTGAGTACCTTCAGTAACAAGGCCAAACAAAATGTCTGAGTTGGTAATTAGCCCTTCATAACACCTATAGTAGATAGGGTAAAGTGTTAATAAAATAGAAAAAATACTGAAAAGGATTCAGCAATAAGTATAGGATACAGATGGATGCTTTGTAATTTCCAGTCACTAACATAGTTTTCTCTCTATGGGGATATTGTGCTAAAATTGCTAAGGTTTCACCCGACCCATAACTTCTTTCTCTCTTCCACCTTCCATGCCTCTCTCCCTCTGTCTCTCCCTTCTTCCCTTTGCTTTATTTAACTTTCTACTTTTTTAATTTCCTCACAAACATTTTCTGTTTCCTTAGCTATTTCTTTGTTTTAATTTGTTGCTCATTTTGACCTTTTCCAATTTATTTTGTCTTCTGCTGAACATCTTTTACCAATCACATAGTCTCTTACAAAGCTTTTTAAAAACTCTTCTCAATTCAACCTCTCTAAGTAACTATTTACTCTTCTAACATGTTCTCATTATTTTACGATCATATAGCTTTTTTTTCATGTAGATACTTTTCCTATCATTATGCTGATAAATACAGGCTATGGTATAATTGCCTTATAGTTTCCAATTCTTAGAAAAAGTCAGAATGCTTGACAGTAGAACATTTTATTTCTGTTTACTGACTGAATGGGCCGTAGATATTGCATATTGCCACAACAAATTTTTATATATTTGTTTTGCACTGAGATATCTGCCTGTAGTCTCAGCTAAATATTGGGGACTAAGACAATGGCTCATATTAAAATGCTGCTTGGTCAAGTCAGGCAAGACCATGCACCAAAGGGGGGGGGGATGTAGGAGAGATAGACATAGAAACATTGAATCAAAATAAAAAAGCCTCAGGTCAATATATATTTAACGTGAGAAAAATCTTACTCACAACAACAAATGTCTCCTAGATACAATAATTTATTATTAAGAAAAAATAATTGTGTAGTTGAAAGTTAAGATTTTTTTTTAATTTTTAAGTCTTATTTTAAATACCAATCCAGGTTCTCTCTCCCTCCTGTCTTCCCATTCGTCTCACTCCTTCCATCTCCTCCCCACCCCACACCCCATTCACTCCTCAGAGAGGGTGAGGTCTCCCATAAGAAGTCAACAAAGCCTGTCATGGTCTTGAAGGACCAAGGCCCTCCCCATGGTAAGGTTATATTTCAACAATTTTAAAATGATAGATGGAGAGACTAGAAAAACAACACAAAGTAGTTAATTGTGAAGTGTTTCCTATGAGTTCTCTTCAATTATTTCACATTTTGAGGTTTTATTATAATTATTGAATCCCTCATTTTTCCTTCCCTCCAAACTCTTCTCATGCCGTTATTGCTCTTCTCAAATTCATGGATGCTCTTCCCTTAATTACTATTACATGCACATATGTGTTCTAGCCACCTAATTATTTCTAAATATAACCTGCTTGGTCTGTATAATGTTACTTCTATGTATGTTTTCAGGATGACTACTCGGTACTGGCTAATCAATCACCGTGTTCTTACCTGGATAAGACTGCTCTCAGAATTCTTTAGTTGTCTGAAGTATTTTGTTTAAATCTGAGGCTTCCAGGACTTTCCCCAATCCACTTTGACAAACTATAAGTATTCATAAGAATAATCTTTGGAAATACTGCAATCATACCAGTCAGGCTTGTTTCCAACAGCAACTTGGGTTAAAGTGCAATTTCTGGCCTAAGAGACAGAGCTGCAAACAGTGGCAGGCTCGTTCAACAGCACCTGCAAGTTAAAGAACCATCTCAGTGTAATATATGTGTGCATCGTATATAGGACTAGCGTTTATTGATGAGGCTTGTCCACCCCATACACCTTAGAAATATCAATCAAAAACAGTAATTTTTTTTTTGGTTGGCAATAGTTGTTTATTATCATTTAGTTTGCTAGATAGAAAGTAGGTTGATTCTAAACTTCAATAAAGACATTTCTGAATAAGTCATAAAACAGACCCAATGACGTATCACATACATCATAAATCTGTTCAAATATGCGTAGCTATTAAGATATCAACTATTCACTTAACATTTTTTTTTATTGGAAAAAAAAAGAAATTTCTGCCTCCTCCCCGCCTCCCATTTCCCTTCCCCTCCTCCCCCTTCTTCCCCCCTCCCCCCCCACTCCTTTCCCTCCCTCTCCAGCCTGAAGAGCAGTCAGGGTTCCCTGCCCTGTGGAAAGTCCAAAGTCCTCCCCCCTCAATCCTGGTCTAGGAAGGTGAACATCCAAACTGGCTAGGCTCCCACAAAGCCAGAACATGAAGTAGGATCAAAACCCAGTGCCATTGTCCTTGGCTAAAGACACAGGGAATATTTTCATTTTTTTTTGTTTCATTCTTGCTTATTGTGAGGCTCTCCCATAAGTGAGTAGCCTAGCTAACAACTAGAAAATGGGAAAGTCTAGTAGGAGAGCATATTTGAGAAAAATCAATCTTTGTTGCTGACTTTGACCTCTAATGAAGATCTCTGAATATTATCTTTTTTTTTTCACAATGGAAACTTACACTAGCATATTATCCCATGTACACACTGTAAGTACTCAGGTATATTTTTGTAACAATGGGATCTTAAATCAAAATTGTCACTAGGCAATGTTTTGACATGGAACGCATATTATATATCACATTCTCTGAGAGTCTGGGGAAAACAAATTACATTCTTTGAAGAAATGAATTAGTTGGATAAGATTCACATATAGAATGCTTCCAAAACGAAGATAATGAGCTCATCTATATTATTTCTAAGCATTTTAAGTGTCTGAAAAATAAAAGTAATAAGATGTTCTTAATAAGATAGTACTTTCCAGTTTTTAGAACTACTAGGGGGAAAGTAAGTGAGAAAAATCCATTTTCAGAAAGTGATTATTCAAAAAAATCATTTAGTAGAAAATTTCCCTTAGGTACAAGTAATTTCAGAAGCAACTAGAAAGACAAAAGGAACATGTCTAACATCAAAGTGTTTTGGAATTCATTACTGTGCAAGTGATTTGTAACAGCTAATATAAAATATTTACTTTATATATAAAGAACATATAGCACAGGAATAATATTCTTGGCTCTTTATTAGGAACCTTGTGTTCATATCATTAGTCACAAAACCCCAATAAACAAATAAATCAATTTGCCCTCAAAGAAGTCACAGCCTACTAGCAGAAGACTGATATAGTAAGCAATAAATAGAATGTCTCAAGAGATGTTATCTGCAGAAATATTCCATTTCTAAGTCCGTAGAAATAGCACCTCATGTTTCATATATATATTATGGAGAGATGAGAGTTTAATGAATAAAGTTTCCTGAGGCGATAATTTTGGGCCCAATTCCTACAGATGAATCAGAATTTTCATGATTGAAATGGAGGGCAAAAGGAAGGTCATTGGTCCTTCAGGCCCTGGGAGTATGACTTGAAAGAAAATAAGAATATTATTCAAACTGAATTTGTACATTTAATGGTAAGTCAAACTTAAGTTAGAAGAAATAATTTTAACAGTAAATATGTTCTTAAAATATGCTATACTTTTTAGTAAGTATTTCTTGCTCCGGTAGAATTGTAATATGTAAAGGCTAATTGTTCTTTCAATGTAGAGAGACATCATAGAAATAAACAAATTACCAGCTATGACATGTGGGGAATACTAGTTGAGGTAGGACTTCAATAAATTATGAGGTATGTTCTATTTGACAGTGACCTTGACTGGAACACAAGATTGTATAGCAGCAGAGACACAATTGAAATTTGCATTCACAACGAGTCCATGTGGAATGAAGAAGTTACATATCTGAGGAACAGAAACATAGAAAACAAGTAAAACTTCATGCTACACTGTAAATATGGTGGTTCAAATCAGTTTTAGGACTTGTCTAAATATTCATTCTAGTTATAAAATGATTTGTTTAAAAATTTAAATCTCTTCCACATGTGTTTTTTCATTTAATTATACTGAAAGTAATATTTACAGTTATAAATCACATCTATTTTCACATCTATACATATGTTTACTTATAGAAAGTTTATAATAAGAATTAAAAAAATTATAAGAATTTAAAACTCAGAGATAAAGACTTTTTGCCTTTCAATTTAGCTAATATAGAAATATATAGATACTCTTTAAAGAAACCTTTGATCAAAGCCTATAATTGTGCTAAAATGCTCTTATATTTAATACTTTTTTACTTCAGTCATTAAATATTAGCTTAGTGCAGTAGTTCCCAATGACCATATATATATATATGTTATATATGCGTGTGTGTCTCTCTGTGTGTGTGTGTGTATTGATTCACAACCAGAGAGAAATTATAGTTATGAAGAAGAATTAGAAATACTTTTATGATATTGGTCGCCACAGAATGGGAAACTGTATTCAAGGATAACAACATTAAAAAGATTGAGAACAGCCGGGCGGTGGTGGCGCACGCCTTTAATACCAGCACTCGGAAGGCAGAGGCAGGCGGATCTTTGTGAGTTCGAGACCAGCCTTGTCTACAAGAGCTAGTTCCAGGACAGGCTCCAAAACCACAGAGAAACCCTGTCTCAAAAAAACAAAAAATAAATAAAAATAAAATAAAAATAAAAAGATTGAGAACCACAAGTTTAGAGTGAAGCATGAAAATTTCCTGGTGAACAGTGGTAGCAAATGCCTTTTATCCCAGCACTTGGGAAGCAGATGCAGGCAGATCTCTGTGAGTTTGAGGCCAGCCTGGTCTACAAGAACTAGTTCTAGGACAGGCTCCAAAGCCACAGAGAAACACTTTCTTGAAAAACAACAACCACAAAAAAATTTTTCAAAAACTGATCATGGAATTTATACCTACAAATGCACATGTATCTAGTTAAGATTTTATTGATATGAAAACCTGAGAAATGTTGGTATAGTGGAAATAAATATTAAGATAAAAGTCCTTGAATACAACCTGGAAAATATATGACAATAAATATTTGTTTATCCTATAAAACATGATTTGTCTGACTTGCCAAATTATATTTTCTAGCCTTAACCTAAATATTTAACTTATCTCTCTTCATCAATATATCTCTCATTCCTCGTCAAAAATCTTTTTTTTTAATTTTTGCAGCCACAGATAACAAAAAATAGCAACAATTTCATGCCCTGTGCATGTTGGAACACCTTCAGGGAAACCTCAGTATCCAAGGTTGAGAGATTATTGAGGAAGAGGATTAGAATAAGAGCCAGACAACCTTGTACCTGTTGTTAAAAAGCCTCATGACAGAGATGCTGCACCCATGAGATCTCAAGAACAATGTCTTCCAAATAAGTACTACATAATGGCAACAATAGGCAGTGTAGATGGGGGAAATTTCACAAGGCTGCACCTTTAGAGAAAGTTCTATAAGCAATCAAAGGCTGCTGAGCTAGACAGAATCAGCTTTCTCCAGGAAAGAGCCCCCCTCATACATTATCCAACCCTAAGTGGTCAGTCCTAAATACATGTAAATTACTAAAAACACGAAGTAGGCTCAGGAAGTCATTATGTGCATGTGCAAAGTATTTAAATAAGAGGTCTTGAATTTGAAGCAGTGTGGGAGGATATCGGAGTGAAAAATGAGAAATAATGTAACTACTGTATTCATGTGTGAAACTCTCAAAAGTCATTAAAAATTACTTAAGTGAAAGAAATGAAAGCATGCCATGACAATGAAAGTAAGACACAATATGTGCATTTTTGTGCTAATATCATCATCACAAAGTTGCAGTGGTATTATTTGTCATGATCTTGATTTTCCAAAAAAAGCGTCTGAAATATAGATGTTGAGATCACAGAAGAATCAGTGTGAGACTGCAGATTTGCCGGCATCCATTCCAGAAAAGGGGCTCAATTTTACACCCCTTCTTATTTGTTAAGGGATATTACACAATGAAAGAGCAAGGCTTGTCAATCCTTCCTATCTAATCTTAAAAGTTGTGTAATAATTCAAAGTTCTCTTTGAGTCCCATGAATTTGTCTCACACCTGGCTCTATTTTCATTTTCTCCAGGGAACTACACTGCATGTTTCCCAAGACGTAAGGTTTTGTATTCTTCTGTTATTGTGGGTGTTTCTATTGTTCCCTCCCTCACAATTTGTTCCAACATGTTCTAAGCTCCTTCTATTTTAGTAATTGCTCTAAACAAAGAGAGGCTATGGCATTCTTTAACCATGGGTGAGTACTTGCCTGAATAGATTTTGTGATTTTATGTTCTTACTCAGACTTTGTTTTTATTTGTCTTCCTCTCTATAAAGCTAAGATTGACTGGAGGACATTTCAGAGACCTTCAAACATTCTTTATCTTCTCATTCTCAAAAATATACAATCTATGAAATCATTAGTATTAGAATAAGTCTAAGCACATCAATTCTCATTAACTGAACAAATTTTCTTAGTCTTCATTTTTCTTATAGTCCTTTAAAGAAAACACAGGTGTTTTAGATGTAGGGTTTGGTACTCTAATTATGAAGCTCAATGTGTTCTTGTATTACTAGTTTATTAGGGTCAATAATATGTGGTTTTTCAAGGCAAGTCTCAGAAATCTTGGGAATTTAGTTTACGGTCTATAAGTGGGAGTCTTTTTTTTTTTTAATTCTATTGGGTTCTCTCTTCAGAGGGTCACAGCAGAAGAACTGGTTTCTATATAATTACATTTGCAAATTTTATACATGAAACAATGGATATTTCTCAGTTTTGCTCAACTATTACTTAACATATACTGCCTTAAATCAGTGTCAGTAAATGAGATAAAGACGGCAAAACTATTAAAGTGTATTATTCAATGTGATGCAAGGCTTAGTAAGAGTGAACTGGTTATTATCAACAGCTATATTTTCTGTATACATTTAAAAAAATAATGGGTGTTGAATAAAGTATCTCCTAAGAAAAAATTATGGGTTGCATTGAATCACACAACATTTCTCCATAAATTCACCATCCATTGAATTCAATATTTATTTAGTCGTTAATATTAGGTCAGCTAATGAAATATCTTTAAACTATGTTTTATAATCCTATAACAAAATAGCTGTTGTACAGAGATAAAATGAACAGTTCATGAATTGCTATTCAAATAAAGAAATTAAAGTAATGATGAATTGATACTTTGATCCTTAAAACATACAATGTTATACATTGTATGCTTTATTTTTAGTTCTTTAGGAATGAGTTCTCAGCAAAGGCACTTTTAACAGTATTAGATCACTTTCAAATTTATTATATCAATATTTTCAATTAAACCAGTATGCATTGTATTTTTGTGGAGATCACTTCTTGACAATTATACTATGCTACAAAAATGTTCATTATTAAAGATTTTAAGGTATTTCTTGTACTTAAATATTGATGCTACAATGATTACAGTTAACATTTTACCTGTTTGTTTTAAAAAAGAAAAGAAACCACTGTCTCTGAATTTGAGGATGCTTATTCAGTCAGGCAGTGACTAATCACATAAGATGGTGACCCCCTCTTTTGTATTACACAATTCTAAATGTTCTTCTGCCTGTGAATTCGAAGATGGGGAAGCAAGACTCAAAGACACAGAAAAGAGAAAAAATCCTCAAAGAACATTCACAAGAGTTTAGCGGAAACCTTTTTAAAATAAAATGAGCCTCTTAAAGTTTTGGACCCCTGAACACAATTCTCTGTTAGCATTAACGTGTATGTAGGTGTGTATGTTCCTGTGAAGGTACACACATTAACACATGTATATGGAGGCAGGAAGTTGACAAAAAGAATGTCTTCTATTGGTTTTGATGTTTTCATTGGAGAATGTGCTTCTCGCTGAATGTATAGCTTACCTATTGCCAAAAAGGGGTGGTTAATTAGCTTAAGAGATCTTCCTGTCCCACTTAGAAATCCCTGTCAGCCCCTGAAGTGCTCCCTCCCTATTTCCTTCCCTTTGCTCCATACCCTGCCCTCTCCCAACATTAGATTCACAGATAGCAGCTGTTAATGGGTTCCCGTGACCCACGTTCAGGTGTTCAGGTCCTCATGCTTGTGTGACAGGCATTGACTACTTCAGATATTTTCCCAGATACTAAAGACTTTAATTTGTAGAGACGATGTTCATCCTTCATTGCATGTTTATAATCAATTAGTGATGAAGTAATCAGTGAAAATATGCTCACATGTGTGCTTTTCTGAGAACCGTGATTCCTATCGCTGAAAGACCCCAGGTATGTTTAACTGGGGGATTGTAGAGGGTGACACTAGAATCCTGAATGTCTTATAGTGAGATAAGAAGTGAAGGAGGGAAACGAACAAATTCACAATCCATACCTTCATAGATTTAAGAAAAGGAATATGTTTATGGTTTTTGTTTTTTACTGACACACTTAAAAATACAAAATGTTGTTCTTTTTCGAATAGAGATAAGCTCACATACTAAGAAGGCAAAGACCTTTTTCACTGTTGTTCATTGTGCTCTAATTATAAGCTAAGTGGCATTACAAAGGACTCTGAAACTTAAAAACTTAAGGAGTGCCGGGTGGTGGTGGTGCATGCCTTTAATCCCAGCACTCGGGAGGCAGAGGCAGGCAGATCTCTTTGAGTTTGAGACCAGCCTGGTCTACAAGAGCTAGTTCCAGGACAGGCTCCAAAACCACAGAGAAACCCTGTCTCGAAAAACCAAAAAAAAAAAAAAAACAATTTAAGGAGTATACAAAAGAAAAGTCAGATTAAGCTATTAGGGTTAGAATAATCTAATGGAATGGAATTCATTATTATTGAAGATACATTTGTTGAAAATAATTCCTGCAAAGTCTATAATGATGCGCATGAAACAATGCCTTAGGACTTCATATTCAGTCTCATGCAAACTCACTCTGAGTAAATACCAACTTTTCAAGCTATAGTTAGAATGCTTTCTAATGCATGCTTTAATATACTGTACTTTTATCATGTTGCTACAGTTGTCTTTGGTCATTAGTACCCTAATACCTTGTTGAAGCTTGTAGTCTAAAATCAAAAAACCAAGGAATGTACCCAGTCATTCCATGGGTTTGTTTGGATGTATTCTGTAATATTCAAAGTGAGAAACAAAACAACAAATCACAGAAAAAGATTCTTATAATTCAGTGACAAATGGCTATACTTATTTATGTTTAACAATGTACACAAAGAAGAGAAACTGAAGAGATTTTTATTGTTCGACATTTAACAGTTTGTCTGTAGTCATCACAAAGATTCCTATGAGCTCTGCACTTCAGAAAGTAATAATGGGGACAGAAGCAATCCTAACTCAGCCAAGCTGATTAATGTAGTTATTTTTCACAAAATTAGAAATTTCCTACTGTATACATATTTATTTATACTTAAATAAGTATAACATGTATGTTTTATTATCTATATGATCATCTGCTCATCTTATACATATAACAAAAATAAATATGATATTTTAGCTATAAGCATTAGAAAAACTATTTAATATTGCCATTTACATTACTTTGAGCCTATTAATCCAATGCAGTTCATCTTTAAGAAAATATTATGTAAATATCTCTGATATTCTTTATAAATGCATATATGGGTATATTCATTTAAAACATCTAAGAATATCTAACACATCTACAAGTGCCACTTTGAGGAAAAGTTTTCCCAGAAGCAGCAATAATTTTCACGTACCTTTGCTAACCTGTGAAAGTACCATATATGAAAGCTAAAGTCAGATTTTTAGCTTACCTTGGTTTTTCTGATGGTAGTAAATTTAATGTCACCAATTTTTTGCTCCAGTTTCTTTATATATTTGTTCCATAAGCAGAAAATATACCAGACAAAATTAAGGTGATTCTATTTTAGAACTGCCTTTGAAGTCACCATATTGAATTTTACTTAATTTTAAGTACTGTTCTCAAACTCTATCATTCAAAAGTCTCAGTAATTTGATAAGCCTAAATCTATTAACTAAATCAAGTTTTTTTTCAGACAATGTCATTTCAAATATCATACATGAATCTAACTCTTAAAAATAGTATAGAAAAGCAATTTATTCTTACCTGAGTCTAGTTTATTTCTTGTAATCCTTTTCAGTTCTAAAAATCAATGCAACTAAATCTTATGCACATATCCTCTATGTATATCCATTGTTTCCCAAGATTAGTGTAAGAGAAAAATTGTACTTAAATAATAAAATAAAAAATAAGGTAATGTAAAATTATTGATCTCCTAATTGCAATGTGTAATTACATCAATAGTAAGCAATTCATAGTAAACATTATGAATTCACTTTCCCATATATAGTTTATAAATGGCTGCAATAAAATATATTATTTTTCATGAATTGAAGAAAGCAATGGCCCTGTGGTGTTCAGAAGACATTTCTTCACAACACCTGATCCTGAATCCAAATTTTCAACCGTTTTTTTCTTAATGTACTCTTTTGTTGGAAGAGTATGGTTTCATACAGTTGATCCCTTTAAAAGTAACACCCCATAATTACAATCTTTAGATTTTGACTTACACAAACTTAAGCCATTCAGAACATGAGCATGGATAGGGGAGGTACTCATGAGGCCACAGATATAGCTGAGTAGTAATTGACAGTTGATGACTACTGGGTAAGAATTAAGTTAGTTATTAATAGGCTCATGGCCTGTGATGGGTAGACTAATTTGGCTCCTGTGGTTCTATATCAATGCACACATGTGCAATGCTAATTGAACTCTGTGGGTCTTTAAAGTAGAACAAATACGAACCAGGTGTGGTTGTGCAAATCTTTAGTCTTAGCATGATGGAGGAAGAGAAAAGGTGGATCACTGAGTTGCAGGTCAGACTCGTCTAGTCAAAGTTTCATGGCAGCCAGGGCTGAACAGAGAAACTCTATCTTGATAATAAAACCAAAGAAAAATAAACAAATAAAATGTTAAAATGCAATAAAACCAATAAATAAAAAGAGAAGAGGACATGAAATGGGAGGAATTAATGGGAGGGGCTAGGATCTATTGGGGGGTATGTGGGTAGGTATGTTAGAGGCATGGAAATTATTAGATGAATACATTGTATAGATGCACAAAGTTACCAAAGTATAAAATTATATATTTTATTTAACAACCAAGGCAAACATTTTTAGGAATACCTCTCAAATATGTAAGATGCTTTATAAATATTTCCACAAAGACACAAATTTGTATAGACTTATCAGCTTATAACTATTAGGAATGCATAGGTATCAACAATATTGTAAAATGATGAGGATTTTTATCGTAAAAATTTGTTCATCAAAAAAGATTTTTTCAATGTCAGTACAGGTAAAACAACGTATTTGACATATGAGAAACTATCAAGTGAATATTGAGTCATGAAATTAGTATGACCATGACTTCTCTTTGGAACCCTATCCAAACTTGAGATGAAACATGTCTTTTTATCTACTGAAATAATTTGTCCTTGAGAGATAAAGAAAGAGTGATTTTGTTTATGTATATAAAAGCATGTACATTTTTTTCTGATGGTGAATATGTTAAGGCTTGAACTTATTGAGGGGCATGAATAATGAACATGACTCTGCTATACATTATTAGAAGTTGACTCATGAGATAAAAGTGGGCAGGAAATAGTAAATTATTTTCCCTAGTTTCTACAAAAATATTAACAAGGAAAGCTAGTTGGAGAAGGGGCAGAGATGATCTATCTTATATTGAATTTTGTTATTCTTTTTTATCAAATGGTGCCAGCTTAAGCAATTTCTATGTCATAACTACTGAGTTTAGGATTTTCTGATATTGACATTCAGCTTGACCACCCATGGGTGTAAATCTTAGGCCAGATAAGCACTAGCTAATGTGAATTTCTTTTCCTTATACTCCTTACTCTGAATTTATACCACTAAGTTCAAATGTAATATTTTACAGTGACTAATATTATATCACATTGGTCTGACATTTCTTAGTCTTCAATTTTTGATTGTTCAACCACTGACATTCTGTGACACATAGATGTTTAAGCAGAGCATAAAAATGGAGACCTGTTATCTAAGCAGTCACAGCGATCCCAACAAAAACAACATACTGCACAAGGAGATAACATACTTAGTTTAATAGAAGCTCAGATCCTAATTCCCCAATGACCTTCTCAACTGAAAGGATTACCTTGGGAGTAAATACTCTAAGACAACACTTTCTTATAGACAGTGCTTATTCAAAAGCAACATTTTTTTATTTAATATTCTTTAAATAATGGATTTGATTAAAACCTAGAGGCTTATGATTAAGTAAACAGCAAAAATTAAAGTCCTTTTGATTTACGTGCTTAACTACAACTTTTCATTCTGGCCACACTATAAACAGCCCCCGAGCTCTTTGAGTTTCTTTCTATAATTCAAACAAATGTGAAACATAATGTACTTAGTATCAGAAGCACTGAAAGGCACTAGTTTGTCCAATGTACCACTTGACCTTAAAATTATTTTTAGTTTAAAAAGTATTATATTCAGGGAACCCTGATTGCTCTTTGGGCTGACAAGGGAGAGGGACTTGATTGGGGGAGGGGGAGGGAAATGGGAGGCGGTGGTGGGGAAGAGACAAAAATCTTTAATAAATGAATAAATAAAAAAATGTTAAATATAAAAAAGTATTATATTCTTAACACTAAGACAGGTAGTGTTAAGCTTGCTAAAAACAAATAAATGAATAATGAAAATATAAGAAAGAGATAAAGTAGGAGAAGTATTTGATAAGTTGGCTTGGGAGAATCATTCCTCATTTTATGCATTTCCAAATATCACATATTGTTGCAGGGAGATGGGGCTGCTTGTTCATCCCAGCTGCCCAGCTAGCTTATCCCCGAAATAACCACACAGAAACTGTATTCATTAAATCACTCCTTGGTCTATTAGCTATAACATCTTAAAGGCAAATTCTTACACCTTAGTTTAGCCCATTTCAATTAATTTGTATATTGCCACGTGGCAGTGGTTTACCGGGAAAGATTCTAACCAGCGTCCTTCTCAGGTGGAGGATCCATGGCATCTTCCCAACTCTGCCCACTTTCTCCCAGCATTCAGTTCTGTTTTCCCCGCCTACCTAAGTTCTACCAAGGCTTTATTGGTTTATTCATTAACCAATGAAAGTGACACATAAAGAGAAGGACCTCCTACACCAACATACATTTTTAAACAATAATGAATACTACTCATCGGACATGCTAACTTTAAATTATAAGTTTCAGTGTACTTGCTCTACTACCCTTTGAATATTCTATAATTTTACATAAACTAAAAAGATGTTCATTTGACTAAATTTTACCAGCAAATGTATGGTTATAAATGTACATTTTAATTTTGTTTGTCTTATTTCTTTTTATTCCTGAGATTGTTGTGTACCTGTGCATGTGTGTGTGTGTGTGTGTGTGTGTGTGTCTGTACATATGTGTGGGTATTTTCATGGGGAGTGCCATGGCTGTGGTAGTTAGAAGAGAATAGTTGGAACCTGTGGAGAAGGAGTACAGACAGGTGTGTACAAACAGATTTGGGTAGTAGGATCTGAATTTAGTCTTCTGGGAGAACAAGAAGAACTCTTAACCTCTTATAACCCCTATAAAATTATTTTGATGCATATAATACATAGGCAATTATTAACAGGAGTGATTGTCTTAATAAGCCTTCAACTAAATTCATAAAGTTTTGTATATTTTAGATGTGGAAAAAAATAGCAAACAGTTCCAATTGTTTACTAAATCGACCATACAGCATGTTACATAATTTATTCAATATGTGGATTACTATATACAACCACTTATTTAAATTCATTTGATCTTGCACTGTTCCAAGGGTAAGAGAAATAAAGTTACACACTTACTTACACAAACAAAAACACACACATACTCTCACACATACACACACATATTTATGAACATTAACTTTTAGCTTTATTTAAAGACAAGTTCTGTATAAAAGAAGAATTGGGAGAAAGGAAAACCAACACTGAAAATATGTGTCTTCAGTTTTGGATTTCAGGAGCGGCGGGGGGGGGAGGGAGACGGAGTGGGGAGGGGAATGGGAGAAGGGGAGAAAGTGTAAATTTTGAATGAAAAAATTAAAAAAAAGAATAAAAAGATTGCAAGAGTGAAAGAGTGGATTTGGTATTCATGTAATTTGAAGTATTTATTAGATCTACTCAACACACAGTTGATCACCCATACCATGGTTTGTTTTTTGAGTTCTGTTTTAATTATAGTAGAAGGTGGGTTTTACAAGTGAGTATGAACCATAAATTGGCTAATAGCCACGTCAAACTGATAAGAAATAAAACTTTTTAAAATGACACCCCCTGTTCAGAATGCATGCAAACACACACACACACACACACACACACACACACACACACACACACACCTTTTTTCTGTCATTCATTACACTATTAAAGGAGATTGGGATATCTTTACCTATGGGAATTTAACAATGCTAACTGAACACATCATCTTCTTAATTGTTTGGTGTTCTTTCACTTTCCCTCAAACTTACAAAAAAGTCCTATCCGCTAATGGGTGCCAAAGGAAAGTTATGGTATTTACACAATAACATATATTCTGACTGCAACTCAACCACTAACTGCACAGTTTTTCAAGAGTGTTTATATATGATGTAAGTGGAGCTTTCCCCTAGAGGATTTTGCAATGATTCAGTGGATTTATAGCACAGAAATAAGACATCGGAAAGTTATAAAACCATCACAAGTTACAGAAAATGAAAAGAGCTTACTCTCCATTCAGGAGTAACCCTCAGGTAGTAAAATCTTACCTCAGAAACAGGACTGTTTTGCCCATGACTCACACGGGCTGGAAAATTTCCAGGGCTTCCTAAGTAGTTCTCTACTGCCGGTATAAATATTAAATTGCACTTCTACATCCCACCCAGAACTGTGATAATACAGATACATTTGATGTATTATAATACCTTTTTGGCCATTTACTTTAGCATGCTCTTCTAATAATTATGCCATTTTTAAAAATAAAAGCACTCAAATATCATTTGAAAACATCAGTGGTCTTATTTTTTCTGTAGAAATGTATCATTAAACAGATTTTAGAGTGGATAGCAAGCCTAAAATCACTTCAATTTTATAATCTTTCCACATTGGTTGTCAGAAATACTAGAAAATGGAAACACTTAGATATCTATTAAATGAAACATCACCGTGTTATAATATAGTTTCATCTTTTCAAAGTTTTCTTCTCCATTATAAAGGAAAATGGTTGGTCAACATTGAGAATAGAGAAGAGGAAGATTTGGCTATCAGGACTAGTGTATTGTTTCAAGATCTTGATTTCAATTAAAAAAACATTTTACAGTAGGATAGCACAATATATCTTACCATATTCAAAATTAACAGATTTAATTTTGAGCAACTATGAAAAGAAAATGTCAACAGTATACATCAATACACAGGGATTCATAAGTTGCAGCTTATGTATTGATTTGTGGCTTGACAAAACAGAATTCTTTATAGTGCTCTTATTACTGGATTTTCTCACATTTGCCCTTAGATTCTGATTATATTGAAGAAACTTCGTAAATAAAATTCAAACTAAAAACTGAACAGCATCTGAGATATTTTGATATTAAAAAGCTTAAAAATATGTGAGACCACTATGAATTAGGAAAAGTAAATATTCTCTGTAATCACTTAACCATGAAGCAAGTGTAATTGCTCTGTTACAATGATTGGCTTTCATTTCTCTTATGTGTCAGTCAGAATCTATACTCTGTTGGCTAAGAATGAAAAAGGCAAAATAATTGACTAAACTCTTGTAAACATATGCTCTTAAGAAAATTTCAGTGTGTTTTGTCTCTTTTTCTCTATTGATATGGATATTTTATTCTTTATTTTCTTTCATCAAAAACTTTAAGACATCAAGTGAGATCTACAAAATTATTTGCGCCCTTTCAAAGCAGTCACAGAATGATACCAACTAACTTCAATAAGTACCCAGTGTCATCTCCCCATGAATCTATCCATAACTAAAAATACTGTGACATCATTGATTAAAGAGCTTGATATCAAATTTAGTGTTTTATAAGAAACATTGTTCCAGAAGTTCATAAACATCCAGAATTGTTAAATTCCATGGTCGTAACTCTACAAGGATTCTTACGAATTATTTGATTACTACAGGTATTCCCATTAAGAGACACATAAACAAAGAGGTCAAAAACTACATATTGAAGAATGGTCAATATCTGCAACAATGTTTCTAGTCATACTTAATAAGTCTAAACAAAATAATTTAACTAAATCCTTATCTCCCACTCTGCATAAGACACAGCTAATTGAAGATAATACCAAGAATATATAAAAATTCAAAAAATAAATAATCGATAATTATTTAGGTAACTTTTAATTATTACTCACTTAAGTAATGGGTTACAGATGTGAACAGAAAGTTCTCAAAAGAAGAAATTAAACTGACTATGAAATACCACAATATTCAAAAAATCTTAGCAATTAGAAATGTGCAAATTAAAACAGTTTTATAATTTCACAGTGTAAATTGGTATTTTTTAATTAAATTTAATTATGTAATGTTCACTCTTCTCCATATTGAAACCCAACTGTGTATATCCTCCTTCCTCTCAAATTCATGGCCTCTTATTCCTTAAATCATCATTGGTGTTAGTGACACAATGAGGGCAATGTGAAAATGCATAAATAAATAAAAGTAAACTACTTAGCCTATTTATTTTTCCTGTATGTATATGACTTTAGGACTGACTACATGATACTGGATATGGGATTCTTATCCCTGAGGGTAAGTAACTAATTTTTCATCTCTCATTAGTATCTAATTGTCGGTATTTCTTCATTCAAGCCTGGTTTCTTACGAGATTTACTCCATCCATGGTGGCATGTCGGTAGGTGTTACTGTTCAGGACTGGTTTAGGAAATGATATGATTGAGAATTCATGAATGTGACTAAGATAAAGATAGTATTAGACAGCAATTACACAACAAAATTGCTGCTAAGGATATGAAGAAAATTTAACTCCCACTTTTAGTGGAATTTTAGACTGTAGAGCCACTTTGGAAATCAATATAAATAATTCTCCAAAACTAAAAGTATACCTACTATATGGCTGAGATATACAACTCCTTGTCATTTGCCTGAAGTACAACATTTCCTATACCACAGTTATTTTCTCAGCCTTGCTTATTAGTGATCTATTCACAATAGCTATGTAATGAAAGCAATAAAATGTTATTCAACAATAGACAGCAAATAAAATGTATATAAACAATGGACTTCTAGTCAGCTGTGGGGCAGAAAAGGAATTTGCAGGGAGATAATAAATATTCAGAATGAGGTAGCACAGACCCAGAAAGATAATGCTGTGAGTTTTAACTTATTTGTAGATTTGGCATAGCAAAAGGTACAGTCATTTAAGTGAAGAGGTACCCTTCAGAAAACGGAAAAAATCCTTCAATATATATATCAGAGGGTTTATATAGATTACACAAAGAACTAGACAAAGATAAACCCAAGAAAAATGTGGCAAGGCATGTACTTATCACCTTGTACAAAACTCAGCTACAAATGGATTAAAACTGCATCATAAAATACTGAACCTGAGCCAGGCAGCCTTTAATCCCAGCACTTGGGAGGAAGAGTCAGGCAGATCTCTATGAGTTTGAGAGCAGCCTGCTCTACAAGAGCTAGTTCCAGGACAGACTCCAAAGCTACAGAGAAACCCTGTCTCAAAAAACAAACAAACAAAAAACAAAAAGAAAAAAGAAAAGAAAGAAAGAAAGAAAGATACTTAACCAGATAGAAAAGTGAGAACAGCCATCAATCCATTAGCATGGGAGCCCTTCTAATCAGAAATTTGTTAGCACAGGAACTAAGAGCAACAATTAACAAATAGGACCCCCTGAAGCTGAGAAGCTTCAGTATGACAAAGGGTGTCATCATTTGAACAAATTGGCAGACTACAGAATGGAAAGATTTTTAACTATTATGCATCTAATAGAGGAATAACACGTAAACTATATAAAGAACTCAAGAAACTAGATATCAAGAAAATGAAGAACCCAAATATAAAAGGGGTTACAGATCTAAACTAAATTGTCAGTAGAGGAATGATGTTGATGGAGGCTGTTGGTTTGTTTAAAATAAACAAGTGGCGGGGGCTGGAGAGATGGCTCAGTGGTTAAGAGCATTGCCTGCTCTTCCAAAGGTCCTGAGTTCAATTCCCGGCAACCACATGGTGGCTCACAACCATCTGGAATGAGGTCTGGTGCCCTCTTCTGGCCTGCAGACATACACACAGACAGAATATTGTATACATAATAAATAAATAAATATTAAAAAAAATAAATAAACAAGTGGCCTCTAACAACAGAATGTCATCTGATTAAGAACTATTTAAATGATTGTTCAACATCCTTAACAACCAGGCAAACACAAATCAAATTAATATACATTGAGATTAAGATTTACACAGGTCAGGATGCCTAAAATAATAATAAAAAAAATGACAGCTCATGCTGGGGAGAATGTGAAGAAAGTAGAACACTCATCCATTGTTGGTAGGAGTAGAAACTTGTGGGATCACTAGAAAAGTAAATGTGGTGGTTCCTCAAGAAGATGGGAATCTATGTGCAACAGGATCTAGCTTTACCATTCATGGGACAAAGGACTAGTGATCCTATCACATAGACACTTGTTCAACTGTGTTTCTTGTTGTTCTATTCCAAATATCCATAAACAATCTAAATGTCCCTCAGGAAAAAAATTATAAATAAAATTTTGGTATACTTTCACAATGAAGTATTACTATATTTTTTTTTCTCACCAACATGAAATTTTCAGGTAAATGTTGAAACTAGACAAAAATCTCCCTATGTGAAGTAACCCAGATTCTTAAAAAAAAAAAATAAGGCATTTAATCAGCGCCTTATTCAACCATTATCAGAAATATTTCTTCTTGCAGCATATGAACAGAAATACAGAATCACTCAGGGAGACACTTCTTACATGCACAGAGAGGTGCATGAGGGAGTAAGCAAGAGAGAGAGCCCTAAAGACTATGGAAAACACAACCTAGAAGAGATGTCTCCAAGAAATCTACCCCCACCCCAGAGCTCAGAGAATCCCACTGAAGAAGAGTTGGAAAGAATATAGTATCCAGAGGGGATGGAGGACACCAAGAAAATAAGACCCTCTAAATTAAACACTAGCAAAGTCCTTATGAACTCTCATTAAATGAAGCAACATCCAGAGCAACTACCCAGATCGGCACTAGATCCTCTGCATATACATCAAAGCTCCCAACTGGGTGTATTTATGAGATGCTTTATTGCCTAAAAGAGTGGATCTGTGATTTTTTTTTTTGCCTTTTCTTGGCCCCTATTCCTTCTGTGCACTTGTTGATTCCAACTTCAAAGTGATCTTATTGTTTCATCTTTTTAAAATTTTGTTATATTTTAAAAATTATCTATTAGAAGTCTACTCTTTTCTAATGAGAAATAGAGAGGGTCTGGATGTGAGGGGAAGTTGGGAGGCAACTGGAGGGTTAGAGAGAAGAAGGGAAATTGTAATCAGGATATATTGTGTGAGCAAAATAATCTATTTTCAATAAACTGAAAATTGTGAGGTGAAACTAAAATGAGGATTCCCAAAATTAGAAGTAAAAAATGACTGAGAATTAGATTTTCTAACATTCAGCATCCTCAGTCACCAGTAAAATACAAACCATAACTGTTTCACATTTTGTCTTACTTCACTTAGAATGCCTAAGACTATAAAAAACAACAAATGCTCTGAAAGGAGAATATTAATCATTGTTGGTCTCACAATGGTGTAGTCAAAATGGAAACTGGTATGGTGTTTTCTCAAAATCTTATAAATACATCTATCATTTGGCCCATATATAACACTCTTAATCATATCCTACCTCCTACTACAGAAGTATTTGCTCTTCAATATTCATTTCTGCTTATTCCCTATAACCATTAAAAGGAAGTAGACTAGATGCCTATTAATTGGATAATAAAAATATGATACATTTCTGCATTGGAATATTATTCATCTATAAAAGAGTTTAATTTATTTAATTTATAGATAAAAAGACTCATGTTCTTTCTCTTTTCGGTTTTTCAATGTCTATTATATGCATAATGAGCAAGGTTTTATGCTGTTATTAATAAAATAGTGAATTAATCACTACTATATATTCAGAGATTAGTCAGTGTAGAGATTTTTAGGAAATCCTTTCTCTCTCTCTCTCTCTCTCTCTCTCTCTCTCTCTCTCTCTGTGTGTGTGTGTGTGTGTGTGTGTGTGTGTGTGTCACACACACACACAAAACCAGAACAATCTCATCAAAAGCGAGTGATTCCCTGGAAATGCAGTTCATTTTATGTCACCGTGAAAAAATATAAGAGAAATTCAGCTTAAATTTTCATGGTTTCAGTGTTTCCACTATTTGGTGCTATGTTTCCTGAGTCTGTCTGCAAGCACTACATTGTGGTGTCAAGGATGTTGGGAAACTCAGTGGGAAACGCCATCCCCCCTCCCCCCAGTCAATGAGAGGCAGGAGGAAAAAAAGAAAACCTAGCTCTCTGAAGACATGCTTCTTCTTATTTGATCATATTTCCTAGTGGTCTGAAGAATCATTATTTGGGAAACAAGGTTTCAATACTTTGGGCGACACTAATATTCTAAACTGTAGAAGCAAATATTAAAGCAGATACCAGAAGTAACAAACTATATATGTACCCATTCCTGCTATGCTCCGTCCAGTGTGGATGCAGCAAAATTTGATTTATAAGCTTTAAGTACAAAGACAATTATAATTATGAAAGATATGTTCTTCTAAAAGAGACCCATTCCTCCTAATGCAATTTCTACCTCCATGTGAGGCTTTATGAATAGTTTGCATCTGATGATGATGGTAACATGATAGAGATGAATATAAAACTGGCAATGTTCCATATTCCTGAATTGCCTTAGGGTAAATTGATGACTGAATACCCTTGCTTGGATGTAGTTTTGGTCGGAAGGAAACATGCTGGTTCTAGTTGTCAGCATCCTGTAACTGCTACAGCTAATATTCATATGATTTCACACATGTACATGAAATGATAAGGCAAAAGCATCACAACCTATGAAGATTAACTAAAAGAGATAATATTATTCAATCTTAAAAAGCCTAAAATGAGCCCCTGTGGTCTTTTGATTAAATTTAATGTGTCTTCATATTTTTTAACATAATTTTATAGAGTAAGACTTCTTCCCCCAATCAGACAATGTTATGATGCATAATACTATTCAATTCATTCTTATATTTAATAATTTGAAGTGAATGAGTCTGTGTATAAATTTGCATGAATGGTAAGATAAATATACATAGCTAGAAAAGGGAATGGTTCTTATTAGTGCATAATATACTATTCTTTATAACATAAAGGAAAATAAATTTTATTATCCATCTATGTGTTATACAACAAGTCAAATGTTGACTCTTCATTGAAGGTAAATGTGCGCTGTACTCTGTGGTGGGTTTTATATTCTTGCTACAGTTTGGAATAATTTCCCCAGTTCAACGGCTTATCATTTGTGCATTAAATATGTGTAGGCTCTTTTGTTTCCCGGTTACCAAGACCCAAATAATCACACAGAAACTATATTAATTACAATATTGTTTGACTATTATCTCAGACTTCTTATTAACTAACTCTTATATCTTAAATTAACACATTTCTATTAATCTAGGTATCACCATAAGGCTGTGACTTAACTGGTAAAGTTCTCTTCTGGTAAATTTCACCTTTGGCAGCTACATGTCTCTCTCTAATTCCACATACTCTCTCTGTATGTATCTCTTCCAGTGTGACTATATTCTGCCATGCTATAGACCAAAACAACTTCTTTATTAACTAATGGTAATAAAACATATTCATAGCATACAGGGAAGAATCCCACATCATTTCCCATTTTCTTTGTAAATAAAAAGGAAGGTTTTAATTTTAACATTGTAAAATTACATATAACAAAACACATTAAAGCAAGAATTACAGTTACAGTATTTAGTCCATTTACATTTGACAAATTAAGGAAATTATTCTATCATCTATCCTATCTTTGTGAGTCTAAAGTTTTATACCTAATTCATATTATATAATAACTAAGGAAAACTATAACCATAATTATCTGTCTTCAACTCCGTCCAAGAATTCAAGAAGATACACTATTACCTAAGTAAACAAGAAGTGCATTGTAAGCAACTTTCAAAACTATATATTTGACAAAGAAATTTCTGCCTGTACAGTCACCCAAAGATTTTCTATAACATTGGGACATCTGTCTTCAGCCTTCATAGTATCTGCGTGACTTTTTCATGAAGCAGGAAATTTGAAGTACTGTTGTGCCTTCTATTGGCAAAGTTTATCAGTTCCTATTTTGTGTGTCCTTCAGAATGTCTGGCAGTTTCTTCTGTTAAGCAGGAACCCTGAAGAACCATCCCAACATTTGGAAAATTTAGCAGTTAATTTTCTGTGAGTTCTGCATGTGCTGCAGTTCATACAGCATACCAGTAATCAAGCAGTTTAGGCAAGAGCAGTTTCTTGCCCAAATGGCTGACCTTGCCACATTAAAGGCAAATTCCATAATAAGATTCTTTCAGTGCCCACCAATCTCCCTGAAGTAATTGTTGCTCTCAGAAGCAGATATGTCTCACTATTGAGAAAAGTCTAAGTTCTTACAACATTTAAAATGCCATATTCTGTAGGTCTTTGAAAGGTTTGAAAAATACCTATCCATCTGAAATATATCTCTGTACATCTAGAGAATTTAATTAAATGAGTACAGTTTGACTATTATAGATAAATATTAATCTATATTTCTTAACACAATACCTTAACAAAATCAGAAATACATACATACATACATTATAACAAAATATGTATCTATAGACCAAGATCAATACCAATGCAAAGTATTCATCTCTTTGTCATATCTTCCTTGTTTGTTTTTTTTTAGAAATTTACTCTAATCATTAATTACTTATAATCAACCCTTCAAAGTGAAAATAAGTATTCATAAACAATAATTTTGGGACTTCGTGTAGAGTTTTCTCCAAACTGCTTTCTGCTATTTGTTGGGTGAAATATTTTTAGGGTTCACAGAGACCTTTCAGGGGTTATTGTTCCATCAAACCACATTAGGCTTGGGAAAGAAAAAAGAATGGAGATGACAGTGGCTTGCCAGCCAGACATGTAGAAACCAGGAAAGTAAGACATACAGAATGAAAGAAAGTTGAAAATCCCAAGGAAACATGTAGATGAATAATCATGTTAAATTAAGTTAAAAGAGCTAGCTGTACAAAAGCTAAGGCCAAGAATTCAAAATTAATAACAAGTCTCTGCATCTTTATTTGGGTGTAAAAAACAAAGGAAATTACAAATATAGTTAAAAATAATTTAATACAACTCTTGCTATCCTGGATATTGCATTTTACAAAGGTAGGAATACAAAGAAATGAAACAGGAATGATGATATATCATTTACCAAACATATATAATGTCTTTTATGAATGCTAATTCATAAAAAATTAAAGGTAAAATTCCCAAATAGTATTTTTTATCAAACCTTCTTATTCTTTTGTGAAAAGACTGCATAAAAATTACTTTCTCATGGCGCAAATATCCATTCCCATTTTAGAAGGTGCTACATATCTACAGATTTAATGCCTATTTTCAAATGAGTCATTCAATCCTTGAATATGCTCTTCAACTATGAACTTTATTTTGTTAATTTTGACATTTACAGAATGGAATCTCTGTTAACATAAGAAATATATTCATAAATTACAATTAACCAATCAGAAAATACATGATACATTAGTGTACCTGTTTCTGGGCTGATAGCCCCAAAGGCCTGGCAGTTTTGTATCATGTTTCTTAGAATAATACTAACAAAAAATTCAGATGTCATTCTAAGGAACTTTCAACAGCAACTTAAAAGAGGAGTGAAGGGATCTCTAAGAACTACCTCTGGCATCAGTTGGAGGTGCAGTTGAGTAGCTGTACCTATTTATTTGGTATGTGAAGGAATCATATCAAAGGGTCTTCAGGACAAAAGAACAGGTTTTATTCCAATTTGTGTATTGGATACATTATATTAAATTGTGTTTTCAGGAATTAAATAATTTAGTCATTGCTGTTGTTTTAAGCCAATAGGTTTTTATTGTTGGACAGCATTAGACTCTCCTAGATGGATGTATTTCCATGTAAATTACTATAGGTACTTGGGTATTTTGAGGTGACAGAGCTAATTTTAAAGCATATTTAGCTTTCAGACTATTAGTGGTCACTAGAAGACCAAATGTATTGAATGATACCTGGCTTTTTTTATGTTGACATATACTACTCTTAAAAAGCAAAACCCTGTGTATACTGCTTTTCTCAGGTTTAGAAAATCTCATAGTGTATATATAATATATTTCCATGCTTATGTGATCTTGTGTCAAGCTCTACTCTGCAGAGAATATAAAACCTTTGAAAATAAGAACCATGGTTTTATCCCTTAAAGGATAATATTTGTCATATAATCAATGTTTATTTTTGAATGAATGAAGGATTTAACATTCGCTTGCATATGGGACTTGTTCAGCAGGTGTTTATAGCTTTCTTGCCACTTAGATATAGCATAGTGTCATAAGTTTATGAACTCTAATCTATCTTTTTGAAAATACACTTACTCTCAAGTAGATTAAAATGAAAAGGATCCATTTCCAGTATAACAGTGAAATAAAAAGCACTAGGGTACCAGCAGGACCCTGTTTCCTTACCTCAGTAAAATAATGCAAATCAATCCTACATCTTGTTTTATAAATGAAGCCACAATCTCAAGAGGTTGAGAACAGCTACGAGTCTTCAGCTTATCTCCCAAGCATCTTCCACTTAACTGCCAATAAGAAGAAAATGATTACTTGAAATAAAATTGGGAATATCAATAAGACTCTAGTCAAGATATTAGAGGCAATATTATCATTTATAAAAGATTTAACATTGATATTTTTTTAACTAAGATGAAGGGAATTGTAATGAAGATAAGGGAAATTCTCAGGTAGAAATTAGAAAACTTAACTGTCATCATTATTGTGATGAGAGGAATGATTGCTTCATCTGTCATCTTGGAAGAACATGAATCTCCATCTTCTGTGATTTGTGATGAAGAAGGTTATTTGGTGAGTATAAAAGAACTGGAGCCAAGATTTGGTGGTGCACACCTTTAATCCCAGCACTCAGAAGGCAGAGGCCAGCTGATCTCTGTGAGTTTGAGGTCAGCATGGTCTACAAGTGCTCGTTCCATGACATGTAGGACTATAACACAGAGGAACCCTGTCTCAAAAAACCAAAAGAATTGGAACTACCTACAGATGAAGAAACCATCTGTCACAGAAATAGCATGAAGACTCTGGCAAGTTCTTCTGATTCCTGTATTAGATGATGTATCTTCTAATACCATTGAGCATTTCTTAACCGGGGTCAGAAACAGGCTGTTGGAAAAGCAGAAGCATGTTTTATAACATCTCATCCTTACCTTTTCATAGCTGCATGCTGATAGAGTTTATGGGTACTTTCACATCTAAAATGACAATGAACCAACAAAAGCCAAAAACCATCATTAAACAAAGTAAATATGCCACCATGAGTGTCCTTCTTCTGAGTTGTTGGCCTGTGCTATATAAATGACTCCCAAACCTACAACCCAATGTTGTTGCCTTTAGTTTCCAGCATTACTTAAGTAACAAATGCTAAAGATACTATGTACTGCAGAAAAAGGGCCCCGAGACTCTGAACTGGAACCTACCTGAATGCTACTTACCTGGGGACTAGCTTTCATAGTACCAAAAGGCAAGAAACAATGCTACAGAGCTATGAAATCCATGAATTACATCAATGACAGCATAGCATGACCTACCCCCCCCTCCCCCGAAAGTGTTGTAATGGCACACATACCTTGGAGATAACCAAAAGTTCTCTTACTGGATTTAGGACAAGCTCATCTAGCAACCTAGCTGACTACACAGTGCTAATGAAATCATACTTTTGAGGAGAAACTACAACCACTAATTTACTAACCTAGCATGATCTCTAGCAGCAATATATAAACATACATTTGTATATTCACCCATAAGTGTAGTCTTCACACTTCTTTAAAGAAGTTTCTTTTTCCAACAGAGAACATTGAATAAAACCACAACCAATCAAAATGCAGAGTTGTGTTGAACAGTGCTAGTGAGCTTATCTATAAAACACTTCTGTACATAAAGCTCAGGGAACATTGAGAAAGAGGAGGTGACAAAGTTGTAACACCAAGAGGGTCAGCGGAGTTGCTGTGATAGTGTGTCCCATAATAATATCATAAACAACATCAAACTGTGAGCCACACAAGGATGACAGGAATAGAAGTGTCAAAGTGGACCTGGAAATATTCATAAGAACTCAGCCCTACACAGAAAAAACACTATAGGAAACTGAGGAAACTTTAAAACAAAGCAGAAATGAATAGGTCTTCCCCAGGAAAGAGTACACATATTCTTTGTCCAGTTCCTAATTGCCAGCTCTGAAAACATACATAAAATTAATATTATACAGAATGAATAGTTTTCATTCATTAAAATAAATGTGTTTGTATACACATGCACACACACATACATTGGGATGTGATAACATTAAGTAAAAAACAGAGCTCGTGAATTTGAAAGAGACTGACAAGGATTATTTGGGAGATTTTGGTAGGAGAAAAGAGAAGGGCAGTGCTATAATTATGATATATTATAAGCTCAAAAAGTTTAAAAAATTCAGTCACCTGGAGGGAAAAGAACCTGAGGACAAATCTTTTAAAATTAAACTTTATGATTCATGTTAAACCTACTGTTATAATTTTGATCCATTTATGTTCCCACTCGTTAGATACTTGATTTTTAAAATCATTAAAGTCAATTCATCTGCTGTAGAAGAATTTTTCATTCAGAAAAAAATTTCAACTATTTACCCATATATTCTGGATAAACATATGTTACAAATATGATGTGAGCTATCTATCTATCTATCTATCTATCTATCTATCTATCTATCTATCTACATAGCTATCATCTACCAGTAACCTCATAATCTGACTACATATATTTCAGTCAAAGATTTATATATAGTTACTAATTGTGTAAACTTCTGGGTCTTCTAGAAAATTCAGTGAACAATGACAGTCCAAACCCCAGTGCTTTCTATTTCTTAGTTAATTGTTGTAAGAAGAAATGGTGATGTGAAATGAAAAAAAATGTGTCCTCTGTTGATTCTAACTTGTAGAATTCACAAGAGAATAAGGAAATAACTAGCAACTAAGACAGTTTTGAAACAGCATTTAGCTCTTTATTTTTATATGAAGAAACAACAGTACTGTGTTTTGTTTCACTTTTTCCATCATCTCTGTAAAGTTAGGGTGCATGCTGATGAATTTTTGCTACTAATTATTTACCTTCTTCTTGTTATACTAATAACTTTACTGTCCTTCATAAACATTCTAAGAAAACATAAATGTGACTTTAGCTTAATCCATTTGGTCAACACACTTAAACATTAACAGTTGCCTCAAAATTGTGAGAAAATGTAGTCTATCCCCACTATGTGTTATTATTTTGGTCTGTAAATCACAGAAGTATGGGTTCTATGGTTACATTTTGAATATTGTATATCTATATCTATATATATATCTATATATATCTATATATACAGAGAGAGAGAGAGAGAGAGAGAGAGAGAGAGAGAGAGAGAGAGAGAGAGAGAGAGAGAGAGAGAGAATGGTACTGATAATATTTAAAACTTCCCTTAGAACCAATCTGGAGTCTCTCAGGGAACCTGGAGACTGCTGAGGCATTGCAGATGACATCTCCCATTGGGTCTAAGGGGGCAGGGTATAAAGGTCTACCCGGTGTCCGCAATAATGAGTCTGCTTTGGCACTTGCCTGACTCCAGGAGTCTATGACATTGACTCTGCTCCATCTACCCAGGGTGTGGTAGCAGGAGGCAAGCAACAGGGATGGCATCTTTCTCCTACCTATTCTACCACATGGCAGATGAGGGATAGTGTGGGGCCAGCTCTCCTGCTGCCAGGCCCTCAGAGTAGGCTCACTTATGCTCCTGACAACAGGGTCAGCTCTAGCGTGCTGCCAAAGTGAGATGCATGCCCACGATTAGGGATAGGGTCATTGCCTCGCACTGCACCCCCGTGTCTGCGCTCTGTGTGCTGGCAGCCAGTTCGCGAGATTCGGGCAAGGGGGCTGGAGGTTAAAATGCACAGACACACACAGACAGAGAGACAGCGACACAGGTCATCCTTGAATTTCCCGAGAATGTCCCCTTTATTGTGTTCAGGGGCAGGTTATGTAGAGATAGCCAAGCCCCAACCAAACCCACCAGAAACCACTCTCCTGCCATCAGGAACTCCTGAAGGTCTCGTGCTCAGAGCAGCTGTAGGCACTCAGATCAGAGGATTGCAAGAAATTCAGGATCTGGGGTCTCACTGCTCCCAATAGGTCATCTTTTCTGGGGGCAGAAATGATCCTCAACAGCAGCCCTGTCACTGATATCCCATGTTCCCAGGGGTCAGTCAAGGACACTCACCCAGGCACACACACCTCTTTGGACTCAAGCAAGTCATTCATTTCAGCCTGTTACCACCCTTCCTCCCCAGCCTGTGAACCATTCTGCGTCTCTCTCTCTCTCTCTCTCTCTCTCTCTCTCTCTCTCTCTCTCTCTCTCCTTCTCTCTCTTCCATTTCCCACTCTGTACTTCTGGTCCACTGATGCTTGGCGGGCTCCTCATTGAATCATTGAATCACATGTGGCACTCGACTTAGTCCTACCCACCCCATTAAGGTTTTTCACATCTCATGTGCTTGGGCCTCGAAATCATAGGCTAGATATGATGGTTTCTGGTTGATTGTGCATCCCACACACACCCCACCTAAGACCAGGGGTTCTGGGGGGAAGTCTTCTGTTTCCTCTGACATTAAGGCCTGGAAAATGCCAAGCAGTTCTTGCTTGTTTTCGCCTCTCGGGACTCCCTTCTGTGGGTAGAAACCATCTGTATCCTCTGCCACTCAGATCTGGAAAGTGCTGAGTGGCCTCAATTTCAAGCTATTTTTTCCCCACAAACAGAGACAAGGTTTTCTTTTCTTTGTATCCCTGGTTGTCGGGTTTGCTCTGCACATCAGGCTATCCTAGCACTCAAGAGATTCCTCTGTCTCTACCTACCCACCCAGTGCTGGGGTTGAAGGTGTGTGCCGCCAACACCTGACTCATTCTTCTAATTTAAGGATTTTTATCCAGTTAAGTAACGAAAAAGAACCCACGAGTTTGGATCATTTTGTCTTGTTGAAGTTTTATTTTGAAGGAAAAAAAAAAAAAGATGCCAGCAACTGAGGAAAGCTGAGAGAAGGAGAAATATTTTTCCCGAGGGGAGAACACAGCAGTTCGTTAGTCAATACCAAATGGCAAGCAAACACACAAGTAATAGACTTTTCAGACTATATTTGTATATTTCAGAACCATATTAAATATGAGATAACAATGAATGAGAAAAGATGCCATGAAATTAAGAAAAATACAAGGAGTGTTCTTTGGGAGAATTTAGAGTAAGTAAAGGAAGGATGTAAATACTGTAATCATGATAATCTTAAAAAATAAATGGAGATTTTAAAGTATAGAAAAAGTACATATTTAGCTGTAGAAGTATCACTGATTATCTTAATTCCACCTTAAAGATTACAATGTTTGGGAAAAGTGCAATTCTAAAATACTAGCTACTCTAATGATGAGAATCAGGGAGAAATATGAAGGGGCTCTCAATTTGAAGATCTCTCTCTCTCTCTGTGTGTGTGTGTGTGTGTGTGTGTGTGTGTGTGTGTGTGTGTTTATGTGTTTGCTTGTGGGTGTATGTTCATGTTCTTGTGTGCCCATATAAACTAAACTGTTCTTTCTCTGTAGTTTTCCTTTTTAGTTTTGACAGTGGCTCTTATTAGTCTGGAATTCATGGAGTATTCCATAATGACTGTCCATGGAGTCCCAGAAACCCACATACACTTGTCTTCCCAGACGTGGGTTTACAGGTGTGTATAAATATGTCTGACATTAGCTGGGCAGTGACTGCATACACCCTTAATGACAGCACTTGGGTGACAGAATCCCAGCACTCAGGAATCAGAGACAGGTGGAGCTTTGTCAGTTTTAGGCTAGACTGCCTTCGAAGTGAGTTCCAGGACAGGCAGGCTCCAAAGCTACAGAGAAAACCTATCTCACAAAACCAGACAAAAATAGTTTGTCATTTATTTGGGTTTTGTTGATAGAACCTAGTCCTCCAAGTTGATGTAGCAAGCAGTTTACTAACAGAGAGATCTAAATTGTCCCCCATGGGTAAACTTTAATAGAGTTACAATTCACACAGTTTAGGCAAATGAGATTAGTATACACAAGAGGGGGAAACATAAGGAAAGAAAAGAAACTGAAGAAAAGGGTGTGAGAGTAGATACAGGATGGGTTAGGACTACAAGAATAATAAATGTCTAACTGATAATGTCTGAGGTTATAGAGGCTGCAGTTCTGAAAAGAAACTCTAAAATAACAGAAAAACGACCAATGGAGGCTGATGTATTTTGTATAACTGAATTTTATAATGATTTTAATCAGGGTATAATTTCTTGTGCATGATGCCATTCTGATATTTTAAAGAGCTTTACATAAGTATTTCTATTTTTCCAGATTCTAAAATTTCACAAAAGCCTAGATCTTGCCACTTTTAAAATACTCAGCACGTTGTAAATTAATGCATCATTTTCTTGTTAAAATCAGCCTTGCATAAAATGATCTGTAGCTGAGCAGGAGCAATAGCGAAGGTGTGAACTACTCCAGGGAAGTGCTAACTTCAGAGCCCAAACTAGAAGGTTTAAATGCAAAAATTTCAGCAACAGCAAACAGATGTTTTTTTTTTCCAAAATATCATTTTTTCTCCTGTTTACCAAACTACTTTTTCTACACACATTTTTCTCTTCTTTCCACAACTTGGACTTTCCTGCCACTTTGCCAATTTTCAGTGCCCACTCATCCTTGAAATGCTTCATTTTTCCTTCTCCATTTCACTTCCTCTGCAGTAATTGCCATGGAAGATGAGTATGTGGTTCTGTCCTAAAAAATGAATTCAATATTAGTGACACTGACTGAGCTGATGACATGGCAAATTGAAGGCCTTTGTTTAATCACAATAACCTAGACACGAAACAGTGTACAAAACAGCAAAGAGTGCCGCCAGTTGCTTAAGTAGCTATTCAGTTCTATCCTCAGAGAAGGAACAATGATTAACTCTTTGACTTAAAGTACAATTAGTATTAATTTTTTAGATGACTACATGAAATAGATATTTGCTTGAAAAGACATATTGTATTGATGATACCAATCAAATAGCCATTAGGCACTATTGAATCTGAATGGCTCACTAAGGCAGACACCTGCCTACAAATTGTAAGTCCCAATTAAATCTGTAATTGCATAGACATTAACTCTCAAAAAGAGGATAAACACATATTTCAAAGGCAATTTGGATAGTTGTAATGTGTCATTAGCAAATTCTCTATTTCAGGGGACAAGAAATTTCTAGTAATGTGTCTTCCTAAACAAAAACCTGTCCTTCCCTGTCTTTAAGATTTTAACTGGTATAGATAACATGTTAACTCCAGAATGATATTTCTATGGCAGAAACATTCTTTTGCGGTAACATGTATATGATCATGGTGGCTCCAAAGATACACACAATTAAAAATTTGCAGCCCTAGATGAAGTACTCTAAGAATGATATATCTCATCGTTTCCTGAATTACTCAGGGACTCCCTCTTGTGATGAAGGGATAAGGAAGTGAGACATTTTCAGAGACTCTGTATTCCTTTAATGGCCAGGAGTTTTGCTTGGAGAGTAATTATTGTATGGAAAATTAGAGCAGCCTAGAGTAATAATCATGGTATGCTCCAATATGTACAAGATCTCATGAAGGGTCAGGGCCTTTCTAAAATGCCAAGAAGCATATAGCTTCAGACTCTATTTAGAGCTTAAATAGTTCATGTCTTAACATATTTTTCTCATTGAGATTACTATTCAAAAATTAATGTGACAGAATAAAAACAATGTTATCCTGGTCACTAGTAATCTCAGTTATGGCTCTATTGCCATGATAAAACTCCATGTCCAAGGCAATTTATAAAAGAAAACATTTAATTGGGGGATTGCTTAGAGTTTCAGAGGCTTAGTCCATATTCATTGTGTGATGGGTGAGGCAGAAGTCAGGCAGGCATGGAATTACAACTGAAGTTGAGTGATGTGTTACTCCCCTCTGTATGCTGTGAATACCATTGGTGCATAAAGAAACTGCCTTGGCTTGTTAATAGGGCAGAACTTAGGTCAGCAGGAAAAACTAAAGTGAACGGTGGGAGAAAGTAGGCAGAGTCAGAAAGAAGCCATGTAGCCCTGCCGGAGATAGATGCTTGGAACTTTACCAGATAAACCACAGCCATATGACGATACACAGATTACTAGAAATGGGTTAAATTAAGATATAAGTGTTAGCAAATAAGAAGCTAGAGCTAATGGACCAAACAATGTTTGAAATAATATAGTTTCTGTGTGATTATTTCCTGTCTGAGCTGCCGAGCAGCCAGGATCCAACAGTTGGCCTCCTACAACAGCTGAGAGTTCACATCTGATCTCTAACTTGCAGGGAGAGTGAGAGCAAGAAAGAGAGAGACCGAGACAGAGACAGAGAGACTGGCAGGGGCTCTTGAAACCTCAAAGTCTATTCCCACGGATACACCTCATCTGATGAGGACATAGCTACTCTAACAAAACCACACATACTCCAACAAGGTCACACTTTCTAATCCTTCACAAACAGTTTCACTAACTGATGAGCAAACATTCAACCATATTGAGTACATCGAGGTCATTCTCATTCAATCTATCTCACTAGTTAATGTATTAACTTGGACAGGGTAATAAAAATATATAAGATAGAGTCAACATATACAAATGTTAGATCCTTACCTTTAACCAGAAGGACTAAAGAAAAAAAAAAGAATTCTTTGATGCTAAGTTTTTTGGTAGACTAACTTGATTATCAGTGGATTATGGTTAGTGACAAAGGAATGGAAGTCATATAATGATGTTATATCTAGTCATTCTCATAACCTCTTAGCACATATACCTACCTGCAAAGGACACTTTCTGGTTATTAATGAATGTCCTATTGCTCCACATTCTGTAAATTTAAAACAGAATGTAGAGTATCATTAGAAAATTTTGTAGAAAAGATCCTTCCCAAATAAGTTTGCATTTTATAATAAAGTGTACAATCTGATTCAAACTATTAATAACCCTTATTGAGTATCAAATTGTAATTATCAGATAGTAAGAATACCTTAATTAATACTATTTTGACTGTCAGAATCACATTTTATTGATCAATGCCAAGTTCATGCATATGAAGGCTTGATTTATCTCTTTCAAAAATTAAATTTAGAATAATTTTTAATAAAGCATTTTGTCAGAAAAGCAATGATAATGCCATTAAAATATTTTACTAATAATGCTGAGCTAAGTGTTTGATAACACTGTAGGCATTAAATCATAAACACAGTTGATCATGAGTTCTTTTAATTTCAGTGTTTAGACATCTGAGCTTCAAAATTTTTAGGACATGTCCAAGATCACAAAGTAAGGACATGATCATGATCCAGTTTTTATTATTTTAAAATCTCAATCTTAAAATTTTCTGCTTTTCTTCTTTATGATAATTAATGTGTGTCATTCCTTTATTAGCTTAAAGTAAAGATATTTAAAAAGAAAACAGACTGAAAGTGATATAAATGATACAGTTACTTTCTTATACAAAGACACTGAGGTGGCTAAATTATCTCTGAAATTTCCTTCTGGCTTTGTAATGGTGAAGATAAAATGAAAGAGTAATTTTCATACAGAGAAGAAATTTTCACAGTGTTATTAGATCAGAAAGGTCCCGTAGTCACTAGTTACAGAATATTGTTAAAAACAGGTTTGATTTTTATCAATCTGATATTACTCAGAGGAAATCACCATTGCTTAACAGAGAAGAATGAGGTAAATTGCTTTTGAGTTGACTTCATTTATATAAATACAGAAGGCAAATTTTTACATCTATTCTTGCAAAAGATACATACCATTAACATGAAAATAAAATACTCATGATCTTTTCAGTGATTTTACAATTTTCTTAAAGACAGTAACTCTGCTAATTTGTTAAAAACGGCAAATTTTACGAAATTTCAATCTCTAAATTCATGGCAATGAGAAAAGTCTAGAATTACCATACATATCAAAAGATGGTTTCAAATTCACTGAATTGAGTATTGTAGTTCTCTGAAATAGCTAACAGTTTATTAAGTACTAACCTAAATTAAGAATCACTACCATAAAAATAATTGTATTCTCCCATTCATTAACTAGGCAGAATATTTAATACACATTCATTAGGACCCAAAAGATATGTATTATTATTTATGACTTTGTTGTCATAAAGTATCAGAAAATATTAAATACTGTCATAAATATTTGCTTTCACAAGTCTGAAACAATCAATTCATTCAAAAATGAACAATTATATCCAGATGAATAATATATACATGAGGAGTTATGTTCACTCTTTGAATGTTTGCTGTTTTATTGATGGATCTCTAATGCCATATAATATGAACCTTATTTTATAGGGGTTTTTTTTTGTCTTAATATATCAAATAAAATTGTTTTTCCTGAAAGAAACTAAAGAACTTTTCAGGAGTCTCATTACCTGGTCATAATTCCAAAAATAACTCACTAAATTCAACATTGGTAATTCATTTAAATCTCTCTTCCTACTCTCTCTCTCTTTCTCTGTGTGTGTGTGTATGTGCATGGGGGGGAGTGGGAGAGAGAGAGAGAGAGAGAGAGAGAGAGAGAGAGAGAGAGAGAGGAGAGAGAGAGCATGTGTGCAGTTGCATGTAGGATAACACCCCCAGAACCCCATGAAAATGGCAAGGGACAACTTTGAATGTCAATCCTTGCCTCTCTCACTTTTAGTATAATCTCTTGCCTGGACATATCTGGCCTACAGTTCTGGATATTTTCCTGTATGTACCCTATGTTGCCATATATGCAGTAGAATTTCAGATGAGTGCTATTCATTGAATCTCTCTGGGGATCTGAGCTCCCATTCTCATGAATGTCTTGAAAACATATTATTCACTAAGCGATCTCACCAATCCAGCTATCAGGGTGGTTTAAATTTTTATTATTTTCCTATATTTTAACTAAAATGGCTTACATTAATTTACAAATATGAATTTCAGATACTGTAAAGCATTATATTTTGAATTGTCTTAGATCTTCTTTCAAAGCACTCATAATTGAAGCCTAAATAATCCCACTGTCCTTTTCTCTTACCTGAGTTGATGATATAATATGATATATCATATTTGTTTTCAGAAGACTCTTGAAAGTTTCCAGAGTAACCAAAATGCACTATAACTGTCTTTTTGTGTTCATATTTCCTATTAAACTGTTTTATATAATGTTTACAGTCTTTGAAACAGAAAAAGTAAATTTGCAGAATATAAGATTTCTGTGAAAAATGATAAATGATAATAAAATTAAGCCTATCATTTATCTACAATCAACCTAAAGTTATATAGTATTTGGAGTCTTTTACAACTTCAATAAAATGCAATTTTAATTATATAGCTGACAAATTAGAATTTTTCCAAGTTGTTGTTTATGCAATCAATAAGAACAGAATATTCTCCAAGTTACAGTTTTATCTGAGCAAATCTTAAATTAAAATTTGAACATTTCTTTAAACCAGGCACAGTTGAATATCATGTTTTATTTTCACCGGAAGTTATATGATAATAATAAGAACAAGAAGGGGAAGAAAACAAGCTCTATAAGTATATGACTTGAAGTTCAGTGGCCAAGATTATATCTCAATATAGGACAAATTATATTCTCTTTAAGACTAGCACTTAAAATCATAACCTTTTACCAAATACTTAGAGGAAAACAAATGATAGTTAAATTCCCCCATGGGGAACTATAACTACTATGGATTTACTTAGAACAATACACTGTAATCACATAGATTGACATTTCTCAACAAGGAATCAGCTTACAATAGGGAATCAATTTTTCTGAGTTGTTCAGTACAGTAGGAGCTATTTAATGTTAGAGATAATAACTTTTATTTTCTCTTTTCTTCCTTATTTCAATTATTATTCTTTTCTAAACTCTTGCATGGTATCATTTTTATTGTTATGATAAAATATTTGACAAACAGAAAACAAAAAGAGGAGAGGTTGTTTTAACTCTCGGTTCCAAGTTAAGGTCCATCATAACATGAAAGTCATATGGCAGCAACTTGAATTAAATGGTCACATCACAACCACAATAAGGAGCAGACAGAAGTCATTGTGCTTATTTTCACTGGATTATATACTTGTGATGTTGTCAATTTCTCCACCCTTGAAATTTCAGGATACCCATCTTTTGTAATGGTGATGTCCACCATGATCTGCGTTATCCTATATCTATTAATTTCTGACAATTCCAAACAAACATACCCACAGGCCAACCAACTACAGATAGTCCGGCATTTCTAAGTGATTCTGAATTTTGTCAAGTTGACAGCTAAAGCTGACAATCAAAATCACAGATAAGAGAAAATATACAATATGATGAAAAATATAATAGCCATGATGCTTTTATTTGATGTTCAATGTCTAATTTAAGAGGCAGTATCCTACAAACCATGCACAAAGTCATATATTATATAGTATTATTTACATATATATTTCTACTTTTTAATTTTTAATTTAAAATCATTTTCATCTTGCCCCAAAACATATAATTTACTGAACATTTATACTTAATTTTTTGAAATTAGAAATTTCAAAAGCACCCGAACATGTTTTCTCACAGGCCTGGTAGTCTAATCTTGAAAATTTCCAAGAAAGCAGGAAATGGAGGCACATGCCTATAATCCCTGTTCTCTGAAAGCTAGGCAAAGAGATTCTTAAGTTTGAGGCAAACGCAGACAAAGCAACACCCTGTTTCAAATATAAAGGATGAGTAAATAATAGAAATCAGATAAAGTATACTTTGTGACTTTATTAACTTTCACAAAACAAATCAAGAATTGTCTATATGAAGATTTTGTGTTCAAGTTGGTGTTGGGTGTATCGGGTGTAGGCGTTTGTGTATACCCTATCTTTCTTTTGAGTTCTCAAATATCTAGGCGCCAAATAATTTTCACTCCTGAACTTCCTATTTACCTTTCTTTGTTGTTTTTGAAATAGGACACTATGCAGGGTGTTTAAAGGCTAACTAAATATGGACATCTATAATACATGTTAACTTCATAAACATGAATGCATTTAATAATACATGCATTTAAATTAACATAATAATTTTTCATTTTGTTAAAAAATCGAGTTTCTCATGATGCTACATGAATGAGACTTAATTCAGAATTAACCAGATGTAATTCAATTTGAGATAGTTAATGCAGCGTTCTGTTGAGCCCAAAGTTATAGCAGAGGTAATGTATACTCCAGTGTTTAGGAGAGGAAAAGGTCAAATCTATCCCATAAGCAAATTGGGTAATTTCCCTGGCTCTACAAACTCTCAAGTGAAGACACAACATCACACATCGCTGCGCTTTCTATATTATATGCAATGAAATAAGCAGAAAAATAACAAAAGTCAAGGGAATGACGATTTCATATTTATTCCATAGAATTCTGAAATACTTCACAAGAAAATCTCTAGAATTACAGATGCAGAAAATGTTTTTCCATCATGTCCCTGTGCTCTGCATAAAGCTGGTCCGAGGGAGGAATTGCTCAGTTAATAGTTTCTATAGAAGCAGTTTAACCAGTTTCCTAGGGAGCATGGTTGCTTAGGAAACTCAAATATATTATGGCGCAGAGGCTGTGACTAGACACCTGCTGGCACACACAGCTTCACGCTGCCATTTTTACCCACTTTCTCCCTCTCTCCTGGCTGTACTTTCATATGGCAGAAGTACAGTGTTGGAAAACAAGAGTGGTTCTTGGCTGAGAGCAAAGAAAGAAAAATTGCTTGCGGGTTTACCATAAAGCCCACCTTTGGTAGAGAAGTTGTTTTTGAGGGCTGACTGGGCTCCAGTTTCCTTCATTACAAACACCTTATATTCTCTCTTGGGATAATCTCTGAGGATTTAGAATAATTATATTTTCTGGCAGCCTGGCACATTAGGAAATGCTAATTAAATTTCATGAGGGCTATTTTAAAAAATTTGTCCATTTAAGAAAACAGGCAGAGGGCATCAAGGTCTTTAGTATGCAGGATACACTGTAAACATTAGACTAGTTTCACTTTAAAACCTTTGAAAAACATAATTTATACAAAAATTGCCTGCTATGCCACCCCTTTGAGAATTTTTGATCCAATGAATGATTCTTGTGCTAATTATCTGGTATATATATATATATATATATATATATATATATATATATATATATATATAATGAGGAATGTATGGACATTAAATTTTGTTCATGTTTATTCACCTACTTACATATCTAAATAAGTTTTTAAATGTCTTTTCAAGTTGACAGCATATTTTCATTTGATATACTTTTAATCTGTGAAATAGTGGTGGCAACGCTGGAGAATGTCCCCGAAACATGATTTGTGGTCACAACACATCAGGCTGGCGCATTTAGCAGCTGTTCAATAGACATGAGGCATTCAGCAACAGAATCAGAGCCAGTGGGGTAGGGACCTCTAGATGGCATAGCATTATAAAATAAAATAAAAAATTAAAACAGTCCAGTTTGCAATTGAACACAAGACTCCCTCAGGTCTAAGGATCAGAATTATGCTCGCCTCTGTATTTCTGTGATTCATTTAGAGAGGAAGATGAACAATTGTGAATCTTTCTACAAATGATCTCTTGTAATAGAATAAAGTAAACTTACTCCCATTTCACCAGGTAGAGACCCAGCTATTCAGAAAAAGAGATGGGGGAAGAGAAAGGGAGCAAGAAAAGAAAGAGTATGAAGATTGACAACCCTATTGCCAGTATCACTAAAGTCATGTGAGAACTAAATAATATTTAGCTTTTCTTTTTTAATTAATTAAATTTATCAATTTTATATCCCAGCTACATTTTCCTCTCCCTCCTCTCCTTTAACTCCCTCCATTTCCCCACTACACATCCACCCCAATACATTACTTCTCTGTTCCTGTCCAGAAAGGTGCTGGCTTTCCATGAATATTAATAAAGCCTGGCTTATCATGTTAGGATGACATTAAGCTCCTTCTCTTGAATTAAGGTTGGTCAAGGCAAGTCCATATGAGGAATAAGTTTTTGAGAGCCAGTTAAAGCATTAGGGACAACATCTACCTCCAATATTAAGAGTCCTACAAGTAGCCCAAGTAACACAACTGTCAATATATATAGAGAACCTAGGTCAGTCACATGCAGGCTCCCTTGCTTTTGGTCCAAATAGGGGACTTATCCTTGAAAAAGACTATTTTACCTCTCTTTGAAGTCTTTTAATTAATTAATTAGTTAATTAATTATTAATTTTACATAACAACCACAGATCCTCTTTCCCTGTCACTTCCTACTACCTGCTGCCCCCAACCCATCCCCAATCCACAATCAGAGAGTGTAAAATCTCCCATGGGGAGTCAACAAAGCTTTGCATATTAAATGAAAGATGGATCGAGTCCCTCCCTGGTGTATTAAGCGGCTTCCCATCACAGGGAATGAGCACCAAAAAGACAGCTCATGTACCAGGGAAAGATCCTGGTCCCACTGCCAGGATTCTCAGACCAAGCTACACAATTGTGGCCCACATGCAAAATATCTAGTTTTGTCCCATGCAGGCTCGCTAGTTGTCAGTCTGGGGTTTGTGAGCACCTACAAGCTCCAATCAGCTTTCTCCCAGGGTTTCCCTATCATGATTTTGATCCCCACGCCTGATGTGGGATTCCCCTTTGTATGCTGTGAATACCATTGGTGAATAATGAAACTGCCTTGACCTGTTGACAGAGCAGAACTTAGGTAGGCATGAAAGACTAAATGGCATACTGGGAGAAAGGAGGCAGAGTCAGTGAGAAGATATGTAGCCCGGCTGGAGACAGAAACCAGAACTTTACCAGGTAAGCCACTTCCAAAAGGTCATACACAGATGAATAGAAATGGGTTAAATTAATATGTAAGAGTTAGTTGATAAAAAGGTAGAGCTAACAGGCCAAGCAATGATTTAATTAATACAGTTTCTGTGTGGTTATATCGGGTCTGAGCTGCCAAGCAGCTGGGAACAAACAAGTGGCATCATTACAACACAACCCCTTTGCTCATATAATTACATGTCCCTCTCTTTGATTTAACCCCTAGAACTTGGCCCCATGCTTACCTGTGGATTTCTGCTTCCATCAGGTTCTATGATGACAGTTGTAGTCACTAATCTGATTACAGGGGAAGGCCAGCTTAGGCACCCTCACCACTATTGCTAGGAGTCTTAGCTGGGGTAATCTTTGTGGATTCCTGGGAAATTTTATAGCACCAGGTTTCACCCTAACCCCATAATGGCTCTCTATATTAAGAAGTCTCCTTCAATTTTTCCTTCTCAGTCCCCCTCCCAACTTAACCATCCTGTTCCCTGATGATCTCATCTTCCATGTCCTCCCCTCTACCACCTCCAATCCCAGGTTTACCTGGAAGATCTTATCTATTTCCCTTTCCTATTGTGATCCATTGTTGTCTGAGTTTCTCTCCTGCCCAGTTCCTACAATTGTTAAGTCCCAAAGAAGTCATGCAGAGGTCTTACATTAGCTATAAACTGATTGTCCCATTAGTTCAGGCTTTGTATTAACTCTTATAAAGTATATTAGCCTATTATTCTTGTCTATGTTAGCCACATGGCTCAGTAACTTTTACAACAAGGCAGTCACATCTTGCTTCTTCTGTGATTGGGCAAGGACTGCAGAGGAATGGGCTTCCTCTTCTCATTGAGCCACCTCTACTTCCTGTCTGGTTGTCCAGATCCGCCTAGCTACTGGCCATTCAGTGTTTATTTAAAATACAATTGACAGAATACAGACCATTCTCACACACCGATCCATGTGTCTTTAGGGTCTTTCTTATTATCCCACCTCCTCTGGAGCTGTGAATTATAGTCTTGTTTTCTTTGCTATACATCTAGTATCCACTTATGAGTGAGTACACATCATGTTTGTCTTTCTGGGACTGGGTTTGCCCCCTCAGGATAATTTTTTTTCTAGTTCCATAAAAATACCAAATAATCCAGTTAAAAGGTGGTGTACTGATCTAAAGAGATAATTCTCAAAAGAAAAAATCTCAAATGGCTGAAATACCATTTGAATTGCTTGATATCCTTAATCATCAGGGAAATGCAAAACAAAATGACTCTGAGATATCATTTTACACCTGTCAGAATGGCTAAGATCAAAAACACCGATGACAGTTTATATTGGAGAGGATGCAGAATAAGGGTAACATTCCTTCACTGCTGGTGGCAGCGCAAACTCTTACAACCAATTTGGAAATCAGTATGTTAGTTTCTTAGAAAATTCAGAAGCCATCTACCTCAAGACCCAATATTATCATTTGGGTATGTATCCAGAGGATGTTCAATTATACCACAAAGATCCTTGCATAACTATTTTCATAGCAATGTTGTTTATACTAACCAGAACCTGGAAACAAACTAGATGTCTCTCAACCAAAGAATGGACAAAGAAAATATGGTATATTTTATACAATGCGGTACTACTCAGCTGGAAAAAAAAAGACCTTTCCTAAATCTTTAGCTCCCTGTAGACTTTTGTCTAGTGGTAGGGCCTTTTAAAATCTCATTTATACATTTAGAATGTCTATAATTGTTGACATTGTTTAAGCCTTGTTTAGGTGTCCATATTTTTGATTTATCACGGGTGACTCTTCACTGTTATTACTCGGAGAAAACCTCACACCATCAAGCTTTTTGTGCTTAAGCTTTTTCAATATTTTGACCACATCCTTCAAGATGCATCCTGAGCCTTCAGTATAGTAGTTATGTTTTTTAAATTCATATATTCACAAATACACACAAATATGTTCTATAGCACACACATGCATATATATATATATATATATATATATATATATATATATATATATATATATATATATATACACACACAAATTGGTCCCATGATCCAATGATCCATCCATTTGTCTCTGAATTTTTACCAGTTGTGTTTTTCTGACATGGTCTCCACCTGCCGCAAAAAAAAATAATTTTTTTGATGAGTGATAGAATTCTATTATCTGTGGGAATATGGTTGCATAAAGCAGTTAGGAATTATTCTGGTTGAGAAACATAGTGGTAGTAGGTTCTCATCTAAGATCCATGATCTTGTGAGCCTCGGTGACTTTGATAAGTTTCTAGTCTCAATTATACTTTTCAATTGCACCTTTATTTTAAATCAAGTTTTACCAGAATATAACACAATCAATGAGGTCTCCATCTTATAAAAAAATACAAATAAACACAATGCACAAATACAGCCCATCAAAGTTCTCAAAATGTTCTGCAGGCTTTTTTTTTCCTTTGTATTCTGTACTTTCCCCTGATCATGTCTTCTATGATTCTGCTATATTTTTGGTTAAAAAAACCTTTGAGCAAAATTGTATGACTCACTCCTTCAGTTGTTCAGTAAACTTTTGAAGTTATGTCTTATTAAGGATACATTTTCCTTTTCTTTTTCTATGTCAATCCTTATCCCTCTTTTATCTATTAGTCACTATTTCCTTCTACATCACTTTACTACAAAATATCATTCCATGACATACTTTATACCTGTTATTTTGCTTGATTTACCAAATAGAATTTAAATTAGAAGAACTCAAACAGTTGATCTTATTTGCTTTTATGTTCTCGGCATCTACAATTCAACCTAGAATATAGAAGATAATAAAACCATTGCTTTATTTCAATGAATTAATAAAAATACTTCTCTAAGTAATATTTAGAATATTATACATGGTTTCCATGAGGACTTCAGAAAATACCCTCAGAAGGGTAATTGAAGACGTTTCCAATTGTTCTTTGAAGACAAAGAACAATAATTCTTTTAGGGAGGACAATTCAAAGTAATACTTTAAAATAAGGCATATTTATCTTACAAATGACTATGCATCATATTATGCAGAAACAATTATTCATATTGAGGAGTTCAAAATAAAGCATGATCAACTCTTTAGCTTACTTGATGAGTATTGATGCAGTAATTAGAAAAATAATAAAAGAAAGAGTATATTTCTCTATCAGTTAATCTATATTCCAGGATATACTCTGATTTTTATTTATTATCTATTTTGTATGTATGTATATGGATGCATTGTGTATATGGTATGTATATATAAAGGTAATAGGTTTATTTGTATGAGTTAGTGGTCTTCTCTTACCAAGTAGTTTTCTAGAAAACTAGAAAGATCATCATGATGGACATCAGGTACTTTTAGTTACTGAGTAATCTTACTTACCTCCACCCCAATTTTAATATTTTCTATTTAAAAACTTCAGGGATATAACTATAAATGAATACATCATTACTATATACACTTGTAGACACTATATGCATAAATATATTCATCTAACTTTCAGGGCTCAGCATTAAAACTAGGGGTATAGGTTGATAAAAATCTTTTACTGAAAAATATTCTTCGCTATTATAATGATTTAAATATTATCAGACATAGTCAGAGAAAATAAACACTCTCTCATTTCCTAGCTCTCTCGTTCACTTTCCACATGTGTGTGTGTGTATGTGTGTGCATCCAGGACTAATAAGCAAGTATTGTAAGAAGTAATGCTAGGTACAAGGAAGGAAGAGCCAGGGATACAGTGAAATGGGTATAGAGGAAAACACATATCAAGATATATTACTAAGTTTACTGATGTGAACAAGAGTTGTTTATAGGAAAAATAAACCAAGTGTTTTGGGGTCATCCACAAAAATAGAAATCCCAAAGTTAGTATATCAATCTAGGTATCACCCTTCATTTGGGATGTCTAAATTTGAATCTCTAATGGCAAACCACAATGGCTCCTTCCTTTATCACTAACCTCCAGTTTAACTTCACAATACTATAAAAGAGATCTGAATTATGAATTATGAATGAGGTATCAATCCATTGATTATATTTAGAAGAAAAACAAGAGGACAGTTTGTACATAAAGGCACATAGAGCAAAAGCCAATGCAACTAGGGTGGTAGAGATTAGTGTCATATAGAAGTAAGTCAAGAATACTGAACTCCTGGCAACTGACAACTTGATTTCAGAAGTCTAACTTTCAAAACTGGGAGTGAGTACATTTCTCTTTTTATAGTCACCAAGACAATAGCATTTTGTTAAAACAGCCCCAGGAAACCTATAAAATCTCTATTGTTCTGTCTTGCAGTAGATTTATATTATCAACTTTCATTAACTTAATACAAAAACTCATCTATGGACAAAGATTTGTATCAGGCATGAAACAAAAGGTGTGAGCAGAGGGAAGAAATCTGTGCAATACCCAAGCCTGCCTGCCCGTGTGCTCCCTGGATATGTTCTGGTTCTCTGATTCTGGGAAGTACCTATTTCTGTCCTTTGTCTATTGCACAGAGGCTGCCTCTCCATTGTTCTTATGCCTTCATAATTAGAAATGCCCAGATGATGTTGGGTTTGTCATTGCCTGACACCTGCAGTTGACTGTCCACTCCAAAACATCTTTAGAATGCTGCTCTTTGCTTATGAATTACTCACATATCAGAAGCTAATTTTTATATTAAAGGTGTTGGCTGCTGTAGACATGAAGTTGCTTCCCATACTAGCTGTATCTTTCCAATTGGAGTTTCTGACTCCTCTATCTAACACAGATGTGTCTGCTTTTGCTGATCTGCTGAGCCATGCAACAACATTCTAAGCATCCTAAATTTGACCTATGAGTTAAACTTGATTAAAGAAAATGATTCCTATGTTTGAAGGTATTAAATAAACAAGTACACTTCTAAAATAAGAAACAAATACAGATGTTTTCCTTAGCCGTTTCTTAAACTCTCTTTGGAAAAATTATAAGGCAGACTAAAGCATTGCTATCAATTCTTGGCTATGTATCCTATATTACCCATTCCCTATGAGTATAGACCCAAACTTCATATATTATGGTGGTATCTTGTTTAATCCTGTGTTAAAGAAGAAGATATAAGCAAGAGAAAAAAATAGTGTGATTGTGTGCAAAGGATATGGTAGGGAAAAACTAAAAAAAAAAAATACACCTGAAAATAACTACATGTTGGATTAAATCACTAAATACTAGATAGGAAAAAGTGGAATAATATATTTGAAAGTAAGGAAAGAGTGTACCTTAGAGCAGGCTTTTTAGGGACCTTGTTTTTGAGTGAGTGCCTCATAATTTTTCTGATTCACTAAATGCATATTCCATTATAGGAATCACATGTCTACAAATGGCTTTTAGTCAGTTGAGCATAGTTCTTCTTAATGGAAGGAAACAATACAGAAAATTATATTTTTCCCACAGGAAGAAAAGTACAAGTATACAATCCTAAAAACAAAGAGGAAGATAAAATATAGAAGCTCCTATTAGAGCATGTTGGAGAGAGACAATGTGCACCAAAACAAGATAGTATGAACCACTAGAGCAAATTCGTTGAATTCATTTCCCTGTTGACTTCATATTATCAGTAACAAATGAACTAGACTTGAGCTGAAAGTACCAATCAAGACCATCATTCTGAAATTCTTGTAATTTAAGTATTTTACAAGGAGGTGCTGTCATCTTCACGCACACCTTAAATTTACAAACCAGCCATGTATCATCTTTATGCTTTCCTTTTTCCTCTTTAGACTAAAACGATAAGAGTAAACACCCTCAGGAAACAGTTCATCACTTGACTCATGGGAAATGTCAGAGCCTTACACATTGTGTAGCAAAGGAGGAGAATGTAGGGTAGGCTATTTTTGTGTTCACCAGAGAAATACACATCTTTTGGATTTTTCCACTTATCAGTTCTTGTATTTTATCTATGGGGATATTAAATTCATATATAATAAACAGGAACAGCCGTCATTTTGCATGAAACTAATTATGTTGGGTAGAGACCCAGAGGAGAGATTCTTCCTGACACAGTACTTCAGTTCCATTTACTTGGAACTCTCAGTGCATAGTTCAACATCTCAACAGAGACCATCGCATAGCTCTGACTTACATTACTCAGCTTGCCAACAGGTTTTGCTTTTTAATGTTATTGTTACTTATTTAATCGATTTTGGAGAGTTGGTAAGGAATGCTTCTCAGTTTTGTAGAGCCAACACTTAAAATTATAATTTATGTAGTCTCAAGACAACTGATTTTACAGTTCATTAATTCAGTTGATAAAGACAATACAATAAAATCGATTCAAGAACTCTGTGACCGGGCGGTGGTGGCGCATGCCTTTAATCCCAGCACTTGGGAGGCAGAGGCAGGAGGATCTTTGTGAGTTCAAGGCCAGCCTGGGTTACAAGAGCTAGTTCCAAGACAGGCACCAAAAACTACAGAGAAACCCTGTCTCGAGAATCAAAAAAAAAAAAAAAACAAAACAAAAAACAGTGATAAGCTGAGGAAGGAAGTATGATTTTTCATAGGTGGAAAAGACATACATTAACAAATGTATTTGAAGTAAGATGCGAACCTAGCTATAGAAATAATTAAGAATTAATTCAGTGGTCACTATTTTACTTTAGTTATGATATCATAGAGGCAATGCCTATAAAGAATATAATACTGATGTAACTTCAGTTAATATGAAATTTTGTTAGGGAATAAAGTTTTCCATTTATAATCAGCTCTGTAGAACACTTTTAATTATGTATTTATTTGTTCTGGAAGGTGACAGATAATGTAAATTATGTTTAACCTATCTTTAGCATTTAAGAATGTAGGTAAGACTATAGTTTTTAATGCTTAAACACTTACATATTTTTCAATAGGATTAATATTTTATTTAGGAAATATTAATGAAACCTAAAACAGTTTCCTCAAATAGTACTCTAGTAATATGAGCATATTTTGCAAAGTATTAACATTTCTTTTTCTTCTTTCGTCCTCACAATTCACCTCTTTATTGCTGAAATAAATGCAGAAAAGAAAAGGTTTTCAAGGCCAGCATAGGTGGCCGACATTAGGGACAGAGGCAGGCTCCAGGACATCTGACTCAGGACAGGAATCTCACTCAAGAGCTGCTCCAAAATCCTCAGGGATCATTGCTGTCAGAACCAAACGGTAAATGGCACAGAATCAACATTCTACTTCTCCTGAAAATGGTTCTCCTGGTCCTAAACCAGTCCTGCACATCAGCTTCCGGGACACCCATCCATCTTACAAGATCCTTCCTTGCTAGCCAGCTGGGATAGTGAGTCTCTTGGAAAACATATTCCAGCTCCTGCAGCTGAGCCTTGGTGAATCTGGTGCCTTGCTGGAGTGGCTGCCTGTCTCTCCGGCATTGACAGCTTTTGCTGAGGCTGTTGTTGATTGCTGCCGCTATGGCCTCCTTCTTCGGAGGATCTTGTTGTCCACGGAACCAGAACTACTATCGCCAGCATGTCTTCCTCTCACTTCTTCTTTGTTTTCTCCCTCCTCTTCCCCTCCTGTGGCTTCCTGAGCAAAACTCAACTGAATAGGCAGTTCTAGAGCAAGTCTGCCTCTAACAGCTTTGCCCTGAGCAAGTTCGCCCTGATCAAGCTGGCTCTATACAAGCCCCTTCTTGTCTCCTTCCTTTCCATGCTTCAGGACCATTGCATTCCCACCATGCTGTTGTTCATGGTCCTCATCAGCTCCCAGCATCCTGGTGAAACTGTTGAGCAGCCTTGGTGAGTCTCTATATTGGGAATCTTTCCATTAGACCTCATTTGTGAAGCTCCAGAAGCTGCGTCCTCGCATTTCTGGCGCCACTGGTAAAGCTCTGACTTGACCCGGAAAGGTTGTCTTCGTAGTTCTCAAACAAATTACTATGTATCCAATTACACATTCGGTCCTGCACAGGCTCAGTGACTGTGGGTTTGTCGTCTGAGGTGCCTAAGCAGAAACATTTTAGTGCTTCCAAGAGCAGGGAGTGTATAAAAAGAAAATGCAGTGAATTTCCGTAGTTGGGGTGCGGAACCTGTGGCTCCCAGTTGCCGCTGAGCTGACGTGCCTAGCTTTGGGTAAGGCTGGGCTGTTTAAAGTCAATCACAGGGAGTAGCACAAAGACCTTCTTAAGCTCAACAGGCCCTTTAACGGAGCTAAATATTTTTGTTAAATTGTGCAAATGTAATTCAAACAAAATGACAAAGACACATCCCTTGATAAGGTGGCAAAAGATACTCTCCATCATTTATGCCCCAAATAATGGATTGTCCAGGTGTACATATTGTTTTTTTTAAGACAGGGTGTCTCTATAGCTTTGAAGCCTCTGGAACCAGGCTCTGTGACCAGGTTAGCCTTGAACTCACCCAGATTCGCTATTAAACGAGTGTGCCACCACTGCCTGGCCTAGGTGTACATGTTCTTTCGGTCCCTATCGTGGTTGTGCTGCCTTGAACATCCCTGTGTGAAAGCAAATGTGTGGAAAGGCCAGGGCAAGATCCTCCTCAAAGATTGTGCTCCCAACAGGGCTGAATTCCAGCCGAACTCACAAGCTCAGCAAAACTCACAAGCTCATTCTGATGGAGACCTTTCTCTTCCTTGCTTTGCTTGACCCAAGAACCTATGGTAACCCAAAAACATCTGTGGGCATCACATATGGGACTTGGGCACTAACTCTAAACTTGGCTCATAGCTGTGAAGGTGAAAGACAGGAGTAGTAAGCAATTCTGATGCAATCTCTACAAAGAAGGATCGCAGGAAAGCGGGAAATTGAGAAAAAAGTTAGAGAAACTCCCGAGAGTAGGTGACATTCCCAAAATTTAAGAAAGCACTGAGCTCTGTCATCTAGTGTTTTCTGTTTTTAATAGGATCATGGCAGAGTCTGGACAATGGCTGAGTAAATACAAGGTGATTGGTTAGTTCTCTGGAATAGCATAGGCTGAGACACTGGAGGCCCACGGTCCACATGATCTGGCCCACACCAAAAAGATGATCACGCCCTGTTCATCTATTGTCCACCTACTCAGGGGCAGCTCAACTCGTCTTCCACCACAGGACACTTTGTTCATCCCTGACCAACGCTTTGCTAGTTGTTGGCCTTGACTGTCTGATAGCCATTATACACTAGGTGGCCTTGCATCCTCTGACATCAGTTGTCCCGGGTGCTTTTAACTGTACTCAACTCTCTCTTTTCTCACCACTCCCAAGAAGAAGCAGCTACAATTTTCCTCCCTTTTCTTCTTGTCTCTGGGGTTGCTGTGAAAAGTTTCACAAAACACAGAAGTGGGTATATATATATATATAAATATATATGTATATATATATATGTGATTTTAATTTATATATATATATATAAATTTTTAAAAATCTGTTTTTTATTTTACCCATCAATCCCAGTTCCCTCTCCCTCCCCTCCTCTAGATCCCCCACTTCCCCAATGACACCGACCATCTACTCCACAGAGAGAATGAGACCTCCAATGAGGGGTCAACAAAGTCTATCACATCATTTTGAGGCAGGACCATTGAGGAGGGCAGAGTGGGTACCCCTTGTATCTAGGATGTACAAGGTATCCATCCATTGGAAATTGGTTCAAAAAAGCCATTTCAAGCGCTAGGGTCCGAAAGCCTGCAGCTCCACAAACTGCCTAAGACATACAACTGTCAACCACATTGAGAGAGTATAGTTCAGTCCTATTCAGGTTTATCATCTGTCACTCTGCAGCAGTGATCTGCCACTAGCCTGGGTCTGCTTTTTCTGTGGGTATCCCCATCACAGTCTTGACCTCTTTGCTCCTATTATCGTTCTTCCCTCTCTATGACTGGTCTCTGAAATCTGGAAGCTCAGCCCAGTGCTTAGCAATGGTTTTCTGCATCTGCCTCCATCATGTACTGAATGAAGGTTCTATGATGACAGTTGAGATACAGGAGAAGGCCAGTTTAAACACCTCCATTATTGCTTAGATCATTAGCTGGGGTCATCCTTGCAGATTCCTTAGAATTTCCTTACATCAATGTTTCTCCCTAAGCCCAGAATGGCTCCCTCTATCAGGATATCTCTTTTCTAGCTCCCTGTCTCTGTTCTTTCCCCAACTAATTGATCCTAATCCCTCATGTTCTCCTCTCTCCTCCCTTCTTCCCTCCCCACTTCCCTTTCATTCTTCCTCTCCTCCCCACGTTCTCCATTTACTCAGGAGATCTTGCCTATTTTCCTTTTCTTTTTTATTTATTCATTTATTAAAGATTTTTGTCTCTTCCCCACCGCCACCTCCCATTTCCCTCCCCCTCCCCCAGTCAAGTCTCCCTCCCTCGTCAGCCCAAAGAGCAATCTAAGTATTGTATGAGAAAGTCTGTGTGCTTTGTTTTTGTGGATGGTTTGAAGTAAATACCTATTTTGTCATCTTTTAATAAAGTCATCCATTTAGAGTCAAAAATTTTGTTATATTTAAATTTTTGACCAATGAGTCTATTTCCTCTATAGTATCTTCAACACCTGAATTTTTGTCTTCCATCTCTTGTATTCTGTTGGCGATGCTTGGATGTTTAGCTCCTGATCATTTACCAAGGTTTTCCATTTCCAGATTTCTCTCAGTTTATGCTTTCTTTATTGCCTCTATTTCAGTTTTCAAGGCTTGAGCTGTTTCCTTTAACTGTTTCATTGCTTTTTTTTTTTTTCTTGGCTTTCATTGTGTGATTTCTTGATTTTTTTTCCATTTTTTGTTAGTCTTTTCCTCCACTTGTTTAGAGGAAATTTTCATTTCCTCTTTAAGGGCCTATATCATCTTCATAAAGTTATTTTAAGGTTTTTTTTTCCCTTTTGCTTCCTTTTTGGGATATTCAGGATTGCTACTGTAGAACCACTGGTTTCTGGTGGTGTGACGCACACTGCGGCCCTGGCCTGCACTCTATGCGCTAGACCCCAGTTTGCGAGATTCGCGCCAAGGGGCTGGAGATTGAGAATACACAGGCAGAGACAGACCGACAAGCAGACCTTTAAACTCTGATACCAAAGCTCCTCTTTATTAGCACCATGTAGACTTAAATACACTGCAGTCAATGGCCAACAGGTGAAAATTCCATCCTCTGATCATCTAAGCTAGCCACAGCCTCTTGTAATTTTAATTAGAAAGTTCTAAGAGGAAAGAGCACTGAAGGCTCGGACTCATTAGTCCCAACAGTGGTGTTGAATTTTTCTTTAAATTTTTTGAATATATTTTTACATTCTACCCATCTTTTCCTCCAATGGGTACAAGTAGAGCTTGTGCTTCAGAGGGTCTCCCTTCCTGCAATTGGTGCAGGTTGGCCTTAGGTGGATGCTTCTTCCTCTTGGTGCAGTTATGGTCTGTGGTTCATGTGATTGCTCCTCCAGGTACAAGCATGGCCTCAGGTTGTTGCTGATGTGGTAGGGGATGTTTGAAACATGGGGAACCTGCTGTGAGGTCTCTTGGGCTTTTGTGGGTGGGTGTGGGTCTCAGGATGTGCCAAGGGAGACTAGAGCCTGGAGAACAGAGCTGTCCAGCCAGGAACAAGACACTCACCTCCTGCACAGGGAGGACAATAGATCTGATGATTACTGATATGGCAGGGAATATTTATCAATGAGTGGAGGCTGCTTCAAGTATCTGGGGCTTCGGTGAGTGTGATGTGTCAAAGGATTTGCACAGGGTGTGGGGTTGGGTGGGGACTAGAACATTGAAAGCATGGCAGCCCAGTTGGTATCCCAAACACTCACCTCCTGCCAGTGAAGGCAGGGCCATGGCTCTGGTCCATTTATTTTTATTTTTCTTAAACAAAATAATTTACATATATGTATATATATATATATACATATATGTGTGTGTGTCTTTGTGTGTATATGTGTATGAATGTGTATCATGATTTGAATTATGGAAAAATATTGTATAATTTTCAAATTTCATTGCTTTACTATCATGTAAGTCTATAATAATGTCAATGTAATGTAATAGAAGAAATTAAATAGTGACACATTTTATTTAATAAACATATGTTTTGTGACTTTATTTGTATTTTAATAAGATAAATTTTAAACTCTTTTGCATAGGCTTATAAAGACACAACCTCTACTGTTACTGAACTAAAAAACTGATGCAACATTTTCATTTTCTTCACCAGGAATAAAAGTTTATGAATTATTTTTCAAATGCCACTAGAATGAAACGTCATACGTGAGCTAGACCAGGAAGTAGTTGCATAATCATTTCTACACAATTAAAAGACATAGTTACTTACTCAGGATTTTATTCTTTTTAAGTGAACATTTAATAGCATAAAATAAATTTGCTTTGAAGGTTAGCTGAACATGCTGCTGAACTCTTATGATACACAAAAAGTGCTTAAAGACAACAGCTGTGATTGCTTTAGAATTAATATATTCTGACAATGGGACTGACAGACCCAGTGAATCACTGGCCACTCTGAATTAATGCTCCAAGAGGCTAAAAGAAACTGCCAAGGTCAGGACTCAGTGCAATTTCTGCTAGATGTTATTCTGTATACAGCAGTTACTTTCTCCTTCTGCTTCCCGAGGAGTTGCTCTGCTGCAGGCCTTTACGATGAATCTGCCAGATTTAATAACAATCAAGCCCACTTTTAAGTAAATGTCTCCAGAAAGAGAAGCAATTGGAAAACTTAAAAGTTAGATCCCTTCAATAGTGGCTGAGAACAGAGGATGCCTTTTTCATCTTATTTGAGAAGATAGCAAAGAAAGGTAAAGAAGATCCCTTCTCTGCAACTGAAGAGAACATTCCATCCCTATGGGAATCATACGGGAATGAAAAAGTACTGCCAAAAAAGGAATGTGGGTGGAAGCAAGAATCTTTGACTGAATATTCATTGGGGAAGACTGAGATTTACCTTGACCCACTTATACAGCACAAAGTTTACTGCTTTGATATTTGAAGTGAAAGATTTTACAAAACTGAGACGTTGAAGGGAATGTAGGAGACAAGGACATTTAGAACTCCTTCTTAAGGCGTTTTCACTGTATTCGCCGATAATTTTGTCATGCTACTATTTTCCCCTATTTTAATATCAGGTACTGCATTCTTTGGACCTTGCTTAGATTTTTAACTTAAAATATTTTCAAGTGAAAAATATGACACTCCATGAATTTGCAAAGGTGATAAATACAGTTTTAATATTTTATCAGAATTAATTGAAATTTTAAACTTCTTAGAGATTGTTAATTAGAAAACATCTTGACCTTCTCAACTAAGATACTGCCTCACTTCCTGCCATAATCTTCAAAATTGCCATTTACTTTTCAAAAACTTTAATCCAACATAATTATTCATATAATTGACTGACTGTGGTAGATACAAATAATTTTTCAATCACAATATTAAGTATACTTGCCATTTGTGGCTTACAAGATATGCATGAATTGATTCAAATGCAAAATTTAAGGCATCCGAAGAAGATTCTCTATTTATGTTTTATGCGCCAAGAATTACCACAATATTAGAATTATAGTATTGAGTCATGACTTTGAGAAACAGTTCCTCTTTAGAAGACAATGCTCATTTGAGTAGTTAACTGATAAATATCTACTTCCAACTCCTATTGATGATGGTTGTTTCATTTTTGAAAGGGGTGGAGGTAAATTTCAGTGTCACAAGAAAGCATTTTCTTTCACGTTGTCCAAAATATGTTCTATGTATTCCAAATACTTCTTCCCATTTCAATCATCACCATTCTAATCAAATTTATTATCACGTTTATCTTGAGATATAAGGGTTCTTCATTGTTTTTAATTATCTGTTTTTTCTATACTATAAAGAAAATTAAACTAGCAGATGCCAAATCTCGATAGGTTCTCTTTTCTGTTATGTTTCTCTTAAATAAATTTAAGATATACATAAGGTCAGCACTGGCATTGGCTTCCTTTATCACTAAATGAGAAAGAATCATTTTTCTTATCCTTTGATATCAATTTTCTTATCCTTTGCCTCAATTCTGTTTTCAACTAAATGAGTTTTTTACAGTATATTCAACAAATCTTGAGGTCCTTTTATTAGTACTTTATATTATATATTACTTCAGCCCAAGATATTCTCAGATTTTAATTTCTTCTTTTTTTGCATAAAATATGTTGGTCAGTGGATTTGATAATCCACTTAAAAATTTCCCTCAGATTTGCTTTGGTATTCAGGATATCATTGTCTTCAGTATTACAGTATAAAAGACGTGCCATGAGAAAAAAGTTCCTGAAACTTTGTAAGTTAAGATAGTAAAATATGTTTTTCTTGACCTCAGCATTTAATAACGTGTAAACACAAGGTATATGATAAATATACATTTGGAAATAAGTACGGATAGTAATGTATTTTACCTTTCGATTCCTTCAAGTAATATTTTTTTAACCTCAAACATTTGGGAAAATGATGACAACAGCCTTATGTAATGACATTGTGCATGAGTAGTTGTAACTTATACAGATTGTGAGATCCTCCTCAACACCAGTGTGAAACAGGCTATCATAAATAAAGAAATGGGAGGGTCTTCATTTCCAGGATCCTCTTATTGGAAAGCAGTAATGCTGTTTAAGGCCATGAACTATAGAGGAAAAAACACCATTCTAATGCAATAATAAAGTCAAATATTTTTGTTATTGTTCTTAAAGACAGAGATTTTTGTCTGTGAGTATTAGAAATTGTTAGCCATATCATTCTTTCAATTGCAGTTTTGGCAAGTTCCAAAAGATGAAGGAGGATGAATATAGGTGAGACTATGTCAGAGTAAAAGGAAGAGGCAGAGGAGGTAGACTGTAGGAAAAGATGAAGAGGGGCAGAAGAAATAGAAAAGAACAGAGGAGGAAGGAAAAGAGCAAACAAAACAATTCGACTTTAAACCAATCCTTCATTGTGCTTATTGGAAGGTTCTTAACAATGAATATTCACATTATTTTACTAAATTCTCACAGGTTGTATTCTTAAAGACTCTATGCTACTTTCCCATAAGTGCCATTCTGGCAGATATTAAGGCAGCCATTTTTAACACAGTTTTATATGTTATTATATAAGTGCTCCTCATCATACCCTAGTGCTTTTCTATCCACAAATGTGCTTAATACTGTGAACATCTTCTGTAAAGACTGCATTTGTCTGATCCTGCGTGTCAACCAGTACTAACATGGGGTTATAGGTTTTATTTCTCATCAATTGCTAAAACCGATGGATATATTCAAGTTTTTATTCTTGTGTCATTATATTTAATAGGTATTATTATTGTTCAAATATTGAAAATATATTCCCTCAATTTTAAAGTCTCCTTTTTCTACAAAATTGAAGTTCTTTTAAGTTAATATTTTAAAATATATGGTTTATTACACATTTGACATAATCAAGCATAGCTTATTCACAAACAATTTACAGTATATATTCCAAAGTAAATTTATAAAATATAAACGTTATCCTTTATGTATCTTAAATTATAGAAATCCTTGCCTAGTATTGGAAACCTAACCAACTATTTAGTGCTAGTGAAGTGATTGTTATTGGAGCAGAATTTGCAAGCCCTAATTTACTATACCAGTACACCCCAGCAACAATCCATAAGATTTGTGTTTATATCCACAGATAAACATAGGACCACTCACCAAGGAACTTCCCTTTGGAATATACAGAGATGACTACAGAAAACCACAATCAATCAAAGTGCGTAATTGTGGAGTCTAATCCCAATGGACACATCTACATATCCCTCCTGTGACCAAGACTCAGAAAACATCAAGGAAGAAGGAAGAGGAGAATCGGTGAGTCAGATGATCAGAAAACTTGTTCTAAAATTGTGTTTCTGACTAATGGTAAAATATATCCACATAAAATGCTAGCCACATCATTACCCAAACAAAGTATGACAAGGACACCACCAATGAACATGCTGCAGTAGACAGGAAAAACCAAACGAAACCTCAACCCTACACCACAAACTAGAGGCAACTGAAGAAAACTGGGAACAGGAGAAGTAGTATTGAGACCCACAGGTAAGAAAACATCAATTGGTTGTACATGCATGTAACATTATATCATGTGGAAGGTAATATTCAAGAATCATATATGCACGAAATGAATTTGAAGGAGAGGGAGAAAGGTATAGAGGAGATTTTGAAAGAGGATCAGAAGCAGAGAAGAATTCTAACAAATTACAATTTCAAAACAATAAATCTAACCAAAATATATTCATAACTTATTTTTCAACATTTTGAAGTCAATTTAAAACAATAAAGATAAACAACTTTTTCTTTTAATTAGTAAATGGATTAACTAATTCACTCGTTTCTCTATAGTGTAAATTGCTTCATGACTAGTAATCTGGTAATGCTTTTAAAATTTATCACTTGCCTTCCATTATAATATATATTTCATTTACCCAAAATTGTACATCCTTAAATGTCGTTCCTTATGCTAACATAAAACTTGGTCCTACATAACAACATTTTAAATATTGCTTTATTTCATTTAAGATAGATCTTACTATTTAACCTAAAGTAATTATTCTGTCGTTTCTTTAGTTGAAATAGAACTATATCATTGTCCTCAATTCCGGCATTCAAAAACTCTCAGAAATTCTTCCTAAAACCCTTCTCAAGCACCGAGTATGAAGTGGACAGCCTCTTTTTTCTTAATTATATTTGTTCTGCTGTGTGTAACTAAATATGAGCAAATTATATATGTATATACATATATAATATACACACAACAAACTGGGTCCATTTTTTGTTTGTGTATGTACATATGATTTCAAGGATAACTGATTTAATTTTAAATCTGGATTTTTTAGACATTTGTATTTAACAAAAATTCCTTGGCATGCATTCAGGAATACTCTGTATTTATTTTCTACTTTTATTTCACTCTGCTTCATGAAAAGGGAACTTAAAGATAAGCCACTAATATTCCTCATGGAAAATATCTTTATTCCAATACTCAGCACACAGATGGAAAAATCAAAATAAATTAGCAAAAACATCATTATCTAAAAGTCAAAGGCTTATTGCTTATGCTCACACTGCCTGTAGGACTGAATCAGAAGAGCATATGGAATGGAAATACTCAAGGGACCTTGTGGAGCCAGACTTATCCACAACAATACACCCTGAAGTACAGCTATGCTGATAGCAGAGGCAAGGAGAACAGTCGAATATAGTATTGACAAAATTACTTAAATTCTTTGAAAGCCAAATGACTGCTGAACCCATTTGTAGTAATATTTCATTTGTATTTTAATAAATAAAGCTTGCCTGAAGTTTAGAGTGTAATACACAAACACTTATCAGCCTCACAGAACTGGCAGTGGTGACACACACCTTCTTTAATCCCAGTAACGACAATAGTTTGCCATAGAAAATGGGCAGTAGGTGTGCACACCTTTAATCTCAGTCCCAGAGAGGAATATAAAATTGGAGGAGACATTTCTCACACACAATCTGAGATTGAGTTTCAAGCTGAGATTCCTGGAGGCAGGATTACCATTTTGCACTGAGGTAAAGGTAAGAGCAAATAGCCAGCTATTTTGCTTTTCTGACCTTATAGATGAACCCCAGTTTCTGTCTCTGGGTATTTAGTAATCATGCTATACCCATTCTCTGATGTGTGATCATGGGAATTAAAATCAAAGAGATCTCAAATGGAAAAACATATTAATCCCATACATGATTATATAGAACTGAGAAGATGTTGAAAACAGACAACGGTCATACCATCAACGGTGTGAGCAGCTGTTAAGTGTCCATGGTAAGAACTGAAAAACAGGCTTTTTATAATTATGGTATTCAACTTACAGACTAGAGACACTATTGATCATTTCAAACCAAGCATTTTTGTTTGTGAACTCATGTATATGAATAGTTCTGCAAACAAGTGACAGATTAAAGAATGTTATTTGCTTAGGTAATATATTAAAGAATGTTATAAAATTATACAAAATTGAGATGAACAGTGTGCTACCAGCCCATCTGACTTTTTTTATGAAAGTTGCAATAGAATATTAGTAATCTGCAAAGGACATATTTGTGACACTGAATTAATAACTGATAAGATCAATCACAAGGCAGCAGAAAAAGAAAAAGGATTTCAAAGAATTTACTTGGAAAACAGTATGTATTCAAATATTCCAAAATCTAAATAACTTCTACTTCTACTTTTCTCAGGAGTAGTTTATAAATATAATGTTCAAACTTTGTTGAGAGCTGTGGAATGATTTGAGAAGAGTTAAAAGAGAATAATGCCATCTTCCTGGTGATAAAGGCAAAGGTTTATCTAAAATAGTCAAACTCATGCAGTACAGTACTCAAGAAGTCAGGCATAGTAGGAAATGGAGGTATTACTGGAGCTGGCACTATAGGGAGAGTGACAGAAATCCTAGAGATAGAAGAAGATAATCAGGTTTCCTTGTCTAGGATGGGATTGAAAAAAATGCTAGGAAGTAAAAGAAAAATTCAGTTTTTTTTCACTAACTACATTTACTGAAAGAAAAGGTCATAAAGTGATAAATGTTATCAAATAAGCAGAGAAAGTATATACTGGGTAATAGATACAAAAAGAATGTGTTATATTCTTCTTGAATTTTGTGGCTGATGACATGATAAGTATATTATTATTTTTGCATAGAGAATTGATTTTACTGAAACTTTCCACTATAGCATGTCCTTGGAATACTTTGATATTTATTTACCACATTTATGTAAATGTAACTTTGAAATAATTTGGTTAGGGACACTATTTAATTGTACCCAAATACTTTAAGTTTTCCAGTCCACATTATTTTTAGTTTTTTTTCCATCATATTATTTGAGAAAAAGCAGTCATATTTTGTATACTTAAGAATATCGAAGTTCATTGTGGGAACAATCAGGCACAGCAAAAAAGCAGCTGAAGAGACTGAGTGCATGCAAGTCATACAGACTTGTTCTGCACGATGACATATAAAGAAATATCGAAAACATGACAGCTCTTGAGGAGAAGAGAAAGACCCAAGCAGCAATCCTCTTGTACTTGATGATATTTGCTTCCCCTGCCTGGGGCAGAATAATTTTCCTGCTGATGTGTTCAGTGAAAAAAGACAACAATCATCCTTTCAGGACTCTCTCCTTTATAATACACAATGTTTGCTTTCCAGTTATTTCCTATCTAAATTTCTCCGGTATGAGAAATGTGTGCCAGTGCTATTATTTTCTTTTAAACATTAGGTCCAATTTAATGCACCATCCTCTTGTTCAGCAAAGTATTTTATACTAACCTTGGATGTCTAATGAGGAAAGGTTATATGTCTTTTCTTGTCTGAGATTCTTGTGTTTTTTGACTTCACAGGTAATCAATGAGTAATAGTGGGGAAATCTTTATTCTCCTCCAAACCTGGAAACATACGAGCATTTGTTGTTCACAACTGAGATGAAGATGGTTAACCTTTCACCTGTTCCTACTAGCTTCTATAATATCTCAGTTTCCTGCTGCTTTCTTGGGCGTATAGGAGCTGTGGCAAGCTAGAACTCCCCTTGAAGCACAGTCCTCACTCATGCCTACTTCAGTGTCACGCTTCATTTCAAAACATTCCTTACTGTTATTTCCATTGTCCCGTCTGTTTACATTTCACTTCCAGGCTCCTTCGCAGATGTGCTTTTCTTAGTGCTAGGAAGTCCTCCCGAGCATAATTTTGTGTCCAGGTCTAAAACCGTGTTTGGTATGTCCTGCGTGCCTTTTCAATTTCTGTGTACTGTTCAGCATCTATCATAAGGGCTAGGCGTTATTCTATTTGAACAGTCAGAAATGATGCATTCTAACAACTGGACACCCTTAATAATAAGGGATTACGTCTATATACAGAGGGAAAAAAGTTATGAAATTATAAAAAGATAATATTCATCAAGCATTTATTGAAAGAATAGAGCACAGATGAGGAATAGCTTTCTAGGCCTCCTCTAAAAGTTCATTCACTGACATTTCTCTCCCCTTCTCCCCTTACCCCCCCTCCCACCACACCCCCAAGATCCCAATTTTTTGCCCGGAAATCTAGTCTACTTCCCATAACCAGGAGGATAGCTATATGTTTTTCTTTGGGTTCACCTTCTTATTTAGTTTCTTTAGGATATCAAATTATAGACTCACTGACCTTTATTTATCTCTAGAAACCAATTATGAGTGAGTACATCCCATGTTCATCCTTTTGAGTCTGGGTTACCTCACTCAGGATAGTGTTTTCTATTTCCATCCATTTGCATGCAAAATTCGCTATCCTATAGCCATACTGATGAATATCTTGCATATCACCATAGAAACTTCATCTGGCGATGGATGGAGATAGAGACAGAGACCCACACTGGAGCACTGGACTGAGCTCCCAATGTCCCAATGAGGAGCAGAAGGAGGGAGAATATGAGCAAAGAAGTCAGGACCACAAGGGGTGCGCCCACCCGTGGAGACAGTGGGGCTGATTCTTTGGGAGCTCACCAAGGCCAGCTGGACTGTGACTGAAAAAGCATGGGATAAAACTGGACTCTCTGAATTTGGCAGACAATGAGGGCTGCTGAGAAGCCAAGAACCATGGCACCAGGTTTTGATCCTACTTCATGTTCTGGCTTTGTGGGAGCCTACCCAGTTTGGATATTCGCCTTCCTAGACCAGGATTGAGTGGGGAGGACTTTGGACTTTCCACAGGGCAGGGAACCCTGACTGCTCTTCAGGCTGGAGAGGGAGGGGGAGGAGTGGGGGGAGGGGAGGAGGAGAGGGAGGAGTGGGAAGGAAATAGGAGGTGGGGAGGAGGCAGAAATTTCTTTTTTTTTCCAATAAAAAAAAGGGAAAAAAAAGTTCATTCATTGATTAACACATTTAATATATAAAGTAGTGTCTTTTTTTACTGCTTTGATTTGGGCTCAAGGTCATTGTAACTTATAATGCAAATTATTTGCTCTGTATATCTAGTAGCAGATTTTATAAAAACAAAACAGGGGCTAGAAAGTGCCTAGAAAATTATAGCATAATTCTCATATGAAAAAAAATTACTAAAAGCCAACAACGACAGTGTTTTATCATTAGTAAGTAGTATGGGAGTGTCTTAATTGAAGGGGGTATTTTCTAAACGGGCATTTGCGGCGAACTCCCTGGCCAGCAGGAAAGAACAGCCACATGACGAGGATTCTTCTCAAATCACGCTTTATTGGAGCCTCTTGGTTGAAGGGAGAGCAGAAAGCGAGGGGCCCCGAGCTCTGAGCTATAGCTGTTTATATAGGGATTCTGCCTAGCAACCTTTGATACTTTGATACCTTAACTGCCTTTCCGGAGACCCACCGGCAGGAAAGAAAGCAGGGGAACATCCTGTCAATTACAGACCACAAGGAAGTTCCCCTGCCGGTCAGGGGAAGTGTGGGCAGCTAGATCACAACAACTCATCCTGTTTTCTGGTGGAAGAAACTGCAACCTTATTATGGAGTTATCAAGTGAGGCTGGGGCCAAATGCCATTTTATAATGGCAGCCACTCAAATCGGCTCCCTGCAGGCATTTGATGAGTAAGGAACAACGTTGTTTTTTCCCATTAGAAGTGGTAATCCAAGTAGTTGCTATCCATTCCTGAACGGTGGCTCGAACATATTTTTAGGCAAATTATGAGAATACTGCAACAAAGTAAAAGAGAATGGGGAATCTAAAGTTCTGACACTTTATTTGGTTTAGAAAATTACCTGATGGTGATTAGTTTCCTTTCATAGATTCTATACTTGAATGTCTTACACAGGATTATCAGGTGATAAATTATATTTACTTGAAAATTAAAATGATTTGATATGAGAATAGCAACAGGGTCTAGAAAAACATAGGCTTAGTAAGACAACTAGTGTTTTAGGAGTGACACTGGATGGAGCAGACCTTTCTACCACCCTTCTTGTTGCACAAACTCAACTGTGAAGAAGTAACGGGGCAGTGATGGAGCACTAGCAAGTACTATGTATGGTGGAATCAAGTGATATCTCATGTGTTATGCACACGTGAGCAAGGACACAACCAAATATATATTAATTACCTCAAGAGATATGTGTAGCAGAGGGCAGTATTGGTTTATGGAGAAAAAAAAATGTTGTGGAAAGGCAAACGTCTATGAGGGCTCCTGGGCACAGCTTCAGACAAAGTGAATCACAGTGTCTATCAATATGAATAGAGGGTCTCTGTGGCATAAGAGGACAAGAGGAACTTAATTAGACAAAAGGCAATGTCCTGATTTAGGGCATTTACTCTGAAGTAGAGATTCATAGGTACTACCTGCAATTATGAGAGTTGCTGATGTTTTAAAGGTTGGTGGTTAGCTCAGACCTGAACACGATTAGGGTTGGTCTGAGCCTTTATACATTTTCAAGCAAGAATTCTTTTTACACTATATTTGCAAATGTTAGGCAATCTAGGAATTATCTTGGGATAAGCTGCTAGTAATCAATACACTGTTTTCATAGCTGATTCAGCTGGAAGAGATGTAAGTGTTTTGCTCACGATGTGGGTCAGGGTCAAATTTTGTCAACATGACACAAGTCAGAGTCATTTGGGAAAAAAAATCTTCAACTTAGAAAATATCTCTATTAGATTTTTTTACAGGCAAATCACTAAGTTGATTTTATTCATGTTTATCACATCAATAGAACAGTAACAGTAACTGAGACATTTAACAACTTCATGACTACTACCAGCACCCAAGGATAAAGGATAAAGATACTCTTAGACCTTCTTATCCATGTTACTTCTAAGAAGATGAGTGATTAAACTAAGACACAACAAAATTAGGGCAAAATTTTGGTTGCAACACAGATCTAAGGCTGGACAGTAGCATGACAAGGCTGTGATAGAAAGTCTTTTCAGTTCTGGTGAGAACTTGAAACAATAGTACTAATACGAGCAGCAGAGGCAGAGAACACTTAATTCAAGATCATTATTGCTATTTCTATAAAAATTGCCTCAGGCCCTCAAAGAAAAATACACACAAATGATTGGTGTGGATAACTTCTTATATCTTGGGAATGTAGTATAATTCATGTCATTTATCTAATAAAACCTATCTAATAAGCTCCCTGTCTTCCATTTATTTTTTATTTGATGGGATTGACATTGATTAACAAGTGATTAATATTTCATTATTATAGTTATTTGAAGAGTAGCATAGATTTTCAAAATGTGTTTTTGTACATTTTATCTTTCTATTTCATGTAAAAATACAGGCAAAATTCTTAGTAATACATGGTGACTATCAGAAAGAAAGGAAGGAAGGAAGGAAGGAAGGAAGGAAGGAAGGAAGGAAGGAAGGAAGGATGGAAGGAAGGAAGGAAGGAAGGAAAGAACCAGGGGTGGCTTATAAACTGGAGAAATATATCTTCCACGGCTTTGTAATTTGCTGTCCTGGAATAGGATATCAGTAAGGCATGATCTAAACTAAGGCTGTCTTTGACGTTACATAATATACACTTATATTCTCAAAAGGGAAGACCTTGTTACTGTCTGCAGTGTGTTTTATGAGGATAGACATCATGTTCATGCAAACTTCTGCTTTATTATCTAACTATTTTCTAAAATCACCATCTCCTACTACCATAAATACTGAGGTTCAACGTTTCCACATGGATTCAGACAGAGGAAAGGATGTCGGCACACGACAAGGTCAATGTTTTGAACGTTTCTGTATGCAAAATATTTTGCTTCCTGAATGATAACGTTTTTTTTTTTTCCTTAGGCCTTTTAAAGTTTACTCTTTTAAAAATAGTGTTAGCATGTATAGGAAAACTCAGAGAAAGAGACACTTATAACATTGACTTTCCCAGTTTCCAGTGCAGCGGGCAATAATAGGGAAAATACAAAATGAAACTATGCCCTTGCCTTTTCTTTGCTCTGAGCAGGTTTGGAATGAGCTAAACATTAAGTTATCTTTGTAATTGCCTGGACCTGCCTGGGTGGGGGGTGAGTGCCCACTAATAAATATCTGTGCAATTGAATTATGAAGAAGTGATTGATTTCTATAAAGTTTTAAACTTTGTATTTTTAAAAGACTCAAAATGGGAAGGAAGCAAAATGTGGCTATATTTGAGTTGATTGATAGGTGGACAAGGTTTGCCTGTGCTTTTCAAGAAGATACTTGGTAGTGTGACTTTTCATTAAGCAAATAATTAATCTTGACAGTTTCTCACATTTCCTTCCTTTGAATCTACTATGACATTGCCAAAGGAGGCTGGATTCTTTGTGCAGTTAGGGAAAGTTCACTACCGTTAGTTTAAAATACATTAAAATAATCTTATCTGTAAACTAATGCTCAAAAAAATCTCATAATTTTTATTTTAAATTCAAAGTTAGTTAAAAAGAGCACTTAAGTCGTATGGTTACCTTGGTTAGTAGATAAGAATAATTCTCGAATTTCCTGAGAAACCTCCACACTGCTTTCCAAAGTGGTTGCACAAGTTTGCATTCCCACCAGCAATGGATGAGTGTACCCCTTTCTCCACAACCTCTCCAGCACAGGCTATCATTGGTGTTTTTTATTTTCGCCATTCTGACAGGTGTAAGATGGTATCTTAAAGTTGTCTTGATTTGCATTTCCCTGATCGCTAAGGAAGTTGAGCATGACCTTAGGTGTCTTTTGGCCATTTGAACTTCTTATGTTGAGAGATCTCTGTTCAGCTCAGTGCCCCATTTTATAAATGGGTTGATTAGCCTTTTACAGTCTAGTTTCTTGAGTTCTTTATATATTTTGGAGATCAGACCTTTGTCAGTTGCGGGGTTGGTGAAGATCTTCTCCCAGTCAGTGGGTTGCCTTTCTGTCTTAGCGACAGTGTCCTTTGCTTTACAGAAGCTTCTCAGTCTCAGTAGGTCCCATTTATTCAATGAGGCCCTTACTGTCTGTGCTGCTGGGGTTATACATAGGAAGTGGTCTCCTGTGCCCACTTGTTGTAGAGGAGGTTTCTCAGGAAATTTGGGATCAACCTACCCCTGGATCCAGCAATACCACTCTTGGGAATATACCCAAGAGAGGCCTTATCATACAACAAAAGTATATGCTCTACTATGTTCATAGCAGCACTGTTTGTAATAGCCAGAACATGGAAACAACCTAGATGCCCTTCAATTGAAGAATGGATGAAGAAAGTATGGAATATATACATATTAGAGTACTACTCAGCAATACAAAACAAGGACTTCTTGAAGTTTGCAGGCAAATGGATGGAAATAGAGAACACTATCCTGAGTGAGGTAAGCCAGACCCAAAAAGAGGAACATGGGATGTACTCACTCATATTTGGTTTCTAGACATAAACAAAGCACATTGAGCCTCTAATACGTGATCTTAGAGAAGCTAAATAAGAAGAAGAACCCAAAGAAAAACATATAGGCATCCTCTTGAATATTAACCTTCATCAGGCGATGAAAGGAGACAGAGACAGAGACCCACATTGGAGCACCAGACTGAAATCTCAAGGTCCAAGTCAGGAGCAGAAGGAGAGAGAGCATGAGCAGGGAGCTCAGGACAGCGAGGGGTGCACCCTCACACTGTGACAGTGGGGATGTTCTGTCGGGAACTCACCAAGGCCAGCTGGCCTGGGTCTGAAAAAACCTGGATTAAAACCGTCTTGGGAAAAAAACATAGAGACAATGAGGACTACTGAGATCTCTAGAACAATGGCAATGGGTTTTTGATCCTACTGCACGTATTGGCTTTGTGGGAGCCTAGGCAGTTTGGATGCTCACCTTAATAGACCTGGATGGAAGTGGGTGGTCCATGGACTTCCCACAGGGCAGGGAACCCTGATAGCTCTTTGGGCTGAAGAGGGAGGGGGACTTGACTGGGGGAGGGGGAGGGAAATGGGAGGCAGCGGTGGGGAAAAGACAGAAATCTTAAATAAATAAATAAATAAATAAATAAATAAATAAATAAAGAATAATTCTCGAATGTTGAGGGGTTTTTCTTTCTTTCAATATTTCTAATCTTTTTGGTCTTTAGCATATATGGTTAATATTTGCAGTACAATGCTTTCATGTTTGTTAAATTGAAATAAGGAACCTTCACAATAAAACTGCATATTTATTATCGGTACCAATTTATTTAATCAAATAAATCAAGATCTTTATCTAAGTGAAACAGAATAGTTTATTTTGAGCAGAAGTGATTTTCTTTTCCTGACATTCATTCACTTCAGTATTTAAATGTAGTTCTCTCTCTCAGAATATGTTAATTATCCCAAGATATTTAATGTGATAAGTTATAAGGCATTTCTCAAACTGTATGATATTTCTAAATTCCTGGTAGAACCCAAGTGGAATGTCCTCTTTGAGACAACGCACTGCTAATATACCACAGGGAGGGCATTTTGTGAATGTTTTAAGATATCAGTAACTGTTGAACATGAAAGAAACAAGTTTGTTTCTGTAGAGAAGCCATTAAGAGTTCTGAAGTACAGTCAACTGAGGAGTACCGAGAATGGGAGAAGTGGTCTTCCACAAGGAAGAGCACAGCAATTACTTTCTAATACCAAGTAGTCTGAACCATAAATGTGAGTGACATTATACAGACTAAGCAGGTTGTTTTATGTATTCAGGAATATATATGTTTGTAAATACACATGTATACATACACACATATGTACATATACAAAGCATAGAAACACACACACACACACACACACACACACACACATATATATATATATATATATATATTAAAAAAAGGCTATAGATTTATAAGAGAGAGGGTGTGGAGGAATGTCATTTAGTAATCAATCTTTAAAAAATTAAGTAATATTTTTTTCCTTTTTTAGGTTAAATGATTTATTTATTTATTTTTGTTGTTGTTGTTGAAAAAAATTTCCGCCTCCTCCCCATTTCCCATTTCCCTCCCCCTCCTCCCACACCTCTCCCTCTCCCTTCACTCCCTTCCCCCTCTCCCCAGTCTTCTCCCCCTCCCCCCCACTCCATCCCCCCCCACTCCCCCCCCTCCCCCCGGACCTGGATAGAAGTGGGAGGACCTTGGACTTCCTGCAGGGCAGGGAATCTGGACTGCTCTTCAGTCTCAAAAATGAAGTAATTTTTAAAAATTCTTTCTTCTCCAGAGTATTTGATTTCTAGGGAAAAAAAAATAAACGTTACCCCATAACTTTACACACCGAATAACCCAACAAAAATTTGATTTAATCTATTGGCTATGTTGTTCTCTGAATGACACTACTCTACTTATATCTTGTAAGAATAAAAAGTCACAAAATTGCTGTCTTCTTTATAATTTGTGGAAAATGTTGTTACTAAGTGTTACACTTTGGACTTTTCAATATTGCACATCAAAGAACTTAGCAACTTAGTTAATGGAATGTGGACTTGTAGAACTAGATTCTAATGTTTTTTATTAAACATAGATACAATTAAAAAATACAAATGAGTAGGTTTTCAATGAGAAGACTTGCAATATTACCAGGGACATATCTTTAAAGCAGATGCAAACACAGAATTAAATATGGAATGCCAGAGATGAGTGAGGATTAGCTTGTGGGCAAAGATGTCCTGAAATCCATTACATAGCAGTAGGAGGTGTCTGCCATTGTCACAGTTGCTCTGTAACTATATTCTTTTTGTTGATGCCCTTTAATCCTTAGCAGTTTCTTCACGTAATTCTTGTTTGCTCACTACTTCATAGCTGCAAGAGTGATTCCAACACTATCCTAGTCCTAGTCTTTAACCGTCTCATCCTTTCACTTCAGAAAATGAAAAAAAATGTTTCATCATCTATTCAATGTGCATGGGGAATGCTAATGACTCACTTTTATTGGTTGACTATGTCATCTTAATTACAATTCAGAAAAAATTTTTCCAAAACTGTATGGAAACTGAATAGTAATTCAGCAGTGGGATCATCTATGCTTCAGGTAGCTTGAAAAGTAAAAATTCATGCCTATTTTACTGTTTCAAGGTTAAATTAATACACCACTCAGAATCATAAGGATATGTGACTACATACATATTTTCTTTTATATCAGGTGTCTTAGTGGTTACTTCCAAAACACAAACTTATATTCTGCATAATTTTTTTATGCAGGAAGCTTAGGAAAATACATACACACACACACACACATATATATATATATATATACATATGTATATATATATCCTTTCTCAGTTTACAAAGTAATGCCAGTTTGTTCTCTCTCTATCATCCCACCTTTCATGCACCGGAACCCCCATCCAGTCCTTATGGTTGAGGCAGTACCAGGACCAAGGCCCTCCCCTCGATATCAAGGCCAAGCGACTTGCTTGAAATGGCTGTTTGGAGTCCAAGCACTACAGATAAACCTGGTCCCCCTGCCGGCGGCCCCACAGACTGCTCCAGCCATACAGCTGTCACCCAATCCAGTGCTCCTGGTTTGGGCCTATGCAGGTCCCCAGCTGTCAGTGAGCTGCCACTAGTTTAGGTCAGTTGTTTCTCTGGGTATCCCCACCATGGCCTTGACCTTTTGACTCATAGTATCATGCTTCCCTCTCTTCTACGGGACTCTTGGAACTCAGCCCAATGCTTAGCTGTGAACCTCTGCATCTGCTTCCATCAGTTGCTGGAATTATGATGGCAATTAAGGTAGTCATCAATGCTTATGGTTTTCAATGTGTTTTATTTTAGGCTACATACTTTTTCTAATGTACTGCTTTTATAATTTGTAGTTTACACAATTGTTCACTAATTTTTTTCTGAATGTTTGCCTAGGTGTGTTGTTAATATGTAACGTATGATATAGCTAGTCATCTTCCAATAATATCATTTTTGTTCAGTTTATTCATGCGTTAATATTGTTCTATTTTAACCACACAAAATGCACACATAGTGAACTAGATATCTGACTAACTTAATGAGAAGAATTACAGTAAGTGTAAGGTGTATAGATGTTTGCTTATCTGCCTTTATTTGCTGGAGTGCTGAATATCGCTAACACGCTTACCATTGATTTTAGTGAGCCTCGCAGGTTGCAGCTTTATCCACCAGCACATGGCCCTGGAAGGGAGCCAAACCAACAGCAGTGAAGTTAGGCTTGCTCCAGTGCAGCTCCACTGGACTGCATAAGTGTAGAAAACGGATGATAGCAGAACACCTGGCCAGCTGTTGGATGATGAGCTGATGTGGGAAGATTCAAATAAGGCAAGCCGAAGGAACGTGCTGCAGACATATTAAAGAACAATTTCACGTAAATGAAGCCTGCAGAATACCAGAAAATTGTACCAGGGGAAAGACCAGAGTGGTGTGGAGTAATCAGAGCTGCAAAGGTGTGCAGCCAGGTGAAGCAGCCGCTCTTCAGACTATGAAAGATTTTGTAAGAGCAGTTACTCTTCCAATCGAAGGACACTATTCACCTGCTTTCTTTGAGCAAGCGTGGCTGCATTCTGTACTTTGAACTTGTAGTATTTTAAAGCCTACTTTTTATGAGAGAGTCCCAGACAATTGCTGTTTCTGATTATGCAGGCTTTTGGTTCCAAATGTTCTAGCATAATCACTAATAACTTGCATTACCATTCATATGTGTTAAAATATATGCTCAAAATATGTATTGCTGAATGAGTATATTAAAAAAAAAACATAACTGGGAGAATATATAAGTTTAGTTTTCCAAAGGTTATTTCTTCTGTGAGTGGCAGGGATAGTGAGACAAATAGAGTGGAAAACAACAAGAGCCGTCTGACAGGTCACCCCACCAAAAAGGTGAAATGTGTTTTGCCCTGGGCAAGTTCCTAATGTCTGCAGTTACTAGCTCTGTGTGCGCCTCCACTCGTAGACCCACTTGGAACACACTGTTCAGGAAACATTTAGCACAATGCTTAGCAGGTCCTGACTATTTGTAGATACCTGCCTTTTTCGTTTTCTGGATGTTCTAAATAAAACTTATGTTAATTGAGTAGTTTTCAGGCACAAATCACAGGCCTAAACACTTTGAGGAACTTATGGAAAATGCAATGTGGTTTTAAAGTCAATGTTATACATATTTCTTACTCAGAAAAATGAGAAATGGAGTGGATCATTTAAAATTGAACAAAATTCCTTTATGAATTGTTTTGGAGGGTGCGTCACAATTGAAGTCTCTAAGGTGTTTGTGTGGTCCAGTTTTATATGTCTGGAGGTCAGAATAATTTGTGAAAATATGTTTATCTATTGAATTATGAGAGAAGTAATGAGCATACAAAAATTAATTTCTGCTGTTCTGGTTTACTTACCAAAATATGTGATTTAACTCTAATAAATATGGTAGAAATCATATTGTCTGTGTAAAGAAGAAAATTGTTTTTGTTGAAAAAAAATTAGCATCATTAAAGGAACTTACATCTATTTTTAATTGTGCATCTGAAGCATAGTCCCATGTAAATAGTTGAATAAGTACTTTTTCTTTTTCTAAGAATTGTGAAATTTTATAAAAATTATTTTTCGATTTCAGAAAATTTCACGCTTGATCTAATTTTTAAAAACCTTTCATTTTTATTATTCTAAACTTGTCTCCTTAACCTACTCAGTTTTTGGTGTTTCTATACAACTACTGATTTTTTAATGGCTTAGTTCATAAATAAGTAAAATTGAAATTTAAAACATGATTCTAGTAAATTGAAACAAACAATGATTTTGCAGGTGAAAAATGCCTTTTTTGAGGTGATTGTGCAGCCTGACACCTTCTACCGGATGTTTAGAAACAGTAATTTGATCATTTGAGTTAAACAATTTGCTTTAAATATTATTTCGGGTCATCTCTTGTACAAAATTTTATTTCTTAGGTTTTATGCTAGTTTCAACATCATGGTTCTTAAATACGCAGTTTACACTGTCCTTAACAGGGACTTTGATACCCTCAGCTAGATAGAAATATGAAGGACTGTAATTGAAAATGCCAGTTATCTGTAGAATAGTACCTTATATTAAACCGTAGACTATAAGATTTCAAGTAAATGTGATGATTGGAAGAAATAGCTAGTTAATAGATGAGCTCTCCTACAATTCCCACTAGTGTCACTAAACTATTTAACTTTGTCATGATACAGGTATATGTATTTGTATATGACTTTGTCATATCTGCTTCAATAGTAATATTTCCCATAGTTTGATTTTTTTTTTTTTTTTTTTTTTTTTTGGTTTTTCAAGACAGGGTTTCTCTGTGGTTTTGGAGCCTGTCCTGGAACTAGCTCTGTAGACCAGGCTGGTCTTGAACTCACAGAAATCCGCCTGCCTCTGCCTCTGCCTCCCGAGTGCTGGGATTAAAGGCGTGTGCCACCATAGTTTGATTGACCTCATAGTGAAAAAAACTTTTTGAAATATTCAAAAATAGATATAGCTTTCTTCAGGTTCAGCCCTGCATGTCTAGTTTTAATATTAGCATCTATTTTTAATACTTATTTCTAAAATTTGTGAGGGTGTGAGAATGTTGCTGGTAATCTTAATATTCTAAATGTTTTCTCTCTGTATTAGAGGAGAATTTTCTTTTCTGCGTTTTCTTCATTGTTTTTATGGAATTTAAGAATTAAAAAGGGGTGATATCTCAATGTTGTTTTGATTTGCATTTCCCTGATCGCTAAGGAGGCTGAGAGTCCCAATGAGGAGCAGAAGGAGGGAGAATATGAGCAAAGAAGTCAGGACCACAAGGGGTGCGCCCACCCGTGGAGACAGTGGGGCTGATTCTTTGGGAGCTCACCAAGGCCAGCTGGACTCTGACTGAAAAAGCATGGAATAAAACCGGACTCTCTGAATTTGGCAGACAATAAGGGCTGCTGAGAAGCCAAGGTCCATGACACCGGGTTTTGATCCTACTTCATGTTCTGGCTTTGTGGGAGCCTATCCAGTTTGGATGTACACCTTCCTAGACCAGGATTGAGGGGGGAGGACTTTGGACTTTCTTCAGGGAACCCTGACTGCTCTTCAGGCTGGAGAGGGAGGGGGAGGAGTGGGGGGAGGGGGAGGAGGAGAGGGAGGAGTGGGAGGGAAATGGGAGGCGGGGAGGAGGCAGAAATTTTTTTTTTTCCAATAAAAAAATAAATAAAAAAAATTAAAAAGGGGTGTTTATCTTTATGATTTCAAAAGTTTCCTTTCAATTGATTTCTTTCTAATAGGCCAATTTTGTAATGATGGAGTAGATAATTTTAAAATGAGAAGAGTCTAGCTTTTCAAAGAGTGTAGTACTTGCAACTTGCATTTTCCATAATCTTAGCTACTGTCCTGTAAAGTACAATGACAAATCAGGCAATGTGAGGCTGTGCTTTGAATTTTTGATTGTTGGTTACATATGTAACATTACTTCTACTGTGACTAGAGAGGTGGCTCAGTGATTAAGAGTGTGTATTGGGGGAATTGAACTCACCCATAAACAAAGAAATATGGGCAACCAACAACTTCTGGAAAAAGGGGATTAATCAACTTTAAGAATGTGTCTCCTAATTGGCGACGTAATACCAACTGGGGAGCAATAAACAATGCTAAACAAATTCAGGAGATTGTCTTTGTGTGTGTGTGTGTGTGTGTGTGTGTGTGTGTGTGTGTGGTGTTTGAAGACATTGCTGCTGGCTGTACAGAAGTCAACAGTCTATCATGGCCTAGCAGCTTTCAGCATTTTCCCAAAGCTTGACAACATAGTTACTCTCCTTCTCCAGTGAAATTTCCTACTCTCTACCTGCCCTTATCTGGAAAATGTCGCTGAATCCAGAGAACTCACCTTATCTGGAAGCTGTCTCTAAACCAGGTGCATAATTTATCCTTAGCTTGACCAAGCCATATATTCCTGCTAGAAGGCCCCCTTGCGCACATGTGACAACTAAGACTATGCTGCGAACCTTATGATAGAACCTTGCCACTTAATGCAAATTAGGGTTTGTCCTCAGTGTCCCCAATCATATATATATATATATATATATATATATATATATATATATATATATATTAATCTGGAATAAAGCTGAGGTGATTCACTGAAACCTGTCTCGGGAAGGGCTGTCTCCTTCATACCCAACACCATCCAAGCCGTTCCCTGCTTCTGTACCCTCCACCCTTGTGATCCTTTACAGGCAACAATCCCTGCAAACAGAGTTGCATGCATGTGCACACATGTGTGTGTTTGTGTGTGTGTGTGTGTGTACGTGTGTGTAAGAAAGAGTGATAGGCAGAAACTGAGAGAGAATAATAAACAGAGGCCACGAGTACAAAATGGTACAGAATGTGTAAACCTGAATATGGAAAAGCTTGTAGGGAGAAGATGGAAATACTATAATTTCATTAAAAATAATTCCAAACAATAAAAAGAGTTGTGTATATCCATCATTATGACATCCTGTAACCACTGCTCTGGAGGATTCAGCACTCTCTTAATATGCATCACTAGTTCACTCAAAACACATACACATATAAGCACACACACAAAACTTCTAAACTGAAAATCAAATCTTAAAACACACCCACTACCACATTTCAGGCATTTCTTGGGGACATACACTTGTTTACCCTTTGGAATAACTTTTACATCTTACCTTGTCTACCTAAATATAAATATCTGAGTATTTAAGTTGCTGCCTCTCAGGTATTTTATATTTTTTAGGTATTAACCACCTCTGACAAATGAGAAGATTTCCAAAATAAAGTATCAATAGAAACTGACCTTTGTATTTATTTTAGTTAATTCAGAGTTCTAAGACATCTGTCTGAGTATTATAATATGAAGATGTTAAAAAAAGTTGGTAGGAAGAATATTCACAATTACATGGAATACTACTGAAACATATAGATTTACATATTTAGCAATAAGATTTTGTTAATCTATTCTTTAGGAGATAAATATACACTGAAAATTTAGTTCAAAGTAATTCTTTTAATGGGAAATAACTGTTTAATACTTGAAAACTGAATTTTGGTAATTCCTGTATTATCTCATAATACATGATTTTTTTTTTCAGTTTTTCTTTTAATTCCCTTAGTCTCTCCACTTTAATGCATTTGGAGGTTTCGTCTTGTTTGTAGTTCTATTGTATAAAGTCTGAATAATGATCAATTACTCACAATTTTTCTCCAGCTATGACTAATTTCCTGAGTTATAAACTATAGTTTTCAAAGATTTATGTGAAAGTTTCACATTTTTAATAAATAAAAAGTGACTGATGAATCAACATTAATTTATCTATCTTTATTGACACTATGTGGATTTATCTTGTTTGTACAAATAAAGCTTCCCAGAAGATCAGAGTGCAGTTCTAGCCACTAGCTAACCATAGAGTTCTGGAGGTCTGCACAGACAAAAAGGAAGTGTATGGCTGGGAAGAGAAAGGAGTAATAAGGTGGAAGGAGACAGGAGCTGTCTCTTTTTGCCTGGGAACTTGAGAAGGTAAGGTAAGTGTGATTTGCTAATTTATCTCTCTGATCTCTCACCATTTTCCATATATCTGACTCTAGGTTTTCATCTTCAAGACCTAGTAGAATTTATGCTACAACACACTATAGTGTGTAACAGGTAATGTTTGGGGCTCAGGAAAGAAGAAGTTGAGAATTTCAAATATAGTAAACAGTTTCTTTGTTTATAAATATACCAATGATGATTGAACTCACAAGAAACATAATTAAAAGACAAATCATAATTTATGTAGTGAAAGCAAAATTTCTAATTCTATTAAAATAAAAACAACAAGAAGAGACATTTGGATTAGAAGTAGAGAATGTCATGCATTATAGTAAGGATTCCTGAGAATTGTCTATTTAAATACAAAGTAAAAGAAGTAGAGTGTTACCCTGTGCATCTCCTTCAAATAGAATATCCAGGCATAGGGAACTTCTGGAATAGAGAAGCAGAGTCAGAAGTGTTCCTAGAGTAAAAATAAGAACTATGTTCTTTTGTAAGTGGGAGGGTCAGACAAGAAGACAGTTGAAACAAGGACAATCATTTTTGTCAAAGATGTTTTACAGATTTTTGTGTTTTGAGCCAGAAAAACAGAAGCAGAGGACTTTGAAAAAGTTTGTGTAATAATTTATTCCAATTTATAAGAAAAATCACTGTGAAGCCTTCATTAATTAAAGACACATGCATGCATACTACACAAGGACTGAGTAGACAAAGAGGTAACAAGGCTAAGGTGAGAAGTGTTTAGATTCACTGTTAGAGCCATAGCATCACTGACATTGAAATTTAATTTAGTGGGGTTCTGAGAGAAGGAAAATTAGAAATACTTAAGGATTTATGGTTTGGAAAGTCAAAGAACACACTTTATCTTAACAGAAATAGAGATCAGTAACTAAAGGACGAGGGATTCAAATGATGGAACCAATAGAGTGGAATCCTATTTTTAAATGTCTGAAATGAGATGCAAGTACAGTTGCCCTGCCAACTCTTTTTGTAGCATATCTTGGTTTATTTTCGTTACAAAGCATTGCTAATGCTATTTACAGATTCTTTTTGTAAATACACCTAATTTAACTGCTTGTTCTTGTGCCATTGTACAAAGAGCTTTTATACACTTTTGTTTTTATTTTGAAAATTTACAACCTACAGTACTAATTAATAAGTATGTGTCATTTTTAACAAAAAATTATTCTACTTAAATCTTTGTCTCTCTGTTTCCTCCCTTTGCTTACTCTCCTCTCTGAATTTTTTCCTTGTTTTAGAATTTTTCTATGTGCCTTTTAAACTCTGGACACATTTCTTAAACTCATTCCTGCCACATTGCATCTCAAATGATAACATTTATTATAATTTTCTTTTATGTCTCTTCCATATTTAAATTTTCCAAAAAAGTTGAAGTGTGTTTGAACAAGATGCCAAAAAATTCTTCTTTAATTTTGATATGATACTGTTAGAGAAAATTTCCCTTTCTTACTTTGAATTTTTTTAAAATAAAAAGCTAAATTTGGTTTAGTTAAGAAGTTATTTTTAAATTATGTATAGTGTCCCACTGATATAATTCCATTATTTCTGAGGATGAGGAAGAAGGGTTGCTTTGTGTTCCTATCCAGTTTAAGTTGCATATTAACAGAAAAAGTATTGAATAACACTGATTTGTCTTTGGTTCTTAATTTGTATTGTTTTAACAATCCTTCTTCCTCTGAGCCTTCTATTTATTTTCTATTTTTTTTTAATTAAGGTTACTATTACTGTGATGAAACACCATGATGGAAAGCAACTTGGGAGGAAAGGGTATATTTGATTTTCATATCCTGAGTTACAACGCACTGAGGAATTCAAGGCTGGAACACAAACTGAGCCAGAAACCAGAGCGTGGAACCGATCAGGGACCATGAATAAATGTTGCTTATGTACTAGTTTCTTCTTCCTGGCACTGTTAATAAGGCCTAGAACTTGCAATTAAATAGGTCACTAGATAGTGCCTAGGTGAAAACCAATTACTCTTATTCTGTTCCATAAAATGACTCTTGAATGGAATAATAATATACCTTGTATAAGTGCATTGTTCAACCATATTAGATAAGCTTTTCTTTTAGTAGATAGCAATTAGGACAGATAACGGCAGGACAATGTGCAAAGAGTTAGTTACTTTGGAGTTATCAAAGTTAATTTGATGTATATATGATAATCCTTAGTCAAAGATCAGAGATACAGCAGAAGGGTAGTTGAATGAGTGAGTGTAAGAGCAAGGAGTGTTAGTTGAATTCAATAAAACAACATTCTTCAGGCACAATATAACAGATAGATGCACATACAAACTCACAAAGACTGTGACAGCCACATATAATTATATAAACTCAAGTCAGACATAATCCCAGTATGGCACAAAGTTTCCTCCCTAGCCAAGAAGCCATGAAAAATTGATAAGTGTAAGACAGGGAAAATTAGTTCTCTCAATTATTAGATTTATCAATCATACTCCAGGGCAGATCACATTATCAGGAGTAGCTGACCAATACAAGTCAGACTGCACTATCTTGTTTGTGTTTGTGTACTTGTTTTGCTATTGTTGGTGCTGGTGATGTTGTTTATTTGTATGTTTTAGACAGAGAATAAATATGAAATTAGGAGGGTTGGAATATAGGGGAGGATCAAAGAACACTGAGAAGATGGGAAAATGTATGATCAAAATATATTGTTGAAAATTCTCAACAAACAAAATCACAAAGCAAGCAAATTAGCACTGTGGTATAAAAAAATTTCTAAAATAATGTTCTTTTCCCCATATTTTTATATATTTTCTCATGTAATTGCTCTAACTTAAAATTAAAATCAGAAATCTATTAATTTATTGCATACAACATACCAATGTTTTTCTGCAACACTTTCCTAAATCCATCCTTTTATCACAACATGGAGAATTATTCTGTCTCCATTTTAATTTTGTTAATGAAAATACTATTTTATTTATTTCAAAAGAAAATTTTATGTTTACTTTTTTGTGCTTAAATTTTTTTGTGAAACATTGTATTGCACACCTTTTGATTGAGTGAAGTATACTAAGCACTTAATATTAATCTTCCAAATTAAATTTACAAATGGGTACAAATATTTTACCTGGAGTCTTCATACACTACAAGAAACTTGAAATTATCTATAATTGTGGCAGAACTTTAATTCTTTACAAATTTTCTCATTTTTAACTTTTGAGAATTCTTTTAATAACTATGAAATGCATATGATAAATAGTGATATAAGTAATGTGATAATTATAATATATTATGTAGTAGGAATTTAATTATAGTAATTAAATTATTTTTATTTCTATATAGTAATACAATTTTCTGTTTATGACATATGAAAATTTCAGATGCATTGACAGAATGATGATCAAGACAAATGAAGTAGAATTTCCATCTATATCATTTATTATCTCTCCTAATGAAAGTTGATGTTTCACATTGCTATAATTTACCTTTCCATAAGATACCAACTTAGTCTTCCAGTTAGTAAAGCCCATTTTTAGAGAGGTTTTATTTCTTCTAATTCTTTCCCTGAATAAATGACTTTCAGTAACCATTACTATCTTTTAGGTTTTTAGTATAAATGCCTGTCATTGTATCACTTTAGGTAACAGCAAGTCTGCATATTTATAACTATAATAAAATTACCCTTTACTCTTTATGTCTGATATTATGTGCAAGATAGACTCCACATGAGATAACATAATAAAATCAAAATTTCTGTGACCGAAGACTTTCTAACAGCCCACTTCTATTCACTTGTTGACAACTGTGCATGGTACTCATTTTCAATGCAATCAGCAGTCAATCTTTTTTGCTATTTATTCCTACTATGAGACACTAATTAAATTCCCCTTTGCCTGATTCTTTTCATATACCACATGAGAGGCAGGTAAAGTCAATTTGTGAACTCATTGTCCTTGACATACTGTAGAAGTGTTTCCAGCTGGAACTGATTATGTTTAATCTTCTTTGTTACCCAGGTAAAAAATTATCCAAAATGATAACAATAAATAATTGCAGCCCTAACTTTATTTGAATTCGTTCTACTACTGTTATGCAACAATGCATATAAATAACAAAGGCTCTATCATTGTCCAAAGACTGTTCCCCCAGCTGTAATTATTTTCTACCATGGTACATGGTCCCTCACAAGCAGGTAATAGATAAAATTTTTAAATGTGTGAAAGTGAATTGAGTGACTCGTGATGAAGTAAATTAGAGACTAGGGAGTTCAAGAATTTCTCTGAGTGCAAAACAATAGTGCTGACATTTTGAAAGGTTTGATTGCTGGGATAGTGAAAAGTATCTGAGCTGTTTTTTTTTTTTATAATAGACCATACAAATATAACTTTTGTAATCTTGATATAATAAAGACCATATATTTTACACTGGAAAATATGATTTACAAACATGATGAAGTTCTTAATATCATCATTTTTGATCATGTGAGCAAGGATATGTGTCATATATATTTTACTAAAACAATTACAATCATATTACTTATAGAATATGCAACTCTCAGTACAACTTACTGCTGTGGGAAAATGATCTTACACCCTGTCACAAACACAAAAATAGGTCTATCAAAGTAATTACCAACAAATGGTCTCCCAACAACAAATTGGCCTGAATATGGTTGACAAAATTAATGTAAATCCTGAGAAAGTTTAAAAATTAATTGTAGACACAAAAGTATAGAGTTAAGCATGGCTTCTTGGTATCGAGTATTTTGCTGGCAGTGTGCTGCAGCTTTTTAAAGAGAGGTTTTCCTAATTCAGCAGTAGCAGAAAAAAAAAAAACCATGCTGTTTTGAAACTGTGTCATCCTGGGCTGTGCTGCCAGTATGAATTCTGACAAGGTACAGCTACGAAACATTTAAATGAGTTTTATGAATAGCATATTACAACCTGCTTAATGGAGGGACATAGACCCGCTGTGTGTCTAAAACTTGGGTAATGTACATGACTCTTAGAGGCAGTGAACAGCTCTGCCATGCTGGACTGGGTGGGGCAAGCAGTCAGTGTCGTTTCTCCCCTAAAAATGTTGCAGATTAGATTTTTAAAGAAACGTTTAGCACTTTAAGACGCACACCTGGACAAAACAAAATTACAGATAAACAATAGGACAGATTCAGACATAAAAGACCTCTAACTGGGTCACAGTGTTGGATAAATGTACATAGCTTGGGAGAGATCAGAATAATGGATTAATATAAGCTACAAGAGCTAATAAGTAGCCTGACCTAATGGGCCAATCAGGTTTATTTAAAACATGATTGACAGAATACAGACAATTCTCCCGCACCACTGTAAACTAGGCTAGCCTCTAACTCACAGAATTCCACCTGCCTCTGCCTCCTGAGTGCTGGGATTAAAAGCATATGCCACTACTACCTGGTTCTATTTTCACATTTCTAATTTGAATTCGAGGGGAAAATAGAAATCACAAATATGAATATATAGCACACATGCACTGTCATAATTCTGCATAGAGTATAAAATAATAGCAGTAGTTTGTTAACATCTACTGCTGATTATTATAAATATGTAAGGGATTCTCTACAAAGTTCACTATTTATGTACCCCAAAAGTTGCAACCATAAATATGCATTGGCATGAGCCCCTTGTTCAGTTCTGCTTTCTCTGTGGTCACATGAAACATATATATTCTTCAGGGAGTATATATTAATGTGTACAATAGAACACTTAAAGGTATAGTATATGAGGTGTCTGGAAGAATTAGTGATATGGAAATAAAATGCCAATAAACCATTAATAATGTTATACTGACTAGGATTGCAGTGCTTCCCAATAAAAGACGAAAATGTCAAAGAAAGAAAAAGAGAAAGAGATCTGGGTTCCCAGTGATTGATGGCAAGATAGAAACTGCTTGTGTATTTAGTTGCTGCCTGTGTGACAAATAGGTTAAAGTGAAAAACGGACAATACAGCAGACCTGGAAACCAACTGATGTTTGACAATTACTGATTTCAATATGCTTCATCAAACATTCCTGTTCTCGGTATGTTTCTTCTACTGTCAATAAACAATGCTTGTCTCTTCTGTAGTCAGCTTAGACTTTTTATTTCTTGGACATTAGAGTTTCAGTTTTAAATATCTTTGCAAATATTTGCAGTTGAAATTAGTTTAGATGCATAATCAATAAATTTTACAATCATCTTTAAATATTGACTTTGGTATGTATGCGTATCCCTGCAGTATGGGTGTAACATGATATCTCCCCAAGTGCCAATACAATACAATATACAATAATTTTATCACATGGTAACTTTTCCAAACATTTAAGTTGACATAAACATGCTGAAATATGTGTTTTTATCCTAAAATTTTCCATTTTCTAATACAACTTTAGTTGCTTCAGAAACCTCCTGATCCTTATTACTAATATGCATTTTGTTATACATATTAATTTAAATTAGCTATTTCTAGTGAAGTCCATATTTATCTTATTATTCTTATGACCTAAAATCTAGTTCTAGTTCTGCAAGTAAGTAAAAAATTAAGCAAATATATCATTACAACTATCGTCCTGTTTAAATATACATTCCTGTAAGATCAAGGAGTGCTTCACATAAATGAAAATACACATTTGTTCATACTCAAAAAAACCAATTTGATATATGTGTGCGTTTGTGTAAATCTCTGTATGTGAATAAACTATACCTAAAACATGATTGTAAATTAAATATATTACTGACTCATCATCCCAAATATTTATGTCTATTAATGTATTATAATTATTATGAAGCACACATAAATGGTCTTACAGTGTGAAACACAATGTCTGCCCTTTGGTAACTATTAAAATTACAAATTACATATATATGCATATATATATATATGCAGTTTGAATTTTTTAAATAATTCTCAGTAGAATTTTTGTTTTAAAGAATATGCAATAGTTAGCCTCATTTAATAACTATACAGAATATTCCATTGCTAGATGTTCATTGTATTGTTTATAGTATCTTCTGCACTGAGGGAGAATAATAGTCATGTTAAATATCATCTTGTCAGTTAAATAATTTTAAGAAGTGGGCTCTGTGATGGTTTGGAATAATCATATTCTTAAACCAAAGTTTTAATTTGATGATTTTAAAGTATAAAATTTCTTTGGTTCATCATAAACATTTTTAATGTACTATCAAACAAAGAGAAGTTGTATTCATTGTGAAAATTTCTTTCTTTCTTTCTTTCTTTCTTTCTTTCTTTCTTTCTTTCTTTCTTTCTTTCTTTATTTCTATTTTTCTCTGAATATCATGCAGTCGCTTTGGGGGGGACTAGTTTTATTAAAGTCTATTGTGCGTAGATCTGATGAAATGTCACTCTCTGTCTACCTATAAGTAAGATGGTTCTTGACATTGGGGTTTGCAATTGATTATATTGTCATAGTCTATTTGAGACCTAAATGTTGCCTTTGGCCATTTTTCTTTTCTACTTTAGAAAATGACCTTTGTGAATAATTGCATGCCCCAGATGTGTCAAAATGAAGCGAAAGAAGCATTCCTAACGATAAAAATTTTATAAACTATTTGTCCCCACTGTCTTGAACAGCATTGCAAAATGTAGTATCTCATAAGAGCATTGCAGACAAAGTCATTTTAAATGTAAAAAGAGTTCAAAGAAGAGGTAGGGTATATACAGATATTTTTTGTTTACTCATCAATATTATTTTATTAAAAAGTATATTAAAACCCAAGTTAAAAATGCTTTCAAGTTGATGCTTTATATATATATATATATATATATATATATATATATATATATCATGAAGAAACACTAAAACTATGGCATTTAAATATGTATTTATTGCAAGTTAAAAATTTATAACAAATAATATATAAATAAATACAATCAGCAAGTTATTTCTTAGATTTCCACAGTGTATGAGGTAAGAGTTCTTTTTAGTTCATATGTGAGGATGTCATCAGGTGGTTATATACTTACTTGTACATATATTAGCTTTTTCTTAAAGCTAACAATATGCTACCTTCATTTAGATATGTAATATGCTATCCAGCATAAATCTTCTAATGTATCCTTCATTTTATAATCTTGATGAGATAGATTACAATATAAAAAAAAGCAGAACAGAACCAGGCAAGAATAATCCTCATATAAAACATGAAGAAGAAGGTATGCAGGAGGGGCAGAATGAAGTTTCAATTACTAGATATATTGGCTATTAGCTATAGATACAATTATTTAAAGAATTGAAAAGATGAGAATTTTGAAGTGGAAGTGTTAGCTCAGTAAAAAAAGGTGAAGGAAAACGAGTATGCAATACCTGTAGTAAGAAAAAAATTAACAACATGGGATTTCACAAGGAATTATGTGTGTGAGGAGGTTTGAACATGTACCAATATGTGTATGCATATGTTATGTATTACATATTATTAGAAAAAAACTCTGGATTCTTTTATTCAAGTAAAAAATATTTTTAAATTCTTTTACACAAAATATAATCTTATAGAAGTGCACTTTAGAAGAAATCTGGAGGCAGTGAACTAGACAGGAAATATTTATAGGTATTTAAGGTTGAGTTAAGGGATTATCGTGCAGACCAGGGGAAAAGAAATAGCAAGGGTAAGTCTGAAGAAAGATAGTGGAGGAATTAGACTTAGCAAACAAAGCAAACGGAGACAAGCTAAAAGGCATTGATTGAAAGATGGCATCAAGTGGTTTAGCCTTAGACTTTACCAACTGAAGAAACAGAATCTGTAAGCAGAAAGAAATGTAGGGAAGTTTATTCTTCTATTTCTTGTCCTAATCCATCAAGACTACGATGAGTTCATTATCTGAATACCAGTGCACTTGATGCTGTAAGAATTAGGTTCTTACAAGTGAGAGATCCACATTGGAAAGGAACTTTTCAGTTTAAATGTAGCAGCTGGACTTGAGCACGGAGGAAATTCATTGATGTTAGCAATGTGAGGAGATAAGCGTGAAGAATACAGCACTAAGAGCTATGCTACTATCAATATATCCAATTCCAGGAAAGGGTAATTCCAGACAAGAATCCATTTGACATTGTGAAGGGACATTGAAACTTGTGAAAAAGCCACTCACAATGGCCTCAAAACCTTAAAATATTTAGAATCGTTGAAATGCACAAACATTTTCAGTAAATTAAGTTTAGTCAATACATATAAACACATTGTTACTAATTTTGTGTATATAAAATAATGTAATTGTAATATGATAATCTTACATATATTTAGGACAAAATGGTATAGTTATGCAAAAGGCAAATGGATTCATGGTCATCTTACATTTGAATCATATTCCTTCACTTCCAGCTAGGGATTACAATGTGGTACCCTAATGTTTACACTGCAACAAGGAAATATAAAATGAACTAGCAAGAATAGTAATCCTCTGATAAAAATTTGCAATAGCTAATAAGTAAAACTGTAATATATTTAGAGCCTATTATAATGGAACGGAGTGAAAAATGAAAATACAATTTTGGGATAAAGACCATAAAAAGACCCAGAATGATTGACATGAATATACACTATTTTGTTTTTTTAGATGAGATTTGACTTAACATTCCTATACAGGGGCAATGGAGCACCTTGGACTTTGAAAATATAAAAACAAAAAAAAATCAATATGTCTGTAGTGTAAACTGATAATGAGATTCAACATGCACAAAGGCAAGGAAAGGAATGAGATGTAGCTCCTGGAATGTAGTTGGAGAAGCTTTATTTAAATGATGTCACAGAAAGTCACAAAGTATATTAAATATCAAATTAATATTTTGAATTTATGAGACTCACATAAAGTTCATTACAGAAATGTAGGGTTTTATATACGCATACAATAGATTGTGTAGCAGGTACAAAGTACCCATCTACAAATTTTACACATATTCACACAATCTATTGTGTATTTCGCAATTTTGGATGATAACTACTCATCATTATTACTTTTTAAAAATAGATAATATTTATATTAATCTTTGCCTTGAGTATATATCCCATTTGCAAGTATACTTTAGGTAATTCTGATAAAGAATATTCTCATTTTTTGTAAACAATACAAATACATGATTAATATAATAATGAGTAGATGATAATATGGAGACAAGTTTTCCATTATTAAATTGATAGAGTAGATGGGAAACACACAAATCAAAGTTGCCTTTTTGAAACTACACCTCATTTTTTAAGCTTTTCTTGGGCAATACAGGAGCAGCGGTTTTGGAATACAATCTCTATGATCTTGAAAAGGCAACTTTGCCAGTCTACTATATATTTAGATAATCATGTTCACTTTGTATGTGTTTCTACTTATTCCTGAGTTCTCAATGAGAAAGGAGAAGTATATTAAAGTTACAAATGGCTTTTTATTTACTTGATATTCCTAAGAGGCAGCAGTATTGCTTTCTTCTGAGAGTAACTAGAAGATATGGCTGTTTTGACAAGTGCATATCCCTTTTCTTTAAATCTTGCTTTACATTCCAGAAGGAAAATTCTTTGAAACGAACAGCCTTTGCTCCTTGTCCTAACTTTGACATTTGCAGTGGGCCTACAAAAACTGTTTTAATAAAATCTAAATGCATTTCTGACTTGCAGACAGCTACCTTTAAACCTTGCAGAACATAGTTTAAACTGAATCTAAGCTATATTAAAATATCAACCTATTTTTCAAAAATATAGTTAACCTTAAAATTTTACCATGATCACCATATTCAACTCACTTTATGCTGCTTCTCAGTTTGCATATTTTTGGGTTTCTTCTCATCTCAAATTTATACAGAAATAGTCACTCTAGTACTCAGTTCTCAACAATAAAACTCTCTTCATCTAGGAGAGAAAAAAAGTCCTTTCCATATAAATCCTAAACTGTGAAAGATTCTGAAGATTTTTGAGGCCTGTGCCAGAAATTGGTCATTTAGAATAAATGAGAAAAAGCAGCCAAGTAGTAAAATGTTCCTAAGTTACCAGAGAATGCTAGGAAAAGGTCACTCCGTCTAATCCTGCTATGATCTATATAATCTAATTATGCTCATTTCTAAAGTAAATGTGTTATTTGCACTGCATTGGTATGCAGATTACAAAGTGTTATTATAGGATTATAAATGGAATGCTGCTTTGCACTTTGTGTAAAAAAGGCCGGTAAATACTTTTTAGCTTCACTTTTATGCGGCTAGGATTTAGTGCACACTAAAAAGCTTAGCCAGGACAATATTAGAGCTCAAGATAGAGAAGTCAGTTAACTGAGCACAGATGCTAAATAAAGCTCGGTAAGAGCAGTTTTAGGCTCATCTCTTCGTTTATCACATTTTCCTTCTTCTATCTGAAATATAAAGTTAATAATTTCAATGTTCTCTCTGGAAATTGAAAGCAACTTTTGTTTTATCCATCAAAGACAGAATTATTTTATGAGGACTGTAAATTGTTAACTTCTATAGAAGATTTAACATGTATACTATCATAATATATTTATTCAAAATTTCTTAGAGTCAGTGCCTTTGCCTAAACTAAGCTCTTTACAGAATTGTGTAAAACAACTCTGGCAGATTTAATAATATTTGTCTCTACATTTAGAACTACTGTGGTTTAACAGCACTTTAACAGTGATCCTTTCAAATGATTTTTAAGTAATTCATTACTTCCTTCCTTCATGCATTAAATTTAATATAGCTTGCAGGGTCTAATTCATCTCCACGCATAGTAATAAATTGTGTACCACAAACAAATTCTGTATTAGTTTTAAAACAATTTCACTTCATCTATACATCAAATATGAAGTTTCTGGTTGGTTTGTAGCAAGCTGTGAAGATTAAAATCTTATCTATGTTGGTAACATGATCAATGGCTATAATAATCATCCTTGTGAAGATGACCTATCCCTTTTAATATTTTTAAAAAGACTTTTACTTTCTAAGGTATTAAAAGCTCATAAGGACACTACTCTAGAATACAAATGAAACCAATGAAAGCATTTCAGAATTTATTTGCCATCCCACCATGATTTTCTCCTTTTATGTTTAAGTTGTATAACTAGAAATGAATAGGAAGAATTTTTTCCTCCAGCCTTTGCTATTTCTCTCAGTAAGTGGAGTGCTGGAAATCTGTGCATGTTCTGAGTGACAGTTTTGAAGAAGTTTCCAGAAGTGACAAAATAGAATAACAAAGGACACAGACCTGTGGTGCTGAGAATTAGAACTGAAAACATATAAAGATATAAGAAATATTTTACATATATGTGCATACTCTAAAATTATGAATTCCTGAGTCATATTTTAATGTGTATAGATTATATCATAAACTCATTTTTAAAATGTAAAAATTTAAATTGAGTTATATAAGTCAATCTTTTTTCTATACCAATATTGGGCTATATATTCAAGTTTAAATTGTCTGATTTTAAAAATATTGTTTTTCTTACAGAACCACACTTTATTCTATGCATATGGTTATAATTCTACACAGATTAACAATGTAAGAACTTAGTTGTTTGCTATATTTAAAAGGACAAAAGTTTTTGTAATATGTACTATAGCTACATAGTTGGAAGAGAGTTTCCCTTAAAGATTCTTGGTTTATAGACTCTATAAGAGTCTATCAACATTACCTGGATGCCTATGACAATTCACAAGGACAGACCATACAATATCTACAATGTCTAAATCACCCTCAATGAAGTTGCAATTATTAGTATATAGTTCTAAACCAAAGAAACTGATTAAATGAAACACAAATACTAAAAGGACAAATCTTTGAGTAAGAAATTTAAAATCAAATCACATTTATAAAATACTACACACATAGCAAATGTTCATGTGTGGGGTTCAGTACTTGTGTTTGTTTGTATGTATGTGTGTTCATTTCTGTTGTAGAGCACTGAAAATGGTATATGACATTTATAAAACTTCTCCCCACTGTCATCTTAACACTATTATTATTGATAACATTAATATTGTACAAGTGTAGAGGTGTAATCAGAAACCTATTGAAAATATGCATAATAGGAGACCAACTACTCAAACCAAACCTAGTTTTGACAAAGCCACAAAAATCTAATACTGGTGGAAAGTACTGTGTAAATGAAGACTGCTCATTCATTTACCAGCCTCCCAGACACAAATAATCACACAGAAACTATATTAATTACAACACTATTTGGCCAATAGCTTAATAGTATTTCTAGTTAGCTCTTACATCCTAAATTAACCCATTTCTATTAATCTGTATATTACCATGTGACTGTGGACTACCGATGAGGTTACAGCACGGACTCTCTTCTTTGGATGCTGCATGGCATCACCTTGACTCTGACTACTCTCTCTATATATCTCTTCTAATCTTGCTATATTCTGCCCTGTCATAGGCCAAAGCTGCTTTATTCATTAACCCATAAGAGCAATGCATATAGAAGATATCCCACATCATCTCCCCTTTTCTCTATTAATAAAATAAGGTTTCAACTTTAACATGGTATAATTACATATAACAAAACAGGTATCAAGCAAAACTTATAATAGTCTATTTGTATCTGGAAGGTTTCATATCTAACTTATCTTTTATCATAACTAAGGAAAACTATAATTATCTGTCTTCAAAGCTTAAGAGATCCCAAAAGGATAGAATTAAAGATCTAAAATATTAAGCAAGCAGTAGTATCTCATGGCATGCATTCACCATATGTTAGGGAGTTTGTGAAGACATGAGCTTTAAGGAATAAGGTTACACTACATGACTGGCTTCATTTTTTCCCAGCTGTGCTAGAAGATGGACTGCAGTTATAGTAGAAGTGATATTGGAGTGATGTGGGAGTGATTTCTTATCAATAAAGAAACTACCTAGGCCCATTGATAGGCCCACCCTTGGGTAGCCGGAGAAAACAGAACAGGTTTCTGGGAGAAGGAAGCTGAGTCAGGAGTTGCCATGATGTTCCCATGCCAGGCAGACACAGGCTAGAATCTCCCCGGTAAGCACACCTTGGGGTGCTACACACCTTATAAGAAATGGGCTAGTCCAGGTGCAAGAGTTAGCTTAGAAGAGCTAGCCAATAATGGGCCAGGCAGTGTTTAAATGAATACAGTTTGTGTGTTGTTATTTCGGGCATAAGCTAGCTTTGCAGGCTGCTGGGTGGTGGGGACACAGACTGGCCATTCCATATTACGACATTGGAGAAAAGAAGAGGCTAAAGCCCTTGAACATCAATGTAGAATCAAAGGATTTGAAGCTCCCAAGATGAAATTCCTGGTGAGGGCATTTATGCTAATTGAGATGGTCAAGCTATATACAATGAATAAATCTTGTCCCTATGCTGTACAGAAATCTTGAATGCTTGGGACAAGATTAAAAAAAAACAGAAAGATGAATTGAATCAAATAATAATGTCATTCAAGACCCAAGAGAGTATTTTAGTGATTTTTTTCTTTACAAAGATTAACTAAAACTATACAAATAAGGGTAACAGATCCAGAAACTAGACAGGTGTTTAATGAATCTCTGGCTTTTGAAAATGTCAACTTAGAATGCAAAAAGATACATGGGACTTTAAATTTAGGATTAGCAGCAGTGGATAAATGGAACCTGCACATAGTCAATGTTGAATCATTTGACTATAATACAGAGGCTTGCGTAGACAAAGAAATTCCAAAGGTATTAAGAAACATCAGAATACCAAATGTTTAATTATGGAAGAATAAGTCATCTAAGAAGGGATTATAGACAAGACATTCCCAGAAATAATGTTTCTTCTGGTTAATGACAAAAATAGAAGGGCTCAAACTTCTGAATTATGTAGAAGATATGGCAAAGGCTGGCATTGGAACAATGAATATAGATCAACAAGGGACAAACGAGGAAACCTGTTACCATTAGAAAAATCCTTTGGGGACTCTCATAGGCCCACTGGTCAAATGAGGTCCAGTCATTCCCAGCCACTGTGGAGGGCTTGCTTCCCCAGAAAAGTTAGAAAATGGATGAAGCTAGGAAAAATCATTTTGAGTTAGGTAACCCAGTCGCAGAATTAATTGTACTCACTCATAAGTGGTTTTTAAACATAACTCAAAGAAAACCATCCCACAAATCACAATCCCAGAGAACTTAGACAACAATGAGGACACTAAGAGAGATATACATGTATCTAATCTACATGGGAAGTAAGTAGAAATAGGCAAGATCTCCTGAGTTACTAGGGAGCATGGGGACCTTGAAGGAGGGTTGAGGAGAGGGGAGAGGAAAGTAGGGGTGAAGAGAAAAGTTTAGAGCTCAATAAAATCAATTAAAAAATCTAGTGCCTATTGTATAAAAAACAACAAGCTGATCTGGCTGATAGAATTATCATGGAGGATGAATCAAAATTCTAATAAAAAACAAAAAACTAGTTTATTGTTATCAAGAGTTACAGTTGTCTTTAGTGATTTCAGCTTTCATAACATGAAATCGTTGCAAAGAAGATTTTTTTCATTATATCTGTAAAGTGTGACCCTAGTATTTGAATTTTTCAATCACTCCAGGTTTTCTTACAGATTACACAGTAGCTATACAACTGGACAGTTTGTTTCCTGGCTCATTCTGTGCATTGTCATTGATTTTTATAATAATCATAATTATGTGTTTTAGTAGCATCTTTCTACCTGATATAACATAGTAGTTTGTCAAATGATCTTTGTTATAGGTTAAAATCAGCCTCCAAAAAGTATACATGCAAGTTCTAACTCCTAGGGTGTCAGAATATAACTTTGTCAGGAGAATATGCAGATATAGTTATTAACAGAGAAATCACACTTGAGTAAGATAGATACTCAGTATTATTGGTATCTTTCTAAGAAGGTGTCCTCATGAAGAGAACTCACAAGCTGAACAACATATAACACAAGTGCAGTAAAGACTGCCAGCCTCTGTCTAGAGTCAAGGACAAGACTAGAGAGGATTTTAATGCCTTGCAGAAGCAGACCTCTACCATCACCCTTTTTAAGTTGTGTGACTTCAGGGATGACAGATGATAAACACACCTTGCATTGAATCTATAATATTTTTAGTAAGGCCACTCTATATTCCTTGTACCTTCTTTTCGTCATTTTAACCAATTATGCCTGGAAGACGGTTACGGACATATACTCTCCCTATATTCTTTACAGTGACTTTAGCCTTGCCTCAGAACCCAGTGTTGTACTTAAAAACTTCCAAGTCTGAGAGTGACATCTTGTTGTTCATCTACCTTTTCTAGATTTCTGCAACATTAGCTGATGATCATCAATATCCTTTCTCCTTAGGAACTATGACCAGACTCTTTCTTTTGTTTTTAGATTTATTGTCTGCCAAATTATATAGATAATATTGATAACATTATATATTTTAGTAATGTTTTGAAAAAATTGTATTATATTTAATTATCAGAGACTCTTTTGAGACTCACTTCATTCTGAATGGACATTTCCTTTGTCAACTCATTATGAAAACTTAACTTCTATGTTTTAGTACTCATTTCAGATTAGCACATAGATTATCAGTTTGTGAAAGATGGGTTGATAGTTTATCTCTTTAAACAAACAAAAAAAACTGTTACAATTTCATTTCTGATCCAGAAACCTACATTTTCTTTTCTTGCTTTCTTTATTAAATTTTCTGTATCATATGGAGTTGGCAATATCAATTACCATCATGATTACTTATTTAATAAAGGGATTCATCAATAAAATTTTTTCTGGTATAGAAGATGAAGTAAGAATTAGTCTTTAAAAGTGTTTGCATCTTAAACAGTAAAAAAAAAACCCACCTACGGTAATATATCTATTATTCAGAATAAAGATTTAATTGAATTTTCTTGCTGTGGCTAAATGTCTTATGATTTTATTTCAAAATTAGGAGAAGCTTTCTCTTTGGAGTCATGTCACATAAATATTACTGCAAGTCACATATTCTAATGTATAATCATAGACATAATCAAAGAATGTACGATACAACAAATATGGATTAAGATAGCCGAACTAATATTTTTGGTCTTAACTATAAACCAATATGCTTAATAATATACATTATGTATCTCTGAAGATCCAACTGTGTCAAATAGTATATTGTTGTACACAGATAATAAAAGAGCAAATAAATGCACACTGCAATGTCTACTTGGTAGACATTGGATGGGTTTATCTATATAAAGCAATATGTTCCAACTGAAAAAGTAAGGTTGCATTTTTTTAGTTATTTTATGTTTAATTTCTTTGTAATGGACTAAATATGCCTTCTTAATTATAAGAAATAATAAATTAATAAATCATAATAAAGTAATAAAGAAGCAAAGTAAAATAGAATTTAATTATTTTTAATAAAAGTTGTGGTCTATTAAAATATATTATTAACAATTAATAAAAGTTTTCAAAGAAAATGGTGAATTAGCAAAGTCAACAAGCTTTCAGAGTTTTCATGAAAATTAGTATTGCATCAAAGAAATGAATATTTTTAAAAGAAGTGGTGACTGATTTAGATCTTGAATGACAGCAAACCATTTACCATAAACTTCAGCACCAGCAATGTATTCAATACTCTTCATTCCAAGGCTATTTTATATTTATATATGAATATATATGTATTTAAAATTACTATCATTTAATCATTTCTCATATATGCTATAGAAATTTATGTACAGCAATTAATCTTATGTCTGGGTGGTTTCATATCCACTATGATGCTTTAAATTTATTGACTACAGAAAATAAGAGCTTCCTGTATATGATTTACTAAGTGTTCCCAAAGCTGGAAGTATATTGTTATGTTAGTTTGTTGCACCTTGAATGAGATGCATGAAATTTGTCTAATCACCTTCTTTGAAAAGTAGGTAAAAGTAGCAGATGCTTGTCTTACTACCTTTGTCTTTGCAGTGATGAAATGCTCAAACCACAAAAAATTAAAGGACAAAGAGATTTTTTTGGTTTACAATTTATTGTCTGTGACAAATCAAAAGGAACAGTTGACAGAGCTTGAGGGAGCTGGCCATGCCAACTCTACAGTTAAGAGGCAATAATTTTATTGAGCAAAAGCCTGTGTGCTTTAATTCTTTAGTTCTGTTTCCTTGTTTCTTGATGTTTTTTTTTTCTTTCTTTTTTTTTATTGGAAAAAAAAAAGAAATTTCTGCCTCCTCCCCGCCTCCCATTTCCCTCCCACTCCTCCCTCTCCTCCTCCCCTCCCCCCACTCCTCTCCCTCTCTCTCCAGCCTGAAGAGCAGTCAGGGTTCCCTGTGGAAAGTCCAAAGTCCTCCCCCCCTCGATCCTGGTCTAGGAAGGTGAACATCCAAACTGGATAGGCTCCCACAAAGCCAGAAAATGAAGTAGGATCAAAACCCGGTGCCATGGTGCTTGGCTTCTCAGCAGCCCTCATTGTCCGCCAAATTCAGAGAGTCCGGTTTTATCCCATGCTTTTTCAGTCAGAGTCCAGCTGGCCTTGGTGAGCTCCCAGAGTCAGCCCCACTGTCTCCACGGGTGGGCGCACCCCTTGTGGTCCTGACTTCTTTGCTCATATTCTCCCTCCTTCTGCTCCTCGTTGGGACTTTTGGAGCTCAGTCCAGTGCTCCAGTGTGGGTCTCTGTCTCTATCTCCATCCATCGCCAGATGAAGTTTCTATGGTGATATGCAAGATATTCATCAGTATGGCTATAGGATAGAGTCATTTCAGGTTCGCTATCCACAGCTGCCCCAGGAACTAACTGGGGACATCGCCCTGGGCACCTGGGAGCCCCTCTAGATCCAAGTCTCTTGCCAACCCTAAGATGGCTACCTTAATTAAGATGTGTGCTTCTCTGCTCCCCTAACCAACCTTCCTTTATCCCAATCATCCCATTTCCCCAAGTTCCCCCCATCCTCCCCTTCTCACATTTCTCTCCCCTTCTCCCCTTACCCCCCCTCCCACCACACCCCCAAGATCCCAAATTTTTGCCTGGCAATCTGGTCTACTTCCCATAACCAGGAGGATAGCTCTATGCTTTTCTTTGGGTTCACCTTCTTAATTAGTTTCTTTAGGGTATCAAATTATAGACTCACTGACCTTTATTTATCTCTAGAAATCAATTATGAGTGAGTACATCCCATGTTCATCCTTTTGGGTCTGGGTTACCTCACTCAGGATAGTGTTTTCTATTTCCATCCATTTGCATGCAAAATTCGCGATTGGGAGGATCAACATAGTAAAAATGGCAAACCTACCAAAGGCAATTTATAGATTCAATGCAATCCCCATCAAGATTTCATCAAAATTCTTCACTAATCTTGAAAGGACAATAATCAACTTTATATGGAATAACAAAAAACCCAGGATAGCCAAAACAATCTTATACAATAAAGGAACTTCTGGAGGCATTACCATCCCTGACTTTAAACTCTATTACAAAGCTACAGTAATGAAAACAGGGTGGTATTGGCATAAAAATAGAGAAGTCGACCAATGGAATCGTATAGAAGACCTGGATTTTAACCCACAAACCTATGAACACCTCATTTTCAATAAAGGTGCTAAAAGTATACAATGGAAGAAAGAAAGCATCTTCAACAAATGGTGCTGGCGCAACTGGATGTCAACCTGTAGAAGAATGAAAATAGACCCATATCTATCACCATGCACAAAACTCAAGTCCAAATGGATCAAAGACCTCAATATCAATCTGAACACACTGAACCTGATAGAAGAGAAAGTGGGAAGTACCCTACAACAGATGGGCACAGGCGATCGCTTCCTAGGTATAACCCCAGCAGCACAGTCATTAAGGGCAACATTGAATAAATGGGACCTACTGAAACTGAGAAGCTTCTGTAAAGCAAAAGACACTGTCACTAAGACAAAAAGGGAACCCACTGACTGGGAGAAGATCTTCACCAACCCCGCAACAGACAAAGGTCTGATCTCCAAAATATATAAAGAACTAAAGAAACTAGACTTTAAAAAGCTAATTAACCCAATTAAAAAATGGGGCACTTAGCTGAAGAGAGAATTCTCAACAGAAGAAGTTCAAATGGCCAAAAGGCACTTAAGGTCATGCTCAGCCTCCTTAGCGATCAGGGAAATGCAAATCAAAACAACATTGAGATATCACCTTACACCTGTCAGAATGGCTAAAATCAAAAACACCAATGATAGCCTTTGCTGGAGAGGCTGTGGAGAAAGGGGCACCCTCATCCATTGCTGGTGGGAATGCAAACTTGTGCAACCACTTTGGAAAGCAGTGTGGCAGTTTCTCAGGAAATTTGGGATCAACATACCCATGGACCCAGCAATGCCACTCTTGGGAATATACCCACGAGATGCCCGATCATATGACAAGGACATTTGTTCAACTATGTTCATTGCAGCATTATTTGTAATAGCCAGATCCTGGAAACAACCTAGATGCCCTTCAATGGAAGAATGGATGAAGAAAGTATGGAATATATATTCATTAGAATACTACTCAGCGGTAAAAAACAATGACTTCGCGAATCTTGATGGTTTTTGTTTGGGCCAAAATACTCAAAAATTTGAACATTTGAGTTATGTCTGAGGGTCATACGTTCAAAAATAGTGTATTGAAAATATACTAAATATCAGTAAGCTTAAATGGTAAGTAATTTTAAGCTGGAAGCCATAAGGGCATATAATAATTTTATAAAGCTGAAGGTTTCTTTATAATTGCAAGTTTGAGGCTGCATTCTGACTAGAACACACAAAAGAATAAGGAAATGACAAATTTAACTCCTCATTTTGAAAGTTTATATTTTAAGATATTTTTATAGATAAAGAAATAAATATGTATTAGCTTGACATTATTTTACACAAGCTATCTTTAGTGTTATATACGTCTCAATAAAATTCTAACAACTTGGAATAAATTCTATGTAATAAAGGTGTATAACTTTAATCTTCATAAAAAGTAAAGAAAATTATTTATATTTGTGCTAAGAAAACTGGTTAAAAGATTCAGAAACAAAAATGGTAGAGATGAAGATTTTGGAACTTATTTCAAATATGGAAATATTCTTGTCACTGCCTTGTCTACTACAGACAAATGTTACTTTGAGAAGCTGTCTGACAATTGCATTATCCACTCTGCAGTTTGCAAGGTTCACAATGCTTACTTCACATTATTCCTTTTGAAATTCCACCTGGGTAAAGGGTCAAGTACAACAGGGCCAAGAAAGTGCAAGGGACAGTCAGATCAAATCTGATCAAGATGCTGGAAAATGTCTCTGGCAACACTGCTTGGAATGACCTTCATAATCTTAAGAGAACATATTTCTAAGTGAATAATAATGTTAAAGTGGCATTTCCTATGGCTTGAGGAGGTAGTTTGGGGCTGAAGCACATTTGGCATGTATGAAGCCCTGGTCTCAAACTCTGATAACAAAAGACACTTCTGTATACACAAAAACTGGTGTTGTTGTTGTTGTATTAATTCATTGGAAATTTCTTGTTTTCAGTTTGTTTCAGGAAAACTTTATGTGGTTTATGACATTCACAATTGGAGGTGGATAAAATACATTAAAAAACACTCAAATTTTGGAGTAAGTTCTAGCTGAATACTAGTCACAAATGTGCCTTTGGTGTTTCATAAATTCTTTTGGTTTACTTATTTAGCTGCTTATTAATCTCCTCTTCCCGTTATGCACAGTCATAATTTTCCCCTTAGAGGAATAACAGGCTAGCAATCTTGATTCTTTGAAATGAAGAATAGATTCAGACTGCAAGACCAAGTGTGTAGAGTTAGAGGTATATTCAAAGATAATTTTATATATGATTAACAAAGATTTATCAAATTTGGTAAAGGGGAAAGTCTAAAAATTACAAAAGGACAGTCTGGCATAATGACATATTCCTATAATTCCAGCCCTCAAGTTGGAGAGGAAGAATAAAACAAATTAAATAAAATTAATTAAATAAAGTATAAATTTCAAAGTCATCCTAGTTCTAAGTGTGATAATTGTCATTCTGTGTCTGGGTTAGCTCACTCAAAATAATGTTTTCTAGCTCCATCCATTTTCCTGCAAAATTCAAGATCTTGTTATTTTTTTCTGTTGTGTAGTACTCCATTGTGTAAATATACCACATTTTCCTTATCAATTCTTCAGTCATGGGGCATTTAGGTTGTTTCCAGGTTCTGGCTATGAAAACTTAGGTCTCTTGAAAGAGAAACAAGCCATTTTAATGACCAAGCCATCTCTAAGACCCTGTAACAAATAGCAATTATTTTTATTCATCACATGCTTTTGTTTAGAATGTAAATCTGACTAAATCAAATGTTGCAGTTTATTGTTAATATTGACTCTCAGATGCTATTCTTATTCCTTGGGAAAATAGCATTTATATTTCTGACAAATGTCAATATAAGAACTACTCCAGAATTTTAAAGACTGATGTTTGTTGTTATTACTTTTGCCCCCAAGAAATATTGTTAAATTAGGTCTGAATTTTTTTCTTTCAAAAAAAATACAGAAATAATTTAGAATGTATTCTCTTAGAACGGCATAAAATCCATACAAAACTTTAAAAATAATAACAGTAATTTTAAATTTAAATTTAGACGTTATATAAGCCTTACAACAATTTATTTGGAAAAGTCTTTGAAATATTTGCTCATATTAGATCTGATGAACGTGTGTCTGCATTTTACAATCTTCAACTGATGAACGAGAGACACTATGTCAGTAGAGGTAAGACGCAGTCATTTTAGAAAAGATACTCTTCTTTTTTCAAAAAGGACTTAAGGTGAAAGAAATGACAGGAGGCATAAGTCTCTTTAAGGGAGGGGAGGGCTATGAAAGATTACCGCCTGTCAGGTTGAGTACAAACAGAAATTTTAGAAAGTCTGCTTTTGTTCTTTGAAAGTGCCTTCACTCAAATAGCCCAAGGCATTTGTGCTCCTGAGGAATGACTCTGAATGCCCTTGATTAGTTGAGTAAAGCACATCTTAGGACAGTTATCTGCAAACAGGTCGACTCTGAAAGCATTAGCAATCTGCTTTATGATCTCCTCAAGAATTTAAGAAGTAAGCTGAGCACCCTGGTGCAGCAAAAATGGACTTGTATGTATGTACAAAATATTGTTTCATGGCATGCAATTTTAAGTGAGGTTTCAGAGATACAGAATTCACAACTAGAATTAACATTTGAACATGTTTTTAAAAACAGCTATCAAACTGAGAACAATTAAAAGAATGCAATTGCTATCAAAAAATGACTGAAAAACTAACATCTCATGAAGGCAATAAAGAAGCTTTTAGTATTGACATTCAAATGAAAACAAATCAGCTGCTTACCAGAAGTCTCATAAAACTAAGCTTTAAATACAGTTTTAGCTGTGAGATCTCAAAGAAAGTTTTTCTATGCTTAGCAAAAGAATAAAGAATGCATTCTATATTAGTCCCTATAATACTTGCTTACAAAATTTTGGGTATCATTGGCAATAAAACAGTTTTCTGAAAATAATTTATCTAAATTATAAAGTTAGAAGCATCAAGTGCTACTGAAATAAACTCCCTGCTGGCATTTAAGATATTACATACATTTTTATTAAAAAGGAAAAACCATAATAAATATGCTATCATTTCTGAATACTCAATACTAGTTTTAACAACCCAAACCCTAATCTGTTTGCTGTCAATCATCATTACTTCATTATTACATGAAAACATCAGTTTCTCAGTCACCTTTCTCTTGATGTTAAGGACAAAAGATGAACATGATCCAATCAGGCATCTCAATTTTGAAAAAAAAAACTTATTACTGAACTATGCAAATAAATTGAGTACTATTTGAGTGATTAATGAAGAACGTATTAGAAATTAGAGTAGGCATATTTGAACTTGTTTAAATTTAAGAAAAAGAGTGGAAAGAATGTTGAGAGTAAGTACATTTTGAAAGAGTGACTTGGCTATGAAAGAATAGAGAGAGGCTCTTGGGAAAATCACAACTTTGGGATATTTTGCTAAAGTAATAGATTGATATTATTACTAAATATTTTCTGAAATAACCATTGTATAACATGCTATAAGCTTAGCTTAATGCACTCTAGATGTAGGCAAAGTGTCAGTTAATATGTTTATAATCTATCCTAATCTGAAACAAATGAAGTCCAAAGAATTTTAATATTTTATTTCCTTAGTTTTTTTTCTGTACAAGCTAATCACATATACTAAAACTAATTCTATGAAACTGAAGTGAATCTTAATGTGATCTTACTCTGAAAGTGTCTCCTTTATAATATCTCATGTTTACATAATGCTAGCCTTCTGTATTTTCTTTACCAAGTTCCATAGAATGTCATTTTTGACTCCTGATAATGAATGTTGTTTTAATTGGTGAATGTGAAAACTGCTTGGTAAACATTCAACCTTTCTGACTCTGACTCCCTCATCCTTTTTACGAATAGGGTATTGAAATCACAGTTAGTCTTAATCACTTAGACACTTAGGACCTGGATTTCCTTAAAATTGCAAAACTAACCTCACTATACAGCATAATCATACTCTGCCAAGAAAAATGCATACTTATCATGAAAACTATTATTGTTTTAAACAAATCTGAAGAAATTCACTGTATTACAAAAATGCTTTTGAGAATTTTATCATACATAGTTGGAAAATAAATTGATACAATGGCCTGTGGGTAAACAGTCAACCATTTAAGAGTCTGTAACACATATAATTTATAGAACAAAACATGTAATTAACACTGAATTTCTGTGTTTGGTAAGATTAGTTTCTGCATTTATTAGAATTCATGCATCTGGGACACAGCGGGTTGTTAAATTGTTCAGTCTCGTAGATAGCATCTGGCATTTGTTTAGATGAGGTAACCCTCTACAAATTATTCTAATCTGCATGAGATAAAGTATACCAATATCTGAGCTAATTTTCTCCTGTCTTGAAGGTATAATCATCAACAATAGGAAGATGCTTCAAAACATAGAGTTTATCAATAAATTTTCCCAAAGTATATTGTAAATTCATTGGTTTATGGCTATGTTTTGTTTTGTAGCATATCATTTAATTTTTTTAGGGAATTAATTACTCTTACTAAGTTGACAGTTGAAGTTTTATTAGATTGTTAAGATAATTCACAAGGCTTCAGAAAGTGTAGACCCTTTGCCTTAGTTTGATTATCACTTCAAATATTAAGAGAGCAGAAATTCTCCCAGAGTCCAGGAAGTTGTGGCTCATGCCTTTAATCCCAACACTTGGAAGGCAGAGGCACGCAGATCTCTGTGACTCTGAGACCAGCTTATTCTATGGAGCCAGTGCTAACACAGCTCCAAAGCTACAGAAAGAATTCCTGCCTCAAAAAAAAAAAAAATTATCCCAAAACGTAAATGTCTTACAAAATTGTGTTAAATTGTTCAATATAACTATATTAATGGGAAAAAAATCACAAGTAAGCTAATGTAGGCTTTTATTCTGAATATTTTGACAACATTTTGTGGAAATACACGAAGTACAACAATTGCTAGCTTTTATAGCATAGTATGTACTTTTCTAAGTGCCACACATGTGCTTTGACATTCCACCACTGCCAACAACAACACAAAACCCTCTTGCACAGATCATTTTTTTCTAAGGTGCATTGTACAATTAAAAAGCTTACATCAAGAATCCTCCCTGATTATTTTCAATTAGTATGTAGTAGGCATTCCTAGATTTTAAAAGAGCTTTGTTCGTTTGGCTTGTGAGCTTACTTATATATGCAGCAAATTGTGCTTTCTCTGTTTCTGTTTCTCACAGAAAATAACAGGAACATATTCAAATGCATTTCTATAACCTTTTAAAATTTAGTTCAGCTGTGTTACCCATTGAACCTGGGGTGTTCTAGGTGGTCAGTCAGTGCTCTATCCAGAAGCTGTATCTCTGCTTCTTTTGTTGTTTGTTTTTGAGGCGATAGTTACTTTCATCTCTCCCTTCACTTTCCTTCCTCAAACCCCTCCCTATTTTCCTGAAAATGTGTGGCCTCTTTCCACCAACATTACATGTGTGAGTGTCTGTGTTTTAAACTATTCAGTCTATATAATGTTACTTGCCAATATGTTTGTGTGCTGACTTTTCAATGTGTTCATCCATTTCTATTGAAAATAGATTCGTCTTTCGAACAATAAATCCGAATCACTACTTACCACCCCCTCTCTCACTCCTCCCAACTCATCTCCTTTCCCCCCATCATCCGCTCATTTCCATTTCCATTCAGAAGGAGCAGCGGTCAAAGAACAACAACCAAACAGGACAAAAAGAAAAAAAAAACAAGACAAAATAAGACATGGCAAAAGTTCTCCTATTGAGGCTGGACAAGGTAACCCTATAGGAGGAAAAAGAGTCACAAGATCAGGCAAAAGAATAAGAGACACACTTGTTCCCACTGTTAGGAGTCCCCCCAAAGCCCCAAGCTAACAGCCGTAACATATACTAGGGAGGACCTGATACGTGTAAGTGAAACACCTGGATTAAAACAGGGTGTGTGGGAAAGTGTGTGTACTTGGTTGTTGAACTATATGCTTTGGATGTGTGTTTGCATGTGTGCGTGTGTGTGTGTGTGTGTGTGTGTGTGTGTGTGTGTGTGTGGTGTGATTTCATGTAGGTCAGGAGTAAACATGGTATGTCTTTCTCCTAAAAAATACTTACTTCCTATTACTAAAATATCAATTGACTATTCTATTTGGCATATAATGAAATTATAGTATACATTAAGGAGTTGTACAATAACCCATAACAGGGATGAAGCTAACTCAGTTGCATACATAACTTAATTTCCTTTTGGGAGAGAATTACCTTTAATTATAAAAGGTTCAGTTTCAAGAATGACACTTGAAATTTTTCTGTGCATTGCTATGTTCTCTGTTTTTCTCAATTTCTCTCACTCTTTCAACAATTATAAATTTACTCACATTTATATAACATCCAGACTTTCCATATCACAAAATGCAGTCTCCTATGAATCAATTCCTCAGGATATTCATTGCCAAATTTACCTTATTTTATTAAACTGCCAATATTTGAAAAGATTCTGTACTAATGTCAATTGTACATGCCACAAAAATTGATGATACTCTCCAATGAACATTTTAGTAAGTGGAGAGGAATTTGCTTTGAAGAAATGAATTTTAGAAATTCCCAGAAACACTTATATCAATAGTATCAGACAGATATTTGGTGGATAAATAACTTCTAAGAAACCTCTAATAACTTTTTTTTTAATTAAGGTGGTTTGCTTGGCAAAAGAGCAAGTGTACTTTTTTCAGTAATCCACATTTCATTTCTAACCAATGAATATAATTTGGCAAAATCAAGAAATTGAGATTGAATAATCTGTACTTTAAGAAACACAATGTGTAGATCCATGCTTAGAAAAATGTATGCTAACTGAGTCTAAGGAGATAGTTCAGAACCCATGAAATATGAAAGGGGTTTCAAAACACATGTAACGCTAGCTCTGAGAGGTCTGACATCACCTTTTGCATTTAGGAATAAACAGGCACTGCAAGCATGTAGGAGCATGCACTACTGTCACATTGACATATGCAAAAACAACATTGAGTGTTCCTACTCTTGGGGATTTAGTAAAAAAACAACAACGTTTCTGTATATTTCGGTTATTTACTCTGAAGTGGAGAACTAACCATCAGGCAGATGATTGGTAGATAGTGCCCCTGCCTAGAAAGATGCACAGCCCAAATTTTGTATTTAGTAACAAGTGAAAGCAGAAAAGGGACTTGATAAGCAATAAGAAACAAAAACATCAAAGATACACGCTTATAATTATTGTGACATAAAGAAGCCATTCTATCTCTCCCTCTCTCCCTCTTTATAATGTTCTGTTTCAGATATGCAGGCTGTCCCCTCCACTGGATATCTGTCTTCATTTACATTATAAGCGAAAACCTAAACTACTTGTAAGTGTAAATTAAGCCCAGAATATCTTTGTTTTTGGAATTTCTGTACATTATTTTAAATTTTGAATTAAGTATGAGAATTCAAAACTATTTCTCTTATATAACTCTTGTGTTTATTTAAGTCCCTGTAGTTCCTTATTCTGTGTGTGTGTAATATTTGATGTGCAGTAACTCTCTAACATGAGCAAATAATCATGCAAATAAAAAAATTAGACATTTCCACCACCAGAAAATCACTTCAAATTTAATTGCTACCAGATACCACAGAGTAGCTGTCTATTCCCTAGTAGTTCAGCATCTGCTAACAAATTGGATAGGACTGCTGAGTTTATTGTAAATCCACAGCTACACTGTGTCTTGGCAGGTGGTATTTTTAATGGCCTTGAGAATTAACGTGAAAAATTAGAAGAGCCCACTATTTGATCGCAAGCACTTTCACTCCCACAATACAGATAGAGAATGAAAGTTTCTTAGCTGCAAATAGTTAATGAGCATCTACCTGCACAAGGCATTGTAAAGAGGGCAGATCATTTTATTTTCTTGGAGCTTATTTTGGTGCCAGAAAGGGAATTTTATGTGCTGAGTTGACTAGTCCCATCTTTCAGGTACGGTACTTTTTGCATACTGTAGAAAAACATCAGACGATTTATTTTCAGGAAGACTTTAAATACTGCAGCATTAGCAAGGCTTGAACAAGGGCCAGTGTGATCTTAAGCAAACGTCCCATCCTGCGAAGGATGTTTGTGTTGCAAGAAATGATCTTTGAAGGTGTTTGCTTGGAAATGTCATGAGCACAGACACAATTACTGGACCAGGCGGTATTACCCCTTGGTAAAGGAGCACAATTGCCAAGGAGCAAACCCTGAAGGGGTGATTGGCATGTTACCTAACTACCAACAGAGTTCTATTTCGATCATGAGAGAGGGAGATAGGCGTTTGAACTGAACTTATACCTGTTATATCCTTACCTGTCATAGAACTGGGCAGCATGGAGTGCTGTACAGAGAAAATTGAGGAAAATATTTAGGCATTCAGTAGCTAATTTGAAAGAATCAGAAAATATATTTTAATTTATTTTTTCTCTCAAAGAGCCTGATAAATGTAATTTCAAGTAAGTTAAAATAAACTTAAGTAACCAAATGGAAAGAAAATTCTCTTTTAGTGCTGCAAGAGGCAGAATCTTCTAGCTAAATGTTTGAGTGAATAAGGAATGGTGTCTGTGGAGCAGGCATTAGAATTTCAGACCTAACTGCGGACTTTGGGCCTTAAATTATATTTTAAATGGTTATTCTCCTAAAAGTGACTAGTAAATGAAAAAAGAAAAAAGTGAAGTCTCTTTCTAGTCAATGCAGGTTCCTCAATGGCAAAACATATTATTTGCACTATTTTGTGCTTTAGGAAAAAAATCTAATTTAAAACTACTGTGTAAGTCAGTGTCTTTTCAGTAGAGGAGATTTTTTTCTTTTATTTTGCCATTTATGAAGACTATTTTCTGCTTAGTTTTAATTATACTTCTCGTGTTATCCTTTTCGAAAAGAATTAAGACAAGAATGAGTCAGAACACTCACAGAAGGTCAGTCTATACAACCATGAGTGACTGAACTTGCAACTGGAAGCAGCAGTCCTGACTTACAGCGAGCATCTCTTTTTACATATCCAGAAGGAAACCATTAATCATTGTTACATGTATTATTTGCTACTTCCTATATAAAACTTTTCAGGAACACAAGCATTTTTTTGAGTTCACCTGGCACAGATACTATTTTGGATAATTGCAACTCTGTTTTTTCTTGTTCTAATTAGTGTTACTGTATGAGTCATTCAGAAAAAAAAATCTGTTCTCTGAATATTTAAACACAGTTATTCACAAAATTAAAAACAGTTACTAAAGTATAATTAATGAAGGAGAACCAAAGTTAGCGAATCTGAAATGGCTTGGTAGCCTTTCTTTAAGCAGGTAGATGTATGTGATTAGCAAATCAGTATTAAAAATCTTTGGACTATCACAGTTCATTGCAATCAGGATAATGCAGAATGCCTCATTACATGAGATGATTAGTGAATTAAATCAGATATTTTTAAAGAAATAAAAGCAAAAAAAACTAGAATAAAAGATGACAAGACCATTACATATATAAGATTACATATATAATGACAATAAATATTCATTGTAGTGTTCTTAAAAACATTTTATTGTTAGTGTGTGTGTGTGTGTGTGTGTGTGTGTGTGTGTGTGTGTATGTATGAGTGAATATGTTTTCACAAAGGTGTCCATAAGGACCAGAAGTGATTGAAACATTGGGATTCCAGGATGAAATGACGCTCAGCTCATCTGGCTAAGCCATCTCACCAAACTTCAAACTCCAATTAGGAAATAAATTTTAAATTGTGTGTGTGGGTATGTAGTGAGCACCATTCTTTCATGAACACACACATGCACACACACACACCACCACCAACAAAAACAAAACCGAAAATCAAAAACAAAATCAAACAAACGAACAAAAAAACAAAGTAAAAGTTTATTTAAAAATCACTCAGAGGTGGTGGCGCACGCCTTTAATCCCAGCACTCGGGAGGCAGAGGCAGGCGGATCTCTGTGAGTTCGAGACCAGCCTGGTCTACAGAGCTAGTTCCAGGATAGGCTCCAAAACCACTGAGAAACCCTGTCTCGAAAAACCAAAAAAAAAAAAAAAAAAAAATCACTCAGAAAGAATTCAATGTGGGTTTGCAAGGGTAAAAAATATTTCTCAATTCATCTTTGAGCACTAGGCTCATTGTCCATGTAGTTGTTGGATCTATTTTTATTGAAGGAGTTTTCCACTTATTTATCCTTTTTGTATTTTTATTTAGACTGTTTCTTCAGTCTATTTGTCTAATATTTTTAATTTGTGAGATAAAATAAAGTGTTATTATTAATTTTTTTTAATTATATGATGATCACTATAGTTTGAAAAAACTGCTTGTTGGAGACATTTGATAAAAGCTTACTTTATTTCAGAGATTCATTTTCTGCTCCTTGAGAAAAAAATAGCATAAGATATTGGTTATTTTCCATGTGCTGAGCAATATAAATCCTTGATGGGATAATGTATGGTAAAAATGTATTCTGTGAAAAGAGTAAATATAATATTCACAGAAAAAAGAACTCTCTAATTTAAATCAGAATCAAGTTCACATGGGAATTATTCATGGAATTCTCCTTGGTCTCAATCTTTATAGTATCCTTGTGCCATGATCTTTAACATTACAGAAACAACATATTTAGTCAGGAACATGCCTCAGATTCAATCCACACAGTAAATAAGAGCAACACCCCCTGGTAATAGCCATGGGGAAGAAATTTATGCTTTCAACTACTCAAAGTTTATCAAAAGCTTCTTTCACATATACAATATTTGTAGAACATTGCCTAGAGGATGTAAAAAATCTATGTGATCCTCTGATTTCTGTGAAATATGTCTTCAGGTTTTCCTACATTTTCATATCACTGGATAATATTGTTTGCATGGTGGATTATCTTTTATATGTGAAATTTTCAGAAGTTGTCAACTAAAGCCTCAAAACTTTAAAGTATAAAGAAAAATATCATTTCAATAATGATAAATTTGATTTTCATATCAATTGTCCACTTGCTATCTATTCCCCCCATTTTTAGTTTTCAGGACTCTCACAAAAATATGTCTTTAAATGTATACCTATAAGATTTTGAGAAGCATTAAAATTTGGGTCACTAGAATGTCCCACATCATCTTTGCTAATTTTTTCTCTTTTTCAATAGTAATATATATAATCTTGATCTAACTTTAGAAATCCAATATGAAATGAAAAAATGCCCAACAGAAAGAAATAAAAGAAAGTTGTTAAATTAATTTATCATTTGAAGAATGAGGAAAGACAATTTTGTAAACAATTAATTTCGGTTTCTAGAAAATCTCGACATAACATACTTTTAAATTTTCTATGACTTAGAATAAAAATAAATACAACAAAAAGTAAATTATTTTTGTTGTTGTTTTTAATTGGCATATCTTTTTCTTTTTACTAAAAATTTGTATGTTCATACAATATATTCTTGTTGTCAGAGGATTCTGTCCTGCCCGGTCCTGCAATCATTCAGTCCCAAAGAACCACAAGTCAATTATAAGCCGATTGGCCCAGTATCTCAGGCTCTTCTACTTAACTGATTCTTACAACTTATATTAGCCCCTAATGTTTGTCTGTGTTGGACACGTGGCTTGATACCTTTTTGCGAGGCAGTCACATGTTGCTTCCTCTGTGACTAAATCAAGCCTGGAGACTAAGGTTCCCTCTTACCAGAACTCTCCTGTTCTCATTGCCTTACCTCTATTTCCTGTCTGGTCGCCCTTCCTATACTTTCTGCCTGACTACTGGCCAATCAGCATTTTATTAAAAATAATACAAGTGACAGGATAAATGACCATTGTCCCACAGCATGTTCGGATTGTGGTTTTCTGTAATACATTACTTTTATTTGTTTGGTGTTTTGTCTGCATGCAATGCTGTGCAGCACATGCATGCTGTGCTCAAGGGAGTCAGAAGAGATCATCCAGTTCCCTGAAACTGCGATTGTGAAGGTTATGAGCAGCAATGTGGATGCTGGGAATTGAACATGGGGACTCTGTAAGAACAACCAGTTCTCTTAACTGCTGAACCATCTTCACGACTACATAAAAAAAAAATTAAATGGTTTTACAAAATGACTCTCATTAAAATATATGTTTAATTGTGTATTATTCAAATATTCTGTAAAGTAACCAAATATTAGGATATGTTTTGATACTCAATTAATTGTGGATAATAAAATATTGTTAATTTTCCACAAATAAGAAAATATATGCAATCCCATTAATTCCTCATGAATTAGAGTGAGAGAAATTAAAATTGAAGGTATGCCACAAAATTAGAAACTTTATGTACATTCTCAAATTTAAGAAACTTGTTTCCTCTGTGAATAGTTCATTTCCTAAATGCATATTAGCTAAAAATGTTTACTATTAATGTCATTCACTGAATTGTCCAATTCACTAATTTAGTGAACTTTTATTGTACATTGTCATTTTTATAATAGTGTTTAGATGTGTAAAATCAGGATCTGAGGGTAAGGGAAAAAAAGCCAAATTCCTATTGGGTTATTTAGAATTTTAATGTCTAGTTTCTTGAGTTCTTTATATATTTTGAAAATCAGACCTTTGGTGTGGGGTTGGTGAAGATCTTCTCCCATTCAGTAGGTTGCCTTTTTGTCTTAATGATAGTGTCCTTTGCATTACAGAAACTTCTCAGTTTCAGGAGGTCCCATTTATTCGTTGTTGCTCTTATTGTCTGTGCTACTAGGCTTATACGTAGTAAGTGGACTCCTGTGCATATGTGTTGCAGTCTAATTCTTATATCTTAAGATTACATACTTTAAAGGTTTGTAGAAAACACCAACTTATGATTTTTGTTTAGCTTTGATTAAAACGTTATATTAGTATTCATAAGCTGGGTTACTTCTTTTCTTGTAATAAAAAAGTGAAACATCCCTGAAAACTTGAACTCAGTCTTCCAAAGTTTATCTTTCTAAGACTGGACAAATGTTGAAACTTAAGGGATAAGAACACTAATATTTTAATTAATTGTATATGTTTTCCTTTCACACTGCTACTTCCTGAAGAAAAACAGAAAATACAGTATTTGGAAGAGAGGAGAGTTGTGGAGGAGCATGAAGAATTGCAGTGAAGAGAAACTGTCTCTGGATATACCTAATGAGAGATATTTTTAATTAAAATAAATAAATAAATTTTTATATTGAGACACATTAAAAAAGAATGAAATCAGAATGCAATCATTCAGTGAGCTATACAGTATCAAAAATAGTCTGGATTACTGAAATAACTACCTTGATCCTTAGTCACATTAGGTACCAAGTTTGAATATTATATTATAATAATTTGAATTGCTGTGCAGCGTTGGCACACGCCTTTAATCTCAGCACTTCAGAGGCAGCGGCAGATGGATCTCTTTGAGTCTGAGGCCAGCCTGGTCTACAAGAGCTAGTTCTAGGACATGCTCCAAAGCCACAGAGAAACCCTGTCTCAATAATAATAATAATTGGAATTTTATATAAAAGCAGATAAATCTTTTTATGCAAAAATATTTTATAAATCTCTTCACTAGTAAGTATATTAATCTGTGATAAAAACAGACCTGCAGGTACAAGTGCCTTATACTAAATAAATAATCCATAAAATGTCAATTTTATTATTGGACACAGATGCTGGTAGCAAGGATACCATGTACTATCTCTGTATTTAGCTGAGAAACATTGACCTGTTTTATTTTTTCCTAATAAATTATGACAAAATATTTATATATATTCTAGTCCATAAAATGCAAAAAAATTAAATAGAATATCATTTAAATATAACAGATAAAATAAGACGTAGGGAGAACATTCACACCTTCTCATGGCTTGAACTGTTCTGGAGAAACTGTTAAGTGCTTGATGGTTCTGCAACTACTGTTATTTTAGGAGAAATTTTCTGTCAGTAGACTTAATGAAAGTTGAAATTCTCCCTCATTTACAATTGAAAACAGAGTCAAATTATAGGCATTACATTTATCTAACATACATTGCAGCTTAGCATGTGAGTGATTAATTTTTATTCTCTGATGATCAGAGAAGATATGGGAAGATTCTGCCATAAGTGAATGTCCCTATTGAAAAAAAAATCACAAATTATAGTATTATTATTGAGATAATATGAAGCATACTGGGTATTAATCAAGTCTAAATGACTTTACCTTTTTATTGAATTTTTGAGTTCATAAGAACACTTAAAATTACTCATTTCTTTTTTACTAAAAAAACAATGTACTAAAAATTGATAATGAAATTGGTAATTTTATGCTGTCATATTTAATATTTTGGTTAATTTTGAAAGTACTCAATAACTTCTTGTTTCTGACAAAATTACATGATCAGCTGCCAGTGTGCTTCATAGAATAATAAAATATAGATGGAGTAATATTTAAGTATCCGTGTCTATTACAGAGAATTGCCTTCTTGAGTCATGCATTATTAAAAGTTCCTAACAAGTTATAATGGATGTAAGATAATAGAATATTTTTTTATAATGAGTGATTTAAAAATCATCTCATTGTGCTTGTCAATGGTTTAAAATAGAGATAATAGAGAAGTAATAAAAATACTAGATTTGAAGATTCTTATGTATGAGTGCTTTAAAAAGTTTTTTTAATGTTTTACTCAGGCATACTTTAAAGGAATGAATGGCTTTTTAAAAATAACTTCACATATACAGCATGCCTTAATATTAGTCAAAAACTCTATGGTATACATTAACTTTTATATATGTCAACATATAGCAATAATAAAATCTTATTTGGTGTCATCAAAGGCTTGAACTTTTTCAAAACTACCTACATGAGTTAAAGAATTTATTTGGGCCGGGCGGTGGTGGCGCACGCCTTTAATCCCAGCACTCGGGAGGCAGAGGCAGGCAGATCTCTGTGAGTTCGAGACCAGCCTGGTCAACAAGAGCTAGTTCTAGGACAGTCTCCAAAACCACAGAGAAACCCTGTCTCGAAAAACCAAAAAAAAAAAAAAAATTATTTGATCTTAGTTCTAAGTACTTAAAATATTTAGGAATATATCTGACAAATAATAAAATAGCATGCTTAATAGTTTCATAAAATCCCAAAATTACTGGACATTTTCTCAAAGGAAACTTTCAAAAGGATATGATAAATGTGTGCTATTCTCAGGAGACTTTAAGTAGGTCTAATGTTAGATATTTTAAAAGTTTTTTAGAGGTACTAATACAACTATAACATTGTCTACAGACAGTGGTGATTAGGACTTTTCCCAGAAATATTAAAAATAGAACTATCATGTGATTGTGTTCCCTTTTTGGATAATGTATTTAAAAATATCGCCGCACCTTAATCGATGAGGACACTAAAACTGCTCATTGATAATAGGAACCAATAAGGAAATTATAGTACAGATACACAGTTGAATATTGTTCAGAACCAAAAGAAGAAAACCGTGCCTTATAATCAACTGGATAACCAAGAAATATTCTGAATATAGGCAACAAATTATGCTAAATTTTTTTCAGGTATCAGAATCAGAGATTGATTTACATTTTGAAATTAACACTGTTATTAAGTGGTTGCTGAAAAGCTTCTTAATTTGTCTGACACTTTAAAAATATTTATGGAAGTTGTTTGAAAATAGACTATTTTCCTATAAATGTCTAGGAAATAATTAAAGCTGCACAAAACTAAAATATCACAGCAGACCTAGAGAATAAGTATCTGCATTTTCGCAATAATTCATGGGAACTAAAAAAAATATTGAAATATTTCAACACTGATGTAGAGAAACAAACAAACAACAGACTATTAAATTGTCTCATGCCTCAGCAACCTAGTTTGGCACCATGTCCTCTTATATTTCTCTGGAGGAACGAAGGAGTTACTTCCTCAAATTATTTCCTATGTTAATGTTGCTCAACCTGATTGAATATTGGATGACATCTCAAAATTATTATCACAATTATTTCTAGGTAAACCTGGATGGGTAAACCACAGTTTGAGTATCAGCATTACGTGTATTGTCAAAAATCTTTAAGGAGAGTTGTATTTTATGTCAAGAGAAATATGGATGTTATTTGCTAATAACCTTTATGACTCAACGTTAATGAGTAGACTGTCTACAAATGCGGGATGGGAAGAATAGAATAAACATTTTTGGAGACAGAAAGATGAAATGAAAACAATCCCAAAGTTTAAGATTATTGAAAAATGTATTTGATCTTTTTATGACAGCATGAGAAATATGAACATAAAATTTAGACATATTAGTAAATCATTTGCTTTTACAGTAGAAATGTTGACAGACAAAAAGGTACATCTCTATACTCACTTGCGGGGTAATAATCAAACTGTCCTTAATGAGGAAAAGCAGCATGATTTAATTGCTATGTACTTTAATACATTATCAGGTTTTAATTTGTCGCCATAAGAGCTAAAATCTATGGTACAAACATACTAAGGTAGCACACACCTTTAATTCCAGAAGTCAGGATACAGCAACACAGGGATTTCTATTAGTTTGGGGTCTGCCTAGTCTACATAGGGATATATTGAAGTGTACCCAGGACTACACTGAGAAACCCAATAACCATATAACTTCAACAACAACAAACCTGAAAACTTTTCTTATATGGATAGGAAATTAAAACTAGAACCATTGAATCACTTTAAAATACATACAAAAAGCTGTTTCTTTCTCTCTCTCTCTCTCTCTCTCTCTCTCTCTCTCTCTCTCTCTCTCTCTGTGTGTGTGTGTGTGTGTGTGTGTGTGTGAGAGAGAGAGAGAGAGAGAGAGAGAGAGAGAGAGAGAGAGAGAGAGAGAAATACAATTATCTAAGAGTTCATGAAATTGAGGAGTGTGGGACACAAAACAGTTGATATGAGAAAAGGGATAGAAATTATGTAAGCACAATTCTCAAAAACAGTGACTTTAAAAAAAGGGAAGCATTAAGTGATCAGACAAGCATCATATTAAATAGGAGTATTGGTGAGATAATGGAGAAACTTACAAAAATCTTGGAGAAGACAAAAATGGATGCCTAGATTTTCTTTGTTTCCCATATCAGATTTTCTTTGAAAGAAATTTTGATGTCCAATCACGAAATCTACAGACTTGTTTTCTGTTATACATGGTTTTACTTGTCCTTTAAAATTAGAATTCTCTATTGCTTCCTTCAATACCAACATTTTCAAGTGACCTGTCAAGTAATTTTGTAATCAAACTCAATTTGGTGCTTTTCATGAATAGTGGCAGTAATAATAGCAATGAGTTAACATTTATTGAGTGTTAATATTCCATTGTAGAAAATGTGCCATGAATTAATACATGCAAATCTCTTATAATTCTTCCAAACACATATGAAGCTATCAGTGTGTTAGCTGTAACTCACTGCTATTGTTATTTATTTTTCTAAATGTTGCTATCATTTACTGTCTAGGATAATGCTACTAAACAGATGGTATTTTGGCAAGATTTTAGCTATGACTGAATAAGATTCTGAGATATTAACTGCCTTATACAAAATCTCTCAACAAGCAAGTGAAAGATCAGGATTTCCACTCTGAGTTTTCTAGCTCAAGAGCCTGAATTTATAAATATGGATTAAACTGTAGGCAAGTATCCTGGTCATTTTTGTCTCTAATGAAGTCCATAGGAGAATCAATGAGATGTACTCGAATTATAGAAGTAGTCATATCAGGTCTGAAGGATGTTTTATCCTGTGCTGCTACTAAGAAGTGCCATTTGTCAAGATCAAATGGATTCCTTTGGCATTGCAAAATCAATACAATTTTAATAAAAAGCAAGAATGTCTTAAAAGTAATGAGTGCAGTCTAATATCAAAGGTTTAAATTGCTGCACTTCTCTACTTCCAAATGATACCATTTCTAGCAAAAATGTTAGCCATAGTCTTTCATCTTCTATTGCTGTGCAGAACCTATTGTCATTGACTTATAAATTCCTTGGTGTTTTTAGTGAATAGCCGCTTAAAATGTATTTGTATTCTTATGCAGAAATATTCCTTTTATTCGCTGAATTAAGAAATATCCTTCAAAAAGCATAGCATTATTAACACTTCAGAACAGGAAGCCTCAGATATATATTATTTCTCATTGATATATATATATATATATATATATATATATATATATATTCAATGAGAAATAAAATGAAGTAAGAATATTTAATGGACCAGTTCCTTTGTGGAATATATAGTAACTAGCTAAAATTTCCCCGCAGTGTAAGAACTCTAAGAAGAGCTGTATCTAAACTAGAAGTAAAATTTTTGTCATTGATTTACTATCATACTTTCTGCTGCAGAGCCCAGTTCCACTAACATCTAACTTTTCCCTGAAGAGAGAACAGTGAAACGTATCAAACCTTGGGGCTTTTTCCAGGGTTCCATGGAGAACTGGTTTTATTTTACTTGAACCTAATTATTGATATACACAGACAAAGTTTGGAGATGGCATGAAAATATCTCAGGTTGCTGAAGCACCAGCATACTTGCAGTTCCAAGGATAAACACTACTCTTGAGTAGAAATAAGTATTTCTAAACTAGGACTCACAGGTAGAAGACCCCTGAAAGACACATCTGGAAAAGATACTTCATGGATCTCTAGCCAGAATGATGAAAAACCTGTTCTACCTGTCTGACGTTTGACTTTAATGATCGAGACAATGGACATACTTTTCCCAAATATACAGAAATCAATAAAAGGTCACAGGTATATCAGGAAGCACACGTAGCCTGATCAAAGTAATATATTAATTCTCCAGATACCTAGAGTAGAATAATTAATATGTGTATCACCAGAGGAGGAGAAAATATCCCAACTAGATCTGTCATGGGAGAGTGTTGGAGAAAAATATGTTAAATGCAATATAAAGCCATAGTAAATAAAAAAACTCTTTTTTAAGCACAAATAAAATATACATTAATAACAGCTGTAAAATTGCAGTATATAATGTGTTTATTTTGTCATAATGTCACTCTGTAGCTCAAGTTGGCCTGGATCTTGATATGTAGCACAGGCTGGCCTTGAACTCCTAAGCCTTCCCTGCCTCACGGTTCCCCATATTGAGAGTAGGTATGCCCCACTATTCCTGATTGCCCATAATCTCTCTTTAACTTAGAAAGACATATTAACTAATAGAACATGAAATATAATTATAAATTTATCCTATTAAATATAAGAATATGTAATTGTATAGCATACACTGAAGCAGGCATACATGTATAGGAGTAAAACTGTTGCATGTGGCTGAAGTAAAGTAACTGCAAACTAAAATACATTATAACAATTCAAAAACAGTTATATAATTGTAATAATTACAAAGAAAATATCTACATAATTTTCTCAAAACTAAAATGGAGTAAAATCAAAACACCACAGAAGTATGAATAAAAATCAATGACTAGACAGAAAAAGATAGAGATAATAGAGATTTTAGACATATAAAAATGATAAACAAAATGGTAGTGTTCCTTTCCTACCAGGGATTATAAATAAATAACTGTCTAGTTAAAGATAGTGTGATGTTATAAATAAAGAAAGCGAAACATAGGGTCTGTTGAAACCTATAGAAGCGACATGGATTCCAAGTGAATATACCTGGACAGGGAATAAAAGGATACAAAATAAGTTCCATGAAACAAAACCAAGAACAGGAGTGAATATATGTGTGCAAAACAAAGTAGATATTGTACAAAGCAATAAAAACAAAATGACAGATATAATAAAATGCCAATTATATAACAACAAAACATCCTGCATTAAATTACTCAGATGTATGAAGCAAAAAATTCATGAACATAGAGAAGAAATAGGAAGTATTCAGCGATAATCGTTGAAGCCTACAGTGCTCTGCTTTCAGCTATAAATATAAAAATACAATGTCACCAAAAAACAGAGAACTCAAATCAAAATGATCACGTTGCCCCTAACAGATATATACAATACATTGTACGTAACAACAAAAGACAAACGTCTTCTATGTGCACAAGAGCTTTCTATAATATATTTTATATACTATGCAAAAACACATCTTCAAAAGTTCAGAGTAAATCATAGAGGAAAACCCTTATTTTGGCTTACTATTTCTGCAGGATGAGGGGCACTCTGGCAGGCAGACATGGCAGCACCCAGCTCTATGATTTGCTTTGGAATTTTATCACAGCAGGATAAAAGTAACTGCAGCACTCACCATGTTCATATCACTGGTTCGATGGTCTTTCGTTAAATAGATTCATTATATTTCTATCTTTTGGCTGAATGTATTTCCTTAGACTAAATTTCCAGAAAGAGAATTGTTGAATAAAAGGCTGTGAATTCTTATGGCATATCAAATGAAATGTTAAACCTGTTATAATTACTTATTCTAATAGCATCTTTTAATTTAGCGGTGCTACCAGAGTAAGCAATAGTATCAGAGTTTGCAATTTACATTAGAGATACATGGAGTAAAATATTTTAATGCTTATTTGTCAAAATAATATATATCTTGTGATAGGCTTATGACTTTCCATGCTCAAATAGTGAGCTGATTTTCAAAACAATGGTTTTAATGAAATTTTATTTGTTTTGTAAACCTTTTTGTCATTGGTTTTATATGTTTAAAATATAAAAATATAAATATTTAAAAAAAAAAAAAAAGTTCAGAGTTACTTAATGCCGGGCACCGCGCCCCCGTGTCTGTGCTCTGTGCGCTAGCACCCAGTTCGCAAGCTTGGAAAAGGGGGTTGGAGGTTAAAATACACAGACTCACACAGACAGAAAGATCACGACACGGGTCATCCTTGAATTCCCCAAGAATGCCCCCTTTATTGTGTTCAGGGGCAGATTATATAGAGATAGCCACGCCCCAGCCAAACCCACCAGAAAACACTCTCCTGCCATCAGGAACTCTGAAGTTCTCGTGCTCAGAACAACTGTAGGCACTCAGATCAGGGGATTACAAGAAATTCAGGATCTGGGGTCTCACTGCTCCCAACAACTTAAACCATAAATACTATTTTTTTTCACACATAGGAGAATGTAGTTAGAGATCAAAAGAAAATACAACAGAATGATGAAGAGAGGAACTTGGAAACAAAGCACTGCTTATATAGACAGATGACCTTTGAGAAAAATATCAACACTACACAACAGGAGTCCTAATCATTAGTGTTTCAGCAATAATGCTGGGAAGAACGGATATGTACATGTATGCATAGAGTGAAGTCAGAGTTTTTAGAAAACACTGGGTATGTTTGTTTGTTTTTTGAAATCGCTTTATTGGAAGGCTGACATGATGGGTCAGAGGATAAAAATATTGTTGGATACATACTACAGTCTGAGAATGTTACTTCAAACAGAAGAAGTTGACATTTGATTCCAAAGTTCTTTTTGTATCAATCTGAATGCCTGCACATGCATACTAATACACACACACACACACACACACACACACACACACACACACACACACCACTCACAATAATGATGATGATGAATGTAATAATGGTTTTTGTGGTAGCAAAAAATATAAACTTTGACAAAATCACCTAAATATAGGCTACCTATGAAAATACTCAGTGAAAAAGCTCTAAAAGTTCGAGAAGAAAACAGATAGAAATTTGCAGAACTCTGAAGGAAAGAGTGCTCACAAAAATAAAAATAGACAAATTGGTCTCCAAAAGACATAAAATCTGAGAGAAGGCAATCACCAAAGTGCAAATACAGTATAAATAACATTTTAAAGTGTGAGAAATCGGGCTACATATTGAATTCCCACTGCTCAACAATAATAACATAAACTGTTATTTGAAAAAGGACTTGTCCTTTAAGGAAGGCATACAAATGTGTAACAAGCATTGTACTATTTATTTATTTATTGGTTTTTCGAGGCAGGGTTTCTCTGTAGCTTTGGCGCCTGTCTTGGAACTAACTCTTTTAGGCCAGGCTGGCCTCCATCTCACAGATATTGCCTGCCTCTGCCTCTGCTTTCGAGTGCAGGGATAAAAGGCGTGTGCCACCGCTGCCTGACTGTAATATTTATTAATTGTAGCCTAAATGCAATCAAAGTCATGTGAGTTTTGAATGCATACTTATGAATAAGGCTTACATTAGAAAAAAAACATGAGTGTTTTTGAGGTTTCATAACATTTTGAATTCTGTGGGCTGAATATGGGACTATACTATATCTTAGCCTGGTGTCAATAATTATACAATTTATAAAATTTAGAAATGAAATTATCGTATCCAATTATGTTACTTTAAGAGACAGATATATCAATAAATGGTTCAAAGTAGGAATAAAATACTCATGTACAAGTTTATTATATACACACTTGTCTTAACCTGAAGGTGGAAAACAAGAAAATTCAAAGTAGGTAGAAAATATGATGCACAAGGACACGTAAGCATTGTTCATCTCAGAAATAAATAGAAATTCTATTATACTGCAACATGAATTAACCTCTAGAACATGTATGCTGAGTGTAGTTAGCCACTCAACAAGGGACAAGTTCAGCACTTAGTGATTCACTGAAATATCGAGATAGTTAAAATTAAAGACATGCGAAGATGAAAAATGATTAACAAAGTCTGTGAAGAGGAGAAACTAGACCAGACAAATGCCGAATATTAGTACTGTAAAATGAAGAGACCCTGGCAACTGAACAATATGAAATGTATTAACCACTAAATATCCATTAATAATTAAGATGTAATTAATGTCAAATTATTTTAACTGGAAATGATCCTTCATTTCATTTCTCATAATTACAGAATCAACACCACTTGTTTATTTACAGCTTTTTTCCCTGTTTAGTTGCTGCATGTAGGGTATTTCAGAGTCTTGAATATAGCGCCTCATTTGTATTGTAGGCAAGTACTCTGGATTGAACTCTACACTGAATGCTCCTTTTACCTTTTATTGTGATACAGGGTCTCTCTAAGTTGTCCAGTTTTTCCATAAACTTAATATGTAGCACAGTCAGCACCTGGATTTTCAATTTTCTCCCAATACTTTTGAGATGTTGAGGTATACTTACAAGCATCCACTGTAGCTTATAGTTATTATAAATTTCTTTGTTCTGTGTGTGGGGGAAGTCAGCATTTACAGTAGTTGTCATTGGAAAAGACTTAAGGATTTTTTTCTTTTTTATTTCAATGAACAGTAATGTTACATCATCTTGCTCTTTTGTTGTGGTTGGTGGTGGCATTTCCTTGGTGTACCATACAGAAAAGATACCTAAGAACAATCAAAATAAAATCACAGCTATGCATAACTTTCATGCTTAGGAACTTAATTATGTTTTTATTTGATAATCTTTATTTCTAGTATTTATTTAAAAATATGTCGCACAGGAAGCGTGTTCTACCTTATAATGAGGTGTGTGAACACAACATCAGATATACATATATGTAGTTATGTAGACACAAATTTTAATATTTAAACTTTCAACTACCCATATTGAAAAACAGGAAAATCTATGGCGTTCTCCGAAGTGTCACATATTACTTGCAGTGGTATACTATCAAGACACTGAATGAAGAAGTCACTAAGATAGTGTGTGTGTATGTGTGTGTGTGTGTGTGTTGACAGACAGTACTGAAGTACAAATAAAGATATGCATAACTACCCAAAGTTTCCTATGAAAGCTCTCCAATAACAGAACCAACTTCCTACACACAAGAAGAGGAGGAAGAGGAAAAAGAAAAGGAAGAAGAAGAAGGAGAAGAAGAAACAACTAAGGAAGAAGGAAAGAATAAAACAAACAAAGAAGAAAGAAGACATAAACTGGAGGATTTGGGGCTGGAGAAATGGTTCAGTGGTTAAGAGCATTCACTCCTCTTGCAGAGGACATAGTTCTCAAAACCTACTTGATAGCTCACAAGTCTTTGTAACTCCAATTCCAGGGAATTATCCACTTCTTCTGACCTTTGCTAACCCTGTGTGCATTTGATACACATACATAAAACTAGGTACACAAACAAAAATAAAGAAATATGTATTTTAAAAAGAAACCTTTGATTCAATATAACCTTTCACTGGAACAAAGACATAGCAATGTATACTCTCTTTCTCTCAAGATTTTACTCAGACTTCTCTTTTTAATCACAAAATTAGTTAGCCTAACTATTGTTTTTTTTTTTTGTTTCTGTTTTTTGTTTTTCTAGACAGAGTTTCTCTGTAGCTTTAGAGCCTGTCCTGGAACTAGCTCTTGCAGACCAGGCTGGTCTGGAACTCACAAAGATTCTCCTGCCTCTGCCTCCTGAGTCCTGGGATTAAAGGCATGCGCTACCAAGCTCAGCCAGCTTGTCTATTTTTAAATAAATATAAGAAATAAATATAAGAAAACATTAATAATGCAGCAGGAGGTCATCATGTACCTTTTATCATGGTTATAGTTTTGATATACAAGAATAACAAGTAAGTTAGCTTGACAAAAATACCTGCCTAGCTGCAAGTACATGTATGCATCATCGTGGGACTCCACTCAGGAGCAGCTATTTAGCTCTATAAAGAATCAGAAGCCCTGGCAGAACACAGGAGAGAACTGAGAAAGAACATCATCTGTCTCATCTTAGCTTTGAAATATTTTACCTTTCAGCTCCATTCTCTTTCATCAAGGACAGGCTGCTTTCATGTTTGCCAACAATATTTTCAGTGAAGATTCCACATCATTTCATATATCCAAGTCAATCATGAAGACAAATTTACAACTAAGACATTTGAATCGGTCAATATTTAAGAAATTACTGTATAATGAATTAGCACTGCCATAATAATTCATCATATAGTTCTGCCCCATGACAGAATCAAATTTCTACTGTTGTGTTACAAATGGAAGCAAGAAATAGATGGTGAGGATTCACTTGCCAATGCTCTGGTGACCTTCTAGATACTGTGGTGAAATCATTGTGGAATATGGCTTAATGAGTCAGTTCTGAAACTTTCACCTGCAATAGAATAGCCTGAAGAAAATTTAATAAACAGATTGTTGGGCCTCACTCCCAGAATTTCTGACTCAGTATGTCTGGGATAAAATCCAAAATGTGCATTTCTAAGCTGCCAGATTATACTTATGGTGTTATTTGAGTTTCACACTTAAGGACACAGAGGGTATTTGAGTTCCCCACTTATGAAAATAAAGTGATGATGTAACCCGAATACATTCAATGACTCTCTTTCTTATTATTTAACAGTAACCCCAATTAATCCATCAGTTGAGTTGAACTTGGTTAATCAGTTGATTTCCCACGTTTTCATCCAAAAACATCCATGGGTGTTCTTATACTTATGTTACACGTGGAAATTGAAGTGCGTGGAGAATTGTGCATGAGATGTAACTTATGGTTCAGAATTAAACTAAGTCATCACCCCATAGGTTGTAGCCATTACATTAGTGTAAGGATTTCTTTCAGACTTGTCTAATATCACAATTCTACTTCTAGTATAAACATTAATATATGTGGTCTTAACACTCTCCTCTTTACAAAGAGCTGAAGCTTGTGGAAAACTATTGCTTCCCCTCCATTTATCAGAGAAAGGAAAGCACAGATCAAAATTCCAAAATCTAGAAAAAGGCATGCAGGGATCCATAACAACTATCTGGAAAAAAAAACCACCAGAAGCCATAATTAGTGTTCAGGAACATCTGAATTCTAATTTTAAAAATTTTCTGTCAGTGAAGGGCATTTGTAGGAGAATGAGATACTTCTGAGACTAAACATTTAGATTTAAGTAATGTAGCCAGTTTCAAACAAAATAATATCAGTATGTCATATAATATTTCAATTACTTAATAGAGAAGAGAAAAGTAGAAAGAACAGAATAAATACTTGAAGTATCAATCATAATGAATTTAATAAAATTCATGAGATTCAGAACATGTTAAAGAACGTTCAGAAAACCATAAATGAAATATATAAAAAGGATTATGCTTATTGGTAAAACTTCAAAAAAGCATATACAGAGAGGTAGAGACAGGACCAAGATGGCTGAGCAGAAAGATGAATATAAAAGGGAAGAGACAGGAACTCACTGGAATGTGGAGTCTGAAGTTGGGTGGAGACATAATGCAGTCTAGGCAGTCTGTGGATCACCCCTTTCAGTCATAGCATTGGCAGAGGTAAAAGTTCTCTCTAGTGGCTTACTGCTCTGCTTCTTTCTTAACCCCTATATTTGTCTCTGGGTCATTATTATTTGTGATACATCACCCTGAGTGAAGTAACCAGGACTAAGAAAGAGAACATGGGATATACTTACTAAATGGATGTTAGTTGTAAAATAAAGAATAATAAAGTTACACTCCACAGACCCATAAAGGCTAGGTAACAAGGAGGCCAAAACAGAGAATGGAACACCCAGATCTCACTGGAAATGGGAAATAGAAGGGATTTCCCGGGCAGACTGGGTGCCTGTAGGTATGGGAGCATGAGGGAGTGGATTGGTGGGTATGGTGGCAGAGAGTAATGAAAGAGACATTTTGATGAGGGGGCATTTGATAGTTAGGTAGATACATGGTGTTAGGAAAGCTCCAATAAATCTACAAGGATGATCCAGGCTAAGACCCCTAGCAATAGTAGATAAATAACCTGAACTGGCCCCCTCCTGGCGCCTAGCCCAGTTGTTCTTAAGAGAAGTGTGATCAAGCAACTGAAAGAAACAGATGCAGACCCAAAGACAAGCATTAGGAGAAGTTCTCAGAATCATGCAGAAGAGGAGGTGAAAGAATTTTAGGAGCTAGAGGGGTCAAGGACACCACAAGAAAACTCAGAGCCCTTAACTTGGGCTCATAATGGTTCACAGAGATTGAATGGACAACCAGGGCGCATGTATGGGACTGACCTAGGCACTCAGGATATATATTACTCTTCTGTAGCTTGGTCCTCTTGTGGAACTCCTAACATTGGGAACAGAGACTCTCTGACTCTTTCACAGGCTTTTGGGACCCTAGTACTCATACTGGGTAACTTTGTTCAGACTTAATATATGGGGACATATTTAGTTTTGCTGCAACTTGTATGCCTTGTTTTGTTGATACTCATGGGAGACCTGCCCTTTTCTAAACAGAAAAGGAAAAGTGGATTGGGGATTGAGAATGGGGATTGGGAGGATTGGGAGGACAGGAGAGATAGGAAACTGTGGCCAGAATTTAAAAATGTGTGTGTGTCTATTAATAATATACATATTTATAAAGATGTGTATATTGTAAATAATTTTAAATATATATGTGTTTGTGTGTGTATGTGTGTGTAACTACTAACTCATTCTAAGTAGCGCTATGAAAAGTTAAGAGTAGAGAAGATAAATACTTAGTTAAAATAAATAATACATGAAATGCAAAGAAAATAAATGAAAATAAGTTATTAAAAAAGAAAATAGTTAAAATCATGATGGACAGTAAACTCAATCAGTAAGTAAAAGTTCATAATTCAGTTGCCCTGATAAAATACCATAAAAACAATTTTAGAAAGGTGTATTTTTGCCCATAGTTTGCATAAAGGAGAGTGCAGGAGTGACCGTGATATCAGCATGAGTTTGAGGATTGTGATCATAACGCATCTGCAGTCAGCACCAAAGATACATGGATGCTCTGACAATATACATTTTCTGAGTCTAGGAATTCAGTCCATGAAAATGTGATACCCATATTCAAGATTTTTCGATTAAATATCTCTATTAACTATAATACAAGGAGATATGTTATCCAGGTCATTTAAATCCTATTAAGGTAGCAACTGAGATTAATCACAATGTCTCCTTCTTATCTACTAGATAAAAATATTACTTTCAAATTATAGCATTCTGCACATTACTCTGATATGCTCACAAGCACCTCATGATGTAAAATCAAAGTTCATTTTTTGGCAGCTTTTAAAAGCCTAACATTACAGATTGAGTTGACTGCTCAGTAGTCAAGAGCACTGACTACTTCTTGAGAGGACCCAGATTTGAGTCACAGCATCAATGTGGCAGCTCAAAGAATGTCATTTCAAACAACATCTTGGCTTAAACTTCATATTTACACTATGGTCTCTTCCTGTTTCCTTCAACAGACTTTGACAGTAGGGCACATTACTGCTGAAGGATTTTATGAATCTTAGTACATGCCTCTTTGGTGTGACAACTTTTAGAATTTATGTGAATGCAAAACATGTTGTCAGCTAGATATTTATTCTAAGACTTTTATCACAGTTTTGGTAGTCTTTGTCTACCTTGGTGACTGAACCTGATAAACCCTCTCTTTGGAAGTTGTTTACAAACAGAGATCCTTTAAATCAACAATCTGCTGTGATGGATTCTAGGCCATAAGAAAAACCTAGATGTACAATAAGCTTATTGGATTTTGGAGGAAACATATTCATCATTTTGTAATTGTCCTTGCTGATTATTCAACCATATATGCCACAACACTGACAAAAGTTCTAATATCCTGGAACACAGAACAAGAGAAATCCTAATTAAGACTCAGCATGCTATAGAAGTGACTGAACTATTATGGATCTTGAGCATCCATAATTCTTAAAGGTTCTTGAAGCAATAATGACATATATTGGTGATGCAGGGTCCTTGACAGTATCTGAGGGATAGACAGCTTTATAGCTTATTAGAATTTTAAAACAATGTTCTGATATCTTCTGTAAGAAATGTATTCTTACTTTTGCAATGCAGGTGTGTTATGCCTTTTTTAAGTACTGAGTGATCTATCACAGGCTGAGTGTGCACAAACAAGTTGGACACAACAAGTATACACAAAAAGTATGTATGTATGTATGTATATATATATATATAATGCATATATAATTTAGTTAGGCATGAACTATTCTATCGCTACAAATAAGTTTATGGCACTGAGGAGGAAATATTCACCATTACTCTTTCTACTATACCACATTCTTCATTTTTCCACATGCTTATAGCCCAAAGGGAAGTCTTCTATAATTATTTGACAAAGAAGAAAGATAAAGTTAAATTTTCATTTACTTTTAAATATACTACATAATCATATAAATATGAAATTCCACAGTCCCTTAGTCATTTCTCTAGAAATGCTTGAATGACAATGATGAAGGCCAATTTTCCTAAAATACAAATATTCAAGTAACACATAATTTCTCACTTTTACCAGATAAATTTTCCAGAAATGGGATTTCATAGTAATATGTGGATCATCAAGAAATTTGAAAGAGTATAACTGCAAATTCAGTGACAAATCTGTGGATGAGGTATGTTTGTAGACCTGCTCTATGAGCAGTTTGGTGAAAACAATTATTGAAGACCTTTGCAAAAGAAGGTATTAACATTTATGTGAATCGGGTGACCTATATCTAGAGTATTAAAAGGTTTCACAATGGCTAATGAATAAAGTAACCATGATATCAAAATGGTGGTAATCTACATGCTTAGCAACATGGGCTTCTCTTCTCCACTGTTGATATAACTTAATCAATGTTGGAGAGGCCGATACTGAAATAAACTATAGCATAACTTCTCAGGAAGACATTTATAGAATCTTTACAGAAGACGTGATATTTTAATCTCACTAGAATAAGCATTTTCTCTGCATGCAAAAATTTTCCCTGGATGAAATTATTCTTGTAAAACTATCAGTCATAGATTTACAAAATACTTTCTCTCATCAGGATAGTATATATCTGCTTCTGATCATAGAATTCCATTCTCTATTGAAGAAATGGGTAGTTGACCCAACCTGCAAGTATTTCATTGTCTTACTGACTCTTCACTTTTCTAAAACAGCTGAGTACTTGAGGAATAAAATGGTCTTTGGAAGACCTACAATGTAATCAGTGTCTTGTCACTATCCTGATTCAAAGCCTTCAAATATTATCTTTTTTTAAAGCAATAATAAAGGCCACTCTGCTTACCAGGTTTCAGAAGAAGGCTGGGTAGTATGGTGTTGTTGTTTGTTTATTTGTTTTTTATTTATATGCATCTTTCAATGTGTTGAATTAAAAAAAATTAAGCATGACAGCAAAAGCCTAAATACTAAGCCATATCCTCAGAATCAGGGTGGACTACATGTTCATCTACCACTATGGCATAAAGAGACACTGATGGTGAGCAGTTTAAATAAATTAAAACTATTTTCAGAGATTTCTTTTGGAGAAAAAGACAGGACTTTGTTATATAAAATCATGAATTTTACATGAAAATATTTTAAAATACTACAATTATGACCAGAGGCAGATTTCAAGTTGGGTATGTGTGCTGAGAGAAAAGTGACAGATATTTTTATGCTGAACTATTACTCAAAGGAATATGTAATGGAAGGGGTTGGATGGAAATGTCAATCTTACCCCTGGGGATGGGTCAGAGGGCTGGAGTGACATCTGTTGAGGGGGTGTTAAAAAGGCATTAGAATGTTTATTACAGGGCAACGAGTCTCCTAGGCTATGTCTACTGGATATTCAATGATGCTTTTGCTGGTTTTTTGTTTTATTATCACAATTATTTTCCTGAATAGATAAGTATAATAACTCAAAAAGAAGTATTTCTGGAAATGACTACTAATAGAGGAGGAGGTGAGCTTGGCCACTGTATATGAGCAATGAGGTCAGTAAGCTCTAAACTTGGTGTGCCCTTGACGGCAACTCGGGACATAGTTAAGTTTAGTTAGCTGTACACCCTTACAAAATAGCAAGGAAGGGTATGCATACGTGAGGTTTTCTCATTAGTGTTAAAAGTTAGACTGGAGAAATGATAGTAAGTCTGTCTTCTCTTATTTTTACCAGTTCTGGGAATCAGCGTCTGCAGTGTCATGGGAAATTCTGTCCAAATTTGAGGTGTGATAGTTGCTTAACATTTTAATGGTGTGATTCATTTCTTCTGACTAAAATTCTATCATTATCTAGCTTTGGTTATAGCCTTTATTTCGCTCCCATAATCCATCACCAGCTGTCTTCTTCACATCTGTGCCCTTATCCCCACAATCAGTTGCAAATTCGGAGTCATTTGACCTCAGTATTTTCTATATGATTGTACATGTACACAACTATTTTCCTAAGAGAAACAGTTCTCTTACCCTTCAGATCTCCTTCAATGCTAGAGATCAAATCCACAACCTTGGGCATGCTAGGCAAAGTCTCTAACACCAATCCATGTCTTTAGGCAACAGCTTTCCTTAAAACATGAACATGGAAATAAGGTATAAACTCTGTCACATATTTCTGTTGTCTAATTTTTTTGGTCATTTTAGTATGAATTACTCTATTTTAGTTTTTAAAGACATGGTCATCAAGTGTCAAATAGTACAAACAATCACTTATCTGCTAGTTTTAAGTGCAATGTTCCTGTGATGTGGTTAGAAATCGCTTTTTAATATAGATGGTTGAAAAAATTCGAGAAATTATAGTAGTAGTTATGCCGTAGCGTAAAGATCCATTATCATTTCACGTCCTTTCTACAATTTACTCTTATTTTATTAATATTTTATTAATATATATCCTATATATCATATAATTATTTGTTATTTAGTTTGACTAAATAAAGTATGTTCACTCTTAAAATTTTAAGTATTCGTTAATTTCCTAATATTCTTACTATTTTTATGCTATTGTATTGCAGAAAAAGAATATCTTTGCAAAATTCCACTTCTGTAAGTGCAGCATTTTGCGTTCTACTATATGGGTGATCCAAAAGAATGACCCTATTTTATATGTACTTGAGGAGTTTGTGAATTTGCTATAGGTAACTCTACTAGGAACAAAAGGCTTTAGTCCTTTTGATTTTCTGTCTAGTTAATAATCAATTATTGAAAGATGGTAATTACTACATTGTTTGTTGTTGAACTTTCTAATAATATAATTTTTAGTTGAATTTATAATAAGTGGTATAATTTTATCTTAGGTGCACAGGTATGCAATTGTAGTGTCTACTTGATTTTCGTTACTTTAATGCACTGTTGTGTACTTGTAACTCTTTTTTATTAAAGACTATTTTGGTGGACGTTCGTAAATTGACTCAGTGAATGTTATTTTGTATATTTTATTTTTAAAGTTGAAGATGCTGCCTTTTGTGTAGTGTATATTTTTGGCTTCTTTATCAAAAATCAGGTGTACATAGGTGTGCATATTCATGTCTGGTCTTTGATTCAATTTCATTGATTAACTTGACTGTTTTATTCTGATACCAAGAAGTTTTTATTGCTATAGCTCTGTAGTTCAACCGGAAATCACTGATGGAATCACTGCTAGTTTTAAGTGCGATGCTTCTGTGATGTGGTTAAAAATCACTTTTTAATGTATAGATGGTTGAAAACATTCAAGAAATTAGAGTGGTAGAAATCACTGATGGAAAAAAGCTCCAGCAGCGTTTTTATTCTTCAGAATTGTTTTTTTTTTTTTTGAAGTTTTTTTTTTTTTATATTCATGAACATTCTCCTACCCAAAGTTAAAAAGACAAAGTTGAATGCAACGTTTTGCCTTAGTTAGCAACAATGTTTCGCCTTAGTGAGTGACAATGTTTCGCCTTAGTCCGTTTACCTTATTTCGTTCTCTGTTCATTTGAACAAGATTTCCTTTCACCTTTCTCACTGCATGGGAATGAGCTCAAATGTTAATTATGGAACTGGCCTGTGCACCTCCACCTGGAAAAATAAAGAAAAGAAAATGCGAGAGCCTTCTTCTAGGAAATGAGTTTGTGGCCCAACTGGAATAATCGTGCTGAACTTCACAGCTTGCTTTTCTGCTTGATGACCTTCGATTGTTTTATTTTCATCTTGTTATTCCAGCTTATCCAAGAGCTCTTCTCACTGGATTGTTTCCCATGGATTTCTGGCCTACTTTTTCTCTTACCCAGGATCATCTTCCTAGGGTGACACCAAGCCCAGTGGACTAGGCCCTCCCACATCAATCACTAATCAAGAAACTGTCCTACTACACTTCAGAATTGTTTTATGTTCCATGTGTGTGTGTTGTTTTGTTATTCCATGTGAAGTTGAGAATTGTCTTTTAAAGGTATGCAAAGAATTGTGTGAGAATTTTGATGTGGATTTCATTGAATCTATAGATGGTTTTTTGATGGCCACTTTTACTATGTTTCTTCTACCAATACAAGAAAATTACATTTTTTTTCATCTTCTGATACCATCTTCAGCTTTTTTCCTCAAACTTGAAATTTTTGTCATACAAGTCTTTCACTTTTGTGATTGATGTTACCTCAAGATATTTTATTTTATTTAAGACTGTTGGTAAGTGTGTTATTTCCCTGATTTCTTTCTTAGTCCATTTTCATTTGTATATATGAGAGATACTGATCTTTTTTTTTTTTTTAAGTAATCTTATATCTAGCTACCTCACTAAAGGAGTTTAACATCTGAAGCAGCTCCCTGGTAGAATATTTGGTATTTTTATTTGTGCTATCATATCATCTGCAAATATTAATGCTTTGACTTCTTTCTTTCCAATTTGAATCCCCTTGATTATCTTATTACTCTAGGAAAAACTTCAAAACACTATATTCAATCCATAAGGAGAAAGTGGAAAGGTTTTTTTTTTCTTATTCCTGATTTTAACTGAATTGCTTTGAGTTCCTCTTCATTTACTTTAATGAATATAGGCCATAGACTTTCTGTATATTGCCTTTATTATGTTTAGTTATGTCTCTTGTATTCCTGATCTTGCCAAGACTTTTATTATTAAGGGGTGTTACATTTTTTCAAGTTTTTTTCTACATTTAATGGAAAGATTGTATGTGTATGTTTCACAGTTTGTTTATATGATATAGTTTATTGATTTTTGAACCATTCATGCCTTTTTGTTAGGAAGTCTCCTTGAACATCATAGATGATATTTTTGATGTGTTCTTGGATTCAGTCTGCAGTATTTCATTGAGTATTTTAATATCACTGTTCATGAACAAATTAGTGGGTAATTTCCTTTCTTCCTTGAGTATTTATGCAGTGGTTTGATAGGAAGCATGGAGTTATTTCAGTTTTCTTGTATTTGTTGATACTTGCTTTGTGACAGAGTATGATGTCATTTTGTGCAGAAAGGGCAATGAGGTGCTAAGAAGAAACTATATTGTTTAATGTTTGGTTGAAATGTTCTATAAATATCTGTAAGGTCCAGATATTTGGTGTATAGCACCTGTTAGCTCCAGTATTGCTCTGTTCTGTTTTTGTCTGGATGACTAGTCCAAAGTGAGAGCAGTGTATTAGAATCTCCCACTGTCTGTGTGTAAGGACAAATATGTGATTTAAGCTGTAGTACCATTTCTTTTAAGAACATGGATGCCCTTGTTTTTGGGAATTGGTGTTCATCAATAGAAATATCATTTAGATGCATATTTCCCTGGATAAATGTGTAATATCCTTCCCTACTAATTTGCATTTGTTTTGATTTGAAGTCTATTATGTTAGTTATTAAAATGACTACACCACCTTGATTTGTAGATTACTTTGCTTGGAATATTTTTCCAATGCTTTATCCTAAGATAAAATCTATTATTGATGTTAAGGAGTGTTTCTTGAATACAGCAGAACTATAGATCATATTTGTGCCTAATTCTGCTAGTCTATACATTTTTATTGGGGAATTAAGACAATGGAAATTGAGAGATGTCAACTACAAATGGTTATTTATTCATGTTATTTTGTTGTTAGTGGTGGTTGTGGTAGTAATGTTGGTGGTGATGTGTTTGTGTGTGTGTGTGTGTGTGTGTGCATTTGTGTGTGTATATCTCTATGCCTGTGCTTCCCTTCTTATGGTTTGTTTAGTATGAGGTTACTTATTTCCTGTATTTTTATGAGTATAGTTAACCCTCTTAGTATGGAATTTTTCTTTTAGTACTTTCTTAAATAAGATTTGTAAGTAGATTCTGTTCAAATTTTAATTAATTAGTTGATAATTAATTAAATTGGCTTTTCGAGACAGGGTTTCTCTGTAACTTTGGAGTTTGTCGTAGAATTAGCTCTTGTAGGCCAGGCTGGTCTTGAGCTCACAGAGATCCGCCTGCCTCTGCCTTCTGAGTGCTGGGGTTATAAAGGTGTGCACCACCACCATCCAGCTTCAAATTTTAATTCATAATCTAATATCTTATTGTCTCTGTCTATGGTGACTAAAAGTTTTGCTACGTATACTAGTATTCATTGGAGTCTATGGTTTCTAAGAATCTGCAGCATATCTGTGCAGGCCCTTCTGACTTTTAGAATCTCCATTGAAAAACTTATAATATGTCTGCCATTATATGTTACTTGGTCTTTCTCCCTTGAAGTTATTAATATTCTTTCTTTTTGCTCTATGTTTAATGATTTAGTTATTATGTGGGAAGAGTACTATCCTTCATGATCCAATCTGTTTATTATCCTGTAAGTTCTTGCACCTTAACAGACAACTTTAATTTAGGAAAATTTTCTTCTATGATCTTTTTGAAAATATTTTCTGGGCCTTTGAGCTCATTTTCTAATCCTTCCTCTATTTCTATTATTTTATGATTTGTTATTTTCATACTGTCCCATATATCCTGGAAGTTTTGTGTCAGGAATTTTTTAGATATACCTTTTCTGTGATTGATGTATCAATTTTTATATGTTCAATAACTGAAATGCTCTTCTCTATCTCATGGATTATGTAGTTTGTCTATTTAGTTCCTGATCCAATTTCTAAACTCTTCATTTCTATAATTCCCTCAGTTTATTTTTTCTTTATTGTTTCTCTTTCTCCTTTTTTAGGGTCTGAACAGTTTTGTCAGTTTCTTTAATCATTTTTCTATGACTTTATCTAAAGGATCCATTGATATCCTCCAATTGTTTGCTTGTATTGTCTTGGATTTCTTTAAGGGATTTATTCATTTCTTCTTTAAGGATCTCTATCAACTCGTACAGGTAGTTTTACAGTCTTCTTCTAGATTTATATCTATATTGGAATATTCATTACCTACTGTTGTAGGATAGCTGGTTTCTAGTACAGTCATATTCCATGATTCTTATTGTGTTTTATGATGCTTCCAAGGTATCTGGGTTTCAAATTATTATAGTTCTAGGTGCTAATTTATGGGATGGTCTGTGAGATGAACAGGAGTCATGAACAGGGGCACAGAAAAGGTGCAACTGGGATGAACCTGTAGGATTGGATCTGCTGTGGGAACATAGAGAGCAGGAAATGCTTATGGTCAGGCTACTTTGTGTTCTCATTTTCTTGAAATGACTGGCCAATGGATTGTTACCATTCTACATTGACTATGTGAGCAACACAAATTGGACTTGGTTTTATTTGTTTTTCTTCTGTCATTTGTGTGAAGTCACAAAGGAGTGGGCATGGATCTGTGACGCTTGGGCAGTGATCAAGGTGCATTTCGTGAAACTCCCAAATAACCAATAAAAATATTATGCTAAAAATGTTTATGTGCTTGTTAAGGTGACCCTACCTTGATTATTTATTTAAAATGATACTTACTCCGTTTAATAAGTTCTTGCCATTCAGAATGTAAGAAATATTCCTTATTTTATAATGATAAATTTTGGAACACTTGATGTTTGTTTTATTTTAATCACACAAACTTCAATATAACATATTTCTTGTAACTTTTAGTGCTAGATGATAATTTAATAATTAGACAAAAAAACAAATTATAATTAAGGAAATTAAACAGATGTATTTCTGTTTTCCTTAATTGCATAAATCATTCAGCACAGAGTCCCATGTTAATAAATATTTATTGAAAACTTAAGGCAATGACCGAAGAGGTAATAAATGACATAAAATGGATTACCCTTGCAGTGCAAAAGTTAAAAAGCTAATGAATAGTGAAAGGCACATAGAATTACAAAAAAAAAGAGCAAAAAATAAAGAAATGTGCTTGAAGCTAGTTCTAGAAAGGTAGAAAGGGATAAAAATCAGAATGACATTTGAACAAGTATTGGTATCAATGTCTGCTGTGAGTGCTAGGAGTGGAAAGGAACAAATTTAATATAAGGGACATTGGTTGATGTGGGATTTCCCTCTCAATGCTGTGATAACCATTAATGAATAAAGAAAGCTGGCTTGAGCCTAAAGCAATCAGAATTTAGCTAGGTGGAGAAAATTAAACTGAATGTAGGGAGAAAGAAGGTGGAGTCAGGGAGAAGCCATGGAGCCACCACAGGCAACAGAAGTGCTGAAAGTTTGCTGGTATTCCAAGACCTTGTGGTGATACACAGATTAACGGAGATAGGTTAAATTAAGATGTAAAATCTAGCAAATAAACTAGAGCTAATGGGCCAAGCAATGATTTAAATAATATATCTTCTGTGTGATAATTTTGAGAGTCTGTGTGGCTGGGAAATGAACAAGTGGTCTCCTTACAACAATTGGCAAATATTTCTGCTGTTTGCAAGCTAATTTATTCCAGCAAACCAAAACTAATTCAGGGATCAGCTAAAATCTGATGCAGCTGTCCTCATAACTGGATAGGATTAAACAAATTATTTATTACCACACAAGCCTCTCTGCCATTCTTTCAGCTGACATATAGATGTCTTCCAGTTCTTTTAATTTTCAATATAGTTGGGATACAATCACTGAAGGTGACATGTGGCATGTGTCACAATTACACTCTTGGGACCAAGCAGATGTTTCTAGAGAAATCATACAGATACCTAGAGGCAATTCTCTATATAAATGTTTTTGAATTGTTAGATCAAGAGATAATTTCCTATATAAGTGTTTTCAAATTATTATATCATATACATTCAGGTACCTAGATACAATTCTCTATATAAATGTTTTTTAAATTGTTAGATCATATATATATATATATATATATATATATATATATATTGGTGTGTGTGTGTGTGTGTGTGTGTGTGTGTGTGTGTGTGTATGTATGAACCTAGAGACAATTTTCTATGTAAACATAGATTGAAGCCTATATAAATATAAAAACAACAGAAACTATAAAAAATCCACTGGTCTCACTTAGAAGTCAAATCAATTTTCTCTAGGTATTTTCTGTGCTTATTTTGCACAACTAATTAAAGCTAGAGATGTTTTTCCTTCTCAAAAGACTTTAAACATGGGAATATTGATAACCATTGAAAATGATGAGATGACTTTATTAATTTGCCAAAATAGTACATTCTGCATAGGATATCACAGTAATTATAACATAGTCATATAGTAGATTTTGTTCCTCTTTGTATTTGGATATTCTGTTTTGAGCCCAAAAGAAAATTTAGATTTTCAAACTTAGGAAACTTTGAAATTGATATTCACATAAATCCTATAGGATACAGCAAGAAAATTTTATCAAACACCTTGTTGAAATTCATTTATATGCACTGAGTTTTTTTTCTGCTGAATTTTCTTTAGCCTTCAGTGAGCAGATTATTTCCAAATGTTCCTCCTATATAAATATACCAGAAAGACACCCATAAAATCAGGCATCATTTTAGGAAAGTATTAAATTTTTATAAGAGTATTATACTCATTTTTGATTTTATACTTATGCAGTTCAAAAAATTATAAAAAATGTATAAAACCAATTAATGAATTAAGGGACAAAATTTATGTGGATTAGTGTAATGGCAATAAAAATTGACAGAGTAAAGATTTACTAGGTAATCACCTAATGATTTGGAAACTAAAAATAAGAAAACAAGAAATGTGTTCTAGAAAATAGAAAGTGTCTAGAAAGATTTTGCAATAGATAGATGGATAGATAGAAAATCCCTGTTTAAATCTTACCATGAAAATTTAGTGTATTAGCAAATATCCATGTAAATAATACATAAAGTATATGATACATTTTATCTGTAATATATATATATATATATTTCATTTATATTATGCATTTATATGATGATAGTGGTATCATGTATTAAAATTTCTTTACCAATATTGGAAGTCAAAAATGTATTTTTGATATCAATATGAGAATCAATTTATTTTAAGGGGAAGAAATTCTTCAAAATATAAATGCGTTTTTAATTTCACTATTGTTTATGGACAGGAACTTGTTGGGAGCAGTGAGACCCCAGATTCTGAATTTCTTGTAATCCCCTGATCTGAGTGCCTACAGCTGCTCTGAGAACGAGACTTCCAGGAGTTCCTGATGGCAGGAGAGTGGTTTCTGGTGGGTTTGGCTTGGGCGTGGCTATCTCTATATAATCTGCCCCTGAACACAATAAAGGGGGCATTCTTGGGGGAGTTCTCTCTCTCTCTCTCTCTCTCTCTCTCTCTCTCTCTCTCTCTCTCTCTCTCTCTCTCTCTCTCTCTCTGTGTGTGTGTCTGTGTGTGTGTGTGTGTGTGTGTGTGTGTTTCTGTATTTTAACCTCCATCCCCCCTTGCCCGACACTCGCGAACTGGTTAATAGTGCACCGAGCGCAGACACGGGGGCGCGGTGTGCGGCAGGAACTGAAGCCATTTAGTTTCTAAAAAGAATAAGCTGGTAAACCTACAGAATTCTGTATAGTGTAAATAACCACATAGTTGGGACACTTTTTAAGGGCCACTAGAAAAGCAGGTTACTCTTACAGAGTCTCTCACTGGGAACTTTCAAACCACAAAGCATAATGCAAGGTCTGACCATTTTCCAGGTCAGGTGTATTAGTTAGTCTTTATGTACACTTACACATAAAAGTGGTAGATAAAAGTCTTGTGAAATCTCCAGGCCTACACTGCTTAAAAACCTGGAGCTTTCCCACTGAGTTTTCAAAGAAAACTGTTACTGACAGCAACTTTCAAGTCTAACAGTATGTTCCTCTCGCCTGTCTACTGCAAATACAGACTCTTGGAGATCAGATTTTTCTTAAAGAGACAAATGTAAATTTTCAATAAAAGGTCTGGAGAAACTGAACCTTAGCAAGGCCTTCACTCTAGTAAATAGCCTTTCATTTTGCTTGGCATCAAGGGATATTAAATAATTAAAAATCACTGTCAAACTATGGCAAAGATACTTATAAGGTTACTACCCTCAATATTTACAGTTATTATATGATTAAATTTCATAATACCCCATACGCGACTGCCAAGAGCTAAATTCAAGTGTACCCATTCATTATGAGATAATCTAAGCATGCACTATATATTTATCATGATATTCACCGTATTTGGGCTTTTGGCCTATTCCCCAAAAGACCTTCATTGCACGTGGGTCTTACTACCATGTGCTTATTTCTGCTTGTAACTTGCACACAGAACAGAGATATAGTCAGACACCCCAATCCAGCATCTACACAGAATATGCATTCACTTGGGAGAAGCCTGAATAATTCCTGTCTGCTCAGTTCTTTCCACTCTGCTGGTTGTTTAATCAGAGGGTATGAGGTGGAACGGAATGACAACCAGACCAAGGAAGGGTGCCTTTCCCGGGTAGTTCATGTTCCTCCTGTAGCATTTTCAGGCTCTGGCGACAGTTCTGTATTTCTCTCTGGCTTATGAGCTCAGCATATTAGAGCAAAAAATCTTGGAAGCAAAAGACTGGCAGGGCTATATCATCTATCCACATGTACACTGCCCGTCTCCCATTTAGTAATCTTAAACTATCTCAAGAATGTATGTATAGTTCCAGAGGGGGAAAAACCTCAATTTGATAATTTTGTGAATGGATATATACATATTTCAAAATAACCTGCTGGTGACTTAATTTGTGATATATTAATTCATTTCTTAGTAATTTAAAAATAGACAGTTATATATTTAATGCTAAAAACCGTATTTTAATGTCTCCTAAATATGGAAGTAACTAGTTGTGATGTCACCTCTACTAGATTAAGTAATACCCAGGAAGTTAACAATGTATACATTGAGTGCATCCCTAGAGTGTTTCCAGAGAGGAATAACTAAGGGAGAAAGACATCCTGATATAAGTGATATCAGATCATGGACTGGGGTCCTCCACCACATAAAAGGATTTTTAAAAAATGAAGTTTAGCTAGACTTCTGGATTTCCTCTTTCTCTGTACTGGTCCAAGGAGATTCAAGAAAGTAGCTTACTTAGAGTCACCACACATCACTCCTACTCCACTATGATGCACTGTATCCATTTAATGCTGAGACAAAAAAAAAAAAGGTTTTCCTTGCAAGGTTGTTTAATATTAGCAAGAAGTAAAGTCACTCATGTATACAATAAGGTTGAACAGATAATAGCAAAGCAAATGTACCCATCATACTATGAAAAATGTCATATTTTATTATCAAATTATCATACTATGTTTATACCTGTCAGACATAAAGAAACAAACACACTGAGAGTAAAAAAAATAAAAATAATGTTCAAAACTCTTTAGCTACATCACATGCGTTAAATTTAACAATTGAGATGTTTTACATCTCTAGCATTTTAATAAAAAACGCAGACTGTCTTTTTTCTATAGAGTAAAATCATTTTACGTCCAGGAATCCCCAAGGTCATGTAGATAACATCATGAAACAAGGTAAATAAGTAGCTACTTGTTATGTTTGCTACCCCAGTGACCCATTACCAGTCATATAATAAAATACACCTGATGAAAAATTCATCTTTCCTTTGCAATGGCATAGCAGTGGCTACGCAGAACGCTTATATCACATGGAATTTAAAAGTTAAGCAGCACTCACACTGTGGAGAAAAAAAAAAGTGCATCTCAGGTATTCATTCCAGTTTCTGTTCTGAATGATTTCTATTACTGTGTAAACGTGCCTTTTCAAGCAAGTGTGCTGCAGAAAAGCACTTAGACTCAAAATCAAACAATGAACATCACCGAGTTTCTGTTTAACATAAAATAGCTCATCTAAACTATAGGGTTTTGGTGCCTAGAGGCAAGGTCACACCCACTGTCATACTCTTAATGGGAGAAGACCTCCACTGTCAGTTTGCATGCTGTGACTGTTTCTGTCAGAATATCACTGGACCCCAACATTCCTGCTGATAGACTTGTCTGGAAGACAACCTCTGGTTATTATGGTATGTTGTATTCAGAGCAGATAACAGTGTGTGTTCATTTGATGTTTTCTGCTATAGGAGGTGCATTAGCTGAAAATGATCATATGCTGACTCCTAATCAAAGCTCACAAACACTCCCATGAGGCCTGCTGTCTGGTGCAATGTACAGATTTTAGAATACCTAAGGGTGTTTGCATAAAGAACCATGGCAACGTGAAAACATATTCTGGGTCCATTTCTCCTCATGTATTATTCTATGATAACTTTAAAGTCATAGATATATGATATCCATTTGTTTTTAGAAATACATTACTGAATATTCTGCCTTTTTCATATGCCTGAGTTTGAACACTTCAATAAATATCATCCAGAAATGCTTAAAAATACATTTAACAATTCTTTTTTTTTTTTTACGAATATAAAGACCCAATTTATTTGGCTTGTTTTGAGTAGGCAGGGCGATAGACTAGTCTGTAAAAAAACAATAAAAACATCATATTATATGTTCCCTGAGCGAAGTTCTTTGTCCTGAGCATGTAACAGTGACAATATTTTCGCATAAAAAATAAACCCCAACTTTAACCATAAGGTTCTGTATGTGCTCTTAGTAATTCAGTCTGGTCAGATGCTGAAAAATGTTAACTGCACCCATAAGGTCCATAGTTCAAGTGTTCCAGAGATGGCTCAGTGGTTAAGAGCACTGCCTGCTCTTCCAAAGGTCCTGAGTTCAATTCCCGGCAACCACATGGTGGCTCACAACCATCTGTAATGAGGTCTGGTGCCCTCTTCTGGCCTGCTGACATACAGACAGAATATTGTATACATAATAAATAAATATTTTAGGGCTAGAGAGATGGCTCAGAGGTTAAGAGCATTGCCTGCTCTTCCAAAGGTCCTGAGTTCAATTCCAGCAACCACATAGTGGCTCACATTTAACAATTCTTAAATGCAAGAAAATCTAAATTATATAAAAAGAAGCCTACTTTAACCTACCTCAATAGTATACTTATGTTTATTTTTATGAAATAATACTATGTAAGACAAAAATCTATGGAATAGTTTTTATACAAATGTCAATGAAAACTAAGACTTGAGAGGTATCTGCTGCATGCTTTACGGCACAAAGAATAGACTTGTCAGTAATACAGCTTAAAAACACTGTTTTCGTTAAGTAGCTCACATGTGTTCAAATGAAAAAGAATCCAAATGTGTTAACGTTCCCACAAGTTGGTAGGTTACAGTAAAATGTCTCTAAATCCTAAGGTAGACCTCTTTACCCCAAGATCAGTCACTTTAGTGGCACAAATTATAAATATCAAGGTGTCACAGCATACCAAAAAAGCTTATGATCTGTTACAGCATTTTTTTCTCATCTGTTCTCATTTATTTTTTGAACATGTCAAAAATTCTCCATTGTCAAAATCTAAAGTATATTCATGTCTCTGGATGTAATGTCATTCATTCATATGTTTAAATTGTTCTCTTATCTTTCAAATTGGGTTCTCAATAGTATTTCTTCTGTGGGCTTTGAGTTCATATTACATGAAATCTCAAATCACATTTTATCCACCAACACATAAGAAGCTAAAATATCCTAAACACTTAATTCATCTCTCTCTGAAACACTCATCATTTGCAAGAATGTATTTATCAAGTCACCGATTAAATAAATTGTACTATTCATATTTATCTCAACAGTCATAGTAATTGCTATTAGAATTTTATTAATACCCTGATACCTGACACCTTATTTTGTAAAAATTTTATAAATACCTGTGTATGGATACACACACACACACACACACACACGTTTTATGGAGAGAGCCCGCTTGTTCGTTTTGGCCACCCTGCTATCTTACACCCAAAATAACCACACATAAACTGTATTAATAAATTTACTGCTTGGCCCATTAGCTCTAACTTCTTATTGGCTAATTCTAACATCTTGATTTAACCCATTTCTTTTAATCTATATATCACCACCTGGCAGTGGCCTACCGGGAAAGATTCAGCATGTCTGACTCTGGGGGCTCCATGGCGTCTCTCCCTCTGCCATTCTTCCCAGCATTCAGTTCTGTCTTCTCCACCTACCTAAGTTCTGCCCTATCAGGCCCAAATCAGTTTCGTTATTCCTTAACCAATGAAAGCAACACATGAACAGAAAAACCTCCTACACCACACACACACACACACACACACACACACAACAGATCTTTAACATAAACTGAAAAATTACATACTATGCATAGAATTCTTGATTCCCCAATCATGTTATGTTATCTTAAGTTATGTTACATTATGTTATGTAGTGTTGGGTTGGGTTTTGCTGGCTGTGCTATCTATCTTATGCTAGGCTATATTGTTATGTGTGTTTTTCTTTTCTACAATTTTAGAACTCTATATCGGGTTTGAGAATTGTGGCAGAAAACTATAGTAGGAAACACCTGCTGGAGGTCAACTGAGTGTAAGTGGATAATTATGTGTTATCTGTTTTGCATCTAGATCATACCTGCTTGTCTCCAGCTGTGATCTTTCTGTGTAGTCTTTACAACTTATTAGTGTGTGAATTTTGTGACTCTCTTTCATATAATTTGCCACTGTATTTGCATCAATGCTTTTGACAAGTTAGTCTGACTCAAGTTTTGATAGCTTCAAGTAACTTTCATTAATTCTATGTCTTCTAATTGGAAAATATTACAAGTGGATTACAATCATAAAATAACAAATTTAATTCATCTTGAGATACTGTCTGAGGCTTAATACCAGAGTGAAATTTATATATTTAATACTTTTTTTCTAACCTAGGGATAAATACTGCCAAATATAAATGATTTTCCAACGTGATATTTATGAATGACATCAAGATTATGACACTTTTAGATGCCCTCTGAAAGAAGTATGTCATATTGACTAATGTAATTGAAACCATTACACAAGGTCAATTTGCTAACATTTATGAAGCATCACATGCACCAATGAGACTATATGAGATGTAGTGCCTGCTTCTCATCTTCTGAGTTGTCATAAAGGAAAGCCACCAATATTTTCTGGATTAATATTTTATTTCACTTAATATTAAAACTTTTTAAATTTCTGTTCAAGAACTTATGTCTCATTTAATTGTTTTATTAGTCATGAATATAATGTAGCAGCTAAACCAAGGGAAGTGTGCTCTCAGAAAAACTGGCCCCAATAGTGGAAAATGGTTTTATACTGCTCTGTAATATGATTTGTGTTTCTGATGAACTACAGATAGACATTGGTGGGAGTAGACGAATAAACGTGAAAGTAGTGTCATTTTTGGTACCTATGAAAAACTTCATATTGGTCTCAGTTATAGGAAAAAGTACAATATTTTCAGAAGAATTTAAGAGATTTCATTTTGGAGGACAGTGAAAGGGAATGATCAAGGATGGATTATGCATATGGCAATAAAGGGTCTGACACTGAAGAAAACCTCTGCTCACATCCATGCTTATCTTAATACTTTCCACGAAGGTCAGGTTATGTAATCAGCCTAAATTGCTTTTAAGAGATGAATGGAGAGGTGAGCACATCATCCATTGGTTCTCAGTTCTTGATGCTTTTGCAAAGGACCTGAGCTCAGTTCCCAGTACCAAAATGGCTATTCACAACAGACTGGAGGAAATTGAAAGTCTTCTTCTGGCCTCCTCTGTAACCCGGCATGGTGCTTCTGTCTATGTATTGCTTTTATTGGCTAATGAATAAAGAACTGGCTTGGCCTATGGCATGGGAGGAAGAAGGCAGAGTTAGAAGAAGCGATGGAGCCACCCTTATAGACAGACTTGCTGAAACTTTGCTGGTAGGCCTCGACCTCATGGTGATCCATACACAGAGACAAGATGTACATATATATTACTAAAAGGGATATATGGAAAATAAATGTGTATCTGTATATACATATACAAATGTACATATACATGTATGTGTGTATGTATATAACATACATGTTCCAATACCATTCAGCAATTAAGAAACAGTAGCTTTTGTACTGGAAAATTGAACAGGACTATAGACCATCATGTTAAACAAATCCAGATAAATAACAAAACACAAATACCATGCTTGGAAACAGGGAAGGGAACTATTTTCTTAGTGGAAAAGGACTAGTGAGAGGAAGAAGATTGAAAAGGAAATAATTCTAAGGTCAAAGAACAGGACACATGTGTGCATATGTAATAATCAAAAATTACACTGAATAATGGTATACATTAGTGAAAAATACTAAATTCATACCCTAACCTTATTATATAAACTAGAAATTACTAAAAAATACTTAGGTATTAAAATATATTAAAAATACTCCATATAATCATTGTTTCTACTACGGCTTTAAATATTAGAAAAGAGATTATATTTGCTAATGTTGATAATGCAGCAACACTGGGGGATTTTTACAAATAGGTTGATGCATTAGTGAAATAAAAAATCTAAAGCAAGATTTTATTTTAGTTATTTATTTATCTCATTCATTTTGCATTGTTTTCATCATTTGTGTACTTTCAATTTTACCTGTAACAAACACCATTAAAAGATGAAAATTGCTCCCAGGTATATTTAAAACTAAATTTATAGTTATGAGAGCTTAATAGTTACTGATAAACTATCATAAAGCAAGACTCTTAATTTTATTTCTTTGAAATCTGTATTTCTGTTCTGGTTTTATAAGTTTACCAATCACAGTATTTTTATTATTATTTAATGAGCAGATCATTTTTAAATTAACTTCTCTTGCACTTTCTATTCAGTAGGAACATATATATAGAGAGTCAATTTCATTATGAAAACATTAAATAAATAGCCTATCACTTTAGTATCCTTTGCAAAGTGGCAAATTAGTTTATCTGTCCTCTGATAACTAAAAGCTTTGATAAGTCATGCAGTTATTTTGCTTTGACTTTAGATAATGCATTTTTAATATGTAAACATATTTCTATTAAGGTACTGTGCTAAAAAACCTTTGATTATTGAAATGCAAATAGTTTATTTTGTTCATATCAGAGACTAATTTACAGGTCAATTTGGAAGATAGAAGAAATGTAGCTGATTATCCTTTCCTTAAACTGCTGTAGGAAATATTCCTTGTGTTACCTTCTAACTGCGAAAGCCTAAGGCTTAATAATTGATGGGTTTATCTGATTTGACTCATATCTACCTTTGAGATGCTTAAGTTTTCAATTTTTAAAAAGTAACTTTACTTATTTCTTCAAAACATCTGTGAAGGAGGTCTTAAAAGCACAATCAGATAGACGTGTCTCTGTTTTGAATCAGTAAGTTTAGAATTTCCATTAACTTGTAATATTTATCCTTAATTATAGTCATGCTAACTCTCAGAAAAAGAAAATGTATTATGCATTATGCTCATTTTAAGTTAGAAGAAGAATATAAATAGCTAAAGTTTGATTTTATTACCATATATTTTTTCTTTATTTTACTTGCCACCCCAGTAATTCTGCAAAGATCTTCATATTCGTCACAAACACAAAGAAACAAAAGGTGCATGAAATGATTAAATTACTTATCACCTCATTACGCCACCCATTCTACAAATGAGGAAATTCAAATATCAAGATGAGGCATTTTCTTTTGAAGTTCACACAGGATGAATGTGGAGATTACGTTTTTTTTCCTGATTCATAAACTATGTCGATGTTTAAATACAAATGAAAAGTTGAGTCATCATAACAGTACTACACAGAGAATACAACAAGAATTTCCCTTTATTCTGAAACCCCTCAATACTTATCAGCTTCCCTGTAGTACAGACACTGTGCTAAAACATCCACTCAAAATAGAAATGATGGGTGGTAGAAATCTTTCTATATGTGTCTCTAAGCTTAAAGAAAATGCAGTCCTTTTCTTTGCTCTTAAGTCATTGATGGTAGAGGTATTGGAGAAAGAGGACTTTTTGAAGGAGAAGGTATTAATCATTTAAATATTCCTTTCTATAAAATCAAAACCAAGAATAAACTATGGTAATTCCAAAGAATACATAGAAACAAAAATATCTTATTTCAATATGTGTGTCTACATTAAATCCATAGGTGCCTCATCTAAAATAAATGCTTCACTTTACATACAGGAATAACTGTACTATGTAGTACTTTCAATTTCACACTTTACAGCAGGAAGGAGAAACAGCTCAAGAAACAATATGCTCGTGTAACAAGCACAAGGGTCTGAGTTCAATGCTCAGAAACAAAGTGGAAAAATAATTGGTAAGGTGGCACAGACGTCTAATGACAGTACCAGAGAGATGGAGACCAGCAGATCCTTGGTACTCACTGACAAGCCGAGCTAGCCTACCTTATATGTTCCAGACCAATGAGAAACTCAGTGAGAAATGATGTGAATAGAGCCTGAGGAATGGCCTAGGTTCTGCTCTCCATCACTGTCAAAGACTGCAAAGTAAAACTCAGGTAAAAGGAAGTAGCGTCATGATTGGTTGGTAGAATGCAATGCCAAAATAAGTCATTAAATGTTAGGAAAAACAAACAAACAATGCTATTTTGAGGAAAAACACAGCATATTCTTTATATACATTGTGATTAATATCATAGAGAAAATTTTAGTGTGTATATGTTAGCAGAAAAATGAGTTGAAAAACTCAAAAAAGTTAAAGATACCTTTGTGCTCGTAATAAATATTAAATAGCCTACCCATAGTGTATGCCGTGTGGTAGGTGTGAAATGCAAGGGATTATTTTATATTTTTTCACTATATATCATAGAAATCTTCATAAAGTAACTATGCATTCATGTTTCAATTTTATAGCAACACTTTGTCTTTTACATGTATCCTGTACATTTGAAAAAAAGAAAATTTGTTTGAAAATAGGAATACAAATTAAAATAAATAATTCACCGCAGAAGTTTTGATCACTTAGTACACAAGTTCATAGTATAATACAAAGGCTGACTGCCATTAGAAATTAAATTATTTCCTTGATGGAAAAAGGGTGCAAAGCTAGTGATTAACGGGAGAGAAAAATTATGGATGCATATTTATTTATTATTAGAACATTATCTATAAAAGATACAATTGCACACTCGGGAGGCAGAGGCAGGCGGATCTCTGTGAGTTCGAGACCAGCCTGGTCTACAAGAGCTAGTTCCAGGACAGGCTCCAAAACCACAGAGAAACCCTGTCTCGAAAAACCAAAAAAAAAAGAAAGATACAATTGCAGTTTTCAATACAGTTTCAAAAAATAGTAGACAAAGTATCTATATAACAAGCAGGGATTAGCCACCAAGTTAATTCGCTGGCTATTACAACATTCTCCATTGCCAAAATGTGTAAAAAAAAAAAAAGAATCTATCACATTTCTTGTGAGTTTCCATTGATTTCGAAAATCAATTCTGTACTAAAAGCCACTAAAACATTCATTACTTGGGTCTCTCTGAATATAGTGAGAGAAAGTACAAGTAATGAGTATAAAGAAAAGGGAGAATTCTCCTTAATGCACTGGGAAGCAAGCCTGTCCTTTTTTCCATTTTGTCTATCAGCATGACTTACTTCCACCTTTTCCTTGGGCTCATTGAGCTAAATTCACTCATAAAACATTTTTAAGAAGCCAGCAAATAGTCCCTTGGTTTCTGGGAACAAGAAACACTACCTTTAGTTCACCGAAATGAAAAATAATTCTTGAATGTGTCAAGAAATTACAGATTCACCTATCTCACAGGGCAGTGGGAAACTCATTATGGCCTTCTCTTCAATTTGAAGCTGGGATGTTTAAGACACTGCAGAATCATTTCTTAGGCATTGCTTCCCATTTGTTTCAGTGTAGATTAAGGAGAGGCAAATGATTGCACTAGAGCAGGAAATTGGAAAACCATCTGTTTCAGCAGAAGAGAGAAAGAGAGTAAGGGAGAAATAGAAACATGCAACAGTGTACAAAAGCATAGAAAGAATAGCGCTATTAGGCTTTTTAGAAAAGAAGAGATGGGAAATAAAGTTGCTAAATTGGCTTTCAGAGGAATAAAGAAAGTTGTTAATCCCGGTAACAGTCTGGGAGTGACTGAGCATAAGAAAGGGAGGTTACATTAGGATAGATTTCTTAAAGAGGCATTTCAGATCTGATAAATGCTTAAATTTTACCTTTTTGAAATGAGGATAAGTGCACTCCTTCATTTCAAGAGTGTCTTCAGTGACATACTATAGATGGAACTCATCACAAAATATGATGATCATGTAACAGAGAAACAATTAGAAATTGCACAACAATGAACACCATTTATCAGATCACTGTTCTGTTAATAAATGTTATTTTACAATATATCCAATTTCTTCGTACAGAGGATAGTATACAGGTCTTTGCATGCAGTAGTCAAAGGCTATCTATCTGAGCTATAATCTGAGCCCTCAATAATCTGTAGTATTGTGAAAATTATGAAAAAGTCAGAGAAGTTCAGTAGATTTTATACAAACATAGAAGATTTATTCTTCTCTTGACAAGAGCAAATAATTTTAGTTCATTTTGTGTGGTGTGGCTACTTTTTTAATTAGCTAGCTCTCCACTTTATTCTGTTGATACTAGTAATTAAAAGTTCATCTTTACAAACACTCTTGTATTGGGGGGAGAGTGCAAGGTTATAACACAGAGCAGAAAACAGACATCCACATTCAGTAATGAGCAAAACCACATTTTAACATGTCATGAAATTTTCAAGGACAGCTTAAACTACAAGAATCAAAATAAATACTTGTTACTTTCACAAGGCATTTACAAGCTTGTAGAGTTTTGCTGGAAACTACAACTAGTTTCCTGTTCTGACTGACCACAAAGAACGCTCTTGAAGTGCTTCTTTTAGGTAGGTGTTTCCGTAAATGCTTTTTACATATTTTTTGTAGAAAGTAATACAAATGTATTCTTGCATTATAATTAATATACTGTATTTGTTGATTATTGTATACTTTACCTGTTGATTTATATTTTACCTGTTTGGTGGAAAAGCCCTTGCAATGCATTATGAAAAAACCCGACCTATATATATTTGGGGTCGAGGATATGTTTATGCTTTTTTCACAGAAAGAAAATAAAAGCTGGGCCTGATGTCGAGGCTGCGCTGCGGACACAGAGGAGTTCCTGAGGCGATTGCAGAGAGGTCCTTAGTCTGGCTTTTCCTGCCCCCAAGGAGAGGAGTCCCTGATAACAGAACCTGCTGCTCCACTCTACAGGGTGTCAATTCTGCCTCCTGAGTCCAGGGAGACCCGGCTGAGATAATGCCAGGATGTGCTTCAGATAGCTGAATCCAGCTCACCTCACCCAGGAATCCCACCGGCCCTGAAGCACAAGTGCTAAACTGCTTCTGCAGCTTGAACTCTGGTCTGCTTTGGAGCTGAGATGCAGACTGGACATCAGACTGTTTTAATCTTTGGGACACAGAACTCATTTTAATTAAAATACCAACCTCTTCACTTAAGAAGGGGAAAGATTGGGGTTCCTGTGACTGTTGCTCAGAGTCTGGAAATGGTGGTATTTGACAACAATGTATGTCATTGTACTCTTACTGAAATTGATCTAATGATATTTGTAACTGCTTATAGATGTTGGGAAAGGTTTGACACATGCTGTAAAGTGTTTGGGTTTAATGCATATGTTAAGAATTTTAGATTTTGATCCCTTTTTCACCTCCCTAATTGATGACAGGCAAGCACACGTAACTTTTTGTGGAGTAGGCATTTAGGAAGGAGGACATACCAAGGGCCAGACTAAAAGGTGAATACTGGGTTTGGAAGGTGCCCCTTTCTTCTTGTCTGGAGATGGAGTTATTGGTGCCAAAATTATATCATATCTTTTGTTTAAGGAGCACCTCACAGATTTTTCATTAATGATAGATACAGGGGCCCAATGACGGGAGTTAGTGTGGATCCTCACCTAAATTTCAAACCATACAGAGGCCGTACAGGCCGGCTCAACATGGCATGGTTTTTAGGTACGAGGGCGCTCTCCACATAGCCTAAGACAGGGTGCCCTGTGATCTGCTTACTTTAATCCTACTAGATACCTTTTATTTGAGAAGCTCCAAGAAACTAATGCTACTCATAAGGCACCCCTCTGTTCCCAGGAGAGGTAAATTGCTTCACCAGTCGAGAGGAGGGTCTCTCCTTGTCCCAGTCCCTTCTCCTTTAGATCTGACACCATGGTTGACTCTGTCTTGGTGCCCTCCACCTATAACTACTTGCCTTTATATAAGAAAGGAGGAATATGTTGGGAGCCGTTTCCCCCTAAAGATTGTTACAGAAACCATCACCTTGGGGAGCCTGCAGGGAACCCCAAACCCATAATTATGTTAAGAATAGTCCTATTGGCAAAACCTGCCCCACACCCAATTAGCTATTCGCTAATTGCTAATGAACCTAATCTGATAGCGGAACTGCCTTAAATTCCAGCTATCCAGGGAACTAGGTGTGGCAACTCCTGACTTCTTGGCCTACCTGACCGGATGTAGGTTACGTGACTGGGACCACGCGGCCAGATTCCATGCTCCTGTGCCCTGCTCCCCAAGCCCTCATTCAGGAGGTATATAAGTTGTTACCCTGTCCCTAATAAACGGAGGCTTTGACAAAAAAAAAAAAAAAGTGGTCTGCCACTCACTTATTCTCTCAGGAAAAGCCTCACAAATTTAAAACCAATCAAAATGGGGTTGGTTACCCTCTTAATACTTGTGCTACTATTGCATCACTGTGTCTTGCATGGAGTTTTCTTGGATAGGTAACTGAGATTGTATCTGGGTGAGATCAGTCATTGCTTTATTCTTTTAGCATAATGCATAGTACTTTTTTTGTATTGCTAATCAGAGGAAGTGAAACTTCTAGTTGGGCACCATATTAACTTCTTTGTGTTCAATCACATTGACAAATGCTTTTCTCAGCAATAGGGCCTTACCATCAGATCATGGCGAGAAACCAATAACCTTGGCGATATGATGACTGCTATCATAATTTTTTTGATAGGAGAGAACAATTGTTAGTTTTGAATACTGCTATAGTAAGTGCTTTGAGTAGAATGTCAGAGCCTAGATGTGGTATGTTTTGTCTAAAAAATGTAGGCTTGGCAGAAAGGACTGCCCACTGAGGGATCACATTGGCTCAGAAATTACTTCTTGTGTTCTGTGTACTCCATTCCCTAAAGTTAGAGTCATTTGAAATTTAGTTTATAATCTGGGTCAAATTACCTTAATTAATTAAACATGTAAATAAATAACCCCCCCCCCAAAAAAAAAAAGACAAAAAGATTATTTCAGCTTTTGTGGGCTGTGCGGTCTTTGTTACAATACATTTGCTCTTACCTACCACTGTAAGGTAAACTTTTATACACGGCATACAAATTGTATGAGTATGGATATGCTAAAAATAAAATTTTATTTTTGAACATTAAAAAAAAACAAATGTATTCTTGCTTAACAACAATGGTTTTTATGGCAGATCAGAATAAACCAGGCATTATTTTTAGTACAGCATTCAAATGGGTTTATGACCATAAATGTAAATTGCATATGATGCAAAAACAAATGCATCTGAAGAAATTCTCAATCATCTCTGTCCATGTTCATAGACTATGTCTAGATTTCTAGTTCTAGGCTTCATACAAATATATTTGCAAAATTCTATGATTAATTGATAAGAATGTGTTGTATGAACAATATATTCCATTTGGCTACTATTATTAATTATTCAACTATTAATAAATAACTTCAATTAACTGAGTCTAAATTTTTGTGTACAATGTTGGGACAAAATATGTATTCTATTTGTATCATTGCAATGTTCAAGAAATGGTATTTGTACTATTCCTGGGACAGGAGCTAAAGCATAGAGACCAACAATAAGTGAATAATTAGTATGATTTTAACCTTCCAAACATGGAAAACAAGCATGCTATAAAGCTAAAAATACTAGTGGATTTGTAAGTTCAAATCCATTGTTTATTTCTTGCTCTGCAATGAGATCTAGACCACAAATAGTTCTGAGGAATATTGCTCACTAACATAATTTATGAACAGAGACCTGAACCTGCTTTCTATTTCATAGTATGAACTTCTTAAGCATTCCTGTAAAGAAAAATATTTTTAAAAGGAAAATGCATATAATATACAAAAGTTTGGGATTTCGCCATGGACTTGGGCACATTTCATTATAGTCTTCAGAAAGCTACATTCTCCTTTGCTTTCTCTGAAATGGCAATGAATTTGTTATGCTTACAAAGGAAATGAGAACACAAGAAGAAAAATTTATCTCAGTTTTCAGGTAAAAAAGTCAATATATGGATTGACCCCCTCTGAAATTCTAGTAATGAGGCTATTGTAATTTAAATTCTCTCTGTAGTCAGAAAAAAAAAAGTGCCAACAAATATTCTTGGTTTTGCTAATGAGTCTTTAGCTCTGTGAAAGTTAATATTCCTTTTAAGGTTCTTGTCATTTTATCTATTATCCAAGAAAATGAACATAAAATAAATCGACAGCTGTCCTTTACACACAAGGTTACATGAGACGTGTTTATGTTAGAAAATGGATAGTATTTTATTTAATAAATGAACTCATTAGAAATTTTAGAGATTATTATTGCACAAAGAAATTCTGCATGACAAAGGTCAGAAAACTCAAGAAAATATTCTGCTCAGTGACCCTGTGAGAAATATCAATGAGCAGTCATTTTTCCTTTTGTTCAGCTTCACATCAATCAACCACAATCCTTTAAAATGCCTGAATGTTAAACAACTTAAGTAGTGACCACAAGATAGTGGGGATGGTTAAGAGAAGACTATTTTTTTTGGAGTTTTTTTAAAATGTTTTAAACTTGCTTATTTTCAAATGCACAAGTTAACGTTTTAAGCTACTCTACCAGAGCAAATATAGAAAATTTGCATTTGTAAAAATGCAACATATTCATATGGAAGATAACAGTTATAATTAGGCATCATGATTATTAGTGATATGTTTACTAATTTTATATCCATCAAAAATCTATAAAGTCTTACCTTCTCTAAAGCATGGGCATTTTTTTCCTTTAGCTCTCCATTGCCCATTTGGATTTTTGGCATCATTCTTTGATGAACAATATTAATTGGAAATTTTGCTATAGCCAGACTCTTATACATCACAAAAGTAGCTTTCATTCTCAGTAATTGCTATAGAGGTAGAACTTGAACTTGAGTTTGCCCCTGTGGAATAGCCTTACTTGATTTGTCTAAGTCGCACAACAGAATAAATAGTTCTCTTAACCAAAGAGCTGGCAGGCCTGTCATCACTTGCACAGTAAGCACCTGGGTAAGAATGTAAGTAGCTGATTATGGAGAATGTCTTGGCCATTTCTCAAGTCCCACTGAGTCCAGTAATATGTATTGACCAAGAACAAATGTGTTTCCTCTCCATGAGCCATACTTTCATGAAAGTTTTATTGTTTCTACCTCCAGCAGACAGAATGCATTGTGATGCATCAGCAGGGAGATCTGACAGAGCTTGATAATCTCTAAATGACACCAATGCTGATTATGATCTCAGGTCCCTGAAATGCTCCTTTAACAGTTTTTCTTCAGCATTGTGACATAGTAACCTTTGCTTTGAAGTAAGAGCAAGACCTATGAAAATAACCATATCAGATAAAAGAAAAAAGAACTTGTGAAACATGCCTTTACTTTATAATAAAATGAAACAAAAATCATGATGGTTATCTGTTAAAATTAATGTTTTGCTACTCTTAGTTCTTAGAAAATGATGTTAATAAAAAGTTGAATGGAAAAACAAAAGAAAAACTAAGAAATCAGGTTTCTTATAAGGATGATTTTTTATCATAGTGAGTGAGATAATGCAGAGTCAGAATTTTAATAACTACCCTGTAATGAGCCAAAAGCTCCCCTAATAAACACTCTAGGCTAACTAAATAAATAAACCCATTGCTATCATTGGGTTACCTGTTTGAGAGTTGTTGGCCTGTGGGAATGGATTCATTAACCTCTTACCAACCATTACAGGCTATAACCATTGCCCTTGGTAATCCCCAAAAATCTTTTAGCAAGACCTGATTCCTGAAGAGAATGCATACATGTCATGAGCAGTTGTCAGGAGCTACTGCAGGCCATGATGTAATTGCAGCTTATAGCAATTGATACATAGATGTCAACCCACTAGAGGAAGTATTGCCTGATGGGGTACCCTGTCATCAAGGCTTGTGGACTGCTGACTCAGAAAACTGTTGCTTTCATCTGTAATTTAACCTGTGCAATAATAACTATGATATCTGCCCATTACCATGTATTTTCATGCAATGTGTATATGCATTCTCATAATTATATATAAATATTATGGGCAGAAATATTGGTGAGTGGTCAGAAAAATAAAGTATTGGTATATAGCATTGGTATATAGAGTATATACTGGGCCATGATTCATAACTAGACCTATTTGTCCCACAAGTATTGTAGACGTTTAAAAGCTTGTTTTGTTTCTTTTGGCTCAGACTAGCTGCATACTATTAGTTCACTTTCACCTCAAAGCAAGTTCAAACAAGATTAAAGGCTTTTTGTAAATAGATCAAAAGTTTAAAACTTTACAGCTATGCACAAAGTCAGAGTCAAAGATGTCTAAACAGGTAACTATCCTAAGTACCCTAAGAAAAGTATGTTAATTCTTTGCTTGCCAGTTCTATTCACAAATAGACCTATGTTTCAAAGTTCATTACTGGATAGTGTGTCCCTCCATCTTGTGATGGTCTCATTCCTGTGACCTTGAACCTTGTGTTGCCATCACAATTGCTTGGTCCCCTATCGCTTACCTTAGGAATGTGCTTTTGACCAATTGGAGGTACCTCTTATAATTTTTTATTGCTCAAGAATCCTATAAGAGGAAGAGATTTTAGACTAGAAGCAAGGAAAAGAAGCTAGGAAGAATTAGAAATAGGACAGGAGAATTAGAATTGTGACATAAAAATAAAGAGAGTGATTTGGAAAAGCACATGTGGGAGAGTTTGTTTCTTTGCTCTCAGATAGCTAGAGGAAAAAGTCATTTTTCCTTGCTGTTGCTTCTATTCTGAACCCTGAGGAGAGTCTTGAGACACAACCCTTAAGAATCTCATTGTATACGTGAGTCACAGAACATGGGTGAATTACCTGATACTCAATTCACAGCTTTGCCTGCTAACTAATACTGAAGGGGCTATTTGTACCACAGGGATGAAAAGTAATCACAATATTACACATCTAGGACTCCTGATATCGACAGTGATGACTGGTCTAAAAGATAAGGACCTTGGTGAAGTGGTTGCATGAATGTTTTGGGAGTGAACAAATGCTTCTTTGTTGAATTTATGGTTAGCCTCATATTCTGAAAGCCATAATTGAAACTATTGGTGGGACCAGGGACCTATGGTTTGGTAGGTCATAGATTCTGGGGAAAAGCATTTGCTGTTATTCTGCTATATGGACATTTTAATAAGCCAACTCTGAATGGATTAATGCTATACAATAAATTTGCTTTATCAGGGAAGCTTCCTCTTTCCACATATAGTGATAAACTCAGAAACCAACTACTACTCATGAATATGAGATTTGTAATGGTCAGACCCAAATAGGTCATTTATATCATATCATATATAACAATGTTCAGTGGTTGTTGTGGTAGAGGGGAAAGAAACATTGTAAAAACCATGTGTAAAAATGACCATAGAGAAATATTATTTTTTCATTCAATGAGGCAGTTGCACATTTGAACTCACAAGACTTACTACAATGTAGACCTGTACAGTCCAAATATAGAACAGGAGATTGACTTGACATTCAATCTTTGAATAAGGGACTACTGAAAATTGATAATTTCTAGGAGGGGAAAAGTTAGTTTTCTTTATTAATGTAAGATAACAGGGTTCATAACTACCCAGTATAGATAAAGATCCAGGATCTGCTTTCCCATAGAAGAATATTTGGACAATACAATTTTGAATCAGTGGGTTTTGAAAAAAAGCAAAAAGGGAGTTAGATATATGAACATAACTCATTGTATATATGTATTCAATTCTCACAAGAAAAAACTTATATTGTGATAAAAAAAATCTTCCAAATACTATTATTTCATACATTTAGAAACTGTTCATTCGAATAAAAATTACTCTCTAAGGGAATGACACTTTTAGTAGGTGTTGCCTTATTGAAGTAGATGTGAAGTAGATGGAGGAAGTGTGACAATATGGAGGCATACTGTGAAGTCTCATGTATGCTCAGATCATGCCCAGTCAGATGAACTACTCTCTGTGGCTTCCGTGTTAAGGTGTAAGAATTCGTAGCTCCTTCTCTAGCACCATGCCTTCCTAGATGCTGTCTTCATTCCCATGCCGACAATGGATTAAATCTCTGAACTGTAAGAGAGCCACCACTATTAACTTTTTTACTTTTTAAAGGTTGATGTAGCCATGCTGTCTCTTCACAGTAATAAAAACCCTAAGACAGAAGTTAGTACCAGCAGTGGGGTATTGCTGTAATGGACCTGGCCAAATTTGTGGAAGATTGTGGAAAGACTTTAGAATTTCGGGCTGGAAGAGCCATTGAGCTTCAAAAGTTCTGGGAAGTTATTTAGTAGTTTGAAAGGTAAGAATATTGAGAGGATTTCAGAGATGAAGACCTGACCTGTGACATTTCAGAGGGAAGTTATAAGGCCCTACGAGGGCATTTGTTTGTTTGTATTATGATTCTGTGGTTCGTCGTAGCGGCGGCTGAAAAATCAGCTGTGATGAACTAGGTACCAGAGCTACAAAAAGAAAACTTTGCTTTGCTGGTATCCTTGATCAGCTGGAGCTAAGAAATCCATGGCATTTAAAAGGAGAATAAACAGCACTGAGGTGAAATATTGGAAGTATTTTCTGAGAGCACAACGAGCCTCTCTTCCAGAGGCACCCGTGTTGATAGCTGAACTCAACAATGTGTAAGCGTCATTCAGATGGTACTGATTTTAAACTCATGAAAGGGTCAAGGAAAACAGATAATCTTGGCACTGTGAGACGCCAAGAGAGGCCACTGGTAAAGGTGCAGCCTCAGTAGCAGTTGCAGGCTCAGGATGCAAGGAGTTATGCAAGTAAATTGAGGATTGACATCATGAAGAGTGCCTCTGATAGATTATTGGTGAAAGTGCAGCCTAGTTGCAGCAAAGGAACACAGAGAATAGTAGCAGGGGTGGAGTGGAGGCAGCCAGAGCCTGGAAGACAAGCTATGGGTGCTCCAGAGGGAAGAGTTGGAGAAATGACCCGAACCATTTGGAGGAATTCAGAAGATTATGAGTGAATCCCAGATAACTGCCCATTGAGTTATTTATACCCTTGGAGTTTTGTATTGCTTTGTTTAGATTGTGACAGTGCCCTGGTTCTTCCCTCCTGAAGAACCAATGAGACAGCCAAGCCCTCCCTCTGGCTGGAGAGGCTTCTACCTAGATTTTGTTGTCTCATCCTTGTTAGCTTTGAGACTATCCTTCAAACTTGAGCCAGGCTTTTCTCTGTCCTACAGGCCTCGAGGTACAGGTCCTGAGATAATTTTGGCCCAACAATTTTAATGTGAGATCCTGTGGATGAATAAGAGAGGAAAAACTGTAGCTCAATAGTGGTGTGTTTACGTGTCAAGTTGGCAGGGTGTCAGTTGTACTGGCTGGTTCTTTGTATAGACTTAACAAAGCTAGCATCAACAGAAAGGAAGAAGCTTTCGTTGCGAAAATGTCTCCATGAGATCCAGCTGTAAGGCATTTTCTCAATTGGTGATCAATGTGGGAAGGTTAATCCCATGGTGGAATATGCCATCCCTGGTCTGGTTGTCCTGGTTTCTAAAAGAAAGAAGTCTGAGCAAGCCAAGAGAAGCAAGCCAGTAAGCAACTTGACTCCATAACCTCTCTGCCAGCTACTGGCTCCAGGTTCAGCCCATTGAGTTCCTGTTCTGACTTCCTCCAATAAAGTGACTGTTAGCAAGTTTCCATATGTGGTAAAATCTTAATATTTCTACTTTTGTAGTATTTTTCAAAGTGTTCATTTTCTTAATGACACTACAACATTATAAGCTTGTTTAGTTTGCACAAAGTTCTTGTTAAATTCAAACATCAAACTAATTGCTTTTATTGGTTTAACAAAATCTAACACATTGAAAACATTTACTTAAGGATGAACAGTGCATGTTTTCTCTGGTTTGGTAGTATGTATGCGTGAAACTTGATATAATACTTAAAGTTAAAAACTTAAATTGTGTGAATCATATTGACAATGCTACAAATTATAGTTTTATTTGTATTCTTTCAAAATTATTTATTTATTGTGTGCATGTATGTTTTGGAAATGAACTTATATAGATATATGTATATGAGCGAAAACAATTGCCATAGCACACCTCTGGAGGTCAGAGACCAACTTTGGGGAGTTTGTTCTTTGCTTTCACTGATGAATGGATTGAACTGAAGTCCATGGGCTTTGGTGCCAATCACTTTAGTGCACATATCTATCTGGTCTGCCCTTCGTTGTTTCAAATATTGATGATCTTTAAATATGTTATTACTTTAGAGTTGCATATAACATAGGTGTTATGATTAAGTCCTCCTCCTGCCTTCCTATGCAAAGCTCTTGTATTCCTTGCTACTATTATTTTCTTTTATTCACAGAGTCTACATATTCTTGATAATATATACTCATGTGTGTAAGGCAATCCATTTTAACAAGGGTAGGCACTCAAGGGCCACTGACTTGAACAAAATTTACTTTTTCTCACCCAGCAGCCACTAATTGCGAAAGTCTCCAAAGCTAAGTTTGTGATTTCTTGACCATCTCTACTCTCCAGACTGCGAGTTGTCTCTGAGCTTGTAGTCTTGTGTATGATGCCAAAATTCTTAAGAGTTTATTGGTACAACTGTCTTGTCCAGAAATTTTTTTTGTAATTTTTCTCCTTTTTGTAATTTTTTTCTCCTACAATTCTTTCAGACCTTTTCTATGGGAAGGAATGCGATATAGATGTAGAATTAAGTCTTAGTATCCCCCAATCTTTTATTTTTTGCAACTTGACTAGTTATGGTTCTCCATATTAATTACTATAGACTGAAAAGGAAATGTCTCTGAGAAGAGTTTGAAAATTTACTGTTCTTAGGTATTATAATGAGTCATTAGGGGTCAGTTTAATACTCTGTCAATTTACTCAAATAATGATAGTAGGCCATTTCCGATGATCTATGATCTAGTTAGGCTTCCCTACCATCCATGTCAGCAATGGATTAATAGCAGTGGAACAAATATTAAATATAATCCAAAGTATTTGGTTACTTCAGTAATATTAGTACTACTGTTCCACCAGTAGTTGTATCTTCACAGGCCAGTTTTAAGTGTACCTTATAGATTACACAGCTAGGAACAACTGACAATTTCTTTTCTCTCCTGGTTTGTGTCTCGTTTTTCTTTGCTGAAAAAACTAACTTGTAAATAGGAAGCTGCCAGGTCTCTGCTGTCTTGATTTTTTAAAGGCTTGTGGTTCCAATATAAAATCAGTGATGTCCTCAGCAATAGCATCATACATCTAAGTTCTGGATGGAGTCAAAGAGTAACAACCACAGCCTGGGAAACTTGGTTTTCTGGGATATTTATGAGTTTCCTGACATCAGATCCACAGAGTCCCCACAAGGAGATCAAGTCCTGTATGTGAAAGCATAGTGCCTTTATTCTTTCACAAGATCACAGACTGGGACTCCCTGGGTACTCAACATATTGGCATGATTGGAGAGCCCTGAACTCAGTTGAGTTGGGGTTTTTATAACAGGAAAGGTAGGGGCGAGGGGTTTCTAAGATTCAAGATGCCTAATTGCCTGACATTGGTCTAGGATGTCCTGGTAAAATACAATGGGTGTGTACTGGCACATGATCCTATCTACAATGGTTGGAACTTTAAGAATTTCCTTTGGATGGTCTGTTTCTGGGTGGAGCATGGCTAGACTCAGTTTGTTCTCTTTCTTGGAACAAGGCATTGTCTTAGGGTAAACTGAGACTCAGGCCTACATTTTTGTTTGTCTAAAGGGCCTGTCTTGGCAGGTGTATACCAAGCTGCCCTGGGTCCTACAAGATTAGCTCAATTATTTTGTGAGATAATTGAAATGTATAGTTTCATTCTAAAAGGATTCATCTATTAAATGTCAGTAGTTAAAGCATCTGGCATTTTTCAAAAACGTGCTCATTTAACTTAAATGAGAATATGGTATACTTAAGTACATTCAATTCTTCAAAAATGTAACAGCATCCATTCATTAAAGTAAAGTAGGTACATGTGATCATGGGAAAATACGTCACCCAAAGGGTTGACATACTTTTTACTGATAAAAATTTAAAGAAAACATGGGTCACTCAAGTGTTTAACTGATAAACTCTTTAAGTAAGACTTCATGATGGCAAATAATGTGAAAAATTGCGAGTATGGATGATTACTTTTACAAATTGGTCAGTACTTCAGTAATGCTCAGTGCTTAGAAGGATTAAACTAGTAATTTAGATTCCAATAGCTAGATTACCAGCCAAGTTATGTAAGATTATTTTTTCCTCTAATGCTTTAAAATCATTGATGATAAAAATTGAATATTCATACAGCTAAAGATGTTCATTTCGTGCTATAAATGAGAAATCGTTGTATGTAATTTTTATTGTTGTGATATTAATTCACCTTCAATAAAATGTAAAATATAAAATTGTTTATGAATTTCCAGCAAGTATTAAAATAGAACAATAGTCAGTTAATTATCATTTTGGTAGCTTGTATGTCTCTTTGTTTTGTTTTGGTTTTAATTTTTTATTATTATTATTATTTATTTATTCATTTATTAAAGATTTCTGTCTCTTCCCCACTGCCGTCTCCCATTTCCCTCTCCCTCCCCCAGTCAAGTCCCCCTCCCTTGTCAGCCCAAAGAGCAATCAGGGTTTCCTGCCCTCTTTTGGGGAGAATGTTGCAAGAATTAAGGAAAGATATGGGATGACAAGAAAATGAGTAAAATGAGAGTCAATGATGTGAAATTCCCAAAGTAACAATAAATAAATTTTGTTAAAAGATGAAGTCACTTTGTTTTCTTATTTGTATTGTAGAGTATCTCTTTACAGGGAAATCTATAGTTTTCAGTAAAAAAAAGTGCTTATTAAAATAATATGAATTAATATCAATATGCATATAACCATGATTTCCTTATACTTACTTTAGTTCAAAAAATAATGCCAGGGCTACAAAGTAAAGATGCTAAATAAAGAAGTTAATATCTATAGGGAACCAAGATTTTTTTTTTAGTTGCCATTATTTTGATCTTAACCATTCTGACAAGTGTAAGATTGAATCTCCAGGTGGTTTTGATTTATATTTCCCTGAAGTCTAAGATATTGAACAATTCTATAAATGTTTTTGTGCCATTTGAGTTTCTTCTGTTGAGAATTCTGTTTAGATCTGGCCAAACAGTTTTAATTAATAACCTTTTTTTTGTGTCTGATTACTTGTGTCTGGGCAGCCAAGAAATGGAAGCTCAGTACCTGTTAACAGTATTTTTCTTATTTTCATTATTAGATCTATCGAATATTGTATCTTAACAATAGGAAGTCTTTCTAAAGCTTGTAGCTTATCAACCAAATTTTTGTATTTGGCACAGGTATCAAGCCAGTTTTTAAGGATAAAATATGAATTACTAAACTGTTAGTAATTATAATTTACATTATGTCAGTCATAGGTAAATCAGATGTCCCTTCATTTATTTTTTTCCCATTTTTAAGTCACCTGTTTAAGCCAAGCACTATAGAGTCCTAACATCCTGCATTGCGATCCTTCCCATTCTTAATTTGTGCAAGATCTTTTATTCTTAAATAGTAATTAACTATATCCTTAAAAACTTCACAGGTGTCTCATAAAATCTGCCAATTTCTCAAAGATTTCTGAGTGCAACGGTACCCTTAGGAGTTCGTATGGAGAGTCCCCATATGTGGCATAAGTGGCTGGAATAGAGTCTTGCAACAGTGGTTATAGCATGAGTTCTAATAGACCTTAATAATAAAAGGTCAGAGTCAGATATTGGGGAAAATGCTGGACGATAGAAAGACAAGCGTGCAAAACCACAGCCACCTTACATCTCCACTTTCCAGCCAAAAAGAGACTGATTTCCTGTTTCCTCCTGTCTTACCATTTTTTCTCTCAGCCTAGCCATACTACACCCTGTGCCAATATCTGGTAAGTCAGTCATTGAAAAAATAATAAATAACCAAGTTCCTCAATCTATAGTTTACTATTGCATGGATATCATTTTACTAGCTTATTCATATATTATTAATTTAGAAAGTTTGAAGAAGAAAAGAAACTTTTGCCTTTTTGGGGATTACAAATTGCTTCTGAAAAAAAAATTACGAGGAAGAGGTTATATCAATTATATGGTATAAAATAGATCTACAAAACATTAGACCCCCAAAAGTATGAATTAGGAGAGATTGATTGCAGACTCTTAATTACTACAGCCCACTATTGGAATAAAACCTAATGAACTAATTAATTTAAACCAAACCTTAAATGGTGACAGGAATCCAAACAGTCCCATGAAATGATCAGCTGGAGCTGAAAGAGTTGGCTTTGGTGGAAGAGAAATTACAGATTCCAAATGTGGATCATGTGAATCCAAAGCTTAACTGCCTTTTAGTCAAATTACCCTCTTTGCATTCCCCTATAGGTGTTTTAATGCAGAGGGGAGAAATTTCCTTAGAATTGATCGTTTTATCACATAAACTGAGTAAAAAATAAATAAAACTTTTGTGGAAAAGGTCTCTGAGTTTTAGAATTTAAAAGGAAAACTGAGACTTCATCAATTAGCAGGAATAGACCCTATCGTTTTATTTACTAATAAACTTAGGAATCAAATGTTGGCTTCAAAATCTGCTCTATCAGAGAAGCCAAAAAACAACCAGGTGACTTCTTTCTTGGCAAGAGGCCCAGCTATAGAAGGTCTCTGTACACAAGTTCCAAACAAACAAGCAAACAAGCAAACTGCCAATCTAAGTCCTCTGCTCCTTCCTGTGTATCTCTTTTTCTTTATTCCTGGCTCCAGGCTTCTTCTTATGACTAGTTCCTTTCAAGCCGTATCTGGCTTCACCTTCTGATTTAATAAGTTTATTAACAGTATCAGAGTTTCAGAGTGTGATTAAATATCCCACAACACTTTCATTTTAGTTTGATGCTGACAAATGGATATATATATATATATATATATATATATATATATATATATATATTAATGATAATGATTGGGTATGTCCCTTGTATCCGTGATCACTCCAAGACTTTTATCTTGATGGGGTGTTGTTTGTATTTGTCAAAGAATTTTTCATCATATGTTGAGATGATTGTGTATGTGTATATGTTTTTGTGCAGTTTGTTTATATTATGGATTACATTACATGAAAAAATTGGCAAAGAAAATGGGGTATATTTCTTCAATAGGCTATTATTTGGCTATTAAAAATAATAACATCATGAAATTTGAAGGCAAATGGATAGAGCTAGAAAAGATGATCCCGACTGAAGTAACTCAGACTCAGAAAGACAGACATTCTTTGTAATCACTTATAAGTGGATATTAGATTAAAATAATGAAGAACTATGCCACAATCCACAGACCCAGAGAGACTAGTTAAGAAGCAGATTTCAAGGGTGCCTGCTTGGACCTCATCACCAAGAGAAATAGAAAAGATTTTTGTGAGTGTACTGTGGAACCACGGAGATGGGAATGTGTGATCACGTTTGGGAAGGACAGAGTTCTAGAATACTAAGACTACTAAAAAGCAGGTCGTCATTTGGGTGTCAGATTAAAGTCGGGCAGGAGTTAATCTCCCAGGAATCTACAAGGATGAGCCTAGCTAAGACTGCTAACCATAACAGACATGTAGCCTGAACTGGCCAACTCCTGTGACCAGATTAGTGCCTGGACCAATTGTCAGCCTAGAGGCCTCATCCAGCTACAGATGAAAACAGATGCAGACTGACAGTAAGATATTATCTAGAGCCTAGAAAATCCTGCAAAAGAGGGAGAGAGAAAAGGTTGTAGGAACCAAAAGTGTCAAAGCCACCTCAAGAAAACCCAAATAATCAGCCGAACTGGGCTGACGGAGACTGAAATGACAACCAGGGAGCCTGTGTGGGACTGATGTAGGCACTATGCATATATGCTGCAGTTGTGAATCTTAGTCCTTGGCTACTGCTGTGAGGAGACACCATGACCACAGTAGTGACATTTTGTTTGTTTTAACAAATTAAGTTTGTCTGAAGATCAGAGTACAGAGCTAAACTACTAGAGGTCAGGGAGAGTGGTGGCACACACTTTTAATCCCAGGACTCAGTGGGCAGAGGCAGATGGATCTCTGTTAGTTCAAGGGCGACTTGGTCTACACAATGTTGATCTAAACTAAAAGCAAACATAGCTCATACAAAGGTGATCCTAGCAATTGGGATCACATGCCTTTAATCACAGCACTAGGGAGGTAGAGACAGGAGGGCTATGGCTGGGTGGAGAGACGACTGTAAGGCAAGAGAAGATAGCTCATTGCAGTTTGAGGTTTGGTGGAGACAGATGCAGTCTGAATGAACAGCAGTCAGTCAGAGATCGCAATCTAGGTATTTAGTCTGTGGATGTAGTCTGAGGACAGGATGGCTTATTTAGTCTGAGCATTGGTAGAGGTAATAACTCTAACTTTTACCCCCTGTAGTCTGACTCTGGGTTTTTATTATTATTAATACCAATTAGAATACATGCTGCAATAACTCTTACAAAGGAAACATTGAATTGGACTGACTCATAAGATTTTCAGAGGTTCAGTTCGTTATCTTCATTATAGGAAACAGGAAGTAGATTGACCACGGCATTATCCTGAGCAAAGGGAATCTTAAAGCTCGCTCCCACAGTAACACACTTTCTCCAACAAGGCCATATCCACTCCAACAGTGACATGTCTTCTAATAGTGCCACTCCCTCGGGATTGTGGGAACCCATTACATTCAAGCTACCACTGCCTTCTTGTGGATTTCCTAACATTGGGGGCAGAGCCTGTCTCTGACTCTTTCACTGGTTTTTGGAACTCCATTCTTCTTACATTGTTGCCTTTACCAGCATTAATACATGGGGACAGTCCTACTTGTATTGACTGGATATGCCGTGTTTTGTTGGTATTCATGGGAGACCTGCCCTTTCCTGAAAATAAAACGGGGATGAGAGGACTAGGGCGTGAACAGAGAGGGTGGTGGTGGTGGAAGGTGGTAGTAAGAGAAGAGGAAGGGGAAACTACGGCTAGGATATAAAGTAAAAATGCAAGTAACAACATTATTTAATATATAATTAGTTATATCCTAGTTAATATTTTGCATATTATTTAAATGGAAATTTAAAATAACGACTAAATCAATGAACACATGAATGTTTAAATTTTAACATGCCTTACTCAATTTTTTTAGATATGTAATTATAGCTACCAGTACACTTTGACCTGTTATTTGAAATCAGCACAGCAAGATATGGTGCTAAAGAATTCTGTAATATATTTTCATAATGATAAGTCTCAATGAATAATGATACTTCTAATTCATAGAAGCACTCTAATCAATGACATAATAGAATGTAATTATAATTATCTTTCCCATTAACCGTTGTATCTTTGGTCCCTAGATATCACTTCATAAGTGCCCTCTTCTTTCATTACAAGTCTCTGACAGAAATATATTGGTAATCCATGACTTAGGAAAATGATATAGAACATAAATTGATTACTTTCAAGTAAGGTCAGAAAAAAGATACATTAAATAGTTTTTCAAGCGTGGAGCATAAATTTGGGAGGATAAGTAAACAGTATCTGTCTGGTATCATCCACTTTGGTTTAAATTCGAGCATTACTTACTGAGTAGTGTTGAAATTAGAATAGCTAAGGTAAATCTAATACATAGGAGGCCCAGTACAAAAACCTTAGCAAACTCTCTGACACTACACATCTCCTAATGGAATTGTGCTGGAGCAAGACCACAAAAGTGCAAGAGAGAAAAGATGATCAGAGAAAATTTAAGGGGAGTTACTGTATTTTTAACTAACTCTGTTTTCTCTTCTTTAGTCTTGGAACAGGTAAAATGTTCTAACTCCCTCCTTATACCTGATAATCAACTGGGATAACACATGAAATGTTTTCAGAACAGGACCCCTCAGTATATTGCTGAAAGAGTACCCCTAAAGACATGTTTTCTTTACTATGGTAAATTTTGATAAATTAATAGTCATTAAACTTCTGTAAATAGAATAATTAATTTATCAAGAGGTATTAGGATGCTGACATTGGGGGATATCTTCCGAAATCAGCTCTAAACAAAATTGTAATAGAGACCATTCTGTGTTCAGAAATTTTATGTACTGAGGAGACTTCATCAGTCTGAGAGGAATCACAGCCCAGTGAATGAGTCACGAGCTCTGAAATTACTATGCTGCATGCTGTCAAATTTCAAATACACAGACTCACATGGCATGAACCCTTTATTAGTTAGAGAATTCACCCAGCTTTCTGACTTTTGAAGCATACACAATTATTGAATAAATAGCACCATAAGTATTTTGTGTTTTCTCTCTCTAGTATTGTATTACATAAATTTTACAATGTATTTTTTATCACTGATGAACATAGAGACTATTTACTATTTTATTAAAGCAGAATTAGAAGAATGTGAACAGGAAAGCAAAGATGGGTTCCCTTAGGTGTAGCTTCTGGTTACTAATAGACTCAGAAGTGATAAATGTCAGGAAGAAACTAGGATGGATAACTAGACAGGACCAAAATGGAAAAGAACAGGCTCTAATAAAATACCCAAGTCACCATCTAAAGCTTTGCTATTCTCACTTACAGAATATACAGTGTTTTTACATTTCTTTGTGGCTTTGACTTCTGTCTTTTCTGATGATTCAATTCTTTGTTAGTACCAAGAAATAAACTCTGAAATCCCCCAGATAACCACTAATACACTTTTTACAATAAATATTTATGAAGACATTTTTTTTAATTGGGGCCAATCCTTTGGCTTTCAAGTGGTATTAATTCCCTTGGGAATAGACATCATAGAAAATAAACCTAAATATCAAAGATAGAGCATATATTACCTTCCAATAATCAAACATTTTGCAAGATGGCCATCATTGTATACTCCTTCTTGAAATGCATTGGAATTCAGTGTCTCTATTAACATTGGAATTTATGTTATTTTCCTTTTAGTCATTGTGATAGGTTTTATAGTTATAGTTGATGTGGAATCGTCTTTCTCATATATCCAAGATTCAGGCTTGTCTCTTCAAAGGAAAGAGATGAATAATCCATATTCTGCCCAGAGAGCTAGGAATGGAGGTGGTAAATAGACTAAGGGATTTCTGTGCTATCTGTTTATGGCTTTTACTTTTAGTTAAAAAACTGCCTGTCCCCTTGGCCAGCCGCAGCGAGGTGGGTGGGGAGAGAAGAGGGAAGAGGAGTCTGGGAGGTAGGCTAAGTCAGGAAGAGACAACATGCTCTCCCCCCCGGACACGGGCAAGCAAGGCGCCCCAGTGCGCACACCTGGCGGTGCTACACAGAGATCAGGAGAGGGTTAAGTCGGTATGTAAGAGCTAGCCAATAATGGGCCAGGCAATGATTAAAAGAAACAGTTTTCATGTAATTATTTCAGGGCTTAAGCTGGGCCATGCGGGCGGCCGGGTACAGGGGCACAGCCATGCCACCCCTATTACAACAAATTGGCGCATCAACGTGATAATGAACTCCACATAAAACCTGAGAGGGCTTAAAAAAGAGAGAGAGAGAATTTAAGACAGCTTTTTGCTGTTTGTGGGTTGCATGCCGCAAAGAAATTGTCCTGACTCAGCAACAGGAAAAAAACTGGCTGTTTTAAAATGCCGGCTTTCTGGGCTGTGCCGCCATTACGATTTCTGTCTGGCTCCTGTGGGAGACAGAGCTTTTAAATGGAGCATTTGGACTAAAGCTCTATGGCTTGCTTGATGGCAATGTGGAGTGCTGTATGCCTGGAATTGTGCGCGGCTCAGGCGCACCAAATGGCTCTGAGCCAGGAGCCGCTCAGCTCCGCCATGCAGAACTAGCTGGTCTCAAGCAGGAACTACCGTAATTACCTTAATGACAGCGCACTTAAGGTTTCTACTGGACAGAATGCAGGCGGTACCGTATTAACTGTACAAGAAGCAACTTAACTTTTTAAGAACTGCTTAACATTTTAAAAAATGCTCCTGGATAGTAAAAAAATTACAGATTCACAATAAAACAGATTCAGACAGACCACTAAATGGATCACAGTGTTGGATTAATGTACGTAGGCTTGAGAGAGAAATAAATATATATAGAGAGAGAATAAAGTTAATGCCTTTAAAAATAAAAAGATAAAGTCTTTAAAGGGACAGAGTACAGATAGTTAAGAGAGTAAAAGAAATAAAGAAAAATAAGCCACGTAAAAATGGAAAATTCACAGAGAGTCTGGATTATGTACATTGTGTTTTCTTTAAAATTTTTGACTGTGAAGGAGCTAAGTACAGAGAGACATTTTATTACATGGGCTGCCAAGCTAAACCAGAATGGATATAAGGGTATTATGATTTCAGAATTTGGGTCTAAGAATATGATGCTTTGGAAAGGGTCTTCTTTTGTTTTCACAGAGGACCAGACCCTGTGGATTGCATCTATCCCGATTTGGTATGATAGACCACGCCCTCCTGAAAGGTTGCTGTGAACACCCTCAAAAAATTACTTCACTCAACTGCCAACTGAGATGACCCTGGCACACGGGTTACACCATGAAAGATCTAATTAACGACGCCCCCATTCAGCAGGAAGCAGTTTGGAGAGAAAAACTGCGCCCATGTTCCCAAAATATTGTTTATAATGTTCCTTTACATTTAAAGGGGGATATGATATAGATATGAATAATTTGCATTGGTGTGGATTTTAAAGTCAATTTTGTTATATGTATATGTATTTCTGATCTTGATCAAGGTATTGTGATTATGTAGTTCATTTTTAAAATGTAATGTATAATTAGGAAATATAGGTTGTTGTTAAATAATCATAAATAATAATCAAGCTTGTAGTCATGTTAGATTTTTTAGATATATAGAGATATATTTCAGTTAGATAGGCATTCTTCATATCTTTCAAAGACTGCAGAATATGGCATTTAAAATATTTTAATAACTTAGGGTTTTTCATGACAATGAGACACGTCTGCTCCTGGCAGCACTAATCTACTTCAAGAGGAAGATGGGCATCGAAGAGGATCCTTATGGAGTTTGATAGCCATTTGGGCAAGAGACTGTTCTTGCCTGGACTGTTGGATAAACTGGACACAAAGAACACGCAGAGAGAGGACTGCTGAACTTGCCTAAAGGTGAGATGATCTTTCAGGGTTCCTGATTCATGAAAGAGTCTACGAGACATTCTGCAGGACACAGCAGAAAGTGACTGAACTGTCTTTGGAATTTCCTGCTTCATGGAACTGTCTGCTGGATACTATGGGCCTGAAGGCCGAAGATGGATGCCCCACTGGTACAAAAGAACTTTGGGTGACTGTCCAGGCAGCAAGATGTCTCTGTCATTTCTAGAGCATTTGATTTCTTATATACTTAGGTAGTTTTATATCCTTCTGGAGTCTTTGATGGAGTTAAAGAATGGATAAATAGTTATAGTTTTCCTTCGTTATGAGCCAAGGTACCTCTGTCTCCCCCAGTTTCCTATAAACACAGTCAGAGATAGTTAACAGCTTAGGTGACCAGTAAGCTATCTCTATGACGGAGACCACACCAGATCATCCTCTGGGCACTTAAGATAACACATATAGCCTATTTATAGAAACCATCCTCATGGAATAAGATACATGTACTTTGAAAAAAAAAAACATTTTGAAGAATTATGCCTTCTTGTGCACACACATGAGTGCTGCCAGAGCTCCTTCCGCTCCTTCAGCCAATAGCATTTAAGACACCAGTCCACTTGGGCGTGGTCTCTCTGACTTGAAAAAGCAGCAGTATCTGCACAGTTCCTGCTCCTGTTTTGGACTCCACTTCTGGCTACCAGATGCTTTTCATGGTCATGCAGGAGGCTGTTGTCTAGGACAGTGGTCTGTAAGTTTTTTTTTTCCTTTAAATAAATAACCTTTTTTTTTTTTGTTTTTTTTTGTTTTTGTTTTTTTTTCGAGACAGGGTTTCTCTGTGGCTTTGGAGCCTGTCCTGGAACTAGCTCTGTAGACCAGGCTGGTCTCGAACTCACAGAGATCCGCCTGCCTCTGCCTCCCGAGTGCTGGGATTAAAGGCGTGCGCCACCACCGCCCGGCTGATAAATAACCCTTTAATTAATAATAATTCCAAACTGGTGTGGGATTGTTTTGTGACTTACTCCTTTACATGATTATGTTGCACCAGGGAACATTTCCAAAGTTATACTGTATAATATGCCTAAAATAAACTGCCCATGGTCACATTCTAGATGTTTGAACCTTTGCCAGCTACTGAGTCCTGTTGAACTGTGTTTCTTTCTTGCCTCATGTAGATCATTACTCTGCTGACCCTTATTTGCAGAGAGACCCACAATTAACTGCCTTAGACTTGGAAGTGAGACCATGTAACTTTCAAAGAGTGTCAAACCTATTAATTCATGTCTTCATAAAGTATTTATTATATTTAAATATAATTTGATGTCATCTTTAGTTACTAAAGGATAACAGGTGACATATATCCTTTCTTGATTTTGTCAAAGGAAAATGAAGGATGTTTGATTTGTATCATAACTGGTTATTATTGTTAGATTTCAGACTAAACATCACTAAATCATTTTACCTAACATAGTTTATAATTATTAATATTACTATTATTATGTTTTTTACAGATATATGAAATAAACCCATAACATCTGATTGCTGCTTTTGTTCAGTCTTTTGCCAAAACTATAGAAAACCGGTTTAGAACACACACACACACACACACACACACAAATAGTAATAGATCACTTTCTGATTGGATAAAGCCTGCTCCACAATAGGAAACACATGGATGACATTGTAGATTTGGCTCAGAACACACAGCTAGAGAGCTCAAAGGCCCTCACTGGTAATGTCATTGCTCTTATTTTACTAAATGGTAACAATATCAATTTCTCTTCTAAATTGGTATCTGTCTACCAATAAATTATGAAGGCTCTCGGTATTATCAAAAATGTTTCTTTTTGAGACTTACAGTGCTTAATTCAGAAATTCACAGTTGTTTAAAGTGCATATAATAACTGTTTGTGGAATGCTCAGTCAAAATAGGGCATTTGTACACACACACACATATTACACGTATACAATACATTTTCCTGTCAATGACTCAGCAAGCATTACAGAGGAGGGTACAAGAGATTGCAAGTTTGGGGCAGCAAATCAGTGCATTTCTGACATGACAGGGCTACTGAACTCATGAGTTAGCACCTGCAATTAGCTGCATAAGACCGAGACAAGTTCAAACCAGCCTACATTCTAGCATGGATAGGGCAGTGTCCACTGATCTCTACCATTAAGTGTAGATTTTGATAACTTATAGGCAAGAGGGCATCAGTTCATTGGAAGGCTATGGCCTCTAGTAGGACCTTCAGGCTTTAGTGAATAATCATCATGGTAGACATATATGTTTAGCAAAAAGTGTAAATTGCAGGTTATAAAAATGTAAGAAGATTAGAAATTGAGGAGTTTGGGAGATTGGAGTAGATCTGAGAGGAATTATCAGGAGAACAGCCAATGAATGTGATTGAAATACATAATATGAAATCTTTAAGAATTAATAAAAGAGCAGGAAAATAATGAGAAATTGCTGGTTATATTACTCAGAGGTAGACTGCATGCCCAGCCTGCATAAGCCCTGGGCATCAGTCTTCATCTAGATACACACACAAGAAAACATGATAAGGTTTTGGTTAAATGAGGATTTTCTGAGAGCAGAAAGCATTTTAAATTATATTTTGGATCTGTATCCAATTTTCTTCTTCCACTGAACAGTTCTTCCTGTGTCAGTGTCAATGTCTCCACTTTTTTTTTGTCCTGTACTCTGTTGTTGAAATCCAACACATCAGCTGAAGATGTCTATAAACCCCAAATTCAATCAAAGCATATGTAAAATGTCTCCTGTATCCAACCTAGAAAGAGGAATTTAATGCATTTGCCACTTTTAAATCTTTTTTTTTCCTGTGGGCTTGATCCCAACTTAAACGGCAGTGCATCTAGTGAAGCTGATGGACTTGCTCTCTTTGAGAAGTGCAATTAAGCCATGTGAGAGGGGTGGTCACACCAGAAATCACAGAAATTAAACATTTATAACGCTGGATCAAAACAGTTCCTGCATCATGCTGATGATCCTCCATTTATACAATTATCCACCGCCTAGATTGCTTTGGTCTCAAAACATAGAAACCATTAATAGTGCAAAAATAAGTATGAAATGAGCATGAGATGCAGTTTCTAATGAAAAATGTATTAGTCCATGCTAATGCAAGCAAATAGAAGTTAAAAAGATCAGGGTAAGCACAATCAGCTGCAATGGAGCATAATCATTCTTGATGCTCCAAGCAGGAGGAAAATCAATGTTTCCAAAGGCCTAGACAATTTAGTTGAGCATGTGAACTTTGATGAATGCCTTTTTCCACAACAGTAAAAGCTTTTCTGTTTTCAGCAATATACTTAATTGGAAGATAATAAATTATTACATATATGTTAAGTAACTAAGCATATGTAATCATTTGTTACATAGCATGTTAGGTACTAAATATTAACCCAAGAAAAAAAATTGGCTGTGAACTCAGCCTGTGTTCAGTTATGTATTTGCAGAGGAGAGACCACGTGAGCAAACTGCCACGGAAGGCTTAAAAATTACTTGTAGACAGAGGCACCATCTCATTTAGGTAATATGTAAGAGATTGTTACATAAGCATTGAGTAAGAGATTGTATTAGAAGAAAGGATACTTTCCTTTGAATGCACTAACCACTGGATTCACAAAGCTTCAATTTGAAGGTATAACAATCTGATAGAGCAACAAGGCCATTCTGGGCATGCTGGAGAACATTTTTAATTACAGCACTCAGGACTTAGAGCCAGGTAGATCGTTGTGAGTTTAAGACCAACCATGATCTACAAAGTAACTTCCAGACCAATGATACATAATGAGAACCTGGCCGCATTACCTAACATGACCTTAGTTACCTAACACGAGTGCTGAGGTCCAGGTTCAGGAAGAAGTCTTCCCTCATTAGGTAAAAGCCATTGAAGAAAATATTCAATATCGATCTCAGGCCCACATGCATAAGCATTTTAACATATATACATGTTTCACACATGTAAAAATGCTTACATTTATGACACCCATATGAATGAATGAATAAAAACATAACTTTTAAATTATAGGTATTCAAAACTTAAATTTTTAATAATTAAATATCAGTGACTACATGATTAATATATTTCTCATAAACTGTATGGGGTATAACCAGTGTTTCTATTGATTTTGATTAAGATTTCATGAGATTAATGTGTCTTCAGTCCATTTTACAGATTATAATTCTTCCATCCATCTATTTTGAATTTTATGTTAACTTGAAACCATATTCAAGGAATGTCATTTGGTATTAAAGTTTTCCTTTTCTTGTTGATATTATGGTATGGAGATTTTTATTCAAAGGATAGGTTTGTTTTGCTAATACTATGTCTAAAGAAATTAATTATAAAAGACCCTTAGAAATTCAGAAAGAATAATATTTTATTTTAATTGCAAGATTTATTTTGTTATTGTATAATTTTCTTTAAAGGCTCAGTTTTAATGTATGAACTAGATTTTCTATTTAGTTTAAATGAGCATGGCAAATTCTCTTTAGATTGAGTCTTCCAAAGAGCAGACCGTTATTTCTCACTGTTGAACAGACAACAGGGTCAAATATACTGGTCCACTAGGTGTCTGAAGAGCATCCTTCCTCATGAAGCAGCAGCCTTCATCCTGTATTATTAAGGAGCTATAGGTATATCTCTAAGGTAATTTGATAAGATAGTCATATCATCCATTAGAAGTTAATGTCTGTCTCCAAGGCTTAATCTTCTAGCAAAAGCCTAACATTCTCACAATGAGATTAGGATTTCAATGATAATTTGAGCATGACAAGATAATTAGTTGAGAGCACTTGGAAAAAAATACAGTTATTAATAATGCAATTGTTTTCAATCACATTGTATTGTATTCAATTACATTGTATCGAATGTATTCGATTGAAAATGTATTGAAAATTGAAAATGTATTCAGAAATATGTAAGTTTTTATTGCAATGCATCTTGAGCATAAAACAATATATACAAACATATCCAATTTTTAAAAGATTTTAGTAGGAAACAAAAAAGAGAATGATTTCGACTAAGAGTTTAAAAGTGCGGAAAGGAGGTCATAAAACAGGAGAAGAAAGGATGAGGGAAAAATAGGGCCAAAGTTGTTTGAAAAAGTCTAAAGGAATTACATTATGTTATATTTGCCAAATATGCACAATGCATATAAGTATAGTTGTGTAGACACACACATACACCACACAGGTCTCAAAACCAACATGAGCTGATGATGCTCCCCTCAAGAAGCATAGAATAAAAATTAATCCAATATCAGACATGAGAAACATCCTTTTCTATAGTTGCTCCCAAAACAACATAGATTATTGATTTATTGATGTAACCTGGTAACCTGTTGTTGTCTTTCATCAGTTGATGGTGAATCCCAAATGCTGAAGACATACATACTTAGGAGAAACTTAAATCACATACATGTATGACTCATGATAGATCTAATCTGAATTCCTTCCTCCTTCTATTTAGTTTCCATGGTACAAAAATACTATTCAGCTTGCAAGAGACAGAAGCGGTCAATATCCCTAACTAGTTGCACACCTAGAATCCAAAATAATGACTGACATGAAAATTTTCTATAAATATGTAGTAAGTGAGCACTCATGTTGCTTTTACCCAACAGCTATCTAATTGGACTTAAGGCACACGCAACAGGAAGGAAATCTTCTCTGATCCTGAAAGCCTACCAACATACCAGAGCTAGTAATGGCATGGATCTTAAAAAAGAAGCTACTACTTTTATTTTGCTTTACTAGCATAATGCCTTTCTACATTCTGAATCTGATTCATAGATTCTAAGATACGTATACCTATACCCATTCTCAAGCAAGTCTGTCTTTCCAACAAATGGAGAATATCACAGAAAATAATGAATAAAATTCAGAGATAAATGGATCATGAAGAGACCAGCTCTAATGGATGCAGCACAGCCAGCCCTTATATCTACATCACACTTCATGCTTCTTTGGCTCAGAGAGCATTGTGTAAGAGGAGGGCAGAGAGAATGTAAGAGACAGAATACCAGGAAGCCAACTGTGACATGCTAATGTGCTTGGGGAAATTTCACAATGTTGCACCCTTAGGCAAGGAACTAAAGAAAACTACTGGAAGAGGGAGAATTACTCTCACACAGAGATGAAGACCCTCATTGTCATCTAGTCAACAGTGGTCAGTCACAATGCCATAAACACCCAATCAACAAAAGGAGTTTCAGTGGGTTGTATTTATATATTGGTGTATAATAATAAAAAGTCTTAATTTGAGGATGCAGGAATGAGGGAAAAGTTGGAAGGAAGGTACTTGGAAGGGTTGGAGGGTGAATGACAAAATAAGTGAAGTGAAGTTATTGTGCTTTCTTTTAAAAAAATTTATAAAAGATTCCAACAACACAAATATTAATGTTTCCTCCTTGCAGATTGAATTTTTGAACCTCAGATTTACTTTTTGAATATCTGTGCGGTGGTTGGTAGTAAATCTCTTGACCATGAGACAAATATCTGGAAGAAAAACAACTGAAAAGAAATCAATTACAATTTGAGACCTGTTGTTTATACTATCTCAACTAGAGGGAAGCCACATTTGGTAATGGAAACAGAGCTAACTACTCAGTGTGAGCGAAGTCATGCTTATTACAGGAGTATCCTCCACCACTTATTTACTAAACCTACGAGATCCTTAAAACAACCAATAATCATTAGTCCTTAAAGCCACAGATAAACATAGTCATCACTCTTTGAGGAAACTCTTAACAACTGGAGAGATGGCTCACCAATGAGTGGCAGTGGCTGCTCTTCCAAAGGTCCTGAGTTGAATTACAAGCAGCCACATGGTGGCTCACAAGCATCATGTAATAAGATCTGGTGCTCTTAAAGAAGTGATCTCTTCATTCGTCCTCATTCACATGAAATCCAATATAGACAAGTTCAACAGAACACCGTATATGGGCTGCCCATGCATGCTTTAGCAATGTCAGGGCATAAATTCCATTCATTTATTTTTCACAGAGCACCCGAACCAAACAAATTGAGGGCTGTGCAGCTCAGTTTCAATTGATAGAGATACAAAACACTTTAGTCTGTGGAAACATTGTGGAAATAGGGGTAGAAAGATTCTAAGCATGAAAACATCAAGGAATTGGTTCTGAGACATTTTCCTAGTAATATCAAAAGCTATACCCATAATGTGGCACCAACATGACTGACCAAAGTTGAGCTGACAAAGAATAAAACAAATGGACAAGCCAAAGTGGAGGAAGAATAACAAGGGATATATGAGGAGTTTGGAAGAAAAGGAGGAGAGAAGTGATGTAATTTTTAATAATCTTTAAAAATAAAATAAAAAGGGAAATTTTATTTGATCATTTATTGAGAGTGTTCTGTCTGTGATAGACTGGTGACATTACTTTGGTTCTGGGAAAGACCGAGTGTCATGACAAGGGAAATATTGGGAATATGTATATGTAGGGTAGGAGCTACTCATTCCATCGTCATAAAAAGACAAAGGCATAGAGTGCAAAAGAGTAGGAAGATGAGAGTCCAGGGACCCTTCAAAAACACACCAATTGTACATGAAATGGGAGAAATTTTCTTCTGTGCTCAGGAGGAGAGGGGATATATGTAAGAGAAATTATTAGATTGTCGGGTCTGGAATATGTGCCCATCTTAGATAAGGAACAATTCCCTTGTAGAAATGGCATGCACCTGTGTCCAGGAAGTCCCAAGTCATGTTTAGTCAATCAGATAAGCAGCTTAAAACCCAGCCTTACAGGGACGGCAGGGGCAGGGAGAGTTACAGTGTTAATGATCATATATAAAAAAAGCCCACAATGGGTGAAACTGTTGCTAGCTCTGTCCAGTTAACATTCACCCCATATAATTGCTCCTTGACTGCCCAATTAGAATAAGGATTAGCTCATCATACCAGAATTACTCAAGATTTGTTTAAAAGGGCCTGCATGCCTTTGTCCTGAGTCATCATTGCCATTTTGTGTGGATGATCGACACCTGTATACTGGCTATTTCTGCAGAATAAATGTTCCTTGTGTTTGCATATTATTGGAGTCTGGGGGTCTTTCTTCAGTCATCCTTAGTCCCTGACAAGATAAATAATAGAAAATAGTATTTTTTTTTCCTCTACCTAGGTCCTGCCTCATAATATTTAAAGATGTTTTAGAACAATGCTACAAACTGGCGACCCCATAAGGGAGACATTTTAAAATCTAAATCACTGGTCTTTTAGATATGTGGAAATTGTATATATTGATTCTCAGAATTGAAGATCCAATTAATATAGACTAAAACCTAAGAAATTTCAATTCAGTTAAAAACAGATATCTGTTAGTCTAAATTTATCAACCGTTATCACCCTGTTGCAGCTTTGTGTAATCAAGGTGAGTCCACCGAATTAGTCTACTCCAAACTACAAAAATATAGGGAAAAAAATCAAAGAAAAAGTGAGCTCTGACATATCTGAAATTTTCATAATTTAAATTATTTACATATATAAATACTTATGAGTGTATCTTTTAATAATTAGCACTGAAATGAATAAAAATTCTAATATATTAATGCTTGTTTTTCAAAATGGATTTAGTGAGCAAGGAATGGCCAGAAGAAAAATTTGTTAGCTTTTAACTTTGCCCAGCATTCCCTTACTCAGTCTATGCCAAATGTGTTGTGGGAATGTGATGGTTGAGAGAAGGACAATTAACCAGAGATAAATCCTGAGACTTCCTATACTATTTTGGAGTGAGGCAGATGTTTGAGTTAAGGAGGCATCTGGGGTATTGATGTATCAATCCAAAACACTAACAGCAAAGGCTACTTCTTCACGCTTGCAGCTCTCTGAGAAGAACAGAAAACCAGTGTGCTAAGCATTCTGTGTGTGTGCCTACTGGGAGCATAACTGGAGAGTGAAGACAAAATTATCATAATCACCCAGAGTTAATTATCTCCTTCAGTAAACAGGAATTTAGCAGAAAGGAAGTTAAATGAGAAAATAGATAAGGCAAAATACTCTCGAGGAATATGAGGGCCAAGGAAATGAGACACCCTAGGAACACACTTGAAGCCTTCCCAGCAGCTGGACATTGACAATATCAGGAACACAAAATAGAAAAAGGGAAGAAGGAGGAAACACACACACACACACACACACACACACACACATACAAAGAGTGGGGAGAGAACGAATGGGGGGGGGGAGAAGACTTTACTATAGAACCTTCACTTTAAAAGAAAATTTCTAGGTGATCCCCAAACAGGACAAAGTTACAAACATAGCCAGTGTCTTCCATGTAAGAGAAAAAGTCACATTTTACTGTGCCTAGGAAGGAGAGGATTGTTAGGTAGAAATATTTGCCACCTGAGAAGGTAAGCAATTACTCATTAGTTGGGTAGGAAAATTATAATGGTAGAAATAATTAAGATGGAGTCTTAGGCTGCAGAATATCAAAAATATTGACTGGCAACCTGGGCTGTGGAAACCACAGTTCTAACTCTGAGGATAACCATTGTTGTTGAGAAAGTCAGACAGCCTCGGTAAGAGTTAATGAACACACTTCAATTTACTGAAGTAACATTTTCAAATTAAAACTTTTAGGTGAGCCATAATCATGAAGACATAAAGGGGCATGATTTAAATTTTATTTCATTGACTGAGATTGTATTTACAAAGATAAAAATTCCTAGCCAATTAGATATGACTTCAGCATTTTCTTCATATTAAATGAATACTTTTTTAATGAACTGATACTCATTTTAATAAAATTACTTATTTACTATTAGTTAGGAACTGAATTAAGTAAAACATATTGTTTCACACTATTCTCTTTATTAATGTTTCAGAGGAAATAACTATAATCATTCATTTTTTTGTCAAAATTTTAAAGATGGCTATAAAAATTACCCATAACATTTTCAAAGCATGAACGGACTCACCATTTTAAAATTGTACATACATTTTGCAATTTTAAATTTAAGTTCTATTGCTTCTTTCTTATACAAAATTTGGTTAGAAAAGCATGCAAATTTTGGAAGTTTTGATTCCATTAAGGCAACCTTTTCTTAAGATGATTTTATAAATTAATATAAATTACATACTCATGCTTGAATAGACACCAAAAAGAGCACACAGATGTTTAAATTGAAGTACACATCTGTTGGCAAGTGAAGAAATTTTGTATGTGCTCGACTGCATCTGCCCCTCACTTTTCCCTCTATATTTATAACTAAAAGGGTATTTTGCAAATTAAAATAAATTATTATCCAGAAGCAAATCTTGCAGTTTTATAACCCCAAATGTATTTGTTTGACATTTTCTTATTTTGCAAGGAAAATCTCTGACAAAATATAATCTGTGAGTCATAAGTGGGGTTTACCTATAATGTAATGTTTGTAATGATTAATTAACTATATACTATTAACATTATTAGAAGAATTGTGTTGAAATACAACATGTCATCAGCTGACTGAGTTTTATTGTTATCAGGAAACAAGATAGTAATTAGAATCAATTTCTAATTACATATCTGCATATATTATATTGATATAAATAGCTGCATTGTTTTCTTGACACAACAAAGAATTTAAAAAAACATGATTTATTGCCAACAGTGGCAACCTATGAAAAACCATTTATGTGAAACTGAATAAGCAAACTCCAAACAATAGTGTACACACTTAAATGGTGTATAGTAATCTAAAGGATTAAGTGGTACTGTAAATATATTATGCAGCTGACTTTTTACATTTACATATTGCCTGCTTCAAAATCTATCAAGAATGCATTTAAGAACATTAAATATAGTGGAGGGAGCCAGTTCAGGGAGCTGACCTGGCCTTTGATAGTTTAGGAAGCTCCCACAAGAGGAGTGGGCCAAATTAGGATGTCAAAGATAAGAGCCGCAGTTGGGGTTATGCTGGGAGGCCACTAGCAGCGGAATGCGGTACCCTCTCATGTTCAGGGAGCTGCCCTGGCTTCTGGTTAAGTAGGAAGTTTCTGAAAATCTTGTGGCTTGTGTGTGTGTGTGTGTGTGTGTGTGTGTGTGTGTGTGTGTGTGTGTGTGTTTTATGTGTGTGTGGGGGGGGTTGTTATTGTTGCACTCAAAATCTGTTTGCCTCTGCCTCTGGAGTGCTGGGATTGAAGACATGGGCTACCACTACCAGAGCAGAAATTGTGGTCCAGCCTGAGACTAATGCTGTGAGAGGGAACACATCCTTCACACTACTTGGAGCTTCAGGACCCATAGACAGAATAGCTCAGAGACCTAAAAAAGAATTATACACACTGACAGAAAGGATAAAAAACAAAAGGAAGGAAGGAAGGAAGGAAGGAAGGAAGGAAGGAAGGAAGGAAGGAAGGAAGGAAGGAAGGAAGGAAGGGTCAATGCAATGACTGATATTTTGCTACATTCATAGATTGGTGCCTAGTCCAGTTGTCATCGGAGAGCTTTTATCCAGTAACTGATGGAAACAGATGCAGAGACCCACGGCCAAATATTAGGAAGAGCCCAGGCATCATACAGAAGACAGGAAGGAAGGATTATAGAAGCCAAAGGAGTCAGGTCAAGGACACCACAAGAAATCCACGTAATCAAGTAACCTAGACCCATTGGGTCTCACTGATATGAAAACTCAGAAGCTTGCATGGGGCTTACCTTAGTAGACCCTCTACATATATGCTTTATGAGTGTAGCTTTGTCTGTTTTGGAAACTTCTAACATTTGGAGCTGGTGCTGTCTCTTACTCTTTTGCTGACTTTTGGAGCCCTATTCCTCACACTGGGTTGCTATTGTGACTAATTGCAGTCACAATACAAAGGTAGGTGCTTAATATTACTAGAACTTGATAGGCCATGTTTGGTTGATATCCATGAGAGGCCTGCCCTTTTTTTGCATAAAAAAAGAAGGAGTAACCGATGGGGGGAAGAGGAGAAGTGAGGAAGGCTTAAGGGGAGGAAAGGGAGGGGAAACTTTAGTGGGGGAAAAGAGGTGGGGAGCCATGGATCAGCTTTTGTGTTGACTTCCTGATCTTCTAGAGGACAGGATTTCTCTTCCAGATCCATTATGTGGCAGCATGCAATTGCCTGTTACTCCAGATCTAGGGTATCCAACACCTCTCTGAGCTCTGTGAACATTTGCACTCAAGTGGCAGACATTTATACAAACATAGTTTACACCTAAACAATGTAAAAATAAGCCTTTGCAAGACATAAACATCAAATAATTTATTCAGATAACTTAATAAAAATCCAGACTAAGGTCTTTTTAAAACTTATTTTTATTGTGCTATATATTTTTCTCTGCTCCCCTTCCTTTCCCCCTTCCCCTCTTATGTTCTCCCATGGTCCCCATGGTCCCAATTTACTTAGACGATCTTGTCTTTTTCTACTTTCCATGTACTTTAGATTACTATTAGGGTTCTTTTCTTGTCTAGGTTCTCTGGGATTGAATTGTATTTATTTTTTTAAATTTATGTCTAAAAGCTACTTATGAATGAGTATATATAATATTTGTCTTTCTAAGTCTGGGATACCTCACTCAGACAGAGACTAAGATTTTACAAATATATCTTGAAATAAAGATATAAGAATCTATTTTTTTAGCCGGGCGGTAGTGGTGCACGCCTTTAATCCCAGCACTCGGGAGGCAGAGGCAGGCGGATCTCTGTGAGTTCAAGACCAGCCTGGTCTACAAGAGCTAGTTCCAGGACAGGCTCCAAAACCACAGAGAAACCCTGTCTCAAAAAACCAAAAAAAAAAAAACAACCTATTTTTGGAAATCTGATAGTTTTTGAGAGATGTTTCTTTTATAAATTATTAGCACAGATGCCAGTATGTGGAATATATTCTTAGCTTTTTACTGTATACATGCCAACACCCCCTTATTCTCTACCAACAAAAATCCAGTGATTTAATGGAGTAAGTAAATTTAACTTCAGATATTAGAACTGACTTACCTTTAAATAAGTCATAATTTTTTCAGAAATATCTGACCTCCCATTTTTTCTGATTTTTTGACAGAGAAATTTGCATAGTATCAAAGTCTAAATTTCACACAACATTACTCAACCTCAATATCTATATACAAATTTCCCCTTAGTTTAAAGAGAAGGATTCAATTTCTGTCAGTATACTAGTATGTCTAATTTAGAAGGTACATATATAGGTTAATATGTAATTAACTGTCTTAAAACGTACAGTCAGCTTCCAAAATTTAAATTTACATTATATATGTACATATAGCATGTATATAATATATGTATATATTTAATTCTCTTTAGTATATATGCATTAGTCAGAGATCTGAAACTAGCTCTGATTTTCACGTTGCTAGAGTGATATTATCTCAACACAGATGTTTCCATTTACTTAAAATGTCATTGATCTCTATAAATTTCTTTAGTCAAAAATATTTACTTTGACAAAATCATGCCAATTAAAATATGCTAAATGCATCTAATAAAATATAAATTACTTTTTAAATACTTACATACTTTGAGATTAAATATTACATTGAGATCATAGAAATATAAATAAAATTATTCAGCAATGTTACATTTAATCTTAACTCTATGTTGAAATGCATAGGATTATATGCATATATGCTGTGTATTATATATATATACAAAATTGATTGACAGTATTTTACATTATAAATAAGAGAATGGTGTTTATTTAAAAGTTCCTTACTATATAACATTTTACAACTTGGCTATGAAATGACATCATTTCTCCTAAGAAATCATGCAAATATGTATCTTGAAATTATGAAGCATATTTACAATATATTCATCCCCTTACTCATAGATGTTCTTCACATAAACATCCTTTCATAAAAATCTATATTCATAGCAAAATTCTTTTCATATGTTTTTGTCTGACTCAAATATGCACATTTTCTATAATATCTTATTTAAATCAAGGAAAAAACTACTGTATTTAGTTTCATTGTGATTTTGCATAGATACATATTTATAAATATCTTCTACCCAGCATTAATTTAAGCCTATGTTTGAAGTTTGAGTTCTCATCAAATATAACCTTTAACCAAATATGATGTGCTATGTTAGTTTTTCATTTTTATTTATTTATTATTAGTATAAACTAATTGTACCAAATCATAGATGAACCTATTACTTTGTTGGTACTTCCCCCAAACACTATTCACCTTTGGCTACAATTGTTTTCTCTTCTCTACTATCTCTACTATACACACTCCAATGCCTTCTCCTTTGATTTTTTTTTTATTTCTGTTAGGTTCTTTATATCTCACTAACTTTGATATATGTGGTGATATAAATATTTCCATAAATTTCATGCAAGTAACACAATTTTATTATTCTTAATAGCTGAAAAATATATAGTCATTGATTAAAGAAATAAAAATAATAAAATAAATATTAAAAAGTAATAGAATTAAAACAAATAAACCATGTAAAGATGCAATATACACAGAGTGTCTGAATTCTGTATATTATTGTTTTTTTCTTTGAAGTTGTTGACTTTGAAGAAGTTAAGTACAAAGGGACATTTCATTGTATGGGCTGCTAAGATAAACCAACATGGATATTATAAAGGTATCTTGACTTTAGAATTTGGGTCTAAGGATATGTTGCTTTGGAAAAGAGGTCCTTCTTTTGTTTCCACAGAGGTTCTGAACCTGTGGATTCATTTCAGGCAAATGTGGTTTGATAGACCAAGACACTCTGAAAGGTCACTTTGAACGTCCTTCAAAAATTACTTTGCCCAATAAACAGCAGAAAAAAAGTTTGTAGAAGAACTAAACCCATATTTCCAAATAGTATTTATAAATTTTTGTTCACATTTAAAGGGAAATATGTTATAGAGATTTGCATAGGTATGGATCTTGGTTTATTCAAACAAATTTAAGGCCAATTTTGTTATTCTGTGTATATATATATTTATATATATTTCTGCTCCTTGATTAAGGTATTGTGTTTGTGCATCTCATTTAAAAATATAATGTATAATTAAGAAATATAGGTAAAAGGCGAAAGATTTATATGATCTAAAGAGAATTCTTTCTAGACCTGAAGAGAGGAAGGAGGGCTTTGGACTTCCTACAGGGCAGGGTACTCCCTGACTTCTCTTAGGACTGGAAAGGGAGGGGAAGGGAGAGTGTGAAGGGTGGGAGAGAAATTGGAGGAGGGGAGGAGGTGGAAATTTTTAATAATAAAAAAATTACAGTGATACTATAAAAATAAATAAAATATATTTAGAACTAATAAAAAAGAAATACAGGTAAATAGAGAGTCATCTATAATAGTCAAGCTTGTAGTCAGGTCAGTTAGAATTTCTAGATGGACAGATGTGTATTCAGATGGATAGGCATTCTTCAAATCTCTCAAAGACTACAGAATATGACATTTACAATTTTTTAAGAACTTAGGACTTTTCATGACAATGAGACACATTTACTCCTGGAAACACCAAACCACTTCAAGAGGAAGATGGGCACCAAAGAGGCTCCTCATGGAGTCTGTTAGCCATTTGGGCAAGAAACTGCTCTTGCCTGGACTGCTTGATGAACTGGACATGCAGGACCCACAGAGAATGACTACTGAACTTGCCTAAATGTGAGATCATCCTTTGGAATTTCTGCCTCATGCGAATTTGATACACATTCTGCAGGACACAGAAAAAAAAAATCCTGCTTCATGGAAAGTCTGCTGGATACCTTGGGTTTGTAGGCTGAAGATGGATACTCCAATGGTACAAAGAACTTTGGGTCACCATCATCACTGTGAGATGCCTGCCATTTCTAGAGTTTTGGAAGCTGCTTACAATGTACTTCCTGTTTACTTAGGTAATATTATATTATTCTAAATTCTTTGATGGTGTTTAAGAATTTATAGTTACAGTTTTTCTTAGTTATGATAAAGATAAAGTAGAATTAAGTATTGTAACTAATTATTACTTGATACCTGTTTTGTTATATGTAATTTTACTATGTTAAAGTTAAAATCTTCCTTTTTTATTTAAATAAAAAAGGGAGATGATGTGGGATTACCCTCTGTATACTGTGAATAAAAATGTTGAATAAAGAGGCTGCCTTGGTCAGTTGATAGGGAAGTGTTTAGGTAGATTGGAAAAATTAAACTGAATTCTGGGAGGAAGAAGACAGAGTTAGAGAAAAGCAATGTAACCCTAGCAGAGCCAGAGGGAAAATTACCCAGTAAGCCACAGCCACGTTGCAATGCACAGATTACTAGAATTGGGTTAAATTAAGATGTAAGAGTTAGCAAATAAAAATCCAGAGCTAATGGGCCAAGCAGTGATTTAAATAATATAGTTTCTGTGTGATTATTTTGGGGCTAAGCATCCAGAAATGAACAAACAGCCCCTCCTTCAAAAGACCTGATATAGTGTAAGTTCACTGATCCAGGACTGATAGCAGGGAATCTTGCATAGGGTCAAACTAGGCCCTCTGAATGTAGGTGACAGTGTGTGGAATAAGAAGTCCATGGAGCCATGGAAATGGGATCAGGATTTATTCCCAGTTCTTGAACTGACATTTTGTAGCCCATTCTTTTTGGAATAATACCTTACTCAGTCTAAATATAGAGGGGAGGACCTTGGTCCTGACTCAAAGTGATTTAGAAGACTTTGTTGTTCCGATAGGAAGCCTTACCCTCTCTGAGGAGTGGATTGAGAGTGGGGAGTAAGGAAGATGGGGTGAGTGGGATGACGGGAAAAGTGGAAATTGCTGTAGGTATGTAAAATGAGAAAATATCAATTAAAAATAAGTAAATTAGTTCAAATAAAAAGATAATGTTGCCATTAGAAATATTTAGTATTCTGAAATTCTTCCTGCCTTTCTTGAATAGGATTCAACTAGCTCTGCCTAAGAATGACATGTGGGTCTCTGCTTTTATAAGTAACTAAATGAAGTCTCTCTGTTAAATTTATGCTGGGGCTTATAGAGACTGAGCCAATAATCAGGGAGCATTTATAAGTTTGACTTAGACCTTCTGCATATATGTTATGGTTGTGTAGCTTGGTGTTCTTGTGAGATCTCTAACAATGGGAGTGGGAGCTGTCTCTTCCTTTTTTTGCCTGTGCTAAAGGATGTGACACAATATATCATTACAAATTAATATATTAAGATGCAAATTAAAACAGTGAAATATTGCTGCAAGTTTTAGTACAAGCATATTACAGATCACAGGCCACCATGTGCTACAGTAAAAATGTGGAGTGCATATTGTACTGGCAAATTTAAAATGTAATTGTGAAGATTTTATTTAATCATATATATATATATATATATATATATATATTATAGAATTTTTAAGTGGGTAGTTAATGGTATTATTCTTTATGAATTCTCCATATATCTTTACTAGTTTATCATACATCATGCTTCTTCTGTATTGACCTCCCTCTAATTCTGTATCTAGCAGTGATCACTCTTAACACCTTCTAGATCAGATTACTAGTATCTAGCTATTTCACTTGCTATTGCTCCTTAAGATCAGAGATTCGTTTTCCACATAATACATGCATTTTATTTCTTAGTATTCACTCAAAAGTGTTAAAAAATGTATCTACAAACAAGAAAACCTGGTTTTTATAACGACTTTACTTTGTTTGCCAAATCTTGAAGCAATTAAGAGAATCTTATGACTGAAATTATAAATAAATTTTGATATAATCAAGTAATAGGATATTACTATCCTACAAAAAGAAGTAAGTTCTGTAGCCATGGATAAACCTGGAAGAAACTGAACTGCATATTTGTAAGAGGAAGTAGCTGAACTGAAAGGGTCTTATTGTTATTTTATTTTTATATTTTGAGAAGATAAAGCTGTGACCAAGAAAAAAAGAACATTTTCAGGGAATTGAGAGTTGGGCCAAAAAATAAACGGGGAATTGTGAATTTGAAATTTGTAAATGAATCACAGTGTTGTAGAGCATGCATGCTCATAAGAATGTTGTCAATATGGTACAATTCCCTATCACTAACGTAATCTGCACCATGGAATATGATTGACAATGAAAAACATGATTTTTTCAATGTTATCAAGCTCACCAAAGATGAGATGCTGACAATGAGGACAGCTATTATGCTTTGATGAAATGTAAAGGTTATAAAAGTCTCTGTACCATCTGCTTTTGTTGTAAACTTAAAATTGTTCTAAATAAATCTGGATAAGGTAGGTCCAGATTTAAAACTTTAAATCGATAGCCTGCTTTATTTCATCTTTCCATGATTCAACATATATCATATTGATAATTCTGACTTCTTTGTGGATTTGGTTGCTCATGTTTGATTCTGCCCAACAAAACTTTGCCAATTCTTGGTATCTCTTCCCCCTGTAGTGTAATTGTTTTAGCTCTATTATCATGTTTAGTTTATATTTTGCCATATAATATATTAATTAAATATTTTTCCATTTCTGAATTTTTTTACAAGGATTTTAAGGGAAGAAAGATGATATACATGGAAGTCCAATGAGTACCAAAAAAAAAAGTAATGCTTTTGATCTTTTGTGGTTTGTTGTGACTGATCCATATAGATCAGTTAATGGTTTGGGGAATAAAGATTGGTAGATAGTAATTTCAGAATCACAAGATGATGTGAGGAATTAACTTTATTGTTAACTCGAGAGTATGTTTATAGTAGGATCGAGAGCATAGATTATAATGTGGGCTGGAACAAAGGATGTTTTCTCTTGGCAACTTTGATTGCTAACACCGACAAAAAAAGAGCCTCTAAAGTGTTGTGAGCATGGACAAAATATATACAGTCACATTGGAGGCAGGTGTAGCATACACGCATACTAAAGCTGAAAACATTAGAAACATATTGTCTTAGGTTTTCTATTGCTATGAAGAAACATCATGACCATGTCAACCGTTAAAAATATTATTTAATAGTGGTGGCTTACATTTTCAGAGGTTGAGTCCATTATCACCATAGTGCAACATGGTAGTGTGCAGACAGACATGGTGCTGGAGACGGATCTAAGTGTCCAAAATCATGAATTGCTTATGACAGGTGGTGGTGTGGTTCACTGGACAGAATTGTGAGTTTAGGAGACATCAAAGCCTGCATCCACAGTGACACACTTAACTCATAAAGGCCACAACTATTTCAGCAAGACCATAACTCCTAATATTGCCACTCTCTTTGGGAGTTATTTTCTTTCAAACCACACACATATTAAATCAAGTAAATGTAACATAATATTTATTTGCTTAAATTTTGGTATGTGACAATTTTAATCAATAGAGTAATTTTATTTATTTAATTTTAAAACTTAATACTATATATATTTTTAAAATGCATGTTATTCTTCCATAAATGTTAATTGACTATTTTAAATAAAATACACTGAAGAGGAGCACAGCTTACTTAGTCATTTCATTGAATTTTATTTGCAAAGATATGTGCTAAATTAAATATATACCACATTCATATTAATTATAATATTACATATAAAGTATTTGTTTATACTTTTGAAATCTGTAATAATGAATTATATCTATGCTAAAACATATTTATTTAAGATCCATGTACAATAAAGTTTATACACAATTAATTTTCTAAGTAATTTCCCAATTGAAGGACCCATTTAAGTATCATTCAATGAACCAATATAAATATGAAGTCTATGTTAGAATATCTAGTTATTTTAATTTTCCTGAGACACTGTAATCACTAATAAGACAACATTTTCATTGTTTTAAATACCAATTGCATTTATAGGACTTAACATTTGATTATTTAGTTGTAGTATAAAATATATCTGTAATGTGTTAAATACTTTAGATGACACCAAGACATTTTTTTTTCTTTTATAATGACAAAAAATCAGGCTCTAACTCAGGGGGCCCAGAATCATAATGGGATTTGGCTCTGATGCTATTGTTATAGACTAACAAAGTCTTTTCTTCATTTTCTCACCTATGACAGGAAATCTGTGTCAAGTCAGTCAGCACAAAATTATATTGATTTTTCTAAAGTTTCTGTCAGTTCTTAAATAAAACCATAACACAAAATGATTGATTGTGTCACATTAATTTAATAGAGTGTCATCAATGCTAAATAAGCAGTCAGCATTCAAAGGAACAACCTACCACTCTTGACTACTTTAAGTCCATCATCCTTTTTGATTCTCCATGTAAGAATGCTGAAGATATTGCAAGGTCCTTTTCTGCCTACTAGACAATAAGCATAACAATGTAATGTTGAAACACAAAATCTAGCATAGGATACTTAGTAGGGGGAGAAGGAGACACATGGGAAGGTTTAAAAGTTTAGTTTAGGTGCTATGAATAAATCATATGTTCTCATCACCAGCATCTGTTAGTTATGATAATCAGGTTAAGCATCCCTCTAACAAATGAAAATATTTTGAATTGTTTCTTTTTCAAGTACATGGAGGCCAAAGAATAAACAAAATATTTTTTTTGTTTAGACAGTATTGCAATTTCCCTAATATTTATAATGTCTTAAAGGGCTGTTTTATACACATTTCTCAAATTTTTATTAATAATCTAAGAGAATCAAATGTATTATTTTATACTTTGAAACACAAAATGGCAAGTCCACAGTATTTAACTCACAGTAAAATGTGAACTAGTTGGTTCCATAAACATTGAGAAAAGAGGAGTGTTTACTGAAGGCTGGGAAGGATAGTGGAAAGAAATTGATCCATACATACCAAGTTTCAAAAAAATAGAAGCAAGGATTTCTGGGACCTGCAGAGTTACTGTAGGTATAAAATATCCTGTACACTTTTTAAAGCTAGAAGATAGGAGGTTGAATGTTTTTATTTATTTATATATGAATATATATGTAATACATAATTATATATGTAATTATTTCTCAAGTGTGAAAACATATATGGCTTAAGATCATTAAAATATTATACCATGTATATCTTTATTTACAAATTATTACTTCAATAAACCACATTAGTGATTTATTATTTAACTACTTTGAATTTAAATAAAAATATATTAAGAACTAAAAGTGTCAGATTATTCATTGATGTAACAAATCCCTATTCATCAAGAACCTATAAAATCAACTGTTAATTTGATGATATTGTTATATCCAATAAAGTATGAAAACAATACATGAAAAGAAGAACCTCCTACACCAATCTGGTGCCCTCTTAAGGAAGAGACTGGGTCAGTCATCCTCAAACTTAGACATTGAAACCCAATAAGGAAAAGTTCAACAGAACCACTGTATATAGGCTCTCCATGAATGCTTCATCTTTGCCAGGGCATAAATTTCATTCTGAAATTTTATGTGTGAATAAATACCTCTATTTACTTATGTAAATTATTCTGAAATCTTCCAACACAAATTGTGAGCCACCAAATAAAATTAGAACTGCACAGCATATATTGCCCTAAAATGTACAATTTAAAAAGCATTCACTAACAAACACTATGCGGTACATAGGAATAGTTAAACTCAATCCATTTGAGGAGATATGTAAATGATAAAGAATCTAAAACTTGTTAGTTAGAGAATAGTTACTTTAAAAACTAAGTATGAAATTAATAGGAGATAGTCTAACAGTCAATTATCTGGTTCTCTGGCTCTTAAAATCTCCAGGTCCCTCTTCTGCACTATTCTATGAGCCTTAGGTATTGAAATCTTTCAGATGTATCGATTGCAAGTGGGCTTCACAATTCTGCAATTTAATTGGTTGTGGTTTTCTGTAATGGTCTCCATCGGTTAGAATACATAAGAAAAAGTCAATAAAATCTCACCAACACAATTGCCTAAACATGAGCTAAAGTAAAGCAATACCTACAGGTATGCCAAAGTGAACACGAAAGCCCACGGGTCTCAAATCAACACAAAGGACTACAGCCAACTAAAGTGTGCTGAGAGGAGCAGAATCATCTTTTTCTGGGAAGACTACACAAATTGATTATCCCATCTCAACCAGTCATCACCACAAGCATATTTACTTATAGCATTTTACAGCCTGAGCAGGTTATTTTGGGGAATACAAAGAATGTAAAAAGAGAGCAAGAATTTGAAAGAGAGCAAGAAGGGCTATATGGTAGGGTTTTGAGAAATAAAAGAGAAGGGAGAAAAGTGGTTATTATAATATCAAAAATAATGTAAAAATTCCATTACAATCTCAAACCAATGTAAAGATCTCAAAACAATGTAATAAATGGGAGCTGGAGAGGCAATATGGTTATTAGAGGGAATAATATAAACATCTAACTAATAATGGGGGCTGTTGAGATGATGAAGTTGTTAAGAGCAAATACTATCCTACCATGGGGTCAGACTTTGGTTCCCATAACTCAAGCCAGATGGCTTACAACTGCTTGCAATTCCACTGCCTGAGGCACTTACACCTTCTTCTGTCTCCATTGTCACATAGCTACATATACATGGACACCCAAATAACAGTTACATATACACATATCCATAATTAGAAAAATTGTTTAAAAAATTAATTGTGTTATTTTTATTATGATTTCAAATAAGTAGGATAGAGCAATAAGGCTAGATTAAAGTATGTTTCTTTTAATTAATTTAATTAGACAGAGATAGAGTAACACAAAGAGAGAAAGTCCACAAGAAGCAGCACCAGACAGAGAAAGAATATAAACTCTATGTCTTTCTAAAGTTTTTAACGGACCTGATGGTGTGAAGTCTTCTTAAGGTACAAATCTAAGCAATAATGACCTTGCTTAGCTTCCAAAATCTTATGAAACTGAGCAATATTACGAAGGAGTACAGTAAACTAGAAATACCATTTCTCCTAAAAGCGTGTCTCTGCATTCCTCTATAAAGACTATGTGCTAACAGTTTGTGCCACTGGAGTCCTCCGTGTCTGCTTTGGTCTATGTTGTCACCATATAGCTGATTGATAATACAGCAATTCTCTGGGAGCAAATGAGCTTTTCCTATGTTCATAACAGTCTGCTTCAAAGGCTTTCTCACTATGAATTGAAAATATTACACACACACACTTACTTACAAATTCTAATGGGGAATTTTATAACAATTTTTTGTAAGTGAAATTATATTACATGTTTATTGGAAATTATTAAAACGACAAAGAAAGTTTGGGGCATAGCAATTTAGTACATTAGTATACATTTGCAAGATCTTGAAAACAAACTTATAGGTCAGTGGGAGTAGAAACTTTCGCCAAAGACTATCCTTAAAATAAATTGTCCTTGTCAAGACTGTCAGAGTAAAATTCCAAGAGAAAATAAATGCTGAGGAAACAAATGAAAATGAGTAAGTTGACCAGGTGAAGGTCTGAGGTGTACACAGGCTGGCATTGGAGGACATTCTCAGAACAACGGATGTACACCAGAAAAGCTGCTGAGGGCAGCATGGTCAAACTAAGGTCATTTAACATGCCCAGACAAGATAGCTCCTGGGCAAACAATGAAGGATTTTAGAAACTAAGAGAGGAAAAAGTGATGGCTCAAGTGGTTCAAGTCCCTGTTGTACAAGAATGACGACCTCAGTTTTTACTCTCAGCAGCAACATAAAAACCTCACAGAATGGCTCATGTGTAACTCCAGGATATGTAGAATCAGAGACATGGACACCTCTGTGACTTGTTGGTTAGGCTCAGATTCCATAAGAGCACCAGTCTCAAAAATCAAAAACTGAGATGTGCAGCAATAGAAGAAGATATGTAAAACTGATGTCAGGTTTTCAAGCATTCAGGCGTGAGTAAGGGCAGCTGAACACAGACTCAAGCACACACACACACACACACACACACACACACACACACAGAGAGAGAGAGAGAGAGAGAGAGAGAGAGAGAGAACAAAACACAAGAACAATAACAACAAAGAGTCACCAAACAAAGAAAAAAACCTTTAATAATAAAAGTTGAAAGATGGAACGAATCACTTGCTTTCTTGTGCTTCTTTCCTGGGTTATAATCACCACACTCCTCCCATGTCCCATTGTGTTCTGAATCTATTGTCACTGTTTTCAGGGTCTCATCTGGGAAGCTTCTCTTCATCTGATAAAGAACCTTAACTTCTTTCTTTTAGTGACTATTCTGTAGTTTTGATTTGATTTTCTAACTTTGTATATGCTTAAAGAAAATATGTGTTTCTTTTTTTTTCTTTTTTTTCTTGGGTGTGCATGAGTATATGTGTAAATTATTCCTCTTGTTTTTGACTTCTCTTAAAACTTCTGTAATGAAACCCAAATTCAGGTCTGAGAAAACTTAATAAGGACTTACAATATAAAATTTTGTTTACTTTCAAGGAGAACACGGGGAGAAGGGAAATAGATAGATTTGAGAGTGAACTGGGAGCTGGCGGAGATAGGTACAGGAGGATTGGGGTGAGGACAGAGAGAGAGTACTTGGAGAGACAAGTGGACGTGAGAGGGATTTGGTGGCAATGTGGAAGCTTAATGCAGTGAAAACTCCCTGGAATCCAGGAGAGTGACCCTAGCAAATTCTTTTAGGACTCGGGGATACTTTGCTCAAATTGGCCATCTTCTACAACCAGTCAAGGCTACTAACAATGTGACTGGGACATCAACCTAGCCACCAGTAATCTGCCCTGCCTGTAAGATGTGCTGGGAAAATAGTGGCACAGAACTTGTGGGAGTGGCCTACCCATTACTGCTTCAATTTGAAAACTATGTCACAAAAGGGAGCCCATGCGTAATAATACTGCTTTAACCAACAGGAGACAGAAGCAGGATAGTCAAGAGACCCAGGACAGAACTAAATATGACTGGCAAAAAAAAAAAAAAAAAAAAAAAAAAAACAATAAACAAAGGTCAGTGAAGTGATTCCTAATGATATTCTGCTATACTCATAAAATGATGCCTAGCTCAAGTGTCATCAGAAGAGCATCATTCAGCAACTGATAGGAGCCTATGCACATATCCACAGCAAACCACTCGTCAGACACAGAGCAATTAAGGAGTTGCATTTTAGGTGTCAGAGAGGGATAAGACAGCAATAGAACATGATCAAAAGAATAAACTAAGAAGGGAATATAGGGGTTCATAGAGGCTAAAGTCATAAACACCAACTCTATATGGGTCTGACCTAGGTCCTCTGCTTGTGCCTTATGGCTGTGTAACTTGTTATTGTGGGACTCAAAGTAATGGGAATCGGAATGATTCTGACTTTTTTTCCTTTCGCATGGGCCCCTTTTCTTTCTACTGATTTGCCTCATCCAGCCATAATCTGAGGGTAAATGCCCCGTCTTACTGTAACTTGTTATGGCATGTTAGGTAGATATTACTGAGAAGCTTGCTCTTATTTTTTAAGGGAAATGGAGATGAGTGGATTTGCAGAAGAGGGCAGGTGGGGTGGCACTGTGAGGAGTAGTGGAAGGGGGAATTGCAGTGCAGCATAATCTGTGACAGAAGAAAAAAGGCTACAAAAAAACTTTGCTTACTTTTTAAGTTACAAAATAGAATATTCTCTTCTTTCCATTTGCAGCATATAAAATCGAATACTTTCCTCTAATTTTTCCCGAGGTTGAAAACAGGAATCTCTGTGGTAAATAGAAAAAAATATGAATGTCAATGAAAATAACAACATATTTTCTATTGATTAACAGAGTACCATCCTGCTAAAGTAACTAACATAGAGTTCTCCTGCCAAGCAACCAAGTTTGCTGACAAGAGGCTGCAAATGGCATCTTCAGTATATTTTTTGTTGTCCACAATGTGATTTAATCAAATGTTTTATATTCTAAGATTTTTCTATCTCATATACACTGATTGAGGGGAATTAATTACACCAGGAAATCCTGGGAATACCTAAGAATCCTGATTGTGGAGGAACTCCAAAATGCATTTCTTTTTTTTTTAAATTTTATTTATTTTATGTGCATTTGTGTTTTGCCTGCATGTATGTCTGTATGAAGGAGTTGGATCCCCTGGAACAGGAGCCACAGACAGTTGTGAGTTGTCATGTGGGTGCTGGGAATTGAACCTGGATCCTCTGGAAGAACAACCAGTGCTCTTAACTGCTGAGCCATCTCTCCAACTCCCCCAAAATGCATTTCTAATAGTGGAAAAAGATAGAAAGAAAGTTAACAGTTAAGACAGTTCTAAGTGAAATTACAAAACCAAAACTGTACCTCTTGAACGATGATGTACATATTCCCCAAATCTAGCCATTAGTTAGTCTTTCACACTTTTCATATGACTTTGTTTTTTATGACCCCTATGAGATAAAGGAACTCACAGGGATACAACGTGAGACAACATTAAATTCAACGTGGTTCCTCACATCTGTTGACCTGTTGACAAGTTTGATAAGAGTTTGTAGTTTCTACAACAGGAGGAAGTTAAATCTTTGAGTATAATAAGAAATAAATATAATTGGAAGATAGGTGATTTATAATGATCTCATTAAAATGGTAGCATTATCATAATGTTTTCTTGCATTAGGAAACACCACAAAGTCATATGATTTCCGGGTTAAGATTTCTGTCACATGGAAGACAATTACTAGTTTGCATTTACTCAATGCTTGGAGAACAACAATTGTTCTACTTTTCATTACTTGCTTCTAAATAGCCAGAATGTAATATGGTCCATAGTTTTCTGGTTCATCTTTGCTAATATCTAATTAAGCTTTTCTTGCTTAAGAATACTTTAATCTATTTTATGACACTGAGAGAGTATAGTTCTGTCACCCATGAAGAGGTTTAATGTTTTAGTAGAGTTCATGACACAAAATACTTACATGAGTAATACAGTAAACTCCACAAACAATAAATCAGTTCTTAAACATCAAAGGTTGCTCGAGGTGATTTCAACCATCGTCATTTATATATTTTGAATAAAGATAGAAAGGCGGAAGTGGAAGACATAAAGAGAATTTGCGATATGGAACTCTGCTCCCAACCACTTTATACTAAGAGTTCATCTTTCTAAACTGTTTCTCATTAAGCAAATCAACCATTGCAGGACATTGCTATAATTATATGTTTCTTAATGTTAAATGCATTCAATCTGCCTTTCAATTAACTAGATGGAATTTTCTCTTCAGATATTTAGCATGCATATTGTACATGCTGCTGGGAGAAATGTAAATCCTTCAGTTTTGCCTTACATGATTAACTTTTCAACTCAGCCTAATCTGTATATTTGATTTTAAACTTCGGGGATGGTCTGTGGTACATGCTTTGAATGGAAAAAAAAAACAGTCTCCACTCTGAGATGATTTTGTTATGGTTGTAACACCAGAACTGATCCATCTGCTCTCAATTTCTTGCACTTTACAGTTCCCTTGGTTGTAAGTATGTATGTGTTTTTATTCACATTTTGACCCCTGCAACAAGTTTGCTTACCTCTCAGACATAGTAAGAAACACTGTCAGATTTTTCATCCATTTCTTCACAAAGAAAATTGAGAAAGAAAGTAGAGAATGTTACTGTGAATTTCTAAAAAACACTTGGTGGGACTGTGTTTTGAATTACAAAAAACAAATAAGCATAAGATCAGCCTAAAATTTAACTATCCTGGAATTTGTTGGCTAAAGGGATAATGTTTCAAGATCACTCAACATTCTCCTTTTCTCATGCTTTTCTTTGATTTTTAAAATATTAGACACTAAGGTGTATGAATTGTCAGACTATTGCATACAACCATTAAACAATAATAGGTTTAATCTCAGCCCATTATTGAGTGTACCTGAGAGTAAACATTCCTTGCTTAATTTATTGTGAAGTGCACAACTGATGATCATGGTAAAGGTGTTGGAATTTCTTATTCCTTTTTACCTCCAAAAATTGTTATGAATATGACTGCATAATAAATAATGTTCTCTAGCACCATCTAGCTTACTTTTAGAGCAATTCACAGCAATAAAAATTTCTGTTTTTATAATTATTAGATAAGATAATGTCAGATAGAGCATATGTGAAGGTCCAGGAAGATAGGTCAGACTGACAAAATATTAATGTCTTTAAAAAAAATCATAATGTGTAAACTGTTGCTTTTACATAGCATTACAACTTCTCTTTTTTATCATCACTATGTGATCATAAATCACATTTTTTTCTGTTAATTGCCATAATAACTCCATTCAATAAACAAGAATATTTCATGTAATTACCTTTAATCTTTTATAATTTTGAAAACATAAGTATTTTTAATGATAAAATTGAGAACAGTCTAAAACACTGTTTCTTGCTGATCAGCATATTGATATCACAACATTCTTGTCATTGGCATTGATCTGAGAGAAAGAACTAAGTCATGCAGAGAATAAAGGATTTCAGTGTATTAATCTACACTTAGTAGATAAACATATCTAATATCAGAAAAAAAAACACCTTTCCTTTGTCAGACATATTGCAGCGGAAAGTATTTGTATCAATTTCTGACCATGGATCTACTAGGTTATTCTGATATCGTCCAGGTGTATTCCTCTCAACTTAAATGTATTGTTTTTCTAGTTGCCATTCCTTATTTTATGTTAATCCTTAAACAGAATGATGCTGTTTAAGCTCTCTTTGCTTCTAGTCTTCCAAACCTGTTTGCATAAAAAAGCCTAAGAAGTGTACTTTCTGCACTAGTGTCATATGTTGGTTGAGAATGCATTGTGACTGCTAGCAGAATTGCTTAGCAGGTTAAGTCAGCTGCTACCAAGTTGGAAAACCTGAGTTCTATCCCCAGATGCTCACATTGGAAGGGAAGAACTGAGTTCCTCATGTTTTCTCTCCCCTCATATATCTCCCCATATAATAATAAATTAAATGTAATATTTTTAGGAAATCATGATAAATATTAACTAAAAATTAAGAAATGGAGATTTGAGAACCTGTTAATAATTTAAGAGTTATTTTTGCTTGGGTGTTGGCTATTCAGTGTCCCTTACACAAGCTTATGTGTTTGTAAACAGAATCTGCATGCAATGGCATTTTATGGCTTGATTGAGACATTTTACACCATAAAGGAGCTAGTAGGAGTAGATCACATAGAATGGATCTTGTATTATGTTGTCCAGTTCCGGTGCAGACCTTAGCTCTCTGTTTCTTGAGACAAGGCATACAAATCCTCTGCCACACAGTTCTGGCTCCACAGCAAATCCATGTTTTCTTCATCATGGTACTATCCTTCTAATCCAGAAGCCAAAATAAATCGACCCTTTCTTAACACCTACCAGGTGTTTTGTGACATTGACCAGACAGTGCATGGTATTGCTTTCTTATCAGTCCCTGTAGATTAACATTCTGAAAAAAAGTAACTAGGGAAATAAAGGCTTACAATCCTGAGGAATAGAGTCCTTCATGGTGGAAAACCATGACAATTGGTGGAGAGGTAATTGCTACAGAAGCAGAAAACTGGCTGACACATTCGATTCACATAAACCAAACAGGGAGAGAAGTGTGGGGGACAGACTAAAACATTCAAGCCCGACCCAGTGACATACTTCTCCAGCAAAGACCCACCTCCAAAAACTTTCCAAACTGTTTCTAGCTAGGGACCACTGCAATTATTGAAACATGAACCTACAGGGGATATTTTATGTTCCAACAGCAGCTGTAATGAATACAGTGAACCAATACAAGGAAATGGCTTTGTTGCTGTGACAAAAGTAATTACACTGTTTCTGGATCGTTTGCAGGAGAGCGATAGAAGTATTTTAGATAGGCAAGAGGAGTCCTAGAATGCCGCAAACAGAGTTTATATCCTGGTAGTTTATATTTTGAAAAAAAAAAAAAAACAGAAAGTTGGTGTAAATATATAATTGATAAAGACTTTGCTCATGAGATTCCGGAGAGAAAAAGGGACTACATCAAAAAATCAGAATAGTAGCCAGTCATTATTTATTCTAGAAAATAAACAGTCTGTGTTATTGCTGTTTTATTCAAGTATAGTGAAATAAAAAAAATGAACTAATTTCATAATAGAATTACCTTAAGACTGTTACGTAATTGATGCTTTTATTTTAGGCAATTTATAAAACACACCTAAGGAAAATATAAAAATATAAAATTTTGAAAATGCAAATGTTGTATATTTAGGATAGGTGCATCAACATATCATGATTATCAGACGAGGTAAGTAAACACAAAAATTAGCAGATGTTAAAGAAATCAGTACCATTATTGAGAAAGAACGTCTTGCTTTCAGGTAGAGAACAGGAAATGTGTCTTGAGGCCAAAACCCCATTTATCGAAGTGTTCAAAGTAGAAAAACCCGAACTCATTTGCAATATTTTCTTTGGAAAGGAGTGTGTCTGAGGAAAGAATGCCTGAAGCACATTCCTGTTTAGACAGGACTCCTTGGAAATGAATTCCAATGTTCCTCTCAACAAGTACAAAACAGTTGCATCAGCTATGACAATAAACAGCATGGCTGTATTGAGCTGCCAGCAGAGCTGGTGCCATATGAGTCATTTTGACTTTTTATGCACTCAATATTAAAGAGTTATGAATTTGTGGGTACAGTAGCTAGGAAAGGAAATCAAAACAAAACCAAATAAAACCTGAGGAAACCAGGTTACATGCAACAGTGTGGATTTCCCTGAACAAGGCCCTAATTTGCTAATGTTTGAAACAGTAAGAAGAAAACTTAAGAAACAATGACAACAGCAAAATATTGGAGATGTGTGGAAGGTAGAAGGTCTGTTTTCACAGAAAAGCTCTAAGCGCTATCTGGATACATCTCAAGAGAAAAGACCTATATATTATAGAATACAGGAGACAAGGATATAGCTTCAGAATAAGCCAACCCATTCAGACTCAGAGGATAGCCTGCTGAATCTGATACGTTAAATATGGAATTAAAAATATCAATATTTCCCTTTTTACTTTGATTTGAGCTTTCTCATTGTTCATCAGTTATTCTCTTTAGAGCTAAGAATTGTTGTTCCGTTTAATTGTGTGCTGGAAGTACATCATTTGTTTCAAAGTTGAACTTAGTTCACTGTGCTTTACACAATAGACAGAAGTCCACGACATCCAGAGGCCACTGCATTTGTTTTATGTGGAAATAATTAAGAAAAGGATTAATTAATATTTATAATCTATGTTTTTACATTAAGCAATCACATTTTTTTTTTATTTTTCCTGTGAGGACAAGAAGAAATGTTCATTCACATTAGACAGATTACCATTTCATCTGTAAAATGCAAGCCTGTGTTTTGGGTTTAGCATAAGATGAAAAAAGAATATGTAATATACTTTGGACAAATCATATGCAGCATACATAAGCAGAGAAAGCAGTTTTGCTTGCCTTTGCATCCATCCATCACTCGTCCATCCATACATGCATTCTTCTTTCCTTCCTTCTCCTTCCTTCCTTTCTTCCTTTTTTGTCTTTCTTCCATCTCTCCTTCAGCCTCCGTTAACTTATATTTTCATTCCTGTGGAGAGGCAACTGAAGTTTTCCTTGTTGTCTTACTAAAATCCACATACAGACATTGTCACAATTCACATATTTAGAGGTAATGCAATGCTAAATCCTCATCAATTAATTTTCAATTGTTTGGCCAATGTTCTCCCGCTGTTCTCTGCCTCTGTTTCCATTAGTTGATGGATGAAAGCTTTATGATGATATTTATGATATTCACCAATCTGACTATATGGCAAGGCCAGTGCGGGCACCCCCTCCTCTCTTGCTTAGGGTCTTAGCTGAGACGTTTTTAGCTTTTGGAACCTTAAAGCTAATATTGTAATCTGCTCATTAAAAACACAAAAACTATTATCTAGACCAAAATATTTCAAATACTTGTATTATTTAAAATGAAAAGGAGAAATATATTTAACATATTTAAGAACAGCATGTTAATTATGCAAAGTTTAAAGCAAAATATCATTATTTCTTATGTAAATTATTGTAATAATGTTAGTATTTTTAAGTAATTTTAAGATAATATTGAATGAAGAAAAAAGTATAAAGGTAAGGATATTCACTGTATAATATTATTGTATCTAAATTATCACAAACTTATTTGTTTTGCTTAACTAAGTAGTTAAACATTCTTACACCAGCCATCTTTTCAAAACTCCTTTCTCGCTATTTTGTTTACTTAGGAGGAACTCAGACAAATAACTCAGTGCATTGTATAAATGGAAGTCTAAGTCTGGGTGTGACTACAAAGGAAAATGTGTTTCTAGAAGCAGTGTGCAGAAAAAATAATAGACAGAGAATAAAATTCCCAATTTACAGGCTTGTCTAAACATTTAACATTGTCTACCCTAGCCTCTTTCACAGGGCAGAGCTACTCCCCAGTACTCAATTTAATTTACAATATTTTGCTTTGCGGCAAGTGTCCACTCCCTACATTGTCCTTTTAGCATCTGTCCTTTCATCCCCAGATCATTGCCTGAAAGATTAAGAAGTCTTCCTTCTGGAACTGAGACTTGTTTTTTTTTTTATCCAGTGTTCTGCCAACATGAAAACAGCTCCAGACTCTTATTTCATATTTATTCAGAATGCCAAATCTTGTTCCCTTAATTGTCTCAGCTGGGGAGCCAAGAGTGCATAAAACAGCTGGTGGTGAGCTAGTATATAGGAAATAGGTATGGTAGACTCTGCGACTGCAAAATGCAACGTGAATCTCTTCAGTGAGGGCTTCTTCTCTCTGGAGGAAAGCAGCACAATTGTTGCCTTAAAACTCATTTACTATACACAAGCACCTTCCAGATGGTAGCCTCTGACACCAGAAAGTGCCCAAGGCAGAGTTGTGGCTCTAAAGACGTTCATGTGAATGTGATAGGGTAAGGGTTTTTTTTTTTTTAATATATTTTTTTTAAATAAGCAGCTGAAGAAGCTCTTAGGAAATAGAGACTTTTCAAATCTGTTTCTCAGACTCAATAACAATGTTGAGCTTTAGCAGCTTAGCAGATAAACTGAGTTGTTTATTTCTTCACACATATGCCCCACAAAAACTGATGTTAAGGCTTCTTTTTTTTCCATAATTGTAGAATACTATTTTAAAGACAAAATGCCATCAAGTTTGCCCATTTTTCTTACACCAATTCTTTGTTCAGAGAAATATATTTGTACAGCCACAAAGGTAGAAAGCTAAGAGTTGATAGTGCCTCTCAATCTTTTAGCATTATCTACAACTGTGTATTTGAAAACTAAAATAAGCTCACACATATGCAATCAATTAATTGTAAGTCTTTCAGAAATAATAAGAAAAGTATAGGATTTTCAATATATAATCTTCTTTTTCTGTTTGTTTGTTTGTTTGTTTTGAGACAGGGTTCCTCTGTAGCTTTGGAGCCTGTCCTGGAACTAGCTCTTGTAGACCAGGCTGGCCTTGAACTCACAGAAATCTACCTTGATCTGCCTCCCGAGTGCTGGCATTAAAGACATGTGTAACTACCACCTGGCTTCAGTATATATTCTCGTGAAAACCTTGTATCCTTATGAAAAGAATGGTAAGCCTTACCTTACATCATATACAATATTAAAATAAAAATAGATTAAGTACACAAATTAAAGGCATGACTTTGTGAGTCATATGGTAAAAACTACATAAACTTTTCCTTCGTGATGATATTTGGGGATTTAAGAAAACCACAGATGATGAGAAACACAAAAATCAAACACTGGAAGAAAAGGACAAACAGCTTCACATGACAGCCAAAGATATAGTAAAAAAGAGACAATTTGTTTATGGACAAAGAAAATACATACAATACATATCTCTGAAGGTTACTGTCCAAAATGTCTGAGGGATTGACTTCAATAGCAAAACTAAACAAAAGATTGAAAGAAACTTAAAACACATAGAGAAGCAAACAATTTAAAATAAGACTCAAATGGATGCTCTTCCAATACAAAAAAAGGGGGGGGGAATAAAAGAGTGCTAAATGTCAAGAATGATGAAGAAATGAGAAGAAACAAAACTGTTGTTGGTGTACTCCTGTTAGCTCAGGTAAACTGTTACAGTGGGTATCCCTATCACGGTCTGATCTCTGCTCATATTCTCACTCTTCCCACTCTTCGTGTGGACTTTTGGAGCTCAGCCAAGTGCTCTACTGTAGATCTCTGCATCTGCTTCCATCAGTGCTGGATGTAGTTTCTATGATATTTAAGACAACAATCAATCTGAATACAGGGCAAGGCAAATTCAGGCACCCTCACCACTATTGCTTAGGGTCTTAGCTGGGAACATCCTTGTGGATTCCTAGGAATTTCACGAGTTCCAGTTTTCTTGCTAGTCGCCCAACTGCTTCCTCGATCAGATTATCTCTTTCCTTGCTCTCCGTCTCTCTCCTCCCCTCATCTCAATCATCCAGTTTAATGGAGTTCTCTTTTCTCCTTCCCTTCTTGCCACCTCCTCCCCATTCTGACTTCCCTTCTCCCACAACCCCATGCTCCCAATTTTCTCAGGAGGTCTTGCCTATTTTCCCTTTCCAGGGGAATCTATGTATGATTCTCTTGGGGTTCCAAACTAGGCCCTCTGAATGTGGGTGACAGTTGTATGGCTGGGGCAGACTGTGGAGTCACTGGAGTGAGACCAGGATATATTCCTACTGCTTGTTTTGGCCTTTTGGAACCCATTCTTTCTGGAGGTATTATATGTTGCTCAGCCTAAACAGAGTGAGACAGGCCTTGGTCCTGCCTCAAAGCAATGTCATAGATTTTGTTGACTCCCCATGCAAAGCTTATCCTCTCTAAAAAGTGGATAGAAGGTGGAATCGGGCTTGGGGAAGGTGGAGGGAGCAGGAGGATTGGAGGGAGTGAGAACTGGATTTGGCATGTAAAATGAGAAAAGATATTTTAAAAAAAATAAATTAAAAAACCCAAAAAAGTATCACATTGAATTCAAAAGAATTTAAATACAATGAAAGAAGAAACAACGTAATCCACTCTAGTAAGAATCATTCCTATCAAAGAGACAGGGGACAATATCTTTTATGGTTGTGGAAAAGGGGGATTTTTATACAGTGTTGTTATGAAAAAAGGTTCATAAATTTGCTTTGGAAAATACTACGCAGACATCTCAATAATTAACTAAAATGGTAAAGAAGGATGTCATCTTTTTCTCAGGTATGTAACGAAAGAAATTACTCCATTGGCTTGGAATGACCCATGCTTTCCTGTTCATTGCAACATTGTTTTATGAGGTTCAAAATACCAAAGCAATTTAAATTTTCTTCTGTGGATAAATGTAAGAATAAATTTTGTCACTATATGTGTTTGCAGGTGCACACATTTGTGCTATATTTAATTGGACGTTATTCAGCTTTTCCAATGAGGTGGTATTATCATTTGCAATACTATGGACAAGCATGGAGAACATTTTGTTATGTTAATTAAATCATGCACAAAGTACAAAATTGTGTAATCTCTCTTGTATACAAAAAATTAAAAATAAAGTTGAATTTAGTGAAGATGAATAGAAAATTAGCTGCCGGGGAGGAAAATGAAGAAAAATGAGCACAGGTTTCCAAAGTAAACAATCCTATAATTCAAAAAGAATCCACCTATAGGAACAACATATAGCAAATTGCTATAGTCATTACTATTGAATTGCACATTAATGTTTTTAACACTTAATTACAATAAGATAATGAAATAATAAAGGTAATGTATGATAGCAAGGCATGTTCTTGTTTGACTGTAGTAATCACTTCAGTAGGCTATGAAAACATCTGCATATACACATAACATACATGATATTATGTAAGTTCTTATCTATTAAAGATTTACATTATTTTGTATAAGTGTCTATATTATGTTTCATATTGATTTAAAATGTGGATGAATATTTGAATTAGTATGTGAAACATATTAAGAAGCATTTTAAGATGAATGTCTGAGCATCTGGTTTTATAAAGGCTCTAATAATGACGTTTCCTTTAAGTGTTTTATTCTTGATTTGGATGTTTGATAATGTTATTATGAATAAAAGCTGAATTTCAAAGGAGCTAAGTCAAATTTTGATAACTTACACACAAAATACCTCATAGGTATGTTAATTTTTGAATGAATTATACAATCTAGAAAATAATTTTTTTAAATAGGACAAAATTTTGATAATTTGAAATAATGAAAGTAGTGAAATTAAATTGCTAAGAAAATGGGGGGGGGGGTGGGCTTCAAACACATGATTAAAAATAAAACATACCTTGAGCTTCTTCCCATACTATAAAATTGTTGATATTAGGGCTTCAAGATTTTTGACAAAAGATAAAATATTATGATATATTTCCTTTGTGATTATCTACATAGAAACAGTGTCATTTATTTATTCCTATAGTGAATTGATAATCTACTTTATAATAGAGGCTGCCAACTCATAATGGCAAACTGTTAAGCCAAAAAGCAAAAAGGATAATATAAAGGACGTATAACTTTATGGCCTGTAACATATAAATAAGTAGAAAAAAATGACTGAAATAAAAGATTCTCAAAAATTAGTGCTCTTTTCTCTGAATTTTTGGTAATATAAACAATCGGGATGTTAGCAAATTCCGCATAGGTTTTACTAAGAATATCACTTTCAGGAAAAACAAATACTTTGTAAATATAGAACAAGACAAACAGAAAATGACTGTATCCAAGTTCATCCAATTCTCGGAAGCAAATTCATTTGCTCTTGAAATGCACAAAGTGTGTACACCTATCAATTTGCCTTTATTAAGTGATACCTCTCAGGAGGCTATTGCTGGGTGGTTGTTATGGAAATTAGATTTCCACTTTATGCAAGCCAGTGTGGAATGTTTAGAATTTATTTTAAAGAGAATGCCTTTGAGAAATATCTAATATATACACAAAAGTAATATTCAAATCAAATAACAAGAGCCTCCTTCATATATATTGCATGACCCTATTAAGTAATGAAACAGTTTATGTTTCTCTCTCTCTCTCTCTCTCTCTCTCTATTATATATATATATATATATATAATATTATATTTAATATAAATGTTATATTTATGTTGTCCATGTAACATCAACCAATTTTATATGTTCCACGTTGGGGAAAATAGACTATTTAAAAAATATATTTATATTTTGAGAACACATCTGTCTAAATGAATCACTAAAATGTCACTTCCATGTATTTTTAGGGGAAACAAGATTTTGGAAATGATTTCTGTATAGCATGCAAAATATATTCAATAATGGATGGATAAAGTCAGATCAAGTCCCAACTGGAGTCACGGGATACTCCAGTTGGGACTTGATCACAATTCAAAATTTTCTTTAAGTCCCCATAAGATTATCAGTGCCTCCAACCAGCAGGAAGTAGCCCATTATGCCCGCTTTCCCAAAAAATGGACCATGACTGTTCTTGTTTTTTTTCTTTTCTTTTTTTTATAAGAGGGGGAAGTGGTGTGGGACAATTGTCTATATTCTGTCATTTATGTTTTAAATAAATGTTGATTGACCAGTAGCCAGGCAGGAAGTATAGGTGGAAAAACTAGACAGGAAGTGAAAGTGGATCAATGAGAATAGGAGAATTCTAGGAAGAGGGAAGCTCCCTCTGCACTCCTGTCCAGACATAGAAGAAGCAAGATGTGACTACACTGCTGAAAATGGTACTGAGCCATATGGCTAGCACAGATAAGAATAATGGACTAATATAAGTTATAAGAGTTAATAAGAAGCCTGAGCTAATGGGCCAATTAATTTAGGATTGATGTAGACCTCTGTGTGATTTCTTTGGTACTTAATGACTGTGGGAACTGGGCAGGACAGAAACCTTAGACAACAAGCAAACCTATAAATCTCCTTTTTTGAGACATGGTTTCTCTGTAGCTTTAGAACCTGTCAAGGAACCAGCTCTTGTAAACCAGGCTGATCTCAAACTTACAGAGATCCACCTGCCTCTGCCTCCTAAGTGCCAGGATTAAAGTCATGCACCACCGCCTCCTGATGGTGGACTAGTTTTATGCACCAAAAAGCACTGTGCATTCTTGCAAAGGAGGGAAGCAACCCACAGCTTTACTCGGCAATGATGTTTATGAATTACACCAATGACCAACATGGAATGATAACCCTAAGGGTGTAGTAGAGTAGTGAAACATAAATGTTGTAACTTAAGAACCATTCAACTACAGGGGAATTATACCTGGTACTGACAACCTAGCTTAGAGCTAGTGATATTATAGGTCACATATGAGATCCTACAATCATCACTTTAATAAACCAGCATAATAACTAAATATGTTGTAAATATTTTTTTCATAGATACACAGATAAATCCTTACCTCTCATCAAGGAAATTTCTCTTTGCATTTGGTAGCTTAAGAAATAGAGAAAGAGAGAGAAAGGGAGGGAGGGAGGGAGGGAGGGAGGAAGGAAGGGAGAGAGAATGAAAGAAAGAAAAAGAAAGAACTGTTAAGTATTTTTTTTCTTGGCCAACAAACCTCTCTGTTAACACAATAATCTCAATCTGACCAAATTAGAAGATGCCCAGGTTTAATGAATGGCAGCACTCCCAGGTGATCCCCTGGGAAAACATGAAGAGGGGGAAAGGAGAAGAGGAAGAACCACAGAAAACTGGGAGACCACATGTTCATTCTCTGGGGGGAAGTTTAAATAGCCTGTGAGAGTGGACTTGACCTTCCCTTGGGAGGGGTCACCATTGGGTGGGCTTGCTCAGAGGTGGAGTTTGTAATGAGGTAACTTCCAGAGGATGTGGCTTGAAATGGAGTTTGCCACCCAACATTCAAATATGGATGCCAGGGGTCTGGGGTGAAGCCCCCATTCAAACAAGAACAAATGGGGTGAGGAAATAAGGAAGAAGGAAAGAAAGAAGGAAAAATGGGTACACCATCAAAATGTAGAGTTTTGTAGTCTATTTCAAATAGATACATTTAAAAACAACTCCAATGCCTAAGACTCTTGGAATAATAGAGAAGATGGGTAGACAACATTGTATGTATGAGCCACAGTATCAGAATTTGCTGTGAAACTGTGTTTCTTAGGAATGTCAGAGGCTGCACTCATAAAGTCTTACCAATGAGACCGATGAAGCATGAGATGGTGAGGACAAGGAACATAGACACATCAATGTGTATGGGGAAAATTCCAACCCTACACAAAGAGCTATAGGTATCCAAGTGCTTCTGAGAATAGGGAGCTTCTATTTTAAAAACTGTACTCTGACAGCTGAAGCAAATTTAGGTATGTACCTTTCTTAAATTAATATTTTTCTGCTTTGGGGTGATGGGACTATACAAAGACTAGCATGTTGTATTGGAAATAACCTGCTTTCTCATATACCAGAATTATGCTTGATAAAGCCTATTTTCAAAATACAGATATTATCTAGCTTTTCTCTAGAACACCTAATAATTATAATTTTCTTTGTAAATCATATCCACATAAACATTATTAAATATAATCTTGCTATAAAGATATGCTGATTAAATATATATTGGAAATACTTAAACTTTTAAACTTTAGCTAGATCTCTTCCAATTGCATAAAATTAAATGTTTTAGACTTTGTGTATAATGCTATATATTGAAATTTATTTATGTTTCTACCTATCATATACTAAAGAAAATCTAATCCAAAGGCTAACACTTTAAAATTTGCTAGGCTTAGAAACCCAATTTGAAAATTGCTTATATAGTATATAGTCTTAATACATTAAAATATGAGAACATACTCTATATAGTGTCATAGTGTAACTCTGAGTCTTATTTCTGAGTTTAAGCTCATTTAGAGAAATGTAATATGTATCATTTTTACGTAAAGTACCAAGAATACTACATTTTCAACAGAATTCATTAAATTTAGATGAGGTTAAATTTGCATGTTAGAATGTGCAGTACAGTCATACTGACAATGCATCATACTACATTTTAAATGTTACAGTTTGTGTTTTCACTTTTTTTGGAATTATGCCATAAACAGAGTACTTGAGTTGTTTTATTAGCATTTCTAATGTGTAATATTGCAAATTTGATCATTCTTTGCTATCGACTTTTACAGAAGTGGCTGCTCCAAATAGAGATGCAAACATCTTCAAAGTCTCCTGCTGACTTAGCAAACACTGTAAATACTTTCAAATAGGTTAGTGGGTACTTAGATATTATTTGTTATCAATGATGATTAAATCAGCAAACATTATTAAAATGTGGATAAACCTAACCTTTAATAAGATAATGACATTCTATGGTAAGTGTGTGGGATCATTATTACTTTCTGTGCTTTTAAAGTATGTTTAACAAGTTAATTCCAAAATAAATTTCTAATTAGAAAATCATAGCAAGAATCTCAAAAGTAGTAAATAAAATATTTATTTAAATATATTAATTTTCCCCTGAATATTGGCAAAAATAATGCATAATTAACCTTCCTTTATATTTTTATCAGCAAAAAAAAAACCTAATTAAACTGGCCATAAACCTGGGTTAAACCAGAGGCTTATAAAAATGCAATTTTTTTTAATTTTTACTTCACAACATTCTATTTAATATTATTAATTGTTGTTGTTTTGCTTTTGTTTTAAAGACAGGTTTTTCTCTGTATATCCTTGGGTATCCTGGAAATTACTATGTACACAAGGCTAGTTTGGAACTCAGAGATCTTCCTGCTTCTGCCTGAAGAGTGCTGGAATTGTGTATCTTTATACCCAGCAAGTACTCATTGCTCTTATAATTTCATCTTTCAATCATGCATAGTAGAATTAAAGTCGCAAATGTTTATTATTGACTTAACATACATGCATGATTGAAAGATGAAATTATAAGAGCACAATAATAGTAAGCATGAGTATAGAAAGAGCAAGTATAATAAGCATGTTAGTAAGAAGTATAACTATTTTTAAAAATAGGTAACTTTGATATGTTTAATTTTTCTCACCCTAAGTGCAAGTTATATGTGTACTGACTTGATGATTTATCATCTCCTTCTTTTCATTTATTTAATGTTACTTAATTTTTACCAATTATCTATGTATGAATCTTTGAAGAATTTCTTGGGAAACAAGAAATTTTATGTCTAAGGCACACACTTAGACATAAAAGATAATTTAAAGAGCAGGACACAAAAGACATATTGACATATGTATCTCTAGGTACTTAATCTAAAATAAAAATAAATGAACAGTTGAATCTTGGTAGGTAGATAAATAGATAGACTTCTAGATTAAAAATATAATTGACAGATCATGGAATTGAAAGATAGATGTCAGATTACAATTGATAGATGATAGATGGAAGACAGATAATGCTTAAATGCAAAATGAAATACTATATACCTTAAGTGGCTTTTGGCTGTAGGTTATGTCAGTATGCTAATTGATTTACTCTTATTATTTGAAGAGTTCATTTTCTATGCAATGGAACAGATTTTCATTTTGTATTTATACCATGTTTTCATTATTCAATATATGAAGGGCAGCTAAGTTGTTTTCTTGTTCTAGCTATTGAGAATCTATCAGCTTTACTTTTGGTGTATGCCAAGGAATGTTAGTTCAGTAATGTGGTAAATAATTCTTAGTTTTTTGAGAATTCCCCACACTTATTCATATAGTGGTTGTTCCAATTTACAATCCCAGAAATGGTAAATGAGGACACAATGATATAGGATATCCTTCTGTATATGTGTTGCTTTTATTGGATAATGAATAAACTGGATTCTACCAATGACTTAGCAGAATAAAGTCAGAACGGAAATTTGAAGAGAACTATATAGAGAGAGTATGTGGAGTCAATGAAGTGCCACGTAGGTGCTGAAGGAGAAAGATGCCTTGTAGCTGCCCAAGAAGCAAGAGGTAGCAAAACATAAGCCTTATAGTAAAATGCAAAATAGTAGAAATTGGTTAATTTAAGATATATATATATAATAAAAGTCATGAAAAATGAACAGCAGGACCATGAGGGAAGAGGGAAAGAAGAAATTCCAGAGAGAGGACAGTAATTCATGGGTTCAGGAAAGGGGGGAAGAGAAATGGGACATTAATGGTAAGGAGAGATGTAGAGATAATTAGGAAATAAATATAGGAAAGAGAGAAAAATAATAGTAAAGGTGTTTAGAAAACTCATAGAGAAACATACCTACAAACATACACAGAGAGAGACAAAAAAGAGAGAGAGATATGTGTTTATTAGTTTCCTTTGATATTTGTTACTGTCACTACACAGGAGAGATCATGCTCTTCTCAACAGGCATAGACTATCTATGAAAACAAAATCTCTACTGCCAGGCTTGAGGAACCTTCATTTGAGTTCTTGAATAAAGGATTTTAAGAAACCCCAAAAACTATATAGAATATTGACATTATCCTTTGTTACCAACAACTACTTAAAGTTGAAACCTTATTGCCTAAGACACCATGCATTCCAAACACAAGATTTGGAGAAATGGAGGTTGAATGGACATGGTAGACCAACTCTTATAATATTAGAAAATTTTAAGCAATCAGTGTTACAAACAGTGTGTTGTCCTACTAATTTAAATGCCTACTAAGAACAGAATGATAATCTAGGGATATATTCCCAAAGATGCAATAGTGGCATTTTTATCTTGGCATAACCAATAGCTGTTTATTTAGACTTAAGAACCACTCAATAAGTGAAGAAACTGCCTGTAAGTGTAAATTCAGATAAATAATATTGACTGGAGGCATCATAGACCCTACAGGAGAGCCTAAAACTACCATTTTAAAAAAAAAGGTGTAATTTCTAACTGAATTCTAAATACTATTTTTATTCTCACAGATAAGTGCAGCACTTAATCATTAAAGAGTTTCTTTTAGCAGCAGAGGAAATTTTGAACTACAACTGTTGAAAATGCAGAGAATAAGTTACTGGGCAGTACCCAGTCCTAATTACAACTACAGTGGAACTCCTACAACTAAGACCCAAGGAACATCACAGAAAAGACAGAAAAATTGTAAAAGCCAAGAGACCAGGGCATTTGTGGCTATATAATATCTTTGAGACATAACAAGGTTATTGCACTCACAAAATATCCACACAAGAGTTGTCTAGATAATTCTTGCCTAATGACAACACCATTTGATGTGCTAAAGTAGGGTCCCATCTCTAGATGAAAAGTTACAGAAAATACAAGAAAAAAGTTACACAGATAATGGGAGATTCAAATTTCTTCAATGATAAGTTCCCTCATAACTTATTCAATCCCAGATGTTCAACCGTAAACACTCAAGCACATGAGCAACACTTAAAGGGTTCGATGGGTCTGTCTGTTTATCTATTATCTATCTATCTATCTATCTATCTATCTATCTATCTATCTATCTATCTATCTATCTATCTATCATCTATCTATCTATCTATCTATCTATCTATCTATCTATCTATCATCTATCTATCTATCTATCTAACATCTATCTACCCACCATCTGTCTATCTCTCTATTTCTCTATTTATCAAATATCTGCCATGTAATCTATTATCTTTCTGTTTATATATGTAATTATAATCATGGGGAAAAATGGGCCATATTGAGTAAGCATATCTGAAGAGATTTAGAAATGATATAAACGCAGTACTCATGAATGAAAAATTATTAAAACATAAAAATAGAAACAAAAAAATAAATAATAGATAAATTTTGAATATGAAGTGTCACCAGAAGTTTCATTTCTTAAATGGTTTGTACAACAGATAAATTAGGTGATTTGGACACACCTGTGTCATAGAGAATCTATATTGATTTTATTGACAGAGTGATAGTTTCATAGCATTCTAAATCAATATTTTTGACAGAATCATGATCTTGTGACATTATTGGGAAATAGTGTAGACAAACTATGTAATGCTTGGTTAGACGATTTGGACAAAATGTTTTGCCACTTAAGGACAAATCTCTCACTGTCTGCTTCCTGACTGCCAAGAGGTGAGCATCTAGCCCAGGATCTTACATGAAGATGTATAGTTTTGAATTTTCCATAGTCCAATGGGAGGGCAATATACATACTCTGTTCTGAGAGCTAGGAAATTGTAAAACAAAGTTATTGTTTTCTCATTTAAGAGGCATACTAGAGGAGTACAAATGCACATCAGAAAACAGAAGAACTGATATAATAAAGGGAAGATTTTGATTTCTTTCATTTTTTTAAGGAGCTAGAAAAAAAACACCCACATAAAGTAAAACTCTTAAATTGGAAGGAAAGTTGAAGAAATTTATGCTAAAATTTTAAATCAAAAATAGAAGATGACTTAGAGTGATTTATGATTTATGAATTAGCATAGTTATTATGGGAAAGACTAAACTGTACCATAGAAGCTTTAGAATATCATAGTTATGTAAAACTCTCCTAGAAGAGTAATTAGAATGCAGGCTTTATGACTAAAATTGGACTGAGACAGGCCCTTTGAGGTAGGATCTATGTAGTAGGCTCAACAGTAAAAGTGGATTCTGTTCTCCCACAGGATCGGGGCTTTGTTCACAACACTAATGTCTGGCACCTTACACTCCTCTGTAACTCTGGCCTCAGAGAAAACAACTTTGAACATCTTTTGTCCTCCACTGGTACCCTCAAGTACTTTGGCTAGATTAACACAAAAGAAAGTGAAAATACATCCTTACATAGTGTTCAGATGATACATGTTAATTTAGGATGATGGCAAAGGGTAAAGGAAACCTCTACAGATGTATTTAATAATTTTCATCACTTCAGATACCTGTAGAGCAGTGGAGCTGTAAACAATATTTACAGGAGAAATGAATAAATGAGACTGTATTAAGCATAAGCCCTCACTTTAGGAAAAACTAACTTGTTAGATTGAACTAAGTGTCTTGAAAGAGAGATATACAGAGAAACTGAATTGCCTCACTAAATTATTTAGATTCAGGAAGTGATGATCATGGGACAGTCGTAGGTGTATGCAATGGCTAATAAATATGTATAAAATAAGAAATGCTGAGAATTCAATCAGATATATTAGACTCGATTGTTACATGGAAAGGCCTACTTAGGAGAAATATAACATGCTTTTAAAAACATGATTATAAATCAATTGGCCCATATATAATATGTAACTGAGAAGACAAAGTTCAGAAAGAATTGTTACAAAATCTGGTATTGATGTACATGTTTAATAATAGATGTTTTGGCCAGGAAATGAGAAGAAACATGGGTTCTGGTGGTGGTCCAATGGGAACTATTTAAAGGGAAACATTTAGGTTATTGTTGCTGTGATCAGAAATTTACTGACTATATATGGTATAAAGATAATTTCAATTTTGTATTAAGATTACGAATTACTTTGTTTACATTCCATGAAAAAACTATACTTTTTCTCATGTATAAGGCCTAAAATTAAAACTAAGGAGTGTTTGAAATATTAATGAGTTACATTACATCAATAGATTTTAAAATGAATCCCTTAGAGGAAAATAAAACTACATATATATTTTCTTATGGAATAAAATTGATCTATTGAATTAATTAAACTAAAGAACTGTTTGTATTTAATCAGTCTTCACAGAATATAAAAAATAGCAAGAAATATGAGGAGAAAAAATACATAAAATTTTAATCCTATAAAATAAGTATGTTATAAATTTTGTTGGCCTTTGAGTATCTTATTTACAGATAATGGATTCAAAAGTTAATAATGACATGAAATGGTCCATAATGGGCAAATTCCTTTTCACTCTTCCCTTTTAAAAATTAAAGTTATTAAGGGTATGATCTTATGTGACACACAGAACAAAGGAAATATTGTTTTATTCACAGTCATCCCACATTTTGTTTCTAGTGAATCTCTGTTTAATAGTAATTACTGGAATCAAAGCAAAATTAATCGTTATTTCATCTATAGTTAAACAACACCTGTTCAGGGTTTACCAATTCAAGGACAGAGATGTGTAGGGTTCTGTTTCCTCCAGCTCCATTACTGAGGCATTCTCTACAAAATCTCTGGTCTTACCAAAGCAGCTGCTTGTATTTAGTGATAATCCTCAGTTCTATTAGTTTTGTCTTTGGGGATAGAAAATTGATTACCTGACCTTATCATAGAGAGAAGTCTGTGTGTGCCTTCCTTTTTTCGCCTCAGAGTGTAAATCAGTTATGTAAACACTGAAAATAATTAAGAGCAAAGTGATGCTATAGTTTGTTTAGGAAACATGACAGAAAATGAGAAAGAGAAAAATTATCTTAGTTTTATATTTCCAAGCAAGTTTCAAATTAAATTTCTGATTCATTAAATATTGCGCTTTATAGTGACCTTTGAATAGTTTTCTGAGTTTGTTTTAAAACTTTTAGGATAGAGAGACACCTGACAGTTAACATATCATGGTGTTCACATGTCACTCTGTGAGAACATTCCTTCTCAATATGGGAACTAACAGTCGTTTTCTACTCAGTAGCTAAAGTCGACCAATGGCAAATAATTAAAACCTTTTTATATTTGATTAAAAAGTGTTGTCCATTTTTCTTTTAGTGAAGAATTAAAATTTGTCTTAATGTCACTTTAAGTAACAAATACATCTTTGTCTGTAATAAATAAAAAACAAGATCAAGTCATCTTCCAAATATAGTCAATAGACATTGATAGTCTACAATTATTTTCTTTCACTTTATAATAATTTATCGGCTTTATATAAAGTTTAACAGCACAGGATCATGGCAAGAGTATGAGGAAGTTTACAGTCCTGCAAGAAAGGCAGGCTTTCTCTACCATTAAAAGCTCAAAGTCAGCCATAAAAATGACTTTACTTTCTGAAGCAAGAAAAGTATGAGAAGAACAAAAGGCACACTTCTGAAAATTGTGATTAGGACTGTAAATTCTTAAGACTATGAGAAAACACACTGAGTACATTTTCTGAGTCTGATAAGCATACATAATGCACAAGCACATTTGTCACAATGATTTCCAAGATTTGACAAAATGTGTGTTATGGATAATGGTCAGATGAAAAAGCTAAACAAAGGATATTATATTCACGATTCTCGTTTTGAAAAAAAAAGGAGGGGGAGGGAAATGCTGTGGGAAGAATGTTTTGAATACTGTAAAGATTTGAAACTTCTATTGGTTTACTAAAATGCTGATTGGTCAGTAACCAGGCAGGAAGTAAAGGCCAGGCAACCAGACTAAGAGAATTCTGGGAAAGAGGAAAGGCAGAGGTGTAGTCAACAATGAGATGGAGAGAATGCCTCATGATGAGATGAGAATGCCTCAAGATAAATGGTACCAAATCACGTGTCTAATCATAGACAAGAATTATGGGTTAATTTAAATTTTAAGAGGTACTTAAAAAAAAGCTTGAGCTGCTAGGCCTAACAGTTTATAGCAACCTAATTTCAGATATAATAACTATATCAACAATTATAACATTTATAAGTATAGAAATATATATGGTTGTATTTATGTATTTGAATCTGTGCACTTGCAACCTCAATTGTAAGTATTGTTAAGCATACAGAAGTTTTATTTTCCACATTTTTTACCTTGATTTTGTACCAACATATAAGATTACATGAGAGTGTATGCAAGTGTATGTGTTTGTATGTTTGCGTGTATTAACTTTCCTGGAATGGGTTAACCATTTAATTATTTTATCTTTTTACAAATGCTATTGTGGGGTTTTTCTATTTGTAGTTTGTCTAGGGAGAAACAGATCACATTTATGATCTTTACTTGTGCATACGAGAATAGCTGCTCTGAAAACAGCACTTCAAGTTCAGCCAAAAATGATTTGCCCCATGCTGTTGTCGTCTTGCTTGAGACTTAAACAAGAAACAACTGTGAAATAAAAACCACTAGTAATGCCCAGAAAAGTGAAGTGAAACATAAAGAAAGTCAACCATGACTGGATAGAACATTTTCTTTCCCCATGCTTCTCTTAAATGAAAAAAAAAAGATAATCTCTGACATAAATGCAAAGATTACACAATGACAGATTCAGAATCTAAATATAGTTTAAAAATGATAAAACGGCTCATTTGTGTGCTGTTTGAGTTTTTATATAGTTACCCTGGCCAATGAGGCAATGATGATGTGATAATTGGTCATCTAGTCAATGTGCCCTTAAACAGTTTTTAAAACTATAGTGGGTATATTATAAAAAACTTGAATTTTTATAAAATAAACATCGGTATTGGTTTCAAACTGTGCTTGTTTCTGTGAATTTATTATGCAGTTATTACTAGATCAAGGACATTAATTTTCTGAACAAGATTTTCCCAAACCTTTGCTGTAGCAGCCATTCTCTTGACTAGTTTTGCTCTACTGTCTGTGTTTTAAAGTTCTAGCCCCTGGGGTAATATTAATGCAGCAACTGATGGAGTGGCAACAACTGAATGTTTCTCAAATTTGTCACTGCAATCAGAAGTTCTCTTAAGTTACAGGAAGGACTATGACAATCAATTTATGTAAAATAATTGGGTTCATGTCCAACACTAACTTATTCAGGAACATCAAACAAAGTTTATAATTAAAATGGCTCCACTAAGCATGGCATTATTTGGAACACTTTATTACTTTCCTATTAAAAAGACAAAGAATCTACTATATTATGCACACATCTTCTATACTGGTAATCTGGAAAATGTAATCATATTTGAAGCAATATTTCTATGTAGAATTATATAAATAATGTCTGCATGCTACAAAAAATATATCAGTGTTCTTCAATAAAATTTAGTTTTAGAAAAATTTACACTTAAAATCAGTCCCATGACTTTCTTTAGAGGTGTCCTTAGGAAACCTAGGAAAAATTTTTTTTTCTAATGAATATGATGAAACATATACACCTTTTTTATACTGCTATTATATTTCCAACCATGGAATTTTAAATTAAGTGTATTAATACTGATACTTTTAGCATATTATGTACTAAAAACTTATATTCTTAATTTTTTAGTAGTATTACCACAAGACAAACTTTTCAAAAAACTATAGGTTCTTTTAAAAATTTATTGTAAGCAGGAATATACACCATGACTTGGGGTTGCCATTAAAATTAAGTACCTTATTGATTTCTGTGCATATAGTTAATGGGTTTGCCTCATGGTAATTTTATTTAATAAGCCACACAAGTTTAGAGTATAGACCTGACATCTGATTTGCCTGACATCTGATGGTTAGCATGTGTAAAAGTCAAAATTGTAAAGTAGATTTGTCTGGTTCCCTATTTTCTATTCTTTACCATACTGGGGAATATTTTCAGATTAATGCTATATGTTTTTAAGCATATATAAGTAAGGAAATAGGTAAAAGAATTTATGTAAGAGTCAATTCTTATAACTTAAGGCTAATAAAGGGGAATTAAAAATATTTTTCTTTTACAGAAACCTACAATTATATCATAACCAAGATCTTCTTATTCACATGTAAGACTTTATTTTTAATTTATATTATAATAGACAAATCCGTCTTTAAATAGTAATTTTATGTAAGTATAAGTGGATGAATAAATTTTTCATGTGTGCATACTAAATTGCATGTAAGTCTATATGATTATTGATGGTAAATAATTTTATTTAATTTTCAAAGTTAGAAACATTCAGATAAAATGCTTTCCATCAGTAGTTCACTTATGATGATAACACCTGATCTCTTTTAATGCCTGTAACAGGCACTATAGTGGACAGATTCAATGAAAAGGGAGGTAGGACAAAAGAAATAAGTGGAAGACAGTGATAATCAATCATGATGCCCTCTTTCACTAAGTCTGGATAAGACCTCAAAATCCTTCTCTGCAAATGCCACAGGCAGCCTCCACCAATTGATCAGAGTTGGCATATAAGTTGAAAACTGATTTTCCATTGCTGTCCACAATTCCACTCTTAATACTGCTTCCAGTCTTCCCTTTCTAACATTCTATTTTCTACTAACATCCTTTAGACAGTTGACAATGCCTTGAGGATGAAGTAAATTCTTGAATATATCATAGAATGCCAATATAGTTTCTGGACATCTTTTCAGACCCAATATAATCCTGCTGCTCAAACATAGTTTAATACACAGAAATTGCTCTCTCTCTCTCTCTCTCTCTCTCTCTCTCTCTCTCTCTCTCTCTCCCTCCCGCTCTCTCTCTTTCTCTCTCTTTCTCTCTCTCTCACAGACATACGTACACACACACACATATACACACACACACCATGTATGAACAAGCATGAATGTTCATCACAAACCCAAATATAAATTCAAAGAAACACACTCTTATCTTGTCTGACTAAAAATGTTGTAATAATAATAACGAGTGAAACTTTTCTGTATTGCAATCATTTCACACAGTACTCTACTGTCTTCACTTTCTCCTCACCCTACACTTTTCAATTCATGCCATTCTCATTTACACTGTTGGGCAATTTATCACACAAGCTCTATGACTCAATGAGATTACTAAAGTGACCCTTTTTAGTTGTTATCTTAATTGCTAGCATGCTGGGGTACCAAGCTTGGTTAAAGTAATGATTCTTAATTATCTGCTTCCCCATGTAGACTGGATATGCATGTTATCGAATGGATAAACTTGACTATGCTTTAATATAGAAAATATTTATACAGTATAATAAATGCTAATTATAAATACACATGTTTTTATCCTGAGAATGTTTGGCTTTGAAAACCTTACTATGTTATTTTTAGAAAAGAAACAATTGTATATACTTAGTTTCTCCATTAAGGACCTACATAAATTAACTTCATATTGTATGAAAGAGTGGTTTGTTGTTGTTATTGTTGTTGATGTGCTTTTACTGATACTATTTTTAAAAACTGCGCCTTGCCCTGGAAAACTGAAAAGCAGTGTTCATTCCATTTGAAGAGGATGACCCTTCACCTTTGTGGATATGTGCATATTTCCATTTTCAGGCATCACCCTCACAGCAAAGACTAATTTATGACATATTCCTGAATATATAGGACAAACAATCCTTTAAACGTGTAGAGGTCAACTGAGACTGAAGGGACAAAAGTCATATTCAAATCATCTCAGAAAAATGAAGTTCTGAGAATTTCTCAGACATGCCAGACTTAAAAAAAAATCTGGTCCTTATGCAGAGGAGGGTATCTACACTCATGTTGACAACCTCCGGCAACATGTCCTGTGAACATTCATTCTGTGTAACAAAGACCAACAAACAGAGAACATGGAACTGTCCCGGGGCTTCTGTGTAGTTCAATCTTACCTTTGGTATAACCTTCCAACATTCTTATCCCCGAATTACCTTTTACCAAGCTGGTCTGCTGACCATTCAATGGCTTCTTGCTCTTTTGGCTCCTGGTCCTGTGATTTAATCTCTACATCTGGATACATACTGCAGCTTCATCTTCTTTTTGTAGTCAAATTTATTATTTTATTAAGTTTTCTCATTTATTTTACATACCAAACATTGTTTCCCTTCCCTCCTCTCAGCTTCATTTTCAATGTGACACACAATGATCTGTCTCATCACCACAGATTATACATCTCTTCTTCTAGCACCATTTATTTCATTATCTTAGTAATGCAGACTCTTATTTCCACATTAGTTTCCAAGCTTTAACTTCTCTGGATTTTGTGAAACTTCTTGCCTCATTAATCCTTTTACAGACTAAATATCTACATATATGTAGGTATATGTTCCGTGATTCCTAATGTGAAATCTTGTAATTTTATCATTACTAATATTGCAATTAGTAGCATTGGACTGCCTGGCTGACTATTCCCATAAAATGCCATATCTTCTGATTAATATCATTATTATAAAAAATTACACTATTTTGAAAACACAAATGTGCTTTTTCTGTTTCTTATATAGCAAGCTCATAGTATACAGAATGTGCTCCTACAAGAATATAGTAAGGAATGGATAAATTAGCCTGGGAAGAACAAAGGAACTAAGAGAAGATATAGTTTCTAGTTTACTGTGACAATATGTCAGAGGAAATTGTTCCTTATATTTTATCTTTGAGATAAATGAGCTTAACTTCTCATTTGTGTTCTCTATAATAATTTGTAAGACTTCTATAATACCTAGGCACAACTGGTGGTTCATGTTTGAAAAGCCTTCATTTTCCAAACATAATCTTCTGAATTCAAACCATGACCCAGAAGTCTGAAGAAAATAGAATGGACTAAACAACAGAGAAATGAGTCAAAATCCAAGGAACTATAGGAGAGAAGTACACTCTTATATTAAGAGGGTTATAACTTCCTAATTTTTTTTGTAAGAAGATGGCAGAATTTCTTTTGGAAACATGTTTTTTAATGGTTATTTTTAATTCTGTGCTCTTGACTTAAGTTCAGTACTTGTATTTCCCATTTACACAATTTTCAACTTCAGGCCATCTAACCAACTGATTTAACTTCCTGTTAAGAGGCATGCACATAATACAGTCCTTCTCTTTTGAATTGACAAAGACACAAAAAATATAAAATGGAAAAAAATAGAGCATGATCAACAAATGGTGCTGGCATAACTGGATATCAACATGTAGAAGAATGAAAATAGATCCTTATCTATTACCATGCACAAAATTCAAGACCAAATTGATGAAGACTTCAACTTAAAGCCAACAACAATGAACCTCATATAACAGAAAGTGGAAAGTATTGAATGCATTGTCACAGAAGCCCACTTCCTAAAAATAACTATAGTAGCAAGATACTGAGAGAGACAATTAATAAATGGATCCTCCTGAAACTGAAAAGCTACTGTAAAGCAAGGGACACAGTCAACAAGACAAAACAGCAGCAGCTTACAGAATGGGAAAAGATCTTCACCAATCCTACATCAGACAGAGGGCTGATCTCCAAATATGAAAAGAACTCAAGAATTGTTTATCAAAAGAACAAATAAACCAGTTTAAAAAAATGGGTTATAGACCTAAACAAAGAACGCTCAACAAATGAATCTAAAATAGCTGAAAGACACTTAAGGAAAAATTTTCAACATCCTGAGTCATCAGAGAAATGCAAAACAAAACAAGTCTTTGATTCAATCTTACACCAGTAAGAATAACCCAAATCAAAAACATTGATGACTACTTATGCTTTAAAGAATGTGGGGTAAAGGGAACACTCTTCCATTTTGGTGGAAGTACAAACTGGTATGGCCTCTTTGGATATTAGTATGGCAATTTATCAGATAATTAGGAAACAACCTGACTCAAGACCCAAAAATACCACTTTTGGGTATATACCAAAAGGATGCTCAATCGTACCACAAGGACATGTGCTCAACTATGTTCATAGCAGCATTTTTTTGTCATAACCATAACCTGGAAACAACCTAAATGCCCCTCTACAAAGAATGGATAAGGAAAATGTGGGTATATTTGCACAATGGAGTATTACACAACAGAAAAAATAATGGCATCTTGATATTTTCAGACAAATGGATGGATCTAGAAAATATCATCTTGAGTGAGGTAACTGAGACCCAGAGAGGCAAGTACATTTACTCATTCCTAAGTGGTTTTTAGACATACAGTAAAGAAAATCAGCCTAAAATTCACAATCCCAGAGAATCTAGACGATAGTGAGGATCCTAAGATAGGCATACATGTATCTAATCTACATGGGAAATAGAAAAAGACAAGACCTGAGTAAATTGGCAGCTTGGGGAGGGTATAAGGGAATGGAAGAGAAAGTGAGCAGAGCAGAGAAAAATTAACTCAATAATATCAATAAAAGAAGTTAAAATAAATAATAAAGGAAAGACAGGGACAGTTGCTCTTGCTCTCTCTCTCTCTCTCTCTCTCTCTCTCTCTCTCTCTCTCTCTCTCTCTCTGTGTGTGTGTGTGTGTGTGTTTCTTTCTCTCTCTCATGGTTATATGAGATCAAACTGCTTATTTCATTAATTCTTTGGGTAGAACAGAAGACCACAGAAGCTATCAGAATGAAAACCAAGCCTACGGGAGCTGAGCACAAGCACTCATCACTCCCTATTTTCTCATTGCTCATTAAGTGTGACCACCCTCCCTCATGGTCCTTCAAACATTTCTTCTCTGTAATGAATAAGTGTACACCCAAATGTACCCAAATACATCAGTTATCTAAGCAACATAGCTCAGGTATGTTGTCACAGAGAATAGTAGCTGATGAAGACATTTATAGATAATATTCTGGATGAATTCTATTTTACTCCAGCTTCTCTTGAGGAACAATGTTAACACCATTTGTATACAAATAGAGAAATGTTATGACAATCATTATTAGCTCTTATAGTTATTGAAGCTGACCAGCCAAAAATTTACAGCATAGACCAACTGCTGAAAATCCAAGAATATGCTATATCAGTTACTCTCCTCATTTCTGTGTATAAATACGATGTCCCACAAACAAAGCAAAAGAAAAAAAAAATGAATAAAGAAATTTAGAAGGGACATTTATTTGTTCAGATTTGAGGGTTTTTGGAGAGTACAATCCCTAATGGTAATGAAAAAATGGTGTGAACATCATGAGATGAGACAGCTCGTCACACCATGCTCCCTTTTAGGAGGGACAGAGACATGGAATGCTGCTCTGATGCTTAATTTTGCTTTTATTTTTGTTCTGGAATGACAGACCAATTGAGGGGCCAACTCAAAATAAGTTTTAATCTTCTTTCCTCAGTTTAACCTTGCTAGAACCACCACCAGAAGTGTAAATAGGTATGTGTCTATGCTGATTCTAATTTGAGTCAGCTTGACAATCACTATTAGCCATGGTAAAGCAGATTCTACATTTCAAATGATTTTAATTTCCTAGTTGTGTTCCTCTTTCTTGGGGAAATTCAGTCTTTATTTTGGCTTTCTATTATGTAGAGACAATCCATACACATTAGGAAAGAAAATTATTTCAATTTTAATTGACAGATTTAGATGATAATGTTTAGCAAATACAGATTTTCTGAAACTCCCATTTATGTGTGTAACCAAACCTCTTTATTCTGGTATGTAAGATTCAACATTGCATATTTTCCTAACCATCTTGAGAATCTTACTATTAGTTATGACAAAATTATTAGCCAAGAATAAAATGGAATAGGGCATATAAAGCACCCAGCGAATAATTGCTTTTTCTTATTATTAGGCTATTTATTTTACCTTGTTAGAATGAGGAGAAAAATGCATAAAACTGGGGATGTTAGAAGCAATGATATCATGAATAAAAGACTTTAATTTTAAGAGAAATGGATGATTTCCTGCTAGAATTTGCTCATTGGTAATAACCTAACAATGATGACTTTCTAATTGAGTTAGGACATTCAAGAAATGTCTAATGCGTTGTTGCTTTCAACATCGTACATTGCTGTTTGTTTATCTTTATTTTGTTTCTGAGATACTGATAACACTATTAGAAAAGAAATTATGTGTTTATATTGCAATATTCAGTGTATGTTTTACAGAATAGAAAAGGCAGAAGTATTTGCCTCATCAAGATAAGGATGTCTACAGTTACATATTTAGAGATGGTTTTATTTTTGACTGCTAGTAATAACAAGAAATTACAATAGTATCAATCAAATGGCTTACAGGCAGACAAAAATATAAATGACAATAAAACACAGATATAATCTAGACTATATTATTGTAAATCTGAAAGTATCACAGTAGCATCATTTAGGATTAATTCACATGGCTAAAACTCAAATACTTAGATCATTAAACATAAACATAAATTATTTTTAAAGAATGGGAAATAAGTAATGCTTACCTATTTTACTGCTTTTATTCTTTGCTTATTTCATGACAATGTATGCATTTCCACAGGTTATTATTAACCCTAAAATTTTGTGTAATTAAGATTGTAATTTTTGTTTGAATTGTAATTTAGGGGTTTTTAAATCAATGGCCTACCAAGAATTTAAGCTAAACTTACATCTATTGTGTTAGTACCGGTTGAGGGTTAAATATCATAATGCTTACTATGAAAATATTTTATTCTTTTGTACGATCTTAAAATCAATGTTCTTTATAAGTTGTCCTGTTTGCTTGTTTTCCTGGCAAGACTCATGAGACCTTTACACATAATATTTAAGAAAAAAAACTCAAAATACAAACCTTAAAAGTTTAAAAATGATGCTTCATATCCTGGGACTATCAGCTTCTTCATTCCTTCAAGTTACTAATAAAAGTGGATCAAATGGAATTGTCATACAGGTGTTGCAGCTCATACCTGCAATACTTGTATGCAAGTGACTCAGGCAAGACAGTTACATGAGTTTCAGCAATGCATGAACTGTATAGCAACTCTCTGATTCAGCTTCTCTTGAAACAAAACAAAACAAAACAAATACAAAAGGAAAGAAAGAAGTAGTGTGGCTTGTTTCTCTAACTTTCTACGTATTTTATCAGGGGGAAACCATTTTGATTTTATACTTAGCTCCTTCACGGTCAAAAAATTAAAAGAAAACACAATAAAATATACATAATCCAAACTTTTTGTGTATTCTTTATCTTTAATTGTTTTAAATCTATTACTTTTGAATATTTACTTTATTATCTTTACTCCTTTAATCTAAGAATGTTTGTACTCTGTCCCCTAAAGACTGTTTTGTTTAACTCTCTATGCTTTTTCTTTTATTTTCTCTCCTGTGCCTATGACATTTATCCAACACTGTGACCCATTTAGGGGTCTTTTGCATCTGGATTTGTCTTTTTTGCATATCTGTAATTATTTTCTGATCAGAAGTGCTTCTTAAAATGCTAAGAGCTTCTTATAAACTTAAGTGGTACCATTTCTAGGGGAAATACAGCACTTCCTGCTTGTCCTGCCCAGTCCAGTATGGTGAAGATGTTCACTGCCTCTGAGAGCCATGTACATTGCCCCATTTTTAGGCACACAGCTGGTCTATGTTATCATTAAGCAAGTTGTAGAATGTTCTTCACAAACCCCACTTAAATTTTCAGGCACCTGAAAGAGTCAGTATTCATGCCAGCAACAAGACACAAATCCGGGAAGCCACTGTTTCAAAACAGAGGAGTTTCGTGATGAGTTTCAAAACAGTGGAGACTTCTTTGCTCATATTCTCCCGCTCCTCATTGGAACATTGGGAGCTCAGTCCCAGTGTGGGTCTCTGTCTCTATCTCCATCCATCCATCCATCCATCGCCAGATGAAGGTTCTTTATTTATCTCTAGAAACCAATTATGAGTGAGTACATCCCATGTTCATCCTTTTGGGTCTGGGTTACCTCACTCAGGATAGTGTTTTCTATTTTCATCCATTTGCATGCAAAATTCGCGAAGTCATTGTTTTTTACCGCTGAGTAGTATTCTAATGTGTATATATTCCACACTTTCTTCATCCATTCTTCCATTGAAGGGCATCTAGGTTGTTTCCACAAGTGGTGCACCCACCCATGGAGACAGTAGGGCTGATCCATTAGGAGCTTACCAAGGCCAGCTGGACTCTGACTGAAAAAGCATGGGATAAAACCGGACTCTCTGAATTTGGCGGAAAATGAGGGCTGAGAAGCCAAGGACAATGGCACCGGGTTTTCATCCTACTTCATGTTCTGGCTTTGTGGGAGCCTACCCAGTTTGGATGTTCACCTTCCTAGACCAGGATTGAGGGGGGAAGGACTTTGGACTTTCCACAGGGCTGGGAACCCTGACTGCTCTTCAGGCTGGAGAGAAAGGGGGAGGAGTGGGGGGAGGAGGCGGAGGAGGGGGAGGGAAATGGGAGGCCCGGAGGAGGCAGAAATTTCTGTTCTTTTTTTTTTTTTCCAATTTAAAAAAAAAAAACAGTGGAGATTTGTTTCTGCTACTGCTGAATCTGGAAAACCTCTCTTAATTGAGTTGTGGCATGCCACCAGCAAACAGCAAGAAGCTGTGTTAAACTCTGTAGTTTTGTGTCTAGAATTCCTTTTCAAGGTCTCTCAGGTTTGTAAGTGAAGTTTAGTTGGCCACATAGGCATCAATTTGTTCAAAGACGACTGCTTGTTTGTTTCCTGGCCACCCAGACTCCAGAAATAATAACACAGAAACTATTTATTTAAATTCCTGCTTGGTCCATTATCTCAAGCTTCTTATTGACTAACTTAGAACTTATTTTAGCCCATTTCTATTAATCCGTGTATTACCACATGGCTGTGGTTTACTGGCTGAAGTTCCGGGATCTGTCTCTGGTGGGGCTACATGGCTTCTTTCTGACTCTGCCTTCTTCCTCCCAGCATTCAGTTTAGTTTTTCCCACCTAAGTTCTGCCCTATGAACAGGCCAAGGACATTTTTTTATTCACCAATTCACAGCATACAGAGGGGAATCCCATATCAGGAATGTTTTGGTTATCCTGGATGTATTGATTTTCCATATGAAGTTGCATACAGTTCTTCCAAGGTCTGTGAAGAATTTTGCTGGGCATTGCAGCATTGAATCTGTAGATTACTTTTGGTAAGATTGCCATTTTTACTATGTTAATTCTACCTTTGTGTATTTTTTAAACTTTTTTATTTATACAAGATGGTGTTATAATCTTTGGGAAATTATTTTCCTTTAAGATTCTATTTCACTTTTTAATTAAGTGATAAATTTCAAGCTAGGCATTTTATGTAATATCAGAGAAGTAAAGCTGGTTCATAAAAAAGCTAGATGGAAACTAAAAATCATCATCTTTGGACTCTATAAATAATTCATTGTAAAGTTTCATAAAAGCGTAGAAAGTTGCTGGTTAGTACCTTTTTATTAATTATCAGTGCTGATGATTCGAAGTCTTTCTAAAAATGTAGGACACACCAGCCTAAACCTTTTCATACTGTTAGTGGCTGTTAGATCAAATGGGTAATGGCAAAGAAAAGAATACAAAGAACAATGGGAAATAAAATAGAAAGGTTAACATAAGAAGCAGAACAATTGGAAGCAAGGTGTGACTTTTGCTTCAAAAAAGGCAAGGTATGATAATGACGCTAGAGAACAGTAACAGTATAGAGGCACAGGAAGTCGTGAAAAATAGTAGAGGATGTACAAAATGTATGGTGTTCATTAAAAAGAATAAAATATTTAAAATCCAGTGTATTTATAGGATCAGTAGTGTTATAAAACTATGAGACAATCTTGAAAATAATACTTATGAAGCAGTGGTCATATAAACTTATACAAATGTTTAGAGCTATATTTATAAAAAATTGCTTATGGAGACAATACTACAAGAGAATGAAAATTCTCAAATATTTAGTCTCACTTAGCAGCTAAGTGCATGCTATTATTAGTGGTATATATTATAAATAACATGAAAATCAAGATCAAAAATATTTTGTTCCAAAAATGAATGTGTTCTAAAAGTACTGTCTTTATAAAATGTCATTTGTGTTAGTCATTCCTCAGAAATCATTTGTTTTGAAAAAGAAAATATGTTTTTTAACACAGGTAATAAAAATAAAATATTCTTCTTCTGACCAAAAGATACATTGAGGATGTGAAGAAACCATAAAAAAGTTACTAATGTGTGTATATGTGTATGTGTATGAGCATCTGTTTTGGGAGCCAGTGGTTGACACCAGATATCATTCTGGTGGGGGTAGGACACCTCTTAGGGTGAACAATGAATCATTACTTCTGTTTATTAAGTGTTTCCCTAATGTTGGAATATTTTCTTTCTTAAATTCTTGACAGCATCGAACAGCAACACTTATTGATCCTCTTGTTATTTAGAATAGATGTTGCGACAAATTTAAAATTTTAGTGCATAAAAGATAACTGATTATATTGTTATTGTTATTATTATTATTGATACATGTTACACTCATGAGATTGACTCCCATATTGTAGAATTCATGAGTACATCGGTGTTTCTAATGTTCCTCTCTTATTTTCATGCCCGTGAGATCAATACTAATATACATTAATTTTGTCTTCTACCTTCTTTTGATATCTAGGCAAGACAATCATCACCACTTTATCCTGTTAAGTTAGAGATTGTTATGAGATTTTCAGGCATTTACGCTAATTTTTAATGGTACTATAGATTTCATAGTTTTTACTATTTTGATAATGTATTATAAGATCTCAGGGATTTGGATACATAAACCTCAGTGGATAGAAACACAGTATTATCTCCCCTGGTGAAGTTTTTATGTTTATTATTTGATATATAATATGTAACAGGATATCTTTGCCTATTATACCATGTTGCTGTGGTTCCTTTCTTACTCACTTGGCACACATCTATTTTTCCATACATTGTAACAAATGGTGGAAACATTCTAGAGTAAGTGATCTTTGGCAAATCTCTTCTGAATTGCTAACTGCACTAAAGGGACTTGTGTAGTTTTGTCTGTGAAAAGTAAATGTCATACATTTGATATTTGCTGATTAAACTTCCATAGTATTTTATTTCTTCCTGTGAAATACTGTTTTTCTAACAATGTCACGAATTTTTAGTGCTCATATAAATTCTAGAAAGGTTGGACTCTGTAGGATTTGGATGTGCTCTGTTGACATCTGTTGGTTCACATTCATTTGGGCATCCCTTTAGCCAAGCCTATTCTTCTAAATTGTGTGCCCATGTAAACCATATCAACCATTCTCTCCTGTACCCTTAGTGACACCACATACATTGTCAGGTAATGCCTGTGTAATTGTACTTTAATTATCAATTCGTTTGCTACTGTTATTGTAAATCCTGTTACTTCTGGGTTTTATATAAATATTGATTGACAATAAGATTAATGGAAAGAAGTAAATCATTTCTGCTTCTTCATAAAATGACATTACTTAGTATTGAGATATATTTTTAGTGACAAACAGAAAACCTTAAAATAAAATATATCATCTGTCCATTTTTTAAAGTAGCTTTAAATTTTAAATCAGAACCAAAATTAAAATAATTCTTTCTTGCTCCATCTACATCTCTCTTAATTCTTTCTCTACTACTTTTCTTTCCTAAAATACGACACATATTGCTTCTCTGAATAAACAATGAAAATGTTTGGTTCTGTCCTATGTCTATGGGTCATCCAGCCTGTGGGTAATGGTACAGCAGACAGTGTCAATGTTGGGCTTGCTCTCCTGGCATAGGTTTTAGACTGGACCAGTCATTGGTTGGCCACTCCATCAATCCCTGGGCCAACTGGTTCTGAGCACATCCTATAGGCAGTACAGATTATAGGCCAAAGTATTATGTGGTTTCCAACACCCTCCTTTCGAAGTCCTGCCTGGTTATAATAGATGTCCAGTGCAGGATGTATGTGTGTGTGTGTGTGTACACACACACACACACACACACACACACACACACACACATATATATATATATATATATATATATATATATATATATATCCATTATTCTAGGAGTCTTAACTGGGGTCATCCTTGCCGATTCCTGAGAGATTCCCTTGTACCAGGTTTTCACCTGACCTCAAAATGATCTCTATTTATAGTAATCTGTTCAGTTCACTCCCCTTCTATCCCTGTCAACCTGAGCTCTCATATTCCCATTACCACCAACCTGAAGTCCACTCATGAAATCTCTATTTTCCCTTCCTAAGGAGATCTGGGCATCCTCACTTGAACTTCTGTTGTATTCTCCTCTCTCTGGATCTGTGGATTATAGCATAGTTTTTCTTTATTTTACAGATAATATTCACATATAGATGACTAAATATTTTTCTTTCTCCATCTGGATTACCTCTGTCAGGACTTTTTTTTTCTAGTTCCATCCATTTGCCTTCAAATTTTCCGATGTCATTGTTTTGAACACCTGAATAATACTCCATTTTGAAATGTACCACATTTTCTCTATCGATTCCTCCTTTGAGGGACATCTAAGTTGTTTCCAAGTTCTGGCTTTTAAAATAAATTTGCCATGAACAGAGTTAACCGAGTTTCTTTGTTGAATAATTGAGCTTTATTGTTTAAGCCCAAGAGTTGTATAGCTGGGTCTTGAGGTAAGCTGATTCCCAGTTTTGTGAGAAACTGACACATTGATTTTTAAGTGGCTATACAATTTGCATTCCTTAAGGAGTATAGGTATTAGGTCTTCTTGGAAATTCTGGTAGAATTCCGCATTGAAACCGTCTGGTTCTGGGCTTTTTTTGGTAGGGAGGTTTTTGATAACAGCTTCTAATTCTTCGCGACTGACAGGTCTATTTAGATTGTTCACCTGGTCCTGATTTAACTTTGGTATATGGTATTTATCTAAAAAAGTGTCCATTTCTTTTACATTTTCCAGTTTTGTGGCATACAGGCTTTTGTAGTAAGATCTAATGATTGTCTGAATTTCCTCTATGTCTGTGGTTATGTCCCCCTTTTCATTTCTGATCTTATTAATTTGCAAATTCTCTCTCTGCCGTTTGATTAGTTTGGATAGGGGTTTATCAATTTTGTTGATTTTCTCCAGGAACCAGCTTTTTGTTTCATTGATTCTTTGGATTGTTTTCTGTGTTTCTATTTTGTTGATTTCCACCCTCAATTTGACTATTTCCAGTCTTCTACTCCTCCTAGGTGAGTCTGCTTCTTTTTTTTCTAGAGCTTTCAGGTGGGCTGTTAAGTCTCCAATGTATGCTTTCTCTGTTTTCTTTAAGTGGGCACTAAGGGCTATGAACTTTCCCCTTAGGACTGCTTTCAAAGTGTCCCATAAGTTTGAGTATGTTGTTTCTTTATTTTCATTGAATTCAAGGAAGACTTTAATTTCTTTCTTTATTTCTTCTTTGATCCAGGTGTGGGTCAATAGTTGACTGTTCAGTTTCCATGAGTTTATAGGCTTTCTGAAGGTAGCATTGTTGTTGAATTCTAACTTTAGTCCATGGTGATCTGATAAGACACAGGTGGTTATGGATATTTTTTTGTAACTGTGGAAGTTTGCTTTGTTACCGAGGATGTGGTCAATTTTCGAGAAGGTTCCATGAGCTGCAGAGAAGAAGGTATATTCTTTCCTATTTGGGTGGGATATTCTATAGATGTCTATTAAGTCCAATTGATTCATTACCTCCGTTAATTCTCTAATTTCTCTGTTAGGTTTCTGTCTGATTGACCTGTCCATTGGTGAAAGAGGAGTGTTGAAATCTCCTACTATTAGCGTGTCCGGTTTGATGGCAGCCTTGAGTTTTAGTAATGTTTCTTTTACGTACGTGGGTGCTTTTATATTAGGGGCATAGATATTCAGGATTGAGACTTCATCCTGATGAATTGTTCCTGTTATGAGTATAAAATGTCCCTCTCCATCTCTTCTGATTGATTTAAGTTTGAAGTCAACTTTGTTAGAAATTAGTATGGCCACACCTGCTTGTTTCTTAGGTCCATTTGCTTGATAAACCTTTTCCCATCCCTTTACTCTAAGTAGGTGCCTGTCTTTGTGGTTGAGGTGTGTTTCTTGTAAACAGCAGAATGTTGGATCTTGTTTGCGTATCCAGTCTCTTAGCCTGTGCCGTTTTATAGGTGAGTTGAGTCCATTGACATTAAGGGATAATAATGACCAGTGGTTGTTAACTCCAACAATGAGGAGTATTCCCTTGGATCCACCCCCTCTCCAGCATGAGCAGTCACTAGTGCTTTTGATCTTAACTCTTTTGCTAGGTATACGATGGAATCGCAAAGTCACTTTGGTCAGCATTTCCCTGATGGTTAGTGGTACTCAACATCTCCTTAAGTGTTTCACTGACATTTGGGATCATATGTTGATAATTATCTTAGCTCTGTTCCCCATTTCTAATTGGATTATTTGGTTTGTTGAATTCTATTTTGTTTAATTATGTATATAGTTTGGAAATCAGCCCGCCGTCAGCCTGTCAGATAAGAGGTTGGTGAAGAATTTTCCTATTCTTCAGGCTACGATTTTGTTCTATTGATGGTGTGCTTTGCCTTACAAAAACTTTTTTTCACTTTCATGAGGTCACATTTATAAATTAGCGATCTCAGTATCTGCGTTATTGGTGTCCTGTTGAAGAAGGTGTCTTCTGTCCCAATACATTCATGCAATGCTCCACTTTCTCTTCTGACAGAATAAGTGTATCTGGATTCATATTGAGGTTTTTTTGTTCCACTTGAACTTGATTTTCTCGCAGGATGGTAGCTATGCATTGTTCTGCATGCAAACACCTAGTTAGATCAGCGCCATTTGTTGAAGATGCTTTCATTTCCAATTATATAATTTTGGCTTCCTTGTCTAATTCAGGTGTCTATAGGTCTATAAATTTATGTTTATGTCTTTGATTTGGTTGTCTTTATTGATAGATATGTCTATTTTATGCTAATATTATAAGGTTTCAATTACTATAGCTCTGGAGTAGAGCTTGAAATCAGGGATGGTGATACCTCCAGAAGTTCTGTTATTATAAAGAATTGTGTTTAACTATCCTGTGTTTTTTGTTGTTGTTGTTTTTCCATTTGTAGTTGATTAATGTTCTTTAAAGTTCTGTAAAGAAAAGCGTTGGAATCTTAATGAGAATTGAGTTGAATCTGTAGTTGTTGGTAAAATGGCCATTTTTCCTTCGTTAATCCTGCATACCATGAACATGGGAGAACTTTCAATATTCTGATATCTTCTCCAAACTCCCATTTCAAATATTTAAAGTTTTGTTATACAGGTCTTTCACTTTCTTGGTTAAGTAATCCAAAATATTTCATATTATATGTGACATATTAAATGTATCGTTTCCCTGATTTTTTTCTCGTCCAGTTTATCATTTACATATAAGAGGGCAGCTGATTTTTTGAGTTGATTTTGTGTTCAGTGACTTCAAAATTATCTGGTAGAATATTTTAAGTTGAATGGAGGGCTAAAGAGTTAAGTCTGCTGGTATATGACATTGTGTTCAAAATAGGAGCACATAGAGTATGCAGATGACATCAGAGACCTCAGTAGAAGATCCCTATATTTGTTCTATAACACATCTAGAATAAAAGGATCTGGAAGTTCTCTTCCCCATGAAGGAATGGTTGAGACTTATCTGTCCAATTAGAGGAATTGTAGCTTGATCTGAAATCATTAGTCTGTAAGTAGCCACTGTTAGCAAGGGTGATATTTAATTACAATTTCAGACCTTGCATCATAAGTTACTAAAGTATTAGATGACAAGGTAAGAAAGGATTCATTTGCGATTTTTCTATTCAATTTTCTTTCTCCAAATAATTTGCCTGGTCCACAGGTATTCAGCTAGTTTCTGATTTCCCACCCTATGTACTTGATGGTGTCATATTGGTTGTTTTCTTTTTTCTTTTTAATTTTTTGGACAAAATCTCATAAAGCTCAGACAGAATAAAAAAGTTTTCCCTGTACGTCTTCAGGACGAAGTTTCCTGATTACTTTTATCTTATTGCATCCTGAGGGAGTAAAACCTACTATGCTGTTATACAGAATCAATATAAAGAATTTTTATAGGAATGCAAAACAGGAACTCATCCTTTTGTTTTGTTTTTATGTTTTTCCACTATATGATTCACATGATATGTATTTTTCCTCTAGACCACATAGTATGTAATTTTTTCTACACTTAATTTTGAATAGAGCACAAATTCAAGTTGCCATGACAAACATGTTTAAAATAGTATGTAATTATGTTTATAAGCAACTCTGCCATTTTCTGTTGTCACTGAAATACAAGAAAAGGGACACAAAAGCAAGATAGAAAATAAAATGATTTTCTACAATTGTGATTATTCTACTTCCATAAGAAACCCGAATCAGAACAGAAAAAAGTCTCCGAAATAATGAAAGTCATTTTATAAATGCATTGTGGCACAAGAAAAGGTCAGCTTCTTTTCTAATGTAGATTCCATGTTAGCTAGAATTAAAGGAAATGTTTTTTTTATGACCTAGACATATGGCATAGATTTGAAAGTGGGTAGAAATGAGTCTGATTGGCTGGCTAATATTCTAATGAGATAGATTAATCAACGTAAACCACATAGCTCAGTTAAAACTGCTTCTCTAAATGGCCAATTTCATTTTCTTCCAACAGAGAAAATGCCAATCTTTTCCTATGTAGTAAAATCTTCTTGTTATAACAACTAAGCAACTCTAGAGTTACTGTTATTGTGGAACATCTGGTAACTACAAGATGTGGCTCCTCAGAGATCACCACATCACTAGAAAATAAGAATGTCCTCAACCCAGTTGTATTTCATATTTTGTTATACTCTGGAGTATGGTTGCCTCATAATGCAGTAATCACTTTCCTTCACCATCATAAATGAAAGTACAGATGCTACAGTTTGCTATAATTGGATAAGCTTAGCATAAATTAATAATCAAAATAGCAATATATGCAGAAACTGTATTCATCTTATAATACTCTGAGTAAACTAATGAGATCATGGTTGTTCTTTTATTCTTTAAGAAATGTGGACAATATGAGCTGAGTTATTCTGATCTCATCATCCTTATTAATAATATTAAATTTATTTAAAGAAATAAATCTAAATCCTAGACAACGGGACAACTTATTTTACCCCATAGCCAGATGGCTGGGTAATATCTGAACTTCATAGCCATGTAATAATATGCTATGTTTCTACTTCAATAAAATTGAACACATTGCCTCTTTACTCCATCTTCCCTCTGTAATATGGTCAGTTTTATGTCACGTTCCAAAAATTTAATTAATTTTGTTTTGTTGTTTCTCACATTAAAATAGAAATAAAACTATTTCAGTAATTTGAGTGCTAAAATATCTTATAATTTAAAATAAACATTTTTGAGCTTGACACAACATTGAGAGAAATAAGTTAAGCACTTTGTATATTAGACATAAATATCGAGCACCAGAAAACTACTAGAGAATATGTAGGGATTCTTTATAAAATAAATACATTTTACAGCTTCTATAGGTAATACCTGAATGATTTATATCCACTAGAATGCTTTAAATTTATAACTCTTGAATAATAATGGCAAAATAGCACGTATAAAATTTAAATATGTATTTATAAATTAGTAGTCTTAGTCTCACTATTATCATATTTACTATGTTTTTGATGAAAATGCATGAGTATAATTATTGCCATTCTCTGATCAAGAAGATTGCTTATTAACTAGTAAATAAATAACAATGCATATATTTTATTCAAATTTCTATTATCCAAATTTTCTTAATGAAGGTATTGGCTTGTCAGGCTACAAACAAATGTGATTAAGATTTAGCCTTCCTTTTTCTTTGTATTTTGTTTAAATGCTTTTGAGTGTTCATGTCGTAGCCACTTGTGTGGCTTATCTTTTTGTAAAAAAATTAAAAGCTTTATTAATGACATATTACCAGACTCCATTACTAAATATTTTTCATTTGGTAATGGGAATTGAACAAAAACACACTAGGAAACACTATTTGTCCAAGAAAATGTAAATATGAAGATATATGACAGTAGGGATAATTATAAGTTAGTACTAATTTTTAAAGAACTAATCTTTTATTTATTTATTTATTTATTTTTTTTTATTGAAAAAAAAAAATTTCTGCCTCCTCCCCCGCTCCTTTCTTCCCACTCTCCTCCCCTTCTCCTCTCCCTTCTCGTGGTTCTGTGGAAAGTCAAGTCCTCCCCTCGATCCTGGTCTAGGAAGGTGAACGTCCAAACTGGATAGGCTCCCACAAAGCCAGAACATGAAGTAGTCTAAGGGTGAATGAGATCATCATTTGGTTCAGCTATCTTGTGAACTTTCAACTTCTGAATCAGGCTGATTAGTGTCAAGACCTATTTCATAGATAGCCATGAGCACTGTTGCAAACTCACCTATGTAGGTAGTTCAGGCAGCAGGGGAGGACTAGCACGAGACCATGTTATCTCTAAGATTCCCTTACCATATAATATAAACACTTAAAATATCCTTTCTCATATTATTCCACTTGGTTTGTTAATCTTGCTTCTTCGGAGTCCTTGAACTCTAACCCTAACTCTCATTGGCTTGTGAGGTTTATCTTGAATAAGATTCCTAATCTGTAAGAGTGATCAGAACCACTGTAAATACAGCATAAATTATTCAATTTTTTCTGGGTTCTCTACTGACTCATAACATTTGCAACATAGTTTCAGGTTTATACAAAGTAATACTTACAAAAACAAATAAGAACAGCTGTAAAATTTGGAAAATTATCATACATTAATGATTATGTGTTTTTCACAAGCCAACTCTTAGACACATTCTCCAAATGCAACATTCCTCTATAACTTTCTAATTTATTCCTAACTGATAATGAGCTAGGTTGCAATGGATAAATGGACAACGGTCCATTCTGTAGGATATCAACTGTATTTTGTCTTAATATTATTTATTTCTCTGATAGGTGGTATCTAGAGTTCACATTAGACATATTCTCTTCATTTCACACTGAAGTAAGTCAAATGAGCACTTTCAAAATATTTGAAAAGGAAAAATAATTGAATAGGACATTTACCTTTGCTTTCTACAGTCAAATCTGGAACAATTTGACCCACATGTTGATTTTAGTTTTTAACATTTTTCTCCTGTTTTTTACTTTCACGATTATGTGTGATCTTTCTACATTAAGATCAGATAAGATATTTAAAGTTCAGCAAAATTGAACATTTCTGATAATTCAGTTTCAAAGAGAATGGTGTTGTCTTTATCCATGAAAGGGAAGAATGTTTTCACTTAGTTATCTATTAAGATTTGTTCTGTTTCATTATGACTCCTTCAAAGCAAGAGATGTAATTCTTTCAACTGAAAAACCAGATGCTGCATTAAAATAATGTGAAATTTGTGTCATCATTTTATTGACTCAGAGCTCAGGAAGATTCACCAAGTTATTACACTGCTCACAAATTTCTTTTTATGCAGCTATGATAGACATAAATTAACAGTGCCAAGACAAAATAGAGCGAGCCAGGATCATTTTAAATTAAAACATCCCAAATATTTCTACACTAAAATATCCCAAGCACGTTCTAGCAGAATGATTTTAAGCCTGAAAAGTGACATCAGACTGTGCTAAGAATATGGATTATGTATTATCTAGTCTCCAGGGCTCAATCTGCCTTCTCTACCATCTGATTAGTAAAGACAGGTATTCAAGGAGGTGAAAAATTCAAAGCAAGCTTTATTTTAGATTTAATGAAATCGTTTGCTCCTCCTAGCAGTTTTCTATCATATTAGCAGTGTTTTTCATAATGTATGAATATTAAATTTGTCTAAAATATTACAAAATTATCTTATTAAAAACTCTCATGTTGTGATAGTGGGAAAGAGAGCTGATGTAATATAGCACTAACTCAATTTGATAAAAGTTACTGATTCAGAAAAGCCACTAATTATCTTACAAGTATTTTAAAACTTTATCATATCTCAGTGAAAAGAATTTCTCCAACAAAACTAGAAAGTTTATTCATGGCAACCGCTCGATAGAGTGAGTATCTAGAAGCATTAAAATGAGACAAAGGAATCTATACTTGCTCTGATGGAATGGAGGTCTATTAGTTTATCATATGGAAACCCTCTAGAATTTAAAGAATGTCAAGAGTAAAATTAAAGAATTAGGAGTCTCATAAGTAGAGGGTTCACAATGCAGATGGGTAATAACCAAAAATGAAAAATGTGATGACTAGGAAATGTCAATGGTAGATCACTATTGAAATGGCACTGGGAATTAATTATAAATGTAGAAACCAGGGCAATATAAATATTTCTACTACAGAAGGTATGCACTTTTCTTAGTTCTTTCCACCATATCCTGTTCTATTCTGCAATTACTTGGGTTTCATTTTCATGAAGTTCTCCGTACATGCTGTTTGTTGCTGACCTTTTGTTTTCTCTTAAACTGCAAAGTTATTAATGCTAAATAAAAGGTCTTATTTATATGCTCAGCAAACTAAATGTCGTTTTCCCTTCAAAGTTCCTATGAAAATTTTGAGGCTGCTTCAAGTCATGGAAGTTCTTTTGAGATTTTAAACAAGGAATTTAGTAGATTCTGAATTTCTGGATCATTCATTGAGAAATAAGAAAGAATATAAACACATAAATGATCTTATAAAATATAAATGTTCATATGTAACTGTTATGTATAAGTTCTGTGTTTCAACTACCATAATATAGATATATCAAATACACCTTTAATTTTTCTTTAGTGTATATTTAAAGGTTTATCATCTTTCCCCAAATTTTACTTCACATCTTAATTCAATCCAAAGGACAATTAAAATATAATTTTCAGCATATAAATTTGACAATTTAAGTTAGAATTATATTCTCAATTTATAAATCACTCACTATGAATGACGCTTCTTTATATTATACTAACATTTTAGTGCCTTTATTAACTGTTAGCTGTCTGAAATAAAAAATAATAATTCATTCACAATACAGCTGTCAAGCAAGACCTGAATAAGGAAAACAACAGCAGACAAAGAACATAGATAGGGAAATATTATGTGGCCCCACATCAACACAAAGAACATCAGAAAACACAAGTTTCTGAGAGTGGGAAAAGACAGGCTTTTTTTTTTTTTTTTTTTTAGTTTTTCGAGATAGGGTTTCTCTGTAGCTTTGGAGCCTGTCCTGGCACTAGCTCTTGTAGACCAGGCTGGCCTCGAACTCACAGAGATCCGCCTGCCTCTGCCTCCCGAGTGCTGGGATTAAAGGCGTGTGCCACTACTGCCCGGCAAGACAGGCTTTTTTAGGAAAGTCTCTCAGATGGTTAATCAAAATGAGATGAAATTATATGTTCACAAGCAATGTCATATGAACTGAGCAAATTGTATTCACATACATTTTCTTTTTCAAAGTATCTACTCGCATATGTGTCATACATATAACATATGTTAACCAGTTTACTCTCAGCTCACTTTAACTATCTGCAGTGTATCAGTGCAGGCTATTTTACCAAAAAGGGTAAACTCTAGCATATCCTTATTTTACAGTAAATATATTGTCCTAAAATAAAGCAGAACAGTTACTCTTTTTAAATATCTTACTTTATTTTTTATTTAAAAACAATCTTATTTTACATACCAATTCCAATTCCCTCTCCCTCCCCTCTTTCCCTACCCTCATCCACTCCTCAGAGAGGGTGAGGCCTCCCATGGAGTGTCAATAAAATTTGTCACATCACTTGAGGCAGGACCAAGTCCCTTGCATCTAGGCTGAAAAAGGTATCCCTCCATAGGGAATGGGCTCCAAAGAGTCAGCTCATGCACTGCAGATAAATATTTTCTGCTTCTAGTGGCCCCACAAACTGCACCAGCCACACAAGTGTCACCCACATTCAGAGGGCCTAGTTCAGTCATATCCAGGTTTCCCAGTTGTCAGTCTGGAGTCAGTGAGCTCCCACTTGCTCAGATCAGCTGTTTCTATGGATGTCTCCATCATGGTCTTGACCTGTTTGCTCGTATTATCACACCTCACTCTCTATGAGTGGACTCCAGGAGCGTGGACCAGTATCTTTCTTTTTATGTATATCTGTAAATTGCATATGACTCCTTTTCATCAGTCCAGACTGAATTCTATAATAAGTAAATTAAAAATTACTGTTTCTATTAATTTTTAAATCTCTGTGTATCTTGCAGAAGACTAGTGAAGTGGCATGTTTGCAAGATTGTAATAAATACTGTTTATTGACTAATAGATATATTTTGTTTATTTACATAAATCCATTTAATAAGTAATTAAAAATTGGTCAAGATAGCTGCTATTCCAATTGCTTCAGTAGTAATATTTACATGTAAGTAGTCAGTCATTAGTTTGTCACTCCCGAGGCAATGAAAATTTGATATACGTTAGTTAAAGGTTATTGTAGTTTGTTTAGTTTTGACTAAAAGAATTGCCATTACGCAAAGTCCGTATAGGTTCAACCATAGTGTCATATACCTATGGTCCTAGCCAATGGGAGGCAGGAGTATTGAAGCTTAATGCCTTTCTCAGCTATGTATACACAACATGAACTGTTGCCACAAAAAGCAAACAAGTAAATTAAAAATATTCTAATCATATACAAACATACATATGTAATTTCAATTTAGAAGTTTACTATGAACATTTTAATGGTGAAATTTCATTATAATTAAGGAAATTTGATAAAATAAATACCTAATTTCAAATATTAGCTGGGAAATAAGAAATGATTAATATAAAAAATTTGGACATGGACTGTGGAGATAGTTTGGTTGGTAATGTGCTTGCCTTACAAGAATTAATATCTGAGTTTTATCCTCAGATTTTATGTAAAACGAAGAAGTGGCACATGCTAATAACCCAGAAATAGTAGGAATGAGACAGGAAAATGGCCATGAATTTCTACTCTAATTGGCAAACTGCAAAAAAAATTAATGATGCTGTCTCAAAAAACAAGAGAAATAGTTATTGAAGGACAATTGGTGTTTTCTTCTGCATGTTTGCATGTGCCCACATGCAATGATATACACATGATCAGAACTATACATTCAGTTTCATACCTTTACACAAACACACACACACAGTAAGAGAATATTTATTAAGAAAGATTGTATTCCTAGTAAGAAAAATTAACACTCAATTTTAACCATTAATTGCCTGAGTTGTATTTGCATATAATTTGACCATCATTATCCATGTATTCCAAAAGCAATTAGTCTAAACTGTTGAGGATCCTAAAACATAATATAATGATATATGACTAATATATTTTTACTAGTAAGACTTAACAAAATATTATAATATCTGGAAAAATAAAGGTGAGAACAATCTGATATCAGTCAAAGAATGCTTCATAAGATGAATAGCTTCCTCCAATATTTAGGTAATGCTCAAAGTAGATCTTCAGATATTTTCCTGAATATGAAATGAAAATAACTTGTACATTGAGTCTAAAGTAGCATTCCTTGAGAAATTCTAAGTTTATTGCTCTTAGAAAGATTAACACATTTTTCTTTTTATTTATATTATCAAATAAACCATGTAAATTAGAAATAAATCACAGTTGCATGAAGTAGAAATATATGAACACTTCCTTACTTCTGTATATAACTAATAATCTATTTGACTCTGTGTTGTATGTATATTTCTTATATGCAAAAATTAAAAACATAAGAATTATAAAGTTACATAATCAAGAAATATCTTTCTATAAATATTCTGAGACAACCATGATTGCACAATAATAATAATCTTGGCCAGTTACACCGAAAGTATGTCTTTTCAATACATAGTCCTTCCACATTTGTCCTAATACCACTTATCACATTTTGAGGCAGTTGCAGCCACTGTCCTCAGGAATTACATTTTGTATTTTAGAATTCTCCTGGCTTAGATTTCTTACTTCTCTTCAGCAAATGTCTAATTCCAGAAATAGGGAATCATGCAAACAGACACTGCATAATAGGGACAAAAATTTCCCTTCAAATAATAATGATATTTATGTTGACCAAAAGACCTTGCATCACCAGATTTGAGAAAATGATTGATTATATGATAGCTTCCCTGGTACCATCTTTAAAGGAGAGAAGATACTCTAAAAGAAACACTTGTCCCTTAACACAGGTGTCAGAGCATGGACACAGTGTGCAGCAATGAATTGCAGTTTAGAATCGAATAGTCTACGCTTATGTTATTGACAAGAGAAGTTGTGTCTTCAAAAAGGAAACTTGCCATTTCAACATCATCAAGAGATTTTCAAGGAGAGAGTCTGTCTAAATTTATGACGATGGGCAGGAGTACCCCTTCAATGGCTACACGTACCTCTCAGACTCAATTTAAACCTAAACCTATGTCTTGATCTCAAATATGGATATGGGGAAGAATTGTCACTGGACCTTGTCATTTGTTTTTCATTCCATGTAATGATCAAAGAACTGAACTTTTTTCTCCTGTTTGCACTCTCTCACTTGTCTCTTAATTAGCACATTATGGTTGGATAACCAAGTCTTTTTCACTGGAATTGTCAGAGTCAGGCTCTGATTATAACAACCGCAGTCACTTGACCAAAATTACTGGCTGTACATACATATTAACTGTCAGTCCTTATTGTCAGGGTCTTAAGTGACCCTCAAAGAGCCCCCTGTTTTTCAGCTGTCTTTTTCAATACTCTCTTCCTCTACCCCCAAACCTGATCTCTCATGTTCTCACCCCTTCCCACCTGCATTTCACTTATGAAATATCTTTTATTTCTCCTGCTCAAAGATACTTGGGTGTCCCTCTTCTGTACTCCTTATTACATAATCTCTTTGGGTCTGTAAATTGTACTATGGTTATCATTTATTTTAGATCTAAAATTTACTTATGAGTGAGTACATACTATGTTTGTCTTTCTCAGTCTGACTTACCTCAGTCAGGATTATTTTTTTCTACCTTCCTCCATGTCTTTTCAAATTTCCTTTGTGGTTGTTTTAACCACCTGAGTTATACACCATTTTGTAAATATGACAAAATTTCTTTATCTACTCTTTGATTTAGAGGCATCTCAGTTGATTTCAAGTTCTTGATTGTTTTCATTCTTGCTACTGCAAATAAAGCTGCTATGATCATAGTTGACTGAGTTTCCTTGTGATAGAATTGAGCATCCTTTGGGTACATGCCAAAGAGTGGTACAGCTGAATCTGAAGCAGAATGATTTTCAGTTTTCTGAGAAACTGCCACAGTGATTTTCAAAACGACTGTACAATTTGTACTCCTACCAGTAATGGAGGTGTGTTCTTCTTGTTCCACATCCTGTTCAGAATGACTTGTCACTTGTGTTTTTGATTTTAGCAGCTTTGACAGGTATAAAGAAGAATTTGTAAAGAAAAGCAAAAGAAAAAATGATATAATTATATTTTGAAATCAAAAATTAGAAAAGCATATTAAAATAGAAAGAATAAGAAAGCAAGTGTCATAGTGTACACACCTCTAATTGCTGTACTCAAAAGAACATAGAAAATTGTTCATTCAAGGCTAGTCATGTCTTTACAGTGAGACACTGTCTCAAAATGAGAGTGACAGAGAGAGGGAGAGAGGGGAGAAGAGAATGAAAAGAGAGAGAGAGAGAGAGAGAGAGAGAGAGAGAGAGAAAGAGAGAGAGAATCTTAGTGAAGCAAGCATATATCTCTTATAGTTTTTCATTTAATAAGTTCATTTTTTTCTGTCCCTAGTTCTCAAATAGTGTTTCAGACAAGAAGTCTAAAATGTCTACAGAAGATATCTTCCTTTGTTCAGACAGATAAAATATGATTTCCTCACTAATCTGAGGCAAATCCCTGGCTTCTTGCAGACTAGAAGTGGGGAGGAAGCATTGGTGTTGGAATTTTTCCAAAACATAAAGAACGTAAAAAGTCAGGGAATCAGAACAATTACCAGTAAGTTTCTAGATGCTGCACTTTCAAGAGTTCAAATCTAATGTAAAAGTCTGAAAATAGCAATCTCTTTTGGCAGAGATTAATACTGAAAACCTGACCAAGAACACATTTTGGGAAACTTGCAGACTCCAAGGATGAATCCTCTTCTGTTATGAATGTAGAGCACTCTAAAGCTGAGGTCAACATATCAACACAGTTACTACCTACCCAACACTGGTGAAGTTTCCTTGTGTGAAGTCCACATCTGGTCACAGTTCAGAGAAGACAGGACCAAGGAGTGGTGAGCTATAAATGGATCATCTGTATTACAACTACTTTACAAGTCTAAGGGACAACTCTGCACTATGTAGAGATTGTAAGAACCAGGTCTTGGTAAATATTGAAGAAAAACATTGTTTTCTGGAAATGATAAGACCACTATACCTATGAACACGTAGTAGCTGTGGTTGCTTGCATAAGATGAAGCCCTCAATTTTAATATAATGAGATCTCAGTGTTCCCACTCTTAATTGAGATATTATTGAGAGTTGATGTCCACTTTAGAAAGAAGAATTTGTTTTCTGTAAGAGTAGGATTCCCTGTAAGTAAATCACCATTCAGTGGATAACCCAAACCCAGAATTATGTGAATAACACATACTAAAAACAAATAAAAGAAAAAAAGAGGACACCAAAATAAGACAAGCAGAAAGGTGAGTGCATATCTGGGAGGAATTAAGGGATGGAATTCAGTTGAATAGAGCCAAAATACATTGTAAAAAATTCTTTAAAAATTAATAAAATATTTTAAGAATGAAACCATTTTCCTATACTATTATAAAACTGAATCTCTCCTATTCCTATATTCTTTCAGTAATGGAGTGTTAATTGAATATTTTATGCTATTAACTTTAATAATGACAATTTGTATTCTTCATAAGAGATGAAATGATAAATATTTTATATATCATATTTAATTCAAAGGTATAGAGAAATTAAAATATTTTTCTTTGACCTTTAGCATGACATGTTTCAGCAAATGGTAAAATTATTTAAAATGAGAACAAAGTTGACATTAATATAAAGCAAGTGTTAGCCATTGTAACAATCATATGAGGTAGATAGTCACAAGAAGGGGATATCAAGATGACAAGAGTTTATTTATTTCTTTAAAATTCCTATGATATTCTGAGTGTGTTCTATCACCAGGATACTAGGTCACAAAGAACATGTACTATCATATACTTAAGTGGCTCACAGAGATTGAACCAACAACCAGGGAGCTTGCATGGGTATGAAGTAGGCTCTCTACATATATGTGGTAATTGTGTAGCTTGGTCTTCTTGTGGGACTCCCAACAGTGGGAAATGAGAATGTCTCCGACTCTTTTACCGGCTTTTACAATCCTATTCCCCATAATGGGTTGCTTTATCCAGCCTTAAACACGGGGAACTGCCTAGTCTATTCTTATTGCTACTTGATAAGCCATGCTTGATTGATATCCATGGGAGATCTGCTCTTTTCTGAATAGAAACAGAGGAGGAATGTATTGGGAGAATGAAGCGAAGGTTGGTGGGAGGAAATAGGAGAAAGGGGTGGAAAAGAAAATGGTAAGTATATAAATAAGTAAATAAATTTACTTAAAAAAAAGACAAACCAAAGTGAAAGATGATGCCAATATATAACACAATTTCAAGATTTTCTTTTAAATTACAACCTTGCTATTACTAAACATGATTGCTTCCATAAATAATAAGAGATAGAAAAAGATGTTGAACATATCTTTAAGAGCTTCTTTGGTATTTGTGATTCCTCTGTTGACAATTCTCTGTTTAGGATTGTACTTCAGTTTTTAGTTGGATTATTTGGTTTGTTGATATCTACTTACTTGAATTCTTTATATATTTTGGAAATCAATCCTTTTTTAGATGTGGGGTTCACGAAGATCTTTTCCCATTCTGTAGACTGCTGTGTTTTTTTTTTTTTGATGGTCTCTTTCACCTTATAAATCTTTTCAGTTTCATAAGATCCCATTTATTAATTTTTTATTTATAAAATATACCAATTCTTGATCTTAATGCCTACTTGATTGGTGTTCTGTCCAGGAAGTTGTTTGCTGTGACCATGTGTTAGGGTCTATTTCCCACTTTTTTTCTGTCAGTTTCAAAGTCTGGTTTTAGTTTGATGTCTTTTATCTACTTGGATCCAGCGGGACCAATAACATCACAAGAAAAACCACGGAATGTATAAACCTGGGCTATTAGAGATTCACAGAGACTAACCTGTCACCCATAAAGCTTTCATGGGACTAATATAGGCTTTCTATACATACGTTACACTTTGTAGCTTGATCTTGTTACGGAACACCCAACAGAGGGAGCAGGTGCTGTCTCTGACTCTGTATACTACTTCTGGGACACTTTCCTCTACTGGGTTGCCTCATCCAGTCTTATTAGAAGAGGAGGTGCCTAGGCCTAAAGAAACTTGAAATTCTGTGGTTGGCAGATATACATGGGAGGCCAGTCCTTTTCTGAATATAAAGGAGAAGAGAATGGGGAAGAGAAGGAAGGATGGGAGGAGAGACTGGGAGGAGAGAAGAGAGGGAGGGAGGGGAAATTGGTATGAGGCTGGAGATAAATAGCTAGCTAGCTAGATAGATTGATAAATGATAAATAAATAAATAAATAATAAGAAATAAAAAAATAAATATTAAAGGAACCTACTGGAGTGAGAGCTCTATAGCTAAGAGTATGTATTGTTTTAAAGAGAAAATAAGTAGGTATCTTTGTAACTTCTTGCAACTTACTATAATTACAATTAATATACCACTATAGTTCTCCCAAGGAGCTAAGGAGTGGGAAATAGAAGACAGTATGGCAGAGAGATAAAAGGCAAACTAGAAGAGGATAATTTGAAGCAGAAGATAATGAAAGGCTATTGGTTATTCTCCACAACATGATGGAAATAATGCAATGAAAACAACACTTTCTTATAAGAGTACGTGAGGTTTGTGCCTAAATAGAAACTTAGCCCCAACTTACTATTATTCATAATTTTAAAAATTATGCTGGAGGAGAAAGATAACCCTCAGCCTCAAACCATGCAATCAAAACAGTGACCTATTTAGATCATATACGGATGCAATATTGGCATAAATGTTATAGAAATAACCACTACTTTTTTATTGAGACCCACTTCATGAGATAGAATCCATACATGATAACTATAAAGTGTCAAAGAACCTGAGAATAAATAGGTTATAGGCCTAGGGGGAAACATACTACTATTATTTGGCTAAAGCAAAATGAGCCTACTATTATTACTTGGCTAAAGTCAAACATTTTACATAACAGTGAAACGGCTCTTAATGATTTACTTCTATATTCACAGATAAATAGCTCACTCAAAACACACTAGCTGAATTTTCTCAAGTCATAGATAAGAATTAGTACAGAGATCCAGAAGTGTACGATGTATGCAAAGCAAAAAACTTAGGAACATGCTGTTTTAAATGAAATGTGTTCATCAATTCCTTGCCCTCATGGATCAGGGATCCATGTGAAAAGGAGGCAGAAAGGTTGTAAGACACGGAAGTAATGGATAACTTCTGGAAACCAATGTTCAAACAAACAACAGGACCGATGCAATATAAACTCACAGAGAATTAGCAGCGTGCACAAGATGTAAAAAGGGTCAGGCCACGTGGTGTCTCAGTACTGAGATGAGAATATAGGCACTGGATCCCACACTTATACAAGAAACTATCTACATGTGATACCCATGTGCAAAGGGAAAAATGAGTCTCTTTTTCTAAGTGAGTTTCATTGTGTATAACAACCCCATTGCCAGGATAGACAATGGGTTTGGTTTGTTTATTTGGTTTATTTCTTATTTTGTGTCTGGTTGAAAGAGAGAGAAAGAAAAGGATCATAAATTTGGTTTGATAAGAATATGGAGAGAATCTTGAAGAAGCAGTAGGCAGGAAAAACATGATAAAATTATGATGTATGGAAAAATTTGTTCAATTAAAACTAAGAATTCAAAATTTTTAGATATGATTGCACATTTCTTTGTTTCCAACTGCTAGGAGACTAATGCAAGAGAACAATATATTAGAGTCCAGAATAGGCTACTTAGTGGGAATTTACAAAAGTATAAAGAGTAAAAACAATGATATAACAAAAATAATTGATAAAATTTGAATATCAGATGAAAGAATAAAGAAAGATTTTTAAGATATATTATCTAATGCTATCAGTAGCATTCCTTTCTAATAATTGGTATTTTATAGAAAATTTACTACTCCCAGGAGATCAAGGAATAAAAAGCAAAGAGGAAAGTTTACAGCTTCACTAATCCTAAAAATATAACCTCAAGTTTATTTACTTTCTTGTGTATTTTTTCCAGTTGCTTGGAATTCTGACCAGCATATACTGACTTACTGCATGAAGTTAGTTTTTATTTGCCTTCTTCTTTCTTTTTCTGCGTCTGATAGAGTTTCTGTATTTTACTGCATTAATACTGCATTGGAGAATGAGCAAATGTGTTCTGAAATGAAAGGAGAATTTATTTCCTTTACCTGGACCGCATTGTGAACACTGACATCCGTGTGATGGTGTGCTACTACTGGGGCGAGAGAAATCAAATATTGTCTGGTAAACTCTAAGATTTCTAAAACATAATTTCTATCAACCATTTGTAGCAAAACTATTTCAACTTATGAGCTTGCAATTGAACCAAATTTATTCCTAAGGAAATGGCCCAGAAGACAGATTCTGAAAAGACTCCATTTATCTTAGCCTAAGAGAGGCTTTGAGAGTAAGATCCAGTCAAAAGGGAAATTATACTAGACTTTAATTTCTTTGATTTTAAACTCAGATAGGAATGAACATTGATTTTGAACTCTAATGCCTTCATCTTTGGCATGGACATCTTTTTTCATTAGGAAGATCACTGAGTTATTGAATTTTAGACTCTTCAGGGATCTTTGTATGTCTTCTACATTAAAATATAAGAATAGGTGATGATTGGCATTTCAATATTAGAATATTTTAATATTATATTTTAAGTTTTGTGAATTCTTTAATAAAAATTAACAATTTTGTTTGTAATATTTGTATGGGAAAAAATAAAGGCCTTTTTCTGATTTAGAAATAAAGTAATTGAAGTGAAAAAACACAGTAGTTTTAATAATTTTAGTATTATTTCACTAAATAGGCAGGTTTAATAGGAAATACAAAATAAGAGTGGAAGTATGTAGAAAACCTCAGAATGGACACACACACACCGTATATGTTACACCTGTCTCCTCAAGGAAAGGCAGCCATGCTCTTGTTACAAAATTCCACAAACTCAGGTCATTTGTCTTTTCTACCATTCATTCAGCAAATTAATTAATAGAGCTTGTAGATACAAGGCAGTTTAGTTGACTGCGTTAATAAAATCATAATTATAAAATTGCAGATAAATAAAATATAATAAAATATATGAAGGCCATTTATGAACTATTACAAGAAAACTCAAAGAAAGTATTATCTGCATGAGGAAATGTACTGAGTCATTTTGAGAAATGTACTTTTAAGAGAAATCATTGTGTTGAGTAACAGATTTAATGAGAAGGGTGAACTTTCTACCACTGAAATACAAAGATGAGATATAATAGCTTAATCATAGGGAGAACCTGGTAGTGTGTAAGACAAAACAGGAAAATCAGGGAGTATTTCACAGCCATTAGACATTTTACTTATATTTTCCAAAATACAAAAACTATATCATTTATCATTAATTATCTCTAAGCTATCAATTTTTCAGATATGTCTCAGTAACAAATCATAGGAACTGAGTGCACAATTTTAGTTCTAACCAAAAGTGATCCTGTGGCTATATATGAACTAGTAGAAGTAAAAACAAACTTGTGTGTGAAAAATATAAACTATGTTTAAAATGACAAGCCTGAGTTCTGAAGGTCATTGATTTGTCTCTCACCTGTTAGAACAGCTATTATGTGTATTTGGGTTCATTCCTGCCACTGCGCATCATGAAGTGTTTTCAGGAATTCAGTCATGCCTGAAGATGGCAGACTATTGAGAAGAAACTATGCTCTCCAAAATGCCACGTGGTTATGAAATCATATTTTATTACCTTTCACTTCAAAATTCATTTTGTTTGAGAAAAATTAAATTGCATTTCATCTTGGAAATGGAAGTTCTTCGTTTTCTGTCTATATTTTCTGAAAACGAACTCTAAGAAAAAATGAACCATCAATGAGAAAGTGTAAAGTGAGAGCGCTTAGATGAATGAGTAGGAGAGCAGGTATCACTGGCCGGGAGGGACTAGAGTGGAGGGAGAATAGATACACAGGAACTGGTTACCAGGGCTCTATATTAGAATAGGTAAGAAATCAATAAAAAGTGGGTTAGAGGCAATGGAAGTACACAAACACACACACACACACACACACACACACTAACTAACTTAAGAAAACAAATATAATAATAACTCAATAAAAAAATAAGAAAGTTGAATCAAAATCTCTAAGGTTTAAAGACAAAAACCCCACAAATGTATTAACTGTAATGATCAGCTACAGATGTTTCTATATTGATCCATGCATTACAGTCATACAAATTCATGAATATACTTTTTCCAACAATATATCAATATCAAAGATGGTTTAAAAAATATGGACTTTCCATCCTTTGCTGATATTGTAGACCTCCTCAATTCCTGGCACAATGTTTAAAAATTGCTGATGATCCTCCCAATCCAAAAGCATGGGAGATCCTCACACGCTTCGTCAAATGGCCCCGCTACATCAGGCTGCAGCCGCAAAGGGCCAATCTCTATAAGCGGCCCAAAGTTCCTCTTGCCAGTAACCAGTTCACCCAGGCCCTGGACCGGCAAACAGCTACCCAATTGCTTAAACTTGCCCACAAGTACAGGCCAGAGACAAAGCAGGAGAAGAAGCAAAGGCTGCTGGCCCGTGCTGAGAAGAAAGCTGCTGGCAAAGGGGATGTCCCAACTAAGAGACCCCCTGTCCTTCGAGTGGGCTTCAATACAGTCACCACTTTGGTAGAGAAGAAGAAGGCTCAGCAGGTGGTGATTGCCCACGACGTAGACCCCATTGAGCTGGTGGTCTTTCTGCCTGCCCTGTGTCAGAAGATGGGGGTCTACTACTGCATCATCAAGGGAAAGGCAAGACTGGGGCAGCTTGTCCATAGGAAGACGTGCACCACTGCACACAGGTTAACTCGGAAGACAAGGGTGCTCTGGCCAAGCTGGTGGAAGCTATTAGGACCAATTACAACGACAGATATGATGAGATCCGCCAGTGGGGATGCAACGTCCTGGGTCATAAATCTGTGGCTCGAATTGTCAATCTGGAAAAGGCAAAGGCCAAAGAACTCGCCACTAAACTGGGTTAAATGTACTGCTGAGTTTTCTGTACATAAATATAATTACAAACTTTCCCCCCAAAAAAGAGCAATTTGTTCCCTATCTTTGACTAGTACTAAACTCGAAAGGCATGGCAAGTGTGGTGGTGTATGCAGTAACCATTGAGTAAATGACACAAAAAGATCACATGTTCATTCAGTCTTTCTGGTTTGTAATTTGCCTGGAGATGCTTACTGTGTACAATGTCCTAGACTTGGATCTCAGCATAGCACATCAATATAATTCTAATAACCAAAATGCTTTTAGCAATATAAAACTAATCATATAAGACAAAAATAATGATATAGTTGAATATGTACTATTTTCTTTTAAAGCATAAAATTCTTTTTTTTTTTTTTTTTTTTTTTTTTTTTTTTTTTTTTGGTTTCGAGACAGGGTTTCTCTGTGGCTTTGGAGCCTGTCCCGGAACTAGCTCTGTAGACCAGGCTGGTCTCGAACTCTTCCCTATACCGCCCGAGCATAAATTAAAATTAAAATACTATTTGTATATGAAAGTAGTGAGTTTGGACTGCAGGGAGATGAAGCCCTCATGCTGACTGAGTTCACTATTTAACATAGAATGACACCTTGAAACAGCATTTTCACACACACAAAAAATAAAGTTTGATGTTCTGAGTATGTATAGTTGCCGCATACCACGCCCCTGTGTCTGTGCGCTGTGTGCTGGCACCCAGTTCGCTAGCTTCGGGAAAGGGGGCTGGAGGTTAAAATACACAGACACACACAGACAAAGAGACAGCGACATGGGTCATCCTTGAATTCCCCAAGAATGCCCCCTTTATTGTGTTCAGGGGCAGATTATATAGAGATAGCCACTCTCTAGCCAAACCCACCAGAAACCACTCTCCTGCCATCAGAAACTCCTGAAGGTCTCGTGCTCAGAGCAGCTGTAGGCACTCAGATCAGGGGATTACAAGAAATTCAGAATCTGGGGTCTCACTGCTCCCAACAAGTAGTATTATTAGCAGACACTTAGTTACATAGGTATGGAAGGGAAAAGGATCTGAGAAGAGATCATGGGAGAATTAATATGACTGAAAAATAGTTTTATACTAAATTTTAATAAAAGTTGAATAAGAAGATAGTATCATTGTTATTTATCACAAGCTTTTCAACCACACCTGACTTTGGGCTAATGACTTGAGTCAGGATGAGAATAAGCACAGTTTCAGGATGGAGGGTAGCCATGTCAGGAAGGCTAAACATGTGACTGGAGACGAGGACTTTGAGCCATTTATTTAAAATCTTACCTCCTACTGCCAAAAAGTAAGAGACTGAATTCATTCAGAAGTCCAGTAATTCAAATATGTAATGAACTGTCAATAAAAATCTTACATTCTTGAAAGTGGGTGAACTTCGACCATTAGTTACACCAGTAATAAAGTAGGAATGTAATATACTTAAACTCCACAGAAGATTTTAGGCAATCTCTAAACTGACATACTTTCAAAAGTCCCCTTTTGTGTGATGTTTTGTAGATGTTTGATTTGCAACTTTTATTTTTTTTCTCCATTAAATGTTACATTAACAATATTTCAGTAACAACTGCATTAAATAAAACCACAAACAAATAAAATGAATACATTTTCAACAAAAAGATTGTTAAAAAATAAATAACACATATAACATTATTCTGGACTATATTAGATAACAAGAACTCACAAAGCAAAGTCATATTCTTAAATATGTTTCCCTACAATTGTAATGTCAAGGCAAGAGTCAAAGAACAGTTGTACACTCTGGGAATCTGTGCAAACATAGGAAAACAATTCTATTTCTAGAAAAAAATGTTAAATAACATTGTCTACTTGATATAAGATAAGAATTAGTATGTGAAATAAATTATTTTCTGAGTTAGAATCGAGTCTATATAACATCACAATTATACAATAGCATATATATTTATATTACACTTAATGAACTCTAAATGCCAGTTAAAATACAGTAAATAAAACACAAATTACCTATGGAATAAAATATACTATTGAAAATATAATTGTATAATTTTATTTACGCAAATTGCAAAGAAGCAAACTAATTTAGTATTTATTGATACATGCTTATTTGAAAAACTATTAAAATATGCATAATTACAATGGAAAGGGAGGATTGGTGATATTTTTTCGTGCTTGCAGGTCATAGAGTATAAAAGGTGTTTTATACTTCTTTTCAAAAAACGGTATTTGTGGTAGTAATTATTAGTTTTGTTCAGTGATTGAAATTTCAAACTATATCATTTAATTCTCAAAGAGAATGAGTATATAAAAGGCACATTTCAGTGATTATAATTATGTTTTAATTCAGAAAAAAAATCTTTGTGTTCCAAATCACAGATGTATATTTAGAATACAATTTCTTGTAAGTATATATTTTCTTGCAAAAACAGTGTAGAGGAGGTGAGTGCAGTCCATTTCAGTATTCTGTTTACAACCTTTATTATCTCTCTTCCTGATGCTCAGTGCTCTCGTGGCTTTTTTCCTTACCAAGTTAATTACTTTGCCTCCAATAATCCAGATGTTTTGTTTATGTAATTTCTTTCTTCCTGTTGACTTTTTACTAATGAGAATAATTGGACAAGCTTCCATCTTTGTAGCTCTGTATTGTGTATTATGACAGATTCTGTTTAAAATTATTCTGAGGCCGGGTGGTGGTGGCGCACGCCTTTAATCCCAGCACTCGGGAGGCAGAGGCAGGCGGATCTCTGTGAGTTCGAGACCAGCCTGGTCTACAAGAGCTAGTTCCAGGACAGGAACCAAAAGCTACGGAGAAACCCTGTCTCAAAAAATCAAAAAAAAAAAAAATTAGACTGAAATTCTCAGTCTATCAGTTTTTACTTTCTTTATACCCTGTACGATTATTCCTACAGAAAAAGATCAGTTGATGTTTTTATGGTTTTTGACCGTATTTCCATCTTTCAATTTTACAGCAGAAATCACAAAAAGATTAACTTTACTACATTGTTAAATATTAGATATTCTATAACATGGTATTAAATAGTGATGAAATATATAACATTAATGGTCATGTGTATTGATTCCTTTGAAATTCTGCAGCAAATATTCATTTGTTAGTTGTTCACACCTTATTTTTACTTCTACATACCTATCTTTTGCTTATGAATACCTATTTTTGAGTGACCAAGAGTAAAGCTAAGAAGCAATTAGCATATTTCAATAGGTTCTCATGTACAATATTATCTTAATGCAACTGTTATTTTCAAGGTACATGTACTGTTATAACACCTCCAGAAATTTCCTAGTCTATGCTTAATAAGACTACCATACAAAGGTGATTATAGGAAACAAATAAACAGAGGAAAGTTTTTTTTAGGTTGCAGCATGTTCATTAAAGTTTTAAGAGTTGAATACCTTTCTGCAACGGCAAGAAAAGCAATCATCAAAGTTATTTTCTGGCATTTAACATTTTATAAACCTCGAACATTAGAGTACAATTATTAGCCTGATTTGAAGCTAATTCAGCAGAAAAATAAAAAGAATAAAATAGAAATATCTTTGTCATCTCATCTTCATGTTTTTTAAAAATAATATATGTAAATTTAAAAAGTAAATTCATCCAGTTCTTCTAAAAAAGTCTTATAGTTCATTGCACCAATTCAGCTTTTTTTAATACTTTTTTCTGTAAAATTTATTTAGAAGTAACAGATATATCCATTTATTACCCTTAATTATCGATACTCTTTTAGATGGAATTTCCAGAGTATTTTTGTAAAAAAATTTACATAATTTCTCTTTAATTTTCAGAAATACCTCTTTTTTTTTGGGGGGGGGGGGAGGAGGTGCAGTTCAAGAAAGGGTTTCTCCATGTAGCTTTGGAGCCTGTCCTGGAACTAGCTTATGTAGACCAGGCTGGCCTCAAACTCAGAGAAATACACCTGCCTCTGCCTCCCAAGTGCTGGGATGAAAGAAGTGCTGCACCACCATCTTCAAAAATATCTTTAAGATTTTATAAGGAGTAAATAAGAATAATACTAGGGCCTGGTGGTGTTAGCACATGCTCTTAATCCTAGCTCTTGGGAGGGACAGGCAGATCTATGAGAGTTTGAAGTCAGCCCGGTCTACAATCGCTAACTAGGACATCCAGGACTGTTGCACAGAGAAACCCTGTCTCAAAAAGCCAAAAAAAGAAAAATAGAATAATACCCAATATGAAAGTAAAACATATATTCTTAATGTGTGTACTATATGCTGTATTACATAGCTCTTTAGTTTGAATATTTCATCATATATTTTACGTTCTTTTTAATGAAGCATAATCATATATGATTACACATATAATGATCATAAGAGTCTCTCAGAGAGCACTAATAGATATTGACAGACAAAGGAAGTTGTAGACTTATGAGGAGGAACTGGTTAATGTAATTATGAAGTACCACAGGTCTTACCTGAAAGATACAGTCATATAGTTCAGTTTGAAGTTCTGGAAAAATGGGTAAGCTATGCAAAAGATGCAAAGATTTTATCCTACTTTATGGAAAATTAGTTTTTACTACCCAGTTATTCACCTATTGGAGAAGACCTATCCACATTAGGGAGAAAAAAATCAAGGGAGAAAATGTAATTGATTAATTTAATGTTAGACAACACAAATACCCTTAAAATTACTCAGAATATTTGTATAGTATATATTATAACCAACTTCACACACAAATATTAATTTTGCCAAATTATTGCATTATTCCAATATTGATAAATATAAATAAATTATATAAAATATAAATGTATTTATCTTTTGCCTGACAAATCTCTCTTATCCTTTTTCTTTCTCTTATTAAAAACAATTTGAAGCTTTCCTCCAGTTTTATATTTCTATTCTTCTTTCCTGAAAAGAGAAATAAAAATGACTGTAATGAAATATAACTTATTTCTTTGCATATATTTATTAATGAGTGAGTATGATAATGAAAAAGCAGACATATTGTGGTGCACATTGGACTCATTTAATATGCTATATAATTAGCCTATTTGGTTTAATACTGGTTTTATATGATTTTGCGAAAAGTAACAGATGTGATTAGCAATTGCAGTAATTTAAATATGAAAACCAAATATATAGAAGGTGGGTTCACATCTCACAATCAATGAGTGTTATTCAGAGAAAACTACATTTGTGTAAAGTAGAACTATACCCCAAAACCACAACAGAAATTCTTATTGTGCTTCCAGTCCATGTTTTATTCTACTTAGATGACTTAAAATAGTAGTCCAAAGACTTCGGGATTAACTAAAATTACGGCCTACGGGGTTGATTTAAAAGTATCAGTAATGCCAGTGTCCACAGTTAAATAAACCAAATAAATTTATGTCATGCTCTCTCTCTCGTGGTTAATCCTCTCCTAACTAAAGCCAGAGAAAAAGCTGTCAGGTTTCTCTCTTGGCTAGATTATTAGTATAAAGAAAAATGCAAAAGAATAGTATATCCTATGGCTATTTGAAAAAAAAATTCTTTGAAACTGTAAGGCAAAGCTTATTCATGAAACACAAAGAAATTTTATGTTAAAATAAGGTTAGATCAATGAGTTTTATATCTCAGAAAATTATTATTTTAGGGTATTTCTAGTAATTAAAACCTGTGTTGGGATTTTAGAATTTGCATGCAATTTAATTATGCCACTTTCAGGGTGTCATTACTGTGATGGAAAAATACTCTTGGAAGTCATGAGGTCTTATACTTAAAACATAGAATATAGAAGAAATAAAAAATAAAAAATTACAGTATTGCTGTAATACAACTGTGTCTCACATAGAACAGTTCACACTTGTATTTTGTTTTCCTGAATTCATTCTTGTAGGTGGATTAGTTTTCTCAGCTTGGGAACTGGTTCTGAATTGCCACACAGATACTTACATTAATTGGAAATGCTTAGCCAATATGTTAGGCTTACCATGTTAGGCCACAGACTCTATTTTGTAGATAGTTGTCCAGAGGTGTGTCTCTGCATAGTGGCCAGCATGAGAGACTAGGAAACCCAGTGTGACTCCATTACTGAGCATTTAGAACCTTTTTCAAGTTTTCTCAGGTCTTCTGTGGATCCTTGTCCAATGATGAGTGTCATATGCATATAGAGTCTCCCTGTCCTGGTAGCCACTTGAAAGTTACCACACAAGAGGCTTATGTTAATTGTAAATGCAAATTCCATAGCTCAGGCTAATTCCTAATTAACTCCTACATTTGAAATTAACCCATATTCTTATTTACACTCTGTCACATGGCAGTATCTTTATTAGCATGCCACATTTATCTTGGCTGTCCACAGTTCCTCTTGACTCTCTGACTCTGCCCTTCTTTCTCCCTATACCCTCCTTTAAGGAGGTTTCTCAGGAAATTGGGACTCAACCTTCCTCAGAATCCAGCAACACCGCTTTTGGGATTGTACCCAAGAGATGCCCAATAATACTACAAAAGCATTTGTTTAACTATGTTCACAGCAGTATTATTTGTAATAGCCAGATCCTGGAAACAACTTAGATGCCCCTCAATGGAAGAAGAGATAAATAAAGTGTGGAATATATACACATTAGAGTACTACTCTGCAGTAAAAAATAATGACATTTTGAATTTTGCATGCAAATGGATGGGAATAGAAAACACTATCCTGAGTGAGATAACCCAGATCCAAAAAGATGAATATGGTAAGTTCTCACTCATTTAGTGGACTCTAGCCATAAACAAACGACATTAATCCTATAGTTCACAAGCCCATAGATGCCATAAAACAAGGTGAACCCAAAGAAAAACATATATAGATCCTCCTGGAAATTGGCAAAAGATGGGAGTTGGGGATGGGGGTGGGGTGGGAAGAAGGGAAGAGGGAGAGAGAAGGGAGATGGCGTGGATTAAGGAGAGCTTGGAGGAGTGGATGGTTGATATGGAGGAAGGACAGAATAGTGAGCAAGGAAAAAGTTATCTTAATTAAGGGTAAGTTTGGCAATAGGCCTGGCTCTAGAGCGATTCCGAGGTCTCCATGGTGAGGTCTCCATCTAGGACCCTGGGCAGTAGAGAAGAGTTTGCCTGAACTGGCCTTTTCCCATAGACTATCTTGAATATCACCATAGAATCTTCGCCTGGCGAAAGATGGAAATAGAGACAGAGACCCACAGTGGAGCACTGGACTGAGCTCCCAAGGTCCAGTTGAAGAGCCGAAGGAGGGAGAAGATGAGAAAGGAAGTCAGGACCACGAGGGGTTTGTCCACACACTGAGACAGTGTGTCTAAGCTCTTGGGAGCTCACCAAATCCAGCTGGACTGGGATTGAACAAGCATAGGATCAAACTTTTTGGGCCAGACTGAGAAGCCAATGATAAATGCACTGGAATTTGTCTCTACTGCATGTACTTGCATTTTGGGATACTATTCTATTTGGATGCATACATTCCAAAGCCTGGATGGAGGCAGGAAGGCCTTGGACTTCCCACAGGGCAAGGTCTCTTGGCCTCTCTAAGAACTGAAGGGGAAGTGGAAAGGGGCATTGGGGGATCAGGAGGAAAGTGGGAGGAGGAAAGGAAGTGGAATTTTTGAATGATATCATTTATAAAGTAATAAAAACATTATTAGAAAAAAGAAATAATTTGAATCACAACAAGGTTGGTTGTAATACAACAAAGTAATGTATTATTCTCAGTCATTAATTTAGAAATTAATGATTTATTTGCATCACTTTTTCACAAGTAATATTAACATCCTTAGCAATTTTCATAGAAATTGGAAAATCTGAAAATCTAATGCCAGCTTTCTGAGTACATACAATAGTCATCCTTGACCATGAATGTATGACAATCAAATTTTCACATCTATAACTCTGGCTAAGAACTTTTCACTTTAGAAGTCTATTTTAATAATATAAATTACTTTTTGATCCAACTGATTCCCTTTTTACATCTTTTTAACTAAATTGTTATCTGTATTAGAATGAATAGCTAAAATGGATCCTATTATCACAAGTTTTCAGAAAATCTGACAGTTGATAACTAGGGAAAGATTATATTAATTTACTTGCCTTAGATTTTTGATGTAACTTTTTTTTTAGCATTTGAACTGTAATTAAAGTGAGAAAAGGCAGAGTTGAAAATGGTACTTTCATTGATTTTTTTCCCTCCAAAACCTATGACAATTTCTAGTGATAATTTCTCTAAATTTTAAAACTGAAATGCTCAATTTGATTTTCCCCTTGGGAATATCATACTCGATGATAGAGGAATGACAATTTCATAGTATAATAATAAAGGTGTATTCCTTTGTCAGATGATGTTTAGAGAACCAAAATTTTTGTTATTAAGCATCAGTATTACAACTTTTTATGTTTTCTTTCCATTTTTATTTTTTAAATAAATTTTATGTAAGTATATTTTTATGTTGACCATATTCCATACCATATTTATACTCTTTATTTCCTTAACTTTTACACATTCTATCTGTTTCCTTTGTTCCCATAAAGAATTTAGAATGTATATTCATATACATGCATATGGTTTTATGTATCTATATAAAACACTGGACCAAAAGTTAGAGCAAACCTGCTATCTGTGCTTTTGAAACTCATTTAACCCACTTCTTATGATTATCATCAATGTTTTTCTGTAAAGGACATAACATTAGGATTCTTTATAACTTAGAAATCTCTATATGTATAGTATATATACACATATATATGTCTACATGCACACATATTTTTACATATACACACATATATGGATATAAATATATATTTTTGCTCTTCATTTTAGAACCAGATTTTTCCAAAAGCTGCTCTTCCTTAACTTGAATACATCTTAAAAAGTATTGTATTTCTTAATATGTCTTTTAAAATGTAGCAGTTCTAAAAAAATATTATTTCAAATTGAGTTTTAATGTACTTGTAAAACTTGTAATATGTGTGGTAAAGGCTAATTCCACCACAGTAGGAAAACAATGAAATTAAATTTGCAATATATTTTTTAGAGAGAACAAAAATACAAGGAACATCACTAAACATAATAAAGGCAATACAAATCAAGCCAATATGAAACTAAATGGAGAGAAACTCCCAGTGATCCCACTGAAATAAAGGGATACAAGTCAGAAAAGAAGTCAAATACTCACTATTTCTTGATAATATAATAGTTTACATAAGTGAGCCCAAAAAATTCTACCAAGGAACTTCTACAACTCATAAACACATTCAGTAATGTATCAGGATACAAGATTAACTAAAAAAAAAAAAATCAGTAGCCCTTCTGTACTGAGATACTAAAAGGGCTGAGAAGGAAATCAGAGAAACATCACCCTTCACAATCACCACAAACAGCATAAAACATCTTGGAGTAACTCTAACCAAACAAGTAGAAGACTTGTATGACATGAACTTTAAATCTTTGAAGAGAGAAACTGAAGAAGATACCAGAAAGTAAAAAGATCTCCCATGCTCTTTGGGGTAGGTAGAATTAACACACTAAAAATGTCAATCTTACCAAAAGCAATCTACAGATTCAATGCAATGCCCAACAAAATTTCTTCACAGACCTTGAAAAAATAGTACTCAACTTCATATGGAAAAGCAAAACACCCAAGATAGTCAAAACAATCTTGTACTATAAAAGAACTTCTGAAGGCATTACGATCCCTGACTTCAAACTCTACTACAGAGAAAAAGACAAGATCTCCTGAGTAAATTGGGAGCATGGAGACCTTGGGAGAGGGCTGAAGGCGTGCGGAGATATAGGGCAGGGAGCAGCAAAAAATGTAGAGCTCAAAATAGTAAGAAAAAAAGAAAACAATTGTCAGGGGTGGGCTCCGTCTCATGGTATGGGTCTCAAGCAAAATCATTCATTTTTGGATGCCTCTCCAAATTTCTGTGCCACTTTACCCCAGTACCACACATTGATTAAAATTGCATATGAGAATGTTATATTTTTAAAAGCAGAAACTACACTTGCATCTTTATAGAACTTCTTTGCCTTAAGCCACTTTGTATTGGCCTACTTATATCTTTGTATCTCCAAACCTGAAAGATCCTGCTTTAAGATCAAAGAGGTAAAAGAACTTTAGGTTTCCACTCTCATCTACAGACACACACAAACTGGTTATGGAGAGAGTGATAACTGGGTTCAGTTTACAGATATTCAAATATCTTCTGGGTATGGAAAAATTGTTTCATGTTTTTTTTTACTCTGTTGAAATGGCTTAATCTGGAGATAGATTTTGCCCCATCTGCCATAGATATAATCATGTTTGTTTAAAACTTTCCACTACATTCTCTGCCCTTTGTCATGCCTGTCCCCTGCCTCTGTGACAAAGAAAAAAAAAAAGAGTAAAAAGTAAAAATGGCCATGAATGAAATCAGACATGATGCTGCAGCAGTAGTTGAGAGTTAATTCATCTTGGCCCACAGAAAGCAGGAAGTAGTCTGTAACTTTGGGCACATCATGAGCAAATATGAGATCTCAAAGTTATTACCCACAATGACACACTTGCTCCAACAAGGCCCTACATACTCCAACAAGCCACTCCTTCTAATAATTCCACTACTTATAAGTTTGTGGGGCCATTTACTTTCAAACTACCACACCAAAGTATTTGATGTGGATTCAACTCTTGCTTAGAAAAGGGGTATGGCCCTGATAGGCTTACATTGAAGTAAGAGATGTCTTGCTACCATCTTAGCTGATGACCTAGGATTACATTGGAGTAAATGACAACCAGATAATCTTGTTGTCATCTGTTAAGTCAGGTGTTTCTGCCACCATCTTTTGAAAGTTGAAAAAAGAGTATGCCTTGTGATTTAACGTGACTTTATTTAAGGCGATCATGGTATAAATCAAGCAGGACAGTACTCAAAAAATAATCAGATATACTGAGCCCTGTGCTGATCAGTACATATTTTTTATTAGACTAAGGAAGCAACACTAGGATTCTGAGAAGGTTTATTATGAAAGTGAGGCATATGTAAAATTGATATTTTGTGAAAATACATCATATAAGAATCAGGAATATGAGTTCTCTAGTCTCTCTGTGAACTGTACTTATTTTAAAGTTTTATTTTGACACTGAAGGATCTCTGATTCAAGAATTATAATTTTGTAAGACAAACAATATATATAATATTAAGTCATAATCTTGTAGAAGTTTCTAGTTTATTGTAAACTCATAAATAAAATTAAGATATACTACTTAATGGTTAGTACAAATGCAATTCTTTTACATGGGGAAACTTGTATTCTACATGTGCTGTCAAAATTAAGCCTAAAGCAAGTAATTTAAGCAACTTGAAATAAACCCGAAGTTTGTTTAGTGTAAAATAATCTTCCAAATCAGATAGCTGTGGGTTTTAAAGAATAGGGACTCAGAGGAAGTGGTACTCTTAGGAGGTTTGGCTTTGTTAGAGTAGAGAAACAGAGTGGAATCAACATTATTGAAGTAAAGGTGTCACTGACGGGGTGGGTTTTGGGGTATCACAGTTGCTCAAGTCTTAGCCAATGTTCCAGTTCGCATCCTATTGCCTGCAAGATGTAAAATCTGACCTCCTTCTCTAGCATCATGTCTGCTTGCATGCTGCCATGTCCCACCATGATGATAGTGGACTCTAAGTCTCTGAAAATGTAAAACACCCCTATTAAATGATTTTTTTCCTTTGTAAGGGTTGCTCTGGTCATGGTGTTTCTTAAGAGCAATAAAAGCTGGCAGCTGTAGTTTGGAAAAGCAATTGAATGCTCTAAGTTCAGCTTAATGAGATACAGTTGGAGCACTGAAGTCGGTGGTGGTGAGGGCAATTAGAACTGTGGGTGGTTCGATCAAGAGGTTTCAAAGAAGAATGAAGTGTGGTCACTTTTTAAAATGCCCTTGTCCAAAGAGTCTGCCTGAAGCTAAAGTGAAGATTAAAGTGAATTTTGAATTAATTCCATTGGCAGAGAAAATCTCAAAATAACCTAATATAGGCTCTGTTGTGTGGTTATTAGTGGCAACTATTGATTTATAAGGAAAAGGAGTCAGCTGAACCTGGTAAATTATAAAATGTACAATTTGAGGAGAAAGCAGCACAAGGAAGGAGAATGGATCTAAGTTCTGTGTTCAATGAGATAAACAGATTAAGAAATGAACGAAAGCCACTTATGAGCAAGTACATATTATATTTGTCTTTCTGAGTCTGAGTTACCGCACTCTATATGTTGTTTTCAGGTTCTAGCATAAGTAGCTTTTAGAAAGAAAGCAAAGAAAAACTAGCTTAAAATTCACAACCCCTAGAGAACCATACAACAAAGCAAACTCTAAGTGAGACATACATAGATTTAATCTACCTGGAAAGTAGCAAAAGACAAAGTCTCCTGAGTAAATTGGGAGCATGGAGATAATGGGAAAGGACAGAAGGGGAGGGTGGAAGAAGGGAGAAGAGAGAATAAAAATATATAGCTCAATAAAAACAACAAAAAATAGAGAAAACATGATCTGGACCCAAGGCCACCATGCCCTCAGTTGGTCTTAAGTAAGGATTGTGTAGATATAGCAACTGGTGGTATGTGAACCAAGCCAGGAGATTAAAAATGTAGGTTAAAGGGTAAACTACATTGGCCCTTTTATTCTAGCATGCAATACTTAAATCTTTTCCATAAAATGGCAATGAAACAGACTTTATTCTGGATATAATGTAACATATTTCTTAAATGTTAACTCTTATCTCCTTTTAACTAAAAACCTGAAGTGACCGCAATGATATCCTCAAAATGCTTTTTTTTTTTCTTTAGCATATAACATTTCAGGTTCTAGCACATAATCCAGGAAAATGCTCTAACAATAGCACAGGTACCTTGATTGGAAAATGGTTTTGAGAAAGTTGTCTGCCTTTGGACATATTTGATAAATTATCCATTCAGTGTTTTAGGACTTTGTTCATCTATAATTGACCAAGAAAGTGATGAGCTGCAGATGGTGAAAGTTCTTCTAATGGTACAGAGACCGAATGCAACAGTGTTTTTCCTTTCTCACATATAAGCAGTTAAGTTTCACAAGTAAAGCATAAAAATATCTTCTGTGCAGAGATAGTACAGTTCATCTGTCAAGATGCAGGGCAAACTGAACCCAAAGAGCCTTTTGATAGAACAAACACAGAATTATAATGAGCAATGTTGCTACAGTGTAACAGATGTAGAATGATGACAGTCAGATTGATACACAAAACAAAAACGTCTCAGAGAGGAAGCCACAGGGCACCATTCAGCTGCCACTATTAAAATGAATCTAACATCAATTTTGTGGTAGTTCAGAATTGATGCTCTGCTTGTACATGTATCTCTCTACATGTTTATTGTGATTAAAAAACATTACATAAAACTAATCAGCTAAACTTTTGAGTGAAAAGATCTAAGTAGTTTTAAATATAATTATGTTCTTCTTTCAGATAGCCTCAGAAATTCCTCGTGTGCAGAGTATGAATCCCAATGTTGCATAAGCAAAATCCCCCACTTTTCCCCTCTGTCCACAGTAACTAGTTGGGTTTCATTATTTGTTAACTTATCTAAAACAAAAAGAATTTCTAGTAAAATGGAGTAATGTAAATTTGTTAAATTTATATGAAAGTATAACATGTAATATATAAAACACATTTGAAATTTATCTCCAAGAGTTTGAATAGAAATTTGGGAGTTTGCTGATGCTATGATATTCTTTTATACAATGTCATAAACATGTTTTCCAATAGAAAAGGGGATTAGTTAATGGAAATAACATTGAACATTTAGTAATCTCATTAACACTTACAATTCGTGTATTTGGAATTGTGTCTATGAATTCAATAATTATTTTTGTCTTAAATAGAAAAGGTGGATATAGTATAACCACTCAGTGCTAATTATTTTTCTTATAGTTTGTGTTAAAATTTTGTGTGTGTTTCTGTGTGTGTGCCTGTGTGTACATGAACAGGTTTGAAGAAACTAGAAGAAGTTATGATGCTTTTAAACACACACCCAAATAGATGCTTATTGCTGAGCCTGGGTCTGTGCCCCTTTTCCAGTCCAAATTATGTATAATATAAGAAATGTAACATAAAAATGAATATTAATTATAGGCCTTATTAAAAGTAATATGCAAAGAGAAAATTAATAAGTAATAAATATCTTGAATTTAACTTTATTTCCAGTTTATGGAAATTACGTTCCTAGAACATTTTTGTCAGATATAAAATATCTATGAAATTTATATTAAGTAATGCTTATATCTTCAAAATTTATTAGGATATATACTCTCTATTCATTCTCAATAAGATAAGTTATTTTATGATTTACATTCAATATTTTATACTTTCCTAAGCACAGCAATTTGATTTTATCATCTGATTTGCATAAAACCTATATACTATGAGAAAATAAATAGAAACATTAAATAATGTCACATATTTCAAAATATAAGGGTAGCCTAGAAATAATAAGCAATCATCTCTTATCACATTAAATTAAATATATTAATTCAATTTTTATTTACACTACTTTATTAAATAATTTAGAAACAACCATTTGTTTACTTTTATTTTCTATGAAAACAGATCTCTTATGTTTTAAATTATTCAAATGAGACACTCTGACAAAGTTATTTAGAATTCATGTTGCTCAGAATTCAATTAGTTGAATCTTCTAGCATAGGGATGAAGTTCTGCATTTGAGTTTTGAAAACCCATGTAAATCTGTATGTAATAGCAAGCATCTTTAATTCCAGCACACCTACCATAAAACAGCAAACAAAACAGGAGAATAGTCAGAAGTCCAAGAACCAGCTATCCTGGTATACTCAATGAATAAAAGGCAAATAACCTGTCTCAAATGGTAGTAAGCAAGTACCAAGCTAGAGGTTGTCATCTAATTTTGACACAAACCACATGTTTTACTTATACACATGGTTACTTACACACATCAAACACACACACACACACACACCCATACATAAACACATGCACACATGCATACACACACATGCACACACATACTATTTTATTCTCTTTTAGCACACTGTATAATATTGTCCACATTGACTTGGAAGAATGTGCCTTTTGGCTGTTTCTTGACAGTAGTGACAGTTTTGTTCATGTGTTCTTTTTTTTTTTAAATTAGATTTTCCTTAAAATTGAAGCATAAATTCCCAAACATGGTAACTTGAGACAATTCAAAATTAATTCTTAAAAGAGTAGAGAGTGATGATATTTTTAAGCAAAGTCCCTTCTTTGCCCTTTGGATATTATATTCATGCACTCATTTAATAAACCTATATTTATTAATGTCTTATTATGTGTTGTGGAGTCTGCAGATGTAAAAACACCCAAAGGAAATGAACCTGAAGACTTGGCTTCTTAAGTGCATTTCTGTAATTAGCTGAGCTCTTCCAGACAAATTCACAAATATAATGTACAGACATACTCACACTGAGATCACCCACAGAGGGTAAGGATCCATTTATAATTTATATTCAAATATAAAGTCACTGTTAGCAAGTATACATCATGCACTTAAATATATCCCATGAGTGAGAAGTTTCCCAGCCATCTTAGAGCCCAGGCACCATCAGCATCTGTAATTTCTGGGCCCATTACCAATTTACTTAGTGAGTAGCTTCAGGATATATATTGCCTGGCCAACACAGAAAATGCTCAGACCACAGCACTTAGTAGCCACAGTCTGGAAAGGCATTTGAGACAAAATCCTTTAGGCTCTCAAGTCTATTTTCAACAGCCAATGCTGAACTTTAAACCCTATCTCCTCTAATGCACACCCATGCTTTAATCCTATCATCACGCACATATTGGTAAGTGCTTCCTTATTTTAGACTTCTTGTTCTCCTCTAACGTCAAATCCACCAGATTTGTCAGTCCAGGATAGTCTTCCAATAATTGGTTAAGTTTTTTGTATTCCCAAGTTCTTCTCTTAATTTTACCATTGACTCTTGGTCTTCTGAAATTGACTCAATATAAATATGGCACTTTTAATGAGATTCCTCCCTTTTGTTATTTTTTTTTTGACACATGAAGCTGTTTAATTAGGTTGTTAGCAATTTAGAAAATCAGTTTGTGAGGATACATCCTGTTCGTCAGACTTTTCTTTTTTTTTCTTTTATTTAAAAATTTACACTTCCTCCCCCCCCCGCCACTCTCCTCCCGCTCCCCCACTCACCCTTCTCCCTCCCTCTCACTCCTTAAGAGAGGGCAGGGAACCCAGTCCTGTGGGAAGTCCAAGGCCCCCCCCCCTACATCCAGGCCTAGGAAGCTGTGGATCCAAATAGACTAGGGTCCCAAAAAGCTAGTTCATGCAGTAAAAACAAGTCCCAGTGCCTTTATCAATGTCTTCTCAGTCAGACCCCTTGTCAGCCACATTCAGAGAGTGCGGTTTGATAGCATGCTCATTCAGTCACTGTCCAGCTGGATTTAGTTAGCTCCCATTAGATCAGGCACACTGCCTCAGCTGGTGGACCAACCCCTCGTGGTCCTGACTTCCTTGCTGTCTTCCTCCTTCTGCTTTGCTCTTCAACTGGACCTCGGGAGCTCAGTCCATTGCTCTGATGAGGGTCTCTGTCTCCATCTCCATCCGTCGTTGGACGAAGATTCTATGGTGATATTCGAGATAAAGAAATCCAATTGCATAGAAATCAAAGCAATTGTAAAAGTTCAGTCACAACCCTTTATTATCTTGTTTACTACTTCTACATCACTCCAGTTCCTTTTCACCAATATCGGATAGGAACCCAACGACTGATCTGACTCTTTCCATAATTCATAGATTAATGTACCTGAGTTCTTTCAAACTGCATTCTCATTACTTCTCTGATCTCTGGAGCTTTAGTTCTTATTCAATCTTTCTCTAAAGATATGATGTCAGAGCAATCTCGAAGTTACTCATCATGTCTTCATTTCTAGAATTCTCTACACCACTAATGTTTACTGGGAGTATCATAATTTCCTTCATAACTTTTATAACTAATAAAATAATTAAATAAATCATCGATATGAATTAAACCTTCATATGTAAGGCATGTAGGCTTTCACTTGTAGTATTATTTATCCCTAAATTTAAGAAGTCTAACTCAAAATGTAGAGAAATACGATGAAAGCAAAGAAGTAGGACCAATGAGATGATTATTTTCTCTCTCTTTTAGAATATTTTCTACTTTTTGGTGACAGCATTTCAATGTGTAAACCCCATGGATGTTGTGAAATTTGCTATGTAGACCTCCCTCTTCCTCCTGAGTGCTGAAAAGAAAGATGTGTGCCATCGTGCCAAGCTTCAATAAGGAGAATGTTGAAGTATGCTGTGACAGATCATGTATTTATAAATTCAATAATATACATCTGTAGATGTGTATAAATAATAATTGAATATATTTTTCTAGTCATCTTTAAGAAATCGTACATCTAGAAAAAAAGAAAATTCAAATATATGAGAGATTAAAGGAACAACCAGTTATCAAACTGAACATTTCTTGAAGCCAGAAGAGGTTTTATGATTCCCTCCATCTGTAATCTGACAAAATGTTCATATGAAAAATCAAAGCCAGACACATAAGTATCTGTAACAGTTGTAAGTTGGCATTTGACTTTTTGAACAAGATCTAAGTAGTTGGTAATCTGTGATTAACTGAGGATCAGATGAAAGAATGACAGCATGCTCCTAAATTAGCCATTTAGTTAAATTTCCTATTCGTTATATTACAGTGCATTAGATAAAGATTCAAACTACCAAATTAGTTTAATCATTCTCATTTGTGACAATATTTTTCTAAAGGGGGGAGAAAAAAGCTATAAGCACACCACTTTTTGTCTCAAGAATGTCATTTGGTAACTCAGTTAATGCACTTACAATATAATGGGCCAGAAATAAATCTGGTTAGTTTTGTTAAAAAATATTGTATGTTAATTCAAAATCCAGTTCTCACTCCTTTCTCATCAAGTTGGGGATGGCAGAGAAAATGCATGGGCTACCACTCAAATGAAGGCACCCATACATATTGCTGACCAATGAAAATTTTACAAATTTGTGTGTTTTAATTACAATAATGATTCATAGAAAAATGAACAGATACTTTAATGGATAAGATGGATAGAGAAATGATGTCCTACAGTTTTTTTTTTTAATAGGACAGGGTCTCGAGCATTGAAAATAATTTAACCTCTAATTCAAACTGGGACTCTGTAAATAGTTGCCACAAATGAGAATTGTGGAATTAAATGAGAGTAATTCACCTGGCAAAAATAAAGAAATTCAAATTAACAGGAAAGACATGGCAAACATGAAGAGATTTCAAGTATTCCTTTTAGACGTCGTTCAAGCTATTATCCAAACATCTGGAATAAATGATAAAACAATTAAACTTTCTCAAATTGAATTTTTTGATATTTTTTTTCAGTATAATATTTGTGAGGAGGTGAGAAAGCTTTTTCTTTCGTCTCCTTTTCTATAGGAACTGAGGCCAGTTTCAAGTTTTGTCACACTTTACATGCACTCATCACGAATTTTTGAAATGCATTATCATTGTACACCTATTTTGAGGGAGTAGGATAAAGGTCTTCCGTAGATAACATGTCTTTTAACATGTACTCACATTTCACTACCTAAAATGTGGTAACTTATCTAGCACCAAAGGTACCAGGGAGATACAGCCTGTTGCTGAGCAGTTTTTTCACATTTATCTTAGGACATAAATAGAAATTATATAAAGAAGATGGCAAGATTTTATACAGAGGTGGTCCATGCCACACGGAGGATATGAAGGAAAACAAAGAAAGCAGTATAAATACATAGCTACACCATGATATTTTCCATCCCTACTGCTACAAATTGCTTCCAATCAAGCTGTTTTCCCTCCATATATTCTTACTTTTTCCCACACAAACTAAGTCTAAAGAATGTTGAAAACAACTGAAACAGAACAGTAAGCCTCATACAATATGTTTTATATCCTGAAGCTTTAATTCAGGTATATGACCACCATAAATCAAAGTGAAACCAGTCGAGTACATTGTGATGAAGAGATATTAAAAGAAAAATTATATAATCGAGAAGGAAGATTTTTGGCTTGAGGTGGCACTCAAGGCGAGCTGAAAAATACAGCAGTGACAGGATAGGATGGCAGAGGGCTCCTGGATGAGGTTGATTAGACACTAAGTCTCTAAAGGCATAATTAATTGTTTGAAATATAGGTTGAAACATAATGGGAAGGCTGAGGAGTACTGGCCTTTACAAGTAGATGGAAAGGAAGCATATGGGGCTTTAGAGAGTAAATGAATCCTGGAGCGGCTTAATCACAGCTGTGGGGGCACATACCAAAGGATTCTGAACTCAAGTTCAACCTGTAGCACATACAAAGAAGCTCCCTAACCCCTTTTATACACACACACACACACACACACACACACACAAATAAATAAATGGATAAATAAAATTGGTGAGAAAGGGTGAATAAATTGTTAGATTTTAAATCAAGTAAAATAATTGTTATATTCTACTATACTATCTTAATATATTAAAATATAGTTTGAATTATATGACTCTTCTTACTTTAAATAAACAACACAGTTCAGAGTTTTACAAGAGGGGATGGCATAACCGGCATCCTTCCATGCCCACTCTGAGGCATTGATTCTAAGAAATGAAAATGTATGTCTAAAAATATATTTGAACTCCAATATTTATAGCATATTTATTCATAAGCACCCTGAACCAGGAATAACCCGAATGCCTATGAGGAAATAAATTGATATACAAATTATATTTTATTCATACAATAAAATACTACTCAGCAATAAAAGAAGTTATGGGTTATTGATTTGCATAGCAGAAAGGCTGAATCTCAGAAGTACACTAAATGAAAGAAATCGGGTTTTAAGGAGCACTCGCTATATTTTCCAATTTATATAAAAACCTCAAACTATGAAGCTGGATTATTCTAAGAAGAAAGCCAACCAGAAATGGTCTACTCATTCATAGTGACATGAGTGTTCACCACAGAAAAGCAAAGTTTTAAGATTTTTTTAACCCTTTATTTTGATTGTGGTAGCTAGTAGATGCAAGTTAACTTTTGTCAAAATTCTTCAAATAGTATTCTTTAAGAACCTACAGTAATTATAAAAGCATATATCTTATTAAAGCACCAGGTTTTTGCTGTTTTCCATGATAATAGTCATGGGAGTTTATATGTATTTAAAATTTAATAATGCACCCGGGCTTGGTGGCACAGGCCTTTAATCTCAGCACTCAGGAGGCAGAGGCAAGTGGAACTTTGTGAGTTCAAGACCAACCTGGTCTACAAGAGCTAGTTCCAGGACACATTTCAAATCTACAGAGAAACCCTCTCTCAAAAAACCAAAAAAAAAAAAATTAATAATGCTATATTACCATCTTGTTTAGATAAAAAATGGTACAATTCTAATAGGAAGAATATCTTCTGAACAATGTGATTCATGTGTCACCCTCGAGACCAAAATTACACAGAAAATTATCTTTTCATCTTTGAGACTTTTGTGCCTGTTGCTCCTTCCAGGATAAAGCTTTTCAAATCCCTTTTCACCTGTTTAAAAGACCTACTCTTTCTTCAGCTCTCACACCAGTCTCCCTTCCTCCAGGAAGTAACTTCAACTATCTTGTCAAATTCTCTAACAATATTTTCACACAATCTGTTGAAGTAACACCTTAATAAAGAAAACTTTCCTATAGCAGTTTATGAACTCCGAACTTACTCATTTTGTTCTACTTTTTCATATCACAAACTAACAAGCTTTAGCAACTAGAAATTTTCACTTACTGAGGCTCCAACTATCGCCACATAGACTCTTAAACAAAGCACACCACTTGATATTTGGACAATGGCTTGCATTTATCAGCTCTCCTAACATATATTAGTACAGAAGCATCTACAAGGATTTTAAATATCTCAGTAAAATAAGATGTGGGTCAATTAATTGATGAATTGAGACTTAAGCAAAAGAGGAGCTGAATGGAAACAAGCAGATGGATAATTAGTTGAGAATGATAGCAGTTACATGCATTGATGAATTAAGGATATGAGAGAGCAGCATTAGGATATGATTTAATGTTATTATAGATTTCAGAGTGAAACATTACCACTTTAGAATCACTGAAGAAAAGCCTTTTGAATTTATCATGTTCTCAAAGACTTTCTCAGCGAGGCAATTGAGAGTTGTAAATATCTTAAAATAAAGCTATAACTGAACAGATGGCAGTATTCAGAGAAAGTTTTAAGACTATGTCCAAAATCCAAAGCTCACTGCAAAAGGAAGCAGATAGCAGCCTTTCTCATTTCACTATCAAGCAGACAGAATGTACAAGTTAGAGGATGCCACTGCGTTCTGGAAAGGCATTCTAAATCTCCTACTGGCCCCAATCTTCTAGTTCTCTAGTTGTAATGGATGTCTGAAAAAAGTTACCGAAAAATAATTTCCTGTATCCATGGAAACCTTTTTATGATGATGTTTGAGACAAATATGGTTGTCTGTATTTGGATGAAGGTTGAACATTGCCACCTTTAAAAGCAATATTAAAAGTCCCCCAGGGAGAGATAAACAGAATGAATGATTTTATTTTGTGTGGTAAGATTATAGATGTAAGTCTTTCAGGTGAAAATAACTGTGTCTTAGAGGGAAGTGGAAAAGTATACACTCAGATGATGCTCAGTAGTTGAGAACAATTACATAAACATTTGAAGGGCATTTTGTAGACCTGATTCATCTCCCCAAGGGAAGTCTGTCTGCTTTTCTCATATGGTTATATTTTCACTTCTTTTAGTGCTTTGTTGGTAATTCTCAGCCTTTGTTACATTTATATTATCCTCAATCCTACATTTCTTAAAAATCCAATTGTATCACCAGGTTAAGTGAAAAAAAAAGAAAAGACAAACTTGAGATTTTTATTTTCCCCAAACTTGGAATCTAAAAAGAGAATATTTTGGGCATATATTCCTGTTAGAACACAATTAGGAAAAACCCAACTTCTAAAATAAAGTACCAGTAATGAACTGAGTGTTGAAAAATGAATAAACTATGCATTCTTGTTCTTTATGTTCTAAGAAGTCTCCAAAATAGAAAATAAGAAATACTCTTCCTGGGGAAGGAAACTGCACATGCAGTCTTAAATATGCAAAAAAAATTTAATCTGACAGGCTACGTTTTTTTTTTTTAATTTCATTCTATTTATTTTGTTTTTACAAAAATGACAGTAGGTTAAGTAATTGTTAAAGTGCTTAGCCCACATGTGCTGGAGTCAGGGTTCAAACACGGCCCGACTGGTGCCAGGAACCACTTCCTGCAGCATGCCCCTAGGCTCCAGTCTGTTAGCATCTGTGAAGTGTTGAATAGGAATAGAACTTTTGAGATGTCTGTTTGTTAAGTCAAGCTTATTTCTCCTAAATGGCTTTAATTTAGTGAATAAAAGTAACTTTTAGCTACTGGGAAAGTATAAAATGGAGATTATTGATGATGAATACTGACACATTATTAATATTATTTCCACTCAATTCACCCTGAGAGGAAGTACATGTACTAATAATTTTCACATCATCATAGTTATGCAACATTTACTGATTGGAAGTTTTTTTTCAACTTTCCCCTATATCTGCTAGATTGACATGTTTGCGCCTGTGCAGTCACTGGTGGTATGTGTATGCAAATGAAAGTGTGTTACTACATGTGTGTGTATGTATGATACATGTGTGGGCCTCTGTGTGAGTGCATGTATATGTAAGAAATCTATCATCATAATGCATTTTCAGTAAAAGGCACATTGAAAGACCATCAGAAGCAGAGATAAAAGTTAGTAAGCCCACGTCTTTCCTGAGGTTTGCTTCTTGTGCAAGCATGCTTTTAAGCAGGTAATCCTCTACTTAAAAGCAAGAGGCAGTCAGATATATGTATGAGCCCTGAATACATATGTTACATAAGGCTTTACACCCTGAACCAATAAGTTAGGAGTTTGGGGAATGGTACAATACTAGACAGAGGGAAGACTGTAGTTCCCTGAGAGTTCAGCCAGTGATGAACAAATGGGGACAAGGGCAATATAACTAGAAATAAAAAAAGACATTTTTTTTTTTTCCCAAATCAGTGCAGAAGCCATTTCTGCCTTCTGTAAATTTTGGTCTTTGTGAATGTATAGTGAACGGAAAACAGCTTGCAGGAGGCTGTTCTCTTCTACCTTGTGGGTATTGGCTTTCAAACTCAGTTCATCAAGCTTGAAAACAAAGTCTTTTTCCCACTAAGTCTCCATGGGTCCATTAATTTCTTCTTTTTACCCTTATAAATTATGACCTATACAATCCTCTCCTGAAAACAGTCAGAGTATAGTTAATGTGTTCTCTTATATAACAGGCATTGAATGTATTTCCTTCTTGCTCTGGCTGTCTGTCCAGTGCCCTTACCTCTTATTCAGCATGTTTTCTGAAATCACCATCACTACCTGGTGAAGCACCAGTCTATTTAAAACAAATCTGTCACTAGTAGAGGTATGATTAACTTTCAAATCATTATCAAACCCTACCTTAGCCTGTTTTTTTTTTGTGAAGTTGCTAGTACCTGTGTGCTTATTAATAGTGCTAATATTGCAAGAAAATTGAAATAATTTATGGAATTATTCTTCCATAAAATAAAATGTTCAAAATTTAAATTATTCTGCTTATCCTTCATTCAATTATCTCCCCTTGAATGATCCAGGTTTCTGCACATGTTAGATATTCTTCATAAAGTAGATTTCATTATGGTTATATCAAGGCCATAAAGGAGATTAAAAGACATTATCATTATTAAGAATCTGCCTTAAGTTTTTGTAAATGTTAAAAAATAAGTTGAGAATTTATAAACTTGCTCAATTTAGAAACTATTACATTTATCATTTGCACAAATATAAATTAAAATATTAAATCTAATTTTAAATTCTCATTTTAAAATAGTAACAAGTCTGATGTTACAGAAGAGTTATGGTGTTCTCACTTAATAATAAAAAAACTTTTTTCTAATAAAAATATGATGGCTTTAGTAAAGTGCTTCTCTCTTAAAAATAAAAGCAAATTCTTCATGTATCCGGATATAAAATGGAAGAGGAGGTAAGAAATACAGTATGGATGAAGTTAATTTAAAAATTATTCAGATCATCAAAATGCATGATGTTTTCCTGACCATTGTGTCTGAGTTATCATGCATGATTCATAAGTGAAGATCTGAAGCATAGTATCTTGTTATTCTAAACAAATTTGTACAATAATTCATTAACATTATATATTGATGTGGGATCCTCATTGTATGCTATGAATATCATTGGTTAATAAAGGAACTGCTTCAGTCCTATAGCAGAGCTATATGGGAATAGAGCTATGTGGAGCAAACTAAACTGAATGCTGGAAGAAAGGATATGGAGTCAGAGAGAAGCCATGTAGCCTGGCTGGAGACAGACGCTGGAACATTACTGGTAGGCCATGAGCCTCGTGATAAAATATAAAATAATGGCGATAGGTTAATTCAAGATGTAAGAGCTGGCTAGCAATACACTTAAGTAATTGGCCAGACAGTGTTTTAAATCATGTAGTTTCTGTGTAATTATTTCAGGGTTAAACAGCCAGGAACCAACAAGCAGCCTCTCTCCCTCCAACAATATATGAAATTGAAGGGTCATCTTTGATCTTAAATGCCAACTGGACACAGAAACCTCGACTGAAGAGCAACTGGTATCAGGTTTATCTACTAGGTCTGTGATCATGTTTGGTAGGTAATGCTTTAATTACTAATTGGTTTAAAAGGGCTCAGACTACTGTGGCTGTCACAGTTCCTTGGGCAGGTGGTCTTGGGCTTTACGAAAGAGTTAAGCAAGTGTGATAGTGTTGATTAGAAAGCAGCTTTGCCCCTTGGTTTTTACCTGATATCTGACCTTGACTTCCCTCAGTGATGGATTAAGATCTGTAATTGCCAAACAAATAATCGTCACTTCTCCTATTTTGTTTTTTGAAAGAAGTGTTTTGTCACACGCACACAGTAATGCAAAGCTGAACAGTTTCTTAATTAAACAACAACAACAAAAGTGGTCACATTTTGGGTGCTAGAAATTGAACGTAGGTCTGATTTGTCCTCTACCCACCAGATATACCCTGACTCACTGATATTTTATTAAATAAGAAATGATAATGAAAAATTCTGTAATAACTAATCGTTTTCATTGCGAGCATGCTTGACAAAATGAATATGTTTAGTGTGTATTTCAAGTTATTTTAAAGCATTTTCTGCTTTAAGATGATGCTTTTGCTTTTTGGCACAGAGATATCAATCAAGAGCAGTCTTCTCTTGGGTACATCTAAAATATCTTGTACCCTATATGTGCAGTGTTTTCAAAATCTAGTCTTGGTCTTTTTTTCTACCCACAGCTATTTCAAAGCTAGAAAATTGCATTTTTGTTGATTTTTTTACAATTTTGTTTTGCTGATAAGAGTAAAGGTTAGACAATAAGCATTCCATTCAGGAAGACAGTTGAGTGGAGAGCATTATTTTTCTGCCAAGGTGATGGTATGGCCTTCATTTTGATTTTGCAAAGTGACTGTGTGGATGTGCAAATAAGAGCAGTCACAACTTTCGATGTCACAATCCAAGTGCTAAAATTTCGCATGCTGTTTCTTTCTTATTCTAAACTTCTTTTTTGTTGTTGCTGTTATTCTTTAATTCTTCTCTCATAAATTATTTATTCAGGCCATAGTTTGTCCTCCCTCCTCTCCTCTGAGTCCCTCCTCCAATCTTCATTCTCATGAAGATCTACTTTTCCTCGATTTTCCTGCAAATATAAGACCAGGCCTCTCTGGGATATACACTGAGCATGGCCTAAGAAGTAACAATAAGAATAGGCACAAAGCCTTATATCAAGTCTGAAGTAGGCAACCCAGAGGGAGGAAAGGGATCCCAAGACAAGGCAAAAGTGTCAGAGACACTCCCCACTCCCACAGCTTGAGTTTCATGAGAACGCCAAACTATACAACCATAAGGAATATAAACTCGGAGGATACACGTAAGATCCACACAGAGCAGTGTTTGTTTCTTCAGTCTCTGTGAGCCGCTGTCAGCCCTGCTTAGTTGATTCTGTGCGTTGTGTTCTCTTGCTGGTCCTGACTCTTTTGGCTTCTGCAATCTTTCTGTCCCCCTTCCATGGGATTCCCTGAGCTCTGCCCAATTTTTGGTTGTGGGTCTGTACAGCTGCTCCTATTTGTTGCGAGATGATACTGCGGCACTGCTCTGATGACAACTGGGCGAGGCATCGATCTATGAGTATACCAGAATATCATTAGGAATCATTTCATTAACTTTTTTTTTTCCCCAGTCATGTTTGGTTACATTCTGGGTCTTTGGGTTATCCTGCCTCTGGTTCATGGCCATCCAGGCATTGTAAAAATTGAGCTCCCTCTTGTGGCATGGGCCACAAATTATGCTAGTCATGGATTGTCTTTTCCTACAAGTTCTGAGCCACAGTTAGTTCAACACTTCTTACAGGCAGGACAGATTATAGGCTTTGTGCCTGGGTTGCTGTTGCAGTTCCGTTTCAAGGAGCTGTGCTTGGTTATAGAAGATGGCCAGTTTGGGGTCCATATCACTCATTATAGGAAGACTCACTATGGTCATACTTGCAGATTCCAGGAAGTTTTCACTACACTAGGTTTCTCCATGACCCTCTCCCAAACGGCCCCCAACTCCAGTTGTCTCTCCCACTACCCCCTCCGGGTACTGTACTCTGTCCCTCCAGTCTCCCACATACCCCTTTCTGTTCCTATCTCTGTCTGTACCTAGTCAATTTGCTAACAAAATCCACACAGAGCCAAAAAGGTTAAGTTACAAGTGGATTCAAGGTGGGCACACATGTATCTCCCTGTGAAGTGGAAATAGAATAGATTGTAAACTTCTTAAGAGTGACCACACTGACTTTACTGCCCGATCTTTGGAAAATCTGCCCCATGCCTCAATTATTTCAAAAATGATTTTAAGAAAATTTTATTCATCAGCAATATAGATTGATAAAATCTCTATATTTAATTTACAAATACAACTTTTACTTTTAAACGTTATTATTAAAAAGTTGTAAGTAACGAAACACACTACATACAAATAACCAAGAATAGCACTGTAACTAAATCTTTTAGATTTATTTTTTGAAGAAATATGTAGCTGAAGATTGTAAGGAAGATTATACATTCCACTATGAAAGTCTGGGGAGAGTCCAGGTTTTGTTTTCAGTGTGTCAAAAATGAAAAAAAAAAATTTTATAGTTGTCTATGTTTTTGTTTGGAGCAATGTTATTTTAAATTTGAATATGTATACAAAATATTTTAAAAGATTTTCTTTATAAGTATAATGATAATAATTAATAAAAACAATAATAAAAATATTAAAATCTCCCTGCAGGGAGCAGGAGATGCCCTCCCTGAGAGAACACCTGAGTGAAAGCGTATTTTGACAGTGGTGTGGCCTACCAACGACTGAAAGAACAATTGACTCATGGGAAATGGGCAAAAAAGTTACCCATATGGACCAGTCTGAGAAGAAATGTCAATCCTTCTCTCAGGGTTTGGAGTGAGTGTTTATAGACAACTGATAGAGGTGAACAAAAAAAGACCAGCAACTGTGTTTTCCTTTTCCTGGATGTTTATAGCCAGAGACTGCTCAACTACAGAGACCTCTAACCTAGACTGCCTAACCCTCTCTCAAGCTGTACCTGATAAATGCCATCTGATCTCACTTCCAACACAGGCGTGAGTGTGTGTGTGTGTGTGTGTGTGTGTGTGTTCATGTGTACTTTATCATTTCTTCTCTACCTCTTGCCAGGGTTCTGGAACCAAACCCCAAAGGACTTAGGATGTACTTTGATTAGAGTTTAGTGAACAAAATTGCAGTTCAGATAAAATATTAAAACTTCCATTTACCTTATTGTTTTATTAATTTCCATCCCTGCCTTTACTCCAAATGTCAGTAAAATTGGTGCTATACAAGATGCAGATAATATGAATAGAGAAAAAGCAGAGGGCCATAGGAGAAGAGGAGGAATGTCAACAAAGAAGGAGAGGAAAGGAGGAGGGACAATATACTCAAAAGACACTTTCAAAAGCTATAGGAATATTGTTTTTAATTTACCCAAAATTAGTTATAATGTATACATGTATGCACACACACATATACATATACAGCTAAAATGAAGTTAAGTCAATTACTTTGGCAATGATATCCCCAATAGCTGTAGAGAATTCAATAAAAACCCCAGTTTCAGACATGGGAATTTCCTTATAGAGTTGTTGGTTATGAAGTCTAAGAGACTTGAAAAATAATACAGGCTATTGTTATTGTGATTAGTTACCTCCAAAATGCTGACATTCAGTCCTGATTGACAAAGACACCATGCCCTTTGAACGAGGCACACAGAGATGCCTAGCTGGAACTGTCCTGAAAACTTCCACACTGAGGACTAGCTGTCGTAGACTGGGAAGGTATTTTACCAGCTACCAATGGAGAGAACCATTCAATAAATAAATAGCAAACAAAATGGAAGGTACATATAATCAGTAATTCAAAAACTATACCAAAGTTAAAAATAGTTCTTGGCTTTCTTCAGCCTTTAAGAGAAATGAGAGTAGCATTCACTATCAGGTGCTTTCCTACCATGCCAAATCAATGCTGTAGGAAAATCATTCATTTCAGAAACATGCCATTTGATTAATTTATAACTAAATATTGAGATGAGTTAATGCAACATATTATTATTTTGGGAAGGTTAAACATGAATGGAATATTTTATTACTTAATGATAGAAAAAGGATGGAGCCGGGCGGTGGTGGCGCATGCCTTTAATCCCAGCACTTGGGAGGCAGAGGCAGGAGGATCTCTGTGAGTTCGAGGCCAGCCTGGTTTACAAGAGCTAGTTCCAGGACAGGAACCAAAAAGCTACGGAGAAACCCTGTCTCGAAAATCAAAAAAAAAAAAAAAAAAAAAAAAAAAAAAAAAAGAAAAAGGATGGAAAAATTAAATCTGTAACTCATTTAATTTGTAACTTGACAGTTGATGTGATAGTTTAAAACTTCCATGAGCTCTCTAAGAAGGAACTCTTAATACCAGATCTAAGGGGATGAAAAAGTGCCACTCAGGAAAGTCAAAAGACCTATATAAATTGTCAAGTAATACAGTAAGAAAAAAACAACATAACTTAGTGATACTCAGAGATACTCTCCCGAGATTGGACTATGAGAAAACAACTCAGGAGATAATGCTTTCTACCCCTCTCATACTGTTAAAAATGTTCGATGAAGATTTATGGCGTAAAGAAAAAATTGTAATATGTTGTATTTGCATGCACATTTCTTCTATACACATTTGTATAACCTTTGTTTGGTACAATATATAAAATAAAATGCTGATCATGGGATGCAGAGTGCAAATCACCTGGGGACAATTATCTCTGCTGCAGGAACTTTATCCTTCATATAATACATTGCCTCCCATCCTTAATGCTTCCCTGAGAAAATGCTTTCCATATGAGACACAAAATCCTAAGCATGCACATGAAAATTTTCTCTTCCTAAACTAAAACTAAACCTTAGCTATTATAACATCTTCTATGTATCTTTATTTTCTTTGGCATCTCTTTGAGCATTATGAATTGGAAATTAATTGATTTGTTCAAAAGGAATCATGCATATAAATATTATAGCATATATAATCTTATGCATTTCAGGCATAGATATACAAATAGAAGTATTAAAACATGTTTAGTTTAGTGTCCTTTGTAAGTAGTAAAATTGGTTTAAAATCAATTCTATATTTTCTTACTGACAACTATTTTATTATTTCTGACTGCTTTTAAACTAATAAATTTGACATTGTCACATAAATTTATACAGACAATAATAAAACAAATCATTTTAGCATAAATTATCAGCATTTAATTTGATTGTTTTCAATCAATAATTTTGTGAACACATACTCTAAGACTTCATTGCATCTTACTCCTCATGTGCTCCACAGCTGCTAGTTTATAAAGCTTCCAGACATTAAAAAAAGTCAGAATTAGCTAAGGTTTTCCCTTATTATTCTGTCTTGGATTGACATTGTAAAATGAAAAAGTAGATTTAGAAACTCACTATTTTGTAAAATATGTTTTTGACTGGTGAGTCTAGAAACACTTTCTATTGTTCCCATGAAATTTTCATTATGTTCTTGATGTATTAATAATTCATAGGAAGGGAAAATATAAGTGATACAAAATAATGCAGCTATTTTCATTTTAAGAGACCCATGAGATGAATAAGATGCCTGATTTTTGTCTTAGTATAAGCAACTTTGAGGAAAACTAGAAACAATCAAGTTTCATTTACCCCCAGAGATTCTATGTGTGTGTGTGTGTGTGTGTGTGTGTGTGTGTGTATGTGTGTGTGTTTGTTTACGGCAATGTTATTCATATACACAAACACATATATATGAATATATATATATAATATATGTACACTTATAGTTAAATCTACTAAGTACGATGTATATACTGGATTCTACACATGTTTTTGAATCTGCTTTAAGTAACAAAGACATAGAGATTGTATTTGTATAGAAATATTTCTATTCACACACACATATACAATTATACATGTATAATTTAATACATATGTTTATTTTCCACATATTTTATCACTAAATGCTGTGTTTTTAGCATCTTTTGTTAAACAAAATTTTAAAAAAAATGTAAGTATAGATACAAGGTAATTTGTAATAGTTGAGAAATTTAGATTTCAAATTCAGGCCTAAATTGATTATGTTACATTTTCATTAAATATCAGATGGTAAATTACAGGCAAACTCTTTAAAACACAGATTAAATTGTTTAATTATGAACTTTATCTATTTGTACTTTTATAAATAAATAGATTTATTTATATATTTATATCTATAAATATGTGCATATATATTTAACTTCATGTAAAATTCCAAAAAAAATCAGCAACTTAATTATAATATTTATTGTGAGAAAAAAATCATTTGCCTAAACTTCACCTTATTAACCTTCAGTTGTGAAAAATACTAGAGAGAAAACAGTATTAATTCAACAGAAAATCCTAAAGAAGTGTGTTGTATCCATGTTTGACTTTTTTTGTCTCCATTTAATCAGAAAATGGTGTTAAAATAAGCACATACACACATGAAAGAGTAGATTTTGCAACATTGTTCTAAATAATAATAATATTTCTGACTGAGTCTAGAAACATTTTTATTGAGCCCATTGAATCTTAATTATATACTTGATAAATTAATGACTAATATGATATAAAATATGAGTCATACATTATAGCATTTCACACAAATATGTGTGCAGGATGTGTATGTATATTGTATATATTTGTAAGCAGATATACATAATACATACAATACTCTAATATACTCTACACAAATATATTTTTGCATGTGTATATGTAGTTATATAGATATCTATACAAATGTACATTTATCTCTGTGAGTTCTGTCACTGAATTAAATGTCATATAATTTTAGTAAATTAGCTTTTAAATTGCTTTTTGTTATGAAACTTTTGTGGAACAAATACAGAATAAATAGAAAGTTACATTTCAGTTCTCTATACGGAAAATCAAAGAATAATGGCTTCCAGGTATGATGGTACACTAAAAGAAACTACTGTGTGATTTTGATGACAAAGAATGTCAAAAAGATAAGATAAAATAAACATGAAAATGAGAAAGATGGCGAACATGAGCAATTTAGGAACATTGAATCAGAAATCCAAAATTGTAGGGCAAAATTCAAGTAATCTAATCAGTGTCACTCCCAAAAGTTAAGCTGGGTAGCCATGGAGACAAAAAGCTTGGTAGTCCCATCCTTACAAGTTTACAGTCCTCACAAGCCCTACAGGTTTGATGAGAAGTGATTCCCTTGACCTGTGTCAGCAGTGGGAAAAAAATTTCACTAAACCACGTTCTTCTCTGATTTGGAGGTCAGTGCTCAACACCATTTTAAGAAGGAACCTTTTTATTAATACTACAGGCATGAAAAGAAACAGTGACGACAAAGTCTATGAGCCAAAATTCATCCAGCTGTGTCTCTTAATGAGCGAGAGCCCTTGGAAGCATGTGCAGAGAGTAGAATGCAGATGCTGAATTGCTGAGAGAAAGCAGCTTGGCTTAGGCAGTAAACGTCAAGAAGAAAGTCCCAGTATTCCTGCCAGGACGTGATAAATTAAAATTCTTCACTGATCTTGAAAGGACAATAATCAACTTTATATAGAATAACAAAAAACCCAGGATAGCCAAAACAATCTTATACAATAAAGGTACTTCTGGAGGAATTACCATCCCTGACTTTAAACTCTATTACAGAGCTACAGTAATGAAAACAGTGTGGTATTGGCATAAAAATAGAGAAGTTGACCAATGGAATCGTGTAGAAGACACGGATCTTAACCCACAAACCTATGAACACCTCATTTTCGATAAAGGTGCTAAAAGTATACAATGGAAGAAAGAAAGCATCTTCAACAAATGGTGCTGGCACAACTGGATGTCAACCTGTAGAAGAATGAAAATAGACCCATACCTATCACCATGTACAAAACTCAAGTCCAAATGGATCAAAGACCTCAATATCAATCTGAACACACTGAACCTGATAGAAGAGAAAGTGGGAAGTACCCTACAACAGATGGGCACAGGCGATCGCTTCCTAGGTATAACCCCAGCAGCACAGTCATTAAGAGCAACATTGAATAAATGGGACCTACTGAAACTGAGAAGCTTCTGTAAAGCAAAAGACACTGTCACTAAGACAAAAAGGCAACCCACTGACTGGGAGAAGATCTTCACCAACCCCGCAACAGACAAAGGTCTGATCTCCAAAATATATAAAGAACTCAAGAAACTAGACTTTAAAATGCTAATTAACCCAATTAAAAAATGGGGCACTGAGCTGAAGAGAGAATTCTCAACAGAAGAAGTTCAAATGGCCAAAAGGCATTTAAGGTCATGCTCAGCCTCCTTAGCGATCAGGGAAATGCAAATCAAAACAACATTGAGATATCATCTTACACCTGTCAGAATGGCTAAAATCAATAACACCAATGATAGCCTTTGCTGGAGAGGCTGTGGAGAAAGGGGTACCCTCATCCATTGCTGGTGGGAATGCAAACTTGTGCAACCACTTTGGAAAGCAGTGTGGTGGTTTCTCAGGAAATTTGGGATCAACCTACCCATGGACCCAGCAATGCCATTCTTGGGAATATACCCACGAGATGCCCGATCATATGACAAGGACATTTGTTCAACTATGTTCATAGCAGCATTATTTGTAATAGCCAGAACCTGGAAACAACCTAGATGCCCTTCAATGGAAGAATGGATAAAGAAAGTGTGGAATATATACACATTAGAATACTACTCAGCGGTAAAAAACAATGACTTCCCGAATTTTGCATGCAAATGGATGGGAATAGAAAACACTATCCTGAGTGAGGTAACCCAGACCCAAAAGGATGAACATGGGATGTACTCTCTCATAATTGGTTTCTAGAGATAAATAAAGGTCAGTGAGTCTATAATATGATATCCTAAAGAAACTAAATAGGAAGGTGAACCCAAAGAAAAACATATAGCTATCCTCCTGGTTATGGGAAGTAGACTAGATTGCCGGGCAAAAAACTGGGATCTTGGGGGTGTGGTGGGAGGGGGGTAAGGGGAGAAGGGGAGAAATGTGAGAAGGGGAGGGTGGGGGGAACTTGGGGAAACGGGATGATTGGGAGAAAGGAAGGTTGGTTAGGGGAGCAGAGAAGCACACATCTTAATTAAGGGAGCCATCTTAGGGTTGGCAAGAGACTTGGATCTAGAAGGGCTCCCAGGTGCCCAGGGCGATGTCCCCAGTTAGTTCCTGGGGCAGCTGAGGATAGGGAACCTGAAATGATCCTATCCTATAGCCATACTTTTGAATGTCTTGCATATCACCATAGAAACTTCATCTGGCGATGGATGGAGATAGAGACAGAGACCCACACTGGAGCACTGGACTGAGCTCCCAATGTCCCAATGAGGAGCAGAAGGAGAGAGAATATGAGCAAAGAAGTCAGGACCACAAGGGGTGCGCCCACCCGTGGAGACAGTGGGGCTGATTCTTTGGGAGCTCACCAAGGGCAGCTGGACTCTGACTTAAAAAGCATGGGATAAAACCGGACTCTCTAAATTTGGCGGACAATGAGGGCTGCTGAGAAGCCAAGGACCATGGCACAGGGTTTTGATCCTGCTTCATGTTCTGGCTTTGTGGGAGCCTACCCAGTTTGGATGTTCACCTTCCTAGACCAGGATTGAGGGGGGAGGACTTTGTACTTTCCACAGGGCAGGGAACCCTGACTGCTCTTCAGGCTGGAGAGGGAGGGGGAGGAGTGGGGGGAGGGGAGGAGGAGAGGGAGGAGTGGGAGGGAAATGGGAGGCGGGGAGGAGGCAGAAATTTCTTTTTTTTCCAATTAAAAAAAATAAAAAAATAAAACCTCATCAAGTAAGATAACCGTGACATCTGAGAGCCTTGAACCTGAGGGCAGAGGGTTGATTGACCTATGGAGACACCTGGCTGCTGTTTACTATTGCAGTCAGAAGTGGGAAGCACTCCTCGCAGGTGACCTCTACTTAGTTCACAAAAGACCAGCATAGACCTTCCATTCACACTAGTCTTCCGTGTTCCTGTTTCTCCCACTACCAATCTATCACTTCTTTTAACGACGATGGGTAATTTCTGGGGATTCTTCAGAGGGGAGAAGACTGGGAAAAACTGCACAGCCCACAGTCCTATGATAAAACTCACTGCAGTTAGTGGAAATTGCAGTAGACAAAGCAGGAAGCCTATTAAAATGATGAGAGGTATGACAGACACATAAGTCCTGTACAATATGGGAATATGTCAGCCTAAATATAGAAAAGCCAATGCGTATAGATTTATATATCTATATATGACTGCTCCAGCTTTTCATATTTCTTCCCTGTATTCTTGTTTTTCCTGCACATTTTATAGTACCTTTATTGTATCAAATAACTTTAGTATTTATTTGAAATTCCCTTCAAATATTCACCTACTTTTGTTGACAAATCTTTATCACCAGTCTCTTCTCTTGTTTTTATTACTTTTCTTCTCTTTGCCTCTGTATTTTTTACTTTATCTATAATTACCTGTATGCTTCCTTACACTATATTTTCAGTACCTTTTTACTCCATTTTACTAGTTCTTATTTTTATTAAGAAATTGCTTTTATTGTTAGCTTTGAATTTTCTCCTCAGATATTTGATTTTATTTCAAATTAATAATATTGAGAAATGCTTTTTTGATTTTTGTATTTATTGATTTGTTGTTTTTCCTTTTTCTCAATACAATTTATCTCCAATACTCTTTTTCTATTTAATTTTAAATTGATTTGTCCTCCATTTCTCTCTTTTTCTTCTTCCTTTATCTCCTTTATTTACTATTTCGATCTGCACACTAAGTAATATTTAAATTCACACCACACTATATTAGTTTATGCTCTTTGTATATGTGGCCATTGGTGTTGTACTGGTAGACTGTTATTATTTTAACTGCATTTCTACATCATTTAAAAAACCCTTTATATATGTTTATATTGCTGTGATATGTGTGTGTGTGTGTGTATGCATGCTCACATGTAATTTATGCCTGTGTCATGTGGAAATGTAATGGTCAGATGACAGCCTCATTCTGAATATCCTTACATTCCACCTACTTGAGATACAGTTCCTTATCACTTGCTTCTTCATAAGCCAGAGATTCCTGAGAGTTTTTTGTTCCTGTGTAGCCATTTCTAGTAGAACTGCTGGTGGTACAGAAACCAAATACATCTGTATGATATGAATTCTAGAAGTCAAAAGTCAAGAACTCACACTTGTAGGAAAATAAACATTTTACTCACTGAGCCATCTGCCAAGCCCTATTTCTGTATCTGTAACATTTTGCTGCTCCAGTTGTTTTCTTCCCTTTGAATAGTATAGAGGATTGAGCTTTAAGAGTAGGTCATTTAATAAGAAGCTCCCCAAACAAAACTAGAATAGATGCCTAAAACACATCCAAATAATAATATTGGAACACTAGAAACAGTGAAAAGAAAGACAACGTTACTGGCAACTTGTAAATATTATAACTCTGTAATACTTCAAATAAAAATACTATATATATCCAATATTAATTAAACATTGAAAATCTTACTAGTAACACTGGTCAATGATCTTAAATACAAGGAAGCATATAAATTCAGGACATAAAGAGGAAATACAAAACAAACAAAAAAAACTTACAAAGATGGATGAGAAAACGGGAATCATGAGAAATGCTACCAACATGGAGTACAAATTCAGCAAATTATGATTTGTACAAAAATAACATTAAAAACTTGAAAATAGCAACCTAATTTTACCATGTATTAAAAATCCTCAAAACCAAGAAAACAGTGAAAATCAACACAGGACACTTGGCCAAGACAATTCTAGCTCATAAAGTTCTTTTGACAGGGAGCCCATAGCAGCAGGCATTGCAAACATCATGAAAGGGCAACGAAACTGGCTGCTCACATTGTATCTACATATATGAAGTCTAAAATTATGCATGCCTGCTGTGACACATATCACTTCTACTTATAACAGTGGTTCTCAATCTTCTTCATGTTGTGACCTTTTAATAAAGTTCTTCATGTTGTGGTGATCTCCAAACATTAAACTTTTTGTTGCTATTTTATAAGTTTTATCAGGTTATGAATCACAATGTAAATAACTGATATGCAAGGTATCTGATATGTGACCTATAGAAAAAGATCATTCATCCACAAAGAAATCATAAGCCATAGGATGAGAACCATTGAATTATATTGCCCAAAATCCTGGGCATAATTGTGCATACAGTGGTTTTATCTCCCACCTTATTTAAGAGAATCAGGCCAATCACTTCCAGGTAATGAACACATATTTAGCACTATGGTTATGACTTGAATTTTTCCTCTCCTCTCACTACTTAGGTGGTGGTAATCTGAACACCTGTACTCTGAGAATAGTTCTTTCAGAAATTCCTATGTTCTTAAATCATGCTGGACAGACCTTTTTATTTTGAGGCATCTAGCAGCCAACTCATCAGGCATCATTTTTACATTGCTTCACTTCTCCCAGTTGGTATAGTAAAATGTTAAGATATTTCCCCACCAACTGTCACTTCTGGTTCACTGTACTTAGGTTTCCTGTAGGTTGTAGTTAAGGACTTCTCAGTAATGCATGCAGTGTTGATTGTGCTTTGGAGTCTCTGTTTTCCCCCCTCTTTGGACTTCACTGCTACCTCTGTAGGTGTGTAAATTTGCCATCTATTTTCCTGTCTTAGTCAGTGCTCTACTGCTGAGAAGAGACACCGTGACCATGGCAACTCGTGTGGTCTTGGTTACAGTTTCAGAGGTCTAATTCATTATCATCATAGCTGAGAGCACAGCAGCACGCTGACAGAGATGGGACTAGAGAGGTAGCTAAGAGTTCTACATCTAGCTTCTCAGTAGAAGGAAGAGAGGCCTGGCTTTGGATTTTGAAACCTTAAAACGGTCCCCCAATTACAGGCTTCCTCCAACAAAGGCACACCTCCTAATCCTATCAAGTAGCTACACTCCCTGGTGTCCAAGCATTCAAATCTGTGAGTTTCTGGGGATCATTCTCATTCAAATTATCAGACTTATCCCCATTTTCCCTCCTTTATGAATTACCTAATACTTAGAACACACATCTCTTTTTTTCTTTTCCTTACTTTAACTTCTAAACTCCTGATTTTCAGTTACTCTGGCTTAGAAATAAAATCCCACTACCCATTTTGGGACTTAGCTCCCAGGAATGAAATTTGGGCACTCCTATTCATGTAACTAAATTAGTTTCTTTTATCCTTTGCAATTGTAACTATTATTTTTCATGGGTACCTACTCATAGGATAGCTGCCATTCAACACTGCAGTTTATTTCCCAGAGTGTCAATCAGTCACAGTTTATAATTGAACATTTTTCTCCTGTACACCTGTTCACAAATACCTCTTGGCCACTTCCCGAATAAATGACTCCAAGGCTTAATATTACTTAGAAATGCTTGTCTGAACAAGCATGTGATCAAATCGAACTCTCTGATTGTGGCTGACAATGGGGGTTGACTGAGAAGTCATTGATAAAGGCACTGGGACTTGTTTTTAGAGCATGTTCTGGCTTTTTGGGACCTTAGTCTATATGGATGCACAGCATCATAGGCCTGGATGTAGGTGGGAGGGCCTTGGACTTCCCACAGGGCAGGATTCCCTGCCCTGTCTCAAGCAGGGAGGGGGAGGATGGAGGGGGAGTGGGGGAGCGCGGGAGGATTGGGAGGAGGGGAAGAAGTGTAAATTTTTGAATGGAAAAATTTAAAAAAAGGAAATGCTTGATCAATAGCTTAGGCTTATTACTAACTAGCACTTATAATTAGATTAATCTATGCTTCTTATTTGCGCTCTGCCAAATGGTGTACCTTTATTAACAAGGCACATTCATCTCCTGCTCCCTCCGTGTCTGACTGATTACTCCTGACTCCACCCTTCTCCTTCCTATCATCCTTAGTTTGGTTGCCTTGCCTATACTTCCTGCCTGGCTATTAGTCAATCAACACTTTATTCAACCTATTGTATAAGAGGATTATTCCGCAGAATTTCCACCTCTTGTCTTATTAAAAAGAAAGGTTTTATCTGTAACCTATTAAGATTGTATAAAACAAAAACAGTCACCAAGGAAGAATTACAGTTACAATATCCAGTCTTTTTGTATTTGGCAAAATTAGAGAAAACACTCTATTATATATCTCACCTTGCTAAGTCCAAAGTTTGATACCTAATTTATCTTTAATCATAACTAAAAAAAATAACTATCTAATCTTCAATTCCATCAAAGACCCAGAATGTTGAAATGTCACCTATTACAGGGACCTTAAGCTGCCTAGACAGTCACCCAAAATTCCTCTGTAAGGTTGGGTCAATTCTGACTTACATGCCTAACTTATCTGACAGTTTCCTGAAAACCAGGAAATTTTGAAGGACTATCCTATCTTGTCTTGGTAAAATTCAACAGTCACCTTTCTTGCATCCTGATGGTTAGACAATAACTGTCAGCAAAGGAGGCAAGGGCAGTTTCTTTGCCCACAAAGCTACCTTTGGCCATAAAGAAAACAAAATCCATAAAGAGTTTCTTAAACACCCATAATATTCTCTGAAGTATATTGGTGCTTCCAGGAGCAGACATGTCTCATTGTCCACAAAGTCTAAGTTTTTGAAACATTTTAAATGTGATATTCTATTGGTATTTTAAGTCTTTGAAGATTGTTTATCCATCTGAAATACACCTCTGTATGACCTTGAAACAAACCTAACATGACTATAAATTTGCTATTATAGATGACTATTAATACATTTTAAATGTATTATTACATTTTAAATGCTCTGTATAAACACAATATCCTAAATAAGTATAGAAAAATAATACAGCATAATGGAAGTAACTTCTTTGATCCAGGTGTGGGTCAGTAGTTGACTGTTCAGTTTCCATGAGTTTGTTGGCTTTCTGGGGGTAGCATTGTTGTTGAATTATAACTTTAGTCCATGGTGATCTGATAAGACACAGGAGGTTACGAATATTTTTGTGTAACTGTGGAAGTTTGCTTTGTTACCGAGGATGTGGTCAATTTTCGAGAAGGTTCCATGAGCTGCAGAGAAGAAGGTATATTCTTTCCTATTTGGGTGGAATGTTCTATAGATGTCTGTTAAGTCCATTTGATTCATTACCTCCATTAATTCTCTTATTTCTCTGTTAGGTTTCTGTCTGATTGACCTGTCCATTGGTGAAAGAGGAGTGTTGAAATCTCCTACTATTAGTGTGTACGGTTTGATGGCAGCCTTGAGTTTTAGTAATGTTTCTTTTACGTACGTGGGTGCTTTTATATTAGGGGCATAGATATTCAGGATTGAGACTTCATCCTGATGAATTGTTCCTATTATGAGTATAAAATGTCCCTCTCCATCTCTTCTGATTGATTTAAGTTTGAAGTCAACTTTGTTAGAAACTAGTATGGCCACACCTGCCTGTTTCTTAGGTCCATTTGCTTGATAAACCTTTTCCCATCCCTTTACTCTAAGTAGGTGCCTGTCTTTGTGGTTGAGGTGTGTTTCTTGTAAACAGCAGAATGTTGGATCCTGTTTGCGTATCCAATCTCTTAGCCTGTGCCTTTTTATAGGCGAGTTGAGTCCATTGACATTAAGGGATATTAATGACCAGTGGTTGTTAACTCCGGTCAGTTTTTTAGTCATAGAGTTTGTGTGTTTGCCTTCTTTTAGTTGCGCTGGTGAAGGGTTTCTAGATGTTTGAGTTATTGTGGTCATTGTTGGATTCCTTGGTTTGTGATTTTCCTTCTATTACTTTCTGTAAGGCTGGATTTGTGGCTACGTATTGTTTAAATTTGTTTTTATCCTGAAACATTTTGTTTTCTCCATTTATAGTGAATGAAAGCTTGGCTGGGTATAGTAGTCTGGGCTTGCATCCATGTTCTCTTTGCTTCTGCTGTACATCTATCCAGGACCTTCTGGCTTTCATGGTTTCCATAGAGTAGTCAGGTGTAAGTCTGATAGGTTTACCTTTATAAGTAACTTGACCTTTTTCCTTTGCAGCTCTTAATATTCTTTCTTTATTCTGTATGTTTTGTGTTTTGATTATTATGTGGCGAGGAGATGTTTTTTTTTTTGTTTTTGTTTTTTTTTTTTGGTCCAGTCTATTCGGTGTTCTGTATGCTTCTTGAACCTTCAAAGGAATATCTTTCTTTAGGTTGGGAAAGTTTTCTTCTATAATTTTATTAAATATATTTTCTGGACCATTGAGCTGTACTTCTTCTTCTTCTTCTATCCCAATAATTCTTAGGTTTGGTCTTTTTATTGTGTCCCATATTTCCTGAATGTTTTGTGATGAGAATTTGTTGGTTTTGCTGTTTTCTTTGATCAGTGTGTTTATTTTCTCTATGGTATCTTCAGTGTCTGACATTCTTTCTTCTATCTCTTGTAATCTGTTGGTAGTACTTGTCTCAGTGGTTCCTGTTCGTTTACCCAGGTTTTCCATCTCTATCCTTCCCTCGGTTTGTGTTTTCTTCATTACTTCCATTTCATTCTTCAGGTCTTGAACCGCTTCCCTTATCTGTTTTAAATTTGTATCAATAAATTAAATTCATAACAATGTAAAATTTTGAGAATAATAGCATTTAGGATTAAAGTAGATTCAATAATCTCTTCTTTTATCCTATTTCTACTATTTCTATATCCCCAATTTCTTTTTCAAATGAAATCCGTGAATAGTCAGCCACATTCAGAGAGTTCAGTTTGATCACATGCCTCCAGTTCTTTATTTTTTAATTTTTTTATTGAAAACAAAAAACAATTTCGCCTTCTCCCAGCCTCCCATTTCCCCCCCCTCCCCCACTCTTCTCCATCCTCCCCCCACTCATCTCCCCCTCCCCCTCCCCACTCCTCTCCCCTTTCCCCTACTCTTCTCCTCCTCTCCCCACTCCTCTCCCCCTCCTCTCCAGTCTGAAGAGCAGTCAGGGTTCCCTGCCCTGTGGAAAGTCCAAAGTCCTCCGCCCTCCATCCTGGTCTAGGGAGGTGAACATCCAAACTGGCTAGGCTCCCACAAAGCCAGAACATGAAGTAGGATCAAAACCCAGTGCCATTGTCCTTGGTTTCTCAGCAGCCCTCATTGTCTGCCATATTCAGAGAGTCTGGTTTTATCCCAATGTCCCAATGAGGAGCAGAAGGAGGGAGAACATGAGCAAAGAAGTCAAGACCACAAGGGGTGCTCCCACCCTCGGAGACAGTGGGCCTTATCTATTGGGAGCTCACCAAGGCCAGCTGGACTGTGACTGAAAAATCATGGGAAAAAACCGGACTCCAGTTCTTTTATTGTACAGGATTGTTTTGGGTATCCTAGGTTTTTTGCTTTTCCACATGAAGTTGAGTATCATTCTTTTGAGTTCTGTGAAGAATTTTGCTGGGATTTTTGATGGGCATTGCACTGAATGTGTAGATTGATTTTGGTAAGACTGCCATTTTTACAATGTTAATTCTGCCTACCCAAGAGCATAGGAGATCTTTCCACTTTCTGATATCTTCTTTTATGTCTTTCTTCAAAGTTTTAGAGTTCTTGTCATATAAGTCTTTGACTACTTTGGTTCGAGTTACTCTGAGATATTTTATGATATTTGTGGCTATTTAAAAGAGTGTTGTTTCTCTGATTTCTTCCCAATCCCCTTTATCATCTGTGTACAAGAGAGCTGCTAATTTTTTGTGTGTTAATCTCATATCCTGCTACATTACTGAAACTGTCTATGAGTTGTAGAAGTTCCTTGGTAGAATATTTGGGATGGCTTATGTAAACTATCATATCATCAGCAAACAGCAAGTGTTGACTACTTTTTTTTCCAATTTGTATCCCCTTGATCTCCTTTTGGTGTCTTATTGCTCTAGTTAGGACCTCAAGAACTATATTGAATAGATATGAAGAGAGTGGACAACCTTGTCTTGTTTAAAAATAAATGAAATGATTACCTTATTAACAAAAGTGAAGAAGCTTTTTTAAAAAAATAGAAATAGTTAAGGGATTGTGTAATGTACTCAAAATGCATTGTCCAACTATGTTTGTACATAAAAGTCCATAAACTTTTACAAAAGCCATAAAGTCAATTACATTAAATATGGCGGGGAAACTTTTACAAAATGTTTCAGGTTCTATACTAATGAGTAAACGATATTATTTTGTTGTTGTTTTGAAACCATGATACACTGGATAACATGAAAATTTCCTGTGGAGTTGTAAGTTGCTTGGCACTCATTAAAAATAAATTACTGACATTCTGAAATGACCATCTGAACCATGATAAAAACTGGAATTGATTTATGCAGTATTTAAAAATCTATAGAGAAATCATTAAGAGCACAGAAAGAGTAGAGATCAGACTTGACAGTAGTTTACATAAAAATTATCAAAGGACATTATTGGAAAGAAGGTCAATATAAATTACCATTATGGAATTGATAAAAGCCGACTGCCCAGAAAGATTGAATGTACTGATGTATTTTGTCTAAGTAGAGTTCACTTGAAATACTATTTCAAGGCCTAGCTTTAGTATTTGTAGATTTGTATTTGAAATTAATATAAGGAGGACGAGAATTGTGTTTTCAATGATTTGCAAGATTTCTAAGAGTTTCAATAGAACAATATCTTCAACAATTAAAATCTATGATATGTTGATTTACCCATATTGTAACACATCAAGTGTTTTATATTTTAAGAAAGTTATGGAAATTTTATTATCACATATATAACATAATTTTATAATCACATATATTAGTAAATATAATGAATAAACAATAAAATGGCATTCTTCAAACATAGATCCCAAACTATGAAGCATAATATATTGAAAAAGTTACCTATACCTGGATTACCTCACTTGATATATTTTTTCTTGCTCTATCTGTTTATCTGAAATTTCATATCTTCATTTTTCTTTTTAGCTGATAAAACTCTGATTTGTATATTTTCATTATCCATTCACATTTTGATGTTTTCTAATCTGTTTCTCTTTTTAGCTATCATGAATAGAGCTGAAATGAATATGGGTAAGTATTTTTGTAGTAAGATATGGAGTTTTTTGAGTACATGCCCAGAAGTGGTTAGTTGAGTCATATGGCAGTTCTATTTTTAAATTTTTGAGTAGACTATACACTCATTTTGAAAGATTCTCTACCAGTCTGCACTCCCAACAGTGAATTGTTGGGTTTAGCTTCATATATAAATATACTGTCATTAGCATTGGCAGTTATTGGGTTTTATATAATAACTTAAAATATTATATACATGTAGGTTTAATGCATGATTTATTTCTATAATATGTAATAATATAAAATAAAATTCAAATAGTCATTAACCTGGAATGAACCAATTTTTAAAGACATATGGAGAGAGTAGAGAGAAAAGAGATTTATAATATATATGTCCTTCATGGGTGAACAATGCTGCTCCGAGAAGCCATTGTTTATTTAACAAAAAGTGCCAGTTATAGGATATTTCCTATGATTTGTTATCTAGAGAGGCACCCAAGGGCACCAATACAACACAATTCAATACAGGTTCTAGATATTTCGCTTAATATATTATAAACGGGTCGAAAAGACCTGCTGCTAAAGATCCTAGGCACCTTGGTTTCAAGATACAGAGAAATCATGTTAAACTGAGATGGAAGCGTCTTTCTTGCTTCTTATACTTTATAGTTTTAGAAGGTGACCCAAAAAGGAGACCATGGATTGCAATTAGATCAGAAGAGTGTGCTTGTAAAGAGTTAGAGGGAGGAAAGGAAAGGAAAGGGGGGACAATATGGTAATTACTTTATAATCTCAAAATAAAAAAATAAGAAAAGATGCTACATGGATGGTCAGTAAAAAAATGACCTGCTCTATAAGATGTGCCTAGTAGTAGAGCTATGGGGGTTGTTGTCCACTCACGCTGTAATTGAGGCCTGCTTCAAAAGAAGGACTACAGCCGGGTGGTGGTGGCACACACCTTTAATCCCAGCACTCAGGAGGCAGAGGCAGAGAGGCAGGCAGATCTCTGTGAGTTCGAGGCCAGCCTGGTCTACAAGAGCTAGTTCCAGGACAGGAACCAAAAGCTACGGAGAAACTCTGTCTCGAAAATTAAAAAAAAAAAAAAAAAAAAAGACTACATGCTTGGTGCTTGGTGTTCTAAGCCTAGTAAGAGATCATGGCTGAGGAGGTTTTAGGGCCCAGCCAGTAACTTATATCAACTTGTATCTTGTATTCTAAGGTTTTGCATTATAATCATAGATAAATGCTTCCATTGCTTTTAAGTATAGAAGCATATATTTGCAATGAACAACAATGAATGTAGTCCTAAGATTTTTGTTTAATATGCAGAGGCTTCTAGGCTCAGCTCTCTCTCTTGTTACTATCCTATTTAAATTTATAGTTTTAATGGTTCATACCAGAGGAAAAAACATAAAGGATGAATGCTCACTACGAAACAAGACTGGCATACTACCTTCTCAAGCTTCAGAGAAATTTCTTGAAGAGACAGAAGAAAGAGAGCAATGCTGGGGAATGCTGACTTCGAAGAGAATATATTCATTGCAACCCAGATCTCCCAGCCAGTTCTGCCAGTACTAAATCTACACAAGACTAAGTCTACTAACAGCCAATCATGCATTGGGAAGCAACTCATGTAGTGATGAATTCTGAGATGGACAGTCATGATCTTCGCCTATGTATTTATTAACAAGCCCTTAGGCTTCAAAGAATAATGTCAATCCAGTGGTCACACAGACAGTTCTTGTTAAAAATTCAATGGAATTAAAATAATGAAGTTACAGAATTTCCTACACAAATGACCTGGAACACTTTCACTGAAAATCAAATCTCCACTTCCTGCCTACCTAGAAAAGCACAGGCTGTGTGTGCGTAAAAGCTCGGTTCTGTGGTGACAGGAGGATATCTGGGCTTTCTCACTGTCCAGCCAGTCTTGCTTACTTGAGTCAGAGACATTCTTTCAAGAAAATGACAAGAGAGACACAGAACAACACACCCAGTACCTTCCTCTGGTCTCTGTGTTTACATCACACACACAGACACACACACACAACAATGTAAAATATTTTTTAAATTACATAAACATTTTTGAATGCTTTGAATATTACCTTTGCCTCTTGAAAAGCCTTGGGATTTTAAGCAAATTATCTTAATCTTATCCTTCTCAGAATTTTTTTTCGCTAAAAATTTAAGAACACATATTTTATCATTTGATGTGAAATTTTTCAGAAGATGAAGAATGCCAAATCCTTAACTTATATTATATAGTAAATATTTTTATTGTTACTATAAAGATGCTGATGATTCCCATGTATACCATTCTGTGACAATGTATTATTTTGTGAAGTTTTGTTGATTTATTATGAATCCAAGTTTATACTATGGAAAATATGTTTTATGAATAACACATTTGAAGCAGGAGTGAGCACATTTTCTTCCATAAAGATGCACATTTCCTATTCCTAATTTAGCTCTAGTTATTTCATCTTATTAGCATTTCTGAACTGTAAGCGAAATGGCAACTAAAACAATTGGTGACATACATTGGCAGGACAGCATAGCATAATACTGTAAAATAAGAACACACCAGGATTCTGGAGCAATGACTAAGTGGTTAAGAGGCTCCACAAAATTGGAAAATATAAAGGAAAAAAGTCAAAAGCAATCTACAGATTCATTGAAATACCAATCAAAATTTAAAATTCCAACACAATTCCTTACAGACACCGAAAAACAATAATCAATTTCATATGAAAAAATAAAAACCCTTGAGAGATAAAACTGTCCTGGACAATTGTAGTAATACGGAGCGGCAGGGCTGTGTCCCCTGGCCGCCCACATGGCTTGCTTATGCCCTGAAATAATTACACGGAAACTGTATTCTTTTAAACACTGCCTGGCCCATTATTGGCTAGCTCTTCTCTGCTAACTCTCGCACCTGGACTAGCCCATTTCTTATAAGATGTGTAGCACCCCAAGGTGTGCTTACCGGGGAGATTCTAGCCTGCGTCTGCCTGGCGTGGGAACATCATGGCGACTCCTCACTCAGCTTCTCTTTCCCAGCATCCTGTTCTGTCTACTCCGCCTACCTAATTTTCTGTCCTATGAGAGCCAAGGCAGTTTCTTTATTAGTTAACCAATGAAAGCAACAGATAAGATACAAGACCCACCTCCATCAGACAATGAAAGAACTGTCAGAGGTATCAGAATCTCTGATCTTAAGCTCTACTACAGAGCTGTAGTAATAAAAACAATATGGTGTTGACACACACACACACACACAAAAAAAAACAAAAACAAAAAAAAAACAAGATGTATCAATGGAATCAAATCCAAGACCCAGGTATATCCACAAGCCGATGGGCACCAGATTTTTTACAAGAAGCCAAACTTATACTATGGACATAAGAAAGCTTCTTCAACAAATGGTGCTGGCATAACTGCATGTCGGCATTTAGAAGAATGCAAATAGAGTCGCATCTATCACATTGCCCAAAACTCATGCCCACGTGGATCAAACATCATCATAAATCCAGTTACACAGAACCCGATAGAAGAGAAAGTGAGAAAAAGCCTTAAACAACACATTAACAGAGAAGACACCTTCTTGAATAGAATGCAATAATAGCATAGAATGCTAAAATTGGCAATCCATAAGTGAGACTTTGTGAAACTGAAAAGCTCCTGTAAGGCAAAGAACACGAACAATGAGAGACAATGGTAGCATACAGAGTGGGAAAAGATCCTTGGCACCACACATCCAATGGAGGTTTGACCTCTAAAATATATAAAAAGTTAAGAAACTAGACATAAAAAAAAATCCAATTTTTAAAAAATGCGATAGAGGTCTAAATAGAGAATTCTCAACAGAATCATCTCAAATGACAGAGTAACACTTAACTATTCAAATTCCTAAGCTGTTGGGGGAATGCAAATCAAAATTACTCTGAGATTTCATCCTACACCTGTCAGAACAACTAAGATCAAAAACACAAATGACAGCTTATGTTGGACAGAAGGTGGAAAAATGGAAACACTCTTTTATTGCAGGTGGGAGTGCAAGCTTGTACAGCCACTTTAGAAATCAATGTGGTGGCTTCTCATAAAATTGGAAATCAATCTACCTCAAGACCCAGATATACCACTTTTAGGCATTCATCCAAAGGATGCTGTGTCATACCAAAAGGACTTGCTCACCTATGTTCATAGTAGCTTTATTTGAAATAGCCCCAAACTGGAAAAAACCTGGAGAATGGATAAAAGATAACAGGATATATTTATGCAATGGATTATTACTCAGGTGTTCAAAACAATAGCATCAGGACATTTGAAGGCAAATGGATAGAACTAGAAAAAAAGTATTATCCTGAGTGAAGTAACCCAGATCCAGAAAGACTAATAAATCATGTACTCACTCATAAGTGGATATTGCTCTAAAATAAATTATAATCGCGCTACAATTCATAGTCCAAGAGAGGCTATGGATAACGAATATTAATGGATCTCTCTGGGAAGGAGAAATAAAAGGGATCTCTCTGGATGTGCAGGGAAGGTGGGGATGGGAACGTGAACAATTGACTCCGCAGTGAATAGAGAGGGAGAGTATTGGAAAGATAACTGAAAATGGAGGAGGTCATATAGAAACCTGATGCAAAGGAAACTCCCAGGAATCTACAAGGATAACACTAGATAAGACTCCTAGCAATAGTGGATGCATAACCTGAACTGGCCCTCTCCTGTGATCAGATTGGTGAGTACTCTAATTGCCATCAGAGAGCCTTCCTCCACTAACTTCTGTAACAAATGCAGAGATGGATACCCAAATGTTAGACTGTGTTTGGGGAATTCTGAATTCTGATAAAGAGAGGGAGGAAGGAGAGAGACAGAGACCGATACCGAGAGAGAGAGACAGAGACAGAGACAGAGAGACAGAGAGACAGAGAGAAACAACAACTCATTTAGCTCACAGGAACTCACAAGGTCTGAATCAACAACCAGGGAGCCTATATGAAATCAGACTAGGACCTCTACATATATGTGACAGTGGTTTACTTTGGTCTACTTGTGGAACTTCTAACAATGGTAGTAGCAATTGTCCCTAAACTTTGACTCCATCTTGGAAACCTATTCCTTATACTGCATTGAAGTACAATTAGTTTTTTATATTATTATTTATTTTGTTTTTTTTAATTTTTTTTATTTTTACTTAAAAATTTCACCTCCTCCCATTTTTCTCCCCCTCCACCATCCCTCTACCCCCATTTTTTCCCCTCCCTCTCCAGTCCAAAGAGCAGTCTTGGTTCCCTGCTCTGTGTGAAGTCCAAGGTCCTCCCCGCTCCATCCAAGCCTAGGAAGATGAACATCCAAAACAGACTAGGCTCCCACAAAGCCAGTACCTGCAGTAGCATCAAAACCCAGTGCCATTGTCTTTGGCTTCTCAGTCAGCCCTTCTTCAGAGAGTCCAGTTTAATTCCATGCTCCATCAGTCCCAGTCAGTGATGGGCACACCCCTTGTGGTCCTGACTTCCTTGTTCATGTTCTCCCTCCTTCTGCTCCTCATTGGGACCTTAGGAGCTCATTGCAGTGCTCCAATGTGGGTCTCTGTCTCTAGCTTCATCCAATGTCAGATGAAGGTTCTATGGTGATAAGCAAGATATTCATCAGTATGACTATAGGATAGGTCCATTTCAGGCTCCATCTCCTCAGCTGTCCAAGGAACTAATTGGGGACATCTCCCTGGACACTTGGGGACACCTCTAGAGTCCAGTCTCTTGCCAACCCTAAAATGACTCCCTTAATTAAGATATATACTTCCCTGCTCCCATATCCACACTTTCTCCATCCCAACTGTTCCATTCCCCCAAGCTCTCCCCATCCCCCCCTTATCACGTTTTTCTCTCCATATTCCCTTACCCCCCCCCCAAGTTTCCCATTTTGGCCTGGCAATCTTGTCTCCTTTCAATATCCAGGAGGATAACTATATGTTTTTCTTTGGGTTCACCTTCTTATTTAGCTTCTCTAGGATCACGAATTATAGGCTCAATGTCCTTTATTTATGGCTAGAATCCACTTATGATTGAGTACATACCATATTCATCATTTTGGGTCTGGGTTACCTCACTCAGGATAGTGTTTTCTATTTCCATCCTTTGCATGCAAAATTTAAGATGTCATTGTTTTTTACCACTGAGTAATACTGTAATGCGTACATATTCCACACTTTCTTTATCCGTTCTTCCATTGAAGGGCATCAAGGTTGCTTCCAGTTTCTGGCTATTACAAATAATGCTGCTATGAACATAGTTGAAGAGATTCTTTTGTAGTATGATAGGACATTTCTTGGGTATATATTCCCAGGAGTGGTGTGTTTTTACTAAATTACATGATAGCCAGATTCATTCCAGAATATATTATAAAACACTGATATTTAAGAGGCAATTCGTTGCTCCTATGTAAATTCTTTTATGTAATTTTTCATAAAAATTTTATTCATTTGTGTGTAGTTAACAACATACAAATATGAAATCAGAGTTGGAAAGGACATGTGCTATGATGACATAATTTTTGGTTCACATCAAACTATGTTTTAACAAATTCTTTCACTTTATTATTAAAGCTCATTGCCAAATTTCCAATTTGTTATGGGCATGTTAAATTAAATCTTATTTCTTATCTCAGTATGATTTTTGTCAATAATTTATAGGTGGCTTAAATATTCCTGGTTTTTATAAGGTCGAATTTCTTGAACTTAACCTCTTTGTTGGCTTCAACGAATTAACTGCTTTTAATGTTTGAACATTTGTTTGAACTTTTCCTCAACTAGACCAATTATAAATCTTCTTCACATTGTTGTAAATTCTTTAGATTTGAACTCTCTTTGTCATATCATATCTTTAATTATTACTATTTTCAACTGAAATTCTAAGTACTACCCCACATCCTGATGAGAAATCATTTTTTTCTGCTAATTTTCTTCTCACTTTTAAAATGGAACTGCAATGAGGTCTTCAGAGTTTTATAATACTCTGATGTGAGCAAATTATAGGTACTGGATCTTCACCTTTCCACCCTCCCTTGTTACCCCTAGCTAGTTCAAAAATGTTGCAAAGAAACTGCACTTAACATAATTATGGTTTTACTTCACTTGCAGAAGACAAGGTGAAGAATTATCTTTATTTGATTCCTTTGTAAGAAATGAGTTTCTTAAGTAAATAAATCCTTTCCAAAAAGTATGTCTGATTTTCCAGTATAAAACAACTTAGTCTTCAGGCCATATAAAATATAATTTGATCATGTATGTATGCATATGAATTAAAATATACAATCAGGGAATTGCTCTATTTTTTTGATATGAGCTGACTTAACATGAACTTGCTTAGAATGTTAGCTGATCTTAAACTCCTACTTTTCCTTTCTTCGCCTCCCAAGTCCCAACAGGCAATTTTGCAACACTGTGCTCAGCTTACAGCAAATTTTACATGAAGTATTCATAATTAAAAAATATTCTTTCCATGTAATATTACTATGTTTATATTTATGGCCGTCAGTACTTTCAACTACAGGTTTATATGAATTTTCAAGTCAGCAAAGTTAAATAACTTATTTTAATACACTTAGAGTTTCAGGGAAAGTCTTTTGGCTCCAAATAATTGATATATACAGCAATCTTCTTTAATATATAGTTTTATAATTTAGTATACATAAAGTGATAAAAAAGAGTGTGAGCAAAGAATGCCAAACCCAAGGGTAACACAGAAAGGAAATCTTAAAATCTTGTGATTTAATTAAATTTTTATTTGATGCAACACTTATGATAACAGGTTTATGGCTCATTCTATTTCCTACTGTGAAATGAGACACAAGACACAGTAAATATGGAATTAAACGCCAATAGGTTGCTACTTTGTAAACACATAAAATGCAAAATGGCATAAAAGCACTTGAATCCTGCTGATTCCTAATTGTCATCTGTGATTTGCATTATTTCTACATTGCTTTAACAAACCTGGTATTACATTATCCCTAAATACCTGGTATGAAAGAAAATTCTGAAGATAAGTGGATTAAATTTGCAAATTTATTTATATAATTTGTAGATTTTTTTTTTTTTTTTTTTGAGAAAGGGTTTCTCTGTAGCTTTGGTCCCTGTCCTGGAACTAGCTCTTGTAGACCAGACTGACCTCAAACTCACAGAAATCTGCTTGCCTCTCCCTCACAAGTGCTGGGATTAAATGTGTGCACCACCACTGCCTTTCAATTTGTAGATTTTTATACATTCTAACTTCCTAAAGATACTTATATTAAAACACACCACAAATTTAAGAAAACCTATTGTATTGATTCATTGCAATTTATTTTGTAACAACCAAAACTTTTAAAATGTTTATTCCAGGAAAATATAAACAGTTTAGAGCCTGCTAATAAGCTGTAAGTATCTAACTAACCTGAAGATACGAAATTCTGACCTCCACTTCCTCTTTTCCCTAAGAAGCCATAGCAACTTCAGAGGCTGAAGTTCCAGTTATTGCTTGATGTCGCCTCACTTTCCCTTGGTATAAGCTATTCTGTCCCCAATACAATCTACCAGTCACTGTCCTATATATGAGTTAACTTCTGTAAAGACTTTTCTAACAAGATTTTAAGTTTCTTTGTCCTTTGCTTATAGCTAGACATAAATTCATCCATGCGCAGACAGATGTGAGGCAGAATTATTGTGTAGATGTTGTGTGGTCATTTAAAAGATGCTAAACTTTGATTCAGGCCTTGTTCCCCAATTTCCTTCCCTCCTTTTAAAATCAGTTTTACTGAAATGCAATTCATACAATATAAAACCGTCCCTTTAGAACTGTACCAACTAACATTTTATAGTATGTTCACAGTGACAAACAACTATAGTAACAGTGGGGAATGTTGGATGTACAATTCTTTCTCCAGATGAACAGACATTCTTGGCATTTCCACTTCAGCTTTATGTACCATTGTTTGGAAACAGCTCTCCAAATTAACTGGTATTTCATACAAAAATATTTTAAACATAGAAATGAGTGAAAACTATATTAACAGCATTCCACTTTCCTCTGGTTTGTAGAATGGTTGTATATAACATGAACTAATTGTTTTTAAATTTTCATATAAATATGTATGCATGCCATAACAATCAGTGTATAAAGAAGCCATCAGCCTGAATGAGAACGTAAACAGGTGTATGGGAAAATTTGGAAGAAGAAAAACAAAAAGCAAACTGCTATAATATCGAATAAAAGAAAGGAAGGAGGGAAGGAGAAAAGGAAGGATGGAAGAAATGAAGAAAGGAGGGAAGAGAGGAATGAAGAAACACACTTTCAAGAGATGTTTTAAAGCAACTGTTAACAGGTTAATGGGTAAATAAATAATGACATCTTGAAATTTACAGACAAATGGATGAATTTAGAAACATCATATTGAGTGAGGTAACTCAGATCCAGAAAGACAAATATCATATGCACTCAGTCCTTAATGGTTTTTACACATAAAGCAAAGAAAACAAGCCTACAAATCACAACCCCAGAGAACCAAGACCACAATGGGGACCCTAAAAGAGACATACATGGACCTAATCCACATGGGAAGCAAAAAAAGACAAGATCTCCTGGGCATGGGTGTTGCAAGGAGGGAGATGCCTGTTCTTCCTGGCCACCCGGCTAGCTTGCACTTGAAATGATCACATAGAAATTGTATTAATTAAATCACTGTGTGGCAAATTAGTTCTAATTTCTTATTGGCTAACTCTCACATATTAATTTAACCCATTTTTATTAATCTGTGTATCGCCACATGGCAGTGGCTTACCAGCAAATATTCTAACCGGCGTCTGTCTCAGGTGGAAAATCCAGCCTTCTTACTCCCAGTATTCTGTTTAATTTTCCCCACCTACCTAAGTTTTACCCTATCAAGGGCATGAAGCAGTTTCTTTACTAACTAATGAAAGCAACACAAAGACAGAACCATAGGTGAGGATTGAAGTGGAGGGGAGAAAAAGGGATGGAAGCAGAGAAAGTATATAGCTCAATAAAATCATGATAGAGAGGCTGGGAACAAAGTTTAATGCTCACCTAAAGAAGAGCAGTCCCTTGTTTATTATTGAAGACCTACAGGGCATGTAGAAAGGCTTCTAATGTATAATGTGGCTGAACCTAGGCTCTACTTACAGCAAAGGATAAGAGCAGCAGCAACACCGAGACAGACAAACTTAGAGTGAAATTAGGCAGGCAAACAGGACTGCTATTTCCTTGAGTCTTGTTCTGTCGAGGCTACAACTAGATAGGTATTGCCATTTTATGGGTCTGTTATATAAGTAACAATAATTATATATACTTCCACAACTGAATTATGAAACCCAGGACTATTTATACAGAATGAATATACACAAATGAAAATAAGGCAACGAATAAACTTTTACAGTCAAAATATCCCCTAACACTATTGTGCTGTAGCTTCAGGAATGTTTGTGCAGTTCAATCCTGTTTCTGAGCAAAGACTGTTACTTTATGAACTGAAATTGTACATACAAAAAGTTATTCCTGTTACCTGCTTTGTAGCTCTCTTTCATACATCAAAATAAGATAATTCTCTATTTACTTATCCTGTTTCAATTACAGTACAAAAAAAACTCTTGCAATTTGTTATGAATCAAACTTTCATTTTATATGCATTGCAAATTAAAACAATATTCCTTTAGGGTCATCTCTGTCAGCATTATGTTAAATTCCCATACTTGGTTTTTGAATGCAAATTCAGAGTCTTTTACTTGAAATTAAATTAATTCTGACAATTGTCTCAGAGAAAGAAAATGCAAGAAAACAAGGTCATGAAGAAATTTCATAGGAAGTAATTTGACATTAATTGCACAGAAAAAAAATTAAGAGTTGTAGCACCTTCGTTTCCAAAGATAGAAAAAATAAAAAACAATGTTTACTTCTGTGTTTAAGGAAAGAAGAATCACTTTCTTCCTGAAAGAATTATTTATTACACTCTCGGTGCTCCTGTGATGTACTGAATGCTTGACATTGTTATAGAAAATCAATTGGATTCAATCTGGGAAAGTTGTATTATATGCATTGAAACCTGACAGTGGCATAAATCAGTATTTTTGTGGGGAAAAAGTCAACTCAAAGCAAAATGAAATTCATTTGTTGGTTTTCTTAAACCTATGTGATTGTTACTTTAGTTTTCTTTAAAAGGGATTACATTTCAGATTGACTTTGAACTGCTTGGGAAAGTTGAGCAGTGAGAAAGTTTCTGTAAAAAGCCTTATTTGAACATACATTTAAAAAACATTTGCATCCTATTCATAGATAAACAAAGTCAGAGGTTCTGTTCCTCCCTGAGCAACACACAACAACAACATTTTTAAAGATGCAGTGAATGATTTTGGGAAGATTTACAGTTTTCAGTTGGTAAAATGCAGCTTAAATAAATAATTTATTGTCATAATCTATAATGACTACAGTATAATATTTTGAGTTTTAAATATTGTTTAGTAAATTTCAAAATTCAATATTATAAATTCTCTGGCAATCTTATATATGGATACTGGAAAGATGAAAAAAAGTGTGTGTAACCATTAGACACTTCAATTGCAATATAATCATATCAATATAATATATTACCTTTTAAAAAATATTTCTCAAGCAACCAGTGGTCTACAAATAAACCTATTAAGATAATCATGATCCAGGTACCTTTTAAAAAGAGAATCCTTGTGCCTGTTCCGAGATGAATGATCTTTGTCTCTTATTAGTGCTTCTGAACCTTACATATTCTTTAAAAGAGACTTTAATGGTTAGTTCTACATAGGCTTGTGTCCAGAAATCTCAGCCAATAGTGTTCTGTCTTGAATTGACTAAATTCATTTTTCAAATGGCTTTATTGTTTTAGACTTGTCATTTCTGTCTGTCATTGGCCTGGAATTCACAGATCAGACTGGGTTACCTGACCAGTGAGCACCTGAGATTCCTCTTCACCACCTTCCCAGGTGGTGCTCATACTACAAGCACTTTGTTAAATGCCACTTTGGTAAAGGTTTTACATGGGTTCTGGGAATCCAATTTAGGTCTCATGCTTATTAGAAAAGTCCTTTATGAATGAACTAGTTTTGAGCAGTTTATCAGTGGAATTTAAGTTACAGTTGACAATAGTCAGCTGTTCTGTTTTCTGATATACAGAAGCATGCTAACACAAAATTATAATATTCTGTATATTTAGAAAACTAGAGAAAAATATTTTGATTGTTTCCATATGAAAAACTGATATTGTAGGAAATAGCTAGTTTTACTCTGAAATATCACGACACATTTGTGAAAAAATCTTTGCAAAGTATCCCACATATATACAATTTTGTGTACATTCAAAAATAAATGAAACGGGAATATTGTATGGATCAACTTTCACAATATATTTTAATACAGTTTTTTATCATATAATTGCATATTATTATTATAAAATATTAATATTATTTTGTATTATTGATAGTATTGACATAGTAAGAACAAAATTATGAAAAGGTAATTCAGGATTTACATAAGTAACATTTCATGCTATCTTAGTCAGAAATCATAAATAAACCGACTACTGTATAATTCCATACATAAAATGCACATGAAATATGTACAGAATATTTAAAATGTATCATATCATATATTTTCAGTATAACAATTGAAATATGCTTTAAAAATATCTTAAACCTATGAATTAAACATATAACATTGGTGACATTGAGTTATGTTAGAATTACGAATAGAAACAGCATTATGTCTGCAACTCTAACCCAAAAACCTGTTCCCCAAGGACTGGCTCCTGTGGTAACACAGAAGGTGTTATGCAAGCTAACAGGAGAGAAAAGCAATCCATGGTCCTACCCAGTTGTAAAGCCTAAGAATGGCAACAGTGATGAGCAGGCAAAGTGTTTCCCGTAGTGCAATAGAGGCACATTTATCTGGGGAACGGGGAAGAAGGGGTGTATCTAATACTGATCTCATTGGACTTAAGGCCTTCCCAGTAGGACAGAATATATGCCTGCTACTGTAAAACTAGCCAATTACAAATAGCTTGAGGGTAGACAGACCCGAAAGATAAAGATACTACTACGGCTTCCCTTGAACAATAAAAATTCTATATATATCCTGAATACTTATCCATATATCTACAGATAAATATTACTCCCACCTTTCATCAAGGAAGCTTCTTTTTGCAGCGGATGGAGACTATCACAGACAGCCACAAAGGGTAAAAACGCAGAGAACAAGTCTCTAGGTTCCAATGATACACTTCAATGCAACACATATAGGTAAGGATCTGGGTAAACATACAAGAGCTGGTCAGAAAGATTGTAAGATCCAGATGACTGAAGTGCCTACTGCAAGACAGTGTCTTCTATGCCCAAGGCGATGTCCCCAGGCACTGGGTTTTGATCCTACTTCATGTTCTGGCTTTGTGGGAGCCTAGCCAGTTTGGATGTTCACCTTCCTAGACCAGCATTGAGGGGGGAGGACTTTGGACTTTCCACAGGGCAGGGAACCCTGACTGCTCTTCAGGCTGGAGAGGGAGGGGGAGGAGTGGGGGAGGGAGGAGTGGGGGGAGGGGGAGGTGGGAGGAAGGGGAGGGAAATGGGAGGCGGGGAGGAGGCAGAAATTTCTTTTTTTTTTTTCAATAAAAAAAAAAAAAAAAAAAGATATTGGTAGACATAGGCCAACCATGGGGTTTACCTTACCTTAGTAAAGGTCAGACAGTCCAAAAAAAAAAAAAAAAAAAAAAAAGACAGTGTCTTCTAAATGTATCAAAAAACCTGCCCCCAAGAAATATTAGCATTTTGCTTGCCGAAGCCAGATGGTCAGAATGATCAGTTGACGTATCAATGTGAATGGTAAAAAAATTTCACAAGGTCTCACTTCCAGAAGAACTAATGATTGCTGAATGATGGGAAATAGACTCCAGAAAGGAGCTCTCAGACAGGTTGTCGATACCTTCTCCTAGTGCAAGAGCTACAACTCCAGACTCAGGAGAGCTGGACCCAATGGCATGGGCCTAGGAGAGCTGGCTCTGCCCTCCAAATGAGGAGGGCATGTTCCAGGGGCACAGACCATCCTCTCCCTTGAACTGGCTCATCCTAGTGTCTATCCTATCTCTGAGCTGCTCCAGTGTGCGAGGGGACTGATCATCTGGAAAATTAACGGCAGGATCTCCATGACACAGGGCAACAGTAGTATATCCAAGAGGAATTTTGGTAAAGGGTCCTCTTATGAGGGTGTGTCAAACACCTGGAACCAGACAAATGATTATTTGTGGGTGGGGCTGCCTGGCCAAAAGGGTATATATACTGCATGACACATTGCAGCAACCAGTGCCACTACCATGGCTGAAGAGGTTTTAGAAGGATGGAGAAGCTTAGTGGCTTTGGCTGTTTGTTTGCTTTTTTGTTTCATTAATTTAGGGGGAGATTTTATTAATTATGAGGGGTAAATTTTATTAATTTTATTAATTATGTTACAGGGGTAGAGGGGCAGATATGTTGGGCCTGGGAAGTGAGCAGGATTGGAATACATGATGTAAAATTCCCAAAGAACTTATAAAGAATTATGTTATAAAATTAGAATTAGTTCCTCAAATGTAGAAATTAAAGTAGAAAAACTACAAAAACTTAGAGATTTTAGAAATAATTACTCACTTTTATCCTGATATATATTCTAGAATATGGAGGGCAGACGCAGGGAGGGGAGTAGAGAAAAATGTAGAGCTCAATAAAAATCAATAAAAAAAGAAAACGATTAAATAAAGCACATTGCTGCATTGGAGATGTCTCCTGTGTTCCTTAATCAGATAAAGAGCTTGATACACTTACTTTTATCCTGATATATATTTTAGCAAATTTTTAAATAAAGCACATTGCTGCATTGAACATGTCTCTTGTGTTTCCTAATCAGATAAAGAGCTTAATACACAAAGACAAACATATCTTGGTTCAAATGTCTTTTGGATGGTGTGGCTCTGTGAAAATTTCTTAGCTTATGTGTGTTTCGAGATCACTATGTATAAAATCTTTAACTACTTATTAATTTTTCTAAAACTTTTAGGCTGTTAAATAGTAGTGCATATGATGAAGATAGCATAAAAAGTAAGTAAAATCAATCACAAATATGAGCAAATAAAATCAATCACATTTATGGCTAGTGACCATACTAATGCGACGTTATGTAGATTTTTAATGTTTTCTAGGGCATGATTTCTCAACCTGTGGGTGATGACCCCTTTGGCAACACTTTATGATTCATAACAGCAGTAAAATTACAGCTATGAAGTGACAATGAAAATTATTTTATGGTTGGGGTCACCACAACACGAGGAACTACAGTATTAAAGTATTACAATATTTCAGTATTAAACGATTACAACATTAGGAAGGTTGAGAACCATTGGTTAGGGAATAACTTTGTGAAAATTAGACTCTTCAGGAGCAGTGTGGAAACCCTTGGTCCAATAGCTATTAATTCACTTTTATATTATATCACTTATAAGACAAAATAATAATATTATAGAGAAAAATAGATTTTTAATTAACAAATACAATCTCAAGATTTGCATGCTCAAATCCACCTTAATTTTTTGGCAGCGCTTTTCATATTTTTTACTGAAATAGCCAAGGGCAGGACATATAATTTGCCCTGTGAATATAATTTGCTTGGCAAGTGCTGAGATTAGTAAGACCAATACTTATTCGCTGGGGCTTACCAATACCATTTTTCCAAGCATGGATGCTATTGCTTAAAGTAATCATCAGTCTGATGCATACTGTTGCCATTGCAGAGATGGGACTGATGAGACACAGAAGCTGAAATAACAGGGTGCCAGGCTGGACAAAGTAGGAAAGAGAATTTGTTTCTCTTTCAGAAGACCCAAGTTTTGGTGCTCAACATTCACATAGAATTGTTCACAACTGCCTGAAAGGACAGCACCAGTGAATCTGCCATCCTCTTCTAACTTCTACGGGAAACCTCATACCCATATGTGCAGACTAGAAGCACAAATAAATTAATTTAAAAAATAGAAAATGGAAGTCTGTTTAAGAGACCAAGAGTGAGATAAGTATAAAATTGTCCTTTCTTATTTCATGAACTATCGAACTTTTAACCCCAGACACATTCAGCAGAAGACACAAAGAAAGGCTGAGTTTCCATTTTGCTGTTGATTTATTGAATGCACCATTCTTGAGAATTTTTTTTTTAATATTTGTGCACTGAGAGGATTCTTTAAAAGGTATGTTTTATAAAGTATGCAGACATATTTCAGCATGTGGACAAATGACACCATATTTATTGTTATTAGTTCTTATATAAAATTAGCTACCTTTTTCAAAATATGAAACAGGGGCTCAAGAATAGGAATTTTCCCCCCATGAAGAAATTAAAATCTTCTGTTTTTCCATAAAAGTAAGGTCAAGGAATTGTCTCTATTACTTACCCTATAATGTAAAAGTGGCAAAGTACAATATTGACAGAAAGTCTGCTTCTCCTTCAAAAAAAAAAATTCAACTACAGTGAAAGTTACTCTTAAGTTTTGAAAACCAAAAAGTCAAAGAAAAGTGCACTCAGTTTCCACAAATATCTGTTCCCACTGAGACCCCCAGAATGGATTTCAGATAAGATATAAGTGATGTCACGCTCAGAAAGACAGTTTTAAAATGTCTGGTATATTTCACCTGCAAACCATTCATCACAACTTTCTAAGTTTCAAAATAAAATTCAGGTACAATGGGTAGAGTTCTATTAATTATTGGAATTCTAATAGAAAATTTAATTATTTCTGTATAATCTAAAATTACAAAGTAGGGTCAACAATGACTGACAAGAGAAAATGTTATCTTTCTTCCTAAAAGTTTGTCAAAAATCTATCTGCTTGTATCTATTTTTTTTTCAGTGCAGAACAAAAAAAAAAATCTGTGGGTTCCTTTGAAAATAAGGTCAACTACAAAATGGACAAAGATCTTTTCTTCCTTTAGGCATAACAAAATTCAGTTTTACCTCTTTAAATGTGAGTCCAAAGATGTCCTTCCTCCTAGGACACTCTGCTTGCAAACCCTCAGTTCATCAATCATTAGCCTCTGTGTCTGCCGGCAAAGATACTCAACAGGCCTGCAGCTTCATGTGACATGAAGGTTAATAGTGAATCCGTAGGTAAAATTTGAAAATTTCCTTGATCTTTGGAAGCCATGGGGAAACTAATAAAGTTACAGCATGGAGCTTTTGACTCAGTTCAAACTTATGATAAGTGGACTGATAGTCGAGAGGTCTAGTGAATTAAAACTAATGAGGAGCTCTTATATTGTGGGAGGAAATGCAAGATAGCTAGAAATTATAAAATATAATGGAAGCTTCCAATTTGTCTCCTTTCCTTTTTCTTTGTTTTTTTTTTATAGTCTTCTTTTTCTCTCTTCTCATATGCTTCTTTTTTTTTTTTGCTTTTGTTCTTATCTTTCCTTTGCTTCTTTAATTCCCCTCTGTCATTTCAAAACTCTACTGAAAATTTATCCATAAATTTCTTGGGATCATATAACCATTAACATTTCCAGCAATCTAAAATTGAAATTAAATAAATTAAATATATTTTTAAGTAATGAATTAAAGAATAATTTTTTTTGAGTAAGTAACGTTGTGAATTTAAATTGAAGAACTAAAATATTTTAAAAATAAAATCATGGATGCCTGACAAACTAAACATTATTTCACATCAAAGGTATTTTCTACTTACATTTATATTGTTGTTAAACTGTTTTTTAAGTGAAAATGAGAAATAATACTGATATCAAAGATATTAAATATTTAGCTATTCAATAGACTTTGACCCTTGTTATTTTAGTTACTTCATAAATTATGACACCTGAAATGTAAGGGATAGTTTTTAGTGTTTTTCTTTTAAATATTTTATATAATACAAATATTTTACATACTGGCGATAAATGAGGTTTATATTCATTTTTATACAGAAAGCAAGAATAGACAATATTTAGCACTGCTTCTTTACTGGGTATAGTAATCCACACATGTAAGCCTAGTACTCCTGGGTCAGACAAAAGAGGACCTCTCTGAGTTCAAGGTCAGCCTGAACTACAAAGTCAGCTTAGACCAAACAAGGCTACATAGTGAGAACCTGTCTCAATATGAAGCAAACAACATAGTTTCATCTGATTTCTGGCTTGAAAAAACACAGTAGAAAATATGCAGGCCTAGTGTTGGAAGTATGAGGTTGCCAGAGGTAACAATTGCCTAATTTGTTTCAGTCTAATAAAAACCCAGGGACAGAAATTGAAATAAAGACCTTAAATATCCAAGGAAAGTAGAATGGTTTATAGACCATCTCTCCACATTTTTCTCTGAACCACAAGCCCTGGAATCACCCAGGAACTTCTCACTGTCTCTTCCTGTCCTCTCTAGCCACCCTCCTAAGTCCTCCAAGAACTTTATGGCTAATTCTGGCCTTTGATTCAAGGTTGTTTTATTGGCAGGATGGATTGGATATATGGACAGTTCTCTTACAACAGAAATGAGAGATCCCTGGGGGCAAATATATTTAAAAGCCCTTGCTTAAATGACTTCTTTATTCACTATCAAAAATTCCTTGAAGAGTGGAGTTTTGTGCTGACTCTTCTGAAAATTTTGTGCAGTTCTAACAAAACCATACATGTCTACTTAGCTACTTGTTGCTTAATCAGACAGATATCCCTTAAAAATGCTTTTTGAGCTCCATTCTCTCTCATCACCTGATAATTTCTTCACTCTTTCCATTTTCCTCAAATAGTTATATTTCTTCAAAATACTGGGCCTTTCTCGTTTTAAAAACTTGGCATTAAATTAACTGTGGTCATTGCTAAGTATTTTGCTTGTTTAAAACTCTGGTGCTGAGCCAGGCAATGATGCTGTACACATTTAATTCCAGGACTCAGGAGGCAGAGGCAGCTGGGTTTCTGAGTTCAAGGCAAGCTGGCTCCACAGAGAGAGTTCCAGGTCAAGCTCCATAGCTACTGTGAAACTGTATCCCCAAAGGAAAAATAAACAAAACAATAACAAAGAATCTGATGCAGTGTCTTCCTTTTGTTATAGTTGTTTAAGATGTTACTTACATGAGCAATATGTAAATTATTACTATAAAAAAGATTTTTTTTAATAAAAAGGAAAATGTTCAGTTTAGTTTAGCTGATATATGTTCATCATGCAAAATGTGTCCCTGATTGCTTAAGGGGTGGAGAAGTTGTATTAAGAAAATAAAACCAGAGACACAAGCAGAAGCTCAAAAGAATGTCTTTTATTTCTTTCACAACATTTATGAAGGAGGGAGGAAGAAAGAAAGAGTGTGTGTAAATGCTTTATCTGTGGTTACTACCAGGTCATTTGATAATTGTTCCCTAAGACCAGCTAACATTTCAGTATTTTGACCTCTTAGCTGATATTAAAGTGTGATTATGCTTGCATATTTTAAGTTGGTATCTCAACATGTATGCAATTTGGAAGACACAGGGTAGCTAAATAACCAGTTTTGTAACTATCCATTTTTCCAACCTGAGAAAATTTTATGAAGTTCTTTTCAGGAGTGCAGTTCCTCTTAACGTTAGTCACTTAGATTCTAATATGGTGAGTGGATCTGGGCGGTTGTTTTCAAAGTAATCTGCATGCTTTGTATGATATCTGACTGCTGGGGACTATATGTATTTATATCCCATAAATAGTGCCTTGCTATCTTCGAAAAGAAATTGTTTCATGTGGTAAAATTAATATATGATTTTGTGCTTTGTTAAAGAATTATTTCATATTTGCTGCCATTTGTGTTTCTGACTTTCAGTTACTTAGAAAATTGTTTTGAAGTTAAGGTTCATTTAAGGATCAATTTGTGTTCCAGGCTTTAAATGACTGTCTTGTAAAGCAAGTATTCTGAATTGATTTTAGTACATTTAATGCTCTACCTATCTGACTAGAAATGTGTGTAGCTGTGTAACTAATATCACTGATACATTACACAGAATAATAGTCGAGCTGTTACTCAGCAAAATGCCTCTTCAGCAGCCAGGTGTACCTATAGGAGAGATAATAAAGGGGACATTGAACAGTCATAGCCAACCTAGCAGTTCTCATACTTCTGGGACATGACCTGAGCACCAATTCATGTTTATCACCTGTTGTCAAAAAGCAAATTAAAGAGCCAAAGTAGGAAGCAGAAAGAGGAGATTTAGTCAAGATGGCCATGTTGTTAAGAAGGACAAGCAGTTCAAACAATTCCATCAATTCTATCTTCAGCTGTGAAATAGCATCATTACTTTTCATATTTAATATTCCTCTTATCTATCATTATATTATATATAATGATATATATGTCTCATTTTACATATTTCTGTCATATGACACTCACGCCACTCATTCACAATAAAGACTTTTCTTTCCATTAGTAACTTTGTCCATTCTTTTATTTTTATTGTTTGATCAAATACCAAAAAGTAGGCAGTTTAAACAAGGCAAGGTGCCGTTTTGCTCATGGTTTGACTACACAATCACCTATTGTGGAGTAGACATAGTCAGAAAATGACCTCCTGACTTTGACAACAGCATTCAGAGCCTATTCTCTCTCATCTCTGCACAATAGGAGGAAGACAGAAACATGGGGTCCACAACCAGATTTGAGCTAAAACCCTGCAGGTGTCCTGCTTTCCAAATCACTTCTTCCACCTTCTAAATTTTTCAGAACCACCCAAATCAAGTATTATGAGACTGAAGGTTAAAGCACTTTAGCCTATGGGACATATTTTATATCAGAACTATAGTACTCCAACCCTTACCCTTGTAGTCTCTTTGGCATTTACTAACACAAAATTCATTCAGTTCACCTTCAGATTTTCCCAGTCTTACAATTCCAAAACTTCAAAATTTCAGAGTCCAAAAAAAATTGGTATGTTTCCAATATACAGTGGTTATATACTTATGCTACACGAGAGGACAAAGGGAGAAATAAAGAGGTTGCATTCTTTTCCTGAGATGCATGACTTGTATTCTGTTTCTAAGATAAGACACTAACAACAAATCAACAGAATAAGCTTCACCCAAGCTTAGCTTGTTGAACTAATAAGTTTATGAAAGTTTTCTTTTGGATAAGGGATTATTTATTAGAACCATTATGAATGACTCAAAAAAATAAATAAAGCGTTCAATATAAATACCCACTCTGTCATGGATAATCATTTCACTAAGTTGCAACATGGAATCAACTTTAGCTAACTTTCTGCTTCCTATATACTTTAACACCTTTCCCTTTCTGCTTCCAATAGTGCGCCTTAACAAATCCATTACCCTAGCTGTCATTGTTGTCATTTTTCTTTTCTTGTTTTCATGAATACTGGCCAATATTATTTCTTCTTTTAGATGGCAAAGGAATTGTCCATATCTTGGCAGAAAGATGAATTTATACTCTTACACAGCAAAAAAAAAATCAGAATAAAGAAAGACTGAAAGCCAACCTGACTGATAATCATGAAACTCTAATAATACCTACAATTGTCTACATAGTAAGGAATCTAAAATCAAGACATTGTACAGTGAGGGACTTCTTGCATGTAACATGGTGCCAGAGACCAAGTGCAAAATTTGTCCATTTCCTGGGGAAATGGCCACACTCTCTAGGCCCAAACTTGATGAGTATCTCTGTCTTTTCATCTCTGTTGCCAGAAACTCATGTAGCCTCTCTTCTGAGCCTCAACATTCAAAGTCTGTCTCATTCCAGGAGAATTCTAGTAAAGCTTATCCTGCTACATGCCGATTAGCCTAGCAGCTCTTTGAAATCTTAACTTGAACTGCCTTATAATGTTGTTTTTGAATCAGAAAAACCTGTAAACTAGCATTATGTGAGAATGGTCAATGCCACTGCCAACGGCTTGATGTTTACTTGTAAAACTCTCCAAGTACTTCCAAGGTTACTAAGCATCTGATTGGCTGCCCTACAAGTACTTCCTAGGCCATTAAACAGCTAGCTGACTGCCCTTGACCCAGCACACTTCTGTAGTGTTACTTACTTAACGCACTGACAGGAGGTTCTGTCTTGTTTTTCCTTTATAAATGAATTTGCCTTCTGAACATCTGTAGCCTTGTTGTGAGGAACCTTGTTCTCAAGGCCATTTTCTTATTGCTAGAAATTGAAACTGAGGGCCTTTCTTTAGTAATCTCTTTAACAACTTCAATATTTTTTCTGCATTCACCTTTTCTGCATCTGTTTTCTTCCTTCCTTCAAAAATACCTGTTTCTCATTTCACTGCTCTATATTTTGATTTCTCTCACTTAGAAAAGTGAGAAATAACCATTCAAGAGACTGCATTCAAAAATTACTTGCATTTTTGCGCAAATTTAAAATTTGCAGAAACCGAAAAACGCTGATGCATAGATAGGGCCTAGCTCCTTCTTTACTAAGTGTGAGGTCATTTACTGTAGATTCTTGGATAATTTGTCTTGCAACAATTTGATGCTTTAAATGAACCCTCAAAAATTATATGTATACATGAAACTACATTTTTAATATAAGTACTTTAATTTCATGCAACTCACCCTTGCTTCCATTTGAGCATGCAGAACTTGATGAAAGAGTATTCTTACTGTTATGTCAAGGTTTCTGTGGCTTTGTTTGTTGGCTTGGTTTTGGGTTCGTGGTGTTGCTGATTTTATTAAAATAAATTCTTGGAACTAATAGTGAAGTTTGTATAAAATCTTTCTTTATTGTATAACAATTGACCTTATTAAAAGTTCCAGAGTCAGCAAGATTCCTTACATCAAGGCCACAGATGTTCAGAAGGCAAATTCATTTAAAAAGGAAAACCAAGAGAGAACATTCTGCCACTGGGTAATATAATGAGAAAATAATAAAGTTGAATAGAACTTAAAGATAGTGAAGAAAAGTGACACCATGGCTCTATAGTGAAATAAATAAATCACCTATAATTAAGCAAGGCTAGTGTTGTAGCAGAATATACAAAAGTATCAAGGTAACTGGCTGTCAGGAGGTCGGGTACTGAAAAGGAGGCACTGAGTTCGTTAAATTGCATACATGCCGAGGAGACTTTATCTGAAGAGGTCAAAGCTTTATTCTTCATTTATTTTTCTTTTTATGTTGTTGCTTTGTTCTTTCTCTTTAGATAGAGTTTCTGTCCTGCCTGGTCCCGCAGCAGTTAGCCCCAAAGAAGTACACAGAAACTTATATTAATGATAAACTGTTTGTCCTATTAGCTCAGGATTATTATTTACTATCTCTTATAACTTAACTTGTCACGCCCACCTCGACCCGCAAGGAAGACGCGACATTGGAGCTCTTCCTGCTAGCAGTTTATTCAGGACCTTGTCTCTCTTTTTCTCTCTCCCCAGGCAAACCTCTCTCAGCCCTTAAAAAGGCACAGGGCCACCAACCCTGGATTGCCAGGTGGGCACTGCTCATAGGTCCACGCATATGCAAGCAGCTGACAATCATTGCGTGATCAGCATGAATCAGGCATTAGCCAATATTAAGAGCTGGTTATCAGGTGTGGCTCCACGCAGCTCTCTACATTAACTCATGATTCTTTTCTATGTTTAGCCATGTAGCTTGGTACCTTTTCTCACTAAGGCCATTTCATCTTGTTTCTTCTGAATCTGGGTGGCAACTGCATCTCTATTTTACCTCCTCCAGAATTCTCTTAGTCTCTCTGCCCTGTCTATACTTCCTGTTTGACTACAGGCCAATCAGTATTTTATTAAACCAATAAGAGTGACAAATGTTTACAGTATACAAACGCATTATTTCACAGCAATATTCTATTCTTTTCTGTAGTGCTCCTTCTGTTACTTCCTGTTGCAGGGAGGCTGCTTGCTTATCCTGGCTGCCCAAAATTGATATAATCACCCAGAAACTGTATTAATTAAATCACTACTTGGCCCATTAGCTCCAGCATCTTACTGGCTAACTCTTACTTCTTAATTTAATCCATTTCTATTAATCTGTATATTACCACGAGGTCATGTCCTACCAGCAAATTTCCAGCACATCTATCTCTGGCAGCATATCAATGGTGTCCCCTGACTCCACTCTTCTTTCTCCCAGCATTCAGTTCTGTCTTCCCTGCCTACCTAAGTTCTGCCATATCAATAAGACAAGGCAGCTTCTTTATTCATTAACCAATAAAAGCAATACATAGAGAGAAGAACCTCCTATACCAACTTCCCTGGTGTTTTCCTTCTACCACTTCCTTGATGTCTTTCTTCTACCTCTCTAACTTTTCTCTGATTCCTTTTAAATGTCCTAAGACAAAGATTTATTCACAACTCCAATGACATATTTTCCAAAAATGAATTAAAATTGTTGTACTGGAAGAAATCACATTATCATCACAAAGTTATATGTTTTTCATAGCAATATACAAGTAGCTAGACATTTTCCTCTGTTTCAATCTTCCTACCATTACATCTTCACCCTAAAGCACTGATTCTTTTATAATTGATTAACAAAGCTTTAAGAAAGACAAATATATTTCAGTCAGTTCCTTTTGTACTGCAGGCAGCTGTTTGCAGTTAAAAAAAAGGACCAGTTATTGTATCATTACTTATCTCAAAAGGTACTCTTATAAAAATTGTAAAATGAATAAAAAAAAGAATTGACACAAATTCAATGAAAAAAAAACAATCACAAATCTCAACTTTTATATATATAAAACACAATCAGATATTTCTACTTTAAGTCTTTAGAGTGCATACCTACTTATTAATACTTTTTAAAAATCTACTGGGAACTGAGGGCACAAAATGGTACAAGAAATTTAATCATTGCCTTTGGATATTAACCTGTCTTTAGCAAGAAAGATAATCAGCTAGCAATAACTGGGCTGCCATCGTTCTTGTTCCTTGACCTCAGTGAGTCCCTATCTCAATTAACAAAAGTGTGCCCTTCTAAATTTTAAATTGTCCTCCAATAGTTTTTGCATCAAATCTTAACAACCATCTTAACCTAACTTTACTAATAATTTATAGCTCTGAGTTCTTTTTAAGACTGCTTTTTGAATCACTAGTCTGCTAAAGCAGCAATACTTGGAAACAGTCAGTCACTATTATTGTAAGCACCAATGACACTGGCCAGTAAGGACCTAAAAACCCCTTTACAGTTTCCACACAACATAGATTATGAGGGAGGTTGTGACCTCAGCGGGCAATAAGCAGAGCTATGCTCACAAACAGCATGAGGTCCTATGGAATTTTAGTCCTTGCAGCTCTGCCTCTCCAAGGCTCACCCACCAAGATTATGTGGATCAAGAAGGCATTTTACCTGGAATTCAAAGCTTCTTGCTGTTTCTCTCACAAGACATCTGACACAAAAGTAGCATGAAAAGCAAGAAAACAATGAACTAATAATTTCTCATTTCTATGGTTATTTCTATCCTAAATATACATATTTAGATAAAAGTAAATCTTAAGGCTATCACTGTGATTATTTTAAGTGTAAAACCCAAGACTATTTACTAATCAATCATTTTTAGGATAGCGCCTCTGTGCTGGGCGTTCAGGGGTGGCCGGCTGTATTACCATGAAGAAATATCAAAAACTCAGGTTTACATATCATATTTGCATTTCAATAAATTTGCATAGATACCATATTAACATATCAATTTGCATAGATCAAAGTTTAGTTCTCCAGGTTTTAGAAGTTAACCAGTCTCAAAATGAAGGCATTGTCTAATGAGCGACTTCTAGTTCACATGGCAGAAGTCACCGAGGCAGAAGGGCAAACCCTGGGCTGTCACAATGAGAGAAGAGCAGGAGATCACTAGTCAAATGCTCTGTGAAATATGCGTAAAGGGACTTCACTCCATGAGTACAAGAATAGTCTTTGTGAGTTAAAAAAAAAAAAAAATTTCTCCAAAGCCACAGTTGGGAATCCATCACAATAACACCAAGATTTTGGACAAATTCAAAACACTGCAACAAAGAGGAAATTGAATAAACTAAAAAAAAAATCATGGAACTTACTTTGGACTATTGTTTCTTTGATATACCATGGTGTTGCTCTGGGGGCTAAAAGATTTAAACAGTTTTCCTATACGGTTTAAAAATTGTGGACTAGAACCAGATGGTAGTGCTGCATGCCTTTAATCCCAACACTCGGGAGGCAAAGTAAAGCAGATCTTTGTGAGTTTGAGACCAGGCTGATCTACAAGAGCTAGTTCTAGGACAGGCTCAAAAGTTACAGAGAAACTCTGTCTCTGAAAACAAAACAAAACAAAAACCCCAAAAATTGTGGACTGCATTTCTGTATGCAGATATTATCTTAGTTGAGTTTATACTGCTGCAAAGTGAGCGTTTATACTGACACAACATTACTAAAAACATGATGGGGACAAAAGGGTTTACTTGGCTTATACTTTCATATTGCTGTTCATCATTGAAGGAAATAAGGACAGGAACTCATACAGGGCAAGAATCTGGAGGCTTGAGCTGATGCAGAGGCCATGGAGGGGTGCTGTGTACTGGCTTGCTCCACTCACTTGCTTAGCTTGCATTCTTTTTTTTTTTTTTAAAGATTTTATTTTTTTGTTAGAAATTTTTTTAAATTATTTATTAAAGATTTCTGACTCTTCCCTGCCACCGCCTCCCATTTCCCTCCCCCTCCCCCAATCAAGTCCCCCTCCCTCGTTAGCCCAAATAGCAATCAGGTTTCCCTGCCCTGTGGGAAGTCCAAGGACCACCCACCTCCATCCAGGTCTAGCAAGGTGAGCATCCAAACTGCCTAGGCTCCCACAAAGCCAGTTCGTGCAGTAGGATCAAAAACCCATTGCCATTGTTCTTGAGTTCTCAGTAGTCCTCATTGTCCACTGTGTTCAGCGAGTCCGGTTTTATCCCAGGCTTTTTCAGATCCAGGCCAGCTGGCCTTCGTGAGTTCCTGATAGAACATCTCCATTGTCTCAGTGTGTGGGGGCACCCCTTGCCTCGCTGTCCTGAGTTCCTTGAAGAAAGTATGGAATATATATATTAGAGTACTACTCAGCAGTAAAAACAAAGGACTTCTTGAATTTTGCATACAAATGGATGGAAATAGAAAACACTATCCTGAGTGAGGTAAGCCAGACCCAAAAAAAGGAACATGGGATGTACTCACTTATATTTGGTTTCTAGCCATAAACAAAGGACATTGACCCTATAATTCGTGATCCTAGAGAAGCTAAATAAGGAGAACCCAAATAAAAACCTATAGGCATCCTCCTGAATATTAACCTTCACCAGACGATGAAAGGAGACAGAGACAGAGACCCACACTGGAGCACCGGAGAGAAATCTCAAGGTCCAAATCAGGAGCAAAGGAGAGAGGGCGTTAGCTTGCATTCTTATATAACTAAGAACCACCTGTCCAGTGATGGAATTCTCCCTTGTCAAAAGCAATTAAGAAAACACTTTGCAGCCAGATCTTATGGAGGCATTTCTTCAATTAAGGAACCCTCCTTTCAGGTAACGCTAGTTTTTGTGTCAAATTGATAAGACTAGCCACACAGCTAGCATGTTTTAAATAATGATTTATTTCCAAGAAGCTTGTCAATAATTTTTTTTTTAGAAGACAGGATTAAGTCTTAAATTCTTGGGATAATCTAACCTAAGAAATATTTGTAGATCTAGGGATAGGGTCACTATATTGTACATAAAAAAACACATGGGAAACAAAACAAAAACAGAGGACATTTTTAGTGAAAAGTAATTGAACAGGAACTGTCATAATTTGGATATGGTTTGATTCTATTCTTAAGCTTTGATGTGCATAATATTTGGTCTTCATAGTGGCAGAATCTACTGAAAGTGATTATGATATTGCTAGCCTTGGAAAGGATAATCTACACTCTCAAATTATCCATTATGAGTTATCATTTCCATTGCTTCAACCAAATGATTAACCAAAGGCACTTTAAGAGTGAAAGCTGCTATCGGACTACTTTGATGAATATTTTCTATCTGGATGAGACAGGAATGCTGGCAGGAGTGGATAACATTTGCAGTAGGAATATCAGGGTGAGTTCTCACATCTGAACCGTCCAAGAAATCACCCACATCCACCTCCCCCACACATCCCCACACCCACCCCCACACACACACCCCCACACACACACACACAGAGAGAGAGAGACAGAGAGAGAGAGAGAGAGAGAGAGCATGAGCAGGGGAAATATCAATGTAAACGTAGAGCTAAGCTATAACCCTTAACACCTGACTTCACATCAGAAAACCACTTTCATGAGGCCCAATATCCTAAGAGTCCCACAGCTCTAAACTAATGTCACTGCTTTAGATGCAAGCACTGAAACACATGAGTCTGTGAAAGGAATTTCATGCCCAACCATAATTATTTCCATGAAAGTGCGTTTTAAAATGAGCACAGCTAGCCATTCCCCCCATTGCATTGTTCCCACCTTTAAATGTGATATTTTCTCAAATGAAATCTCATTATGCTCCCATTTTCCATAATATAATATAGCTGAGGGATCCTCAGGAGAGGTTAGTGTTACGGGGCATTCACCAGAGAATACTGCTCAGACATGGCTAAGGGTATAAGCCAAGACAAAGTCTTTATTAGCCAGTTTGCAACAATGCGGGCTGTTCAGGATCTTAGTGAAGCACTGAGCATTCCTCAGGATTAGCTTTTAATAAAAAACAAACAAACAAACAAAAACATGTTCTTGGTTGAAATCAGCTAACAAAAACATTTAGCTAGAAGAACAATAGAAGCCAAAAAAGAAAAAAAAAAAAAGGTTAGTACATTTTAGAGATTATTTCCCAGATCTATGGGCTTTGATGGAGTTGGTCTATGTTTCATTTTTGGCACATGGTACTTTCTACCTGCTAAGTTTTATAGCTTGACTGGGATTTGACTCATGGAGTCAGTTGTCCTAAAGTCTTGAGGGCTGCTAAGTTCGTGGACACTTTTACAGTTAGCAAAAACATTTGCGGTCTAGACATTTCCCCCCAAATGTGAAAAAAAAAAAGACTTTATGTACACACTACTGAGGCTCATATACTTGGACACATAAAGAGCAAAATTCATTAATAGAACCTCCAGTGGTCAATATTCTTGGGACAGAATCCAGCTATGTATTTCTGACTGGCCTAAACTGAATGTAGACTTGGCTATCCTGGGACTCACAGATACCCATCTTCTTCTTCCAAGTGCTAGGATTAAGACACGTACTACCCAGATCTGCCTGATACTCTCAGCTTAAAAGTGGACTGAGTCCTAACATTTCTAAGCAGATGTTTCTCAGGAATAATTTGATCCGTAATATTTCTGAACACATATTTCTTAGTAGTGATTTCTTTTTCTTTTTTTTTTTTGTGATTTCTTTTTATCTGGTAAGAGGAATGCTACCAAACCTTAGTTTACCTAAACTGTACTACCTTCTTACATTCAAGAGAGACAGGACCACAGTTGGTTTAACCTGAAAATCAAGCAGTACTTAATTCATTTTCTACTTTTTATTTTCCTCTCTAGAAGCTGTACTAAAGTTCTAGCTACTCCATCAGATAGCAAAATGCTTGAAGAGGTGTTGGTTTTATCACTCTCAAGACCAACATTGGAGGCCAGTGGAAAGCAAACAAACAAAAACTATAAAATAATCACAGCAAATCAATCAAACAAGTGAAAAACCTGAGAAGGAAAAAAAAAAAAACAGATTCCATTGTGAATCCATCAGTGGATGCTAATGGACTTTGATTTGGGAATTTTAAAAATAGTCTTTATTCTAGTTTTCCATAATACCCTGTCTAGGGTATTTGCAAGGCTAACCACTCCTACCTTTCCCTATCCCTCACTTCTTTTATCAATCAAGGACTTTTGTTCCTTTCTATTTCTGATAGTTATACAAACAAATTCAAAGATTGTATTTGACTTTGCTGTTGTTGTTGTTATTTTAGAAAAAGCTCATAGAAGGCTATTTGCAACTGTAAAAAAAGTAGGATTAGGCAATGAACCATGTAGCATAAAAGGGCCAGCCAAAGAAATACACCCTTCCCTTCAAACCAGAGACAGTGAAAGAAACACATTTTTATCCTGAAACCAGAGCCAAAGAAATACTGGGAACGAGAGCAAAAAAAGTTTTAAAGTGGGGGGGGGGGGGGCAATGAAAGAAATACTCTTTGGCCCTGAAAACTGAGCACAAAACCAATCAATTCCTAAACACAAAATCTAGCCAATCTCTGGGTTTATCCAAGCTCAGGGGATTGAAATCCCACGAATTTCTACTCTGAAAATAGTCTCCCTGGGAAACTCTGCTCCTAAAAAGCACTATCCACACCTTGGGCTGTATAGCTGGCAGCTGAGCTGCTTCTTTGGCTCTAGTGGCCGTAGTCACTTGCCTGGATTCCTTTCTCCCAAATAAATATCTCAAATCAGTTTTTGATGAAGGACTTCTTTCACCAGAGTGGAGCAGAGTTTCTTTTGGAAACTCCCTACTGGAGTGGAGCAGAGAAGCAATGATACTTGCTGGGAAGCTAGCTTAGCAGAGTGGAGCAGAGCTCAGCCTTAATAACTCTAAGAGAGGAGCAGGATTGCCACGCCCTGCCAGGTGACCAACAGGAACACAGCTTCAGGCATAGTTTGACTTCCTGACAGTCAGGATACCTTTCAGCCCAGAGCTCTAGGTATCTAGGATACCTTTCCCTCACAGCTGTAGGTATAGCCTGACTTCCAACAGTCAGGATACCTTTCTCTTCAGAGCTGTAGGTATTTAGGATAACTTTCCTTCACAGCTGTAGGAATAGCCTGACTTCTAACAGTCAGGGTACCTTTCTCTTCAGAGCTGTAGGATAACTTTCCTTTACAGCTTCAGGTAAAGCCCGACTTTCCAGCAGTCAATACACCTTTCTAATCACAGCTGTACATATCTAGGATTATTTCCCTTCTTAGTTGTAGGTATAGTCTGACTTCCAACAGTCAGGATACCGTTCTCTTCAGAGCTGTATCTAGGATAACTTCCCTTCACAACTACAGGTATAGCCTGACTTTTTCTTGACAGTCAGGATACCTTTCTCCTCGCAGCTCTAAGCATCCAGGATACCGTTCTTTCACAGCTGTAGGTATAAACTGACTTTCAACAGTCAGGGTACCTTTCACTATAGAGCTGTTAACACTTGCATGGAATTCCATAATGGTAGTTTAGGGTAACCTTTACAGATGGCAAATTGTAAGAATAGGGAAGAAGAGGAGATATAAATTGGTCACATTTACAGTAAGAATTCCATTCTCTTCCCCCAAAAACCCACTCTTTTGTGTGTTCTGCTAAAAGCGAGAAATGTCATTGAGTCTATGGGCCATATTATTCTTTCCAGAGTTTAAAGATTCCACAAGAATTTGGGGTCTCTGATTATTGATCAGTTTTGCAAATGATGTTATGGTTATTCATTTTGTGGATAGGTGAATAGCAGTAAAGACCCTGAAGAAGAAAACTTTTATAGTTAAGAGAACTGAATCTCTGGCCTAAACTTTAATCTAACATTGATAAGAGTGAGGATTACTTTGAGCCATGTTGAGACATAGTCAGAATAAATCATTTCTATCATTAGAAAACCCTCCAGAGACTCACAGAGACCACTCTCAACAATAAATTTCCAACCACTTATGATACAACAAAAACTTACTATTACTAGAGATTTCATAAATCAGAATTTTCTAGTTTTGTTTTTTAAAAGGATGAAAATATATGATAATTGTGAGAAAAAAAGAGATTGTGAGAATTTTTTTTTCTATAAAAGAAAGCTATGACACCAAGGGCCAGTATTCTAAAAAAAACTTGTGAAACTGCTACGTGCATGTCTGTTTATCACATATGCCTGAGACTTGACTTACTATTACACCATTCTGCTTTGCAACAATTAGGTATTAACTAGGTTGTGATGTAGAGCTCATACCGTTGGGGAAAATAGTCACCACACCACTGTGCATTAGGATAAACACTAATAGAAACCAAATTCAAACAAGGTCTTTAACTCATTCTCAGTATACAGAACAACTTCTCAAAAGAAAGAATCAAAGTTTAAGGAGTCAAAGGCTCCTCCTACATCCAAGTGATACCTGAGTACCAGATACTCAACTGTCCTTGACAGCGAATTGACAATCAGTTACTTCAGACACCTGATTGGTCTAATAAACCTTCAAAGAATGTTCAAACAAAAAAATTTAAGTGATTGATATATTATTTTAGTAATCTAAAAATTCATACTTTCCAGACAATATTTTCAAACCCATATGAGATTCTATTTCTACAAATGTTTCTCACTACTAATTTTCTTCTTAATAAGTGTTTAGTACACAGTTACATGGCATTGTAACCTTGTTTAATTCATCAGCACAGTGCTTATTTGTATTTGAGTGACATGTGCACTATTGTTTCAACCTGGGAATCGAATGATCAATGGTGGTTAGGTCTCTCTCTCTCTCTCTTGCTCTCTCTCTCTCTCTCTCTCTCTCTCTCTCTCTCTCTCTCTCTCCTCTTTTTCCTTCTCTCTCATTCCTCCCACTTACTCTTAACACCATATAGGAGTGAGGTCCCACCATGATTGTAGCTACGCATCAGGTATAGGTGTGCCTGAAAGACAATCTGGGGTTCATCACTCTTCAGTTCAGTCTTGGAAAACGACAGACACTACACTGAGTAGAAGCCCCAAAAATAGATGCTTTTGTGATCCTATCCAGAGATTCTAATGGATATTAATTTGAACAATTTAAAATTTTGCCTGTTCTGGCTTGTTCTGCTTCTCTCCCCGCAGTTTTTGATACTACACTTCATGCTAACTCATACCCATGTTAGTAGGATGAAATCTTTGTGGAAAGGACTTTATTTCCAATTTTCCTTTCCTTATTACTTGATTTCCTTACCCATAGTTTCTCTTTCCCAGCATTTGACAAGGATTTTCTTTCTGCCCTATACCTAGTTGCAGTATTGATAAAATGTTGAGATTCCCTAGATAGGTTCACTGGACCGCTACCCCAACTTCCACATCAGTGACCCCCAGTTACTAGGAAGACCATGTGTTCTGTCATTGCCTCAACTCTCTAAAATAAAGTCAGGGTAACTTCTTCAGAGGGGAAAATATGAAAGCAAAAGATAAAAATGAAACAGGTAGTTTAGGAATGGAATCTTCTTTCATGCCATTAGTCTTAAAATTAAGGTGACTTTGGTCCTGCCTTGGCAGAGGTTCAGAAATGTTCAGACTGGTTTCCAAATGACTTTAAGGTTGCTTTTTTTCTAAAGAGGCAAGATTTAGTCAAGGAAATTTTTTTTTTTTTTTGATCTGTGTGGAAACCTAACATTCCATTTTGGAGGGTTAATTGCCTGACTAGGGAAGCTCTCAGAAAGTTAGATCCATATTAGGCCTTGCTAATATGATGGGAGGAACTATCATCCCTTCAAGGAAATAATGTAACTTTCTGAGAGACTGTGAACTAGTGCACTGTAGCTCTTACTGAGCTACAGATTTGTCAAAAACATTTTCTGAATTAATAAGATTGGTCTAACTTTTTTCTTTTCTTCTTTTTAAGTCTTTTCAAAATATTCTTTCCCTAATATTCTGGGCTACTCAATTTCTCTAAATAGCCTACTTTCCACCCAACATGCAGCTGCTTTTTAAACATAAGGCTAGCCTCTATGCCAGCTCAATTTAAATAGCACGGCCTCTTTCCTTCTCTTTTCCATTGTCCTCATTTGGTTAGCTGCCAAAGTTTACAACATACCTGAGGTGTAGGCATTTTTTTTTTTTGACTTAAAAAATTGTACTTGAGGTTTTGCTTGATTTCATTTTTAAATTTTATTAATATAAAGACTATAAAACTCAAGAGACAATTCTGATTTCCTGGCATCATCAATGGCATTAACAGTGTAGAGACAGTCAAAAATTTCTAATATTTACCTTCCATTTAACTATCAGGCAAGGATGTCTACAGAAATCAACTCCAAGTGAAAATATACACACTTTCACTAACAGTGTACCAAAACTTTAAGCTTTCTCAAATGTTTACCACATAATTTTAGTTCGTATCTCTTTTTTGCAATTTCTATAATTTTGATATGACAGTAAAAGATGATAGTAACCATTCACTGTCCTAATGAATGAGGGAACTTAGCTTTGTCTTAAATATTATCAAGTACTCAAAGAGATCTAAAACAAGTGTAATATACTCATGATGATGATTTGGAATGCCCGTCTCTATGCTGTGAGTATGCTTTATTATCATTGATTAATGAAGAAGCTGATTTGGCCAACAGCCAGAAAGGATAATACCAGGTGGAAAATCTAATCAAAGATAAAGAGAAAGAAGGTGGAGTTGAGGAAGAGGCCAGCAGCTGCCAGAGTAGTAAGAAATGAGGTAACAATCCCTAAACCTCTTGGTAAAATTCAAACTAATAGAAATGGGTTAATTAAAAAAAAAATGTAAGAGCTAGTTAGTAATAGTCCTGAGCCATCAGCAAAATTTTTTATAGTTAATACTAAGCCTCAAGGTGGATTTTCAGGAACCGGTGGGTGGGAGAGAAACATCCAATTACAAATGGCACATGACATGGGGCATGTACAGCCACACAAAGCCTAAAAATGGTTAAAAAAAAAAAAAAGCTGGCATCCAGACGCACAAAATTGGGAGTCAAACACAGCTTCATGGTAGCCCCAATTTTTTGTTTTTCAGATAAGCTCTGTTTTTTGGTCACAAGCAGATGCATGGTTTCTTTAAGAGACAACTTTCTATTTCATGTTGGAGGCACAGAGAGCTGTTTTGGGAGCATGTGAATAGGGTGAACTGTGACAGCTGCAAATTAACCATCATCTAATCTTATACATTGTAATATTACATTTATTCTGCTATTGTATTTTTGTGTATGTCCTAGGATTTGAAGTTGATCTATTTCTTTTTCTAGTTTGTTGTCATTATTTTAGTGAAAATCTAGGAACTTACAATCATACCATCATTATACAAACAAAAAATCGTTAGTTGTTCCATGTCTTTTTCACTGAGTTCCCTTTTAATAAATCATTGCACTTTCACTGGCCAAAAAAAAAAAAAAAAAAAAAAAACACCTCAACAGAGTAAGTAGAATTTTTAATTTTCTATAGAATGCAAGTTATGTTTGCATATGTTTGCATTCATTTCAATACTAACCAAGTGCTTTGCTGTCTTCTGTTTGTCAAGAAATAATTCAACAAAGTCTTCCTCACTTCCAAGAGAGCCACTGTTACTTCATTTTTCATGTTAATGGCAGATTTTTTAAATGAGTTGAGGATTTAAACCATTTTCTGAGTCATTAATTTCACACACCTTGTGATTTATTAAGCACTCTATATTTCATGGTAAAAATACCGATTCTGGGATTTAGGAATAAAACACCAGTCTTGCTAATCTTTGCCATGTAAACTTAACTATTGCTGCATTTTACTTTAATTTTCTTTTTCTCAGAATGTTGTAATTCATTTCTTTAATAATACTCAAACTGTGTAAAAAGTTAAGCATATTTTAGTGCATCCATTATTAATTTAAATGAACTTTTTTAGTATAAAGAAGTTGAATATTTTATATCCAAACACATGAAACTTTAAGTTCAGATACTGAAAGGTATTTTATCATCTGCTGATATACTTCCTTTAAATATTCCTTTTTATTCAAGAGTTTTAAAATATAATGATGTTGCACACTTTATGTGTTTGTAAGTTTAATATTTTATATACTTTATACTTCTCTTCTACTATAACTCAATGATATTATTATTCATTTTTATAGGAGAGACTGAGACAAATTTTTTGTATGACATACCCATGAAAATATACTTTAAATACACTTCGTTAAATAAAATATAATAATAAATATAAATGTATAATACTTCTGAAAGGGTATCTATATTACAAAATTATGTTCTAATCTGTTATGGATATGAATTTTTAAAGTTATATTTTTTATTATATCATCATAATTAGAATTAAAATTTCTCTGCTCTTCTGTTTAATTACTAGAATCAGTGATCATATTGTTACATATATATGTATACATACATCTAGATAGATAAAACATAAATGAGTAAACAGATATGTAAATAGATAAAGACAATTTGTTTTCCTTTTGTTGATAATATTGCACATATTCATTGACCTTTAATAAAATATTTGGTTACTTTTCTATTTTGTTCTTTTATGTAATTTACCTAAATTTTCTCTAACTTTAAAATCATACTTCAATTTTATTTGCACTATTTACTATAAATAAGATAAATAGAAAAAAACCTTTTGTTGCTTACATAGGCTAGAATTTTAAATTTGTATTGTTTTAAGTTACAATTTATACAGTTATTTTGGATCTTTGTGGGTTATATTTCTATGTAATTCATTTGACATATGTTTTTAAACTTCCTGTTTATTTGGGTTTTTCTTTTCAATGATTTCAAAGGTTTTTTTTTTTTTTTTTTTTTAGAAGATCCATCTCATTTCTGTTTTGTAAAGAAGAAAGAATGTCTTTCTTTTTTAACACAAAGTTCATGGCTTTCACCCTTTTAGGAAGAAAATATATGTAAAAGCAGATCATCTAATTTAATTTAGTTTCATTTCCTGAAATGAAGACTTCTGCCACCTAACATTGTGCCCCCACCCCAAAAAAAAGAAAAGAAATTTATATTTTATGTATTTTGTGCTTTTTTTCCTTGCTTGTTTGGTTTTTTATTTTATTTTTGTTTGTTTTTTTGTTTGTCTGTTTGAACTTGGGAACTTTAACACGTTAGTCAAAAGGACGGTCAGAAGACTTTACTCAGGTGTAAGAACTGGATATTACATACATATTTACACATTCTGCATCATTGCTCTTGGGAAAGAGAACCAGGCACAAATGAATACCTGCGTCTAGTGTGCTATGCCATAAATACAAGCAACCATGTCTGTGTCTTTCTATTAGGTAAGGATTTATTTAATAAAAGTAAATTCAAAATATTTAGTGTTTCCATCAAAGTAATTAGTCTTATACTTTAACTACCTTGGTAGTCTGGTCAAAGTGAATGCAAATTTGTTCATTTCAACTTTAATTACTCATGTTATTTCTCATATCACACACTACACAGTAAATAATTATCCATGTCCATAGGTGCATATTTGAGTTACAGAATAAGCATACATTAAAGAGGCTTCAGCAGAGTTCAAGCGGTCTCAAAAGAAGTCTGAGAAAGAGTTGTATAAATAAGATCATGAACCAGACAAGTTCCAGAAGAAGCTGAAGAAATCAGGTTTGATAACTAAACTTCACAGTTCAGTCATGAAGACCTAGCTGGAAATGGGCTAAGAACAGGAATCCACAGGTCAATGTGGTCCATGTCCAGACTAAACTGGTGAATTATCAGGCGTAGACTGAATTGACAGGTTGGAATCAAGGTGCCAAGTCCTCTGTCCTTGATCAACACACCAATAACAGCAACCAGTGTTGGGTGTCCATTACTTTTGGGGGTTAAGTCCGTTCATCTAATAAATATTTGAGCTTGCATAGCTTCGTGCGGCTTTTAATATACTCATGTGCCCTCCCAGTTTTAATTCTCCCCAGTAAATGTAGTAGTTGGCTTCCTTTCTAGTCCCAAGACTACGTTATTTATTAGTCTGTGTTGGATGGTTGATGCCTAACAGATGGTGTGGATGATAGGTAAACCCACTTACTAGAAATGGAAAGAAAAATATCTAATTGAAAAAGGAGTCTTTTCAGATACAGACAGCCTGGAAAAAAAAAATCACAGTTTTACAGCATAGAGTAACGTACTGAAGGACATAGTCAACAGTAATCAGAGTGAGTTTTTACCATTAAACCACAACATGTGCAAAATAGAGATGGCTCAAAACACTTAGGAAACTTGATTAGATATAGTATTTAGTATAGCTGAGGCAGATATTATTTTCTCAAACCATTAAGGATGTGGTTGATTTTAAGGTATTTGCCTTTGATTAGCATATTAAATGAATGAAGCACATTTTGAACCTATCCACGACATTCCACTACTGTTTATGTTCGGTTTTCTGAACTATTAGGTTTCTGTGTTTGACTCAGATATTAAACCAGAGTACTTTTCTATTTTTTTTCTAAATTCTAGTCAATATAATTTTAACATATATACTTGTTGGGGAGAAAAGAGAATGAAGAATATAAAAAGTGATTGCGTAGTCTGTTGTTGTTGCAGCTACCTAACAAGCAAGGTTTCACCAACGCAAACACTTTCTGAAAATGCAATTCTTTAGAGTGAAAATGTAGTCCAGAGCAGACAACTTATTTGCAGAGGTCCCAAAGAGTCAAAGCACCTTGAATGACAATAGTGAGAAAAGGAAAAGAGATTTCCCAGTCCTGATTTAGTAATGCAGGCAACTGTTGAAATCACCTAATCTCTTTTTTTAGACAGGAAGGTTGGCAGGAGATTTCCTTACCAACAACAAATTTGTCTCCTGGCAGTCGTGATTTGTAGCAGCTGCTGCAAATCAGTAATAATTTGGGATCATTCCATGGCACAGGTGTGGAAAGCCCAGAATTTAAGAGCTTTGCAAACTTTGCACTGCACTTACCAGTAATGAACAACTTGAACAACTACTTTTTTTTTCTTCCACTCAGAATTTATTATTTTAAAATCCACAAGTTATTTATTGTCAGGGTCAAGTGATTGGCGAGATAAACAGGACGGCTGATTATTACGTGTGCTCTCACTTCACCCTAGGTTGAAGGAAAGTCAGAACTGAGGTGTGGTTTTAGTTATCAATTCTTCCTAAATCTTTAGGAAGAGTTGGTAAACCAAGAACCCTACTTTTCTTCACAGATAATATCATGTTATGCTCCTCTGTTTCTTACCATTACATTGCTGTGTAGGCTAAGCAACTGTGAGCTGAATGTTTTTAATACTTAACATTAATATTTTCATGAGAGTATATTATCACTGTAGCTATGTACTTGACTATGCTACACAGGATTCTAAAGTATTTTCATATTTACATAATTTATCCTTTAAAGGAGTTGGCAAACTTTTTTGTCATGGCACTTATTTCTGCAAATGTATATCCCAGGAATTAGCATGTCACTAGACCCTTTGGATTCTCAATATTGGCTATTGTAATTCTTCCTTATCAAGTCACTCTGAAGTTCAACTATTAATCAAGAATTACATTAGCATTTTCTATTTAAAAGCCAGTTAATTGCCCATGATTTCTTTCTATCACAAAAAGATAGATTGAATTTTTAGTCTCTCCTCATGAGCGTCAAAGTTTGTTTTATTTGTGTCTAAGAGAGAGAAAGAGAGAGGAGAAAGTGTACAGGCATATTTAGTACAGAGGACAATATTGGGCAGCCCTGGGTACCATGTATGATCGTTCCTTTTAAAATCTTGATTCATTCCTTCGTCCCTCCCTCCTTCCCTCCCTCCCTCCCTTCCTTCTGACTGTGACTCACTGGCCTGGATCTTTCTCAGCACTCTCAACTGTCTGTAAAGCCCTAGAGATCTGCTTGCATCTATTCCCAAATGCCGTGATAATACACACATTCCATGATGCCCCTGCTTGTTTTTACATGGGTTCTGGAATTTAATTCAAGTTCCTCTGCTTTCAAGACAAGCATTTTACCAAAAGATTATTATGGCCATGAATACCTATCTCTAGTACTGAACACTAATTTTAAAAGGTAGTATACTACTTTGGTACATCGTAGAAGAATATATTTCTCTGACTACATTCTACTCAGTTTGTATGTTGTCAAAATTATCATGATGTAAAAGCTAGCGTTTACCAGGCAGGAACTATACTTTTGATATGTAGTTAGCATTATTTTATTTAACGAATAAGCAAAACACTGTGTCCAATCCAAGAAGTGAATCCTTAGAAGCTTTAAGGCTCTAACCTTCAAGATAAATTGTCCCAGTTTACTTTTGAACTCATATGAAAATTACATTGTGTAGCACTAGATGCTATACTTACAAAAGACACATTTTAATCATTGGGACATGTTGTGACTAATGGTACTTTGAAGAATTTTTAAGATGTAATTAGCAGTGTATTACGGATTTGCACGTACACACACATTTACTATATGTCCTTTAAAATTAAATTCAACCATAATTTAAAAATATTTTATCTAGAGCATTACTAAGAGCAAAAAAAAAATGAAAACAGTAGTAAATCTCTGAGGTAAGTTTGGTAATTCTACATTTATCGGACCTAGATAGATTAAGTTTTATATTGATTTGTTACAGGGCACAATAGCTGCTAGGAAAATGCAATTAACTACTTCATCACATAAATGTAGCAGTTGACATTTGCGAACATTTTGTATATAGCTGTGTATCGCTTTGAATTATTCTCCCGCATGCCGTTTATTTCATGTACCCTTATGGTTACAGACTCTGCCATCAGCAATTCTCTCACATTTTGACGATACAATGTTCTTTTCTCTTGTGGTTGCCAAAAAGAGCAAACGGCTACAATTTGGGAAAGTTCCTATTTAGTAGAATTCATAAACACAAAGTTCAGTTAAAAAATATCCAAAGCTAATGTGACGAATCCAGAGTTCAGATTCCAGACTTCAAATTTGACTTAAAGGTAAATGCCTCAAAGATAAATGAAAAAGTTTTGTAAGTATACATATAAAATAGCAAAAATCATCCAGTGAAGTTCACATTAGAATTGTCTATTGTAGATATAAAGACAAATGTTTCAATAATTGGAAGTTAATTTTAAAATGTATTTCATAATTTAAATTAAAAAATAATTTAACTTAATTATTGTCACAATATAGTTTTTGTTAATTTATAAAGAAATGGTAATTTTACAAAAATATATTAATTTAAAAATAATTTTACACAGTACATTTAAATTACAAAGCAGAACACTAGAGCTTCTATGTCAGGACCCACACTACACTGATAGGGTAATCCTTGACATGTCCACTTCCATTCTTCGTTATAGTTGTCAGAATTCCGAGACCTGAGGAGTGTAAAATGAGGTGACCTGTTAGAAAGATTTCACAGAAACATCAAATCTTAAAACATCAATCAGGACTGAAAATATTATCCTAAACCTGGTTCATACATAGTCTTTACTTGGTATTTTAATCTGCTCATTTAAATCAGTTTTCATTTTTCTTTGTACTCATGAAACACAAATTTTGGGTTTTGCTTTATAATTATAATAATCTAAAATGCAGCTACAAAATAATAGCAGTGTTATAATGCTAGATTTAAGCCCAGATTCAAGCATGACTCCCCTGAAAGGGATACGGAAGAAAACATATATTGTATAATCTTTATAAATTCAAGTTCTTGACATAAAAAATGAGATTATAGCAACCAAATATAATTTCCAGTAGAATTACATGTGATGAAGACCAAATACTGTACACCTTCAAGCATTTCTTCAATACCATGTCAGTTTTATGACTATAGTTTGACTGGAGTTTGCCCAAAGTAGTCCAGATTGCGTCTAAGATCTGAGACAGCATGCTCACATATCCTTAACACTGCTGGTACACAGAGCTTCTCAGGCTTCTTGTAAACGTAAAACTACAGTTTACATCAAATATAGAGTATAGGCAGAAGTTCTTCAAAATGCTGTGATCCAAGGACCTTGCAGATGAAAAGGACTGCTTGGGGGCAGACTGGAATGTTGTATTGTCTTGCCCAGGATGAATACAAGGGGAGGTGCTTAGTTTTACCAAAAGTTGGCATGCCATGGTTTGTTGACACCCATGAGGCCTGTCCCTTTTAGAACAGAAACAAAGGAGGAGTAGATTTAAGAGGCGGTGGGCAGGGTGAATGGAAGAGGAGGAAGGGAAAGCTGTGGTCAGGATATAAAATATATAAATGAAATAAATTAATTTTGTGAATTGTGCATATTCTTATTTTTTTTAAAGTAGAATCCACCATATTCAAGTGATTTAACAGGATAGTTCATACATATGGAAACATAGGCAAAATCTCCCACATTACAAGGTATGAAAGAGAAGTTGAGCATGAGGTCAGTGCCGTTTATTCCATGTCGTGACAGAAGGAAAAGGAAAAGTGTCAAATATCATTTGTTCAACTGTGAGTCTAGAGAACAACTCACTCATGAATGTCTAAAAAATCAGCTTTAAACAAGGGGTGGTTGTAAGCAAAGGCTAAGCTAAAGAGGTGGGTAGAAAGAGTACAGGATCTAATGCTTTTGGGCAACAACAACAGCTAGACAGCACGTCATCAAGAGCTTAGAGTTCTTCAGTCAGGCTATCATCACAACAGACACAGATAGCACATGACAGGAAAGAGTCGTCAGTTCTCTACGATAGGCATAGTAACCCCTTTCCCTTGCTCAGGGTGCTCAAATAAAGTTTACACGGTCTGCTTATTCTCATGGTGAATTTGAGAATTGGCATTTTAGGAAGGAGACAGAGACTGCTAAGGTACTGTACCAATTCAGCTTAAGATTAACACCTGGATTTTGAATATCATGTCCAACTGGTTCATGTAGTCTGGCTTTTGTCATCCAAGGCAGGGATACACACGTTTGGCAGAAATCTGAGAATCTGAGAACTCAGCCTCAAGTGGAACCTCTGTGAGTCTGACGTATTGTACTTCTACATAGACAAACTCTATTTTCTTATTTTAAATTAATATTAGCCATATAAAAAGAAGTGAAATTCACACACACACACACACACACACACACACACACATATATATATATTTATAAAACAAAACCCAAAGTAATATAGAATTATTAATCTAAAATTCAGTTATTTTTCCATATGCAATATACCCATTATGAAAAATAGCATAAAGAAAACCTTCATGGGTTTAATATACACAGAATGTTAACTCCTAGTTTCAAATTCTTCTTGGTAGTTTCTCTAGTCTTCTACATTCTAAAGAATAGAAATGAAACATTAGTGGCTTAGACAGTAAATCTTTTGTATCTTTCTAAATGCCTGCTTCATATTTTTTCTTACTAATTAGAGGTAAATATTATTTTATTTTATTTCTAGACAATTTTGCACTGTAAGCTGAATTAGCATAAAAAGTATTAATTTCAATTTCATCCTATAAGTTTTAGCAATGGAAAAAATTAAAATATTTACAATTAGTAAAGGAATATTAAATGCAGTCTGCTTAAGATCTTCCTGAGTGTCTGTATTCTGATAAATCACACAGTTCTTAGTTAGGATGACTGTCAGGACACTATTTCAACGCAATGAATCTTAATGACTCCACCATTGATTAATTGCTTGCCTAATTGTGAAAACTGAATTAAATAAATTAGAAGCAAGAAAAATCAATTTGTCAACATCAAAGCCCAATTAAGTTATAAAGTTGACAAATACAGCTTCCAAGTTTAGAATAAAAAACACTGAATGTCTTTTGGTAAGCTCCAAATTTATTTAATTAGGAGGAAAGTTAGATTTTCTTCAGAAAGTAGCAGTTACTATAAAAAAAAATTCTGCTTGATTTTTTTCCTCCTTAGCATCAAAATCAATCTCTTGAGCAATTTCTCAGATTTGAACCTTTTAAGGGCTCTTCCATTCCTATTCAATTATACTGTTCTTTTCCATATCCTTATTCTGGGCTTCAACATTTTATCTCATCATTCACACTAAGGCTAGTTAGTCTTTTGCATGGTACAGGAGATCATCGCTGAACTTCTCCATAAGGTCTGCAGCACGTGAGGTCTCCAAACTAGTGTTAAAGATTTTCTATGTTCAAATACTACATTACGTGGTTGATGATTTATAAACAACCAATGACATTACTCAACTTCCTTAATTAATATTCTCACATATACCTTATCTTCTTTACTCTTCTCATTCAATCAATCTTCTGTCTGCTCAAAGTGAATTGATGGTATCTATGGTGTGTGTGTGTGTGTGTGTGTGTGTGTGTGTGTGTTGGGCCAAAATTATCTCAAGGCCTGTACCTTGAGTCCTATAGGACAGAAAAAACGCCAGGCTAAGTACTTTGAGGCCTGTAGGACACAGAAAAGACTAGCTTAAGTTTGAGTGAGGATGAGACAGCCAAAATTAGGTAGATGCCTTTCCAGCCAGAGGGTGGGTTTGGCTGCCTCTCATTGGCTGGACGTACCCCCACATCACACCATGTCACTTAACTATATAAGCTAATGCTCACAGTAATAAACTGAGTTCCTGCTTGACTCGACTCCCTATTGTGTCTGATTGTCCTGCGTTGTGGGGCTCCCTAAAGACCATCCTGCATTGTGGGGCTTTGGGATTGGGCAGATAGCGCACTCACCTTTCCATGGGCAATGAGGAGGCCTAGCAATAACTAGGGAAGTATGGAGGCTCGAAGCCTCAAAGTAGCCAGCATGTGTGTGTTTGCTATTGAAAATTAAAACCAGGTCTCATGATAGCTGTGTAAGTGCCCCATCCCAAGTTTTAAGCCCCAGTCTTATCAGAACTAATTTTTAGTTGTAATTGCTATATTATAAATGTTTTATTGGAACTTTAAATGTAAGAATTCACTTGTTTCTCACCAGGAAAATTATAAAATGGGTACACTTATTCGATAATTACATTGTCAGAAAAATAACATTGGAAGATTTTATGAAACAGGGGAGTAAGAATTAGAATTCTACCAGCAGGGTCACAAATGACTTTGGTGGATCATATGACCTTCGCTTTTCATAGGTCCTTGTTTTGCAAAAGAAATATTAAAATTTTCTGACTGCTGTTACATAATATATTAATACTAAATGCAAAAGCATTTTCTTTTCTCTAAAAGTTTTTCTTCAAAAATTATAAGAAATTAAAATACATTTATATACTCATGAACATTTAAAGATATTGTTTTCTTTCTGAAGGATAAGCTGGCTGTGCTCATACACATGGTGTCTGTCTGCAATTCACATTGTGTATAATACAATCCCTGATTTCACTAGGTCAAAAAATGGGATTCTATCCACAAAATGGTCACACATTTCTATTTGTCTCTTTTTAATAATATTAGATTTTATGATATTAAAATTTGCATAAATCTTCCTAATAGTTCACCAAATATTTAAAGATAAAAATTCCATTGTGTTTATTGTTGGTCTTAAGGTGCCAAGTATGCTGATTTTTAATAAATGTAAATTCTCCATTATAAGCATTATAATAAACCACTTTTGAAAAATTTAATTCTATTTATTCTTGCCATTAAAACTCAAAGATTTCATGTCCACTCAATAAATGTTTACTGACTAAAAATATCCTGGAATTTTCTGATATTGTTTCTTTAATTCATACCCTTTGCTTGCTAAAATTAAACAGTTTATAAATCATACAAATTTGTCTTTATGTGCTAATAGTTTACAAGGATTTATTTAAAAGCATTTTTCATGAATTTTTAAATTGTTCTTTAATGCATTATAAAAAATTAATATGTTTTTCAGTAAAACAGCAGTAATTTTACTTAAAATGTCCTATTTTCATATGAGTAAAATACTGTATTCCTGAATACCTTTAAACTACATATACCTGTCATTAATTTCCAACATAATTGAAACTTTGAAGTAGTTTACTAATGATCAATCCTACTATATCTTTTCTGAAGCCTGCTTTTGGTTGCTGCTCAAAGTTACATGTATGTGATATCTACATAGTTGTGTATGTATGTGTGTGAATTCTGCCTGTGACTGCATATGTGCAGATTAGAGGCTGGCAATGGGTGCTTCTTGTATCTTTCTGTCAGGTTTTTTTTTTTTTTTTTTTTTTTGAGACAAGGTCTTTTACTGAACCACAAGGTCACTGACTTTGCTAGACTGGTTGGCTAGGGACTCTACAGGATCCTCTGTTTTCCGGATAACTAGTGCTGTGATTACAGATGGACACAACCATGCTGGCTTTGTATACATATATTTGTGTAACAAGCATTTTCAGCTCTTGCTACCTTCCCAGCCCAATATACCAGCTACAATAATAAGGGTTCTCTAAAGGAGAAGAAGTAATAAAATAAATACATATTAAAAGAGAATTTATTAGTTTGATGTACAGCATATTTTCTGGGTAGACCAAAATGATTGTCACACTGAAGTGGCTGAGAACTAGGAATTATTCATTGCACTGGGCTGGGTACCTCAGCAGTAACAACCTGGTGATGCATACCTAGAGAATTAATGGAAAACTGATTGTCTTCAATCCACATTAGCAGCCTGAAGAAGGTGGGTAATAACATCATCAAAGTAATAAATGCAATAGTAGCAGGAGCAAGAAAAAGGCAAGCCAAAGAAAAAGCTTCCTGTCTTAACTTCTTAAAAAAAAAATCTGGGCTGCTAATGGAAGGTGCCAGTCACATTTCAGGTGGATATTCCAACTTTGAATGACATGATCAAGAACATCACTCACAGGCATGAGTAGTGGCTTGCCTTCCAACTGATTTCAACTCCAGTCAAGTTAACAACCAAGATGAAACATTGCAAGCTTTTTATCCTTAGCCTCATTTCTGAATCCCCCTCCAATTGCTAATGCTAATCTCCATCCTGCAAAATAATTACTGAAACACTGTTGAAAGTATTTCCTCTTTCAGATGTACATCCATATTAATAGAAAGTAATTTGAATATCTTTATAACACTAAATTTGAAATAATTTATACTTAAAGAAATAGGTACACATTGGCCTAGTTAATACTTTTAGCTTTGACAAACTTAATATTTGTGTTTATAGTAGTCAAGAAACTATTGTCCTCAGTATAGAAAGAATGTAGTTTAAAATCAAGTTTCTAGCATTACAATAAGCCTATCACTTAATTGGCAAATTTTTGCTTCAGTAGAGATGCGCCAATTAACATTTTGCTGTACTTCTTTTTACATGCACACTCAGCTCATATCTCAACTTCCATAAACCACTCATGAAATACAAGAATTTTCAGACTCAATTAAGTCTTTTTTTGCTTCATTAAGTATAAATACATTACCCAATTCCTGTTACGTTTTATGGATATTTTTAACTGGCTTCAGCTTTGTTAGTTGGATATAGAATTGTCTCCTTGTCAGAATTGTGAAGTACGAAGTACAGTCACGTCTAGCCATGATGAGTCTTTAAATTTTCATTTTAAGAAATAAGTTGAAAAGAGCATCTCTTAGTGAACATTGACTCTAAGATTAATGCCATATTAACTCCCCACGAGGACAATGAGGCCTGCATGGTTCATGAAGTGTTCACTTTTATTTTGTGACATTGATCTGCCCTATCACAATGTTTAATCTTCAGAGGAATCTATTTCTCTAACAGGATGACTCTCATACGCTGTAATAAATGGAGGACTCCACGATAATGCTGGTGAGTTACCATTAAATGTGATAGTGAAACATTAGAACACATGCTAATTTCAGTGCGATCTAATGAAATGTTTTTAACCTTGACAAATCAAGATAATCATGCATGAAACTGTTGGAACTACCAAATTATTCTAAATAAGTTGATCTATAAGCATGAAATGATAGGGAGTCTTCATTTTTAAAAGCCTTAGAATAATTTTATTAAGATTAGCTCAAGAGAATATATTGAGTGTTGGAAGCTGGAAAGATGGCTCCGTGGAAATAAAGTGCTTATCATGCAAGCATAAACACCTGGGTTCTGATCACTAGCACTCACTTAAAAGGCCTTACACATTAGCATGCATCTATCATTGTTACAGTAGATAGACAGAGGCAAGGGAATCCCTAGAACTTTCAGATGAGTCAGTCTAGTTGAATTGTTCAGTTTCAGGATCATTGGGAAACTGCTCCAAAAATAGCATGCATAGAAACAGAGGAAGGCATTTAAGACTGGCTGTTCGCATCCCCATGCATGTACCAACTGCATGCACATCTATACACAAAAATATTACATATTCACACAACTCACATATACACACAACATTCATATCTATATGCTGGCTATATCGTTGTTTGGATAAAACTGAAAGACTTTAATGTAAAACCATGTTGTGAAGAGTTTATTTGAAAATTTTGAGTCCAGAGTGTTTTATTTTTTCCATTAGAAAATATAATGCAATGCATGGCAACATAAGTTATGGATGGGATATAAGTATTTACTCAACCTTTCCAAATGCTTGATGTTCATCTCTTCACATCCTCGTAAGGACCGCTTCGGTTATGGACAGTGTGACTTCCAGCTGTCACATTAGTTTAGGAGCAATCATTTTCAGTTGTAGTTTATGGTTTCCCTCAAATTTTCAGGTGTCAAGATTTTCAAATTGTAGAATTTCCATAACATAATTATACTGCTAAACATAATTTATAACCTGATTCATAATAATTAACTATTGAAAATTTGATTTGGATGGGTATGATTTATTTTGAAAACATCCTAAGTAAGCCAAATGCAACACTACTCACTAAAGATAGAAGGAGTGATTCATAAAGGAAACATTTCAGATAAATCAGTGGATTTTTCCTCAATGACGCTCAATGCCACCCTAAACTCCACTGTTAGTTCAATCACAATGGAAGTAGTAGTAGACCTGTTGAAATGCTGCAGTTGTAAAACATTTAAAAATCACATTGCAGTTGAAGAACCTCTTACTGAAGATAGGCGTCCCGTCTCTTCCAATAATTAAATAAGCCAATATCGAGTTAAATCCTAGAATTGAAATTGGAACTGTGTTGTCCTAAAAGGAGCACATTTAAACCAATTGCATAAGATTTTTGCTTAAAGTACAGGCCTTAAATATCCAGTGTTCATTTTTAAAATACAACATGCTTTTATTTTATAATGCTAATTCAGAATCATATATGATTTTAGATTAACTGACATATTTTAACTATTGAAATAAATGGTGAAGAAGACATAATAAGGCTTACACATAGATTCATTCTTTTAAAAAGATGAGTAAATATACACACATAAATATGGTACCCTGTAGGAAATCATAGGTTATTACTAATGTAATAAGGTTGAATAGCTAATATAAAATGTATTTAATTTTGACTAGACTTCTTAGAGAACATTATTAGAGCTATATAGTGCACATATTAAGTGCACCATTTTAAAAAAATGCCTCAGTATATCATATAATAGAAAAGTAAATAATATCATCTCAACAACAAACAACAAATTCATTATAGAAAACATACAGTGATATCAGGTACCATATAAGGGAAACATTTCATGTATGTTTTCAAGACAAAAACCTATCAAATATAGTTTTAAGAGCTAACTGAGCTATAGGCCAAGCACAAAACATGGAAGCTAAGGGTTCTTTACATATCACTGAAAGTACAGGTCAGACATGATATGTAAAGTGATCAATTAAATACACTACAACGATGAAAACAATAATTAATAATAATGATAAGTGATGATAATGAACGATATAATGTTATTTATATTATTTGACCCATTCTTAGAACAGATTTAAGTTTTCTCTGTGATTGAGCTGCTCATATCACCCAGTTCTGGATGAAATATCAGGTATGGTACACAAATGTCTATTCATCTTTACATGTGAATTATATTTTAGACCTATTTTAAAATGGGTGGAGGCAGAGAACCACAAAAAGGCATTATGCAGATGAGAGTTTAAATTTGAAGTCTACTTCTCAGAGACCAGGGAAGCCTACAGAATAGCGGGAGGAAAGACTGTAGTTGTTAGGGGTGATCGATAACACCGGAAGATGTCCAACTGAATCAACTAAGCAGGCCCCATATGGGCTCACAAAGACTAAATGGCAAGCATAAGACCTGTATGAGTCTGCACCCAGTCCTCTATACATGCTATGACTGCTAGTTTTGTGTTTTGGGGGACTCCTAAAAGTTGGAACAGATATACCTCTGACTCTTTTGCCTGTTCTTTAGACAATTTTACTCCTATTTTTCTGCCTGTCAAGCCTTGGTATTGAAGCCTTTTGCCTTCTCTAATTGTATTTTTTGTTTGTTTGTTTGTTTGTTTGTTTTTCGAAACAGGGTTTCTCTGTGGTTTTGGAGCCCGTCCTGGAACTAGCTCTTGTAGACCAGGCTGGTCTCGAACTCACAGAGATCCGCCTGCCTCTGCCTCCCAAGTGCTGGGATTAAAGTCGTGCGCCACCACCGCCCAGCTTGCCTTCTCTAATTGTATCTCATTTTGTGCTATTTTGCTTTTGTCTATTGTAGGCCTCTTCTTTTCTAAAGAGGAAATGGATGGAGTGGAGGGTGAATATGGGAGAGGCTCCTAGGTGTCATAGCTGAATGGGTAATACATGTTGGACAAAACTTTTTATTTATAATTTATTTTTTCACATACTTAAATTATAACTTACCATATATACAACAAATTGGGAGTTCTTAGAAGACATGAAACTAAAGAGAGCTATTTGAATTAGTCTAGAAAAGACTAAGGAGTCCAAATGTATTCTGTCCCTAAAACTCCTGACTCTCACTGTTTTTGAAATAGATTAACAATGGATTAAATAAAATATTCCATGTTGCTATCAGCATGGCTATTCATATGAAGTAATTCATAAAAAGTAAGATAACATGTTTTTTTATAAAAGGCAGAAAAATGAATCATCACTAATCTTCTTTAGCACAAAGAGTAACAAAAATACAAAGAAATGTAAATTCAACATATACATACACATGAGCCAAAAAAGAAAAAACCCAAAATTTAAAAGAGAGTTTTATAGAAATCTTATTTTTACTTTTGTAAAAGTTCTTTGTGTTTGAAATACTGAATACTAAAATTCCATGCACTGCAGTGAACATTGTTCATTATATAATAAAGTTGCAGATATTCTTTCAAAAAGACATACTAATGGGTAATAAAAGACATATTGTTTTAATCAAATTCTTTCAACTATTGAGATGTATCAATTTAACACAGGCTTATATATTGGATATTTTTAGTATAAAGCATAGCGTGTCTTAGACTTTATAGAATATAAGTTCAAACTGTCATAGATGACACATTTTCAAGTAATATTCCTCACTATTTCAGTAGTACAAAAATGTTCAGTAAAGAAGGAGGATCCTGAAAGAAATGTATACCCATATTCTAGTGTTGTGATAACCATAAGCAGATTCTATTGTCTCTCACAGTTAATCCTTTTACTATACAAAATAACACAGGGCACTTGTTTCCGGAATACAGGAGTTATTTCTGGTGTATTTTGCAACTTCAGAAAAGGCATAGGTAACCACTGAACATGTTGGAAAACTCTTAGGGTCTTAAAGCAGCTACTTTGACAACTGAAACCCCCATAATAACCTTGTAAATAAGAATGCGATCACAGTTGATGTGATCACAGTGATCACACTGCTGTATCCTTTAGCAGTAAGAAGAGGCAAGGCAGTTTTATTAGAAAAACTGCTCAGAACAAGAGCAATGGCTCAGTGATTACAAGTTCTTGTCCCTCAGTATGGATACTCTGAGCTTTCTCCTTTGAACCCATGGTGGTAGAAGAAAATGGCTTGGGAAAAAAAGACCTTTTACCTCCCCCAGACTCACTGGTGTGCTCAACCACATGGACTTGTGTGTATGAACACTCAGCAAAGTTTTCAAAAGAAAATATGCTCAGTGTAATATCATGGCAGGCATACAATGTTTTTCCAGTGTCTTCATATTGAAGATAAACAGATGTATGTCCAAAACATAAATATTTAATGTGAAATTTTCCAGGCATTTAAGGTCTATATATTTTTAACAAACCCTCTTTCTGTGTTTTCTTCTTGATCCCTCTTGAAGTGAAGACCATTATACTGGGAATCTCCATTACTCTACAGGATGGGGGCCTTTGACCCTAAGAGGATCTCATAAATTAGGTTTCCAAATTTATTTTGGCTGTTTTCCTCCCTGTGATATTTGACAATCTGGAGAGGCATTTGCTCCAGGAAATTTGTCAGTGTTGACAATGTTGTTTACATGTTTTAAGTAACTATTTTCCTACCAAAGAAACGGCTTCACTCATTTCCACATATAAAACTCATAAAAAATTGAAAGGCTTCAATAAGTTTAAATCATTCTGTATTGCTCATGGAGATTTAAATTTCAGTGCTAATTTTTTATTAGCACTTTAATTTAGAAGGCACCAGGTTTCTACAAGATTTAAAATTATTGGAGCATTTCAAAATTTTATAAGCTTTCCAGTAAGGTTGGGGCTGTGATTCTGTGCTTGTAAAGTAAAGTGCAATTTAAAGTTAATTTAAATAATTTAACTGCTGCAGACTTTTCTAGGGGAATTGTTTGCCTTGCAAACTGGAATTCAGGATAGACAATTAGAATCATGTTACAAAGAGGAATCATTTTTCTAGTAACAAAGTAGTACCCCTAGCTTGTCTTAAAATTCAGCTTTTTGCTGTTTTCAGCAACTTCACTTAACCTATTACATTATTTTTAATTGATAATTATCAAAGAATTTCTTTGATCGATGTTTTTAAATGACTATCATAAATCTATGTTGGTAGGTGCCTGTTCTAAATGTGCTACCATATGGTTTTTCAATATTTTATATGTTAATATACTGTAATAGAGTTAATTCCCTACAAACCATATTCTTAAACTGAAAATGCCATAAACATAGTTTTAACAGACTATCTGGGAGACGCAAATGCAGTTTTAACTACTCTGAGATATAATACTGAACATCATAGACTACCAAAATAGAGACTAGAGTTGGTAGATTATTGAGTGCATATGCATATAATCCCATGGTTGACTGAAAGCTGGTCTATATTGATGCCACCCAGTGTGGAAACACGTTACACTTTTCATAGCCCTGAGAGAGACTGAAGTTAAATATTGAAAAATGACTTCGAATGAATGTGTATTTCTTTCACATCCACTTTAAGTTCAAAATCATAGGTCAGTCTAGGATAAATCAAAGATAAACTGCATGTCAACAGTTGGGATGATAATCTTGGAAATATATCTTAAAGGGTGATAAAAAGCTATTAATAATATGAAGCAATAAAAATATCAGTATTCAATAAGGCTTATATTAACAGTTATGTGTAAGAGAATATGTTCAAATTATATGAAAATGTCTTCATTTGAAAATTTATGTGTATTAAAACAGATTGTTAATCACATGGAAAATAAATTATTCATATATTTTAGAGAAATTGTTGAACTGGTCATGGACAAAACAGGAAAATCAATAAATATAATTACATATCACACTAATATATTGATAATTATCTAGACAAATAAGCAGAAATTTTTCTCCATTGATGTAAAATAATGAAATAAATAATTTTTCCACTTTTCAAATGGTTTTGGACAGTGTATTTTATGATAGGAAATGTAGCTAAAGAATGCCTAATTCAGCCAGGCAATGGTGGCGCACTCCTTTAATCCCAGCACTCAGGCAGAGGCAGGCAGATCTCTGTGAGTTCGAGACCAGCCTGGTCTACAGAGCTAGTTCCAGGACAGGCTCCAAAGCCACTGAGAAACCCTGTCTCGAAAAACAAACAAACAAACAAACAAAAGAATGCCTAATTCCATCATGACAAAAATCATTTAAACAAAAGAATAGAAAATGTCCTAATGTGCATCTTCCAGTAGTTAAAGTGCCTTGCACAATGCATGTTTCTTTCAGAGAGGATGCTAAAACTGTCTGCAAAATATCTATACTCTCCATTCCATTATTCTACAGTTTCAAAGTGTCACTTACTCTTCCTTCTGAATCAAGCATTTTAAAGGGCCTGAACCTGGATACAAAAAAAAAAAAAAAAAAAAAAAAGAAAGAAAGAAAAGAAACAAAACAAAAAACAGAAGTAGACAAGCACTTTCAAGAGGAAAGCCAAGGAAGCTGTGCTTATGCACAATCCCTAAAACAGAGAGAAGCTAAATGAAAGGGTGCATTTCATATGTTCATTTAACTTAGGAAATAGGGATTCTCACTTTAACATTTTCCAAATCTAATGATCCAGCCAAGAAAATTCCCACCCAAGTATTCCCAGTTGCTTGGGTTTTAGTTAATGCCAGAGGAAGTCAAGTTGACAACGAAGAGTAGCCACCACAGACATGTACTAATCCCAAACCAGAATTCAACTGAATATCAGCCGCACCACACATTCTTCTAGAAAATAGGAATCTAGATAAGACTGTATTGCTGGACTAAATCACCAACACATTTTATGAACATTTTAGGTGTGGTTGCTGTTCATTTTGGTTGTTTCCCTTACTTTCTTTTTCTTATACAAAATTTGTCCCATGCACCCACAATGTGATTGGTGCTGACAAGCCTGCTACAGGACTTCTGGTGAATAGAGTGTAGACAAGATTGAAAAATCCTTATCAGAACAAGCAAAAGAAACAAAATACACAGTGCAAAAATACTTCTTTTTCTAAGATGTGATATTCTATATCACTATTGTACTATTCCATTCAGTAGGAGTGACTATGATAACTCCGTGGCTGTGCCCAACATCACCAGAAACGCATTATTCCAATGTATGAATGCCAGTCTCACCATCATTGTGGGCTATTTCTAAGTTGTTTAATAAGAATCTATGTTCTACTTAGATTAGAAAATATAAGCCTAAAAGCAATTCAGGGTCAAATGATAATCATTAATTTTTCTTTATTAGACTAAATAAATAATATGACTGTAGTAAAGTTATCAGATTTTAAATGGAATGAAACATAGAAATATACACCTGCTGACCTGATCTATTTTCCAAAGAACATTTTAAAATTTTAAAAGTCTTCTTTGATAACTCTATGATAAATGCACTTTTCTTTCAATCATTTATGAGCACTGTATACTTCATAAATAAAACAAGCCTTTTTAATTATTTTCCTTTTATTATTATTATTACAAATTTTCACCTCCTCACCTCCTCCCATTTCCCCCCCTTCCCCCTCTCCCCCTCCTTCTCCAGTCCAAAGAGCAGTCAGGGTTCCCTGCCCTGTGGGAAGTCCAACGTCCTCCCCCCTCCATCCAGGTCTAGGAAATTGAGGATCCAAACAGACTTGGTTCTCACAAAGCCAGTACATGGAGTAGAATCAAAACCCAGTGCCATTGTCCTTGGCTTCTCAGTCAGCCCTCCATGTCAGCCACATTCAGATATGCGGTTTGATCACATGCTCCATCTCTAGAGGGGTTCCTAGGTATCCAAGGAGATGTTCCCAGCTTGCTCCTTAAGCAGCTGAGGAGAAGGCGTCTGAACTATAGCCACTCTGATGAACATCCTGCATATCACCATAGAACCTTCATCTGGCGATGGATGGAGATAGTCAGAGACCCACACTGGAGCACCGGACTGAGCTCCCAAGGTCCAAATGAGAAGCAGAAGGAGAGAGAACATGAGCAAGGAAGTCAGGGCCTCGAGGGGTGCTCCCATACACTGTGATGGTGAGGCCGATCTAATGGGAACTTACCAAGGCCAGCTGGACTAAAACAAGCTTTTTTAAAACTAATTTTTGAAGCAATTAATCTGAATTGGAAACTAGTCACAGAACTATGCATAAAATAAATGGTTAGAAAATTGATACTTACTGTACAATGAAACATTAAGATAATATGTTTTCCCCCTAAGATGAATAGTATATCTCTTAAGTTGATATCAAATTTCTCATATATAACAAATATGGAAGATAAATATTTATTATTTTAGGCTGTCACTTTTTTTGTAACTTCTTATGAAGAAATACAAACTCCAAGTCAAGATCAATATTGTAATCTTTCACAGGAGCCTGACTTATCAAAAAATACTTATCTTTATTTTGATAAAAGTTCATGCTACCAGAAACAATAGAGGAGAAGTATATAGGAGCAAAATAATATACTAAAAATACAAATATTATATGTAGCATATATCAAGACTCTGAAGACCTTCTGTTTTAACATGATAGCTGTAGAAAACCATCAAATGTTATGTGCTTCAATATAAGATTATAACAAAAGTTTTCTTCATTTTTCTGTGTTTTGTGATAGAGATTATGTGACTATTGCTGATATTAAAATTATTATGGGGGTGAGATGGGTCATGAAACTTTCATCTTCCTGTCTCCACCCAGTAACTTCTGGGATTATAAGTGGGGATCATTATAGCAATCTTTATTCTAGAAATATTTATAAATTCATTACATAACAATAGAAGTAAAACACAATTAAAATATTAATATAATATTTATCTCAATAAAATGACATAGCGTTTCCTTATTGTATTACTCATTATATTTTAATAATTTATTTAGCACCTGCTTAGAGTTTAAAATACACAATACTATTGTCATCCTTCAAATTTTTATTAATTAACTCTATGATGTATGTATATTCATAAATACATTTTTCAAAACTCTTGCATCCATTTTGCCTATACATATATATTTATTAGTATACATCAAATATATACTAATAACAACCAGTAGTTTAATATTACAGTATCAGTTTGTATCTAATGTTTCTCTCAGTAAAACTGAAAAAGTAATAAATAAATATTTATAATATTTACTGTAGTATTACTTATTTTTATGGTTTTCTTTATGTATTTAATGGACTCAACCATCTGTCATCATTTTTTCATTCCATATGACTGTCTATCACCCACTTCCTTCATGTTATCCATAGAAAATATATTCCATTTATAGAAGCTGCCAGTTCAACAATATTATTATTTTTAAATTGAATTTTTATATAACTTAACAGAAAAAGGATATATATCTACAATTATATAAACTTTACTAGTATCTTTTTTTCATGCGAATTTTAAAGCTCTGTAAGTTTGACCTTTTCTTCCAGAGAACTTTGATTATTATCTACTTAAGGCAATTTTGTCAGTAAAAGTCATCTCAGTCTTTATTGATATAGGATTATGATCATTTTACCTTTGAGTTTAGGGTATCACATGATAACGATTTCTGCTTGGATATCTTTTGCTTTCTTTCAAAGGTGCTTGGGGAAACTCATGATGCTGCTGCTATCTGTGTCTACTTTAATGTTTTATACCAGCAATTAATCTTATTGAATAGTGTTTGTAGCAGCTTTCTTCTTTTTCTATATTCTGTATTTTCTTTATATCATTTTCTTACAAAACGCTGAGTATGCTACTGCATAGAGATACAAAATCTGCTTATACTCATGTTACTTATGTTTGTCCATTATTTATATTTATAATGCTATTTTAATTAAATTTGGAAAGTATTAAATACTCACATTTTCTATTTCTTTTCAGCTCATCTTTCTTCTTCTTTGTCACTCTTGTTACACCTATAATTGAGAAACTGAATTATGTATTGCTGGACTTAAAAATCTGAATCTCTCCAATCAGTTGAACAAGGTTAGCCAATAACAATAAAAGCCCCAGTGGCTAACATTCTGTTTGCTGGAGTTGGACTTTGTTTGTTGCTTTGAAGAAGAACCTAGGTTTCACATCTGTAACTGTGAGGTAAACACCATGTTTTGTTTGTGGTTATGAGAAGAGGCTATGCATTGTATTTGTGGTTTAAGGTGGAGTCTGCACACTATTTGTGACTGAGAGGAAGACTTGAACATTATTTCTGTGGCTGTGAAGTGGTGCTGTGCACTGCATTTGCAGCCATGTGGCAAGAGCTCATAACTAACCATACCTGGATATCACTCTCTAAAACTAACCTGGAGTTTTAAGGCTGTCAGCAGTTTTTGTTGTTATTACAAAAAATAAATCCTGACCTTTGATTAGATACTAGAAAATATGCCCTTTATTTGGCAAAATTAACATAATGAGGAATAAGGGAGAGGGAGCTATTGACACATTTTCCAATTAAGTACTATGTATTTTAACTAACATTTTCAAGTTTGAGCACATTTTCTCTGGTGGGTATTTAGTACTTTGTTCTGTTCTTGAGAGACAATTTCCAAATGTTATAGACTAAGGATTGCTGTTTGGTTTTGTTTTCTTTATTAAAACAGGGTTTGACTACGTATTTCTGGCTCTGCTAGAACTTGCTATATAGACTGGGCTGCCCCAAACTCATAGAGATCTGCCTGCTTCTGATTTCAAAGTATTTGGATTAAAGGTGTGTGCCACCATGTCAGGCTAAAGATGGGCTTATAAAATATATTTCTTACTAGTTAATAGTTCTTTTATTGGGAAAGAAGACTGTACAGTTCTTTAGATTGCCACTGTGTACATTATTATTTCCTATCACACTCGTTCTTCTTATTCCTTAACATATCTCAGTTTGTTGAGATGAAAAATAACATAGGCAGCACCAGTACTAAAATATTTAACTTACGTTTATTGTTTCAGGATGTTCAGGTTCCAAGCCTACTCTGTTGTTTTTAGAACTATACCCTTTCTAAGAGACATGCCTCTTTTATTCTGCAGAATTTTTCTAGGCACATGGTAATTTGGGAGTGTTTCAATATACACTAATATTTTATACCTGCTCAAAATGTGACTGACTGCTATATGCATAGATCAGTGACTTGCTTAGTCGTCATCAGAAAAGCTTCTTCCTGAAGCTGATGGAAATAAATACAGAGACCCACAGCTGGATAATTTTAAGAGAGTGAGACCTCTTGGGGCGCTAAACCTCAAATAGTCTGTCTCCAGCAAATCCCTCATCTCCGGCCCCAGAGAACCACTCAAAAGGGGAAGCAGAAACAGTGTAATAGCCAGAAGGAATGGAGGAAAGCAATAAACCAAGACTGGGACTCTAAACAAACATGATTAATGAACATATGAACTCTCAGAGACTGAGGCAGTATGCACAGTGCCTGCATAGGTCTGCACTAGACGGGGTCTCTGAGCTGAAAGTAATGGATAGGGGACCCCTCCATTCATTCCTAACACTGAAACTATCTCAGTTGATAGCCATTTGCAAATGAAAATTCAGATTTTATCCTAGGAAATCTCACTGAGGAAACAAATTAATCTTTTCATGTGGCCTAAGAACTTGCCAGTCTTTTTGCCTTTTTTACTTTAAAATTCTACTCATTTTACAAGCTAACTTACTCTTAAGTGTAGACTGCATGCCCAGCACGAGATGGACATCAGAAGATGAACTTGATGGCATCTTTGGGAGTTTCTTGTCTCAACGTCCTGTCAAAGCTTTTAGTTTTAAATTTTACCTTATTTTTTTATTTTTACTTTTTTTCATACACACACACACATTTTTCTCTCTTTATACTACAATATTTGCATATATATTATGGTTTCTAGTTTAGTGTTATGAGATTCCTGAGTGTATGAAAAAGTGAGTCTCTACATCTCTATCTATGTCATTTATCCTTTCCTAGTAAGAAAAAGGAAAAAAAGAAAATGGAATCTACCTTCAATGCAAATTAGAGAAGAAATTCATAAAAACCTGGGAGATATTTTTGCACTGTCTTATAGCTTGGTAATTATTCATTTATGTCAATATTTTCTGAACTTAATTTGGATATTTGTATCACAACAATGTTGCAAAAACTCACCTTCTCTTTGTAAATGTGAAGAAGAAAGTATTTGACCAAGCGGTTTACCAATCAAAATGGTGAGGCTTATTGCCAGTGTATAAGAAATATCTTGTTTAATTATTCTTTACCCTGCTAAATTATGTACCCTTTAATTGATAAAAAGAATTAGATCCATTAATTAACTGTGTTCCCCTTAATAGCTTTTAATTTAGCTGCTCAAAGACCTGCTGAGTTTTAATATTATCAGTTAAATGGTGTTTGCTGAGCTTTTCGCAAAGATGCTGCTTCTCTACTTCATTCACTAGAATAGGATTTTTCCTCCTACTTAAATGTTGGAAAAGTTTAGAAATGCAAATTTTGTTGAGTTTCTTTGGCAACTTTTGTAAGGAATTTATTTCCTTAACTCTTTTTAAAAAACTTTTTAAAAAAATGTTGTCAGGAAACTTTCATTGTTGCCTTTAGCTTCTACTGGTCACCCTGGGAGTCCTGAATTCTAAAGTAAATCACTAACTATTCTATCTTTTGTGAATAGTGAATTTAAGGCATAAAACAACGGCTTTTGGTAAATTGCAAAGGGGAAACGCTTTAAAACATTCTAGGTTAAAATATGAAATAATGCATGAAATTAAAAGTCTGAAATTATAGTTATTACCCATTTATATCAAATAATATTCTGATTAATTTAAAGATATATTATTCAGTTGTGCTACTATAACTTCTAAGATACAATCAGAAAATGAAAACACAAGTATGCATCAGTATAGGAATTGCAAAGTCTGCACTTTATAAATTATTTTGTTAGCCTGAATTTTCTGGTGATAAATCATGTTTAAGAAATATTGAAGAGTTGATTATCTAGAGCAAAATTATATTTAATAATATTTATAATACAAGTTAAAGTTTTTCAGAAGTTTATATACAATATAATGTTTTATGTTTATACTTAATTTTGTGTAATTTATAATTAAACACACAGTTTCTGGTACACATATGAGCAATAAATGTCATTCTTTGATTAAAATCAAATAAACATGACTAGAACATTTTCTGACAATAATTATGCTAAATATTTATAGAAAGAATTATAGATGCTTAAATATATTAAATAATATAAAGAAGCCTTTTGTGTAAGTAGATAATATTCAATCATCTATTACACAATCCAACTGCCATGCATTTTTATAGGTAAAATTTTATTATCTTGTTCTATCTGTCCACTGAATCTTATGCTAGGCTAGAGTGAGGCTTAACTTTTATATCAGAATTGGCTAGGAAAAGGTCCCCTACTAAGTTCTTGTGTTAGAGTTTTTCTGTGATTTCTACATTCCTGAGCAAAGAGCCTAGTTGTTTGCTGGATATTGCAGAGTCTTGTCTTCTGTTTCTAGTCATATAATCTTCCCGTAGGTTACTTATCATACAGTAGCTCACTTAAAGGCAGTGAGAGCCTGACGGTGGTGGCACACGCCTTTTTTCAAAGCACTCAGGAGACAGAGGCCAATCTCTCTGAGTTTGAGGCCAGCCTGATCTACAGAGGGAGTTTCAGATTACCCTCCAAAGGTGCAGGGAAACATTGTCTCAGAAAACCAAACCAAAACAGAAAAAGCTGTAAGAAATAGTGTTAAGGAATGGGAAGAGGGAGTAAAAGAAAAGAAAGAAAACACTTAGGGAATAATAAAATATTAAATGATTGTTTTTCTTTAAAAAATATATTTCAGTTGGTTGTAATGAAGAAATCACATCATGCAGTGACTAATTTAATGGACTCTGCAATCCGATTACAGGACCTTTAACTCTGCATTGTAACGATAGTTTTGTCTCTGTGGGGGAAATAACAGCAGTATTAGCAATAATAAGAACAGTAATTTGTGTGAATTTTTCTTCTATAATTAATATGTTAATTATAAATAGATTTTTTTCTCTCATACAATACACCCTGATTACAATTTCCTCTCCCTTCACCCATCACAATTCACTCTACCATCCACCTCTGCCTATTTCCCTTCAGGAAAGAGCAAGCCTCCAAGAGACAAAAGTCAAGAGAGACAATGTTCTTTAGGATTGCCTCACTACACATGCTGATTTTTAAGGGAGTCCTGTAATAGCCAGAATGACCATTCTATAAATCTCAAATTATTATAACCCGTTCTGTCCTTACATCTTATTCTTAGAAGTTCATTTCCTCACCAACTCAGGGACAGCTCATTCAGAGACAATTTCTAATTCAGTAAGGATCAACCTAAAATTCTAGATATCCCAATGAGAGTCCTCGGATATTTCTATAAAATGGATGGGAGTGTGTAGTGCCATAGGCTTGCTGCTTGATGTGCACAAAGTAAAATAAATACAGATTTTAAAAAAATGATTGAAAATTTCTACCTTCAGTAGAAAACACCAGTAGGAAAGTTTAAGCTATTTCTAAAGCAATGTTCTCATGGAACATAGGAAGCAGGGAGATTATATCGGAGAAGTCTATACATACTCTTAAAGGTATTCTCAGTTTAATTCATCCTTTTCTGAGCATTTTCAGTTTAATGCACAAAGCACATATTTCAAGTTTAAAGATTAATGGATGGACAGAAATTTCTATGGGAATGCTCACCTTGCACCAGCAGGTTGTACATTGTGAAAGCAAAGTAAGAAATAAATAGCCAACACCTAAGCTTCTTGATTTAGTGGCTAAGGAAAAAAAGAAAGAAAGAAAGATACCATGTCACGTGACGAAAGTAAATTGGGATTTTGTTAAAACATTTCATTTTATACAGCATCAGACTGCTGTTGTATTTATCTATGTATTAATTATCTTTTCCCTCAATGTATCAGACCATTGGTAATAAATTTAGTGCAGCAGTAATTAAAGACACAGTCCAATTACTATAGCAAAAACAAACTGTTTATTTCCGGGAGTAGAGGAATAGCTTGGTCTTTGGCCAAATATGATAAGTCTATGGATTTCTGAGTGAACTTGGGTTGCTGTCATTTCTTATTTTTTTTCTCTTTGTTTAAGATTTTGAATTCTTTATGTCTGGGGCTTTACTATTACTTCTGAATAAAAAAGCATAAGGAAAGTATTTGGTGATTTTTTTTTTGCTGACATCAACTTTTTAAAAAAAATTGTTTTTTATTGAGCTATATATTTTTCTGCACTGCCCTTCCTTCCTCTTCCCTCCACTTCTCCCCTTTTCCACAATCCTCATGCTCCCAATTTACTTAGGAGATCTTTTTCTTTTTCTACTTCCCTTGTATATTAAATCCATATATGTCTCTCTTAGGGTTCTCTTTGTTGCTTAGGTTCTCTGGGATTGTGAATTGCAGGCTGGTTTTTTGTTGCTTTATGTATAATAGCCACTTCTGAATGAGTACTTATTATATTTGTCTTTCTAGGTCTGGGTTACTTCACTCAATATGATATTTTTCTAGAGCCATCCATTTGCCCACAAATCTCAGGATGTCATTATTTTTTTCTGCTTTGTAGTACTCCATTGTATAAATGTACCACATTTTCCTTTGTATTCTTCAGTCAAGGGGAATTTTCCAGGTTCAGTCAAAGGTCTTTTCCAGGTTCTGGCTATGACAAATGATGCTGCTATGAACATAGTTGGTCACATTTCCTTGTGGTATGATTGAGAGTCTTTTGGGTATATACCCAAAATTGGTATTTCTGGGTCTTAAGGTAAGTTGTTTCCTAATTTTCTGAGAAATCACCATACTGATTTCAAAAGCAGCTGAACCAGTTTGCACTCCCACCCAGCAATGGAGGAGTGTTCCCTTTACCCTACATCCTCTCCAGCATAAGTTGTCATCAGTGTTTTTGATTTTGGCCATTCTTACAGATGTAAGATAGAATCTCAGGGTTGCTTTGATTTGCATTTCTCTGCTGGGTTACTGAAGATCTCTTCCCTTTAATTAGGGTGCAGTTTTGCTTTGTTGACCATGTTCTTAAAGAATCTTCTCAGTTTCAGGAGATCTCATTTATTTATAGTTGATCTCAGTGTCTATGATACTGGGGTTTTATTTATTAAGTGGTATCCTGTGCCAAATCATTCAAGTACACTTCCCATTTTCTCTTAGATAAGGTTCACTGTGGTTGGTTTTATGTTGAAGTCTGATTCATTTGGAGTCGAATTTTGTGCATGGCGATAGATATAGATCAATTTTCATTCTTTTACATGTTGATATATAATTATTCCAGCAACCCTTCTCTTGGGCCTAGTCCTGCAGATTTCTCTGGCTTGGGCGTGCTTCCTTGATGGTCACTCCCTCATACCTCCTCCTGTGGAGCTCCGAACACTGACATCAACCTTTGTGGAGGTATCAATGACAGAATTTCTGATATGTGCTGGAATTGTCTGAGGAAAAGGAGTCCAGGTTCATGTAGCAAGCTATTTCCCAACTGCTTTGGGCCATCACCCTTTGCTCCTGCTGCCAGGTGAAGATGATCAAGTTGGGCCTGAAGATAATGGGACACAGCTTTGTTACAACTTGCCTGAAGTGTTTTAGCCATGGCTCAGCAGCTTTTCTAGGATGTTTTGTATAGATTAACTCCTGGGAAAGCTTAACCACTTGAATACTGTCATTCCTTAAAAAAAAGTTTCTAATAGTTTTGAAATTTTACTATAATTGCATTTCCCCTTCCTTTTCCTTCTTTCAAACCTCCTTACTTTTTCAAATTCATCACCTCTCTTTTGCCCAAAAAACTTTTGTTCTCTCTCTCTCTCTCTCTCTCTCTCTCTCTCTCTCTCTCTCTCTCTCTCTCTCTCTCTCACACACACACACACACACACACACACACATGTATGTAAAAATACAACTTGCTCAGTCTGTATAATGTTACCTGTATGTATTTCTTCAAGACTAAAAATTAATTTTTATATGGAGTTAATTCCTTGTATAAGAAAATGATTTTACATAATGGGCACTTAGATCCTCATGTGTTTAATTTCCATCAACTTCCTATAGACTTAGGTGATTTAATGTACTCATAAAGAAATTTAGGATCTACAAATGAGAGTGACATTCATTATTTGACTTCAATCTGACTTATTTTTCTTGATATTTGATCTTCAGGTAGATTATGCCTCTCCAAGATGCTGTCTTTATTTATATTAAATCCTCATGTAAATAATGTTTCCCCAAGAATATATGATATTGTCTTGGCTAAGTAAGCATAATTTAGAATATTCATATTATTGTTACTGAGCAATTTAAGCATTCATGTTAAGAAAGATATGGTATCTATAAGTCACACCCCAAACATGATCAAAATAATGATGATCTTTCTCCCAATAGTATCATGGGTTCTTTAAATGCTGTGGTCTGTTGTTTTTAAGATAAAGTCAAAAACTCAAATTCTAAAGTAAAAACACTGACTTTATTATAGAAGCTGAATCCTCTTAAATGATAAAAAGATGGACATAATAAAGAGTACATCAATTATCACCTACAAGTCTCATCCTGAACATTTCTCTAGTTTTGCTTTTATAAGTGGAGTGAGATTGCATTAATCTATTGGCTACTGAATTAACCAAAATGTTTTTAGCCAGTATCAACTAAAATTCTTATTATACTGAGAAAGTAATGATGTGGGAGTGTCATATATCAATCTGTTGATTTCATTGGTTAAAATAAAGAAACTGCCTGAGCTCATTGTTAGGCCAACCCTTACGTGGGTGGAGTAAACAGAACAGGATTCTGGGAGAAGGAAGCTGAGTCAGAAGGAGCCGCCATGATGCCCGCATTCCAGACAGACACAGGCTAGAATCTCCCCGGTAAGCACACCTTGGGGTGCTACACAGATTATCAGAAATGGGTTAGGTCGATATGTAAGAGCTAGCCAATAATGGGCCAGGCAGTGATTAAAGGTATACAGTTTCCGTGTAATTATTTCGGGGCTTAAGCTGGGCCATGCGGGCGGGCGGCCGGGTACAGGGGCACAGCCACGCTGCTTCCTATTTCAACAAAGTAAATTCTTTGTTTTTCCTTTTATTAAAAATGATTTTTCTACATATATATATCATGATTAGTATTTCCTGTCTCTACTCTTCCCAATTTCCTCTCACCATCCTTCCCATATGAATTCACCTATTTCTACCTCTCAGTAGAAAATAACTGGGATTCTAAGGACAATGTGACATAAAATATTAAATAACCAAAATAACATGCCAGAAAAGAAGAACAAACAAGAAAACTAAAAAAAAAAAAAAAAAAAGTGTCCAAGAAAAAGCAAAAGAAACAAATAGTGTTTCAGAGACTTACAGGTTCTTACACTCAGGAATCTCATAAAAACCCTAAACTGGAGACATGATATATATCCAAAGGACCTGTAGGAATAGAGGAATAATATAGACATATATGTATATATATATATATATATGATGAATATACTAAATTAAATGAAAATAAAACTACAAAATAATGAGATACAGCCAGGCATGACATTATGAGAAAAAGAACCTTCAAATATCCAGATGAGTTCATTTTCTGTTAGCCATCTTCTATTGGACATGTGCATATGCTTAAGAGTAGTTAGGCTCCTCAGTGAGACTTCCTTAAATAAAACTAAATTTTCATTCGCTAGTAATTAAGAATTGGACATAACTTCTTAGTTAGCACAGGAGACATGTGTCCTCTTTGAATTTAAGCTCTAAGGTTCCATCTGGTGCAGACTTGTGCTCTTGTCTCAATCTCTATGAGTTTGTTTGTTCATTTAGAGCATCTTGTTGTATTGGTGTCTTCCATCTCCTCTGGCTCTTATACACTTTCTGTTTTCTCTTCTGAGGAATTCCTTGACTCTTCTGGAGAGGTATTTGTTGGCATATCCTGTAAGGGACTGAGTGTTTTAAGGTTTCTCACTTTCTGCATATGTCTGGCTTTTTCTTTGTTCCTATATTTTTCAGTAGTAAGTTTCAAAAATGCTATTTGTGCAAGGTGTTTGAAGTCATTCTATTGCAACCTTCCTTTAGTAGAACAATAACATGTGCCCTCTGCTGGGTCCCTGGCATGTATATCTCCAGGTTCTTTGTCACTTACGGTTCCATCTCTTTGAGAGAGTCTTAATTCATATCAGATATGGGTTATTACTCTGATACTCTCTTTGCCATCATTGCCCTATCATATCTTGCAGGGAGGACACTATTGTCTATCCGATGGTATGTGGCTGGGTTGGTGATCCCATTTATCTTTTGGTATGTGCAGAGTATCATCCTGTACTAAAGATGCTAAAATATAGGGGTGGAAGTTATTTGTGGGAACCAGGTAGAATTTTCCATGTTCAATGACTTGTGTAGTTGTCGACTTCAAGAGAGAAGCCAATTTCCTCTTGTATCAAAGGAAACTTGCACTCACGTCAACAAGAAAATTCCTCTGAGGATCCTTTAGGCACATTGCTTGTTAATTCCTCCATTACTTTATAAATGAATAACATCTTATGTTCCACAGACTTCTACAGCTCCTTTCCTCCCTCAGAATGAATAATAAAGCCTTTCAAAATCACAGATTTGAAACAATTCTGATTAATTTGGACAGATGGCATTTTCCAGCAGTGATGCAGATGGGTGACCCTTCTGAGCATTCCCATCTGGAAATTACCTGCCCCCAAACAAAACTTACACTTGCAATAGTTTTTACAAGTAAGGAGATGTCTGCCAGGTAGATCCTAATCAAATTAGAGTAAAAGAGAAAGGCATTGTTGGTTTAGAAATTAATTCTAAAAGCATAACAGTAGTGTCTTCCAAATTCATGGAAGCAAGCTTGGCAAAAATTAAATGATACTCTTAGAAACCAAAATAAAAGTATGCTGGATGTTTCTTCTTTCTCTCCTCAACGAATCAAGGAATAAGTTGATGTGTAACCATATTCCATTTAACAAGTGTTTGCCTTAGGAAACATGTCTGTACTGATGCTAACCAATGTGATAAATTTAATATAAAGTAGTACTTTCACCCAGAGTTAAGAATAATTCTAATGAAGGTAGTTTGTCTCCATCTTTTTCCTCAGGCATGTTCCTAATGACCCAGATCTGGGATCTCAAGAGGAACTAATTTTATCACACTGACATTGTAGTAACCTTGCAGGCCATGGCAGCACTTTTGCAAATACTTGGCATTTCCAGGTTTCCCTTAAAGCGTTATGGTAGCCAGTAATGGCAAAGAGCTAGAGTAGTAATATAAACACATTTTCTGATATATAAACTAAAACTACTACTCTCTCCCTCTCTCTTTTTCTCTTACTGCTTGTCTGCAAGCTCTTTGTGAACAGTTATAATGGTGAGTTGTTACCAGCCACATCAGACTACTTGGACCATAAAGTATTAATACTCTTAAATGATAAACAGTAAGATGTATTTGCAACTAAAATTTATATTGTGAAATAAATAATAATAGGAGTGAATAGGGGTTGGATGGGGGGGAATGTGGAGGGAGTGGGAGGAGGGGAGGAGTGGGAATGGAAATGTCCTTTTCTACATAAAATAAAGGTCCCACCTACTTGTAGGTCCAAGAGTTTTGTTCTCTCCAGGTCATTGAAACAGGTTTGGCCACTAGCTGGACCTTGAATTTCAGGACTAGAGAAGTAGATATGTTTCTACCCCAAACAAAAGTCTAAGAATCCAAGCTGGGCGGTGGTGGCTCACGCCTTTAATCCCAGCACTCAGGAGGCAGAGACAGGCAGAGACAGGTGGATCTCTGTGAGTTCGAGGCCAGCAGGGTCTACAAGAGCTAGTGCCAGGACAGGCTCCAAAGCCACCGAGAAACCCTGTCTCGAAAAACCAAAAAAAAAAAAAAAAAAAAAAAGTCTAAGAATCCAACTAGGTACCTATTTCCTTAAGGAGATAAGAATTGATACCACCTAGGGAGTGGTTTACTTACAGAATGCTTTGATCTAGGGCATGAGATCAATTTTGCTTAAAAAATATTTTGATCTAGGGTATGAGATCAAATTCTAGCAACAGAATGTTTAACTAAGAATGTAACCCACAATCTTCAACTAGTCTGTTCACTTTTTTCTATTACGTTATTGCAGGGTTTTTTTTTGTTTTTGTTTTGTTTTTGTTTTTTTGTTTTGTTTTGTTTTGTTTTTGTCTTACTCCTACTTTTCGGGATCTGAAGCGTTCTATCTTATTATTTTCACTCACATCTTTGTCCTCTTTACTAAGTCTTCTTATCCCCATGCCTCTACCCTGTTAAGTGGTATTTTTGCCAAAGCTGGTCTCTGACAAATTATTAATAAATTGAACTCTGATAAATGTTATGAGGTTCACTTTACATTACTCCTAGAATGGGTCCCACTACCACTATCTCCCTCTCTTCATCATTAAGTGATCATTCTCATCTCATTTATTGATTAAATTTGCTCTGTGTTTATCTTTAATAATTATTACATTTTTTGAAACATTTGCTTTAAGAATTTTTCATGTTGTAGCATCAATATTTGTTTTGTACACCTACTTTGAACTTTTGTTGTGTAGGCTGATAATGAGTATCACATTGAATAACCCATAAGACTAGCCTATATCTACAACAAAGATTTTTTTTTTAACTAAGGTAATTAATATCTGAAGACATACTGTAAATGTGGCAATAGCTTTTCAAAATAGATATAAAGAAGCTCTAGGGAAAAACTTCCCGTCTTTCGACTAATTGATTTCATATCTACTTGCTGAGTTCATCTAATTTCTGGGTTATTTTACTATTCTGCTGCTGTCACCAACCTACTGGCATCATTTGCTGTCATCAGAACCTATCATCTTTGGCCTGCCAATCTAGAATGAAGGGCCATATCTCTCCAAGTAAACTCTAGGTATTCTGTTCCTCACTGTGACCTCTGAGGTATCCAATTGTTGCTGAGTTTCTATCCTTATAATTCTCAAATAGTCATATTGGCCTTATCGAAGCATATCCTGTAAGACAGTGTACTAAATTCCCTTTTTAATATACATATATATATATATTTGACACTGTTTCTTTAGATAACCATGAGAACTAGCCTTTATACCTGGAGTTGCCGAAAATATTCTTAGTAGTGTATTTGAAGTGATTAAAAATCCTTGATTTAGTTCTTAAAATAGAGTAGATGATACTTATTTTGGAAAAAGATATTCAATACTATTTACTGCACTTAGTTGCATTTCCACAAAAGGGTGGTTAAGAATTTTACAAATATGTAGCTGTAGATACACTCAAGTTTCTGTTCTGCTACAAAGACTCAGTTGGAAGATTTAGTGGATAAAATACAATATTTTGTTTTTAATTAGAAGTATTTTTTTCAGCTGGGCGGTGGTGGCGCATGCCTTTAATTCCAGCACTCGGGAGGCAGAGGCAGGTGGATCTCCGTGAGTTCGAGACCAGCCTGGTCTACAAGAGCTAGTTCCAGGATAGGCTCCAAAGCCACAGAGAAACCCTGTCTCGAAAAACCCAAAAAAAAAAAAAAAAGTATATTTTTCTTTCATGGAGTTTTTGGGTTTGATAGATTAATCGCAAATAAGACATCTAGAAAATATTCTTGGACTGTGATTTAAAAAAAAAGAATTCTCCTGTTGAGAAATCTCTGTTTAGTTCAGTACACCATTTTTTAATTGGGTTATTTAGAATTTCAAATGGTCAAAAGATATTTAAGGACATGTTAAAATCCTTAGCTATCAGGGAAATGCAAATCAAAACAACTTTGAGATACCATCTTACACCTGTCAGAATGGCTAAAATCAAAAACACTACTGATAGCTTATGCTGGAGAGGATGTGGAGTAAGGGGAACACTTCCATTGCTGGTGGGAATGCAGACTTGTCCAACCACTTTGGAAATCAGTGTGGTGGTTTTTCAGAAAATTGGGAGTCAACCTACCTCAGGATCCAGCAATACCACTTTTGGGAATATACCCCAAAGATGCCCAATCATACTACAAAAGCATTTGTTCAACTATGTTCATAGCAGCATTATTTGTAATAGCCAGAACCTGTAAACAACCTAGATGCTCCTCAGCAGAAGAATGGATGAAGCAAGTGTGGCACATCTACACATTAGAGTAACGCTTAGCGGTAAAAAATAATGATATCTTGAATTTTACATGCAAATGGATGGAATTAGAAAACACTATCCTGAGTGAGATAACCTAGACACAAAAATATGAATATGGTATGTACTCACTCATTAGTGGATAGTAGCCATAAACAAACGATATTAAGCCTAGAGAAGCTAAGTAATAAAGTGGACCCAAAGGAAAACATGTATAGTTCCACCTGGAAACTGGAAGCAGACAAGATCACCTGACAAAATTGGGAATCATGGGGGTGGAGGGTAGAACGAAGGGGAGAAGGTGAAGGAGTGGAGAATGGGTGGGTTGGGAGAGCTTGAGAGAATGGGATAGTTGAGATGGAGGAAGGGTAGACATGAGAGTGAAGAAAGAGATATCTTGATTGAGGGAGCCATTTTGGGGTTAGCGAGAAACCTGGCTCTAGAAAACTACCCAGGAATCCACAAGGTTGGCCCCAGCTAAGACCCTAAGCAAAAGAGGAGATTGTGTCTGAACTGACCTTGCCCCGTAGTCAGACTGATAATTATCTTAAATATCATCATAGGACCGTTATCCAACAACAGATGGAAACAGAGGCAGAGACCCACATTGGAGCACTGGACCGAGCTCCCAAGTTGAAGTCCAGTTGAAGAGCAGAAGGAGGGAGAAAATGAGCAAGAAAGTCAAGATCCTTAGGGTTTCACCCACTGAGACAATGTGACTGAGCTAATGGGAGCTCACCAACTCCTATTGGGCCGGGAATAAACGAGCATGGGATTAAATTAGCCCACTGAAAGTGGTTGGAAGTTGGGGCAGACTCTGTGGCCAATGACAATGGCACTGGAATTTGTCTCTACTATATATGGGCTTTTTGAGATCCCAATCTCTTTGGATATATACCTCTCCCAACCTGGATGTATTGGGGAGGGCCTTGGACTTTCCACAAGGCAGGGTGCCTTGCCTTCTCTTAATATTGAAGAGGGTGGGGGAGGGTATATGGAGAGGAAAGAAGGGAAATGGGAGGAGGGGAGAAAGTGGGAATTTGGATTGGTATTTTTAAAGTAATAACATAAAATGATAAATAAATAAATATTATTCTCCAGGTCATGTTTTGAATAAGAGACCAATATTTCTCAACATGGAGACCCAATGACCCTTTCACAAGGCTTACCTAAGACCACTGGGAAAAAAAAAAACAGATACAAACAATTCTATTAATAACAGCAGCAAAATTACAGTTATTAAGTAGCAACTAAAATAATTTTACTATTGTGGTCATTACAACATGGGAAAGTGGATTACACAGACAAAGGATGGATGAAAACCACTATTCTAGAGTTGTCTCATTTAAATTAACTGCTTTGATTATTTTTTAAAATGTAAACTATTATCATTAAGTTTGAAAAGTAATGTCCCCAATAATTCACTGTTAAATAATATACAAAGGAAACTTGAGGCATGTTAATATTTCAATATGCTTTAAAAAACAGTCAATATGGAACAATCTGTATAGATAATTAAAGTTGAAGAAAATAGAGCTGTGATGATTTATTCATTATTTCAGTAGTCTGTATTCTCTTAGGAAATTGCAGTGCTGTTGTACTTAATTATTTTAACGGTTTTACTATAGATGAATATAAACATTGAACATAACCGTATAACCAGAAAAGTGAAATAATTTATTTCAAATTATAATAGATATTAAAATCATTGACATTTCCTTTGTATTTTAGGTGCTTGAAGCTTACAATAAGCACATTATTTTGCATATTGTGAAAAAATTTGCATAAAATATATATGTCTTTTCCTATTAGAAAGACTTCGCAAGGAAAATTCGAGGAAAAACAACAGTTAGAAAGAACTATAACTTCTCAAATATAGACTAATATTTGTGGAGTTCAGTTGACACTGATAATGCATGAAATTTAAACAAAGATGCCATTTTATAAACAAAAACAGAAAAATTGGGAAAACAGTTTTAACAGTTCAGTTTATATATCTATATTACATATGAATATAACATTTAATACACATAGATGTATTGTGTAAACTTCAAATAATGATATCTAGATCATGAATTGTATACATATACATTACTATAAAAGGGATAGGTAAACAGTTAAAAAAGTGGGACATTAAAAATGTTATCCTAAGCATAAATATGATTGCAAGAATCTGTTGTCATTCATTCCAACACAGTTAAGTACTCTAATTTGATTCTACATTTGTTTAACATTGTTCAGTAATCCAATGTAATAGTAAAATTACTGCTTTATAATTTTGACTGTATATTGCTATTATTTTTAAAGTGTTATATTAATTTAAGGTAGGCATCTTATACACACCTTGTTACACTTTTGAAATGAGTATAGTCAGTTGTGCACTCAAATGGAAGAAACTATATGATCTGCATCTTCTTCCCTGGGACCAGAACAGCTGTGGTTAGATAGTGTCTCCCAGACTTAATAGGAAGCCAACATACATGAAAACCTACCAATAAATGCCTATGAAGACCTCCATGACCACACATGAATCAATGTACCAATGTGACAAGAAAAGATTTAACAAGGTCCCAACACATGATGAAGAAATACAAGCAATAATTGACTCCTGATGAGGAAGAATTGTATGTGTGTGTGGGTGAGTGGGTATGTGTGTGTGGTGGAGGAAGCTGTGTGTCTGTTAGTGTATGTGACAATAATAATTGTAGAAAGAGTCATAAGTTTTAAAAGACATGGGGAGACATTAATATTTGAATGAGAGAGTTAAAAACTATAAATATATCACTCATCTATGACATTTAAAAATTTAAAGCTATAATTAAAATATAAGAGGACAGTTTCTTCATATAAGCTGAAGTTTATAACTTTGGAAGTGATATTTCTAGACACTCTGTCCCAATTACTCTTGATTTTTCTTTAGCATTTACTTTCAATTGTGTAACGTCTCAGAACAGTGCATCATAGGTATTCCATAACTATTTATTAAATGAATGAAAAATGACATAGTGGTTCTTGATATATCAACCTGCATATTTTTGTGTACACAGTTCAGTCTTTCAATGTCAAGATCCAACAGTATAATTCTATCGCACAAATGTGTGAGCCCAGTATGAAAGTTTAAATTTAGAGCTACAATTACGAGTTATGCTTTAAAACTGATCAATACTGAAAAAATATGTATTTTACATTAATCATGACATTGAATACTCAAAATTCTCTTACCTATCCTTCTCTCATTGTCCTCCTTTGCCACTCCTCTGCTTATCTTTCTTCTATCTTTTCCTGCTATGCTGGAAATTAGATTTAAAACTACATAAATGCAGCAGAGGTGACGTAACTCTCTACCACTGAATGCCATTCTTTGCTTTCTGTCCCAGGACAAAGTTGCTACTATGCAATAAGAAGGCAGACACAGTTTCATATTATTTAATTATTTTATAATTATCTACATTGTTATTCTACATCAACGAATGTATTTTATGCTTCTAAAATTTTGTTTGCTTTATGAAAGCTATTATTCTTCTTTTGGCCTTTATTCTATTTGAAAATGCCTAAATACTCCCTACATAACTATTTTCTAAAAGCAATTTATTATGTACTATATGTATATATTTATGCAAGAAGAACAAGCTTAATACCACTAATTATCATAATCATTTTATTATAATTTTACCAATTTGGGGGATTGTAAATTCAAAATTTAGTCCATTGACAATTTTAAAATATAGTTTATTTTAGTGTTGTTAGTTAACTAATTCTTTACTGAATTTATTTATCATAAAAAAGGATAATTTATCTCTAATCAAACTCAATCACTATCCTAACCCCCTGGTACTCTACTTTCCCCTCACTATTTCTGGAAATTTTAGCTACACTAATGGTAAACAACATGAGATATTTAGACAGAGTTGGCTTTATAAATTATCCAAATAACTTTCAGGTTTAGTTTTGTTATTTTTATTAAGATGTTTTTAATACAATCTTATTTTCATTTTACATATCTGTTCCCATTATCACTCTCTCCCCTTGTTCCCCAGATTCCAACCCACCCCCTTTACTCCTCAGAAAGAGTAAGACATCCCATGGAGGAATCAACAAAGTCCGACACATCACCTCCAAACAAGAGAACTAAGCCTGGCTCTCCTTTATTTAGGTTAAACAATGTATCCCTCCAAAGAGAACAAGCTCCAAGAAGCCTGTTCAAGTACTAGGGATAAATCCTGGTCCCACTGCCAGTGGTCCCACAGACTGCCCAAACCTCGCACATTCAGTGGGTCTAATTTTGTTCTATTACTTTTCCTCACTGTTCAGGCCAGAGTCAGTGAGCTCTCACTAGCTCAGGTCAGATATTTCTATGGGTAACACCATCATATTCTTGACCCCTCTGCTTATATTATCGTTCCTCCCCCTCCTGGAATGGTCTCTGGTAGTTCAGCCCAGTGCATAACTGTGGATCTCTGCATCTGCTTCCAGCAGTTGCTGGATAAAAGTGTTTTAATAATTTGTCAAAATCTCCTTATTTTCTAATTACTGAAAACTATTTCATTGCATTTAAATTTCTCTTATTCTTCATCATGTATCCAATGGTGAGATACATCATTTGAGAAAGGTCAATTCGAATTGTTTTATTCATCTTTCTGGTGAGATATTCTTAAGCTGTACAATTGATTGAGTTTTTTTTTATCTACTATCAAATAATTATCATTTGTATGGTATGCCAATATTTTCTCCATTTTATTAGTTCTTTTGTTCTAGTAATGGTTTTCTTTATTATGCAAAATAATGTCAATACACCATAATTAAATTCATCTATATTACTTGGTTTCTTGTGCTTTTGTAGTGAACAGCATTATCAAATTATAAATTGGACCAATATAATGGAAACCTTCTCCCAGGATTTCTCTTTGTGTTTACTCTTCAGATTTATCCTTTATGAATTATTTCAATTTAAGTTTAGTTTCCTTATTATTTGAGATAAATTTACTTAGTTAATTAATTAGCTAATTATTTTGAGTTTACCTTTTTAATTATAACTTGCTAAGATGACACCTTTGTCATCACCTAATCATGGAAACTCTGTAAAGGCATTACTAATCAAATAGAACAGAATTTTGCTTCCTGTTTCATTAGTTGTTTCATTAAGGTTTTAGGCTATTTTTATAGAGTTGTGGTGTCTAAGTGATAATCATTGATAAAATTAAGGTAACCAATCTCTCTAATGTGGGAGTATTAGATTTATATATTTATTTATACTTTATTAGCCCTTCCTTTGTACATTTATGGATTTCCATGTAGGCTATTGACAAGAATTAGACAATCTTGAACATCTGTCTCTTCTAAAAGCATAAAAATCTTTTAATTTTTAATAGTTTTTCATTTGTACATTTTCATCCTGAAAATATAGCTATGTGTGTCCCCTTCTCACTATCTTGTTTTTCCCTTATTTTATTTTCACTCTACATGATTTCCTATGAATAGAGTCAACAATTACAGGCAAGTTAGTTTTGTGTATTTCCTTTGTTCGTTCAGCCACAATTTGTATTTTCATGGCACAATTTACATTCACACTAATTTTGTACACATTTCTATATTTTTGTTGTTGTTACTTGTTCTCTGGGTGTGTTGCAAAACTCTTGGTTCCTTGCTTCTGTCTCACACCTCAGTATCCTTCTCTTTAACTTAAATATTTTTTTTTACTGGTACAAAAGCCCTTCTTTTTTAGCACCATGGAGGCTTAAATACCCAGCAGTCAATGGCCAACAGGTGAAAATCCCATCCTCTGATCCTCTAGGCATGGCACACAGCTTTTAGTAACTTCAATTAGAAGGCTCTAGTAGGGAAGAGCAGCTGAAGGCCAGGACTCCAATTGGTCCCAACACTTAACTAGCAGAAAATATGTTTAAAGTATACTTTTGATAAAGAACTGTTTCTAAAATATACAGAAAGCTAATAGCCAGCATTCCAAATTAATATCACCTATGGAAATATTGGCAGATATTTCACTAGAGAAATGATGCGGGATTACTAAACGTGGTAACTCATTCATTGTCGTTAAACATGATCACCCGTATAATTCACAAATAAAGTGCTAAGTGATTATCATCAAATCCTTAAGAGAGTTAATATTTTAAAATATATATTTGTAGTAGTAGTAATATTTAGTAGCAATCACTAACAAAAACAAATTTCCTGTTGAAATTGAATTAGATGATAATCTGGATATTAATCATACAAGGAACTAATAACAAGAACTCTAAATAAAAGCTATTGGCATATGCAAAACTCTGGGATTTCACATACATACATACATACATACATGCATAAGTACTTACATACGTAAGTGTGTGGGTATGCATGTATGTATGCAAGTTTTTTGAAATAATTTCTCTGAATAACTTTGGTGCCTGTCTTGAAACTAGCTCTTTTTTACTAGACTCGCCTTAAACTTAAAGAGATCCACCTGCCTCTATCTCCCAAGTTCTGGGATCAAAGGCCTGCACCACCACCACCTGGCTATTTCTCTTAAGATAGTAAACAGTGCTGGGTGTGGTACCACATGTGTTTAATCCCAGGGCTGGGGGGCAGACCAGACTGATCTTTATGAGTTCTAGGCCAGCCTGGTTCTAGGACAGAGTTAGTTCCAGGACAACCAGAAACCCTTGTCTCAAAAAAACAAATAGAGAATAAACAGTGTCATAATAAACCAAAAAGTTATGTTTTGAATGAATAATTAAAAATCTGAGGAATCCATATAAATTCAAAAATTAGTAAACAAAATTAGTGTTACTGCTAAACTAAATTTACTCCCTGGGTCACAGTGAGTAAATACTAATATATCTATATTAAATGATTAGAAACAAGAAATAAAAACCATCTAGAAAACATGAAAACACCATTTGTCTAAAGGTTGATGCTGTGTTGTCTGAGTGAAAGATAATAACTACAAAACTTCAGTATTACTAAGTATAAGTTTTTTTTTCTTTTTTTTTAATTTATTAAAGATTTCTGTCTCTTCCCCACCGCCGCCTCCCCTTTCCCTCCTTCTCCTCCAATCAAGTCCCCCTCCCTCGTCAGTCCAAAGAGCAATCAGGGTTCGCTGCCCTGTGGGAAGTCCAGGGACCACCCACCTCCATCCAGGTCTAGGAAGGGGAGCATCCAAACTGCCTAGGCTCCCACAAGGCCAGTCCATGCAGTAGAATCAAAACTCAGTGCTATTTTCCTTGGCTTCAGTCAGCCCTCCTTGTGAGCCACATTCAGAGAGTCCTGTTTGATCACATGCTAAAATAATTTTCTTTATCATTTTTTTTCCTAGTTTGTGCCTAATATCAATGAACTCTCTTAAACTTTGTTTTGGAAATCACTAATACCTACCTCCTTTACTTCGAAATGACAGCTTTTCTGGATCAGCATTATCACTTGGAAATGTTTCTCTCAGTACTTCAATATAACATCCCATTTGTTTCTAGCTTGTAATGCTTTTTGCTGAGAATGTTACTACCCGCCTTATTGGCACTGCTTTGTTTGAACCATTTGAGTTTTCTTTCCCCATAACTTTTGACAGTTAGATTTCAATATATCTTTGTATAGTCTTGTTTAGAATGAATATCACTGTAGTACATCAACTTCTTGTACTTTGCCAGTTTATCTTAGATAAAAATAGGTTTCAAATTTGGGATCTTGGGGGAGTGGTGGGAGGGGGAATAAGGGGAGAAGGGGAGAGAAATGTGAGAAGGGGAGGGTGGGGGGGAACTTGGGGCAACGGGATGATTGGGATAAAGGAAGGTTGGTTAGGGGAACAGAGAAGCACACATCTTAATTAAGGGAGCCATCTTAGGGATGGCAAGAGACTTGGATCTAGAGGGGCTCCCAGGAGCCCAGGGTGATGTCCCCAGTTAGTTCCTGGGGCAGCTGTGGATAGAGAACCTGAAATGACTCTATCCTATAGCCATACTGATGAATATATTGCATATCACCATAGAAACTTCATCTGGCGATGGATGGAGATAGAGACAGAGACCCACACTGGAGCACTGGACTGAGCTCCCAAAGTCCCAATGAGGAGCAGAAGGAGGGAGAATATGAGCAAAGAAGTCAGGACCACAAGGGGTGCGCCCACCCGTGGAGACAGTGGGGCTGAGTCTTTGGGAGCTCACCAAGGCCAGCTGGACTCTGACTGAAAAAGCATGGGATAAAACCGGACTCTCTGAATTTGGCGGACAATGAGGGCTGCTGAGAAGCCAAGGACCATGGCACCGGGTTTTGATCCTACTTCATGTTCTGGCTTTGTGGGAGCCTATCCAGTTTGGACGTTCACCTTCCTAGACCAGGATCGAGGGGGGAGGACTTTGGACTTTCCACAGGGAACCCTGACTGCTCTTCAGGCTGGAGAGGGAGGGGGAGGAGTGGGGGGAGGGGAGGGGAGGAGGGGAGGGAGGAGTGGGAGGGAAATAGGAGGCGGGGAGGAGGCAGAATTTTTTTTTTTCCAATAAAAAAAAATAAATAAAAAAAAATAGGTTTCCGTAATTATTCCTTAAAGTTTCTTGACCATTGATCATTTTCTTCTATATTATGAACTGGTATACTCAACTTATCAGATAGGGAATGGACAGATTCTGATATAAAACTAAAGTTTTTGCTCTTTGGGACAAACTACAGTATGAAAACTAAAGATGACACTACAATGTCTGTGGCTTTCCCAAATTTAGAAACATGATACTGACCTGTGCTCTGAGTGTACTGGGGTTATTCTGGACTCAGGGTCCATGGGAGCCGCCCTGATATTCATATCTACTCCAGAGAACCAGACACCTGTATCAGCTGAAGAAAAGTTAAATAACTTCTTCTGAAATTGAAGCCATAGTAGATTTCTGGAGCATGTATCCATATACATGTGCTGATATGTGTAGATCAATAGCCCATGCATATTGTTTTGGAGCCTAGCCCTATAGAAAATGGCCTGCAGCCTAAGTACACTGAGGTGAAGTGTACTAGTCACCTTAGTGCCATAACTGATGCAAATCCCAGAGTCACTAATATAAGCCTATAACTTGGGTTCCCCTGGATATGGAAGCATGGATATTGGAGGTCTACAATAATGTGTGGAATTTGGTAGAAAAGATATAGTTCCTAGAATGTTGAGCAGTATAGCAACAGAACACACCTGGAAGTAGTCTTCTCTAAGACTGCGATGTTGTCGGGAAGGTCTACAGTCTTATCTGAGGTTACTTAACTAGCAGGATGCCACAGGTCAAGTGTGGCTCTGATGTTGAGACACACATGAACACTGGAATGTATAGAATAGTTGGTTCTGATTGAAATCCGTGGCTTGTGAGTGAAACCCATGGTTTCAGAGGCATTGGATCTTACTTGGGTAAGTGAAAAGTGTGAATGAGTCTGATGTTCCTGGAGCTGGGGTATAGAGGCATACATAACACCAGTATTTCTTCAGTAACCCTAGAAATGGTTTGGAGCAAGTTTTCTGATCTTGTAACCCCTTTTCGCTCCATTCAGAAGGAACCAGTCACTAACTTCTGTTCTGTCTACAGACAGGACAGGGAATGAGAGAAATGTAAGCATGTGCTCCCATCCTCTGAACTGTATCTTTTGCTCTCTCTGTGCTATCTCCAATATTTTCAACACTACGCCTAATTCTCTTCTTTAGAAAAGTCAGTCTCTTTGTAGACAATGTTTGAAATTAATATTCGCTTACGGTACTGACAACTGGAAAAACTTTTCCTTTGTTTTCCTAATTATGTCTTCCACCCATCATGATATCATATGTTAATGTAACATTTTCAATGTAATTTTCCTTTCAAACTTTTAAAATTACATTTTATTTGTCATATATACTGTATATATCATATACATACACATATACTCTATATGACATATAATTATATACCATGATTCCATATAATATATTTATATGTGTGATTATATGTCATATATTTTAATATATTTATATATTATATATGCCAAATTATATGACATTATATGTGTCATGATATATTATAATCATTATAATCAATATATACATACACACACACACATATTCTCTGTGTAAGGCTAAAGGGATCATCAGATCACCTGGAATAGAGTTATAGTAAGCTGCAAGCAGGGTGTGAGTGCTGGAAATATAAACTAGGTCCTCTGTAAAGCAGTCAGTGCTCTTATCTGCTGAGCCATCTCTCCAGGATACCTTAGTTTTATTGTTAATATCTTATTAAAAGAGTAAATGTTTTCCTGAGTTTCCTATTCATTGAATTTGATGTGGTTGTTTCATGTGTTTTTTTTTTATTTTTCTTTTTGCTCTAAATTAATTTTTATAAGAAAACAGAGGGAATAATATATATTTTTCTCAATGAAGGAAATTGGATTCCAAGCATCATCACCTGATCTTTAAGTATGATTCTGTTTATTTCAATCCTTGATGAAATAATTTTGATTATGTTTTTTTAATTGTCGAAACTAAGAAGTTTGCATGTGTCATAAACATGTTTAAGTAAATGCTACCCAAGTATGATATGAGATGCTTTTTATGGTTTCCTTGCAAGTGTTTGGAAAAATAATGTGATAATAAAAGTGAATACTTCTTAGAGGTCATGCAATTAATTATTATGATGCTGAATTTGTAAACTGTGAACCATTTAAATCATTTTATGTAAATGTAAGTCTGCCAATTTATTTCCTTGGTTTTCTGAGAGGAGAATGGAGAAACTTGATGGTACACTATTTTTACATGCTCTATGTTATGAATCACAATATAAAGTATTATGATTGTTGTGTATGCTTCCTAGGCTTCCTAGGACTGACTTTATTTTAAAAATGTAAAACCATGTTGGGTAGTGGTGGTGCATGCCTTTAATCTCAGCACTTGGGAGACAGAGGCTGGAAGATCTCTGTGAGTTCGAGGCCAGCCTGCTCTACAAGAACTAGTTCCCAGGCAGGCAACAAAGTGACACAGAGAAACAAACCAAAACAAAAAACAAACAAAAAAAAAAGTAAAAGTAAATGTATACCATTTTTTTTTCAAACCAAACATGCTTTAGTTTTCAATATTTGGCATATTTTAGTATATTTAGCATCCATCAATACACTAGTTCCTACATAATGAAATATTTGATTTATGATATTAAAAGAAGGTTGAGAGCACTGACTCTTCTTCCAGAGGTCCTGAGTTCAATTCCCAGCAACCGCATGGTGGCTCACAATTATCTGTTGAGATCTGGTGCCCTCTTCTGGCCTGCAGGCATACATGCAGAAAGAACACTGTATACATAAATAAATCTTAAAAAAAAAAAACTGTTAGAAAACAAAGTGTGACATATTTGCTCTGTATGTGGAAATGTACAATATCATATGTTAAAACACATGTTGAATCCTCTTTGGAAGAATGGGGAAGCTCCCAAAATATCTAAAAATGGCTCAAAATGGCACAAAATGTCTTAAAGGTGTCACATGAACAACCAGGGAAAATAAGTGGTCTTATAGCTTTGTAAATTCACAAAACCCAGAAGAGAGAGGAGAGCAATACTATGACATCAAGAGCTATCACTCATAATATGTCTGTGCACAGGACTAATTTAGGACAATGAGCTGGCTAAAGCTTCCATCATTTGAAAACTCCTTTTTTTTTTTCTTCTCTGCAGAAAATGGCTGATAGCAAGTATACGACTGGTAACATATATTTCAAATCTCATTTCCTAATTGAGCTTTCAACCAATTGAAACTTGGTCATTATGTGTTCTACCATAGACTTTATAGTGCTTTGAAATATGACTTTGGCCTTTTATTCCTATTCAGTTGCTAAAATTAAACAAAATAATTTGTTAAGTGTCACTGTTCAATATCATTTCAGACTTCTTTATTAGTTGTCAAAAGTTTTAGTTTATGTCTAGAAATGAGAGAAATATTGCCAATGACAGTTCTGTGTATACCATGGTTTGCTTGAAATGTCATTAGCCTTTGGTTCTTAAAAAAAATTATTACTGAAATCATATTCTGATTTTATCTATTCAGTTGTCTGCACATTTCCAGCTAGTGAGTAGGATAAACTGATTTAGGGGGTTTGAATAAGAAATGACCCCATAGGCTCACATATTTGAATACACCAGAGAGTGGCAGTATTTGGAAGAATTAAAAGAATTAAGATGTGTGGCCTAGTTTTACGAAGTTAGTAAGGATGGGCTTTAAAGCTTCTGTGACTACAGATCATCATGTATCTTTCAACTCTTTCACAAACACACATGTAATATACATAAATACATACTTCCATATATATGTATGAAAACTACTGAGTTCATTTATTGTTGCTTGCCTGTATATGATTTCCAGGCTGATAATTCAAGAAAATATCTAGAGGACTCAGGAAGAGTGTTCATTATCACAAGGGCAGATGCCTAATGAAAGTGTCTGTTAGACATGATAGGGTTTTGTCATCTCTGAAATCTCAAGTCTTTGGTTGCTAAACAAGACAAGCTTGATAAAAATACCAGGTGACATCACAGAATGGGTAGTGAAAGTTTTATAAGGCCCTATCCCAAATAAAGAGGATCAGAAGAAAATTAATTTTTCCAGGGACAGAGCCACTAATAGGGATGTTTTGAGTTCTCCTGAAATTTACTATGAACATTAAAGGAGATATCTCAAGTTGACTGAGTACAAAATATAAATCTATGCTCTAGAAATTTCTGATTATAAAATTGTTAGTAATGAGCTATCCTCCACTTAATTGTGGCATTTCTTTTTAGGCCATAGCTACGCATTTGTCATGACATTACTTCTCTATTCTCTATCAGAATATAGGCTATATGAACCTGTAGTAACAACAATTCTAAATCAATTAGTATATGCACTGGCTTGTCTGGCAACTTGACATAAGGTAGTCATCAGAGGAAGTAGCCTCAGTTAAGAAAATACCTCAATGAGATGCACCTGAAAGGAGTTTTTTCTTTAGTGATCAATGAAGGAGGGCCCCTGGGCTGTTGGCCCTGGGTTCTATATGAAGGCATACTGAGCAAGCCATGTAAGCAAGCTAGAAAGCATAACCTCTGAATCAGATCCTGCCTCCAAGATTCTGCCCTATTTGAATTCCTGTCTTGACATCCCCCAGTGATGAACAGGCATCCTGAAAAGTAAGTCAAATGAACCATTTCCTTCCCACCTTGCTTTTTTGATCATGGTGTTTCATCCTAGCAATAGAAACACTAAGATAGTATGGAAAGATCAATGAGTGTTCTCAAACATGTTATAAAAAAATAAAGTATCTCAATAAAGAAGTAGTTACTTATGCAACCATTCACCAAATGAAACAAACATTCCTAAAACCACGACCTTCTTTTTATTTTTTTTGACATTTTTTTTATTTTATTGGAAAAAAAAAGAGCAATTTCTGCCTCCTCCCCGCCTCCCATTTCCCTCCCACTCCTCCCTCTCCTCCTCCCCTCCCCCACTCCTCCCCCTCCCTCTCCAGCCTGAAGAGCAGTCAGGGTTCCCTGCCCTGAGGAAAGTCCAAAGTCCTCCCCCCTCAATCCTGGTCTAGGAAGGTGAACATCCAAACTGGGTAGGCTCCCACAAAGCCAGAACATGAAGCAGGATCAAAACCCGGTGCCATGGTCCTTGGCTTCTCAGCAGCCCTCATTGTCCGCCAAATTCAGAGAGTCCGGTTTTATCCCATGCTATTTCAGTCAGAGTCCAGCTGGCCTTGGTGAGCTCCCAAAGAATCAGCCCCACTGTCTCCACGGGTGGGCGCACCCCTTGTGGTCCTGACTTCTTTGCTCATATTCTCCCTCCTTCTGCTCCTCATTGGGACTTTGGGAGCTCAGTCCAGTGCTCCAGTGTGAGTCTTTGTCTCTATCTACATCCATCGCCAGATGAAGTTTCTATGGAGATATGCAAGATATTCATCAGTATGGCTATGAGATAGAGTCATTTCAGGTTCCCTATCCACAGCTGCCCCAGGAGCTAACTGGGGACATCGCCCTGGGCACCTGGGAGCCCCTCTAGATCCAAGTCTCTTGCCAACCCTAAGATGGCTCCCTTAATTAAGATGTGTGCTTCTCTGCTCCCCTAACCCACATTCCTTTATCCCAATGATCCCGTTTCCCCAAGTTCCCCCCACCCTCCCCTTCTCACATTTCTCTCCCCTTCTCCCCTTATCCCCCCTCCCACCACACCCCCAAGCTCCCAAATTTTTGCCCGGCAATCTGGTCTACTTCCCATAACCAGGAGGATAGCTATATGCTTTTCTTTCGGTTCACCTTCTTATTAAGTTTCTTTAGGATATCAAATTATAGACTCACTGACCTTTATTTATCTCTAGAAACCAATTATGAGTGAGTACATCCCATGTTCATCCTTTTGGGTCTGGGTTACCTCACTCAGGATAGTGTTTTCTATTTCCATCCATTTGCATGCAAAATTCGCGAAGTCATTGTTTTTTACTGCTGAGTAGTATTCTAATGTATATATATTCCATACTTTCTTCATCCATTCTTCCATTGAAGGGCATCTAGGTTGTTTCCAGGTTCTGGCTATTACAAACAATGCTGCTATGAACATAGTTGAACAAAAGTCCTTGTCATATGATCGGGCATCTCGTGGGTATATTCCCAAGAGTGGCATTGCTGGGTCCATGGGTATGTTGATCCCAATTTTCCTGAGAAACCGCCACACTGCTCTCCAAAGTGGCTGCACAAGTCTGCACTCCCACCAGCAATGGATGAGGGTACCCCTTTCTCCACAGCCTCTCCAGCAAAGGTTATCATTGGTGTTTTTGATTTTAGCCATTCTGACAGGTATAAGGTGATATCTCAATGTTGTTTTGATTTGCATTTCCCTGATCGCTAAGGAGGCTGAGCATGACCTTAAGTGCCTTTTGACCATTTGAACTTCTTCTGTTGAGAATTCTCTCTTCAGATCAGTGCCCCATTTTTTAATTGGGTTAATTAGCATTTTAAAGTCTAGTTTCTTGAGTTCTTTATATATTTTGGAGATCAGACCTTTGTCTGTTGCGGGGTTGGTGAAGATCTTCTCCCAGTCAGTGGGTTCCCTTTTTGTCTTAGTGACAGTGTCTTTTGCTTTACAGAAGCTTCTCAGTTTCAGTAGGTCCCATTTATTCAATGTTGCCCTTAATGACTGTGCTGCTGGGGTTATACCTAGGAAGTGATCGCCTGTGCCCATCTGTTGTAGGGTACTTCCCACTTTCTCTTCTATCAGGTTCAGTGTGTTCAGATTGATATTGAGGTCTTTGATCCATTTGGACTTGAGTTTTGTGCATGGTGATAGATATGGGTCTATTTTCATTCTTCTACAGGTTGACATCCAGTTGTGCCAGCACCATTTGTTGAAGATGCTTTCTTTCTTCCATTGTATACTTTTAGCACCTTTATCAAAAATGAGGTGTTCATAGGTTTGTGGGTTAAGATCCGGGTCTTCTATACGATTCCATTGGTCGACTTCTCTATTTTTATGTCAATACCACCCTGTTTTCATTACTGTAGCTCTGTAGTAGAGTTTAAAGTCAGGGATGGTAATGCCTCCAGAAGTTCCTTTATTGTATAAGATTGTTTTGGCTATCCTGGGTTTTTTGTTATTCCATATAAAGTTGATTATTGTCCTTTCAAGATCAGTGAAGAATTTTAATGGGATCTTGATGGGGATTGCATTGAATCTATAAATTACCTTTGGTAGGATTGCCATTTTTACTATGTTGATCCTCCCCATCCACGAGCAAGGGAGATCCTTCCATTTTCTGGTATCCTCTTCAATTTCTTTCTTCAATGCCTTAAAGTTCTTGTCAAATAGATCCTTCACTTCTTTGGTTAGCGTTACCCCGAGATATTTTATGCTGTTTGTGGCTATCGTGAAAGGTGATGCTTCTCTGAATTCCCTCTCTGCTTCTATATCCTTTGTGTATAGGAGGGCGACTGATTTTTTGGAGTTGATCTTGTATCCAGCCACATTACTAAAGGTGTTTATCAGCTGTAGGAGTTCTTTGGTGGAGTTTTGGGGGTCGCTTATGTACACTATCATATCATCTGCAAATAACGAAAGTTTAACTTCTTCCTTTCCAATTCGAATCCCCTTGATCCCCTTGTGTTGTCTTATTGCTATTGCTAAAACTTTAAGCACTATATTGAAGAGGTATGGAGAGAGTGGACAGCCTTGTCGTGTTCCTGATTTAAGTGGGATGGCTTTGAGTTTCTCTCCGTTTAGTTTGATGTTAGCTGTCGGTTTGCTGTAAATAGCTTTTATTATATTTAGGTATGACCCTTGTATCCCTAATCTCTCCAAGACTTTTATCATAAAGAGATGTTGAATTTTGTCAAAAGCTTTTTCAGCATCTAATGAAATGATCATATGTTTTTTTTCTTTCAGTTTATTTATATGATGGATTACCTTGATAGATTTTCGTATGTTGAACCAGCCTTGCATCGCTGGGATGAAGCCTACTTGATCAAAATGGATAATTTTTCTAATGTGTTCTTGGATACGGTTTGCCAGTATTTTGTTGAGGATTTTTGCGTCGATGTTCATCAGTGAGATTGGCCTGTAATTCTCTTTCTTGGTTGAGTCTTTGTGTGGTTTTGGTATCAGAGTGACTGTAGCTTCATAAAAGGAATTTGGCAATGACTCTTCTGTTTCTATATTGTGAAATACCTTAAGGAGTATAGGTATTAGGTCTTCTTGGAAATTCTGGTAGAATTCCGCATTGAAACCGTCTGGTCCTGGGCTTTTTTTGGTAGGGAGGTTTTTGATAACAGCTTCTAATTCTTCGCGACTGACAGGTCTATTTAGATTGTTCACCTGGTCCTGATTTAACTTTGGTATATGGTATTTATCTAAAAAAGTGTCCATTTCTTTTACATTTTCCAGTTTTGTGGCATACAGGCTTTTGTAGTAAGATCTAATGATTCTCTGAATTTCCTCTATGTCTGTGGTTATGTCCCCCTTTTCATTTCTGATCTTATTAATTTGCAAATTCTCTCTCTGCCGTTTGATTAGTTTGGATAGGGGTTTATCAATTTTGTTGATTTTTTCCAGGAACCAGCTTTTTGTTTCATTGATTCTTTGGATTGTTTTCTGTGTTTCTATTTTGTTGATTTCTGCCCTCAATTTGACTATTTCCAGTCTTCTACTCCTCCTAGGTGAGTCTGCTTCTTTTTTTTTCTAGAGCTTTCAGGTGGGCTGTTAAGTCTCCAATGTATGCTTTCCCTGTTTTCTTTAAGTGGGCAATAAGGGCTATGAACTTTCCCCTTAGGACAGCTTTCAAAGTGTCCCATAAGTTTGAGTATGTTGTTTCTTTATTTTCATTGAATTCAAGGAAGACTTTAATTTCTTTCTTTATTTCTTCTTTGATCCAGGTGTGGGTCAATAGTTGACTGTTCAGTTTCCATGAGTTTATAGGCTTTCTGGGGGTAGCATTGTTGTTGAATTCTAACTTTAGTCCATGGTGATCTGATAAGACACAGGTGGTTATGGATATTTTTTTGTAAATGTGGTAGTTTGCTTTGTTACCGAGGATGTGGTCAATTTTCAAGAAGGTTCCATGAGCTGCAGAGAAGAAGGTGTATTCTTTCCTATTTGGGTGGAATATTCTATAGATGTCTATTAAGTCCAATTGATTCATTACCTCCATTAATTCTCTAATTTCTCTGTTAGGTTTCTGTCTGATTGACCTGTCCATTGGTGAAAGAGGAGTGTTGAAATCTCCTACTATTAGTGTGTCCGGTTTGATGGCAGCCTTGAGTTTTAGTAATGTTTCTTTTACGTATGTGGGTGCTTTTATATTAGGGGCATAGATATTCAGGATTGAGACTTCATCCTGATGAATTGTTCCTGTTATGAGTATAAAATGTCCCTCTCCATCTCTTCTGATTGATTTAAGTTTGAAGTCAACTTTGTTAGAAATTAGTATGGCCACATCTGCTTGTTTCTTAGGTCCATTTGCTTGATAAACCTTTTCCCATCCCTTTACTCTAAGTAGGTGCCTGTCTTTGTGGTTGAGGTGTGTTTCTTGTAAACAGCAGAATGTTGGATCCTGTTTGCGTATCCAATCTCTTAGCCTGTGCCGTTTTATAGGTGAGTTGAGTCCATTGACATTAAGGGATAATAATGACCAGTGGTTGTTAACTCCAGTCAGGTTTTTAGTCATAGAGTTTGTGTGTTTGCCTTCTTTGGGTTGCACTGGTGAAGGGTTTCTAGATGTTTGAGTTATTGTGGTCTTTGTTGGACTCCTTGGTTTGTGATTTTCCTTCTATTACCTTCTGTAAGGCTGGATTTGTGGCTACGTATTGTTTAAATTTGTTTTTATCCTGGAAAATTTTGTTTTCTCCATTTATTGTGAATGATAGCTTGGCTGGGTATAGTAGTCTGGGCTTGCATCCATGTTCTCTTAGCTTCTGCAGTACATCTATCCAGGACCTTCTGGCTTTCGTGTAAGTCTGATAGGTTTACCTTTATAAGTAACTTGACCTTTTTCCTTTGCAGCTCTTAATATTCTTTCTTTATTCTGTATGTTTTGTGTTTTGATTATTATATGGCGAGGAGATTTTTTTTTTTTTTTTTTTTTTTGGTCCAGTCTATTCGGTGTTCTGTATGCTTCTTGAACCTTCAAAGGAATATCTTTCTTTAGGTTGGGAAAGTTTTCTTCTATAATTTTATTAAATATATTTTCTGGACCATTGAGCTGTACTTCCTCTCCTTCTTCTATCCCAATTATTCTTAGGTTTGGTCTTTTTATTGTGTCCCATATTTCCTGAATGTTTTGTGATGAGAATTTGTTGGTTTTGCTATTTTCTTTGATCAGTGTGTTTATTTTCTCTATGGTATCTTCAGTGTCTGACATTCTTTCTTCTATCTCTTGTAATCTGTTGGTAGTACTTGTCTCTGTGGTTCCTGTTCGTTTACCCAGGTTTTTCATCTCCATCCTTCCCTCGGTTTGTGTTTTCTTCATTACTTCCATTTCATTCTTTAAGTCTTGAACCGCTTCCCTTATCTGTTTGATTGCTTTTTCTTGCTTCTCTTGGTTTTCTTGGGTATCTTTGAGCGATTTATTCATTTCCTCTACTTTTTTGTTTGTCATCTCCTATTGTTTATGGCAGTTTTTCACCTCCTGTTTAAGGTCCTCTATTATTTTCATATAATTCATTTTTGAGTCGATTTCTTCTAATTCTTCTGGAGTAGGGTGTACAATTCTTCTTATTTCGGGATCCCTGGGTTCTGGTGATGTCATGTTGCCTTTCAGGTTGTTGGAGGAATTCTTGTATTGGCGCCTTCCCATCTCTTGCTTCAAATGGAGCCAGGAGAGGCCTGGTGTCTTGGTCCAGTCTTTGCTGTGACTGACTCTCTGGGTGTATCTCTTCAGTGTAGAAACAGGAACCAACCCGTCCAAATGGAACTCCTCAGCACAATTCAGATGGCAACCCTGGAGCACCAGCTGTAGGTGCCCAAGCTCCCTTACTGGGAACCTTGAGACCTGCCTGGAAGGCAGGCACTCCCCGCTCTGGGTGGATAGCCTTAGTGAAAGAGCTTAAAACCGGTCTGAGCACTGGTCCTAGCAAACCACAGGGCAGGGTTGGGGGTGGGGTGCGGGGGGATTGGGTCGTGCCTAAGAAAGGCAGCCCTGCAGAAGGGGCTGGGGGAGGGGGGTTTGTGCTAGCTTCTGAGGCACACAGCGCCTGGATAGTAGACACTCACCTGTCCAGATGGAATTCCTCAGCACCTAACCAGGGCCGCCTGGTAGCTCCCAGATCCAGGGACAAGAAGAAGGAGGTGGGAGGCAGCACGGGGTACAGGAGAACACTGGAGATCCTGGAGCACCAGCTGTAGGTGCCCAAGCTCCCTTCAAACCACGACCTTCTTATAGAAGCCTTCCTCATGAGTTAATTGTCTCACAAATTAGGATTTCCATGGTTGGAAATCACAAATTTTAAAAAATAAGCTGAAGACAGAGAATTTTTTTCAAAGAAACTTAAGTCTTTACGATTGTTAATACTTCACAGTATTTTTTCCCAGAAAATATTATTTTAATGATATTTCCTTAAGATTAAGGGGTTTCATTGAGAAATATTTTGAGTTAGTAACCACTAAGCTAAACTAAAACTAATAGTAGAAGTGAATTTCAGAGACTATAGAGAAAACATTAAAATAAAAGCACTATTTAATCAAAAGAAAACACAGGTATGCAGCCAATTCAGTCTAAAAGGTGTATTGTTAAATGAAAGCATTGAAAGCATTATAAAACAAAAATTAACATGCAAAAAAGAAACACAATAGAAAAAGAACCATAGTTCTTTCTTTCAGCACTTGAAACATCCTGGATCCGTGAATTTTCACTGGTAGAAAATGGACTATGAAAGTCATGAATCCTGTAAAAAGTTTAGACTCAGTTGGAGCCATGAGGGATAATAGACAGGAGAGAATATTGCAGAGGGCAGAACCAAGAAATAACTGCACACTGCTATAGTAACTAGAAATTGTAATTCTTACCAATACGTTTTTAAAGTGTATTGCAAGAAGTGTCTCAGATTGTCCATTTCAGCAGGTAACTTTATCACAGTTCCATGTTTGTTCTCTGTCATTGTGTATTTATGGTCTTTACAGGAGACAATAATGGTTTTTATTCATAATTGTTTCAACATACAAACACATAGGCCTTCATGAAGACAAGTATTTATGAAGATTCTATTGTTATATATAGCAATCATTTGCTTGATCTCTATATCATTGACACCAGTATGTTGTAAAGCAAGGTGATGGTAGAGAAACTAAAAACTAATGTCTTCTTTGATGTTGGAAAGTTTTAAAGGTCATCTTAGTTAATGACCCATAGTAAAGAGCTGGAAAGGAAAATTAAAGGGGGTTAGAATTTATTATGCAATTTTGGAAATCTTATTTTTCTTGTAACTGATGTTATGTTGTTTTGTTATGGTTTGGTTTGGTATTTTGAGACAGGCTTTCTCTGTATAGCTTTTGAGACTGTCCTAGAATTTTTTCTGTAGCCCAGCCTAGCCTCAAACTTCACAGAGATATTCTTGCTTCTGACGCTCAAGGTTAATTTTTGAGTTTATAATTTAATTATAACATTTCTCTCTTCTTTTTCCTGTCTTCACACCGTCTCATATAGCCCTACTTGATTTTCTTGTAATTTGTGGTCTTCAAATAAATATGTTTGCATGCTTATATGCTTAATTATATGCATATACTTACTTAAACATAACCTATTCTGTCCATATAATGTTACCTATATGTATGTTTCAGGACTAGCCGTTTGTCACTGGACAAACAATTGGTGTGCTCTTCCCTGAGGAGGACCACCTCTCTGATTTACAGTTATGTTTGTATTGTCTCTAATTACATAAGTGTCTAGCAGATGGGCAGAAGAGGGTGCTGGGTATCGTAGAATTGCATTACAGGCATTATAATCACATTATGTGTGCTAGAAATCAAATGCATGCCCTCTCATCTCTTACCCCAATTTAACTCTGAGCCATCTCTCCAAGCCCAAATAATTTTTATATTTATATTATTTATTTATTTATCTATCTATCACGTATACAATATTCTGTCTGTGTGTATGCCTGCGGGCCAGAAGAGGGCACCAGACCTCATTACAGATGGTTGTGAGCCCCCATGTGGTTGCTGGGAATTGAACTCAGGACCTTTGGAAGAGCAGGCAATGCTCTTCATCGCTGACCCTTCTCTCCATCCCTTTTGTTAACAGTTTCATAATGGCATAAAATTAAGAAAATGAACAAAAGAGTGCTTGGTAAACGTAATTTTTTTCCAGAAAACAACTTCACTAGTATGGACTGTTTAAGTCTTATTATATATGAATACATGTTTACATTAAGACATAATTATGGAAACTGTTAAACTAATCATCAATTTATTTTGTTTCTGGGCAAATGTAACTAAGAAATACATCACCCATTTTAAACTTATCAGACCACCACTTTGCAATTGAAACTCAGAAGAACAAAGAATTAGAGTAAATACGAAAACACTTAAAAATGACTTTTAGGATTTGAAGACTGAAGGTATAAGTTCACTTGACACTTTCTAGTGATAATTATGATAATCTGGCTTGGAAACAGTTTTTACTTGCAGGTTTAAAGAAAAAAATGAGGTAATCAATCCATTTTATAAAAAATGTTGCTTTCAAGAATCTCTGTGTTAGATATTGAAAAACTGAATGCTACTCAAGCTATTTGAATTATCTCAAGAAAGACATACCTAGATGATGTCATCACTATTAAGGTGCTATACGACTACAGCCGCAGTGTTATGATTGCTAGTCAAACATGACCCAGTGTAGAATGGGATGTTTGCTTTCTTAAATGAACAGAATCTATGCCTTCACTCAAGTCTGTCTGTTTCAAAAATAGGTCTCATTTTGTATGCAAATATAAAGAACAGAGTTATTTTTGCATATTTTACACTATCACAGAATATTTATTTATATATCATTTGTATGTACAACTACCTAAATATCTTGATTGCTTGAGTACATGCATGCATATGTAACATGATTTCACAAACGGGAGATTTGTAATGTCATTTGTCATCACAAGGGTATAAACTAGTTACCCAATGTTTAGTAAGATCCATGCAATGGACAGCTGTAACTATGATGTGGATATTCCAGAAAAATGTTGTATTTATGGACCATGTGCCACGAATCAAAGCAGAAAGATTGTTTTGAATTTTAGTATTGAATGTCTGATATTACTCTAAATGTAAACATTGTTACACAATGCGTTATTCTGTTTTGATGACATTTAGTCTTTACTCATTAGCATAAAACTTTTTCCTTCCCATTCTCACATTCAATAATGAAGAAATATGTCAGTGATTCTTTTCTGAAGCCAGTTAAACAGATTTTTCAAACAGCAAAAAAAAAAAACTGAAATAGCATATTAATTAAAGTATCTCTTGTTACTTGAATTTTTGTAATATAAATATCCATTTTATTTAACAAATAAGGGATTTGGAATGTTTTTAAGTTTCTATTTCATCCTTTTCTCATGATCAAAAATAACTATTCAACACATTATTGAGTTGACTTAGTGTTGCTGTATCAGTTGCTGTCCATATCCATCATTTTTATCCTACCTGACTATTTAGATTTGTATTCATTATTTTTCTGTTGCCATGATAAGCTACCAGAAACAAGGTATTTTGTAGAAGGCAGAGTTTTTTGTGCACATAATTATAGAGATATTAGAGATCATCGTGACAGAGAATTGGGACAACAGGCAGCAAGAACAGCCAAGGGATCACATCTTGAACCAGAAACAGGAAGCAGAGAGAAGAAATGTGGCACAGGCAATTTAAAAGTGTGACATTTCTTTCCTTTTATTTAAAATAGATTTTTCATTCTGATTATAGTTTCCCCTTTCCCTACTTCTCTCAGTTCCTTTCTATCTCCCATTCCATCTCAATCCACATCCTTTAAAAAGCAAACAATTTTTCTGAGGAATAATAATTTAAATTTTATAAAAAGAGAATAGGACAGAAAAAAAAAAAAAACAAGAAAAAAATCCAAAGAGAAATCGCAAGAAATACATATGGCTAAAGAAAAACACATATTCCCAACAGGAATCCCATACAAACACAAAATTGGAAGTATCCTGTTTGTGTGTGTGTGTGTGTGTGTTGTGTGTGTGTGTGTATTGTTACCATATGTATACAATTGTTATGTAAAGTTTAAAAAAATTCCCTGACTTACGGGACCATGAGGGGTGCACCCACCCACTGAGACAGTGGGGCTGATTTATTTGGAGCTCACCAAGGCCAGAAGGACTGTGACTGAAAAAGCATGGGATAAAACCGGACTCTCTGATCATGGCGAACAATGAGGGCTGATGAGAAGCCAAGGACAATGGCACGGGGTTTTGATCCTACTTCATGTTCTGGCTTTGTGGGAGCCTAGCCAGACTGGATGTTCACCTTCCTAGACATGGATGGAGAGGGGAGGTCCTTGGACTTTCCATAGGGCAGGGAACCCTGATTGCTCTTTGGACGGGAGAGTGAAGGGGAGAGGAGTGGCGGGGGAGGGGGAGAAGGGTGAGAGGAGGGGGAGGGAAATGGGAGGCTGGGAGGAAGCGGTAATATTTTTCCCCTTTTCTCAATAAAAAATAAATAAATAAATAAATAAAAAAATTCCCTGACTTAATGTTGTGAGACAAAAAAAAAAAAAAAAAAAATCCACCCATGAAAGTTACCCTCAGATTCGTTTTTAATTGGCCTTCTCCTGCTTGGCCTCAGTGTTACCCTGAAGCGTGGTTTATTTCTACAGTGAAATTCTTTGGAGACAATCATCTTTTCATTTGCAAGTGGCTAGCAATTGGAGATAGTTTCTGGGTTAAGGACAGGGGCGTGTGCCCATCTCTCTTTTCCCCTCAAAAACCCCATCAGGTACAGATCCAAGTAGGTCACTTATATGCTACCTCATTCTCTGAGTTCATATATGTGGCAGCCTGTTTTATGTAGAAGGTCTTAACTTCTCGGCATCTTCAATCCCATGTACTCTTTCTTCCTCCTCTCCCACAATATTCCCTGAACCCTGAGAAAGGGAATTAGATGAAAATATAACTTTTAATGTTGAGTGTTCCTAGGCCTTCACTCTCTGCGTATTGCCCGGCTGTGTTTCTTTGTATTTGTTGCCATCTGCTGCTTGTGTAGGCATATCTAATGATGGTTGAGCAAGGGATGTCTCTGTGAGTATAGCAGAATGTCACAAGGTGTCATATCATTGCTTTATTTCTATAGCAGAAGAGTAGTATTTGTTTTTTTTCCATGGCACCTGGTATATCAAGTCTCAAGATCTTGACCACCCAAACAACATTAGATATGGTTTCTCTCTTCTTGAATGTGCATTAACTCATTTTGAATATTAATTGATTACTCCCATGAACTCAGTTTAGATGCAACTTATTCCTGGTATGGGATGTCTTATTTGATGATAGAGATGTACAGTTGGGGCTCTGTCTTCACCGATATTTTGAGATTTCATTTAGATTGCCTTCATATACATATATATTTTAGGGAGCTTCTGCTGTCTTTGGTTTCAATATGATCCCTAACATAGTCCTTAATTTTTATTGTCCCTTGATGAATTCCTTCTTTTATCTTCCTCTTCTTTCCTTTTTCCTGTTTGAGTCTCTCATTCTATCTTCCCCACTTCCATCCATAACTATGTATTCTAAAGTCACTCCCGGTTACATACTTCTATTCAGGCCACATCTCCTGAACCTACCCAGATTGTACCACCAACGGGGGAATAAGTATTCAGTGCCAAGGTAATTGTTGACATTTATTTAAACCACCACAGGAGTTACTTAACTAATAATTTATTTTATATTTTAGGGTTGTAAACAAATGGACAAATTTTTAAAGAATATATATTTCTTTAATTTTTGAGATTATAATTACAGCATCATTTTCCTCTCCTGTTTGCTCCCTCCAAGCTACTCCATAGACCCTACCTTCATCCTTTAAAATTCATGGCCTCTTTTTTTCAATAATTGCTGTTAAACACATCGTGTGTGTGTGTGTGTGTGTGTGTGTGTGTGTGTGTACATAAATAAAGCCGGCTCAGTCTCTAATAATGTTACTTGAATATATGTTTAAGAGTGAATAAGAACAACTAAAAGAACGCCAAAATTGACTGAAAAAAACCCACTATACCTCAACACTACACAAAGAACTATAGGCACCAAAGGAATATGGAGAGAGGGGAAATTAGTCTTCCTCAGAGAATACATCACTGGTTACCTAAAACTAAGTGGACAAAATTTTATTGTCAATTTTACTTTTATTTTTTTTGAAAACAGACATTTGCATACAATGTATTCTGGTCATGATTTCTCCTCCCCCAACTCCTCACAGATCTTCTCCACCTTCCCTTCTACCCATGTCAACACCCTTTATATATTTGTTTCTTGCAGGTCTTCTTTGACTGTTTTTCATCTGGTTGTTTACTTCTTTATCCTAACTTGAAACATTTTTCAGTTACAAAACATGTAATCCGCCCTAATAAAATCAAAAGTACTGGAAGCTGTTGTGCAGCCTGCTGGGGAAGAACAGGCATCCCTGTTCTTATCCAATACTTTACCTCTCATTCTGCAGTTCCACCCTTCTACATAAGATGTGCATATTGGTACCATAGTGGTAAAATCAATGGAATAAACAATGTATCCCATGACTACATTTGAGACTTAGTCTACAGGAAAGAGATCATGGAAATTTGAAGAGAAAGAGTTGGAAAGAATGTGAGGGCCTAGAGATGAGGAAAAGTTGTTAAATGATGTCCAATGGACATAAAACAGCTGTTACATAAATTAACTAGAAAAGCTATAGATACCTGTGAACAGAAAGCTCAAAATTGCATCATTGATGGGAGAGACACTCCTAAGTCCCTATTACTAGCTGAAGAGATATTGGCAGTTAACGACTATGAGAAAAGGAGAGTCATTTCTTTGCGGGTGGCTCCTTGTGGATTGCCGAAGCCACAGTGGTTGACCACACACATGCATGTTCGTAGGAAAAACACTAAGTGAACTCACTGAGATATTAAAGAAAATTGCATGAATCTGAGGATAAAAGGAAGATGAGTGAGGAGTATTGGAGGAATGGAATCATGAGGGATATATTAAAGGAAGATTGCATATATTCATAATCTCTATGCCTTCTAAACCCCTGTATCCCATCAGGAAACAAGAATAATTTCTCAGCTAGCAAAGAGAGGTTAGTAAATGTAATGCATTTATTAGTTTTGACATCTTGCTGCACTTTCAGAAAGAGTTTCAAATTCCTAATTGTGTTGTTTATTACTGGACATTTATTTTCCTTTTAATCAATTTTTCTACTAGCTTACAGACATTTTAAATTTCTTTGAACTTTGATATATACGCCTACATAGCAATTTAGATCCATACATCATTTTTAAGATTTTATCTGATCTTCCCTATCAAAATACACTTTGCATTTCCTGTTTGCTTGAGTCTCAAAAGTTGGCACTGATTTTATGTTCCATTTTGGTTTTGATTTTTTTCAGCTATATCTTTAAGAAAGGCATTTGAATCTCTTCCTACATAAAAACAACTATTTCCTTTGGAAACAACTATAACATGAAATATTCTGTATTCTAACCATTTTTAATAATGTTGAAACCTTGCCTTAATATAATTGTTCCTGATAAGAAAGTTGATATTGATATAATTTTTTAACAATTAATACAGCACACTCTTTCAGGCTAATTATCAAGAATTTCATAGAATATAACCCTGTGGTCAGAAGTTTTATATAAATTAGTTTAGTTAGAACATACTGTGTCCAGAAATAAATATTTTATTTATTTCATTTGTTACTTATAAAAATATTAGAAGTTGATTTTATCAACTGATCTTGTCTACATTAATAAACTTTATAGGTTTTTAGCAGAAGTCAAAGTGTGCTTTGTCTGCTGATGCCGATTTTTCCTTCACAGCCTTAACCATTCCAAGGAATCTTTCACAATCAGTTTTTGTTTGCCTTCTTAATAGGCAAATATGCTTTTGGACTAGAAAATATAAAGAAGTCAGTGTAAGGAAACACTAATTCATCCTCTTTAAGTTTTTTTTCTTTTGCTATTACATGAAATTTTGCCTATCATTCTTCTGATATCCCCAGTAACTTAACACTATAACTCTGTCATTAAACCCAGATTCACTCTTGAAAAACCATTGTTTTATTCCTTATTGTGGCTCTGTTAAAACTGCAATATGGAATATCTGTCTGAGCGATGCCAAATGCAAGGCTTAAGTTGAAATACATACTTCATAGAGACTTCCTCACTTGGTTGGCCATTTTTAATGGTATTTGGAGTTTTAATGCTAAATCTTACTTCAGTGCTATTCTGGAAGGAAGGGAATTGTGCATGCCCATTTCATCATTTTCAGATAGATTTCTTCATTTTTAAGGCGACTCTCACAGCAAGTACACATTTACTTGTATATATATATATATATATATATATATATATATATATATATATACCTCAATGAACTATATTATTCTTTGACTTTATTTATTTTGATTCTAAAATGTGATTTTTTTCAGAATGTTAATTTTTTACTCCCTTATTGTATTTATTTGATTATTTAAAAAAATAATAAGGAGCAGTATTATGAGCAAAGGGACCAAGATCCTGATGGGGATGCTCACAGAAACAGCTAACTCAAGCTAGTGGGAACTTATTGATCCCATACTGACATCTGGGAAATCAGCATAAGACCAAACTAGGCCCTCTGAATGTGGATAACAGTTGTGTGGCATGGGCAGTTTGCGGGGCCACTAGTAGTGGGACCAGTATTTATCCCTAGTGCATGATCGGGCTCTTTGGAGTCCATTCCCTATAGAACAATATATTGCTCAGTCTAGATAATGGGGGGGGGGGTCTTAGTCTTGCTTCAAGTGATGTGACAGACGTTGTTGGCTCCCTATGGGAGGCCTCACCCTCTCTAGTGAGCGGATGAGAGGTGGAGTGGGAAGAAGGAGGAGTGGAAAGACAAGAGGGAGAAGGAATTTGGATTGGTAGTTAAAGTAAGATGGTTTTGAAAATAAAAAAAAAAAAAGAGAAAGAAACCCTAACTAAAACATGGACAGATCATGAACATCTATAATTAATAGTAAAGAATCCTAAAAAAAAAATTCTAAATAGAATTTCATACCATTTTCCTCTGTGTCCTCATATATGACCCTCTAAACTCTTCCATGGCAAACCATTTTCTAGTTGATAGCCCCCTTTTCCTTGATTACAATTGTCACCTAAACATGTGTGTGTATGTAATTAAATATTACATAAATAAAATTAAGTATTAAATATGTAATTAAAATTGGCTCAGTCTGTTTTTGTATGATTTCAGGCCTGACTGTTCTTCATTGGATGGTCAGCAAGAGAACTCATCCCAGGGAGAGCATAATTTTTGCTCTTTCAACAGTCATTAGTTACCTATAGCTCTTTGTATAGGGTTGAGATCCCATGAATATTTCCCCCTTTATTGTTAGCATGTCTATTGAAGTTGTCATTGTTATAATCTTGTTTATATAGCCATTTCAAGAAAAGACAATTTCCCAATAAAATTCCTTATATTTTGGCTATTACAAGCTTTCCACAATGATCCATAGATTCCGAAGTTTTGATAATAAACATATGTATTGTTTCTGGGTTCATGACAATTCACTGATCTCTGCATTGTGTCCAGTTTTGGTTATCTATGATAGTCTCCATTTGTTGTAAAGAGAGGTTTCTTTAATGGGGGGCAGTAGTTAATCTGTGGGTACGAGGATAGGGTTTAGAGAATGCAGTAATGAACTGTGCTTATCTACCCAAGTTTGATTAATATGTTCTTTTATAAAGTTCATGATTTCATTAATCCCAAAGATCCTGCTAGCTATTTAGTACCTAGCTCCTCATGTTGATTGAACCTTAAGTCCAGTTAGATAGCTATTTTCGGCACTGACATATGAGTGACATTTATTACAACTTTATCCATATCTTGCCATACTGGTCAATGTCATGATTCATTAATTTTTTTCACCAATAATTTATTCAGATTTCCTCATAGTTCTATACAATCTGATACTTACCTCTTCATTAATTCCAAGTTTTAAATTTATAAATTCCAAATATGAACTCATACCTAAATTCTAGAACTTTGTTAACTAAGAAGTAGCACAAATGTAGTAAAAAAATTCTTCTTCCTATCACAGTCACAGTGATCCATGACTTCCTTTCTCTTGTGCTGTTTGCTGTTATTCAGACTTTCAGTGTTCAGACTCGTGGTTATCTCTTGAGTTTCTCCTGCCACTGTCTCATTAAAACACTTGTTTTTTTTTTTGCCTCCAAACACATTATACTGATTTCATTATTCTCTCCTATTGTCTACTTTCTTACCTCAATGAGAGTGACATAAATGATACATGTGTTGACATATGTACAGACAACAAAATACAACTGTTGAGAAGAGGCATGTTGAAAATATTTTGCATGATTTAATAACACTTACATGTTCCTTATCAATGTGTTGCTTTTTTAAAATTTATTTTACATCTTTTTTGCCCTTTTGTGTAGTTTATATTTTACTACCAAAAGTAAAATCACTGACCAAAGAATTCAAGCAAGTTTTTATTTTTGAGTTGGATCCACTTCAATAATAACAATCAATAAAGTTTTTAATACCTGGAACAAACATTAACATTTATAGGAACATTGATATCAACAAAATCATGTTTGTTCAATTCCTCCCACAAATTGCAGAATCATTGTTTTCTGTTACTTCTCCCAGTGAGAAACCTAAGCTCATATCACATTGACAGTTAATTAGCAGAATGAGGAAAACAGATAGAGCTTTAGATGCAAATACTAATAACCTTCGAAGATACGTTATTTTTCTTCGGTGCTCATGAGAGCTGAGATTTTCAATCCCTGTTTGTAATGGTTTCTGCTGCTCCTTTCTGACTGAGCACACAATGACCTTGGTTCTTCCACTGGCTTATGAATAACAGCATGCTGCTTGTCAGGTACAGAAGTTTGATGAGATGCAGCCTGCAGAGGGAACACAGTAGATGCAGATCTTGATGAAACATACATTGTGTCTAGGTCACCAACTCAAATAAGGCAAATCTCATAACCTGAAGACTCACAGATTCTACATATAGACTGGTCATATTAACTTAAATCCACAGGACTTCTGTGTGGATTAGGTGGGGAACTCTTAAAATTACAGAGATCACAAGATATTGATCATTTTTGGTATGCATTACTTGAGGAGAAAGTATTTAATACAAGGAGAGAGTTTTGTTATGTGTGTGTGTATGTGAGTGTGTGTGTGTGTGAGCCTGTACCCATACATGTGTGTAGCATAATTTTTTTAATTTATTTCAGCACAAATATGCAGATAACAAGGAATTACATATGTGTTGACTAAAACATAAAAGAGAAAGCTAGGAGTCCAAAGTTCACCTATGTTAGCAAAGTTGCTGACCTTGGCAATCATGCTCTGATATAAGTCATGGTATTTTCTCTCCAGAGACTATGGAATGAAGAAGCCACACCTCTGAAAGAACAAGGAGAGGTATATGGATGGTTGGGGATGAGGGGATAAAAGGAAAAAAATGATTAATTATAATCTTTAAAGAAAAAGAGAAAAAGTTAACAAGACTAAACAATACAAGCACACACTATTGCTTTAACAAATGTCTTGAAATTATGCCAGATTACTTTCCTTTCCATTCATGTAATTGTTTATTTATATATCTCAGTGTCTCCTCTTTCCTGAATTAATAAGCCACTGTTTCTCACATTCAGCTTCTTATTTATATCCTAATTTAAGGATTAGAAATAAGGAGTCCTAACATATTTTTAAGACATGGTCTCACTATGTAGTCATTGTTCTGGAACTTGCTATGTAGACCAGACTATCCTCAAACACAAAGATTTGTCTTTGTTTCTCAGTACAGTGATTACAGAAAAATGCATTACCCCTAGTTTTCCTGCATTGCTTACATACATGGGATTTCTTTGTGCTCTGGTTGGGTTCATGTCTTAGTCTACATCTGTGATATCTAGGGTCTTCATTGCAGTGATTAGTTTTAAAATGCCTCTTCTCTAATGGAAATCATTTACTACTGCTGAAACAGCAGAGGACAGCTAGAGCTGCTCCCAAACTTCTATATTTATTCAACTGGTTTCTATATTCATTTAAAGTCTGTATAATGGGTAGATTTTGAGGGGACACTTAGAATTAAAAGGCTTATAACCACCTCTTCACACACAGAGTTTTCATATAAGTGTAGACTGGGGAAAATTCCTGGTTCCTAATATGCTCCGGGATGCAGATGAAGATTTCTTCACACAGATATCTTTCATAAAACTCACATGTTCTTCATCATTAGACTGAATACTTCTCTACTGGGATTTTGGTACTTATTTTTAGAGTCCTGCTTTTCCAATTTAGTTTGCCATGGCATTCATGTTGCTCAAGGTTTCCTATACCACATCTCTGTAGTGCTCCTTCAAATAGGACCAGCATGTCACTCATTCAGGGTGAATTTTAAAGTCACCTCCTCACAGGTCAGTGACACCGTTTCCAGTATCCCGTGTTTCCTACTCTCCTCCTGTGATCTTTCCAGTTAGCGAGAAATTGTTATAACTGAAGACAAACTTGCTATCTCTCTTCACAGAAGATACATGCACAAATTATGAAAGAGAAAAATGAACACTTTCTGATATTTCTAGCATGTACATGGTACACCTACATGGTGCAATTTGTACAACTGAGGAATGAATTCTGGGACACTCATATTAGCTAAAACCAATTGCTTATCCAAACTTCTTACCTCATAAATATTTTTTTCCCCTGGAATTCTGACCAAAATACCACACTACTTTTAGCTGAACAAACCTTATACTACTGTTGGTTGTATCAATGTTGTAATGTTCTTGCTTGTAAAAAATGCCATCATTTTGAGGAGTCCTAGGTGACTTAAAGAATGTCTTTCAATGCTGATTTGAATTTATTTTTTATTGGCTATACTTGGATTATGAGTGTAAAGAAAATCTCATTTTGAAAATTAAAAAAAATATATTTTATTACATTCCATACCATTCCTTCTATGATGATAATTTGCTGACATTAATGCAAATCTAAGCAATAACATCTTATTTGTTCTTTCTTTTATCAAATTCATTCTTCATCACCCATTTATAGATTTAAAAAATCATCTCTAAATGAACAGTGTTTCTACTTTGCCAACTACATTAAGAAAAATTATTATTCCATTAACATTTTAATTGAAGAAGTGTAGATAGTGCAGCAGCTAAAGACATAATTTTTCTACCCAGTTCTCTTAAAAAAATGTCTACTTCAGGAAAAGTTGGAGGTTACTTTTTAAAAGTTCACTGTATAAGATAATTCTCCTTTGGGTGTGAATAGACAGTTGAAGCAACCTAAGAAAGAAAAGTCTTCCTGTGGCTTACAGTGTGAGGGGATACAATGCTGCATGGTGACAGGTAACACATGTCTGTAGGAGCAGGAGACATTTGTGAGATGATTAACATTGTGTCTTCAATCAGAATCCAAAAAGATAAAAGCTAGTATATCATTCACTTCTACTTTATTCCAGATCGCAGCCTTTGGGCAGATGCTGTCACCGTAACTAAACTCTCTGGGACACCCTTCCAAATACATGCAGAAATATGTTTGTCACCTAATTCCAAAGCTAGACTGATGATGAAAAATAACTGGCACAATCCTTAAACTCACAGCTGCTTCTTCATGGATTGTTCTGCACAACTGCTTTCAAGTGTCTCTTTAAGATAGTCCCCAAAGTTTGAAGCTGTTATTATGATAAATTGCAATCTATCAAGATGATATATTGACAAATATTTTAAATGCATTTTTTGTCATTATTAAAGTTCTCACTATGTCTGTGAGATAGTTCAGTGGTCAAGAGAACCAGCTGTTTTTGCAAAAGACCCCAGTGGAAATTCAAAGCTTTGACTAAAACTGTCCCTAATTTCAGTTCCATGCTATCTGACACCTTTTTCTGGGTTCATCTGACAACAGGAGAGCATATAGTATACACCCACATATGCAGAAAGTAAAATTAAACAAATCATTAAACAATTTCTACCACTATTTCTGTGAAATCCTACTAGAAAATATGAATAATTTGATAAAGAAAATTACTTTTTAAACCATAAAAAACAAACTAAACATAAATTTGAGAATATACAAATACAAACTTCATAGTCATGCCTTTGTGGATATATGCATATAAATATAAAGGATTCGTTTTTTAAATAATTTTATGTACTTTTGAGACAAACCGTCTCTGCACCTCTTTACTTTCTAAAAATCCATGGCCTCTTTTTAAAGTTATATATATATATATATATATATATATGTTATATATATATACATATATATATTACTAAAATTTTCATAGAGCTGTGCATACATTTACATATTTGTGATTATGTAATACTATTTTATTCTTTCACAAAATATGATGTAGCTTAGTTTCCTATTAGTAAATATTCTTCAGAATTAGAATTTTACATTAATTTCATGGTATAGTATTAAAGATATATACTAATTTGTAGTATATTTTTATGTTATTTACAGTGAAATACTTAAAAATTAAACTTAGAAGTATTTCATTAGATGAACCGTGGAGAACTGTTCCTGGAAATGCTATTAATATTCAAGGTACATGCACATTTTAAGGACTTAATATTTTAACTAACAGTATTTGGAAACATCATACAAATTTATCTTAACATAATAACTAAGAAACTTTTATTTTCAGACTATCAATAAAACAACTTTATTATGAAAGTCATTCACCAGTGTCTTAAACTTTAAATAGTCTGCATTTTTGAAGTCCTTTCTGCTTTTATATTCCTTTAAGAACATGTTCCTTTCTTATTAAAGGACATAATTTTCTTATGTCTCCTTTCTTGTTCTCCCCCTCCTTCCCTCTCTTCTTTCCCTAATCACTCGCAATACTTTCTGTTTCCCTCTCTCAATTTCTCTTTTTCTTAAAAAAAAAAATGGAAATAGCCTACATTCCATCTCCCTTTGTTTTACATGTGTGTATGCCAGTATATACAAATATTTTTCTCATTAACTGTGTCTTTGCTTTACAGAAGTTTCTCAGTTTCAGGAGGTCCTATTTATTCACTGTTGCTTGCAGTGTCTTTGCTCCTGGTACTATATTTAGGAAGTGGTTACCAGTGTCCATGCATTGAAGGTTACTTCTCAATTTCTCTTCTATAAAGTTTCAGTGTGGTCAGATTTATATTGAGTTCTTTATTCTTATTTGAACTTACGTTTTCTACATGGGGATATACATGAATCAATTTTGATGCGTCTACATATTCATATCCAATTATGCCAGCACCATTTGTTGAAGATGCTTTCTTTTTTCATTGTATAATTTTAGCTTCTTTGCCAAAAATCATGGGTTCATAGATGTTTCAATTAATATTTGGGTCTTCAATTTGATTCCATTTTTCAACCTGTCTGTTTTTTTTTCCTCCTTTTTTTTTTGATTGATTTTTATTGAACTCTACATTTTTCTCTGCTCTCCCCCCTGCCAAGATGTTTTCATTACTGTTTTGGCTATTCTGGAGTTTTGTTTTCCCATATGAAGTTGAGCATTGTTCTTTCAAGGTCTGTGATGAATTCTATTTGGATTTTGATGGATATTGCATTGAATATATAGATTGCTGTTGGTAGGGTTGCCATTTTTACTGTGTTGGTCCTACCCATCCAAGGGCATGGGAAATCTTTCCATTTTCTGGTATCTTCTTCAATTTCTTTCATCAAAGACTTAAAGTTCTTGTTGAACAGGTCTTTCACTTCTTTTATTAGTGTTACCCCAAGATACATTATGTTATTTGTGGCTATTCTGAAGGGTGATGTTGTTTTTATTTTTTCATTTGTATATAGGAGGACTACTAATTTTTTTTTAGTTGATCTTGTATCCTGCCACATTACTGAAGGTATAGCCTACTGAATGAGAAAAATCTCCACAAACACCACCTCAGACACAGTACTGATCTCCAAAGTACATAAAGAACTCATGAAATTAGGCATCAAAATTCCAAATGATCCTATTAAAAAACATGTTACGCATCTAAACATATTTCTCAACAGAAGAATCTCACATTGCCGAAAGAGACACACAAGGAAATGTTCAATGTCCTTAGCCATAAGGAATATGAAAATCAAAATGTCTCTGAGATAACATTTGAGATCAATCAGAATATCTAAGATCAAGAAAATCAGTAATAGCTTATGCTGGAGAGGATGTGGAGTAAGAGAAACGCTCTTTCTTTGCTGGTGAGAATGCAAATGTGTACAACCACTTTGAAAATCAGTATAGTCGTTTCTCAGAAAATTGGAGCTCAACCTGCCTCACGACTCAACAATACCACTCTTTGGCATATATCCAAAGAATGCTCTATCATACTATAAGGACATTTGTTTAACTATGTACATAGAAGTATTATTTGTAATAATCAGAACCTGAAAACAACCTAGATGCCCTTCAGCTGAAGAATGGGTAAAGAAAAAGTGACACATTTACACAGTGGAGTACTACTTGGTCAAAAAAAAAAAAGAAAAAAGAAAAGATATCTTGAAATTTGCTTGTGAATGGATGGGACTAGAATAAAACATCCTGAATGAGTTAACCCAGACCCAGAAAGATGGACATGGTATGTACTCACTCATCAGTGGAAACTAGCTATAAAGCAAAGGATAACTAGCCTATAGTCCTTGACCCTAGAGAAGCTAAGTAACAAGGAAAACCCTAAGAGAAACATACATAGATCCATTTGGAAACGGGAAAAATACAAGATCTCCTGACAAAATTTGGATCATAGGGGTTGGGGAAAGGGAAGGGCAGAAGAGGAAGAGGAGGGGAGAAAGGGGGGATGAAGGACTTGAGAGAGCAGAATGCTTGAGATTTGAGAAGGACAGAGATGGAGACCAAGGAAAGAAACATTTTGACTGCAGGAGCAATTATGGAGCTAGTAAGAAACCTGGCTGTTGAAGGAAAAAGAATTTATAATGTCCCATTAGTTTCGTCTTTATTTACTAGCCCATTTCTTATTGAGATTCTGCCTGCTCTCTGTAAAATTCGCCTACATGGCATGAAATAAAATTTTACCCTACTGGACTAGAGAAATTCCCAGGAATCCACAAAGAAGACCCCAGCTAAGACCCTACGCAATATTGAAGGTGCCCAAATTGGCCTTGTCCTGTAGTCACATTGATTACTCTCTTAAACATCACAATAGTGGATCACTGGGCTGAGCTCCCAAATTCCAATTGAAGAGTGGGAGGGCGAGAATGTGAGCAGAAAGGTCAATACCATAATGGGTACACGCACAGAAACAGTCAACCTGAGCTAATGGGGACTCACCAACTCCAGTCCTAAAGGGAAGGGACGAGTATAGGACCAAACTGGACCCTTTGAACGTGGGTAACAGTTGAATGGCTGGGGCAGAGTGCGGGACCATAGGCAGGGATACAAGGATTTATCTCTACTGCTTGCAATAGTCTTTTGTAACCCATTCTCTTTGGATGGATGCCTTGCACAGCCTTTTTATAGTGCGGAGAGCCTTGGTCCTTCTTAAGGGAAGTGTGCCTTGCCCTCTTTGAGGACTGGATGCTGTGGGAGTAGGTTAGGTAATGGGAGTGGGAATGGGGAATGGTATGTAAAATGGAAAAAAAGATAATTTGCTTTAAAAAAAATTAACACTTTTCTTGTCTTCGGAAACAAGGTAACAAGTGAAAGAAAAAAAAATTGGTTTGAATGTGAAATTTTCTTCCAGAACCCTAGATTGAACCCTAGGTCCCCAGCTGGTAATGTGGTGGAGCATTAGGGGAGGAAATGGGTCAATGGGAGAAAGTCTGAAGGATTAACCAGCATTAGTTTCCATTGCTAATCTCTCTGGCTTCTGTCACAATGTAACTAGCCACCTATGCCTTCTTACTACACACTGTATACTGTACTCTCATACAATGAGTCAAAAAATTCTACCTCCCTTTAACGTATTTACAGGTATTTTATCACACTAATGAGAAAAGTAACTAATACGGAAAATCAAAGAGACACGCCGTAAGTGAATTTCTTCAGTAGTTTACAAAGCTGGCTTCTTGCCATCAACCACATTTTATCACTTCAGGGAAGCTAGTACCAAGTATTCAACTAAAAATTACTACATCCGTATTATTCATTTCCTTATCACGCTGCTGAATTTTCTTAATAAAATCTGTGTATTTCTAAATCAATGTCTTTTGTCTAATTTGTTGCTTCTTACAGAATATAAATTCTGTGAAAGGAAGTATTTTGTCATAGATATATATGAACATCTAAATTTTTAAACAATTTAAATTAAAATGTACTCAGTGCATAGTTAATGTGTACATAAATAAACCATGGCCTTTATAATATATTGTATCTTATTCAATTTGCATTTTCATTGCTTGTGACTACAATGCTTCCTTGTTTGAGTGTGTGTGTTAATATTTTAAGGTTGCACTCAGGTGATAGATATTAAGAAACGGTATAACTATATACTCAGTTAACCTAAATTTGTTTCTGTTGTTTCAGACCCCATAATGGTGTTATACAGGTGAGTACTAACATACCTAGATTAAATTTGGGTCTGAGTGTTTGTGTGTGTAGAATCAGTTACTTTATTTTTAGATTAGAAACTTCCACAAGCCAGGTAGGTAAAAAAAATAGGACTAAAATGTATGCTCATCATTTTATATATCTTTTAAATTGTTCTTTCTACTAATCAAAATATTCACTAATGAGAAAATATAAATTAGACATTGCAGTGCACACCTGTAATCTCAGTATAGGAATACTGAGGCCAGTTCAAATCTAGCCTGTACTACATACTGACTTTCAGGAATTATGATCTACAGAAAATCTATCTTCACAGAAAGCAAAAAATAAAAATGTTAACATACATGTGTTAGAAAAAAAATCATATATATATATATATATATATATATATATATATACTCATAAACATATACACATGGGATTTCTAAATGTTCATTTCCATCTACAAATATGAATATATGTTACTTTTCATCTTAGGTGTTTCAAGCTGAAATTTCCACTTAGATCCTGTCTCATCTCTCTTTTATTGACAGGTATATATGAACCCTTCTTACTGATCAAAGGAATGCCTCAAAAATCAAACACAATTTGTATTTCAATAGAAAATGAAAGCTTTCTGAAGAACCTTGACTAGAACCGAAAGACTCATAAATATTGATTATTAAAAACCGATTTAAGAGCAACAAATTGAAAAATCAAAGCTCCAAAAACTCAGTTCTGTTGACTTTTAGGTGTTAGTGTAGCTACTTTTTATTATCAACTTAATATCGGGTGGATATACTAAATAGTTGTCCAGAGCAGGCTGACACCTATCAGGATATCTCTGGGGGACTGTTCTGATTGCTAAATGATGTTGCAGAACCCAGCACCTCCCTTCAACAGGCAGGTGTTTTATGACCTTATTAGAAGACTAGCTACTAAGGAGAAACCTAAGGTAGAAACCATTAATTAGTGTTCCTCTATACTTTTTGCTTCAACTTCCTGCTCAAGTCTATGCCCTGTAAGTCTTCATGATGAACTGTGATCTGGAAGCATAATTTAAATAAATACTTTCTTCCCAAAGTTGTTTTTGCTCAGGGCAATGTGGAATGTGTGACTAGGACATATAAATCAGTTGCTATACCAACTAACACTTCTAGTAGATCTGGTTAATGTTGGCTTTTGGGTTGTACTTAAATCTCTACTATAAATTTTAAGGTGATATACCTAAATTGACATTTCTTAGACACCTTCACATTACTGAAAGATACTTTATGTTTTCTCATCATGAAGATTTTCCCACTTTAACATTAAAGGTTTAAAAAAATATATAATTATATTTTAATTGTGTTGTGGAGCTAGATATTAAGGTAATAGAAAATTAATTATACATTTATAATGCAATTGCTCTTTCTTAATTCCTTATTCAGCATTCTATGGTCATTTTATTATTCTTTTATATGAGAAATTTACACATTTATACAAGTACTTTGCCTTGTAAATGTATGAGTTAATTAAATACATTGTGTGTGGGGTAACTTTTTGACTCCATGCATATATATGCACACATGCATATATATGCACACATGGATGCAAAGTCTATATATACAGAGTGTCACTTCAAATGATATGCTTATTTATATAATTGTGTGTGTGTGTGTAAGTTTAACATTTGTGGTATAAGAATTACATATAAACACACATATGCACATGCACTAATTTTGAGACTAAGTTATATAAAATTCTCAATATTTTTCAAGGAACTCATCAACATACCCAAAGAGTAAGAATAACATTTTTCTGGTTCTTAAAAAGGGACTGAGGAGTATTTTTAATAATTCTGTAAAATGATCTTAATCTGAAATGTATTGATTCATAATCTATTTATTTAAATCTATAAGAGAATGTAATTGATAAGAAGAAAATTTGGGACTTGAGAATTGTTTAAGTGTATCAAAGCATTTTATCCAGTGAACAGGTATCCCTTGCACCTACTTGAAAGTCAGATAGAGTCACATGTGTCTTTAATCCCAGAGTGGAGACGGAGAATTTTCTCTGCTCATTGGCCAACCAGCCAAAGGAATCAGGACATTTGGAATCTTCAGTTTCATTGAGAGGCCCTTTGTAATTGAGGTTAGTGTGAGAGTGATAAAATATGACGCTCCGTTCTCTTCTGGTCTTTGAACATGTGTTTAGGTACCAGTACACACATATGTGCATGCACATATCTGCAGAAAATATATATGAAATATAATAATATTAACCTTCATTATGTTATGCTCATTAAAATAATATGATAGTTATGAATTTGATATACTGTATTGAATTCTTACCATTATCTAGGCATGTTGCTCAGGATATATTCTTATTATTTCATGCTGTATAACTGTCCATATTCCACATAATTGAAAACACTGAAAAGTTAAATACTCTTCAAAATTTCTAGGTAGTAAAATGTTCAGAGTAGCTAACCTTTCATTTCTATAAGTATGGCAGAATAAGTTCTGGCAAATAGCTGCCCAATATTTTATATTTTGTCCAAATTACTGTTCATAAATAAGTACATTTACACATGAATGATAACGTTTGTTTACAAAGCAATTATATATTCTTGTAGTCTGATTTTAAGGTAGACACATGACACCTAATCTGAAGAATTGATTACAATTCCGTTTCCCTGTGGAAACCCATACTCAGTTCCACGGCTTAGGGAAAGTGTCTTATTCCACTATCCCCTGGAAGTAGCAGGAATCAATGCTATCACACTCCAAACTGCAGGACAACTGTGAAGAGCATATTTTTCTCTCAGTACAATGTGAACCTGCATCACAGCAGGGTGTTTCCAAATTCACTTCTATATCATCTGTCGGTAAGCTTGTGCCAGAAATGTAATGGAAATTCAATAATTAGTAGTTTAATTAATGTATCATTAGACATTAAATGCTGTATTTGTGTTATTCCTCATACATATTAATGAATTCTTTTGCTTAGGTGGACATATTATCCCATAAAATGTTTTGAAGCAATATTCCTTGCATTAAAAAATGCCCGTGGTAAAAGAGAGAGCAGAGTCAAGTAAGAAATCTCAGATATTTATAAGTGCATTTATTTGCTTAACAAGAAGCAGACATTAAAGGTCTGACATTTTTGTTTCCTAAATTAAGTCTTTTCATATTTTACCTATGTCTTATTTAAACATTCCTAATTCAAAGTTTTATAAGTATAGCTTGCACCTTGTTTTATCACTCAGTTATTACTAAGGCACACCCATTAGTCAATAACAATGACAAGAAAAGAATATAGCATTTATATGGTCCTAATTAGAGCCCCATTCTTAGTAATTTACTTATAATTGTTGCAACTCTTCTCTTTCTCTCACTCCTGTTCATGATGTGTGCATGTGTGTGTGTGTGTGTGTGTGTGTGTGTTTAACTCATCATGAGCTGGATTTGCCCTATACAATGTTGTCAATAAAGAATAGTTAACTTTAGCTTATTTAAATACTTATATATATTAAATTGTTAGGTAGAGCATATTAACTCTACATAACTAGTAGTGTTTACTTTCTTTCCATAATGATATATTTTTCCTTTCAGATGGACATATATTTTGTTTCTTAACTCACATTCTTTTGATTTGACTTAATGAAATTTCGTCTTATATGCTTTTAGAGAAATGCACGACTTCATTCAATAGATTTATCGATTGATCAAATTAACAAACGGAAATTCAGTTTAGTTTTTAGACTCTAGCCAATCATTTTTTTACTTAAGCGAGATGCAGAGATCAAGAGCAAACATTAGTCAGAGCACAGGAACCCCATAGAAAAAGGAGAAGGAAGAGAAGTAGGACCCAGAAGTGTTGACACTAGGATACCACAGCCCACAGAATCAACTAAGCCAAGCTCGCAGGGACTCACAGAAATTGAGGCAGCAAGCATGGAGCTTTCATGGGTCTACACTAAGTCCTCTGTGTTTATATTGTGGTTGTTTTGCTTGGAGTTTTGGTGGTGCTCTTAACAGTGGGAGCAGAGATATCACTCACTCTTTTGTCTCTTCCGGAGACTGTTTTTCTTCTACTGGTTTGCATCATCTATCCTTGATATGAGGGTTTGTGCCTAGGCTTATCAAATCATGGTATGTAGTGTCCCTTGGATATCACTGGGAGGCCTCCTCTTTTCTGAAGGGAAAAAGAGGAGGAGAAGTGGAGGTGGGGGAGAGAGGAGATTCGGGGACTTGGAAAAAAGGGGAGGGAGAAAGTCTGCAGGCAGGATGCATTTTGTGAGAGAGGAATAAACAAAATAAAAATGAAAATAATATGTAATTTATACGGAAGATTCCGAACTCTCTCTCTGTCTCTCTCTGTGTATATGTGTGTATTTTGTGTTGTATTATGTGCATTTTTAAAGTGTCATGCATTTGACACAGTGTCTGCTTGAAGGTCAGATGATATCTTTGTAGAGTTAATTCTCTCTTTTCATTTATATTAGTTTCCTGGGATTGAATTTGCTTTGCTATGTTTGCACAGCAAATGTCTCCAGGTGCAAGTCATCTTTCCAATCTTAGACTCTTTCTTCAAAGGCTTTTCTGGCACTGAAACAAAATGTGAATTTCTTCAAATTCTGTATTTCTTTACCATGGATGGTATTTCTAAATGGTAATGATATGGGAACTTCAAGTCTTTGCAGATGTTTCACTGGGAGACTTGAGATTTATAGAAGCCAATTTGTCAAATATTTCCTAAATCAGCAAATACTTTATAAAACATATAATCCATTAAATGAAAATAATTCTAACAAAAAAACATTCAAACAATCTATTAAATTATAGGGTAAAATTATTCTTTCCTTCATAAAAGTTTTATCTGTTTCAAACTTTACTCTATGAAATGACACAACAATAAAACCTAATACCATTGCTATAAACATATTTTTCCATACAAAATTACTATTATCTTACATATCTTATTACACATACACACACAGTTGTATATATGATCATATACACAAATGTTTAAAGATATTATCATTATTTAATTTTATGAATTATGACCAGAGATCTATTTGTAAAGTGCTTGCCTTTTAAATAAGAATTAAATTTGCACCTGAGTTAAGCTAGACTTGAGTTCAGTATTCAGAATACTTGTAAAAATGCCAGGAACAACATCAGTGCATGCTTGCAGTATCCATAGTACTAAGGCAGAGACAAGCAGATCACGGGAAATTACTGGCCTCCCAGCCATTTGTACTTGAGCATTTTTTACCAGTGTCAGACACTGCCTTGAAAAAAAGTCATGTGATGCCTCCTGATAAAAGTTGAGCTTATTCTCTGGCCTCTCTGTGAATGAACATATGTAGAGAAAACATAGGAATACATACAATTCTGGAATTATAAAAACTTTACAGTAAATTTGCAATTAAAAAATAATTTTACAAATTATATGTTAAACATACACAACAAACAAAAGGTTTATGTGATGGTCCAAGTTTTCTTCAACCTTTATTTATTTAAAAGTTTATTTTCTAGTTTTATCCCCTATAATAAATATTATATTTTGCCCCAGCAACGCAGCATTATTTTCTTTTATTCTTTCATAAAATTTAGTCAAATGATAATTATTTTCTACCACAACTTCAGGATCTTGCTTTAGAAAAATGACCTTTAAGTCTATGTTTTAAAGGTTTCAGTCAAACTTTGAACTTACATAATCATCAGTACATCAAATCACTATGTCCCCAAAGAAGTCTGTTTTTTGTTTTTCGTAATTTTATCTTGTGTTTCCTATTTTGTGGTATAATGGCTTTTATCTTATCACAAAAATTCAATGTGAAACTTTCATCCCCCTTGCCCATTTTGTTTTTAAGTATTTGTGTATTATTCAGGGTACCCTCAGATGCTGGAAAAGGATGCCCAATACTTTGATTCTGGAATTAAAAGTTACTGTGTTGTACCTAATGTGGAGGGTGAGACCCTATAAAGTAATTGTATCATCCATTTAAATGGATTTTGAGGTTTAGTACATATGTCCATTTATGACCTCTAACACAGAATACATCCATTTTAAAATTTTTTTTCTACCTAGAACATCATTGATTTAAGCTGGAAAGCATACCACTTATTTTCATTGTTTAAAACCCACAATATTTATTTCAATTGGAGTTTTATAAAAGGAATATTGATCCTACCATTTTAAAATTAAATTTTCTTAAATTACTTTCAATAATTCATGCAATAAGACCCAGAATCTATATTATGTCATAAATTTGTATTGGAAGTATGTGATTATATGTCAAATTACAGGGGAAATGAGTGACCAATGTTGAGATATTCATGACCAATGATAGTTAATTTCTGGGTTTTTCTTTTTGTTGTTGTTCATGGTGGTTGTCGTAGTAGTAGGGATAGTGGTAATGGTGTTTGTGTGTGTGTGTGTGTGTGTGTGTGTGTGTGTGTGTGCATGCGTGCATAAGTGTGTGTTTATGTTCTTTGTGCTTTGCTGATATGAGATTATTTGTTTCCTGTATTTTTGTGGGTGGATTTAATCTTCTTGGGTTAGAGTTCTACTTCTAGTACTTTGTGCAGGCCTGAATGTGTGGATAGACATAGTTTAAATTTGACTTTGCCTTGAAACACCTTGTTTTCTCCATCCATCAGTGACTGAAAGGCTTATGGATGTAGTAAACTGAACTGGTATCTGTGGTTTCTTAGAGTCCTTCTGGTCCTTCTGGTTTTTAGAGTCTCCATTCAGAAGTGGGGTATAATTCTAATAGTTCTGCCTTTATAAGTTAATTTGTCTTTTTTGCATTGCAGATTTTAATATAACTTCTTTGCTTTATATGTTCAGTGCTTTGATTATTATGTGTCAAGGGGACTTTCTTTTTTTGTCCAGTCTATTTACTGTTTTGTAAACTTCCTATTCCTTTATGGGCATGTCTAGGTTTAGGAAAATTTTTCTATGATTTTTCAAAATAAAATTCCTGGGTTTTGCAACTGAGATTCTTCTCCTTTTATTATTATTATTCGGTTTGGTCTTTACATAGTATTTTGATATTGGATTCCCCTCTGTATGCTGTGATCACCATTGGTTATTACAGAAACTGTTTTAGGCCTGTGATAGGGCAGAGTAGAGCTAGGCGGAGAAAACTAAACTAAATGCTAGAAGAAAGGAGGCAGAGTCAGAGAGAAGTCATTTAGCCCCATTACAGCCGGACAGAACTTTACCCAGTAAGCCACAGCCACATAGTGATACACTGATTAATGGGGACGGGTTAAATTAATAGGTGAGCGTTAGCCAATAAGGAGGTAGGCCTAATGGGTCAAGCAGTGATTTAATTAATACAGTTTCTGTGTCGTTTCCGTTCTGGGTGGCTGGGAACAAACAAGTGGTCTCTTACATCACTGTCCAAGATTTCACAGATGTTTTGTTTTAGGAATATTTTTAGATTTGTCTTTTTTAAAAATATTTTTTATAGATTTTTTTTTTAAAAAACAAACTATCTGCTTTCATTTTACATGCCAATCCCAGTTCTCACTCCCGCACCTCCTCCCATTTTCTCCACCTAACCGCACATCACCCCTTCACTGCTCAGAGAGGGTAAGGCACATTGCTTTGGGGAAGCTTTAAGACCCTCCCTACTACATCTAGCCTGAGCAAGATATTTATCCAAAGAGAATAGGTACCCAAAAAGCCAGTACAAGCAGTAGGGACAAATCCTAGTGCCATTGCTAGAGGCCATGCAGACTGCTGAAGCCGTACAATTATCACCCACATTCAGAGGGACTAGTTTGGACCTATGCTGTTTCCTTCCTTGTCTGGCTGGAGTTGGTGATGTCCCATTAGCTCAGATAAACTGTTTCAGTGAGTGTAGCCATCATGGTTTTGACCTCTTTGCTCATATTTTCACCCATCCTACTCTTCAACTGGACTTTGTGAGCTCAGTCCAGTGTTCCGATGTGGGTCTCTGCCTCGGTTCCCATCAGTTTCTGGATGAAGAACTTTGAGGAAAGAACGTGAAGAAGATACCAGAAAATGAAAAGACCTCCCATGTTCTTGGCTAAGTATCAGATTAAATGATACTGCATAGGACAAGCAAAGATTTATGACCTCCTATCCACCTTAATGAGACCAGCTATCCCAGCCAATTAGGTTGCCATTGCTTCTATGAATTCCAACTACTACAAGGGGCTAGTATCCAAACCTATTCTTTTATGAAATTTACTGGAATAAACTAGTAGAGGAAAGATTTTTTTTTCAAGAAGCCTAAGAATTTTAAAAGAAGTTGCACACTTGCATAGAAATGGCAAGAAACAGAAAACATGCACGTTATGTAGCATACATATATTGGTATGCATAAACTTTTACAAAAATCCATGAGCACAAAAATACATGTTAAATACAGGTATACAGATTAAATGGAAGAGATGCAGCCAGGCAGTGGTGGTGCACGCCTTTAATTCCAACATATGGAAGGCAGAGTCAGAGGAGAATTTCTGTGAGCTGGATAAGAATCTGGTCTATAGAGTGAGTTCCAGGACAGGCTCCAAAGCTACAGAGAGAAACCTTGTCTCAAAAACATAGCAAAACAAAACAAAATTGGAAGAGATGCTACAGAAGAGTATATATGAGGGCGCACGTAAGAGAAGGCTGCTTATAACTTGCTAATAAATGATGTTTTTTTTTCCTGTCTGAATGCAGTCTCACTTGGACCAGCATTCACTATCACTCTGAACTTTTCCATGCCTTATGAAATGGTAAAGCATAAATAACCTGAAATAAGACATCCCTTCTAGCATAATTCTCTACATTGTGCCTTGTTATTAACATGGAATTTTTTTTCCTATTTAGTTTTCCATTCTATAAAATGCAGATAATACTAATTCTCTGATTCCCACTGCAGAGAAGGTAGAGATAGTTGTAAAGTATTTTGAAAATGAATAGAACTTAGGATTATTGTTAACAGTATACCCCCATGCACACACTACAAACACACACACACACACACACGACACACACACACATCATGTTATTCATCCAGTGAGGAAATTCACTATACTACTGCAATAATATTAGCATATAAATAATGAATTGCTGAGGCAAATTTAGGAAAGAAATAACTTTTTTATATCTACATCAGCAAATGTGCTTTTGATTTTTTTCAATCATTATAATAAGTTTTCTTGCAGTCAACATATATGAGAAAATGTTTCATCTCCTAGATCAGAGGCACTCATTATTTTCAGCTATGACTACCATGGGTAGTCATTTAAGTGTGATGGTGACCAAGACTAAAAGGAGAGACTTTAGCTTTTTCTAGGATGTGACTATGAAGAATTCACATCTAAATTTAATTTCAGTCACACAAATTACACATCTAATTTGGCTAAGTTCTTTTAGTATTTAATAATTTAAAAATTATATATTCCATATTATTATTGAAGCTGACAAGTGATGAGAAATGAAACTACTGATGAATACATCAATTTTTTGTTTTTGTTTTAGACTTTTTTTCCATACATTTTTACATTAATTATTGAACCAAAGTTGATAATAATATTCAGGTTAACTTAAAATAGTAGTGATAATCATTTACTTGCTTTGATTGATAAAATAGAATATAAATTTCTTGGAAATACATGGTAGTTAATTTTCATATGTTTGTTAAAAAATTCCTCAGAAAGCTGGGCGATGGTGGCACACGCCTTTAATCCCAGCACTTGGGAGGCAGAGGCAGGTGGATCTCTGTGAGTTCGAGACCATCCTGGTCTACAAGAGCTAGTTCCAGGACAGGCTCCAAAACCACAGAGAAACCCTGTCTTGAAAAACCAAAAAAAAAAAAAAAAAAAAAAATTCCTCAGAAAGGAGAAAAATCTCAAGAATCACACTCTTTGCCTTTGAATCTTACTGGGCTTATTTCTACACTAAGACAGTCAAGTGACATAAAGATAGATGAATTTTGATAAGGACTTCCAAAATTACATGAACTATGGGAGACATTGGATGTGAACCTAAATAATTATATGCTACTTAAAATCATGTTTAGTCAAATTGTTAGTAATGAGGTGAGTCATTATAAACTTTATTATCTCCTTCACATTTTGTATGACATAAAGAATCTTTGTTAATAGTATTTACCTCTCAGTAACTAATTATTGAAGAGAAGTGAGCTCTTTTAAAAGATGAGACTACTTAGTAGTGCTTGACTGTCATTCCATATTCAACATAAGGAATTTTGGGGGCATTAACTATGCTTCTCCACTGACTATGATGACCAAAGTGAAATATTATTTAATATTGAAACTAACGTCTGTGGAAACATAGGAAATCAGTACCGATCACCACAGAAAACAAGCCAAGTTTGAAGGTAAAGTTGACATATAGTTTAGCAGGTATACTGTTGTTAATAGGATTTCTTTTATAGGCTATGCTGTCTTTAACTTTTTTTTTTCCAGATAGAAGAAGTTAACTGACCAGGATAAGGACACAGAAATAAAGGTCTTCATTTGAGTATTATATATTGAGAATCATTCCTGGACTCCAATGGTTTTTGTTTGTTTGTTTGTTTGTTTGTTTGTTTTGAGACAGGGTTTCCCTGGGTAGTGGCCCTAGATGTCCTAGAACTAGTCTGTAGACCAGGCTGACTTTTAACTCAAAAATATTTGCCTGCCTCTGCCTGTCAAGTGTTGCAATTAAAGGTGTGTGCCACCACTCCCTGGCTTAAGATTTAATTTTTCTATGAACTAAAAAAGAAAAACAATTGAAATCTATCATGGAAACAATGGCATCTGAAACTAAAATTAAATAGAAATCTGAAAAAAATATTTTTTTATTTATTAATAGTACTTTAGTATTTGGTGTATATGTATATTACCTACATGTGTGTCTGTGCAGTGTCTTAACCATTAACCATTTTACATCACAAAAATAAGGCATTGTATTTCTTGAACCTGGGGTTCCACAGGATTGAGAGTAGCTATGAAAGGGCTGAGAAACAAACTTAGATCCCCAGGAAAAATAGCCAGTACTTTTAACCACTTAGCCATTTTTCCAGACACAAAAAAATTTTTCACCAGGAAAGTCCTCAATAAAAACTCCCATAATATAAACATGCATAAATCCACACATGTATAAATCTAATTTATGAGAGTATATTGTCTCAGAATTTGTAGATTTCATAAATTTAATCTTCTGTAGTAAAAATAACTACATACTATAAAAGATTACATATGTAAGTATGTCCAAATTTAACTGAAATAATTTTAAAAAGCAATACATTCTAATTTAGTATATTTTACAGTGTTTTCTTTTTCAAAAAAAGGAAAGGATGATGTGGGACAACCTTCTGTTTGCTGTGAATATGTCTTATTACCTCTGGTTAATCAAGAAGCTGCGATAGTCTATGGCAAGGCAGACTATAACTAGGTAGGAAACCCAAACTCACTTCAGGGAGAAAAAAAAAAGAGTCAAGGGAGATGCTAGCAGCTGTTAGAGAAGCAAGAGAAGGTAACAGCATGACCATGTGGCAATATATAGATTAATAGAAATGGGTTAATATAAGATGTGAGCATTCATTAATAATAACCCTGAGCTAACAGACCAAACAGTTTGTAATTAATATTACGCCTCTGAGTGTTCTTTGGGAACTTGTAGGTAGGAGTAAAATTTCCAGTTACAAAAGGCAGGAGGAAAGTGAGGAAGGGAGAAAAGGGAAAGAAGGAAAAAAGAAGTAAGAAAAGAAAGAGAAAAGCTCTGGTTGCCTCAGTATTGCTGAAACAGTGTGCAAAAGTTTACAAATAATACATAAAGAATGAAAAATTTTACTGAAAATAAGTAAGTAGAAAACAACATAGAATCATAAATGAATTCTGAATCATATTTAAAAAGATAGTGTTGGAAAAACTGTCAGAACCTGAAAGGAGTTTAGTTCATTTCAAAGACTTGTATCAATGTTATTTTTAAAGGACTGATAACGTGCATATTATGAGAGCCTAAAAGGAAATTGAGAAATAGCAATAACTCACTAGATAATTTTCGCAATTATTATGGAAATATAAAATTAAATAAGTTATGAGAATGTTATTAGTCAAGTTAATGAAAACAAGGAAATAATGAAAGTAGTTGGAAGAAAATGTAAAATGGTACAAAACACTGTATTTTGGGAAAACTTGGTAAATTTTAATATTACGTTAATATAAATAACTGGAAGATGTTGATTGCTAGATGAACACTGTAGGAGCTCATATCTGACTTGATCCCAATGCTATAATGTATATTATGAGTTTCTTATCCAATTTCTGCATTTATCCAAATGATCCAAACTTGTCAGGATATATTATCCATTACTTTAGAAAAAGGTCTCATGGCAGGCCGTGTTTTGTTTTGTTTGAAAATGCACAAAGGAGTGACAAGTCCTTTTCTCAGAGCACTGTATTGACAGGGTAAAGGATGGAGGACTGAGAAGATCAGTGCTACAGCTGCACGCCAATAAAGAGCAAAATTAAAAGCCAAAAGTGTTTCTCATTAACTACTGGAAGCTCAAAAAAAGTGATTGACTCAAGCATGGAATTAGAATAAAGAAGTAAACCAGAAGAAATTCCATACATACTTCTAGACAAAATGAGGTCAAGCGGAACAGAATCTGTAATCAGAAACAGAGTCTCATGAAACAATAACAACATTTAAACAATTAGTGAATTTACGGCTCCCGTGTCTCAGAGTCTCTAGTGAAAGGCATTATAAACCTTCTGGCTGTCAATCTAGGACCCATTATGAATTTTGTAAATATTGTTGTACTTTGTAAGTACCCAAATAATTTACATGTCCACTTAAGCAAGATAAATTAAAGCACACACACACACACACACACACACACACACACACACACTCAGAGTCATAAGAACTTTTAAAAAGCAGTAGTTTCCTTTACAGACTGCTCTGTTTGTTAGTCTCCAGCAGTTAGGGGTATTTTTAATTCTAAATAACTTTTAATTATAATTTTTATTTAATAATTCAATATGGTTGTTACTTGTGATAATTGTAGATTTAAAATCTGAGTGATCAATGACAGTAAATTAGTACTTTTAATGCATAACTTATTATTTGTGTGGCCAACAATGTATATAATCATGGAAAGCTAAAGCTGAGAGTTAACTTGTTAAGTACAGGTACTGAAGAGAAAAAGATAATACAGTAAGAAATTTGGACTATGATTTTTAAATATCACATAATTATTACAAAAAAGTCCTCATTCTTGAGGTGTTTTCACATGTATAATATATGAAGAATAAAGAAGAACATATGATTACATACACTCAGGCACACACACACAAACACACACAGAGGCCAGAACAGAGACAAAGACTGGTACAGAAGCAAGATAGAGAAACACAGAGAAGGATAATAATATTTGTCTATTAATTTATTGAGCATCATTTCAATGCACTTAAAAAGCATCATAAATTTAAATTTTTTGGAAAGACTTTGCACAATTACTAGGAAGATTTCTTCATTCCAATTTCATCAAATTCAGAGTAAATGCTTGTAGGAATTTGAGAAAACAGTCAGGAATTGAACAGTTATGAGTGGCATTTCATTTAATCTCAGATATATAAAAATTAATTTGAAGACTATCATTTACTGTTGTTCATGACACTGACAAAAATGAAATGGTACTTATAAACATTACAAACAATTAAGTGCACTAGCAGCTAACCCATGTTGAGTTAAATGATTGTGGTAACATCACAAATTTTAAAGATTTGCAGTAGGAAAAGTACGCATTCCCAAAAACTTCCATCAGGGCTTTAGGCTTTTTTTGATACTACAGAAAGATTTCATGTCTAAAATGAAAAGCACAAAAGCCAAGTAAGCTAAGTTTTCAAAATGTATGCTACAGAAATCATTATCTGATATGAAAATATCCAAGAAGAATTCTCTTGGTTCTATTCATGTTAAAATGAAGCCACTGATGCTATGGTTCATTCATACGCATCTCCACTGATTGATGTCACTGTTCAAAGTAGCCTGCAGGGAAGCTTCAACTGATAATACCAGGCTTTACTTGACTTCCTTTTATTGTCCATTTTGGTAGGATGTAAAATTGTTTCCTTAAAAAAGCACTTCTTCAAAGGGTTTATAAATAATCATTAATTCCACTTCAGTGGATATTTGCATCCTTTTATTTCAGATATTTGATTACAATATATTTTCATTTCTGGTTAGAAATCTATTTACATAAACATCATTCGTGTATTGTACACCTGGTCTGATGACTTTTATTTAGTTTTGATATATTTTGACCATTTCCAGGTTAAAATTTCACACCAAAGCTCTCGTGGTGAGCACTGATTTCGATAATATTATAAAATGTTCTGTCACTATTATAACTTTTATGTCATTTTGAGTGTACATGTAGATAAAGGTTATTGCTGCAGTTCTTTAAATTTTCCCCTTATTATGTTTTCTTTTCTCAGCCTCCCATGTCTAGTGTCTCCAGCAATATTAGAGTATGATCAAGATTCTTGTACACACATCATAATGCCAATAGCAGACGTTCTTTCCTCTGAATAGACTCTATTCTTATAGTTTTAGTATTCATGTGCTCTAAATCTAATGATTCTTCCTCAGCTTCTGAACTACTAAAATAATGGTCATTTGATCTCTTTTGTATCTTCATATCTGAGACCCTTCTTTCTATGCTACAGTTTATATTCTGTGATTACACTAGCCAGTTAACTTTTGGTTCCATCTGCCAATGTTGAACTGTTGGTAAAATCACAGGAGATGTCTTGATTAGTTCAGATCCTTTGAGTCACACTGCATTTCTTCCGCTGAATGTGTGTGAGGACACTGTGACTTTGTGGCTAGTAGTTAATTGTATTTCATAACTCCAAATTCATTTGATCCTTGTTTTAATAGCTTCCTTTTTTCATGAATTGCCTAGTGGACCTGTATTGGTAGGTGTGAAACTTTGGGCTCATGTAATCATGAAATTCACACTTTTTAAGTAAATCTTGAAATTTTCAGTATTTTACATACTTGATAATATCGACTTTAAAAAGTAGCATTTTCCACTTAGATTTATATAAAAATAATTCTTTCATTTATTCACAAAATATCATCTTCTGCCATATATCCAGTAATTGGCTACACTTTTCTATCTCTGCACTCAATCATTCCCTGCAGTGCAAATATTTGCAAGGCTTTCTCCTAATTCAAAAATGTAATTGTATAACTCCTCTATTAGTGTCCATTAGTTACAATTCCATGTGTCTTTTTTTAAATTTTTGTAATTTAATGTGTCTTCATTTATTATCTCTATTATAATTAAAACCACAATGCTCAAGATATTTTGTTAAATATATAATGCAAATTTTATCAATAGATTATATATTCATTATTAAATGCTCTGTACATCAGTGTTAATTTTTGTTATGAGGATTTGGCCCCACTTATTCCTTTATCTTTTTTGAAAATCCTAACATATTGCTGTTTTGGCTTTGAGAACACAAAAAACTGTTTCCTTATATATATTAGTTGTTTATTCTCAATCTTCTAGTCTTTATTGTGTTTCTTAATCTATTTAATTTAAGATATCATGGGTCTCAGACACTTTCTTCTCAAGAACTGCAGTATTTTATTTATTTATTTTATTGAAAAAAAAATTCCGCCTCCTTCCAGCCTCCCATTTCCCTCCCCTACCTCCCACTTCTCTCACCCTCCCCTTACTTCTCTCCCCCTCCCTCTCCAGTCCCAAGAGCAGTCAGGGTTCCCTGCCCAGTGGAAAATTCAAGGTCCTCCCCCCTCCATCCAGGTCTAGGAAGGTAAGCATCCAAACTGGCTAGACTCCCACAAAACCAGAAAATGAAGTCGGATCAAAACCCAGTGCCATTGTCCTTGGCTTCTCATCAGCCCTCATTGTTCGCCATGTTCAGAGATTCCGGTTTTATCCCATGCTTTTTCAGTCCCAATCCAGTTGGCCTTGGTCAGCTCCCAATAGATCACCCCCATTGTCTCAGTGGGTGGGTGCACCCTCACGGTCCTGACTTCCAATTGCTAATTAACTCAATTACAAAATGGGGCACTGAACTCAACAGAGAATTCTCAACAGAAGAAGTTCAAATGGCCAAAAGACACTTAAGGTCATGCTCAACCTCCTTAGCGATCAGGGAAATGCAAATCAAAACAACTTTGAGATATCATCTTACACCAGTTAGAATGGCTAAAACAAAAAACACCAATGATAGCCTTTGCTGGAGAGGTTGTGGAGGAAGGGATACCCTCATCCATTGCTGGTGGGAATGCAAACTTGTGCAACCACTTTGGAAATCAGTGTGGCGGTTTCTCAGGAAATTCGGGATCAACCTGCCCCAGGATCCAGCAATACCACTCTTGGGAATATACCCAAGAGTTGCCCTATCATATTACAAAAGCATTTGTTCAACTATGTTCATTGCAGTATTTTTCTCTGCTTTTATCTGTTATAATTACTATCTTTTAAAATATGTAGCTCATAAGGTTTTCTTGCATCCTAGATGCATATATGCCATGCCAGTTGTCAGACATCACCAGCTTGATGTCAGATACATCAAATCCTCTAAGCCAAAAATTGAATTCATTATCTGTAGCAAGTACTTTTCTTCCTTTAGTGTTCCCTGTCTCAATGACACTACACCAAACATCTACTATAGAAAGTTTTATGAGCTCACTTTTGCTGCATTCTTCTTCTAGGCCCAATTTATCAAAATCCTTTTGAGTTCCTCCCCAGAATATGTTTAGATTTTGAATAATTATTACACCCCCTCTATTTCTAGAGTACCCATAGTCCATATCTTAGGTATTGGAGTACTTTCCTATTGAGTCTCTCATTTCAATATTCTAAACCCCAATCTCTTCTTTGCATAGCTGGCAGTGAAGTTAACTGAAGGTTTTATTTATTCTGGAATTGATGGCATATGCTTTTAGTAAGCAGAAGAGGGATCGTAATGAGTTGAATGCACTTCTGGACTTTACAACAGTGCTTTAGAAAACAGAATCAAAATTAATAATTCAGATCACAAATACATATATAGCTCAAAAACCTTTGACCTACAGTTTGTCCTGCCTGTGTGGTGTTCTGGGACCAGGGATCTAGCAAAATTGATGTCAAAGAAACTACTTCATCCAGTAAATAATGCGAACAGATACAGTGGCCAACAGCAAACCATTATACAGATTTCAGGAATTCTGGCACAGAAGGAGAAGGAAGGATCCAAAGAACTAGAAGGATAAGAATATGGCCTACAAAATCAACAGAACAGAATTGTAGTAGGTTCTATTTCGGGAGTCTGGGTGGCTGGGAAACGAACAAGCGACCTTCTGCAACAGTGTAACTGGTTTTATGTTGAGGTATTGGATCCAATTGGACTTCAGTTTTGTGCATGGGGATAGATAAGGATCTATTTGCAATATTCTGCATGTTGACATCCAGTTATGCCAGTAACATTTTCAGAATATGCTTTCTTTTTTCCATTGTACAATTTTGGCTTCTTTGTCAAAAATCAGGTGTTCTTCAGCTTGTGGATTAATTTCAGGTTTTTCAGTTTGATTCCATTGGTCCACGTGTCTGTTTTTAAGCCAATACAAGGGTGTTTTTATTGCTATAGCTTTATAGAAGAGTTTGAAGTCAGGGATGATGATGCCTCCAGGAGCTCCTTTATTGTACAGAATTGTCTTAGCTGTCCTGAGTTTTTTGTTTTTTCATATGAAGTTTAGTATTGCTCTTTGGAGGTCTGTGAATAATTGTGTAAACTGTGTTGGGATTTTAATAGGGATTGCATTAAATCTGAAGATTTCTTTCAGTAAGATTGCCATTTTTATTTTGTTGATCCTGCCTATCCAAGAGCATGAAAAATCTTTCTATGTTCTGATATTTTCTTTAATTTCTCTTTTCAATGATATAAATTTCTTGTCATACAGGTTTTTCTCTTGTTTGGTTAGAATTACCACAAGATATTTTATAATATTTGTGGCTATTTTAAGGAGTGATGGATGCTTCTCTGATTTCTTTCTCACTCAAAAGTGGATACTAGATGTGAAGCAAAGGATAACCAAAATACAATACACAGCTCCAGAGATGCTAAGTAAAAATGAGTACCCTTAGAGGGACACCTCTTAGATTACCCTGGGAAGGGGAAATAGATAAAATCCCTTGGGTAACCTGGCAGTAGGGGGTGGTAGAGGAATGAGGATGAGAACATGAGGAAACTGGATGGTTGAGTTGGGGTAGGAACAGAATAGGAGAGCAATAAAAGAGATATCTTCAGTTTCACTAATAAAACTAGGTTATTTGCAGTAATTGAATGTATCGTCTTCAGTAGTTCTATTAAGTTGTGAACAAGTACTAGAAAGAATGAATAGAATGCTATAAAATATAATTTAATGTCCTTATAGACTTTAATCTATAGGAACATAAATATCTTCCTGTGCTTATAAGTTCATAAGATGCAAGTTTTCTGAGAATGTTACATTAAAGAAATATGCAAACATATTAACTAACCGCCAGAACACACTCTGCCACATAATCTCTCTAGATCGCATTTAATATTTCATAATAATGTGACAAGCATGAATTTGATGGATTTAAATTTCTAGTTTTAAAGTGTTATGACAATGTATTCACGTTGTTCTTTTCTGCTTTAGGTATCATAAGCCATTTTTCATAAGAATGTTCCTGACATTCATCATAATTTTGAGCCTGCTCATCATCAGCATAATCATCATCTAAATGAATATTATTGTTTATCATGTATACATATATAAAAATTAAAAAACTACTCATGTTGTAAATGTATTCTGAGATGAAAATAATAAGTAGAAACATACTGGAAGGATTGCAAATAATTTCTAGTTACTGTTTCATGAAATGATTGCTGTTGGCATGTCTTTTCTCATTTGGCCAAGTTTCAAATTTTTTTTTCATTCAATTATATCTAGTATATTTACTATTGTTAGCCCTTTAACCTTTATCTTTTCGCCAATCTCTCAATAGTCTTCTCTATTTTCCCAGATAATACTACGTTTACTACACACAAACACACACACGCAGAGACACACACGCATACGCACATGCATGCATGCACAGAGCAGGACAGCAGGGAGACAAATGATAATAGTCATAGGTAGAGGATAGATGAATATAAGAATAGACAGATATTTTTAACTGATTGTATATTTATAACTGGTGACCCATACTTGTTTTGTGACTTTTCCTGATGGAAGATGCACAGAAATCTATTGATACTAGATTGAAAATCAAATATCAGAGTAATGTTTATAGAAAAATCAAACTTTGAAATCAGTGAATTTGGTGAGGCTTACAGAAGCCTACCTGTTGGGTTACTTGAAGAAGCATAAGATAAATCAAAGGCAGACACCAATATAGGTGAAAATTCATGCAATCTTCAGCCCAGGAACTGTCTGTATGACTTAGAGGAAGCTTGTTAAGTTTCAGAGTCTTCTCTGATAAATAATTTTTACACTTGTTTAATCATGGAAAGAAATTTTGTGACTCATTTTAAGTTTCAGGAATTTCTTGGTACTTGTGATTTTTTTCCTCTGAGATTTTATTAGGTTTGATTAGTTCTTGAGTATTAATGATTATCCCTCTAGGATGACATATTTTAAAGAACTCAAGAAATTGGACACCAAAACATCACATAATCCAATAAAAAAAATGGAAGCTTCCAAATTGTCTCCTTTCCTTCTTCTTTGTTTTTTTTTATAGTCCTCTTTTTCTCTCTTCTCATGTGCTTCTCTTTTTTTGCTTTTGTTCTTATCTTTCCTTTGCTTCTTTAATTCCCCTCTGTCATTTCAAAACTCTACTGAAAATTTATCCATAAATTTCTTGGGATCATATAACCATTAACATTTTCAGCAACCTAAAATTGAAATTAAATAAATTCAAAATATTTTCAAGTAATGAGTTAAAGAATAATTTTTCTTGAGTAAGTAACATTGTGAATTTAAATTGAAGAACTAAAACTTTTTAAAAATAGAATTATGGATGCCTGACAAACTAAACATTATTTCACATCAAAGGTATTTGCTACTTACATTTATATTGTTGTTAAACAGTTTTTTTAAATGAAATTGAGAAATAATACTGATATCAAAGATATTAAATATTTAGCTATTCAATAGACTTTGACCCTTGTTATTTTAGTTACTTCATAAATTATGACACCTGAAATGTAAAAGATAGTTTTTAGTGTTTTTCTTTTAAATATTTTATATAATACAAATATTTTACATACTGGTGATACTTTATTAAAAGTATTAAAAGATCAAGTAAAAAAGAAAAAGGACAACAAAAGGAAAAAACAAACAAGAAAGCAAGGAAACAAAAATCCAACAAAATAAAACAAAACAAAACAGTGTTATACTCTTTAATATGTAATCACCAGATTTACACTCTTGCAAACAGTGTATAAGTGAGTTTTTTCATCATATTCTTTCCACCATTTAGATTTTCTATTTTCTAAATAATGAAAGGTATCAAGTACTAGGGAGAGAATTTCTGAAAAGAACATTCATACACTATTAGTAGGGTTTTAATAAGTACGGGCATTTTGGAAAAAATCTGGAGATTCCAAAATATTTAAAGTAGAATTATCAAATCTTTCAATTACTCCAATCAAAACATATGTTCACAGGGTTTTAAATCAGTGTGTGGATGCTATATGTGCACTGCCACATTCTTCAGAGCATTTGCCACCATAGACTCAAAATATGAAAATAACCAACACTAAGAGGGTGGGATTTTTAACCATAGTCTACGCAAATAAATATTTTAGATTTAAAAAGGAAGAAAATAATCTGAAATGGTCTACAATATCATCTGTAAAAGTAGTAAACTTTGTCTTTTGTGTAATGAAAGGACAAAGAGGATAATATTGTATGTGAACCAAACTTGACAGAGACATTATTACTGTATGATCTCATTCAGAGGTGCTAGGAAAAAAAAGTTGGAATCTCAGAGGTAGAGTACAGAACAAAGGAGACAGGAGGGTAAGGGAAATACATGCAGAAACAAGAAATGTTCACACGGGCATAAGGTTCAACCGAGACAGGAGAAATATGCCATGACAAACTGTTACCCATGATTAGGGTAAATAAAAATGTCTTGAAATACCTAGAACTTTAAATATTCTAATCCCGAAGAAACACTAAGTATTTAATATGACAAGATTAATTAGACTGATTCTATAATTTAATAATGAATATAGGTATCATATTACACACACTATATATATACAAATATTTAAGTATGCAAAAGTCATAAGCCTCAAAATAGAAAATTTTGGGTTGTTTTTCAAAGGAAATATGCTACTTTTCATTGTACAGATCTGGTATTTGTAATTCTGTGTACATAGAAACAAGCACCTTTAATTTCACTGTGTTACCATTGATGGCACTCCTCATTATGAAATATATGGATACAATATTCAAGTAGTTGGATTTTTGGACATTCATAGCGGTAGTAAGTCACAACAGACATATATTTTATAGATGTTTTTCATGTGAAACCCCATTTAGTCTACACAACAATCCTTGTTAGAACTATTTTGTACAGTAGATTAAGCTAAGGCTTTGACTAAAAGGTTAAATAATTTACTGACTATAGACGTAGAGTCTATAATTCATAGCTGCATGTTTTGCTACTTAATAAACCTAATTTGTTTATAAATCAATAATAAACCAGTGACAGAATAGAAAGATTTTAATGAAAATATCTAAAAAATAACTCTAAGAACAAAAAAAAAAAAGGTATTTTGGACATAGGAAATTTACATCTGGTATGGAGGAGGGTAGAGAGGAGCTTATATAACGTGGTGTCAGGGACAGGATTTGAAAATGATGAGATTTCTGTGTGCAAGCACACCGGGGGAGGGTTTCACGCGGTGCTGCTGAGCTGGATGAAGGAAGGATACCAGCATAAATTTCCTCCTGATGTGCCTGTTTACATTTCTGGAACTCTCTGAGGCATTACATCTGTATGGGAGAGAAAAGAAACTTTGGAACTTAAAAAGAAGGAAAAAATGAGTTTAAAATATGTATAAAATATCACAGTGAAATGTGTATGACCTAATATACACTTGATTCGTAATTTCTAAAATTTGACCCTTCCCTCTCATTATGTAGCTTTCATAAGGATGAATAAGGGAGTGAGTGACTAGTTCTTATTTACCACCCACAGCTAAGTGTCCTCCAGTGACAGTTATTTCATACTGAAATAACAAAGTGAACTTTTTCTGATTTCTCACAAGAAATATCATTGCGTATAGTGATATTCATTTTTATAAATAAAAAACTAACAGTTTTAGTAGTACAGTAATTACTACTGTACTATAGTAGTACCATAATTTAGTAGATGGTAATATGAATATAAGACTATTCAAGATCTTCCCAGGCCTTTTTAGTTGTTTCCTTTTTAACAATGAATACTACTCTGCTCTGCAGATTTAGCACAGTATATCTATCCATTTGTCTTCTAAAAGACAAATGTTGTTGTCCTCGAGTTTTGACTATTGTAAATAAGGCTTCAATAAGAACCTATTAGTAGGATACATATTTTCAAATTTTCTGAGAAAATTGCAAACATGATCCACAGCTCATGGTCAGAGTATATTTAGATAAAAGACATACTGTAACAGTCTTCCAAAAGGATAGTGCCATATTGCATTTCAATACACAATGAGATTCGTTGTTAGCTATGAAATCATGAGGAATAGTTTTACAAGACTACCAGGAATGACTCATTTTCAGAATGCAACTGGGCAGTTCCAATAGTGTGCCATGAAAAAATTACATCAGCACTGAAATCTGATAAATTAAATGTGGCAAGAGGAGGGGGAATTTCAGACAGACATCCCTATGTGCCCTCTAGATGGAGGAAACTGAATCTTGAGAAGGATAATAAGAGATCAATGAATTCCAAGACAAAGCAACAAAGTATGTGTTTCACTAAATTTAATATTTTTAGTCTTAAATGCATGAGTCTTGTTTTGTTCAGTTTTTCCTTATTCATGTCTAGATAGATACTTACCAACCATTTCACTTTCATTATTTGGGAAATGTCATTTTGGTTCAATATATTAAGAGCTATAGGATTTTTCAATGTTCTTCCTTCTAATTTATAGTTATCCCTGAATTTTTATGAAAAGGAGGTGTTGCAACGTTTCAAATTAGTTCATTAACTGAGAGATATGACCATAATGAGATTTTTGTTGCTAGATCAAAATTTTTATTAATTTAATTGATTGCTTTAGGCATTTACTCATTTTCATTTTATCCATATGACTGCTTTCCCCCCCCCCGCCCCGTATGTGTTTGTCCTGCATTTGTGCCTGGTACCAGTACAAAGTAGGTGCTGGATCCTCTGGACTTGGGGATATAGATGGTTATGTGCCACCTGTGGGCTGGGGGCTGAACCCAGATGCTCTGCAAGTGACCCGCTGTTATCCTCTGAGCCACCCTTCTATTTCTATAGACTCGATTTAATTACTTATTTTAGAGCATTAATTCACTCATGAACATTTGGAATTAATTTAAGTTGTTTATGCTGTATCGCAATTTCCTTTTATGTTGTATTTTGTTTACTAGTAATTAATTGCAGGGTTTTAAAATCTATGCAACTAAAGGTTACTGGCCTGCAGTATTTTCATGTCTTAGCTTTTCTTATTAGAACAAGTTGGCTTCACGGAATAAGTTATGATGTATTCCCTTTGATTTCACAATTTGGAATAAATTGCAAAATTGATATAAATCTTTTCTCTAATATTTTGCTTGAAATTTAATAAATACAGGTTTGTTCAAATTATGTTTCTTTTCATATGGTTTGTGTCAGAATATATCTTTTTTAATATTATTTATCAGGAATAGTAATTTTTAATGCATAAAATTTCTCATAACTTTCCTTTATTTTTCTTAGTTCTTTGTGTCTGTACTAATGTCCTCTTTTTTGATATCAATAACTTGAGTCTTCTCTTTTTTCTTATTTCACTTTTTAGCTGACTCAATTTTATGAACAGTATCGTAGGACATTTTGGAACTTATAAAAAGAATTGGATGTTTACAATTATTTTATGGAAGTGTTTTCATTGATATTTTTTAATTTGAAACTTGTAACTGATTTTTACTTTTTACTACTTGTTTTTGATAATCCCGTTAGTTGAGCATTTCGTACATTTATTTTAATGCCACATGAGAAGTGGAAACCATTGTACAATGATTTCTTACCTATCTCCATTATTCAAAAAAAAGTGGGAACTCACAAAGATGCATACTCACATTAAAATTTTCCCAAAGAAAACCATCAAATGCTGGCATGCTTGGATAAAAGCAATCAAAGGGATATGTAATTTCATTATTCAACTCTTTCCATTATACACATGTATATTCAAGTAATTAAATATACTGATTCATTAAACACATATTAATCTTATGTTAGTTCAAGCATTATTAAACTATAACCCAATCTTTGGCTTTTAAATAAAGAACCAATTACTTTTAATAATCCAGTGAGACAAGTCTTAATCAGATAATCACAAAAGATACTTAAAGATATTGTTCTTAATTTTTTCACTGACATAGTCTAAAAGCTCTCAAATGCAGTAGGCTTAGTACTATGTGCTGAAAATTAATACATAAATGCCACTCAATGGAAAATATAAAATTATGCTATGCAGTTCTGTAAGACTGCAACAGAAACAAATTATTTTCAAAATAAAATTAGTCATTACAATGAAATTTACCATATAAAATTATGCTAACACAGATACATTGTAAAATTAAGCTATGCAAGAAGAATCTGTCCAAATAGGCACTATTTAAATGGAATGAATATGAATATGAGATTTTTTTTTAATATACCAGTGAACTTCAGGAATAAAGAACAGAGGATAATTAACAAAAAGACAAAACTTGGATAAAAAACAATGTCATTTTGCATTTCCTAGATAATGATATTTTGGTAGAGTAGTTTTTATTTTTAAAATAAACATAAAAAATATTTCCTCTCCAAAGTATCATATTTTACTCATTCATATGTGTGTAAAGGACAAAGGTGTGTAGGCAAATTTCAGATGATCAGAAGTGTAAGACGGTCTTCAATGTTCTTTTCTGTTTTTTACATTTTCACATTAAGCCTGACTATTAGAGATACAGTCTCCGAGTTAGAGTGAACCAACTCTTCATTACTGAAGACATATGTAGGTTTGAAATATTTTAATGTTGTACCTTTCAGGGAAAACAACTCTCAAAGCCTGTGATGTTTTTTGGGTAACACACTGCAGGAGGATGATAAATGCCCCATGTTCAGAGGGCCTGAGTATTAAGTTACTATCTGTGAAACTGTTCTTTCCTAACTTCTGTCTTTGCAATTGTAACATAGTGTATACATCATTCTCCATTTTCAAACCAAACTAGTTTAGAGAATCACAGAAGCATGAGGATTTCTAATTAGGCCCTGTCATCACAAAGTGAGTATTGGTTCCCTGACATCATTTCTATTAAACGTTAGTATCGCATTCTCTTTAAGAAGGAAGAATTGTGCCGCTAACACCAGCTTCATTAGGACCAGGCCAGGGTGTCCATGGTCTGTGATTTGGACTGGTTAAGATCATGGTACTATTGTGCTTGTCACTTGAACCTGCTGTAACAGGTTGGCTACATTATTACTATTGTAATATTTTACTCAAAAATCTAACTCTGATCTATGACATACCATCTTCAATAAAAGTTTATAGAAATTCTTAAAAAAAAAAAAGAAGGAAGAATTGAGAATCACCTTTGTTATCAATCTAAGTGTTATGCTTAACTAGAAGTCTTTACTACCTAACCCTGTTTACCCAATGTCAGATTCCCTAGAGGTCAGTACTGTCAGATAGTTCAAGCTCACAATACTATTTGAGGTTGTTGACCACTTCTGTCGAGAGCCAAATTTATAATCAAAGCCATGTTTCTGGCCTTGAATTTTCTATAATTTTTATTCTCTTTTAGCATAGTTTATGTAAGAATTATGAGCTTGACATCCTCTTAGTTCAACTAACATTGTGTTTCAAAAAATAAAGACTTTTATGTTAAATGTCAATATGAAACTCTAACATAGAACTAATATACAGGTGCTTGAGTTAGGATGGCAAATGTGACCTTGAATTCACACTTTAAGCTCTTTGGCTATTTAAGAATTGAAGACAAGGACATTTGTTCAACTATGTTCATAGCAGCATTATTTGTAATAGCCAGATCCTGGAAACAACCTAGATGCCCTTCAATGGAAGAATGGATGAAGAAAGTGTGGAATATATACACATTAGAATACTACTCAGCGGTAAAAAACAATGACTTCGCGAATTTTGCATGCAAATGGATGGAAATAGAAAACACTATCCTGAGTGAGGTAACCCAGACCCAAAAGGATGAACATGGGATGTACTCACTCATAATTGGTTTCTAGAGATAAATAAAGGTCAGTGAGTCTATAATATGATATCCTAAAGAAACTAAATAAGAAGGTGAACCCAAAGAAAAACATATAGCTATCCACCTGGTTATGGGAAGTAGACCAGATTGCCAGGCAAATAATTGGGATCTTGGGGTGTGGTGGGAGGGGTGGTAAGGAGAGAAGGGGAGAGAAATGTGAGAAGGGGAGGGTGGGGGGATCTTGGGGAAACGGGATGATTGGGATAAAGGAAGGTTGGTTAGGGGAGCAGAGAAGCACATATCTTAATTAAGGGAGCCATCTTAGGGTTGGCAAGAGACTTGGATCTAGAGGGGCTCCCAGGTGCCCAGAGCGATGTCCCCAATTAGTTCCTGGGGCAGCTGAGGATAGGGAACCTGAAATGACCCTATCCTATAGCCATACTGATGAATATCTTGCATATCTCCATAGAAACTTCATCTGGCTATGGATGGAGATAGAGTCAGAGACCCAAACTGGAGCACTGGACTGAGCTCCCAATGTCCCAATGAGGAGCAGAAGGAGGGAGAATATGAACAAAGAAGTCAGGACCACAAGGGGTGCGCCCACCCATGGAGACAGTGGGGCTGATTCTTTGGGAGCCAGCTGGACTGTGACTGAAAAAGCATGGGATAAAACCGGACTCTCTGAATTTGGCGGAAAATGAGGGCTGCTGAGAAGCCAAGGACCATGGCACCGGGTTTTGATCCTACTTCATGTTCTGGCTTTGTGGGAGCCTACCCAGTTTGGATGTTCATCTTCCTAGACCAGGATTGAGGGGGGCGGACTTTGGACTTTCCACAGGGCAGGGAAACCTGACTGCTCTGCAGGCTGGAGAGGGAGGGGGAGGAGTGGGGGGAGGGGAGGAGGAGAGGGAGGAGTGGGAGGGAAATGGGAGGCGGGGAGGAGGCAGAAATTTCTTTTTTTTTTCTTTCCAATAAAAAAAAAATGCTAAAAAAAAAAAGAATTGAAGAAACTTCATACTGAAAAACTCAGGAAATACTATACACAAAATTTTATTATATATTACAAGAGTAAATTAAATAATGAAGAGGCACAATCCTCAGTGTGGGACCTTGAAAATTATAATCATAATGCTTGAGAAAAAGCTTTGTCTTGTTTCAAACAGAATAGAATGTGGTAATGTATTGAAGATGACTTCTTTATGTATTAATCTGAACACAACTATAAAATCAAACTATATAGCATGGCCCTAAACAGTGCTTTATACACCATCTTATTTTCATTCACTTTCTTAAAAATAGAAAATCTCAAATCTTACAGGGAGCATTATTTTCCTTTGTAAGACAATGTGATCAAATTCAACACACTTGATGATTCAGTCCTGCTAAGCAGGGAAGCTCTTGTATCCAGGGAAACCAATCTAGTTTGCTAGGACCTGAAGATAAGACAAGGGGAGCCCCACTGTCTGTGCTGTGAGGAAGCAATCTACCATCCTTCCCTGTTAGTTGGCACTTGCTTGTGCCTGTGATGCCTCCTGACTCATCTGGAAGCACACCTGTGTCCCTAGCATATCTGTTATCTGCGCCTCAACACCTACCTCATCAATGCCCCCATAGAGATGATAGTTACAATCAAGTGCAAACTTTTTCAAATCTGTGCGGGTGTCTGCTGCCCTGCAAGCAAGCAAGAGAAGAACAGCAGGAACAGCAGCTTTCTTTTGTGCAGCACAGTGAGAAATGTCTATGATCTTCATTTAGCAGCTGCTTTCTTAGAGTCACTGAGCCAGAAACCACTGGCCTGCTTTCAACACGGTAAAGAATTTGAGTTGTGGAGTCAGACACACGGATTTTAAGTCAAATGTTGCCATTTCTATCATGAAAGATCTTAGTGAATGCTTTAATATAATTTCCCTGAATGTGTACATTGAGTATTATCAATAAGGAAATTAAACACACTAATTAAGATGATTCATCTGATAGGTTTGATGATGCAGGCCTTTATTCTCTATACTTGAAAAGAAAATGTAGGTAGATTTCCAAGACATAAAACCAATACACGGACTGACCCACATTGGAGCACCGAACTGAGCTCCCAAGGTCCAAATGAGGAGCAGAAGGAGGGAGAACATGAGCAAGAAAGTCAGGACTGCGAGGGGTGCACCCAACCACTGAGACAGTGGGGCTGATCTATTGGGAGCTCATCAAGGCCAGCTGGACTGGGACTGAAAAGGCATGGGATAAAACCGGACTCTCCGAATGTGGCAGACAATGAGGGCTGATGAGGAGCCAAGGACAATGGCTCTGGGTTTTGATCCTACTGCGTGTACTGGCTTTGTGGGAGCCTAGCCTGTTTGGATGCTCACCTTCCTAGACCTGGATGAAGGGGCGAAGACCTTGGACTTCCCACAGGGCAGGGAACCCTGACTGCTCTTGGGACTGGAGAAAGAAGGGGGAGAGGGGGGGGCAGGGGAGGGAAATGGGAGGCGGGGAGGAGGCAGGAATTTTTTCAATAAAAAAAAATATATATCGAAAGAAAAAAATAAAACCAATACAGTTGACATTGGACTGCCAGTCCGACTGCCAGATCTACATAAAGAGAGATTTTATAAAAAGTAAAATTATGTATCTACCTGTTTGGGAGCAGTAATTATTCTTATGTCTCTACTGCATCTACACCTTTCTTCTACTTTTAATGCTACAGATGAAAAGATAAAGAGCTAAGTGGATTGGATGATGTGGTTTAACATACACTACATTGTACTTCCCTGAGTATCTGGTAATCTCTGCTACCTCTAGCTGTACAAACTGAGAGAGACAATGAAAAGGATGATCCACAAGTTACACCTGTGACTGCTCAGATGGTCTGAGATAATGCACTAAGATTAACTCTTCTACTTGAGCCTTGACTTGGGAAAGAGAAAGCAATGCTTAACCTTCTGCGTGCTAGAAATCCCAAGTCCTGCACAAGTTTGTCTGCCTTACTCCCAGTATGGACAGCACTGTCTGTGTTGGTTTCCTTTGTAAAAGAGGAAAGAACAAAGAGTACGAAACACTAGTGTGTATTCTGACTCTTAAGACTTCTCAAATCAAGAATAGCAGAAAGCATGAGGAAGACAATTTAAGTAGTTAAGAGAATTGATTTCTAAAAAACTGGATTAGTTCAATCTAAAATTTTATGTATCAATAGATATTAAACTCAAATATACGTACTCCTTTGAAATCCTCTTTGTCTACACAATCACATATAGATCAATAGGTTATAAAAGTTAGCTATCTTCATACAACTATTCTATTTAATGCATTCTATTAACTTTCTAAATGTGATCCTTGGGACTTTCACTTATTTTCTTCTCTTAGAGTAGAACGATGCATAAACTAGAGTAAGTAGTAGCTGCCTCCTTATTTCATTTTCTGTAATCCAAGGAATGAGGCAAGCTGGGTTTCTGTAGGCAAAATATAGTCCTGAAAAGGTTTGACTTCCTAATAAAAAGAATACTTTCCAAAAATACAAATATGATAGTTATCACTTGCTGTTTACACTACCTAAAGAAACATCCAAAAGGAAACTTATAGTTAAAAGTTTCACTTAATATTGACTAATCACAATATGAAATTTGAAAATTTTCAAAATGTAAATCAATGAAAAAGCATACATCATAAATTAAGCACACAATACATGATATCTATGAATACAGTGGGTGATGTGCTGCAGAGTATTTGGTCACACTGTGAACCCTAGGATTCCATTGTTTTGTGGAGGAACCTGTTTCTAGCTGTGGTATGGATCAGCCCTAGCACACACCTTTAATTCAAGAGTTTCTTGCTTGAGTGTTGTTAACAGCATTAATTAGAATCAACCACAGGTCAAGAGGTGGAACAGTCAGCTGAAGCATGAATCTAATTAATCTTAATCAATAAAACCTGGAGTCAGAAAGATCAGAGAAGCAGAGCAGCCAACCACCTAAAGCTTCTTACCTCTATTAAATCTCAGACTATATGGGAGCTCTAGAAATCCTCATACTGAAAAGGCCAAGATCCTGTCTCCACTTGCCTTACATTCCTGTATCCTCGCCCATATGCTTGAGCATCTCATTTACTGGGATCAAAGACATGAGATCCCAAGTTCTGGGATCAAAGATGTGAGCCACCACAACCTGGTTCTGTTTCTCTTTTGATGGTTTAGTCTGGTGTATGCCAAGGTGGGCTTAAATTCCTGATCTTCCTGCTTCCTCCCAAATGCTGGGATTAAAGGTGTGTTCCACCATTGCTTGGTCTCTATGGTGAACTAGTGGTTAGCTCCACCTTCTGATCTCCAGGCAAATTTTATTTGTCAAAACAGAAATAAAATAACGTACAATAACCAGCTAACAGGGAAAAGCCATAGAGAGTAGGAGGAAGTCAGGAGGACAGAAAAAGAGATACAAAGGAAGTAGAAAAGAGGGACATTTAGTTGGAGAAGATTTTTGTTTCAGACCCCATAAGAGAAAGTGAAGGAGAATACAATAGGGTGCTCTCCCTGCTTTTCTGAGCTAGCAGGCACTCACTCCAATATCTGGCTTCCCAATCTATATTGATAAAACAGAATAATAGAGATTTAGTTAAAACAATAATAGTGTACACCATTATTCATGCATTAACAAAATCAGGAATTTTGTTCTCATCCAGTTAGGGTATAAAACACTACTTGACCATGCACTATTTTGCACTGATTGCAAAAGGAATTACAACCACTCCAGGTATCAGAGATTGAGCATTGCCTTGGCAGAACCAATTCAGCCTAAAAATTATCAGGAATGTGTTTAATGACATTAGGCACCATACTTATAGAGAGATAGCAGAAAGAAGTTAGGAGACAAGACAGATAAAGAACAGAACCCAAATGGTACAATTTTCTTGGATAATCATTTTCTGTAACTGTTGACTCCTAATATAGTGATTTATGTTTAAAAATTAGTCTTTCTGCTAATGTGTTCATTACAGAATTTTTTAATTTACTTAATTGTATTTTATGTGCATTAGCACTTTGTTTCCATGTATGTCTTTGCGAGAGTGTCAGATCCCCTGAAACTTGAGTTACAGACAGCTGTGAGCTACCCTGTTTGTGATGGGAATTGAACCAGGGTCTTCTTTAATAACAGCCGACATTTGTAGCCACTTGAAGAAGGACGCTTAAAAGAAATCCCACACTAGCTCAGAATTTAGAATATTTGATGGTTATATATTTAGGGGTAGACTCAAAAATCAATATCCTCTGCTAGAACGGAGAAGAGCAATCAAATCGCTTTACGCATAAATAAAAGGGCCACGCCTCAGTGGGCAGTGACTTAAAGGCTACTGGCTGTAGGATTTCCTACAACAACCACTGACCCAAGTCTCCAGCCTCCAGAGAAAGTTTTCTTCTTAGGATTTGTCTTTTGAGAGACAGCCCCTCAACACACTTTTTTATTTTTATTTTTCTAGCTAGGGTTTCTCTGTAGCTTTGGAGCCTTTCCTGGAACTCACTCTGTAGATGAGGCTGGCATTGAACTCACAGAGATCTGCCTGCCTCTGTCTACCGAGTTCTGGGATTTAAGGCATGCACCACCACCACCCAGCAGAGAATAGTTATTTTCTGTTTTTTTTTTTTTTTTCTGCAATTTCACTAAAGGAGGTGAAATGGTCCTTTTTATGACTAAGAATAAAAATGTTCACTTTGTTTAATGCTTTGTTGATCTTGTTGTTTTCTAAAATTCTAAAGGACCATATTTTTCTGTCAGGAAATATTTTAGGAATTCTCTCAAAAATTCCAGAACATTGTAACAATGGTCAGTAAATCTTTTATAGTATTCTTGAAACATCACAAATAATTCAATTTTACATATTTCACACCCAAAATTGGTGGGTATGGTAAATATGTGAAATAATTGTTATTAGTCGCTCAATTTAGCTCCCTTTGTACTTATTTCAAAATATTTGATACATGATATATATATATATATATATTTATAATTTACCAATAAAGAAAATATCAAAAATGAATGCATTGCTTTGGATATTCTAGCTGAGTAGTAATTAAAACATCTGAGCTTCAAGATCAGTGAGTTTGTTTCAATCTTTGAAAGACTTTTACTTTTTATCAATGGAGTACTCATGTATACCTTTATAGGGTAGAGAGTGATGATTCGAAATATATGTAAAATCTGTGTGATCATTTTTTGCTATCATCTCAAACATTTATCATTTGTCTGTTCTTTTTCACAACCATTTAAAATCCTCTATCAGGTATAGTGAGCCAATATCTTAAAATTCACAGTTTTACAGTTTTAACCATATAATAAATTTTTATCCTCCCTCTTCCAAACACTTTACGAGTAGCAATGTGTTCAGTGGCAAAGTCCTATGTTCCAGTTAAGAAAAAATTTTTAGTACATGAAAGAATATGTACTATCTGTCCCTGTATCCTAGCAGGTCTATGTCCTCAACTTCTGTTCATGATGCTGTAAAGACAGCTTACAATTTTAATTTTCATGGCTATATCATACTTTACAGTATGCTAACACAATTTCTTTATACATCTTTTAATAGAAACCTAGCTTGAATCCATATCCTGGTATTTGTGAAGACTGCTTCAGTAAATACAAAGGTATAAAAATCTCTGGAACACATTAAATTCCTTTGAATATGTGCTCAGTAGCAGATTTTCTAGATCATATGGTGTTTCTATTTCTAGTTTTTTGATGGATATAAATACTGTTTTACTAGTCACTTTGATTAAAATACAACTAACCAGGTGTGAGAGTTTCTTTTCCAGGTTTGCCTGGTGTGATCTATTACGTCATCTCAGTTAAATTTGTAATTTCCTCTTGATATTAGACACTGGACACTTTTAAATACTTCTTGAGCATTTGCACATATTTCTGATTAATATGTACTCAGATTCTGTTTCAACTTTTAATATTTTATTTTCCTAACATGTAAATTAAGTTTGTTATGAATAATGACATTTAATGCATATTGCATCTAGAAATTAAATTACAAAATATAACTAGAATTAAAGATTAAAATTTTGTTTTTAATAAACAAAAATATTTAAAGAGTGGTTTCATCTAAATATAAGAGTCTTTTGTTAACGAGTGTATTTAAGAAGGGAATGCCTTATAAATCTTAAAAAGCTTGTAGTGAATTTGTTAAGGAAGGAATATGATTTCAAACTGTTATATTCAGAACCATTGAAACATGTGACTGTTTTTATTCAGTATTTCCTTTTTTGGCTAAGAAAAATAAATGATGTGGTTGATAATTTCTATTCCAAAATATTCACAAAAGTTATACAATAATTGATATTCTTCTCTAAGAAATTAGCTACTTCTTGTTAAAGAAAGTTTAATTTTATTACATATATATGATTTTTGAACTTTAATTATGTATTACTAGTAAAGTTTCCAGTAAAAGTTGTCCTTATATGTTCTCTAAAAATTCTGCTTCAAATAAGTTGGCATCAAATTAAAATTTTATGTATCATCATATGGAACTGAAATTCACTTCATAGTAATATTTTTGGCAAGTCAATTACTCATGCGTGTTCTATATAGAATAAAATAGAGTGATATTATTCTTTGAAATTGTTTTTGTTTAGTTTTCTTGAGACAGGGTTTTTCTATGTATTTCTGGCTGTCCTGGTACTTACTCTCTAGAACAGGCTGGCTTCGAATTCAGAGATCTACCTGCCTCTGCTTCCCTAAGTGCTGGGATAAAGGCATGCACCACCACCTTCCTGTGAGTTATATTCTTTTATCTATAAAGTAATCCATAACAAATATGAGAGCTTTATTTCTAGTCCTCACACAGATACAAACCTCTACAAATACTCAATTTACTTCATAAATAACCATGCATTTGCATATAGCAGGCATAACACCTTCAATGTATTTTAAGTAAGTTATACATAAGATCAAATTATCCATAGACTGCCACAGGAATAGTAGATGAATAATTTTTTCATAGGTATTGATGGTTTAGTTCACATTATACATCAATAATAACAAGAATACAACTTTAAAAGGGAGTATTGAGTAATCATGTGTTCAAAACATCACAAAATAAACTATTAGAAAAATTTAATTTAGCCACAATAGTTCTACATGTTTTATTAAACAATTTAGAAAATTCAAATTCTATTTAAAAGCAAACACTAATCATGATACCATTACATTTATTTTAAAAGTATATCTTTTAATAACTACATGCTATTTTTTCTATTACTCTGGCATATTTATTTAAAGCTTCCCAAAGTCAGAATAAGATCTTCCCACAGAAACTGGGAGACTACAGACTACTTTCCCTAATGATTACATTTCAAAGTACCTATTGCCTGAAATTATAAACTTTTGCTTTCAATTGGATCAGAGCAATTACTTGGTCATAATTCTATCTGCCTACTCAATCTTTGTCACTACTGTGTTTTTAATGAATGGAAAATAGTCTTTCTATGTCACACATTCTAAGGGATTTTTTAATAATGCCCTATTTATGTCTCATCACTCTTTCACTTGCAAAAGTATAATTGATTGAATATAATTACTTTTGACCTGCTTAGTCACCTCTATGACAAAGTTTATTAAGATATAATAAAATTGTAATTACATATATATCATAGCATCTATTTGAATGTTACTGTTAAGCATTAAACGAATGCCCTGTCTGAATGCTTAACTATACTTTTATCTTCAGTCCTAAAAGTTATCCAAATTAGAGCACTTTTTGGATATTTATCCTGTTTTTTGCTAATTGTTCTCTCATTTTCTTATATATTCCAGGGTTGCACCATTGTATTTTGTGCTGTGCATGGTACCTCTGCAACAGATCCCTAAATTCTGATTTTCTTAAAAATAGTCTGTTTTCCCTGTGCCTGCAGTTATATGGTTAGTATCTATAAACAGCATCTTCACCTCCAGATAACTATTTTATTTTCTCTTTTGCTACTTTAAAATATGCTCAGTTCTGCACATACATGCTCTATTAATTTAAGCCTTGAGTTCTTACTTTAACCATCTTTTCTCATCCTCATTGAAAACTGAAGACAACAAAATAATATACATTAAGATATTTTCAAGATACCAAGGACAGTGAGTCTAGTGATGGAAACTGTGGCTAAATAATTATCTACCAAACCACAGTACTTGATCACATTAAGATTTATGCCTTCACAACTTTCCCTTACATGAACATTATTTATACCGCAAGGACAGTGCTTATAATGATGGACCCTACCTTCCTTGATTGTCTGTACCAAATCAGCTACTTTACTCTGGCACCATCACTGCTCCATTTTCTGATGGGAATTTAGGTGGCAAGTGACAAGAACTGCTCTATTAAAAGTCACAGAGTCAATCTTTTCATTTGAATTCTAATAGCATTGCCTAGACCAATCCCATAAGACAGGCTGTGTGCACACTTATATATAAATGAATGAAGGAATGAACCCGAACATGGTCACTATTAAATTATCTGTGGAAAATGCCTTCTGCTTGGTGACTCTTGTTTACTTTAGTCCTAATTTTACTTATATCCAATTTTCTTTTTAAGTAAATTTTACTTTCTTACACATATCTAGGATAAAACAATCTCAAAAAGTTTATAACTTAAAATCAATCTATTTTCAAATATTGATAGTTTTACACCCTAGTTATAAAAAAAAATCAAATTTATTCATATTTGGTCAATATTCACTCACAGACATGGCAAAATGAAGTGTCACCAATCTGACAGTAATGTATGTTCATAAACTGAAGGTTCTTTCAACAGTATTTTATAAAAAATTAATAAATGGTTATAGGTATTTTAATATAGAAATATTTATGATAAAAATATTTTTGTAAAATAAAACTTGAGTCCTATTTTCAAGGTATATGTATCTTCTGTTATGGGGACTTAGCCTTCAACTTCTAGTCATCCTCCAGCAGCAACAGTAAATAGCCTGAGCTATTTTAAGACTTCCTTGACCAATAATTCAAAAGGAGTATTCTCAGGAGTCTACGACTGTTTCAGTGTATTATCATACCAAGTCAAATAAATTCATTTAAATGACACACACATTTATATATTATACTACATATAATGTAATCTTAGATAAATATAAGTGATTATGATTACTTAAAACTTTTTCAAACATTTTTATTGTTATTTTCTCCCTTCCCTTCTCCTGTACTTCTTCTGTTTTGTCCACCCAAATAAAACTTTCCCATTCTTTCCATTTCTTCCTTCCTATCACCTTTGCTTTGATATTGCCCTCTCAAGAATCTACTGCCTTCTCCTTATTCCTTTTGCTTCCCTGGCTTATGAAGTTAATCCATAGTATATAGTCTACCACTGTTTCCAAATTTGGAGCTAAGATTCTCAAATAAGAGAGGACATGAAGCATTTGTATTTGTAGGTTTGTGATAATACATTTAATATAACCTTTTCTAGTGTAATCTATTTAACTGAACATTTCATGATTTCATTTTTTGTACAGCTAAGTATTCATTTTTGAAAATATGCCACATTTTTATCATCCATCCATCAGTTGAAGAATATTTTGGTTGATTCATTTTTTTGTAGCTATTTGTTTGTGAGATATCTAGGAATGACTGATTTATCTACAATATATCCCCTATACTTAAGACTCAATGGCCAACACAAGAGACGGGACAGAAACCTTTTAGGAGTCAGAGTGCCAGGAAGCCTGCTATACGATTGGGTCTTCTATATATGAGAGAAACTACATCCATGACACGTCAAAATTATGGCTGACTAAGCAATACCTGAACAATGACAACACCAGTTAACATTCCAATATGGATGCTGCAAAGCTCTTGGGGAATCAAGAGTTACAAGCAATTAAAAATTGCTGAGAGGCCCCACCCCTCCTGCACTTTCTGGTCAGTCTGCGGGGGCTGTACTCCTTGATACCTCTTCTCCATTCCTGTCCCACCCAACTTGCATCCAAGGCCCTCCCGCACTACCTCTGACCCCCCTCCCCTCTTTGAACCACACAACAGCTCCCAGCTCAGCCCGTTTGGGCGCTGGCACAGGGTCCGAATTGGGAGGGCATTCGGGAGGGTGGTGGCTCCTTTGTCTAGGTGGCCGGCCTGCACCAAGTGGGGCCGGACCTTTGTTCGCGGGACGCCCAGGCAGCGGGGAGATCGGATCCGGGTGCCAGGAGGGCCATCGCTGGGGTGAGTGAGTTTCTGGCCGCGGCGGCACCCCAGGACAGGGAGCTCAGACGTTCCCCACCCCTCCGGCACTTTCTGGTCAGTCTGCGGGGGCTGTACTCCTTGATACCTCTTCTCCATTCCTGTCCCACCCAACTTGCATCCAAGGCCCTCCCGCACTACCTCTGACCCCCCTCCCCTCTTTGAACCACACAACAGCTCCCAGCTCAGCCCGTTTGGGCGCTGGGACAGGGTTCGAATTGGGAGGGCATTCGGGTGGGTGGTGGCTCCTTTATCTAGGTGGCCTGCCTGCACCAAGCGGGGTTGTCCCTTTGTTCGGGAGACACCCTAGCAGCAGGGAGACCAGATCCGGGTGCCAGGAGAGACATCACTGGGGGTGGTGCTGAGGAGTCCCATCTGGATGGTTGTCCATGTTTGCGTACAGAGGAGTTCAAGCTCAGCAGGACGGTCCCTGCTTCTACACTGAAGAGATACACCCAGAGACTCAGGCACAGCAAAGACAGGACCAAGACACCAGGCCTCTCTTGGCTTCATTTGAAAGAGGAGATGGGAAGGCGCCAATGCAAGAATTCCTCCAACAACCTGAAAGGCAACATGACATCACCAGAACCCAGGGATCCCGAAATAAGAAGAATTGTACACCCTACTCCAGAAGAAGTAGAAGAAATCGAATCAAAAGTGAATTATTTGAAAATAATAGAAGACCTTAAACAGGAGGTGAAAAACTGCCATAAACAATTAGAGATTACAAACAAAAAGGTAGAGGAAATGAATAAATCGCTCAAAGATACCCAAGAAAACCAAGAGAAACAAGAAAAGGCAATTAAACAGGTAAGGGAAATGGTTCAAGACCTGAAGAATGAAATGGAAGTAATGAAGAAAACTCAAACCGAGGGAAGGTTGGAGATCGAAATTCTGGGTAAACGAACAGGAACTACAGAGACAAGTACTACCAACAGATTACAAGAGTTAGAAGAAAGAATGTCAGACACTGAAGATACCATAGAGAAAATTAACACACTGATCAAAGAAAACAGCAAAACTAACAAATTCTCATCACAAAACATTCAGGAAATATGGGACACAATAAAAAGACCAAACCTAAGAATAATTGGGATAGAAGAAGGAGAGGAAGTACAGCTCAATGGTTCAGAAAATATATTTAATAAAATTATAGAAGAAAACTTTCCCAACCTAAAGAAAGATATTCCTTTGAAGGTTCAAGAAGCATACAGAATACCGAATAGACTGGACCAAAAAAAAAAACATCTCCTCGCCATATAATAATCAGAACACAAAACATACAGAATAAAGAAAGAATATTAAGAGCTGCAAAGGAAAAAGGTCAAGTTACTTATAAAGGTAAATCTATCAGACTTACACCTGACTACTCTATGGAAACCATGAAAGCCAGAAGGTCCTGGATAGATATACTGCAGAAGCTAAGAGAACATGGATGCAGGCCCAGACTACTATACCCAGCCAAGCTATCATTCACTATAAATGGAGAAAACAAAATTTTCCAGGATAAAAACAAATTTAAACAATTCGTAGCCACAAATCCAGCCTTACAGAAAGTAATAGAAGGAAAATCACAAACCAAGGAGACCAACAATGACCACAATAACTCAAACATCTAGACACCCTTCACCAGCACAACTAAAAGAAGGCAAACACACAAACTCTATGACTAAAAAAGCAACCGGAGTTAGCAACCACTGGTCATTAATATCCCTTAATGTCAATGGACTCAACTCACCTATAAAAAGGCACAGGCTAAGAGATTGGATACGCAAACAGGATCCAACATTCTGCTGTTTACAAGAAACACACCTCAACCACAAAGACAGGAACCTACTTAGAGTAAATGGATGGGAAAAGGTTTATCAAGCAAATGGACCTAAGAAACAAGCAGGTGTGGCCATACTAATTTCTAACAAAGTTGACTTCAAACTTAAATCAATCAGAAGAGATGGAGAGGGATATTTTATACTCATAACAGGAACAATTGATCAGGATGAGGTCTCAATCCTGAATATCTATGCCCCTAATATAAAAGCACCCACATATGTAAAAGAAACAATACTAAAACTCAAGGCTGCCATCAAACCGCACACACTAATAGTAGGAGATCTCAACACTCCTCTTTCACCAATGGACAGGTCAATCAGACAGAAACCTAACAGAGAAATAAGAGAATTAATGGAGGTATTGAATCAAATGGACTTAACAGACATCTATAGAACATTCCACCCAAATAGGAAAGAATATACCTTCTTCTCTGCAGCTCATGGAACCTTCTCGAAAATTGACCACATCCTCGGTAACAAAGCAAACTTCCACAGTTACAAAAAAATATCCATAACCACCTGTGTCTTATCAGATCATAAAGAAAGAAATTAAAGTCTTCCTTGAATTCAATGAAAATAAAGAATCAACATACTCAAACTTATGGGACACTTTGAAAGCAGTCCTAAGGGGAAAGTTCATAGCCCCAAGGAAGACTTTAATTTCTTTCTTTATTTCTTCTTTGATCCAGGTGTGGGTCAATAGTTGACTATTCAGTTTCCATGAGTTTGTAGGCTTTCTGGGGGTAGCACAGACACAGAGAAAGCATACATTGGAGACTTAACAGCCCATCTGAAAGCTCTAGAAAAAAAAGAAGCAGACTCACCTAGGAGGAGTAGAAGACTGGAAATAGTCAAACTGAGGGCTGAAATCAACAAAATAGAAACACAGAAAACAATCCAAAGAATCAATGAAACAAAAAGCTGGTTCCTGGAAAAAATCAACAAAATTGATAAACCCCTATCCAAACTAATCAAACGGCAGAGAGAGAATTTGCAAATTAATAAGATCAGAAATGAAAAGGGGGACATAACCACAGACATAGAGGAAATTCAGAGAATCATTAGATCTTACTACAAAAGCCTGTATGCCACAAAACTGGAAAATGTAAAAGAAATGGACACTTTTTTAGATAAATACCATATACCAAAGTTAAATCAGGACCAGGTGAACAATCTAAATAGACCTGTCAGTCGCGAAGAATTAGAAGCTGTTATCAAAAACCTCCCCACCAAAAAAAGCCCAGGACCAGACGGTTTCAATGCGGAATTCTACCAGAATTTCCAAGAAGACCTAATACCTATACTCCTTAAGGTATTTCACAATATAGAAACAGAAGAGTCATTGCCAAATTCCTGTTATGAAGCTACCGTCACTCTGATACCAAAACCACACAAAGACTCAACCAGAAAGAGAATTACAGGCCAATCTCACTCATGAACATCGACGCAAAAATCCTCAACAAAATACTGGCAAACCGTATCCAAGAACACATTAGAAAAATTATCCATTATGATCAAGTAGGCTTCATCCCAGAGATGCAAGGCTGGTTCAACATACGAAAATCTATCAATGTAATCCATCATATAAATAAACTGAAAGAAAAAAACCATATGATCATTTCATTAGATGCTGAAAAAGCTTTTGACAAAATTCAACATCCCTTTATGATAAAAGTCTTGGAGAGATTAGGGATACAAGGGTCATACCTAAATATAATAAAAGCTATTTACAGCAAACCGACAGCTAACATCAAACTAAATGGAGAGAAACTCAAAGCCATCCCACTTAAATCGGGAACACGACAAGGCTGTCCACTCTCTCCATACCTCTTCAATATAGTGCTTGAAGTTTTAGCAATAGCAATAAGACAACATAAGGGGATCAAGGGGATTCGAATTGGAAAGGAAGAGGTTAAACTTTCGTTATTTGCAGATGATATGATAGTGTACATAAGCAACCCCAAAAAACTCCACCAAAGAACTCCTACAGCTGATAAACGCCTTTAGTAATGTGGCCGGATACAAGATCAACTCCAAAAAATCAGTCGCCCTCCTGTACACAAAGGATATGGAAGCAGAGAGGGAAATCAGAGAAGCATCACCTTTCACAATAGCCACAAACAGCATAAAATATCTCGGGGTAACTCTAACCAAAGAAGTGAAGGATCTATTTGACAAGAACTTTAAGGCATTGAAGAAAGAAATTGAAGAGGATACCAGAAAATGGAAGGATCTCCCTTGCTCGTGGATTGGGAGGATCAACATAGTAAAAATGGCAATCCTACCAAAGGCAATTTATAGATTCAATGCAATCCCCATCAAGATCCCATTAAAATTCTTCACTGATCTTGAAAGGACAATAATCAACTTTATATGGAATGACAAAAGGCCCCGGATAGCCAAAGCAATCTTATACAATAGGGGTACTTCTGGAGGCATTACCATCCCTGACTTTAAACTCTATTACAGAGCTACAGTAATGAAAACAGTGTGGTATTGGCATAAAAATAGAGAAGTTGACCAATGGAATCGTGTAGAAGACCCGGATCTTAACCCACAAACCTATGAACACCTCATTTTCGATAAAGGTGCTAAAAGAATACAATGGAAGAAAGAAAGCATCTTCAACAAATGGTGCTGGCACAACTGGATGTCAACCTGTAGAAGAATGAAAATAGACCCATACCTATCACCATGCACAAAACTCAAGTCCAAATGGATCAAAGACCTCAATATCAATCTGAACACACTGAACCTGATAGAAGAGAAAGTGGGAAGTACACTACAACAGATGGGCACAGGCGATCGCTTCCTATGTATAACCCCAGCAGCACAGTCATTAAGGGCAACATTGAATAAATGGGACCTACTGAAACTGAGAAGCTTCTGTAAAGCAAAAGACACTGTCACTAAGACAAAAAGGCAACCCACTGACTGGGAGAAGATCTTCACCAACCCCGCAACAGACAAAGGTCTGATCTCCAAAATATATAAAGAACTCAAGAAACTAGATTTTAAAATGCTAATTAACCCAATTAAAAAATGGGGCACTGATCTGAAGAGAGAATTCTCACCAGAAGAAGTTCAAATGGCCAAAAGGCACTTAAGGTCATGCTCAGCCTCCTTAGCGATCAGGGGAAATGCAAATCAAAACAACATTGAGATATCACCTTACACCTGTCAGAATGGCTAAAATCAATAACACCAATGATAGCCTTTGCTGGAGAGGCTGTGGAGAAAGGGGTACCCTCATCCATTGCTGGTGGGAATGCAAACTTGTGCAACCACTTTGGAAAGCAGTGTGGCGGTCTCTCAGGAAAAGTGGGATCAACCTACCCATGGACCCAGCAATACCACTCTTGGGAATATACCCACGAGGTGCCCGATCATATGACAAGGACATTTGTTCAACTATGTTCATAGCAGCATTATTTGTAATAGCCAGATCCTGGAAACAACCTAGATGCCCTTCAATGGAAGAATGGATGAAGAAAGTGTGGAATATATACACATTAGAATACTACTCAGCGGTAAAAAACAATGACTTTGCGAAATTTGCATGCAAATGGATGGAAATAGAAAACACTATCCTGAGTGAAGTAACCCAGACCCAAAAGGATGAACATGGGATGTACTCACTCATATTTGGTTTCTAGAAATAAATGAAGGTCAGTGAGTCTATAATTTGATATCCTAAAGAATCTAAATAGGAAGGTGATCCCAAAGAAAAACATATAGCTATCCTCCTGGTTATGGGAAGTAGACTAGATTGCCGAGCAAAGAACGGGGATCTTGGGGGTGAGGTGGGAGGGGGGGTAAGGGGAGAAGGGGAGAGAAATGTGAGAAGGGGAGGGTGGGGGGAACTTGGGGAAACAGGATGATTGGGATAAAGGAAGGTTGGTTAGGGGAACAGAGAAGCACACATCTTAATTAAGGGCGCCATCTTAGGGCTGGCAAGAGACTTGGATCTAGAGGGGCTCCCAGGTGCCCAGGGCGATGTCCCCAGTTAGTTCCTGGGGCAGCTGAGGATAGGGAACCTGAAATGACCCTATCCTATAGCCATACTGATGAATATCTTGCATATCACCATAGAAATTTCATCTGGCGATGGATGGAGATAGAGACAGAGACCCACACTGGAACACTGGATTGAGCTCCCAATGTCCCAATGAGGAGCAGAAGGAGAGAGAATATGAGCAAAGAAGTCAGGACCACAAGGGGTGCGCCCACCCGTGGAGACAGTGGGGCTGATTCTTTGGGAGCTCACCAAGGCCAGCTGGACTGTGAATGAAAAAGCATGGGGTAAAACCGGACTCTCTAAATCTGGCGGACAATAAGGGCTGCTGAGAAGCCAAGGACCATGGCACCGGGTTTTGATCCTGCTTCATGTTCTGGCTTTGTGGGAGCCTAGCCAGTTTGGATGTTCACCTTCCTAGACCAGGATTGAGGGGGGAGGACTTTGGACTTTCCACAGGGCAGGGAACCCTGACTGCTCTTCAGGCTGGAGAGGGAGGGGGAGGAGTGGGGGGAGGGAAGGAGGAGAGGGAGGAGTGGGAGGGAAATGGGAGGCGGGGAGGAGGCTGAAATTTCTTTTTTCTCCAATAAAAAAAAAAAATTAAAAAAAAAAAAAAGAATTGCTGAGAGATCAAAAATTAGTACTCCAAGAGACCAAACACATACACAGAGAACCTGCAATTATTCATGTGTATTTGTGTGTGTGTTTGTGTGTGTTTGTGTGTGTGTGTGTGTTCATGGGAGCGACATAAGGAGGTAGAGAAAAACATATAATGATATTTAAAATTATTAATATTAAAACATTAAAAATTATTGAAATACAGATTATTTATAATATCCAACTTTAAATTCGTAGTAAGATAAGAGTTAAATTGATTTTTCTGTTTTATAACAGTCTTTCCATGTATCTTGCTTAAGTAATCTTTGTGCAGTTTAAAGGGACATTCACAATATGAAAATTAGCTATATATTCAAATCTCTATACATACCTGATATTAAATGGAGCAGTTAGTGTGAAAGTTCATTGAGCATTTAAACATAAATATAGGAAACATATCTACTAGTTGAAATACTAAGAACAGTATATAACTGTACAATTAACAGTTGCTTACAATTTTCCTGATCCAGATTGGAAACAATTTAAGGAAAATAGCATTATTCACTAAGATAGATGTAAATATTTCAGTACAAGTAGAGAAGTCTACCTTTTACTATCAGCTAAAAATAATCATACTATAAATGAATACTATGCAAGTATTCTAAGTAGTAATCAATGAGTAAATAAAAAATCCTATATAGGAAATTAAACACAACAGATTTTTAACCTGGCATTAGTTTAAAATATTATTACAAATCCAAAGACAAACAATAAATTTAAATTTGTATTCTACACATTAACTGCAAAAACAAGACAGATTTTTTTTTGCATGGATAGAACACATTCCCAGATTATGAAGTTTTAAAAGACTTTTAGCTAATATGTTTATGAATATTTATAATTTTTCAAATTCACTGCAGGGTTTATGAATTTATAAATATGCAGATTCATAAAATAAGAAGGATTTTGAGAACTCAAAATAGTAATATTTTAGATATTATTTCTGAAATATAATTTAATTATTTTGTTAGTATAATATTTAAGTTATATTTAGTACAGAAGTGAATGATACATAAAAGAGTTAAAGGTATTATAAATGCATTTTTCAATATCATTGATTACTTACAGGTTGTAAGAAACCCTTACAATATGATTAAAAGTGTTGGTACATTTGTTACCAGAGCACAAAATTGTAAGAAAATAATTTGTGGAATAAGTCAATCTTATTTTTTGATGTGCCATTATATATGTATATATACGTATATTAATTTATTCTTCTGTTTTAAACTTTACCATTTAAAATCATTTATTATTATTGTTAGATTATTATTATTATTATTATTATTGTATTGGAGAACAAAAGAAAAAGAGGAAAAGATGTTTATAGGGTTTATGTGAGGGTGTATGTGTGTGTATATGTAGGTCAGTGGATTGATCTCTGGATTAGGGTCTAACTATCCATTCACCTGTGTGTAGATTTTGGTGATAGAATTCTGGTGGACAAAATTGTGTAGCAAGCACCTTTACCTGGATAGCCATACTTTTGTTTCCTAAATATTTAAATTTTAAAATAGTATTATTAACCAATAAGCTGAAGGTTTATATAAAGCATAAAAATAAGTTTTCAAAAAATTAAAATTTTTATCTATTTTATAAAAAAATCAAGGAAAATCCTATTAATTTTGAATTTCTCTAATTTTTTATTTTATATTCATCTTGCTTGCATGTACATATGCCAGTCATGTTTGTGACTAGGTGCATATAAGGTCAGAAGATGGTATTCCTTCCTCCAGAACTGAGGTATGAATAGATGTAAACCACCATTTAGGTGCTAGGAAGATAATCCCAGTCTTCTCAAGGACCAGTGCATGTCCTTAACTTCTTAGCCATCTGTACAGCTTCTTAGATTTATTTTGCATATGGTATTAGAGTAAGACATGGTCCAAAAATGCTATAATGTGATTTTGGCACTATGCTCGACATAATCTGTTTTATTAAGTATATATATATATATATGAGCATAAAGTCAGTATAAAACTTATGTAAAAGTACCGTTTTAAAATTAAGGAAAGAGTGCAATAATTACAATAATTTTAGATAAGATGGAAGAACTTGATAACGTAATCTAAAGAAAATGCATTCAAGTCTCATTCTACAAAATGCATTAAAAACGTTAATAAATATTTGGAATAAAATATGTTAAAACACTTTTATTTTTCTGATAACTCAAACATCTATGTACTTTTAGTAAATCACTAAAGATTTGTTCCACTAGACAATAAAATAGTAAATAAACATTCTTTTTTTTTTTTAACTTTTATTGATTCTTGGTGGATTCTCATCATGCATTCTGGTCCCGCTTCTCTCCCTGTCTCCTTGGATCCTTGCTCTGACCTTGCAACTTTCTCCAAAAACGAAAACAAGATTTAAAAGAAAAAACAAAACCAAACATTCAAACAAACAAAAACTGAAAGAGAAGAAACTCATCCTGGAAGCTGTGTCCCCTTGAATAAGTTTACCATTTAGTCCATTCATCTTTACTTGCAAGTTCTCATTACCGTGAACTGGAGTGACTGGGGTTCTCTTGGATATTCTGTTGCTCCCCTGTGTCGTGGAAATTCTGATGTTTTGGATCAGTAGGTTCGTCTTTACATTCTCCAGTAGTTCATAGATCGAGTGGAGGTTGAAGTAGACCAACTCATAGTCCTTCTTCTGGGCTTGGGTGGTTGCTGGGTTGGTCTACCTGCCAGCTTTCCCTTCTCAACAGTGCCCTGGTGAGCTCCTCAGTACAGCCTCCCTTAGCTCACCCAACGCAGCCTGCAGCAATGAGCCTGGCAAGTTCTCCTACTCTCAGGTCCTGATATCTGGCTCACCCACACTCACACCACTCAGGGGCAATTCTATTGTTTTGCCCAGACAAGGTTCAGGACCTTAAGCATACAGGGAAGGGAGAGAAGGGAGAAGTTCAGCTCGACTGCTCTGATGCCCTAAGGGCTGGCTCACCTGTACCCAAGGTGACAGGGTCAGTTCTAGTATGCTGCCCATGTAGGGTGCCTGGCCTGCTTGCCTGCGTGTTGTAGCTGGTGAGGGGCCGAGCTAATTTTCTGTTTCAGAACTTAGGGGACTGCTCTTTTGCTTATTCTTAAACTTGCTGTAGGTTTCAAGAGGCAGAGGAGAAGGGCATCTTTCCCTCACTCATGCCATCTCAAGGCAGATGAGGGAGGGCAGTGCTAGTTCTGCCGCTTTTATTCCCTCAGGACCTGTTTACCTGTATCCGGACTGTCGGTTCCCGATATCTCGGCTGGGACCTCCAATTGCCTGTATCTCGGTAGAGACCTCCAATTGCCCCTCACCGTGCCCCCGTGTCTGTGCTCTGTGCGCTGGCACCCAGATCGCGAGCTTCGGGCAAGGGGGCTGGAGGTTAAAATACACAAACACACACAGACAGAGAAACAGAGACACGGGTTATCCTTGAATTCCCCAAGAATGCCCCCTTTGTTGTGTTCAGGGGCAGATTATATAGAGATAGCCACGCCCCAACCAAACCCACCAGAAACCACTCTCCTGCCATCAGGAACTCCTGAAGGTCTCATGCTCAGAGCAGCTGTAGGCACTCAGATCAGGGAATTACAAGAAATTCAGGATCTGGGGGGTCTCACTGCTGCCAATACCGGACAACAGTGTCAATTTAAAACAAAAATCCTAATTCACCACTACTATGGAGTTACTTCCAAAATATTAGAGCTGATTAGGCATTTCTATAAAGAATACTAGCATGTGTTGTGCCAATGCATCAGGTTATGAAAGACAAAGAAAGATTAAAAAGCTGCCATGGATTAAAAAACCCTAAAAGACAAGTAAGCAAATGTATGGTGTGGCTCTGGGTAACATGCTGGCCAGCAAGCAAAATGGCACAGTCAGAGAGCTGACAAGATTCAAAGACAACCTGCAGCCTGTAGGTTAGTTGACTATTACTTTTCCTGTTACTCAAGTTGTTTTATTGTGGTTTTGCAGGGTTTAACATTTGGGAACATTGTGTGAAGACTACAGAATTCTTTGTACTATTTTTACATGTCTGAGAGTTTTTCAAACAAAAAGTTAAGAGTAAAATATATTCCGTTCACAAAATAAGATAGTCAGACAATGTTGATCCTTGCAATGATACTTTCAAAGACTTTACAATAATGACTTCTGCTATACAGAGCTCAAAACATTTTATTTTTGGTCTCAGTAATTATACCTTAGGATAAAACAAATGAGCCCGTTATAATTACAGCATCAGGAAATGATTAATATATACCTGATGTCTGAAAGTCATGTGCTCAGCTTTACAGTAAGATTGATTTTTGCTGTAACAAGAAAGAAGTTATCTTGGAACCCCTTCTTTTTCCATTCAACTTATCATATTAACCTTTAAAAACATGAAGATACTGTAAGCATTTGATGGAAACTAGGCTTAAAATATATATAGAGAGATAGATATATTATGTATAAACCAAATCTCTAGTTCAGCCTCTTATAATGAAGAATTACAGGTGAATACTACTATCCCTACTATATATATTTCCAAACTAGTGATATGTGCTACAACATCATGGTGCAGGGCCGAGGCATCAAATACTGACTCTAATTATCCATAAGGAAAATTAGTCAAAAAGATGGTAATTCAAGACACAGCCATCATTTCCCTATAAAATGATTTCGTCACAGAAAAATTTGTCCACCTCAATACTAAAAAAGTATTCATAGAAATGTCCTAATAGAAAATAGTTCAAGAAACAATTGAATTTTGAATTTAGGAAACTGAAAGTAGTAACAACTGTCTCTCTCTTTGTTCATTTCATGAAAGAAAATATTTTCTACATAAAATATTTCATGTTCCAAATTCCAGAATGTCAAATAGAATTGTGATAAGATGGAGGTCAGTGTGAGAAGAGTCCTTGATGCATAATTTTATAAAATAGCTTGAACAACATCAAAAACTTATATCATTTAACCAAAGCAATGTATTTTTTAGAAGTGAATTGCATGGATTAATGAGTGAACTACATTTCAAATTAGTAAATCCTAACAATCTTCTAAATAATTACTTTTTCTAGTTGTCTACAGTTAAGTATACAAATATCTCTAAAGAATGCTGAAGAACATATTACAAGATGGACACAAAGTTAGACTAAATATGTAAATGAGTCAGGAAATATAGCTCAGTATAGGAAACCTGAAATTCATAAGATTCTACTTCAATTCCCAGTATCAAATTAAAATTCCCCACAAAAAAATCTCAAAAACATAAACCTAATTTTTAAAAAGAAACTAAAAGAAATCATATTTATATGGGTCTAGAACCTTAGAAATAATGACCCAAACTAAACCTTTAAGAGCCAGAGAGAACAGACATGTATTTTCTTAAAGATGGCTTGCTAATATCTGTTTTCACTTTTAGGAACTTATGTGAATTTGATACAAACTAATGAAACTCATTGACATTGGATGGTTGGCATCAAAAAAATACTGAAAATATCCCTATTCTTTTAAACTTCAAATACTTAACTTGAATTACTAACATCGATCACTGTGAAAGAAACGATAGGCCTGCTCCCAGTGGGACTAGTCAATGCTCATACTTCTGACACCACCAAATATTCATCATCTCCCTACATAATAGAGCCGGCGTAAACTGTGGCTGTGGAAACCATTTCCTGGGGAGCTTTGTTTTCTGAATAAATTACTTTTTTTAAAGTGCTAATTATAGACTCTCTTTAAAGACTGAAGATAATTTATAAACACTTCCTGTCTTTCCTTTCCAGAAACCAGTTTGTGTGTAAGCCTTTGAGCTTCTGTTACTCCAGACTCCTCAGTGACACTCTGTGAGGATATTTTTTGTACTCCAGGAATTTTCTGTTTCTAAAGGCCAAGGAAACATTTGCATTAATGTTAAATTTGAAGTTTGAAAGAATAATTAAAATGAAAGAAAATATTTGATACAATTATGTTCTGGCATTTCTGTATACAAATCATCTTTTCACCAGCAGTCTTCCTCATGGTTCTGCTGTTTTATCAAACACTACCCCGTCACAGAAACCAGGCAAAAACTCTCCCCTAAGCCCGAATCTTACAATATGACACACAGATTAATTAAAATATCAACTTCAGAACTACTTTAACCATCTCAAGCACATGGGGAAATAAGGCATTTCTACATTACACAATGAATAAGCAAAATGAAAAAAAATCTTGAAGTGCTTGAAGTTAGACATTTGGAAGATGAAATTTTCTTAAATTATGAAGGTCCTGACTTTGTTCTGCCTTTAGAGTAGGTATGATAACCATCAGTGAGTGGGAAAAATGCATGTCTTTTTTTGTTGTTGTTGATGTTCTCTTTCATTCAATGTGCCCTTGAACAATGTGTGATAAAGCAAGATGTCATGGCAACACTGCAGTGCATGCTTCAACTGACAGAGCAATACTGGGAAGGGAGAACACACTTGTACTTGGCAGTTCTCTGTGAACATTTTTCGTGGAAGTAACAATATCATAAAGCCTTTTATTTGGTAGGAATGCAGAACAAGAAACTGATTTGGCGCTGTACAAAATGTTCCGTGTTTTTCGAATCGTCTAGATCTCAATTATATCCAGTGGGGGAATCAATTCGGCTATTATTTTAACTGACGTAAAAGGGAAGAAGTGAAAAGCTGTATCTTCCCCTAGCTCCTATGGACAGTGAAATGGGAAAATGAATGGCTAGAATTTACAACCTCTTACTTGTAACAGTCTCTGAGTGCTACAAGGACAGGGCAGTAATCAGCTTGTCAGATGTGTGCAGCAGAGAATACCAACAACTAATCCCTTCCACTGAAGGAAAAGACGTTTTAGAAAACCAGGAAGCTTTATTCACATTTAAAAGGCTGGGCTGTATAAATTTAAAGTGAGTTTGTTGAAAATCTCTCATGTAAGAAGCCACTTCAAGTGACTAATGCTTCATTTCCATGAATGAATACCATGTCAAAAAAAAAAAAGCAGAAAAGTATTGTATGAAAGTGGAAGGTCAGAGTTGATAAGATAGGGGAATTCTTGTGGTAAATACTCTTAATGTCGAGAACTAAATATGCCAGATGCTTTTTGCCTGGTTCACATTCTAAAAAATAAAGAAACATAATCTTCACAGCCTTTGCATGTACTGTCGCATTCACAATTTCAGATATAATATTAGACTGGTTTTATTTTATGAATCATCTTTGCAATTCCGTGTTAGCTACTCTGTTAATATGATTCACCCACAGAATACAGATTGCTTCAATTTAAACTCTGAGATACAAATTCATTGTACATCCCCTTCAGTACAATTTCTAAATAATTTAATAAATTAATGAAACTCTTTTTCATTAGTCACTGAATTTTGTAGATAGAGTAACATGCTACACTGATAAAATAATAAAAGTGGAGTTTTGTTAACTAATTTTTATATATAAGTTGATATGTTAAATTTGATAAATACTAGAATAATTGTTTATGACTTTATGCAGTCCATGAGCATTGCATTTTAAATAAGAAACTTAAAAATTTGGCTTCTTACATTCTGAACTTTTGGCAACAAGTATAACGTTTGCCTGCTAACTTCTTGGGTGGCAAAGAACAGTAATAAAAAACATGGTCTAAAACAGAATCTAGCATGCTTCCTACTGATTTTAAACTTGTTTCACCTATGTTTCTAAACCTAGAAGTTCAGTATGATCATCACAGTTTTTTGTTTGTTTTTTGTTGTTTGTTTTTTTGTTTGTTTGTTTATGGGGGAAGGGGTTTAATTTTAGACGCCATTCTTTCCATAAGTTTTAGCAGAGCATTTTATTAAGATATTATTTTCCATAGTTGTCCTGGCATACTACCTTTGTGAAGTAATGCACACAAAATTTAGTGTTGGAAAGTCTATAGTAAAATACCCAGTTTTAAAAATTTAGTTCAATAAATTTTTGCTACTGTCAGAAAAATAAAAACTGTGAACGATAGCATGCAGTTTCTTATTTTTATTTTATTTTATTTTTGGTTTTTCGAGACAGGGTTTCTCTGTGGTTTTGGAGCCTGTCCTGGAACTAGCTCTTGTAGACCAGGCTGGTCTCGAACTCACAAAGATCCGCCTGCCTCTGCCTCCTGAGTGCTGGGATTAAAGGCGTGCGCCACCACTGCCCGGCTAGCATGCAGTTTCTTTAAAAGGTATTGCTGTTTCAAGCATCTTACTGGGTTTAAATTCATCTTCCAGCCTCAGGACACTTTCAGAAATAGGAGTTAGATGCAGATACTTTTTAATATTTCCATTTATTCCTCAACAGTTTTGAAGTTTCATACAATATATTTTGTTCACATTCATCCTGTCTTCTCCTTTATCTCATCTTCTGCTACCACCAATACCAAACATCTATCCACCCATCCCCAAAGTCCCCATCCCGCTTTCAAGTCTTTTCATTCGTCTTTGATTTGTGATCTGCTGGGTTTGGCCAGACTTGCTTTTGTAGACTTGAGCCCGGAGCAATCCACTGGAACATGAATAACAATTGTGAACATAAATGAGATGTAGTTTCTTGTACTTCTCATATCTGTCATTTCTTGGGTTTTCAGAAATGATGAACAAAAATTTCTCTTGCATCTTGAATGTTTTCATGATACCCAAGACTGAGAAGAATCTTAATCCAAAGAAGTCACTTACTGTCTTCAAACGTGTAGCACTTGGAAGAGTTTGCAAATGATTATTACATATAGGCACATACAGAATATTCTAGATATACTTAGACTAATTTAGAGATACTCCATATTGAATTTCTACTTTTAAAGTGAATTCAGAATTCATGGAACATACAAAAAGAGCAAATTAGTTTGATACATCTCCTGTTTTTGCATTCAATGAACATTGTATCATCACTCCATTCAGAATGCCTTAGACATGAGCTTGAATACCCAAACTTAATGATAAGTGAACTTCAGTCCCTACTGTCTTAATTTATATGTCAGGAAAGTGAAAATTCAGAATTTGTTTCTGATCTGTGTGTTTTATCTCGCAGCTATAACGTCAGAAATGACAATGAGATTGCAAGAACTTGATTCTTAGATCCATAAGATAGATTTATAGGGTACACAAAAGACTGCTTGGTGTTTCTCTTTTGCAAATTTAGACCTAAACCTTAATTATGTTTACATATTCTTATATTGTGAAAATACATTTTCACTCTATATAAACCAACATTCATAAAATTTCAATTATGCATAAAGACACATGATGGAGCTATAGACTGTTGATGGCTTGGCAAGAGGGTGAGTCGATTTCTTTTAATGGTTTGGCTACTTGTAGTTTAGCCACATTCTAGTGGATGTCCTCATTCTCAGTAGTATATTCACAGCACAAACTGGGTTCTATGGGTTATAGAGTCAAAGAAATACACATAAAGTTGGAAAGTAAAGGAATGGAAATACGAGGAGTTGGGGAGCAGAAATAGGAAATGAATATGCCCAAAATTTATGTAACTCACAAAGAATTAATATTATTATATATCATAAGACATAAAATAGATATTTTAACATAAAGTGGATAAAATAAAAATTTTAACATAAATTTGATGAAATATGTGTATAAAAATATTGCAAACAAATTACTTATTTAACATTTATTTGACACTCCTGCGGTAATTTGTGGATCAAGTGTCATATACTTCTATTATTTTCTTACCTTGTTATCCCTGAACTGGAAGTGTTATGGAATGTGTTTATGACATGGGAATAAAGTGATTATGGCACCTAAATAGATGGAAACTCTCTATTATCATTTAAAAAAGCAAATTATAGATTCTTTTGAATAGATAAATTTAATAAAACAAGAGATTTATATATTTAATTCAGGTGAAGAGTCCCTCATTAAAAATATATTTAATATCAATGATCAGTAACAACTAAGATAAAGAATGAGAAAAGTGTTTACTTTGTACATGGTAGATACAAAACAAGGAATCAGCTACAGGAAACTTGGTTAAACAGTTCATTACAACAAATATGATTTTCCTTATAATATCTGCCATATATATATATATAAGGGTTTTTCAAGGTAGCACATTCTTATAAAGACAATATAAACTAAGAATAAAATTTACCATATGCTTTCCTCATCAAAATGTAAGAGAATAAAAATTGAGAAAGAGTTATAAAGTATTTCCGAAATTCTTTGAAATAGATATACACAATGACAATTTGATTCACATAAGTATAATTTTAATTTGAGTGTAGATGTGTCTCCTCAAATGAAATAGAAGGATAACTTGACTTAAAAAACAGGAATAAGAATTGATGGTTGCATTAGGAAAAATTCCCATGGTATGAAAGAATAGGCCCAATATTTTCAGATACTGGTTTAAAGACTATTCTATCACATTTAGATAAAATCTCAAGTTACAAGAAATATAAATAGTTTATTGTTATTAGTATTTTTGTTTTATGAGAACATGAGGAGTGAGAAGGACAGTCACTCCCTAGGTCAAACCTCTATCCAAAAGAAAGAGCAGAAGTAACTTAAATTTCCTGGTCAGAGTACAGTGGATCTAGCTTATGGGCCATTTAAATGTCAAAAACACCAAGTAACCACAGCTTAGGTCAAGGTGTATAGCCACAATTGTCAACAACTTTGAGCAACATCAATCTCTCTGACCTTCACACAAGGTGGAAATAGGCTCACATTTTTGCACCTCCACAAGCAGGAGAACATGGCTTATTGAATTAGCTAAGCAGGGCTCATATGGGCTCATAGAGACTGAAGGGTCCAAGAGTGTATAGCAGATCCTCAGCATGTATATTATGGCTTGTGGAACTCCTAAAATATAAGCCAGTGTATCTTTGACTCTTTTTCCCACCCTTTGGACTCTTTTCCTCCCATTGGGTTGCTTCTCCAGCTTCTCCAACCTCATTATGAGAAATTTTGCCTTGCCTTAAAGCTTTCTTTTGTATATGTCATGTTTACCTGTTGACTCTTGGAAGCTTACTGATTTCTGAAGGAACGTGAAGGGAGACTGGTTCTAAGGGAGAGGGAAGGTTTGGGGGGTATAGCTGGGAGGAGTGGAGGTAGGGGAAACTGGATCAGGATTTTTATATGAGAGAAAAATCTATTTTCAATTAAAAATGTTACTTTAGTTCAGTACATTTATGATAGATATTTAACATATCTATCATAATATACCTATATACCACTTTGACTAAAACAACAAATAAAATATTATACCGTATTCAATTCAGTGTTATTTTCAACAAACGTTTCATTTACATTGTATTATGTTATGGCCTAAATGAACAGCAGACAGAAATTATAATAAAATATTCAGCTTTAATAAGAAAAAGACTTACAGAACCCAGGTTCCCACGGAGAACAGGAAAGCAGAAGGGAAGGCGGGGAGCACACCTGCAATATTTATTAGTAAAAAAATAACCTTAGGGGACCCCTCCCTTCAAGCACAGTGATTGGCTGGTCTTCCCCTACATCTCGCCCTTTTGTCTAAATAAGACAGAACCAAACCAAATACAACTATATACAAAGGAACAAATAATAAATATACTAAACATTCTATTTCAAGGAGTCTAAATAATGTAGACAGTGTTCAAAAGAATACAGTTTCCGTGTAATTATTTCGGGTAAAGCTAGCCGGGTGGCGGGACGCAGCCCTGCCGTTCCTCACAACAGTATTAGTCATTAGAATGCATATTAATATTTTCCTTAAAGTGTGATGATGATTTCTACTGATACATCTTAAAATAATTATGGTCCATTTGCAAAATCAGTTTAGCTTAAACAAGAAAGCAAAGAATAAACTTGCCCTGTTACTTAATTCATGAGGGAGAATTGAGAACAGTTTGTCAAGAGCAATGAAAGGTTTGAGATTCTACTGGATTTACAAGCTAATACCTTAGCTTGTCATGTCTCTTAGATGTGAGCAGTAGTTTCAAGACTCCTGTGTCAGAGATAAAAGGGAGTTTATTAGTCAAACCAGTAGCTCTAACCAGACCTTCAGCATTTCTGCTATTCCTTATACCCAGTTCCCACAGTTCAATAAGAAATGTCACACTGATTTCTGCATATGGTTCTCCACAAAAAGATTCTGTGCAATGAAGAAAAAAAAACAAGTCTAGGAGGCCCCAAACTTTTAAAAACCTTTAATGTGGTTCTGCTCTGAGATTATACATGATACTCCAAAAACAGGAAACAAATTAACCTAATTTGATTTTAGTTCAAACGAGATAATCCATCTTCTAACACAGCCCATCTTATAAGTATCCATAAAAGGTAATCTGAAATGGACATATTCTGGATCTTCTATTTCACAAGATACAGACCCCTGAAGAAATATCATGGCTAACAAAATTTTTGACTGTTTCAAAATCTCTAAATTTCTCTCATGAGAATTAATAAATTAATAATGGTAATTTTTATTTTGTAATAGTTAAATTGTTAGTTTTCAAAAGTATCTATATGAAAGTTAAAGTTCTTATCTAACTGATACTTTGGATGCCTTTCATTCCTGACAAATTTTCTTTGTTGATGTATCCATACAATTCGGTTTTATTTGAAAACCCTCTTCAATTTTGGATAGAATTTAATTTCATTAAAAAGATTGTTTTCAAATAACATTTAAAATAATCAGAATTCTATGTTTGTTTTATTAATTGATGAATAGTAGAATCATTCTGAGGGAATGGAGAGATGACTCAGCAAAATTATGAGCAATGGCAACTCTTCCAGAGTTCCCAAGTTCGGGTCCCACCAACCACATGGTGGCTTACAGTCATCTGTAATGAGAGCAAGTGTCCTCTTCTGGCCTGTAGATGTATATGCCAGCAGAACACTGTATACATAATAAGTAATTCTTAATACAAAAAAAACATTATGAAAGTAAAAGTCATTTTAAAAAAATATTGAATAAATGTAGCACAAATTCTAATTGGTCTTTATAATAAAAACTTAGAGTCAGATATTAGGGGGTTAAAGCTGAGAGATCAGAGAAGCAATGTAGCCAGTTGCTAGGGAGACGCGTTATCTCTACCAAATCCTCAGACTGAATGGACACTCCTGTCTCTATGAATCCTCAGACTGCATGCTCAGATTTCATCCACCTCTATGAATCCTCAGAATGCATCTGAGCTCCTGTCTCCTCCTGATTTATATTCTTCTCTCTGCCCAGCCATATCTCCTCAAGTCTCCACCTCCCAAGTACTGGGATTAAAGACATGGATTAAAGACTCCCAAGAACTGAAATCAAAAGTGTGAGCCACCACCACTTGACTCTAATTCTGTTTTAAACTGGATAGAACATGTGTAACCCAGGGTGGCCTTGAACTCACAGAGATCCATCTACCTCTTTCTCTCAAGTGCTGGGATTAAAGGTTTGTAGCACCCCTGACTGGACTCTATGGCTAACTCTTGGTGTAACTCTGCTCTCTGATCTTCAGAAAACCTTTATTTGTTAGATTACAAACAAAATATCACTACAAAAATTATACTATACTTTCTGATAGCCTGCAGAGGTCTGAGCAGTAAATAGGGTATTTTCTTTTGTCTTTGTCATTCTTTGCATTATTGCCTTAAAATTGAGCCTTTCACTAAGCCAAAATCTTGCGGCTTTCCACCAGACTGTCAGTCAATTGTGTTCTATTATCTACCTGACTCTGATCCCCAATGTTGTAGCTGCAGACATATGTATTATGCCTGACTTTTTATGTAGATTGGTGGAAACTCATTTTTTTGTACTTACAGATCTTGTGCTCATACCCTCTGAACAATTTCCCCAGACATACTTCTTAGGATATTTATGATGCAATGATAAATATATGTGATAAATGAATATGGTTTCTTTCTACCTTAAAGTTTTATGATTCCACAAATATAAATGAAATAAATATATCACATGTTCCCTAAAACTTATCTTTCCTCATTTAAAGGTTTTTTATTTGTTAGAATATTTTTGCTTGTCATTATTTGTTTGTTTGTGACAGTGTCTCACCTAGTCCAATCTGGCATTCAACTTTACTATGATGTCCACATTAGGCATGAACTGTTGATGCTCCTGTCCTAGCCTCCCAAGGATTACAAGGTTGAACAACCATTTCTAGCTCAACTTACATTTTTATTGGAAAATTACAATCATGTTAGAGTGATGCCATTTATAATGGCTTATATATCTCTTCTCTAGAGTGTTCTTTTCTCTCAACACGGTATAAAAATTCAAAAATCCATTGCAATGTTGACATATAATTATTAAGAAACCAAACACTGAATGTTTGGTTTTCCTTGAACTGATGATCTGTAAATGTGACACTTGTATGTAGGACTTTGTCTTTTATTCCACAGTGCACTGGAATGTTTTCAGTGAAACTTTCACAGTACCTAAAATGACAGCAACCTGAACATGGTTGAGAACAAAACAAACATACATGCACACACACACATATACACTCACACATTCACACACTCATATATGCAAACCTATATTATAGCTGCCAATTTCAGTTATTTCATGAAACCACCAAGCATTGCCTTTCAAAACAGCTTTCATATTTACCAAGGTATATCAACAGGTAAAGTACTGAACACCAAGCCTAAAGATCTTTGTTGCATCCCAGGACTCACGAAAATGAAGGAGAGAAATGACTCGCATAAGTTGTCTCAATGTCTATGCTTTTAAGCCTTGCATGCAGTAAATTTTGTTTTGAAATTATTTTAAACATGGTTAATGTAATTTGCATGAGCCCTACTTTACAAATGTAGACTTTGTGTTTTTTTTTTTTTTTAGCTTTATCTTCTCTCCACATAGAAAGTCAATGGGCAGACACAAACCTGGCACTCATCTCTCCTCTCATGAAATGATGCTGTAAATTAATCGTCAAAGTAATTGAACAGAATTTTTCTCAACCATAGGAGTTCATATGATTTATGAATTCGTAATAATTAAATGTTTGTTTACATTTAAAAAAATAAAAAAAATGTTAGATACTTTAGAACGTTGACACTTTCTTTGCCAGTTTTCATACTTCTATCCTATAATAAGAAAAGCCTTATCACTTTAAAATAAAATCTATCAGTAATTCTCGGAAGGCCTAACACAGACAGTACATATAGGATTTTATTGAGCTGATCCCTTCTCTTCTGAGTTTGAGATTCATCTTATGAAGTTATTTAAGTAATGCATGATATTTTGTTTAGACTCAAAGGCAAAAATAACAAGAAGTCAGACAACTCAGCTATTAAAAGAACTAAAGATATGGCTCTCAAAAGACAGACAAATGACCCATCAACAGAAAACTGCTCAAAACAGATATATAGGATTTGGAAATTATAGTTACATTAGGATTCAATCTTACCTCAGAATGGAAATCATTAAAAATTAAATAGATCTCAAAACATGCCATATATGCTATATGTAAAATTTAAAACATATTGATTATTTAGATTAGCCTTCAATAATTTATAAAATATCTTAAAATTCTAGATATGCTCTGTTAGGAATTCAGGTTCAAATATATGCCTGGCCTTATTACATCTCTGTAGTAGTAAAGCTTATATGCTATAGTAATTAGTTTTTTAAATATATCGCTACAGTTAGCTACTTTATTAAATATATTTTTATTTGCATTTTCATTTTTAAATAGTTCTAATTATATGAATGAAAATATTTTAATAAAATAATACATGTCCTAAAAATGATACTTTTAGAAGTCTGTATACCATTGTGAAAACAGTTTCTGAAATAAAGATTATTTATTTTAATATACATATAAAGTAACAAGTATTTGTATAATAAAAAGTAATATTTCAAATTTAGCAAAACACATTATTGTAGATATTAAGTTTTATATTATATAAATTAAAATAGTTAGAAAATTATTTGGGTGATAAATTGTTTCAGGTGGGAGAAGTGGATGAGTTAAAAGTAAATAAAACTACATATTTTAAAGTTACCATTATGAATATCATTACATTTGCATGTTGAATTAAAAATAATTAGAAAATAAGCAAATAAAACCATTGCTGGAAATAATGAAGACGAAAGGGAACAATGTTGATGAGAAAACTAACTTGTCCAGCCACAATGGAAATCAATACAGAACTCTATGACCCTGCTAAACTACAGTTGGTATTTTCCCAAAGAATGACAAGTCAATATTGCCACAGAATGTGCAGTGAAAAGATCAGTGTGCATCCATCTTTGTGATGGCATTATGCGTAGTGAGTAAGTTATGGATCTAACCTAAGTGTCCATCAAAAGAAAATGGATAAAGAAAATGTGTCATTCATGCTCAATGGAATTTTCTTCAGCGACAAAAAGAATGAAGCTATGTTATTTGCAGGAAAATGGGTGCAAATGGAGATACTCTTAACAGAATTAGTTTGGAATCTTAATTAGGGTTCCATTGGTACATTAAACACTAGACATACTAACGTGAATGAGTAAAGACTGGGAAGATCAATCTCATACAGAAAATTATGGGGGACAAAGGAGTGTTGAGAGCTGGAGAAATACTCTTCACTGGTGAAGGAGGACACCAATCAGTTAGACAATACCAAATGGTGACCCCTGAAAGAACACACACGATCGTACTTATACGTGTGAGATTCTTTCTCTTTCTCTATGTGTGTATATATTCATATATATATATATATATATGTATATATATATAGTATATGTGTGTATTCATATATATATATACATATATATATGTGTGTGTGTATTCACATACGTATGGGTGGGTGATATATTGGAAGGGTTGAATTGAGAGAATAGTACAGGAAATTTTGTGTAATTATATTATAATCTAAAAAAGAATAGTTTTGAAAAAGAAAGCCATCCACATACTGTACGATACCTGTGTGCTGTTTGACAGAATATTAGACAGGAATCTTAGTGTCATGATGACCCTTAAGCACCTAGGTAAGATGTTACTCTCCTCATTCTTTCACCTCTTTCACTAAATGCTGCCACTAATAATATATAAAACACAAAAGTTTTCCAAATTATTATGATAGTATACAAAGCTGGGATACGAAATGTATGGAGCATGATATGCTCTGGCAATGGTGGAAAACAACTTGTGGAAGTGACCAACCAGTGTTTGGTTTAACTTGAGGCAAATACAAGACGGAACCCGTGGCAGGAGAGTATAAACAAACATGGCAAAAAGAATCAATGAAATGAAATGATTCTTAATGATAGTCTGCTATACTCATTGCCATGTCCAGTCATCATCAGAGAGGCTTCTTCCAGCAGCAGATGAGAGCGGGTGTGGAGAATCACACCACACCTCACACTGAGAGAGTGTCCAAGTTGGAAGTTTCCATCAGGTCTCTCAAATCAGAGCTCAGGAAACCTCCCAGAAGAATGTGGAGGGGAAAACTGTAAGAGTCAGAGGACAGGGAGGACACCATTGAATGAATTAAAATCCTACATGAACTTACAGAGACTAAAGCGGCGCAGATAGAGCCTGCATGGGTCTGCAGCAAATCTTCTGAATAATTAGTTTGGTGGGACTCCTAACAGTGGAAGAGGGTGTCTCTTTGACTTGTTTGCCTGCCTTTAGGAGTCTTTTCCTCATACTGGGTTGCCTTATTCAGCCTCAATATGAGGGCTTTTCCCTTGTCTTATTATATTTTGTTCTGTCTTATTTGAGCACCATCTCTTGAAGGGCTGCTCTTGGGTGAAGAGGAAAAGGATGGTAAGCAAATCTGGTTGAGAAGGTATGTGGTAGGATGTGAAGCTGAAAGGGGCAAAAGGAGGAGAAACTGTTGTTTGGAAGTATTGTATGAAAAAAGAATTCATTTTCAAAAAATTAAAGAAGCAAATAAAGAAAAAAATGAATATTGCACATTTTTCTATTTGTGTGATCTAAGTTAGATATAGATATGTGAAACCATATGTATACCTGAAATAAAATTAAAAGATGAAAGTAGAAGGAAAATAAATCTAAGTAAAGGTGAAAGGGTTAAAAAAGAAGATTAGCAGAAACCCAGAAAATGTGCTCAAAGAATACTACATACTTGCATATAAATGACTTTGTGCAAATCAGATTAATAAATATAAATTTCAAATCTTGAGGTAATTGTGAATTGGACTCAGAGAACCCACACTGAAAAAAATACAATTAAAAGCTGTTCCCCACTTAGTTTTTAAATTACATGTTACAAAACTATGGGCCATTTTATATATACAAAAAAGAAAAAGACAGAAATGAAAAGCACAGGGTATAATGAAAATTGATAAAATCAAACTTAGCCATCTTCAAGCTAAGTTTAGCGACAACATCTTCTCTCCTTATGTTGTCATATAGCTCTGGCTCTCCTACCCCACAGTTAGAGTTGGCTCAGACCTTCCTAAAGTTCTTTTTTTAATTGATTTTTATTGAGCTCTACATTGTTTTCTGCTCCCCTCCCTGCCTCTCTCCTCCCCCTCTTCACCCCTCCGCCAAGGTCCCCATGCTTCCAATTTTCAGGAGATCTTGTCTATTTCTTCTTCCCATGATAGATTGTCCTTAAATTCTAATGGATCAATGCTCAATCATAGCTAATTTTGCAACTCCACATACCTTTAGCTTTGTTTAGATAATTTTCATCTTGTACCTTCATGAGACTTCTAGGCTTTTATTCCAGACAAAAAGTACCCATTTCTTGTTAACTGTGAGTGTGTAGGATAGTCACTATTGCTGAGACCCTATTTTTATTTTTTAAATGTCTGACTCTGATTATTATAATGACATGACATAAAACACCAAAAAATTCACACAAAACATATGTCTAGTGTACATCTTTCATAATGGCTCAATTTGTTTTCTAGGTTGGGCATAGTGACTCAAGTCTGTGATCCTAACACTAGTCAGACTGTGAGGCAAGATTGTCATTGCCAGTTTATGGACAGCCTGGACTACATAGTAGATTTTAGGTTAGCCTGGACCTCACAGTGATGCCCTATCTAAGAAAAATCAAAACAAACAAAAGAGATATTTGTTGACACATTTAACCATAATGATTGCCTTAATGACAGAACACTAATAAAGTCTGAAATTTGCTAAGAATTCTCTTTGGCAACTCATATCACTATTTTAGATATTTCTTCTTTCCATTTGAGTTGCCAAGTTTTGAATCCCAGAACTCCGCATAATGAGATGTTGAGAGTTGAAAATAATTTAAGTTCATCCCAAAGGGAAATAAGTGTAGGTTATAGAGGTGCAACTATATTCATGAGAAGACAATATAGACCCTAAAGTTCCCATGTCACTATGATCTATGAAATTATTTTTACCAAATTACTAAAGTGAATTAAAAATATAAAAACAGACTTTTCCATTTTTGAGACAAAAATCTACATAAGATATCCATTATCTATTTGCTCTTCCTGTATCCCATTACAGGTGATTCTTATCGATCTTTTATTTCTATAAATCTTCTTTGATCTCACCTTATACAGACATCTTTTTTCCTCTTATTAGAAAATATTTTCATATGCTACATGTCAAGGAATTTTTCACTATATTTTGCTATTTCTTCAACCATATTCCCAATAGTCATCTTGATATTTAATGTTTCATCTGGATTTTTATTTTGAGCAATTCTGTTGAATTCTCACACTTTTCATTATCCAGAATTGTGTGACCAGAATTATCTGCAACTCCTATGAAAATTCTGTATCTGTAAAGAGTTTGCTGTGCCATCAAAATCCATTTTTCTTGACTGTTTTAGATCTACATTTGCCTGCTTTCAAATATCCTATTAGCTATGTTTTAATACTGGTAGAAGAAACCCTAATGTTGATGTATTAACTTTCCTGCTACTGTGATAAAGGAAATGACCAAAAGCAACTTGGGGAAAAAAAGGGTTTATTTCATATTATAACTTAGTCTATCACCCAGGAAACTTGTCAGAAACTCAAGGCAAGAACTGAAGTAGAGATGATGGGGAAAAACAGACAACTGTTTCAGATTATCTGCATGGGAATGCCACCAATCATAATGTTCTTGCCTCTCCCATAGTAATTACAATTAAGAAAAACACCCCAGAGTTTTATACATACACACATCAATCTGGTAGAAGCATTCTCTCCTTTCAGGTGCCCTCTTACCAAATGACTCTACAAAGTGTCACATTGGCGAGACTAGCAATGACAACAAAAAAGTTCAGCACATGTGGTAATTTGAAATAAAAATAAGAAAATTTCCTCACAATGTGAGGTATTTGAACACTTGGACCCTAGTAGCTATCATGGTTCCGGGGGAGGTACAAGTGGCTTACTGTAACTGGAGGAAATACAGCACTAAGTCAAGAGATGAGACTAAAAAGCCTTCAACTCTCCAGCCTCCAAAAACTGTTAAATTCATTAATTTTGATTGTGTTTATGTGTTTTGTGCTCCTGTTCTCTCCCTGTCTCTCTCTCTCCTCTGTATCTCTGTGTGTGTCTGTCTGTCTGCCTCTGTCTGTCTCTGCCTCGCCCTCAGTATCTCTCCTCTCTCTCTCTCTCTCTCTCTCTCTCTCTCTCTCTCTCTCTCTCTCTCTCTCCCTCTCTTTCTCTGTGGGGTGTATATACGTGTGTAGCACTTAGCTGTCATCTTTGCTAGCCTTCCAGAAAACATAAGTCTCAATTGTTGAAGAAAGCACACACCTCACACAAACGAGGAGGAATCAAGCTAGGTTGAACATTGAAGCCTCTCTTCCTTGAGGATTAGCTCTCATTTTATAAGAAGGAATGGTACAAGCCATTAAGGAAGAAAAATAATCAATAGTCCTATACAGATATAATCCTACAAGTCACACAAAAATGACCAGTAAGTCAGGGTGTTCTGAAAGTTGAAATAGAGGGCTTATTTCCTAGCGATAACCAACAGCCATTTAATTGAACTTAATGCATGCACAACAGGAAGGCATTTAGGTCTATCACTATAAACTTAGTCAGCCACCAATAGCTGTTGAGGCCTTGGAACCAAGATTAGAACCTACTATTGCCATGTTCCTGAAACAGTACAATTTCACTGGACTCTAAGTACTTATCTTAAAGTTATCCCCAGATAAGAATAGCTCTTATCACTCATAAAAGAAGTTACTTTTTTCAGCATACAAAAAGCCACAACTGAACAAAATGAAGAGAACTACTGACTGTGGAGTTCCTGAACCATATTTATACTAATATGCACTTTAACTCATAATAAACTATGTCTATAAGTATCAAGGTGATGACAGAAAGAGTTTAAATCCCGAATACACAGGAAATTTGCTACACTACAATGTCTTCTTCAAAAAAAGGAAAAGTAAGAAAAGAAAAAACAAATGTTTGTAGGGGCTATATCTTGAAGGATCAAGGACAAGTAAACCATGAATGTGATAAAAAATTATTTCCAGAATGAATGAAAATATATTTTTAAAAAATCTTTCAGCCCTTTCCATTTGTCTACTGTGATTTTTTTTTTTTGCTAGTGATTTGAAAATATGAAGTTGCTGTTTCCTGCTGCTGCTGGCTCCATGCCTGCTGCTTGCCGCCATTTTGTCCACTGCTTTACGGAGCATAACTACTTTTTTTTCCTATAAGTTACCTTCGCCATAGAATTTCACAACAGAAACTAAAATGTAACTAATATAGCCAGTATTCTTGCACATCTGAAGTCTTGTTCATATGGTAATCTGAAAACTCTATTAATGTTTATCTCCTTTTCCCAACTCTACAAAGTACTACTTATAAAATTTACAGAGTTTCAGTCCTATTATTGGTTGATCAATGTAAATAAACCACTGTTTCTCAGTGAAAACAAAGTTAACATTTCATGTTGCCAAATCATGTAGTAGTTGGACCAGAGAATCAAACGACCTGTATATATTTACTGCAAATTATTCCCAGTCTGGGATAAAGGAAGGTTGGTTAGGGGAGCAGAGAAGCACATATCTTAATTAAGGGAGCCATCTTAGGGTTGGCAAGAGACTTGGACCTAGAGGGGCTCCCAGGTGCCCAGAGCAATGTCCCCAGTTAGTTCCTGGGGCAGCTGAGGATAGGGAACCTGAAATGACCCTATCCTATAGCCATACTGATGAATATCTTGCATATCACCATAGAAACTTCATCTGGCGATGGATGGAGATAGAGTCAGAGACCCACACTGGAGCACTGGACTGAGCTCCCAATGTCCCAATGAGGAGCAGAAGGAGAGAGAATATGAGCAAAGAAGTCAGGACCACAAGTGGTGCGACCACCCGTGGAGACAGTGGGGCTGATTCTTTGGGAGCTCACCAAGGCCAGCTGGACTGTGACTGAAATAGCATGGGATAAAACCGGACTCTCTGAATTTGGTGGACAATGAGGGCTGCTGAGAAGCCAAGGACAATGGCACCGGGTTTTGATCCTACTTCATGTTCTGGCTTTGTGAGAGCCTACCCAGTTTGGATGTTCACCTTCCTAGACCAGGATTGAGGGGGGAGGACTTTGGACTTTCCACAGGGTAGGGAAACCTGACTGCTCTGCAGGCTGGAGAGGGAGGGGGAGGAGTAGGGGGAGGGGAGGAGGAGAGGGAGGAGTGGGAGGGAAATGGGAGGCGGGGAGGAGGCAGAAATTTCTCTTTTTTTCCAATAAAAAAAAAATTATTCCCAGTCTCATTGTTTGGAGGTAGGGTCTCTCATGTGGTCCAGGTTGACCCTGCGTTTTCTATATAGTTAAAGATTGCCTTGATCTTCTGATCCATGCTCGCTCCCCCCTACAGAATGCTAAGGTTAAAGTCATATGCATCCTGTTTAAGTGATGGGACAGTCTAACCCAGGGATTCTATGTTAGAAAAACAATCTGTAACTAAGCCACTTCACTCTCTCTCTAAATTACTAGACTTCTGACACCTGGTTAGCTCCTAATGCTACAAACTCCACTGGCTCTGGCATCATGTTCCCTCTTGTGATTTCTCTAGCATATAAAAATGCTAGAAAAATGTGTGTATCCGCAGCAATATTTTGATAATAACTAGAGCTCAGATGAGATACAGCATGAAGCTCTGATATAATTTTAACTAACAAATGTGTATGTGTATCTTTAATGTTAACTTACTCACTGGGAATTTTCCATAAATCACTTTGTTGTCTTGTTTTGAAAGCAATGATGACTTTGCTACAACCTATACTTGAGCATTTTTGAGTTACATCTTTCAACTGAAAAAACCAACAAATACCCAAATTTGTTTACAGCATCTAGCCTAAAATCAGTTGCATATTTAAATTCAAGAGTTTATTCAGCCATTATGGATACATTTTTGCTTCATTTTAACCTAGAAACCACATAATTCCAGCTATGATTCAGTTTCTAAAATTTCCATTCTTTCTGTATTATGTTTTTATTAATTTCTAAAGAGTCCCAATATTTTTCCCTGTACTACATGACTCCCAAGATTATTTTACAGAGAGAAGTTATATAGTTACAAAGCAATTGAAAACGTGGTATATTTCCCTGTATTATTTATAAATATTCATGTATCTCTTACTTAAATAACAATTTTAATAATTTCCTGAGAATTTGACACAATGGATTATTATACTATTCAGTCCCATTCTACCATCTCCTCCTGTTCTCTCTCTGTAACCAGTAATGTTCAATTTGTGAAACCAAGAATGTTGATGGATATGGAACATGCCTTTTATCTTGTTGGACCTTCTAGGGACATGACCTTAAGGAAAAATGACTCTCCTTCTTATAGAAGTTAGCAATAGTTCCTTCTCTTGGTTTGGAATTTGTATGACTTGAGTTTACCAGATTTGACTATCATGCCACAACAGCGAGTTCACATATAAAGCGCTGCTGTGTCCTTAAACACTGTTTTCTTGTATTTATCTATACTCATATAGATAACTTGAAGCACAATGTATCTTATCATAAATATTTAAGAATGTGAATATTACTTCTATTTCTACTGATAAGGGACTCAGAGCAAATGACTGTGACAAAATACTGAAGACATAAAATTGCTATGAAGAGTGAGAGAGACAGGTAAAGAGCATCCTTTACCCAACAGTGTCCTTCAACACCATGGGACCTCATTATTTCATAAGAAAAGTGCTTGAAATCTCTGTAGTTATACATCATAAAAAGTTATTGTCTTTTGGCAAGGTCTCAGTTAGAAATGTAGTTAAATATTCTATACTATATAATTATTCAAGATCCCTACACCTAGTATCACTGTTATTAAGACAGAAACACTGAAGTTGCTTTGGAAGCAAAAGAGAGGAAGCATTTATTGGGTTTTGTTGGAGGAGGCTGTTTGTTGGTTTGTTGTCACCAGGCTTGCTTAGACCCAAAATAATCACACAGAAACTGTATTAATTAAATCACTGCTTGGCCTATTATTAGCCCTAGCTTCTTACTGGCTAACTCATATTAATTTAACTCGTTTCTAATAATCTGTGTATCACCACATGACAGTGGCTTACAGGCTAAAGTTCCCAGCATCTGTCTCTGGTGGCTCCATGGCTTCTCTCTGATTCCACCCTTGTTTTTCCCAGCATTCAGCCTAGTTTTCCCTGCTCACCTAAGTTTGCCTTGCTATAGATCCAAAGCAATTTCTTTATTCATTAATAGTAATCACAGCACACAGAGGGGAATCCCACATCAGGGTTTAATACAACTGACCTGAAATCAGAGGCAGACCTGATCTAAAATTTCCATTCTACAGAAGCTCTTTAATAATCCCCAAGAAGTTAAAAATGCAAATTCAGCCTTTCTATGAGCTCATAAAAAAAAAAAAAACTGTTGAACATAATGTTTCCTTTTGTGGTAGTGACTTGGTATCTCTCTTTACCATAGTGTATACCACTGCCTACGGCCTATTAAACTGTTTTGCTAAGTTCTGTATATTCAGACTTCCTTCCTGACTAAAATGTTTTCTTCCAAGTGATACTGTTTTACTGTTATGCCAAAAGTATTTTATGAGTGAAGCAAAGAAACAATGAGAAGCTGAGAGTAACAAAAATACAACCATATTAGAATTCACTGTGGCCACTGAAGAACAAAAAAATCTGCTTAAAACAAAGTAAAATTCCTGTAAACATGTATTGTCATAATTAAAACACATTTCAAAGAAAATGTGGTTAGAAAAGATGGTTTCGAAGAATTTATATTTGGTTAAAGATTTTAGAGCATATCATTATAGGCTAATATTTTCTCCATGATAAAAACACATGCCTTAGAGAACTACACCTGAAAATTCCCCTTATCTCCATGTTAAGTGAGATTTCAGGATGATAAGTGCAAAAACTAGAAATAATTTCATTATTTGGCCTGGTTTGCAGGACAGAACATGAGATCGGTATTAATAAATATAAATTAGTCCCAGAGTACTACTTCCATGTGGGGATTTTAAGTTTGCTAACAATGTCTAAACAGCAAATTTAGCATTCATTTGGAAGCCATAATCAGTGTGTTCTGTGGGCTGACTCACGAGTTAAAGGTGTGAATGTGTTTTCCCGGTTGAAAGGTCCTCTGACACAGCTCCTGCTGCAAATGCTCACTTTATCACTCTTGCCAGTGGCTGTGCATGCAGGAAACTAATTTCTCTAATTTATTTCTAAATCCACATTAGAGACATTATCTCACTAAGCTTCCCCAAATCCCTATTATATTTATATTACTGATGAGGTAAGTAAGGCAGAAAGCACTGAAGGGCTTTCCAAGGTTACAGCTATAAAAATGGTGCAGATGCCCGCCCTCACAACGTCAGGTGCCTGTTTTAGCAATACAATCTCTTTGCTTTAGTTATTTTGCCCAAAGGGAAAGGTGTCCTTTATAACAGACACCTAAACTTTTCCCAGGAGGGAAAACAATTTAATAGCCTCATTTTTTAAAATACTGGTGCTTTTAGGTCCAACCTTCTCATATCCTACAGGAGAATTCGTTATCAAGTGTCTAATCTTTCCATCATGCCATCAATCAGCAGTCTGACCCTCAGCTTTTGATCCCATTTTCAACAAAGCAATTGTCTAGTAAATAAATACCTACCCATACTTCTCTTTAATATAGCAATCTTTTATGAATTTCTTTATTTCCCTATGCCTTTTCATATTTGAATGTAAATAGGATTTAAACATATAGAGCACTTATTACTCTCCTACTCTTTGTCATATTGCTGTGTTAGAAAGGTCTCCATGGCTTATACATCGAAATTTTTCTAGTAGAAATGACCACTGATCTTTTAATCACTAGTATTTCTAGTTTTTTTAACATTTTACTACTTCCCTTTTTTCTTTTTACCTTTTTCATCCTTAACATCCTTTCTTTCTTTTCACCATTCCATTTATTTAATGGCATTTTTGAAAATTGAAAATAAACCTACAAATATTTTTTTAAAAAATAAGATAAAGTTAAATAAGAAGGTGAACCCAAAGAAAAACATATAGTTATCCTCCTGGATATTGGAAGGAGACAAGATTGCCAGGCAAAAATTGGAAACTTGGGGGTGTGGTGGGGGTAAAGAGAGATGGGGAGAAAAAAGTGAGAAGGGGGATGGGAAGAGCTTGGGGGAATGGGACGGTTGGGATGGAGGAAGGGTGGATATGGGAGCAGGGAAGTATATATCTTAATTAATGGAGCCATTTTATGGTTGTCAAGATACTTGACTCTAGAGGTGTCCCCAGGTGTCCATGGAGATGTCCCCATCTAGTTCCTTGGCAGCGGAGGAGAGGGAGCTTGAAATGGCCTTATCCTATAGCCATACTGATGAATATCTTGCATATCACCATAGAACCTTCATCTGGCGATGGATGAAGCTAGAGACAGAGACCCACACTGGAGCACTGGAGTGAGCTCCCAAGGTCCAAATGAGGAGCAGAAGGAGGGAGAACATTAGCAAGGAAGTCAGGACCGCAAGGGGTGTGCCCATCACTGACTGGGACTGATGGAGCATGGAATCAAACCGGACTCTCTGAAGAAGGGCTGACTGAGAAGCCAAAGACAATGGCACTGGGTTTTGATGCTACTGCAGGTACTGGCTTTGTGGGAGCCTAGTCTGTTTAGATGCTCACCTTCCTAGACCTGGATGGAGTGGGGAGGACCTTGGACTTCCCACAGGGCAGGGAACCCTGACTGCTCTCTGGACTGGAGAGGGAGGCAGAGGGGGATAGAAAGAGGGGAAGGGGGGAGGGGAGGGAAATGGTAGGAGGGGAGGAGGTGAAAATTTTTAAGTAAAAATAAAAAAAAATAAGATAAAGCACAATTAAAAAATAATAACTGAAATCACAAGCCAAATTAGCTCCCCAAAGATGAGTGACCAGTTCCTGTGTTTTTCATAAATTCACTGATGCTGCACAGTATACAGTAAAGAGCTTCTTGGAGGTTGAATGCAATATACTGAGTGATGTCCAGTACCCACATTCTGGTGAGGTCTTACTTGACTGTCTCATAAAAAAAGGGGCTTGAAATTAAAGTAGGGGGGATTATATGAGCAAGAATTCATGTGCATAGTAATCCATGCACTTATCTAATAGTGTCTTTATATTTTGAGATGTGTTAGCCATATTTCTACTAAAATAATGAATAATTGAGATAATAAATGCATGAAATGAAAAGCTTGCTGTGACTCTTGGTCATAGAGCCTTCGGTCTATGATAGCTTATCCTGTTGCCTTACATACTATGACAAAGCAAAACCACATTTGGTAGAAAATGATGGGGCAAACTGCTCACTTGTAGAGTCCCAGAAAGAAAAAAGAGGAAAAAAAAATAGACCTTGTCAATTCTAAAATGACTGTTTGCTTCTACTAGACTCGAATTTGTAAAGAGTCTATAACCTCCTACAACCATGAACTAGGCAACAAGGTTTTAGGATGTAGCCTTAGGAGAGATTTAGGCTTAAGCAAATAAAGAAGTAATATTGCTATCATAAGAACTAACAAAACCATTTTGTGAATGACGTCTGTGATGACCTAGTAATGCTCTACCGCCACCCGCCTCAAAAACTGTCCCTTACCTACCAACATCACTCTGCAAAGGGCACTTCCAATAAATACATCTTATGGGGCACAGAAAACATACAGAAACCATTACAGGAAGATGAAAGTAAAAGGCAACTAATTGAAGCAAGAAGTTTATAATAATATCTAAAATATATCTAAACTGCAACTGATAAGTGCAGGACATTTATGTTGGGACATATTGAAGAACAAAGGTTTCTGAAAGCTGTAGAAGTCATAAAATCATCTTCTGGAGCCTTAAGAGGTTCTAATAGGAAAGTTGGAGAAATAGTATCCCCTGCTTTGATCAATTGGTTGAGAGAGGAAATCACTTATAAAATATATTTTTAGAGTATTCTACAACCTGTTTTGATATTACCCATTTTCCCTCCCCCAACTCTTCCCATATTCCCCCTTACCCATTCACTCAACTTTTTAAAATTTTTAACCCCTCAAAACTAGTTTTCATTGCCTTTCAGAAATGAGTATTATCCATGATCTTAATCTCTGTATCTTTACCAGTTGTGAGTCTCTATTAATTACCATTTACTTCAAATTATATCAGAAAAGGGATAAGAGATGCATTTATATATGGACATTACACTGCCATTGGAAGTTGATTTAGAGGTCTTGGCCTAATACTTCTCCAAGATATGACTTGTATCTTAAATGGCAGGAGAAAGTCCAATATAAAAGTGGTTACACTCGTAATTTTCATGCCATTATTCCACCAGTGAACATATCTTCCCCACATAATTAGTATTATAGCTTCCATGATACATAGCAGAATATCATAAGTTATTGCTCCCTATTCTTCTAGACTACATAACACCACCCTGCCAAATGAAAGCTAGCCAATAGGTATGATGCTACTAAGTCAGTGCCAGGTTTAATTCAGCAGATTATATGACTGAAGTATGTGATGTCTTCAGCAATAGAGCTTTATTTTCAAGTTACATATGACAAAAATAGCAAGTAAAATAGCCTTTGATGCTTGGGATGTATATGGGATGGTGTTGGCCAACATCTCTAAAACTGTAAATCACTGTACTATTTTTGTTACCTTATTTTGTCTAGTGGGGTCAGTATTGCCTTTATTTAGATACCCTGTTTTGATTGTTTCACATTTTGTATCTTTTTATAGTAGTAGGTTTTCTTTTGATATTTTTCAAAGGATGTTTAGTGTTATTTATCCCTCCAAATTTTCTTTTCTATATACTGCTGTATGATAACCAATAATAATTTAACCATCTCTATTCTATTATTCCCCTTTAAACTCTTTATACCAATACATTCTATATCCCTCCAAATTCCCTCCAAAATGCATTTTGAAAGGGATGTATCAAAGATTTATGTGAGCATTAAAATTGATGGATAATGAAGATTCAATTAGATTGCACATAATAAAATCCATTTTCACCATGGGTAGTTAACTAGGTCATTAAAACTGTAATCTTAATATTAGCAAAGGGAAATAATTAAGTTTATCTGATGTTTTCTGAAAAAAACTTCATTTCAGAGAAACAGAATTGTTTTGGTTAATAACTCTATGCATAAGTCCAGTTAACAACTGGAGTACATCAAAAATATTGTATTTGAAAGCTCTAACACCACACCACCTCAAGCAAACCTTACCAACGAATAAAAATATTTCATAAAATACTTACAAATGATTTTGCTTATCTTAGTTAGTTAAGATAGTCAGTTAGCTGTGATGAAATACAATTTACAACAATGTATATAGCAATCTTCCTCTGATATTCTGGGCAATACACTTGAATTAAACACAAATTTATTCTTAACAAACAACTTTTAATTCCTTCTCACATCAATTCCTTAATTAATATTTCAAAGAATCAAAATATTTAAAGCATGATTAATGTAAGGGAACATATTTTTCAAACATTGGAAAACTTGAGATAAAATAGATATAAATTCATGCAAAAGACTACTTGTAATTTTGTTATATGATGATGATATTTTTGATGGGTAATAAAATCATCATTTTTCAGATACACAAGCCAAAAGTTGCATTAGGGGGACTAAATAAAAATAGTTTATTAGAAAAGTATCAGCAAACATTAAAAATACTAAACTAATATTCCATAAAGTGTATAATCAGTAGATCTGGGTTTCATGCCTTTGATATTGTAAATTTCACAACTAAAAAGCATATAATAAGCATGAAATGATAGCCAATGGCATCGAAGCAGATTTGTGGAGAGAATAGTAGGTCACAGTTCAAAATAAACTCTGAAGAAAGCAAACCGCAACAGTAATGAGAGGAAGGCTTAAACTAAATAAGAAGCCAAGGCAACAGTAAAGTTTGAAGGATAACAGAAAATAAAAGAAAAAAATATAAATGAAACGGTGTTTAGTCCTCCTGTGCATTATGACTAGTCAGTAGCAACAGCATTTTTTAATACCTTTGAGAACACATAGTTAATGAAGAAATTATAACCTATCAATTTGCCTAATGTGCGGAATAAAATCTCATTGTTATGCAATGAATTTGGAGTTAATTCTGGATAGCTTCACTTGAGAATAAGAAGATACAGATGCGATTAAGACTGAGCATGGGAAGACTTGGTGCCCACCCAGGGCTGTCTGCCCTGAGCAGGGAGCAAAAAAACTTGAGCCTTCCAAGCTCCATTAAGCCTGAGAGGTAGACAGATCTACATGCCTGCCCAGGACTCTCCTCCTAAGGGAGGTAATAACTCTGGAGTGCCCAACACTGCTAATCTTGAGCAGAAGACTCACAAGCCTGCCCTGGCCTCTCCACCCTGGGTGTGTAGGAGAGAAAAGATCTGCCCAGTCCTATTATGACTGACCAGGAGAAACGACCAACACATACACCTGGAACTCTCTGCCCGGGGCATGGAGGAGAAAACTGGAGCCTGAACCGTCCCTTTAAGACTGAGCAGAAGAAGACCCACATGCCCTCCTGTGCTGTCTGCTGTGGGCATGGAGGAGAAAACACAGGGCTACCAAGCACCAGTGCGACTACGTGTGGATGAACTGATTCCTAGGTCATTTGAACAGGAGAAACTTCACCATCTTGCTTGCCCCTTACTGCAAAGAATGAGCTAAATCAGGCAGTGCTGGAGAGCGCACCCTATTGGTGGAGATGGGGGAAAGCTGACTGACTCATCAAGCCAACAATCACCGAGGCCCAGAAACAAGGCTATTAATTGGCCCATCCATGCATCCACCACCATCTATGATCTGTGGAAGCACAAGAAGGGGTGGGCCTGCAGATCTAAAGCTGCAGGATTTCCGTGATACAGACAACAGGATATCAAATAGGAGTTCCAGTGAGGACGGAGTATTAAAATCACAGCATAAACCAGAGGCCTCAAACCTCATTGCAAGGAACATTACAAGTAAATATGTTTGGACTAAAGGGTATACTGTGTGAATCACTGTGTCACACTACAGGTTCTATGACAAGGTTTTTCTTTTAGTTTTAAATTTCATTTGGTTTTATCTTTTGGGAAGATTGCAAGGGCAAAGGAAGGATGTATAGGGACAGGGAGAAGAAGGGGATTAAGGTGCACACTGTGAAATCTACAAAGAATCAATAAAAAAGTTACCTCAGCAAAAATAGAAAAAGGAGAAGAAGAGGAAGAAGACAAAGAGGAGGGAAAGTAGGAGAAGAAAAAACAGATGCAAATGGAAATGAAAGTAAAAAGCTTCAGTTGGATTCCTAGTGTTAATTCTTAAGTACAGTTCAGAGAAATAGTAGCCGAAGCAAGCAAGTAAGATTATATCTCATTAAGATCTATAATGTGACGCCAGTAAATGCTCATTTTAGATGGAACTGCCATCCAGTGCCCTCTGAATACAAATGGAAGATGGCTTCTACTTCCAACGGCCATCTATCTACTGAATATTCAGGAAGTCTACTCTTTTTAGTGTCAGGAAGACGGTATGTCCCCAATAATTTAATCAAGAGAAATTTCACCTTTTCATAATATTTACAAAGATCATTATTATAGTATGGAAACACATACTGAAATTTAGTACTGTTTTATAGGTGTGTTTGCCTTCTATAGAAAATGTTGGGGCACAACCATAGTGAGGGAAGCCACAGAAGATGGCAAGTTCAGGCTACACACTCACTATTGCTAGGAGTCCTAACTGGGTTCCTCCTTGATGATTCAGGTGAGTTTTTCTCGCATCCATTTTCTCCCAACCCCAAAATACTTCCAATTTCCATTCACCTCTAAAACCAATAAAATAATATGCTTCACCTGACATCCAAACTAGAGAACAGTGCAGTCACCAAACTGCTATTTGTTTTGCTGGCCACTGCCCTTACCATTGGAGTTTTCCTGAGCTATGTTCCCATTTTAAGGTTTTTGTTATAATAGCACTTATGACAGTGATAAGGGATCCAGACTCATAGCCAAAGCATCTCTGCAAACTTCTTCCTTCTCAGCACCATCCTCTTATGACTTAAGGTTTCATCTTCTAACTTCTGGGAAACACACTCATATCACAGTCATTCTCAAGTCAAACAGATCTTTAGAAAATATGAAATACCCTGATGAACAGAATTTTAGTCTTCTGAGCACTAGACCTCTAAAATTTCAATAAAATATATGTCTATTTGATCTTACTAATGTAGCACAAAAAAGGAACAAATGGAATCACAGCTCTTTAGTTATCTCTTTAACTGAAAAGTGTTTTCTTTTCATCAGAAGTTTAAAAGCTGAAAAGGAAAAAGGTCAAGTTACTTATAAAGGTAAACCTATCAGACTTACACCTGACTACTCTATGGAAACCGTGAAAGCCAGAAGGTCCTGGATAGTTGTACTGCAGAAGCTAAGAGAACATGGATGCAAGCCCAGACTACTATACCCAGCCAAGCTTTCGTTCACTATAAATGGAGAAAACAAAATTTTCCAGGATAAAAGCAACTTGAAACAATACGTAGCCACAAATCCAGCCTTACAGAAAGTAATAGAAGGAAAATCACAAACCAAGGAGTCCAACAATGACCACAATAACTCAAACATCTAGAGACCCTTCACCAGCGCAACTAAAAGAAGGCAAACACACAAACTCTATGACTAAAAAAGTGACTGGAGTTAACAATCACTGGTCATTAATATCCCTTAATGTCAATGGACTCAACTCACCTATAAAAAGGCACAGGCTAAAAGACTGGATAAGCAAACAGGATCCAACATTCTGCTGTTTACAAGAAACACACCTCAACCACAAAGACAGGGACCTACTTAGAGTAAAGGGATGGGAAAAGGTTTATCAAGCAAATGGACCTAAGAAACAAGCAGGTATGGCCATACTAATTTTGTTTTTTCTTTTTTTTCATTTTTTTTATTGGAAAAAAAAGAAATTTCTGCCTCCTCCCCGCCTCCCATTTCCCTCCCACTCTTCCCTCTCCTCCTGCCCTCACCCCCTCCTCCCCCTCCTTCTCGAGCCTGAAGAACAGTCAGGGTACCCTGCCCTGTGGAAAGTCCAAAGTCCTCCCCCCTCAATCCTGTTCTAGGAAGGTGAACATCCAAACTGGGTAGGCTCCCACAAAGCCAGAACATGAAGTAGGATCAAAACCCGGTGCCATGGTCCTTGGCTTCTCAGCAGCCCTCATTGTCCGCCAAATTCAGACAGTCCGGTTTTATCCCATGCTTTTTCAGTCAGAGTCCAGCTGGCCTTGGTGAGCTCCCAAAGAATCAGCCCCACTGTCTCCACGGGTGGGCGCACCCCTTGTGGTCCTGACTTCTTTGCTCATATTCTCCCTCCTTCTGCTCCTCATTGGGACTTTGGGAGCTCAGTCCAGTGCTCCAGTGTGGGTCTCTGTCTCTATCTCCATCCATCACCAGATGAAGTTTCTATGGTGATATGCAAGATATTCATAAGTATGGCTATAGGATAGAGTCATTTCAGGTTCCCTATCCACAGCTGCCCCAGGAACTAACTGGGGACATCGCCCTGGGCACCTGGGAGCCCCTCTAGATCCAAGTCTCTTGCCAACCCTAAGATGGCTCCCTTAATTAAGATGTGTGCTCCTCTGCTCCCCTAACCCAAATTCCTTTATCCCAATCATCCCGTTTCCCCAAGTTCCCCCCACCCTCCCCTTCTCACATTTCTCTCCCCTTCTCCCCTTACCCCCCCACCGCACCCTAACCCTAACCCTAAAAGAAGAAATAAAGAAAGAAATTAAAGTCTTCCTTGAATTCAATGAAAATAAACAACATACTCAAACTTATGGAACACTTTGAAAGCAGTCCTAAGGGGAAAGTTCATAGCCCTAAGTACCCACTTAAAGAAAACAGAGAAAGCACACATTGGAGACTTAACAGCCCACCTGAAAGCTCTAGAAAAAAAAGGAGCAGACTCACCTAGGAGGAGTAGAAGACTGGAAATAGTCAAACTGAGGGCAGAAATCAACAAAATAGAAACACAGAAGACAATCCAAAGAATCAATGAAACAAAAAGCTGGTTCATGGAGAAAATCAACAAAATTGATAAACCCCTATCCAAACTAATCAAACGGCAGAGAGAGAATATGCAAATCAATAAGATCAGAAATGAAAAGGGGGACATAACCACAGACACAGAGGAAATTCAGAGAATCATTAGATCTTACTACAAAAGCCTGTATGCCACAAAACTGGAAAATGTAAAAGAAATGGACACTTTTTTAGATAAATACCATATACCAAAGTTAAATCAGGACCAGGTGAACAATCTAAATAGACCTGTCAGTCGCGAAGAATTAGAAGCTGTTATCAAAAACCTCCCTACCAAAAAAAGCCCAGGACCAGACGGTTTCAATGCGGAATTCTACCAGAATTTCCAAGAAGACCTAATACCTATACTCCTTAAGGTATTTCACAATATAGAAACAGAAGAGTCATTGCCAAATTCCTTTTATGAAGCCACCGTCACTCTGATACCAAAACCACACAAAGACTCAACCAAGAAAGAGAATTACAGGCCAATCTCACTCATGAACATCGACGCAAAAATCCTCAACAAAATACTGGCAAAACGTATCCAAGAACACATTAGAAAAATTATCCATTATGATCAAGTAGGCTTCATCCCAGAGATGCAAGGCTGGTTCAACATACGAAAATCTATCAATGTAATCCATCATATAAATAAACTGAAAGAAAAAAACCATATGATCATTTCATTAGATGCTGAAAAAGCTTTTGACAAAATTCAACATCCCTTTATGATAAAAGTCTTGGAGAGATTAGGGATACAAGGGTTATACCTAAATATAATAAAAGCTATTTACAGCAAACCGACAGCTAACATCAAGCTCAACAGAGAGAAACTCAAAGCCATCCCACTTAAATCAGGAACATGACAAGGCTGTCCACTCTCTCCATACCTCTTCAATATAGTGCTTGACATTTTAGCAATAGCAATAAGACAACATAAGGGGATCAAGGGGATTCGAATTGGAAAAGAAGATGTTAAACTTGCGTTATTTGCAGATGATATGATAGTGTACATAAGCAACCCCAAAAACTCCATCAAAGAACTCCTACAGCTGATAAACACCTTTAGTAATGTGGCCAGATACAAGATCAACTCCAAAAAATCAGTCGCCCTCCTATACACAAAGGATATGGAAGCAGAGAGGGAAATCAGAGAAGCATCACCTTTCACGATAGCCACAAACAGCATAAAATATCTCGGGGTAACTCTAACCAAAGAAGTGAAAGATCTATTTGACAAGAACTTTAAGGCATTGAAGAAAGAAATTGAAGAGGATACCAGAAAATGGAAGGATCTCCCTAGCTCTTGGATTGGGACGATCAACATAGTAAAAATGGCAATCCTACCAAAGGCAATTTATAGATTCAATGCAATCCCCATCAAGATCCCATCAAAATTCTTCACAGATCTGGAGAAGACAATAATCAACTTTATATGGAAAAACAAAAAACCCAGGATAGCCAAAACAATCTTATACAATAAAGGAACTTCTGGAGGCATTACCATCCCTGACTTCAAACTCTATTACAGAGCTACAGTAATGAAAACAGGGTGGTATTGGCATAAAAATAGAGAAGTCGACAAATGGAATTGAATAGAAGACCCTGAATTTAACCCACAAACCTATGAACACCTGATTTTTGATAAAGGAGCTAAAAGTATACAATGGAAAAAAGAGAGTATCTTCAACAAATTGTGCTGGCAAAACTGGATGTCAATCTGTAGAAGAATGAAAATAGATCCATATCTATCACCATGCACAAAACTCAAGTCCAAGTGGATTAAAGACCTCAACATCAGTCTGAACACGCTGAACCTGATAGAAGAGAAAGTGGGAAGTACTCTACAACAAGTGGGCACAGGAGACCACTTCCTACGTATAACCTCAGCAGCACAGACAGTAAGGGCCTCATTGAATAAATGGGACCTACTGAGACTGAAAAGCTTCTGTAAAGCAAAGGATACTGCCGCTAAGACAGAAAGGCAACCCACTGACTGGGAGAAGATCTTCATCAACTCCGCAACTGACAAAGGTCTCATCTCCAAAATATATAAAGAACTCAAGAAACTAGACCGTAAAAGGCTAATCAACCCATTTATAAAATGGGGCACTGAGCTGAACAGAGATCTCTCAACAGAAGAAGTTCAAATGGCCAAAAGACACCTAAAATCATGCTCATCTTCCTTAGCAATCAGAGAAATGCAAATCAAGACAACTTTAAGATAGCATCTTACACCTGTCAGAATGGCAAAAATAAAAAACACCAATGATAGCCTTTGCTGGAGAGGGTGTGGAGAAAGGGGTACACTCATCCATTGCTGGTGGGAATGCAAACTTGTGCAACCAATTTGGAAAGCAGTGTGGAGGTTTCTCAGGAAATTCGGGATCAACCTACCCCTGGATCCAGCAATACCACTCTTGGGGATATACCCAAGAGAGGCCTTATCATACAACAAAAGTATATGCTCTACTATGTTCATAGCAGCACTGTTTGTAATAGCCAGAACCTGGAAACAACCTAGATGCCCTTCAATTGAAGAATGGATGAAGAAATTATGGAATATATACATATTAGAGTACTACTCAGCAATAAAAAAAAAACAAGGACTTCTTGAAGTTTGCAGGCAAATGGATGGAAATAGAGAACACTATCCTAAGTGAGTGAGGTAAGCCAGACCCAAAAAGAGGAACATGGGATGTACTCACTCATATTTGGTTTCTAGACATAAACAAAGGACATTGAGCCTCTAATACGTGATCTTAGAGAAGTTAAATAAGAAGGAGAATCCAAAGAAAGACATATAGGCATCCTCCTGAATATTAACCTTCATCAGGCGGTGAAAGGAGACAGAGACAGAGACCCACATTGGAGCACCGGACAGAAATCTCAAGGTCCAAATCAGGAGAAGAAGGAGAGAGAGCACGAGAAAGGAACTCAGGACCGCGAGGGGTGCACCCACACACCGAGACAATGGAGATTTTCTACTGGGAACTCACCAAGGCCAGCTGACCTGGGTTTGAAAAAGCCTGGGATAAAACCGTCTTGGGAAAAAACATAGAGACAATGAGGACTACTGAGATCTCAAGAACAATGGCAATGGGTTTTTGATCCTACTGCATGTATTGGCTTTGTGGGAACCTAGGCAGTTTGGATGCTCACCTTACTAGACCTGGATGGAGGTGGGTGGTCCATGGACTTCCCACAGGGCAGGGAACCCTGATAGCTCTTTGGGCTGAAGAGGGAGGGGGACTTGACTGGACTGAGGGAGGGGGAGGGAAATGGGAGGCTGCGGTGGGGAAGAGACAGAAATCTTAAATAAATAAATAAATAAATAAAATGCTTGACACATAGAAGAAATATGTGCATGAATCTAATAGCAAGAACATGATGGACAAGACATTATGGCAGAGGCAGAATAGTTCTCAGTTGGTTGTTCCCATGTACCTGAAATAGTACATCTTGATTAATTATCCATCTGGCCTTGTCCCAAAGTAAGTCATCTAAACAAAACAAAACAAATAAACAACAACAACAAAAAAAGAAGCACCAACATAGCTCATTTCCTTCAGTTATGGAGAAAGGTCAGTAAATGTTGCAGAAAGAGAGAGATTGTGTAAATTATTGTGATGCTTGAATTCACATGACTTTTTGTTATGCTCTTATATACCACAGAATTTCTGATGTATGAAAACTATATTCCCTAAAACTTACAGATCTACAGTAATGCATACAAACCTGATTTTTACCAATTAGCTGCAAAAACTGGAGAAATTGGGGGCATAAGTGTCAGGGATTAATTTCATTCCTTTTGTAATTTTCTGAGGGCTAGGTGGATATTTTAGATTTTAAGAATAAAAGTGATCTTAAATTAGACCTGGGAGTTCATTCTTTGTACCCACATCAAATGGTTCATAACCACCTGTAACTTTATCAACAAAAGATCCAACACTATCTTGTGGTTTTTGCAGGCACTTGCACTCATGATCACATGCCAAATGCATATTTTCCTCTAATACAATATAAAAGTAAGATATGTATTTTTATAAGAAAATTTCTTCAGTTATTCAAGGTTATAGGAACATTTCATTATTCTGTATTACTATTGCAAATCTGAAATCATTTATTCTATTACAGTTAAAATAATGGTGATATAATTAGCTTATGTCTAAGTTTTGATTATTTATAGCTATAATGAAAGCTTTAAATGTTATGTTGGTTTGACAATCGGTACTTTGCTAATGGCAAATTATGCTTTGTAGGACAGATTCATGGAATCACTGACTAAAGGCTAGTCTTCATTTTTTAACAGTATTTGAAAAAAAAATGAGGAGATTGTGTTAATAAACCCATTATAACAGGTGGTTGTGGAAAAGTTTTGGGGAATGATTCAAACTACATGGATTTTTTTTCAAGAACCTCTGTGTAAGACTGTTATATGGCAGGAAACAGCAGATACCTCATGATATCTACCTTCCTACCAATGTATGAATCAGAAAACCAAACTCACTACCACTAATTTAAAGGGAGTTGGGATCAGAGAAAAAAATATTGTTCACAGACAAGCTCAATCTAATGCATTGTCTAGACAATACCTCTAGCTGTGCTCACTGGTCCATTGAGCTAAACAAGAGAAAACATGCTCAAAGCCAAGATAGTTTCTAGAGTCATATACTGCCAAAGAAACCACAAACCTGGCCTGGAAATCAGGGTGGTGGTTCAATTCCTGACACAAATGCTGGGCTACAAACCTGCACCAGATGGAAAGTGTTTGTGAGATCTGTGCCTCTGTCTAATACTTCTGATGTACTTGGAGGAGAGAGTGAACAGGGAGGTTGAAGTGGGCAATGCCAGAGGCTACAGAACACAATAGCAAACTAAGTAATCAAGGAGCAAACCTAGTTTGTTTACAAATAGCTTTCTTGACATGGTAAGAACTTTTAACAATTCTTGCCCAAGGATAATTTAAAATTCCCTGTGGCAAAAAAAAGAAAATGTTGTAAATTTCACATTAAAAAATTTACTCTAGAATGTTACTGGTCCTATTTGTGTACAGTTAGTGGATTCTGTTTATTATTGTTGATGTAATTTCTTCATTAGATTATTAGCCACAAAACCACAATTATTCCTATTCACATACATGGCAACATTCACCACATTTAGAAATGTGTATGTGTGTGTGTTAATGTACATGTGTTCTTATGTCTACAACCTGATATGTGAATGAAGGTACTCACCTGTAAAAATGTATTTGTCAGAGGACATTGGTTGTCTGCATTCCGTCTTGAAATTCTTTTGAGACAAGCTCTCATTATTGCTTTTCTGCTAAGTGGGAAAAGCTAATTAGTCAAGAAGTTTCTATGGATTCTCCTTTCTTTTCCCAACATCTTGCCATGGGAACTCAAAATTATAAATAGTTATATCATGAGGCTAAGTTTAATATTGTGATATTTGAGTTCAGACCCTCATCTTGTACCTTTCATTGAGATGTATCTCCAGTCCAACATTTTGAGAATGTCAACTTGGATAAAAAAATAATTCAAAGGAGACCAGAATCACTTTATTTCAAGCAAAGTTAAACTCACATGTCCATTAAACCTAATTGTGTTCTGCAATCTACAAAGGATTCCTATTTCACTGAATAGAAATATGATACTGAAGCTGAAGTTATCATATGATTTTTTTCCCTCACCATGAGGGTATAGTCAAAATATGCTGTTTGGAAATATTATGAACATTTAAAGTTAAATATAAAACTAAATGTTCATTACTATTTTTCACTAAAGCTATAGTATTTCATTTAATTACTCAAATCCCTCTTTTTTATTTTTATTAAAAATTCCCACCTCCTCCCCTCCTCCCATTTCCCTCGCCCTTCTCCCACTCCCGCCCTCCTCCCTTTCCAGTCCTAAAACAGTCATGGTTCCCTGCCTGGAAGTCCAAGGTCCTCCCCTCTCCATCCAGGTCTAGGAAGGTGAGCATCCAAACAGACTGGGTTCCCACAAAGCCAGTACATGCAGTAGAATCAAAACCCAGTGCCATTGTCCTTGGCTTCTCAGTTAGCCCTCATTGTCAGCCACATTCAGAGAGTCCGGTTTGATCACATGCTCCATCAGTCCCAGTCCAGATGGCCTTGATGGGCTCCCATTAGATCTGCCCCACCATCTCAGTGGGTGGGCGCACCCCTCGCTCTTAAAACATTTTTTAAATGACCTTCACCCAATCTTTATCATGTGGAGTTATGGCGATGAATGTGAGTTAATAGTGAAATATAGGTATAAAAATGGTCAAATGGAGTAGAAAATATTGAAGAGTTCTAAATGTGTGGGTATAGCTATATATATATATACATGTTCATGTGTCTGCAGACATCAATTATTCAAATATTGCTGCATGCTCACTTGTTAACTGGTGAAGGTAGATGCCAAGAGATAAACTCTGGAATCATCCTAAGGAATATTGTTAATGTCCTTTGAGATGGGCTTCCCAGTGACTTGGGGATAATCAATGAACTTCAAGGATTCACCTTTTTCTACCTCTTCCTTGAAATTATGAGGAAATTCTAACATGCCTGACTGTTGCCTTGAGTTCCTGAAATTTATACTCAGGTTCTCAGCCTTCAAGATAAACACTTTAACAACCTAGTTAGCTCCCTAGCCCTTGCAAAGCTTCCGCTATCACTTACAAAGGAATTTGAAAGATTTAAAAGAGAAAAGAAATTGAGTTCAGGATAATTTCTAGGGAATTCTGGAGACTTACCTTTTAAAATGAAAACTGAAATATTTAAATCAGAATGTCTGCCATATAATGATTCATTTTTATAGATATAATCTATAGGGTGCAAGTTAAAAATCTTTCTACATCATTTGTCATCCATAATAGATTGAAGTGTAAAGATTGTTTATGGCACAATTATGTTTGTGGCAATAAAGTAGACATCTTTGAAGACTGACATTTCTTGCAAAAACAAATACATTTTTCTGCTTGGAAAAAAAAACCTCTTATCTCTGCAAAACTTGGAAATAAGAAGTCATTTTAATACCCACGAGGATGTTTTGATTTTAAGGTAAGTACAATGAATCTCATTGTAGTTCTGAAGAATAAGAATGAAAGTGTGGCTTATCGTTCATTGTCACTTAGCAAATTCTTATATAATAGTGCCAAAAAATATAAATTGTGTGGCAAAGTGACTTGTATTCTTGACAAAAATTGCATTGCGTTTGCTAGTCTGTATATATGTATAAGCAGCTTAAAGTAATTTGTGGTAAGAGCCACAGCGCTAATAAATTTCCATATCTTAAAAGATTTCATGCTGGTAAATTTGTGGAGCCATTTTTAAAATTTCAAAGTAAAGACAGTTTTATCTGCTCCTCGTTTCTTTACTCTATTCCCAGGCTTCGTATATTTATTGTTTTGCTTCTTCACAACTCAGCCTTTATTTCTGCAGAAAGCCTAATGGATGCTTAAAACACCACAATAACTATGGAAAGCTAAAATGAAGGAGGCAGTTTTTTCAGACTAGACTAGTGAGCACAGCAATTGTTGTAAATCTACCATGTCTTTAACATTCTAGTGACTCAAAAAATATTCTCACTGGGACCTTTCTTTTACTATTTTCTGGTATTTTTAATATATTCTGGTATTCACAGGAAAAAAATATGCATTTAAAAATGCAAGGTATCATGCATTATTTGAGTGAATATTGTGTGCAATTAAATATGATCCATTCCACATATTTCTCTGTTTGAATATACATGGGCTACTTTAAAACAATAGAAAATCTAATGGAGTGATACACTAAGGCATAAGGCATCAATATTTGCATACTTTTCATCCAATAGCAGGTTAAGATGAAGATTATTTTTTAAAAAAAAATAGCCCCAATAGCAAGTTGAACAAAACTTGAGTTCTAATAAACTACTGTCTAGTACGAATAAAACGTCTACAAACAAGGAATGCAAATGAGCTAGGAAGCATGGAAAAAGTGATCAAACTCACTAATGATCAGACAATGAAAGACAAAACCACAATGTGTAATGAGCCATGTAAGATAGTTGTTTACACCCTTGCTGATTAAGTCAATTATAAGTTTTAAGCCCACCTTATGGATAAGCAGACCGAGGATGGGCTCGAGCCTGTGGAAAATCTTTTGGTGTCCAAATGTATGGATTCAGAGTTTGTAACGGTGAAATAGCAAGGATACATCAAAGTTAGACAGGTGTCACAGTAACCCTAAAACATTCATTCTTGACAGACCATAGTAGTTACTGTAGACAGAACATGGCAATTATTTTGGTAGACACATTATTTGGTTAACAATCTGGACCATGCTCAGGGTTGTGGAAATACCAAGCGTGTTGCCAAGGCAGATGTAACCATGTGGGAGAGTGGGATATAGGGCTGAGAAGTATGTAGGCAAACACAGGTGGAGACAGAACAGAATGATGATTCACTAGTCATTTCATTATCCTATTTCTTTAGGTAGTTACTTTAAAATCCTTGATCTTCCTTAAAGGGTGAATACTGGATCCTGAGGATGATTAGCCTAACTGAGGCAATTCTTTTTCTGATGAACTTTAAAAGACTGTTTAATATGCAAGGCCTCAGAGCAAGTCCTATAAATAGAGGAATAAAAGCTTATGGTAGTGAAAATGGTTGTGAGTGAGGGCTCTACATGAGCAGGAATTATTTGATTCATATTTCTGTTGTCTTTTATATAAATTATCTATAGTTTTTTTTTGTAAGGTCTCTTTGATAACTTCTGATTTGTTAACTTAGACATTACAAACTCTCACAATGTCAAATGAAGTTCTCCATGGAACATGAAAACTAAGTTTCTAACTTTCACTGGTTTGGGAGAGCTGCTTCTGCGAGAGACATTGTCAGGATATGGAGTGTATCAAGAGAGCACTGAAGGTGTCTGATATCTGCATCCAATGACATATTTTGTAGGCCCCTTTGTCTTCTGATTAGGGCCTCTCTATACTAGGTCCCTTCTACCCGATTCCTACTTTCACTAGAAAGGGGAAATGGTCAGTCCTCTTGCACCACCAGTGTGCAGGCCCTCTCTGGTCCTGAATAAACATACAATTGGGGGTGTACATGTGCAGTCACATATAAAATCAGATTATTACACAAATGTTCTGTAGTCATACAGTGTGTGAGATTGGTGTGCTGGCAAACCAGTTCCCATGGAGCTTCTGAGTTAAAACTAACCCTGTGTAGTATTATAAGATGCTGAAGGGGGCTAGATTGCACTTTCAAGACATGACGTATTGCAGTCAGAACTCGCCAAATAATAGAAGTTTCCAGGAGCAAACAGTCAGACAGGTTGTAAAACATGGTTATTGGGAGTTTTGTTCATGAACTAAGTAGGAGGGCAGAACTGTTTAAATTGTAGCAGCTCGGGCCATACGTATCTTAGGAAAAGACACTTTCCTTGTAGCATTGTATAAAGATCAGGGGAGACCTCCTTAGGAGTGTAGTCAACTAACATATGTTCAGGAGTTGGGAAATACATGGTGTAGGGCAAGAGTTTTGACTCTAGTTTACTTTCAGGAAGGGGCACAGAGTAGGAGCAGGGAAAGGTAATGGAGAACAAAGAAGGAAAACACAGGTTTATTCAACTGTCCTATTTTATAGGCTGCTAGGGAAGGGAGATACCCAATACAGTCTACTTTGGATGGTAAATAGCACTCCAATTATGCCCAGCTGAATAAAATCTCATTCTTCACGTGGATTCCTGTGTCTTACACATATTGCTTCAATCTCTGTATTTCATTCTCACCACATTCTTTTATCATTATTTATCATATAAGGAACTACAAGATCCCTAATGTAATCATTTCTTTAATTATTATTAGAAAACTTAAGCATAAATATAGACAATGTTTGAATTCAAAGTATTGTAAGTCTGTTAACATTATGATAATTATTAGTAAACCAAAAAGATCTACTACCTAAAACTTCCCTGATAATTAACTAAAAAAAAAAAAACACAAGGGAGTCATTTTATAGTTGGAGTAATGCAAAGTGTGTGTGTGTGTGTGTGTGTGTGTGTTTATGTACACATACACATGCCCAGTGCAGGTCAGCTTATATAATTCTCTGATCTATCTTTCCCATCTTCCCATCTCTTTGAAAGAGTAGTAAAATTATAGGCGTGTGCTATACTCAGATTTATTTGGCTTCTGTACTTTGAAACTAAAATCCTTGTGCATTGATGGCAAGGTTATTACACAGATCCATCTCCCCAGTCTGGAAAGCCACTGCTTAAATGCATTGTGGAGTTGAGGGGCAGAGAGTGCAGAAGCTATGAGTATTTTATGCTCTTTAAATGATCAGAGTTCAATTCCCAGTACCTGTATAGTGGCTCACAGCCATATGTAACTCGAGTTCAAAGAATTCAGTGTCCTTTTCTGGCCCCTGAGTGACCAGGCATTCACATCTTGCACAGAAATACATGCAAACAAAATATATATGCAAACAAAACATGCATAGATACAAAATAGATGAATATACATTGACTTTTAGAAAAAACAAAAATCTACGCCTTATGGAGAAATAATAAAAACTGAGTAGAAATTATTGCATTGGATAAAAATTGTTATTTGTTAATAATATTAACTTATATCCACCTAATAGTACATAGGCATAGTCATACCTTTACGTGAATATCATGCTCATAAATTTCAGAGTATTAAAAAATATTGTTGCATGTACAATAATTTTCCTTAAAAGACTCTAGACTTAAGTTTTCAGGAAAATGTACAATGTTCCTTTACTGAAATAAGAAAAGAATAACAATAACTAATACTTTTAATGGGGATAAACAAATGAGGAATTTTCCATTCTCTTAAAATAACTTATTAAATAAAATATGTTATTACAACACAACTTGATAACTTAGAATAGTGAACAGATAGCAAAAATATCACACACATACACACACATTAACACCCTATACATGTCACAAACATAATTTAAAAAAAGAGAATTGAACAAACATTAAGAATCACATATTTAGGAATCTCCCACACTTAATATCCACCACTATAAACTGAGTGTAAGTGTTATGTACGAAAAAATACAAAGGAAAGGTTGGTCTCATTTTTCAATTAGTGTATACCCTGGATAATAGTTTCATCAGAGGTATAAATTCTTTGTGATATATTTTTAAACACACCAGCAGATTTTTTAAAATAACACTACTTGAATAAATAATCAAAGACATGCTGTAGGATATATTTTCTCTTATTCACAATATTTAGAGTTTACTTCTGTTTTATGAAATTGAATGCTGTACTTACAACTAATTGACCATCTGTTGCCAAAAGTTTTAGATTCTGTTTACCTGGAATTTTGTTTCTTAAGGAAGAACCAATGACAGGATGTCCTGGGGCAGTATTCCTCAAATATTACCAAAGAAGAGTCCTAAACATTAAAGAAAAATTAGCTTTTACTTTTGGTGCCTAAAGGTGACTTCAACAAACAAGAACTTTGTCTTATAAATAAGCATTTCATGGAAATCTGTTTTCATTTTGTTTTTTATTATGTAAGATGTTTCTTTGGCCTAAAATATTCTCATGTTATAAAAAAATGTTAACAAGAATTTATTTGAAACATTTAAGTTTTTAAAGTAATGGTAGACTAAAAAAAATCAAGGAAAAGAAAGAAAAAATGTTTATGCAGGCAAGTTTGATTAAATCTGTAAGTCTTTACACACATACACACACATACTGAAATGAAGAGCTGTAACTTTGAACAACTGTTTCTGGGTTTTCTCTTTACTGGTCCAGCTCTGCACCCTCTTCTTACAAGGTGAGATTATGGTGGCTATTGTAGAGACGGAGGCCAAAAATCAAAAGCTAACTTCCCAAACTTCAATAATCACATATAGACTGTTTGGAGCCTGACTTCCATTGATGTAAAATTTCTCATTCAGATGCCTGAGTTTAACTGGTAATGAATAGTGGAGCCTCCCCAAGTTCTGTTGCAAAATTTACTATGCAACAAGCAAGTGAGTTGCCCAATTGTCTATGTAGATGTGGATCCACACAAATGGCTCTGGAATAAGGGAAGCAACTGTTTTCTTACCTGTTAGCAAAGAATTCTCCCTCCTTTCCCAACCTTGAGATAGGGAGCTCCCTGCTGCCTCTTTTACAGTATGTTGTAACAAACTGTTTCTTGTTCTCATTTCCTGACCTAATTAAATTAGTTTTACCCACTCAAAGCAATGACCTTCCAGATACTAACTGTATGACACACTAGTGTTCTGTTTCACCTTGGTCTCTGGTCTTCTGGGGTATGTGGTGGTTGACCAACTAGCCTGTTGACTGGGGTGCAATTCTAGGCTGCTATCACTTACTGGGGTAATTTCCTTACCTCCCTTGTGTAAGGCCATTCTTCCTTTTCACAGCTGACTGTTTGGGGGGCAACAATGACTCTTTGATGGACTAATGACAAGAAAAGGAGAAGAATCTGCTATAGTCTCTAGGAGAAGGGTGAATTTCTACCCTTCAGGGGGTCTCCTCATTCTAATCATACCTCTTGGTCACAGAAGCACAGGAATCCACATTTTGTGAGTTTGCACTCGTCTCCCTTCTATTTTACTTCTTGCTCTCTGAAGAGAGCGATTAGGAGAACACATGAGGCCAGTGTTTGTGTCTGATAGATGCCTCTCTCCTGGGATCTAACACCTCTCAAAATGTGTTGCCAATTTTTACAACTAACCCACATAGGTTCCAATCCCACCATTCTTCTGTTTCACATCAAAGTTTCCAGAATCAAACTATATAAATATATATATTCAAGCTCTCACTTCTAGAGGTTGGTAAGTCTCCCCTTTCTCCTAATTATCACTTTGTGGCTCAGTTTTGTTTGTGAATTTACCATTGAGGTCAAGTCCATCACAAGGCATTGGATAGTGTAGACTCAACACCAATCTAATGTAAACTATGTTAATATGCCAAGCTCAGGCAACTTCCTTAAGGTGTTTAAACTGGTCTGTTACCTTTGTCCTATGATGTTGATTACATTATTCTAACAACCTGTTGTACACTTTATGGGAGGTCCAACATCTAGTGTGGTTCAAAGGATAGGTGAGTGCTCATAGCCCAGTCTGTCATGCTAGGCTTTGTGATGGTATATGATATAGCATGTTATTGGTCATATCTGATCATCTATTCAGGAAATAAAGGAGAAATTACTGAGACTACTTAATTACCTGCCTCTCAGGGGATAAATATAGGCTTTTATCAAACCCATTAAAAGATTACAGGAGGTAATTTAAGAACCTCTACTCTTTCAATATAGGCTGACTAGAATCATACACAAAAATACTAACTTCAGCTTCTTTAGCCATGCACCAAAGTGATTGAAAAGGACAAAACTTAGCATGTGCTACAGCAATTGTTCATTCTCTATTTTAAAATATTACTGGTCAGTTCTGAGAGAGAGAAAGAGAGAGAGAGAGAGAGAGAGAGAGAGAGAGAGAGAGAGAGGCCCTGGTCCCCCAGGAAGGAATTGGCTAAAATACTTAAGACATTTTCTTTTAGTCTTTCTCCAGAGGAGTGTATAACATTTCCCATGATACTGTGTAATGGTTTCTTCCCAGACTGAAACATTTCATCCTGCCATGAAGCTCTTTGAAAAGGAAAGCCAACAACTCGAAATAGATTCAGGAAGTCCAAATCTGACCAGCTTCACTGAGCTGCTCCCAGCCATAGTAAGTTATAAAAGATATAAGAGGCTCTTAAACGAGAGATCTGGGCTGCAAAGGAGACCCTGAGACCAGACAAACTTCTTGGAAGTATCAGAAAGCAGAGAGTTACCTGAAAGAGGTTTAGACATTTTCCAACCTATTGATCTGCCCACAGGCTAGTCAGAACACACCAGAATCCCATCTTTGTGACCTCTTCATGCTCTTTGGGGATAAGCCATCTTTAAGTCATTTCTGCTCTTGTAAACAACCCCTCACACATATTCCTGTAAGTAACCCCAATAAAACAGAGCTTACCAAATTGGACTTTGGTGGTGTTTATACTTTGATTTGTCATGGGCTCCCATTTGGACGAGGCTGTGTGTTGGCTCTCCCCAGGAAAAATTGTGCCATACAACATAATGGGCACTCAAATAGAGACATCACAGAATGAAAGATGAGCTGGGGAGAAGTGAGTGCATGGTCCTAGCTATTAGTAGCAAGGATAGCTGAGGCTAAGATGCCTACGCATAATAATCCATTGCAGAAATATCCATGGAGTTGTCCTTCCCAGAATAGTGTGTGATAGTATGTCTTTGTGCTATGATAACTATCATATGATAATTTCTATGGGTAGGGAGGCATTACACTAAGGCTGGACCATCAGGATTAGATGTGTCTGTGAGAGGAAAACCAGGTGGTATGCCTGCTTGATGAGTGCAAGCCACATGTGAATATGCAGATGCTGTAAAAGTATAAAAATTTTAGAGGAAATTTTGCAATTTTAGAGATGAGAATACAAGGGTTCAGATTGTCAACAAGCAACAGCAGAGTTTACCTGGCCACCATCATGTTTTGATAGAAATGTAGCAGAGGAAGAAATGGCAATCAAGAAGGTACTTGTTCATGTAAGGAGCAATTGCAATAATAGGGATGCATCTAGCATCCTCTGTGTTAGACTCTGCTTTGTCAATTAAATTAGGAAAATGGGAATATGAAATGGAGGTGCTGGCTTGCCACTTAAGGTTTGGGGGTCAGACGAAAAGAGAGTACAAGGTAGTTCTGTGTTCAGAGCCTTTCTTGTGATCCAAGAACATAGAACTCAAGGAAAGATTCAGCAAATGAGGAAGAGAAAAACAAGGTAAAAAAAAATCAATTGAAGATAACCAAAGTCTTTAATAGATCCCTTTAATAGGAAACAAAGAAAAATCTGTGATCCAATGAGCTGATGGGACCTCAATAGTTTTCCAGGACAAAAATTTACAGTAATCAGAAAATACTCAGCATTTGAACTCTTGAAATTAATGAAGACTTTTAAACAAGTAGTGAAAGACACAGTTACATTGTGATGCTATGGGACATGGGAGTTGATGGAATCAATCTGACTTCAGTGGAGGCAAAATACCTGAACAATGTACCTGTGCACCCCTATGTAAGACACAGGCTGCATAATCTGAGACAGAAAATTAGTCCCTGATGGAGCAACTTATCTAAGTATTAGTAACACTCAATTATCTTCTTCTGAAGTCCCCACAAGTAATTGGTTGGAAAACCCATCAAGGAGTGACAGATGCCATTGTGGTTAAGCATGAAGAGGAGAAGCTGTGTATGAACTTCTGTTAACTGAGTCAAGTAGAGCTGTGTTTATAGAGGAGTTAAAGAATATGGTTGATCTAGCATGAACCTCGAGGCTGGTATGGAAATTTAGGGGCTGTGCCAAAAGCTTTGGTTGTGCATGGCCTTTAAAAAGTAAGAAAGACTCCATCAGGTCTCGGTGACTTAGACCGTCATGTAAAGAGAGTTTACATGATGAGAGTTCACAAAAGTGAAAAACAACCTAGAGAAAATAAGGAAATGTTAAAGCACAGACAAAAGTCTGTCTGGATAACTGAAAGACAAATGTGGCAAGATTTATGTCAGATGGAAGTTTACAAAAAAATGATAGAAAGTAGAGTTGTATGCTACTGAACTTCTAGAAGAGTCGAAAGCCTCAGGGGCAGTTCACAGACAACATCCATAATAGAACAAAACAAGTGAATGCAACCAAAGCTTCCTCAAAGCAATTATCCACCCAAGACTTAGGAAGAACATTTTCCTTGCACCAAATGGTGGGAGATGGTACAGTGAGTGGGTGGCAGCTATAGTCACCATACCAACCCCAGGTCACTCTGACTTAGGTAGCCAGCAGCTACAGCCAGAGGAAGGAAGGCCATGCTTGCTTTTGATCCTGCATAGATTAAAGGCGTAAACCACGAACAATGCCACACCAGTTTGGAGTTATTATTATTAGGGTAGTATTTATTTAAAGAGGAAAAACTTACAGATCACGATCCCAGACAACAGCTCTCTGTACAACTAGAAAGGGAGTCTAGTCGCCAGACGAGCAGGAAGCCAAGAGAGAGTGCGGAGGAAGTAGAAGCTTTTTGAATGGAGAGAAACCACGCCCCAATGGGCTGGTATCTCAGCAGCTATTGGTTGGAGGGGCAGAAAGACCTCCCACAACACTTCCCCCTTTTGTTTAAGTAAGAGAGTTCTAAACCTACTATGAAATTATATACAATAAGTACAAATATCCTATTCTAACTAGCTTAGGACTTGTATAATAAATAACTTGGCCAAGTCATGAGAGAAAAGTAACTATAGTTATATAGTCTTCAACCCCATCAAAGATCTGAGAAGGGAAATAATGTTACCTGGGTAATTAGGAAGTTCAGTAAAACAACTTCCAAAACCTGCAACAAATCACAGGGACAACTAGCTACCTGGGCAATCACCCAAAGTCACATTTGCAGCGTTGAAGCAACCAACTTTGGCTAAGGCCTAACATCACTGACATACCATTTTCGAAGGCAAGCAACTTTTCAAAACTATCTTACCCTGTCTTGGCAGGATATGACAGTCCTGTTTTATCCATTGATGCACACTCTGTATCTCTGTCAGTGGTTGAGGTATGGGCATTTCTTTGCCCCAAGGCCAGTTCTGTCAAAAAGAAAGGCTCCAGGTGGAGTGTCTTTGGTGCTCAACATTCTCTCGGGAATAGAGCGGTGTTGCCAGGAGCAATTGTGTCTCACTACCACAAAACTCTGAGTTAGATTAAAGGCCATTTTCTACAGCTCTTTGAAGAGGTTGAAGATCATCTATCTATACTGAGTATAATCTCTATATATCTAAATAACCTAATTAGTCTAATTATAAATGGCAAACTTAGATGACTATTAATCTATATAATTCTCAATATCTATCTAACTTAAAGACTAAGACAATAAACATCTGTGTAACAAATGAGGATAATTACCTCCAAATATAAATAATGTACAAATATACATTGCAATATGGTAAATATCAATACAATATATGTCAATACATAAAAAATATTTTAAACAGAGGTAGAAACATGCATGCATACAATAGTCAATATAATTTAACTTTGTATCAAGAATCAATACCAATATATTTGTCTAAAAATTGTAACTCACAATTACAAATCTATTATCCCATCACCCTCTTTTTTTTTTTCAAAATGATCTCTGAGCTTATAAAATTCCTCCCCCAACTTCCCAACCCCTAAATGATGTCCCTAAACCCAGGGGCAAACTTTACTGGGAGAGGGGACGTCGTCCTCTAGAATTACTTCCAGCTGTCATGGGGGCGACGTTCTTTCTGGGGGATCCTGTGAAAGTAAAATGATGGTTAAATTTCAAGATCAATGTCTTTTAAAATTGCAAATAGTCTCTGAGTATTATGTGGAGGTCTGGCCAGAATGTTGTACAAGATGTGCACCATTTCAGCTAACCAAGTTGGGATCTTCTTGTGCAACTGGTACCCAAAACAGGTCTTGTAGTAGCGCTATCAGTATCATGAAGTCATATCAACCAGGTAGAGTTGTTGTTGTGGGGCCCCATCTTCTTCCTGGAAACTTCAAATGTCACTTCAGAAAAGACTCATTGTTTATTGTAAAAAACTTAAACATTAATCATATAGACATATATAGGCATATATATATACATATATTCAATGAAAGGTATGATAGATATGAAGAAAAGCAAAGATGTTTTCTAAACTCATATTTCTTTCTGTCCCATATCACGGCTCTTAACATGAGACAGAAACTCCAGAAACTCTGGGTTTTTCTCTTACTAACAGGCTTGGAAGTGGAGTGGGACTGAGCCAGAGTCCAACTTCAAAACCAGCTCTATAAATTTAGAAATATGGTTTATTATATTTTACTTACCCATTCAGTTTTCTTGATATTTCCTATTGGGCAGGTATTTTTCCATCTGTCAGTATCCAAATATCCAGGGTCCCTTGAATTTTTCAAAGGTGAGTGTTTTCCTGTGGAGATAAGAACAGAACCCTGCCCCCATTCTATATGTTTTTCTTACCACCTGTATGAATATCATTGTGGATGAGTTGTCATTTCTCCTTTCCAAGAGGTTTCTCCTCTTCAAATTGAAACTTTATTAATTTTGATGGTATCTACAATTTTTCTTCTCCTGTGGAAACAAGAGCAAAATCCCTTCCCCAACGTAGCACATCTCCTGGCTTCCATTGAGAGGTCAGCACATCTTTGAAATAAATCGGTTGATTTAGTTCAGCAGACTTTTCCATTATCCAATGTCTTTCTGCTGCTGTCGTTCCTTTCTCATTAGCGTTAAGAAAATTCAAGGTTAATAAAGCATCATGTAATCTATTTCTGGGGGTATTTTCAGTCCCTTTCTGTTTTTTCAGCATATCCTTTATAGTACGATTTGATCTTTCTATAACTGCCTGACCTGTAGGATTATTTGGTATACCTGTAATGTGTTTTATATTATAATAATCAAAAAAGCGTTTCATTTTCTTAGATACATATGCTGGACCATTATCTGTCTTTATTTGTGCAGGTATACCCATGATGGCCATAACTTCCAATAAATGTGTGATTACTGAATCTGCCTTTTCTGAGCTCAGGGCAGTAGCCCATTGAAAACCTGAATACGTGTCTATGGTGTGGTGTACATATTTTAATTTACCAAATTCCATAAAGTGGAACACATCCATCTGCCAGATTTCATTTCTCTTAGTACCCTTTGAGTTACTCCCTGCAGGTAACGGTGTTTGATTATAGAAAGAACAAGTAGGACATCTCTTTATAATGTCCTTAGCTTGTTGCCAAGTAATGGAAAATTCTTTCTTTAGGCCTTTACTATTGACATGATGCTTTTTATGAAATTCCGAGGCCTGCAACACGCTTCCAATCAATAATTGATCAATCTCAGCGTTGCCTTGTGCTAGAGGACCAGACAGACCTGTATGGGACCGGATGTGTGTTATGTACATCGGACAAAGCCTGTTCCTGATTATGTCTTGTACCTGGATAAACAATGAAGTCAACTCTGTGTCATCTGGTATAAATTCAGCGGTTTCAATATGCAAGATAACTCTTTCTGCATATTGTGAATTTGTAACTATATTAAGAGGTTCTTTAAAATCCCTTAGCACCATAAGAATGGCATATAATTCTGCCTTCTGGACAGAATTATAAGGGCTTTGTTCCACCTTACTCAATTCATCTGACTTATAAACTGCTTTCCCTGATTTATTTGCATCAGTATAGAACGTACGGGCTCCAGTTATTGGAGCATCACGTACAATTTTAGGAAGAATCCAAGAAGTTCTCTTTATGAGGTTAAGTCTACCACTTTTGGGATAGTTGCTATTAATTTCTCCCAAAAAATTAGCACAAGCTCTTTGCCACGGTTCATTGTCTTCCCATAACTTTTTTATTTCTTCAGTAGTAAAAGGCACTATAATTTCTGCTGGGTCTATACCTGCTAGTTGACGAAGTCTCAGCTTACCTTTTATAATTAATTCAGAGACTTTTTCCACATAAGTTTTTAATTTTTTACTTGGTTTATTAGGTATAAATAACCATTCTAAAATAATATCTCCCTCTGCATTAGAATCCCTGTAGGAGAGATTCTGGAAGGCAATATGACGAGGATGCAGCTAAGATTTGGGTTCACCCTATCCACATGTGCTTCCAGTAATTTTTCCTCAATCATTGTCAGTTCCTATTCTGCTGCAGCTGTCAGTTTTCTTGGACTATTCAAGTCTTTATCAACATCTAAGGTTTTGTTTAAATGAACTATTAGATCAGGTGTTATCCCAACAGCTGGTCATAGACTGGAAATGTCTCCCAACAATCTTTGGAAGTCATTAAGAGTCTTTAACCGGTCTCTCCTAATTTCTGCCTTTTGTGTTTTAATTTTCTCTAACCCTATTCTGTAACCTAGGTAATTAATAGAATTTCCTCTTTGAATCTTCTCAGGAGCAATTTGTAATCCCCACCTAGGCAAGACTTTCTTTACTTCTTCAAACATCCTTTCTAAAATAACTTTATTTGAATCTGATAATAAGATGTCATCTATGTAATGATGAATTATGGACTTGGGAAATTGTTTACGAATTATTTCCAATGGCTTACTTACAAAATATTGGCACAATGTAGGACTATTGAGCATACCCTGTGGGAGGACAGTCCATTGATATCTCCTATTAGGCTGAGAATTATTATAAGTAGGCACCGTGAAGGCAAATTTTTCTCTATCCTTTTTTTGTAACGGTATAGTGAAAAAAACAATCTTACAAATCAATAACTATAAGAGGCCATCCTTTTGGTAATAGAGAAGGCAAAGGAATTCCAGATTGTAGTGGGCCCATAGGTTGAATTACTTTGTTGACAGCTCTTAGATCTGTCACCATTCTCCATTTACCAGATTTCTTTTTTACAACAAACACAGGAGAATTCCAAGGGCTGGTTGATTCTTCAATATGGTGAGCATCTAATTGCTCCTGCACCAGCTGTTCCAATGCCTGTAATTTATCTTCAGCTAGAGGCCACTGTTTGATCCATATTGGCTTCTCAGTTAGCCATTATAAAGGTAGGGCTGTTGGTACCTCTAAAGGTTTGGTATTTGCTATATGTTCTTGTACAGCCTGAATGGCTGGTGACCTTTTTCCATAATACCTCATCATATCTTTCCCAGAATTATGAGTTCCTGGAACTGCAGGAATGTTAATCTGGGTATTCCATTGCTGTAACAGGTCACGGCCCCATAAATTTATTGCAATATTGGCTATATATGGCCTTAGTCTTCCTATTTGCCCTTCAGGCCCTATGCATTCCACCCATCTTGTGCTTTGTTTTACACGAGATAGGGTTCCAATTCCCAGAAACTGAACATCTACCTCTCGAAGAGGCCAATTTGGATGCCAAGATTCTGGGGTAATAATACTTACATCCGCACCTGTGTCTAATAAGCCTTCAATAAAAGTGCCATTTATACAGACTTTTAGCTTTGGTCTTTGGTCGTTAATAGAAGTCTGCCAAAATATACGTTTACTCTGTCCTACTAGGTTTTTTGACTCATCCTCCACACGTAATTCACCATTTAGACTAGTATTACTTTTTACAGCAGAAATTGGAGCTTTTAGATTTCTTGGTGAGGCACGTTCTCCACTGTGACTGGGAATGACTGGGCCACTGTTGGCTTCGGGGCCTGCGAGAGGCCCCTCAAGGAGTTTCCCGATGGTATCGGGTTGCCTTGTTTGTCTGTTGTTGACCTGCATTCGTTGGACCAATGACGGCCTTTACCGCATCTCCTACATATACCTGAAGGCCTAGGTCCCCTATTTTTGTCATTCCCAGAGGAGATATTATTCCTAGAAATTCTGTGCCTGCAATCCCTTTTCAGATGTCCTAATTTACCACAATTAAAACACCTGGCAGTTTGATGTCTCCTCATTGCTGTGGAAATCGCTTCTCCTACCCAAGATTCATCATTATAGCTAAATGTCTCAACATTCATTGTATGCTGAATCCATTCATCCATAGGTGCTGATCTAGACTTTAAAGGCCCAATTATCTTTTTGCATTCTATGTTTGCATTCTCAAACGCTAGAGATTCAAGAAGTATTCGTCTAGATTCCGGGTCTGTTACCCCTACATCCAGAGCCTTAATTAATCTTTGCAAAAAGTCAATAAAGGGTTCTCTCTGTCCCTGCCTAATTCTGGTATATGATTCAACCCTTTTTGCTGGATCTTGTATCCTATTCCAAGCATTTAAAGCTGCTTGGTGACATAGATGCAGTACTTCATCATCATAAAGAGCTTGGACCTGTGGATCAGCATATTCTCCTGCACCAAGAATTTGATCTTGGGAAACCTCGACACCTTTTGCTCTTCCTTGCTGTTCCATATGTTTGGATTCTTCTCTGAAATAAATTCCAAACATCAAGGAAGGTCCCTTATCTAAAACTGCAGACACTAACTGATGGAAATCATAGGGGGTAGCTCTAGCATTAGAAGCCCAAGTCCTTATCATTTCCTTTACATATGCATTTTGCAAGCCAAAATTAACAATAGCCTGTTTAATTTCTTTCAGATCATTCATTGCTATTGGCATCCATCTAGCTTCTCTGACTCCCTTTGAGCCTTTAAAAGTTGACGCTTTGTCAGAATTAAGTATAGGGTATGCCGCTAAAACCCTGGGTAAGCCAGTTCTAATAGCTGGTGTTGGCTTTGTATCCTGCCCTTGTGCCTTATTACTCTGTTCACCAGTTCCAATCATTTTTTCAAGCATTTCAAGTCTTTTTATTATTGTGTTTATTATTGCCTCTTTTGAATCCTGAATCTCCTGAATCTCCTGAATCTCCTGACCTGCATGAGTTCTTGAGAGTACCATAATCTTCCTAAATGATAGAATATTCAAAAGAATACTAAAACCTAGTAACCAGTAAATTAAATTATCCACATAGTCATATAAATTTTGCAGGATAAGACCCATTGTATTGGTAGCCCAAACAGTGAAAGTCATATTGGAAACAAAAACTGCCATATTACCTATTATCCAGCTGGCCTCGAACTCACCGAAATCCACCTGTCTCTGCTTCCCGAGTGCTGGGATTAAAGGCGTGCACCACCACCGCCTGGCCGGCCTCGAACTCACAGAGATCCGCCTTTCTCTGCCTCCCAAGTGCTGGGATTAAAGGCGTATGCCACCACCACCTGGCCGGCCTCAGAGATTGTCCTGCCTCTCTGGATATTATGGGCCTTAAGGCCAAGTGTATCTCGGACTCGGCACTGGGGCCTAAGTCACGAACTAAAGCCAGTGCGTGATGATTCAAGTTAAACTGCTGGCTCCACACACAAGGCACAAGCCACACGGCTGCAAGGCGTTGGGCGCCAGCTAAAGGCATAAACCACAAACAATGCCACACCAGTTTGGAGTTATTATTATTAGGGTAGTATTTATTTAAAGAGGAAAAACTTACAGATCACGATCCCAGACAACAGCTCTCTGTACAACTAGAAAGGGAGTCTAGTCGCCAGACGAGCAGGAAGCCAAGAGAGAGTGCGGAGGAAGTAGAAGCTTTTTGAATGGAGAGAAACCACGCCCCAATGGGCTGGTATTTCAGCAGCTATTGGTTGGAGGGGCAGAAAGACCTCCCGCAACAATAGATCTGAGTAGATTTATTCAGGATCGCATAGTTTATGAAGTATGAAGAAATTTAGGGAGGGTTCATGGAAGAGCTCCAGGATATGAAAATATAATGGCTCAGAGAGAATGGCTGAGGATTACAGGGAACTAATTAAGTTAATGCCCCATCCATGCTGAATACTCAACCTTGATCTGTGGAGGAAGTAACTGATACAAATGGATGGAGCTTTTCCATGCTGTGTTAGGCCTGGCTTATGTTCAATTTTAGTAACCTGTTAGTTGTCAACTTCTGGAATCACCCGGCACGTGCAAAGACCAGATGACAGCAGACTTTCAGAGTGCTTCAGCTAGGTTACTTTTGTAACCCCACAGTTTGTTATTGAATGGTCATTTGAGATTGTTGCTTTGTCCTGCTCATGCGCTGTGAAATGTTTTAGTGTATAGAATATATGCAAAACCTCTGGGAGTATTGCATATTTGGAAAGTCAACCAGGTACAAAGGTGCTTCCATGTATCCCATAGCCTTACTAGGGAAAGTTAAATCGAAAGGAAAAAGAAATCCAAAGGGTATCCCTCATGAGAAGAAATGGACCCTTCCAGAAGGCATAAACATAAGGTTACTGAATGAAAACTCTAGTGCCAGGGATGAGCTATCTCCTGGTGAGTTGTTAGCCAGGGGAGATGTGAGGGCCTACACTTCCATAAAGGCTATTGCTACTGATACTGGTTGAATGCCAGAACTAGATATAAGACCCTATTGCTGAAGATACCTCATGCTTCAAATTGCAGGACATGTAAAAATTAAGAAAGGACTGAACTGGAAACTCCCAGCCGGCTGAGTGTCATTCATAAAGCCACGGGGTGCTTTGTAGGCTTCTGGTGGAGCATTGTCACCAACATTCCTGCTCCTCTCTGAACCCTGTGTGCAGCTGACATGCCAGGAAGGAAATGCCTGCTTCTGCTGTGTGGCTTGGCTAACAGGGTAAGAACAAGAGCCTTTCTATTAGATTTAAGGTTAACACCACCAGAGGGAGTTCATGTCTTGTACTTAAGCCAGAATAAAATTCTGTGGCTGAGACCTCATAGTTCTCAATGGGGAAGAAACTTCTATGGTTTTACTACCTCGATGTGCTTTGTCTGTCAAATGGCCTTCTGTATATACATGTTTATGCCCAGAGATCAAGGTTATCAGTCTGAAATTATAAACACTTGGAAAGCTTTTGAGAACATGTGGTTGTGGCTATGGCACAGATAATTCTTCCACACAGATAGACAAGTACTGTCACCCCCTTTAAGGCTCAGGAATCCGTTTTGGAAGAGCGTAGAAAAAAATGTAAGAGCAGGAGGAAGTGTGGAAGTGTTGTGTAACTAATCCCCTTCCTGTCACAGTAAGCCATAAAAAATGACAGTCCCCTCAGTCTAAAGAAAGTTGCCTTTCAAAGAAGACTCTGAAACTAAACCAGGTACCTGGAAAATGATGATATCAGCCAAGCTGCCTGGATATAGACCAAGTGAGTCACATGCAAAGGACATTCTACAACCTGCTGAAGGATGTTATGTGTGCTCTGTCTGCAGTTTTGTGTGCTGGAATCCATGCTCTGGTTATATATCTGTCTTTGTGGCATTTCTATTCCTGTAGTAATCCCAATATAACTTATTGGTTCCCCAAGTTGGCTTTGGTAATATCCATACATTGTTTTGTTATGGACTTCCTATCTGAGATGATTATATGTATGTGTTGTATCTCCCCAGGAAATTTTTTATACACAAGGGTAACTGTACATTTGGGAGAAAGGAAACAAATTTTCTGGGATTGATTTGATATAGGTTCAGAATTGGTACTGATTCCAGTAGACCTCAAGAAGGTTTGTAGCCCTACACTTGGGCAAGGGCCTTCTTGGAGTATGGCTGATAAACCCAGTGATACTCCGTGACAGATAACTAATTTTTCCTAAATCCACAGGTATCAATTACAATCACCTCTTTGTTTAGGTGTGACACCATGTCCCCTTGTGTTTCTCAGTGCTGGTATTGAGTTTGTTTAAAGCTGTGCAGGTGTTATTAATGCTACTGTAGTCTCTGTGTTCATATGGGTGCGAGTGCTGGGAAGCCAGACCAGAATCATGACTGGTTTCTAATAGTCCCTGCCAGGTACCAAGGCTTAGTTTTGCCTTATTAGATCTGGTTGCATTTGATCAAGTAGTTCTTGGGAAAACCACAACTCAATGACAACCAATGAGCAAGTGCATCAGAGCCTACTGCTAGCCACAGCCTTCTGCTAGCTAAAGATAACTTTCCCTACCCTGCTCCTGGAAAGTCCCTAATGACTAGAGAAACCTATCATTCCTATGAATTTTGTATTTGTATTTAAACCCACCAATCAGCCCCTAGACTAACCTCACCTCCCTAGAATTTCCCTAATCTTGTTTACAAGGAGCCTGTGATTTTCTGAGTTGCCACTTGCCACTTTATCACATTGTTTAGAAACCAACATGTTTATAATATTTTTCTTTATTTTATTTTATGTAGCAACCACACTTTCTACGTGTTCCTTTCCTTCCATTCATCCCCCATCTGACTTCCATTCTAAACACCCCCCCCAATCCATTCAGATGGGATAAGGTCTCCCTTGGGAATCAACCAAGTATATTGTATCAGTAGAGGTAGAATTAAGCTCCTCCCCCCTTGCATCAAGGACAAGCAAAGTATTCCACAGTAAGGAATAGGTTCCGAAGAGCCAGTTCATGCAGCAGGAACAGATCCTGGTCCCACTGCTAGGGGTCCCATAAAACTACAATGTTGATAATTTTAATAAACACTCCTGTTGATTGCATATGTGACTGGTAGGCTTTTAAGGACTTCTCACTGACCCTAACAATGGGAATCAACACTCTTGTTTCTGGAAGTTGCTGTTTTCTCTACCTTTGGCTTTTCCAATCATTTTGTATCCTCTTTTACATAGATTCCTGAGCCTTGAGTAGCTGAATTTGATATAAAACCTTCTGTTTGGGGCTCAGTTTACCTAGGTCTCTTACTCTACAAACAATACAAAGTTACAGTTTGTTATTCAGAAAACAGAGGTCCTCCCCTGCAAAACAACCTCCTTTACAGAAGCAGAAGCAGCAGTAAAATTCAACCCTTAGCAGCCCTTAACATTTGGAGGTCTAATTTTGCTTTGTAGTTCTCTTCAGTAACGAGATTTTTATGCTCTTAAACATAAAGTTAACTATCAACATAGCATTAGCCATTGCATTTACTCTTAGAATTTTATCTTGACTCAAAACCTTTTTCTCTGCGGCAAATACCTGTTTATATTGGGACTTAATCACTATCAGCTTAATAGTTCCTAAGTGAGATTTTATATATTTGATTAAGACATTAATGAAGCAGAGAACAATGATAATCAGTAGGAACAGGAGAGCAAAGGGCCTCTCGACAGCTAACAACAGAGTTACAAGCCAGGAAGAACAGGAGAAAGAGAAGGAAGACATTTATTTCATTCTCATAGGATCTTTTACCTTTCTTTGAAGCTCTTTGAAATTTTGACTACATTTTACATGATAATTCCTGAGTGGTTTGCACAGAAATGTCAAGTTTTCCAATGTCATACAATAGTCTCCTTGTTTGGTATGTGTTAGCTGTGCCTTACCAGCAAGGTTCCAGCACGTCTATCTGCAGAGGCGGCTACATGGCTTCTCATTGATTATGTCTACTCTAAATGTTTTAACTGTAATTTTTACTTGATATCTGTCTTGTTATATGTAATTTTACTATGTTAATGTTAAAACCTTCCTTTTTATTTAAACAGAAAACGGGAAGTAGTATGTGAAGTCCTTCTATCTACATGTAGTTTTATTGGTTAATGACTAAATCTGCTTCCACCAGTGGCTTAGCAGAATAGGGCAAGGCGGGAGTTCCAAGCAGACCACACCTATGCCAACAAAGCCATTACTCCTAAAAGTGCTACTCTCTCTGGGGCCACTTTTTTTCAAACCAACACTTTTATTCCCTGGCCCCCAAAGAGTGTAGTTTTGTTTGTGCTATAACAAATAAATCTTACCTGAAGATCAGTGCTGAGATAGTCACACTAGTTTGCCTCAGAGACCAGACAATGGTGGTACACACCTTTAATCTCAGCACTAGGGAGATAGAGGCAGATAGATCTCTGTGATTTCAAGGCTATCCTGGGCTTCACAAAATTGATCTAGTCTAAAAAAGAATTATAGCCACATGGAGGTGGCTGAAACCTTTAATCCCAGTATTTAGGAGTCACACACCTTTAATCCTAGCACTAGGGAGGAAGAAAAAGGAAGGGATTTGACCACTTGGCAAGAAGAATGTAAGATTGGAGATAATAGGAGCTAAAGACATTTAGTTTGAGGACTTGTAGAGACTGGATAATCATTCATATGACAATTTAAAGATCTTGCCTCTTGGTTTTGAGGATTTTACAGAGGTAAGAACTAGTGACTGTCTGTTCTGCTTCTCTGATCTTTTCAGCTTTCAACACCTAATATCTTATTCCAGGTTTTTATTAATAAGATCAATTATAATTTACATAACAGTCATATAATAATGCAAAAATGCATTCAATTCAAATACAAAAGTCCCCACAGTCTATTATAGTTCCACACTTGTTTAAATGTCTAAAGTCTCAAATCTCTTCTGACATTCAAACAACCTCTTAACTGTAATCCTCTGTAAAATTAAAACTAAAAAGTGGATCACATACTTCTAACATATGAGGGTACAGGATATGCATTATCATTCTAAAACAAAGAGAAGGGATCTTAGCAAAGAAATACTGGACCAAAGCAAGACTGAAAACTAGCTGGGCAAACTCCAAATTCTGCATCTCCATGTCTGACCTGAAAACACACTTCAGATCTCCAATTCTCTTTTGCTTTTTTGACTGCAACACACTTATTTCTCTTAGGTTGGTTCCACTCCTTGTGGAAGCAGCTCTCCTTGGCAAGTATCCCAGGAGTCTGGAATTTCTAACATTTTGGGTTCTCCAAAGCAATCCAGGCTTCAACGACATAGCTTCATTCAGTGGACTCTCTAGTAGGCCTTCAATCAGGGACATCCCTGACAAATGCCTGGCCTCAGTGGCTTACTTTTGGCACTGAGACAAATTCCACAATCCTTTTCTGATGTCATAAAGCCAGAACCACATGCCCAAACCTGTCAAGGTTTGCTGTTTACTGGGGCTGGACCATGACCCACTCATTCAATTTCATATTTCCCTCCTTTCTGTCTTTCACTGCCTAAGCTTAGCTGTCCTAAAAGTTGATCTGTAGTCCAGACTGATCTCATACTCTTGATGTGCCAGTCTTTTCTTCCAGTGTTGGGATTAAAAGTGTGCATCACCCCACCTGGCTCTATTTTTTTTTTCTTATTTCCTTTTCACAAGTTGAAAATTTAGCTGGATAGGATTACAAAATGGAATAAGACAGTGGCAACCTCAAGGCAAGATCCCACCCAGCTAAGTTTCCAACTTCTCTCTTAGTTAGGGTTTTAATAGTTGTAAAGAGAAAACATGACCATGGCAACACTTACAAAGAAAACATTTAATTGGGATGGTTCATTTATAGTTTCAGATGTTCATTCCATTATAATCATACCAAGGAAAATGGTGGCATGCATGCAGATGTAGTTGCTGAGAGTCTTACATCTTGTAGACAACAGGAAGTCAATTGACTGTCACACTGAGTGAAGCTCAAAAAAAGAAGAGGCCTCAGAGCTAGCCTCCACAATGACACACTTTCTCCAGGACCACACCTACTCCAGCAAGGTGACACTTTCTAATAATGCCACTCCTTTGAAGCCATTTTCTTTCAATCCCCCATAGTACCCCCAAAATAATTTTGAGTTAACACCATTGACACATTTTTCTCTCTTTAGGGGGATGAACCAAAGGAAATTTTAAAATTTGAGCTTGTAACTATAATAGTAGCCAGTGCTTTAACAGGGCCAGTTTATCAGAAAACCATTGACTTATGTGTTAAAATTTGGGACCTTTGAAGTCCTAGCATCATTATCTTCTTTAAGCTTTATGTTATTTTTATTTTCACAGGCATATAGAATTTGCATAAAACTCAAAACTTTTGCATTCGATCATTTACCAGGATACATGGAGGCATAATGACTCCAGTCCCCAACAATCACACAGGATAGCATTAACTCTCTTAGTGGAACACAGGGAAGCATCAGCCTTTGTTTGGCTGCCAGACCCCTAAAAGACCCAAGACTTTCTTGTGAGTAAAGGACTTGAGAAACTGGCCTACCTTGGCAAGACAAATGAGGTAGTTATTATCCACAGTCTCACTGGGGTCCTCGAGGTAGGTGAGGCATGAGGCCCACTGATTAGCCTTGTCACAATCTAGGTAGAATCATCTTCTTTGTAGGAGACATTAGTGCTGCCTCTTGTTGTGTGAACTCCTTCAGCCAAGAGACTGACCCACTTTGGGCATGAGCTCATGTACTATAAGTGCAGATAAAAAGCATGCAAGAACCCCTCCCCCTTTTATTTGCTGGATTCGGGTCCCAGTTCCCAGTGCATTAAGAGGACTGCAGATCACTACCTTTATTATGAGTTTATCCCCAAATAATAAATCTTTGCTATACTCTGTTCCAGACTATTGTTGAACTCTTTGATAGGCCTACGTTTTGGCTTTTGTCTAACATGGGAAGACTTTCCATTTGAACACTTTAAAGGCCATATTTATCATATCTCTGAAGAGTGTTTGAAGGCATTTATTAAATACATCTGACTTTAAATAAACTTTTATTGCCTGTAGCTGCTTCTTTTAAGCTTAACCTTGAAAACGTACACAGAAAGTTAAATAAACTTATCCCTGTCAATGAACTACATTTGACTTAAGCATGATTACATGATGGTTCTGAGCATGTTGATGAATTTGATCATTTATAATGTGTAACTGTTAACCTGCATTATAGTCTTAAAAATTACAATTCTTGAATTGAAGTTGTTTTAGTTCCAAAATAAACTTTAAATCATAAATGCAGACCATAGACTGAAAATCTTAATTTTTGTTCCTTTCATAATGTGTCAATATAGAATATCAGTTTGCTGTATGACTCAATTTATCCAAGTAGGTAAGGCTTAATAGAGTTAGGAAAGACAAAGAGAACATTCATACATTTTCAAACTAGATTGCTTTAGCATAAAAAGACTAAGTTCGATGACATCTTCCATAGACACATGCTATACTGCTAGAATATTGTCTTGCTTCTTATATATAAAAGAGGGATATCACAGTTTTTGGTGGTCATAGCTAGGGCCCTATATCCATAGCTTCTCATCTCCATCACCATATTTTTGTTTTATATTTATCCCTTTTCATCTTAGCTCATCATGTATTATTTCTCAAGCATTTGTTACTCTTTATCTAGAATAATAATATGACTGAGGAATAAAAATTTTTACACTTTTAGTTATCACAGCCTTTCAGGGTTGTTTCTTGCCCCCCTTTGTTTAGAGAAAAATAAACCTTGTTTTTATGATTTATTTCCTCATCTGCTATTCTTAGTCTTAGGCCAAGCATCACTACACAAAAATCTATCCCAAACCAAAATATCTTGGAGATGACTAATAATAGTTCTCATTGGAATAGTCTATTCTTTTGTCTAATTTTGCTGTCCTTTCTCTGTCACATGGTCAGTTTGCCCATCTGATACAGGTAGAGAATTTGGAAGAAACCTTTAAACCAAGCTGGCTAGAGACTAAGGAGGGAGCCGTAACACAACTCCAGAGCAAGCTTTCCATTGAAGTAGAATACTATAAAACAACAATTTATTATTACCCATAACTAAGATACCCAAATTCTTATAAAACTGAATCCTTTAACCAGGGGAAGGGAACAGAGCAAGCTGAGAGTGAAAATGGCTTAGAGATAAGAAATTTTTGAGCCTTGGCTACAGACAGAAGGCATTGAAAGAAGGTGTTGAAAGACACACGTCAGGGAGGAGGGCGTGCACACCACAGTAGGAATACTCATTTGTTCTCCTTCTCACCTGCTCGCTAGGGCTCCCACACCTGCAAAATACTTATTGCCATACCTGATCCATCAAACAGTAACTTAAAAAGACAAAACATTTACCTAGTCCCTTGACTGCAAAAGACAAAAACAAACATTTGGCATCAGACAAAAACAAACATTTGGTGGCCACCTTCTTTCATATACCCAACAGCCTGATTTCCATCTCAGCTTTTTCAACAAAGGCCAGTGACATTCTGGGCTTCCCTCCAACTTGGGAAGTAACACTGTGTCCAGCTTTTCCAGGACTCCCACTAATGCTGGCCACAAACAAACATGATCCTTACCTACACCTTCAGAGGTTTTCTGATGCCTCCTTTTTCACAGTCTAAGTGTGGAGAACCTGATGGTTGCTTCCAACAAAAGCTGAGCCTAACTTCATTCTCAGCTCGCACAAGATTGCCAGAAAAGAAAGTGGATCTGGCTGACCACCCAAATCCTGAATGAGCCCCAAATTTTTATGTCTCTGGAGATCATTCACCAGTAAGATCATTAATGAACGTTAACAATTACAAAGGAGACTTTTATTCAGGTGCTGAACCCAGGATTACACCTGGGATTTGGAATTTCAGAATGCAGTGCCCATTTGGCTCAATCGGGGGTTTATAAAAGCAAAGAATCTTAAGTTGCAATTTGTTCTTCTGCAAGCAGAGGGTCCTCTGGTACAAAATAAGCTTTGTGTTTTTTGGTTTTTTTTTTTTTAGATTTATTTATTTATCAAATATCTTGCCTGTGGGCCAGAAGAGGATACCAAATCTCATTATAGGTTGTTGTGAGCCACCACCTGGTTGCTGGGAATTGATGAACTCAGGACCTCTGGAAGAGCAGTCAGTGATCTTAACCTCTGAACCATCTCTCTAGCCCCCAAATAAACTAGTTTACAGAAGCAGAAAAAAAAAAAACAGTAAAAATTTAAGCCTTAACAGCACTTAACGTTTGGAGGACTAAGTTTGCTTTATCATTCTCTTATACACAGATGTTACACCCAAAGTCCAGATTTCCAAAAATATTACCATAAGTGTGAATCCAATTCAAAAGCAGAGTATTTACTGTGAGGGAATTCCAAGCCTCTATGGACTCAGTGACTGGTCCATTTTCCCTGCCCAGGTAATGGCTGGTTTTGTGTCAGGGGCAAAACTGACTCTACTTCTGGCGCCAAATTGTGTTTCTTTCTTTGCTTCTTTTTACCTTTAGGGCTCTAATTTTTGGACCAGTGCAAATATCTTTGGTATGCTCTGAATATAGGGACTGAGTACATTCTTTTGTTTATAGTTTCAGGACCGAGGTTCTTTTCTCAAGCTCTAGGTTTGGGTACAGTGTGTCTCTTTTCCAGACTGTCGTTCCATTTTCAGGGTGTGCTTCTTTCCCTGGCTCTGAGTTTGTGCTAGGGCTATGGACTCACTGAATCTGTAGGGATCTGCGCCTCTCACAGAGATTTTAAACTTTCAAGAAGAAAGTCAGCCATCAACATAACGTTAACAATCATAACGGCTTTTCTCTTGCTGCAAGAACATCATCTGAGCAAAAGCAATTTAGAGGGGGGAAATTAATATCAGCTTACATTTCCAGGGAATAATTCATCTTTGAAGGGAGCTGACACAATGGCAAAAATCATTCCAACCATAGCAGCAAATAAATTGAACAAATAATTTTTGTATTATTTATCGGGTTATATTTACAGGTTTTTGCTTAACAGATGATGTTAATGACAGAAGTAAAGTTTAGGTTTCACTATGGTACTTCAAATCTTTTTTTTTTTTTTTGCTTTTAATTAGCTAAGCTTTTTACTCCAACTATGTCATTGCTTAAAGTACAGTAGGTCAAATATGTGTGCCCATTTAGAAAATCCTAAAACTGTACAAATTTAGTGAATTACTTCTAAACATGCCTAACAGATGCCATGTAAATATGGATGAAATCATTCTCAAGTACTACAACCTTTTTCACAGTATTTAACTACAAGTAGGAAATTACCACATCCCATCTGCTCTGTGTTATATCTATATGCCAGTGTCTCTAAAATAAATTGTTCAAGGTCACTGTTTCTGTAAGCTCCATAATGATCAAAATCTAATATAAGCTTAACATTTGCCACAGAGAGGCAATTAGCATTGCTTGTATCCGGGAAACTCAAAACAAAGTTTAAAATTTTAAGCTTTAATTCCTCAACACTTTGTATCATTTATTAGGAAAAACTGTCATTAAAATGATAAAGTTAAAGAAATAATTTTATTTGCCAGAGACTTTATTTGTGAGTGATTACAGAGATATGTTTTAAATTTCTCTTTCACCTATTTCATATTTGAAACAAATACACTATTTTTCTTTTCTGTCCATCAATATTATGCTACAATAATAGTGTATTTAAAAATATATTTGTTCTACATATGAAATAAGATCTCACCCAATATCAAACATTAACGTACCCCAATTTTTTTATTAATAACTTCGGACTTAAGTATAGAGTCGTTTATGAATGATTTAGGCATTATATGACAGAAATTTTATTTATTATAGATTAAGACAAGTGATAAATTCTTTGAAATTTCTAAAAACACTATAGCTAGCTCTATATAGACAAGGTGGCAATTATGTAAATTATCATAAAAAGGATTATTTGATTCTCAAGAAACTGAATTTGGCAGAAGCAGGTCAAGATCGGTCACCTAGGCCAAAGTTGGCCTGAGACAAGAAACTCCACTTGAGTAAAAAATTCCACAAGGGTGGGACTGAAACAGTAGGACAGAGTGGGCCTGAGGAAGCAAGCTCCATGGGAACAGAAGCCAGGAACCAATCCAGTCCCAGAACACTGGCGGATCAGGATTGAGGCAGCAACCTGATCCAGAGTCAGCAATCTCCACTGGAACAGGTACAGGGGATTAACTGCCAAGTGAGTGAGCCAGAGACAGAGCCAGAGACTGCTGAGGATCTGGACATGAATCTGGGACCTTCAAGGGAGTAGACCTAATCCAGGACCCCTGTGGGTCTGGGTGTGAGTATAGAATTTCCCAGGAACTAGGCCTGTGCCAGGACCTTTGCCAGCCTGGGCATGAATCTGGGACCTCCGAAGGAGTAGGCAGGAACCAGAGATCTTTGTGGGGGCCATGCATGAGTCTGGGACCTCAGAGGGAGTAGGCCTGAGCCAGGACTTCTGTGGGTCCCAGCATTGGTCTGGGACATCAAAGGGAACAGGCAGGAACCTAGAACCTCTGTGTGTCCAGCATGAGTCTGGGACATCCGAGGGAGTAAGCCTGAAACAGGTCCTCTACTGTTCTGGACACACCTGAGGCCTTGGAACTCCAAGGCAGTAGATCATAGGCAGAGACCATTGCAGGACCAACTCCAAGTCACTTTGCAGGAGTGGATCCAGACCAGGATTTACAGAAACAGGTCAAAGCCAGTAACCTAGGCCAAATTAGGCTGGAGACAGCAAACTCCAAGGAAGCAGAGCAAAGCACAGGAATGCTGAACTATCTCCAGAAACACAGAGAAACCAACAGGGTAACTAGAACTCTGGCACTGACTATACCATGAGAAACAGCCATCTGAGCTATGGATACTTTGACACCTAGGATTATTCAACAGAATCTCAATCAGCCCCAACCATATCTGTTAGAGAAAGCAATAAGTAGAAAAGGTAAGAACACATGCAACGCCACAAAGAGCAACACAACAGCAGTAAAACCTAAAGACCCTACAACAGCAAGACCTGAACAACCAAATATAGATGAAGCAAAAGAAAATGAATACCAAATGGAAAAAAGAAAGAATATTTAACAATTGATACTGGTATAACCGGATATCAACATGTAGAAGAATAAAAATCAACCCATATCTATCACCATGCACAAAACTCAAGTCCAAACGGATCAAAGACCTCAACATAAAGGCAGCCACACTGAATCTTATAGAAAAGAAAGTGTGAAGTACACTTGAACGCATTGGCACAGGAGACCACTTCCTAAATATAACCCCAACAGCACAGACACTGAGAGAAACAGTTAATAAATGGGACCTCCTGAAACTGAAAAGCTTCTGTTAAACAAAGGACATGGTAAACAAGACAAAACGACAGCCTACAGAATGGGAAAAGATCTTTACTCACCCAACATCAGTCAGAAGTCTGATCTCCAAAATATACAAAGAACACAGGAATTTGGTCAATAAAAAAAAACACATAATCCAATAAAAAAAAATCGAGTACAGTCATAAACAGAGATCTCTCCACAGAGGAATCTAAAATGGCTAAAAGACACTTAAGGAAATGTTCAACATCCTTAGTCATCAGAGAAATGCACATAAAAACAACTCCGAGATTTCATCTTACACCTGTAAGAATGGTCAAGTTCAAAAAAAAAAAAAAAAAAAACAAAAAAAACTGATGACAACTTATGCTGGTGGGAATGTGGGAATGCAAGCTGGTACAACCCCTTTGGATGTCACTGTGGTGATTTCTCAGAAAATTAGGAAACAACCCTTTTCAAGATCCAGTAAGACCAATTTTGGGTATAGATCCAAAGAATGCCCAATCGTGCCACAAGGACATGTGCTCAACTATGTTCAAAGCAGCATTGTTTGTCATAGTAAGAACCTGGAAGCAACTTAAATGCCCTTTGACCGAAGAATGGATAAGGAAAATGTGACACATTTATACAATGGTGTACTACACAGCCAAAATAATAACAACATCTTGAATTTTGCAGGTAAATGGGTGGAACTAGAAAACATTGTTTTGAGTGAGGTAACCCAGACACAGAAAGACAATTATCACACGTACTCACTCCTAGGTGGATTTAGCAACATTTAGCAAAGAAAACCTGCCTACAAACCACAATCCCAGAGAACATAGACAACAATGAAGACACTAAGAGAGACTTAACATGGATCTAATCTACATAGGAAGTAGAAAAAGACAAGTAAATTGGGATCATGGGGACCCTTGGGGGATGACTGAAGGGGAGAGGGGAGAGGCAGGAAGAGGAGCAAAGAAAAATGTATAGCTCATTAAAAATCAATAATAATAATAATAATAATAAAGAAACTGAATTTATATATTAGAAAACAATTAAATATATGTCATTAAAGTCCAAATATACAATGGGAAAATGACCTGAATTTTTCCTGTTCTTAAAAAAGCTAGTCATGGTAAAAGTGGCTGGAGAGTTGGCACAATAGTTAATTTTATGTACTCTTGTTGAAGAGTAGCCAGTTTTTTTTTTGTTGTTGTTGTTGTTGTTTTGTTTTTTGGGCTTTTTCCCACTCGGCATCTACACAGTGCCTCAGAATTATGTCACTCAAGTTCAAAAAGTTAAAGTGCACTCTTCTGAGCTCCACAGGTACCAGTTCCACATGTGCGGCACATATACACATGCAGACAAAACATTTACTCACATAAAATAGAGTTGGTTAAAATAAATAATTTCTCTTTCAAAACATAGGAATCAACAGTGAATCAGTCTTAAACCAAAACTCTTATCAATAACAATGTTTAGAAGGTGTAATTAATGTTTTATATGTTTGTTTTTATTTGTTGTTATTTAATAAATGTATCTGTTTATTGCCCCATCATTGCAGCTATACTCTTAGCTGCTTAAGAATGCTAACACATAATAAAACACTTTACACAAAAGCAATATTTTAGAGGAAAATCATGTATCATAATATTGATAAAAATAAAATAAGTTCATGTTTTACAATCAAAGACTGTTTATGATTAAAGCTTTCCAGACATCAGATATGAGCCTAGTTGTATTCAATTTATTTCTGAGCATCATGGAATAATGTATTTTATTATCATGGATCAGAAATCAACAATATATTCATGGCACATCTTGGAACTGAGGATCCCACAATGACATTTTGGATAGAGATTAATATTTAACTGGCCAAGCAACATGTTTCTGCTGGATAGACAGTTAGAACATCAGAAATCTCTAGGGACTCACTGAAACCAGGTGCAATCCATCAGTCTCATTGGTATCAATACACAATCCTGGCAAGCCGGAACAAATGATCCAGATAGTCTTTTAGCCCATAGTCACAAAGCAATTCTGTTTGTTAGTATGTTTCATGCATTGGCTGAGCATCATATTCATGCACAAAGCAATAAGAAACTCAATAGAATTCCAAGATTGTTATAACTGGACCTCATGACACAGATGTGCTCAATTTGTTTGTGGAGCTGGAATGCCATACTCAATGAATGTAAATAACCTTGGAAAGCATAATCCTTTAATTTGCACATCTAATCTAGGGCCTTGTGTGGAGGAAAATGTGTATGTCATTCACAGCATTAATTTAGGTAGTACAGTTTGAGACTAAGTAGATTTTAAAAATAAATACTTAAAGTCAAGTTCAACAAATAAAGTAATGCTAGCAATTCTCTGAAACATTATTTCCCCTTAGGGATTTCATATTTAAATTTATTAAGAAAAAAAGAACATGGTTGTTATGAGGTTAAATCTCTGAGTCCCAAGGGGAGAACCTGGTACGTGAGCTGCGATGCCACACAAAGCAGTATACAAGAAGTCTCATGAACTAGAATATCTTCATGAGGAAGAATCAATTCCCTTTTTCATTTGGTGCAGAATATGAGTATTGGCATTTGTCTCTTTAACAGCTTCCTGCATGAAAATTACCAAGTAACAACAGCATTAAGTGAAAAAAAGAGGTCTTCTATATGTAGCCATTCTCTGCTTCTGACAGTTGTTGAACTTTTCCCTTAGCCTTTGTACTAGGCTCATACAATTGATTGCAAAGTTTGGGTTGAAGGGATGCTTGGGTGAACAACATCAGCTTTATTTCCCTTAGAGTAGTCCCAGTCTTCAGTGCCACCCAGACGCTTCTACATAGGCTAAATTCTGCGGCTCAGCAACTAAGTGGTTCAAGCCACAGGGAGTACATAATACCAATTTTCCACAGCCTGCACTGCCTGCCCATTTGCTTAAAATTGCCATTTGAAGACTCTGATTTTACTCTGTAAAGCTCTGAATAGTTGGGACTCTGGCTCCGTTGGAATGCTCTCTCTCCCTCTGCCATGTAATGATATTCAGAGCCAGCCAGCATGCTCCTGAAGAGATCTCACATTTAAGACATATGGAGCTTTATTTAAAGTGGGAACAGCATTCCACGAGGCCAATCTCAGACTTTTGCTTGGTGGCTTAGTGCTCCAGTACTAGCCTTCGACAGTGTCTTATGGTCAGCCTTCTCAGCACCTCTTCCTAATTCCCTGCAATTAATATAGTTTTGGACAACGATGTTGTTCTGACAGTTCCGCAAACGCTTCCTGATTATTTAAGATTATTTTTGTCTGTTGTGACTGGAGCATTTTGATAAAAAGTACAACTTAAATATATTATTTCAATTCCACGTTTTTAAAATCTTTCTAGAAATCATCATAATGACAAGATTTAGCTCTTTTATAGAATATCTTAAAACTTTTTCCTTAGAAGTTTTTTGATAAGTAATTACAGTTGTGTTTTAGAAAAATGTTATGACTGAAATGCAAAGAGTCATCAAAACATATCCCTGAAGGCTGAATAAATCATAGAATCCTTTGACATATGCCAAGAAGCTGTATGCACACATGAGAGATTCTTCCGTGAACAATACATTTTAGGTTGAATTTTTTAAAAAAAAAGAACTAATTTAATGAAACAGCTTTTTAAATTACACATATGCATTCATTTTCATTATATTTTGAATGACATTCATACCATAAATCCAACATTTGCAAGTATCCTAAGAAGAAACAATTATAGACTTATTCATAAATTACTCTCAAATTTTATGAATGTTGTTTGCACTTCTATGTTTATAATGCAGCCATAAATGATTGCCACATTACAAACATCATCACTCCTTAGTCTTTTGTTTAGAAACGTACCTTTTATACACTTTGGTAGATTTTGAAACCAACAATACAATATTTTACCATAGACAACTTTAATATGATTCGAAGATAATAATAATATTTAGATCAGAAATATGTTTGTGAAGCTGATATAAAATGTTTAATTTGAAAATGGCACATATTATTTAATATTGTAAAAGATATAATTGGAGAGGTGCTGAAGCTCACTTAAGAGCAGTAGAAATTATGCAAAGCTCTTTTGCCTGTGGTAACTTGTAAGTCAGTGTAGTATCCAAGGTGCGCTGTGAGCTTGCTTCCTAATCATTCCCTTAGTCTCAATGATTAAAGACGTTAGATTTCCTCATCTGAAATGTTATGCACTTGCACATATCTCCTATTGGAAACTGACCATGTTTTATTTTTCCTGCTCAATTCTAACTATTCTGCACAGATATATTCATCCATAAATTTTCCATATATCCATCTAGAATATTGTGAGGCTCTCTTGTTCTAACTCTTCACCTTTCCCATTATTTTTTTCCTTAGAGGATGAAGCTTATAGCTGGTTCTTCCTGTCACACAAATTTTGCTTGCCAATTTCAATGATCAACAAACTGCTTTCCAACATCCCTTGATGTAATTTCTTGTCATGATTAAAAATGTTTGCCTAGTTCTTAGAATTCCTAATACTTCCTAATCTTCTCTCTGTAAACTGAAACTTTTCATTACTGAAAATACACCTAATATTTCTTATTAAATATGATTAATAATATGTCTAATATATTTGTATAGGTGAGTGTGTTTGTGCTTGAATAGGTTAATGTGGGCTGTGTGCATGCATGTGTGTGTACATGTATGGAGACCAGACATCGAGCCTACATATTTTTCTTAGGAACAGTCTACTTTGTTAGTTGTGATAATATATTTCACTAATACTTAGAATCAGTTGGGTATAGGTTGACTGGCCAGTAAGACAGAATTCTTTCTCTATCTCTCTCTAGAATAATGACATATACAAAGGGGATCACCATACTATGCTTTTACTCATGTGGGTGCTAAATATCAAGTTCAGACCTTCATACTTTTATGGTAGTATTTTTAGGAACTAATTGTTGCTCCAGAGTCAAATTATAATGCATTTTAACTTTTCCAAATCATTCTATGAAGTATAACACTGCTAACACTGACACAACAGTATAACTTATGAATAACAATAAACTCTTACAACCATATATATATAATGCATATATATAAAATACAAATAAAAATAAAGCTATCCTGTTTGGAAGATTAATATTTGTCCTTTTCATTCAGATGGTATATTTTCTATTTGTGTGTTCTGGATCCCAGATAATTATTTCCCAGTCATCATTGCCTCTATTTTAAGTATCTTTTTCCTTAGAAAATTAGACTTTCGTTTTTAGTATTTTAATATTGTTTTATAGCAACTTCTTATCCAATTCAGTTGTCATCATACTGATGACTAAGTGATATCATGCTTAAGGCTGTGAAAAAGCAGTGATTCAAACACAAAAAGAGATGCCTTAAATAATTTTCATTCTGATAAAAATGTAATGCTATATCCAAAAAATAAACAAAACTAAAGGTAATATTTACAAATTAGGGCTTTGTAAGAAATTATAGAAGACTTCAAAACTAAGCATCATAGAAATACTTGTGTGTGCAAACTACAAGAGGCATTTAAGGCTCTTTCATTATTGGTATATTTTAAGGCTCTTTCATTATTGGTATATTTTAATCAGCACCTAGGAAAACTAGGTGATGATAGCTCGACATCCATACAGCACTTTCTTGAATTGATAAAATTAAAAGAATTCTGTGCACAAACTTTAGCCATACGAATTACTATACATCCTTTTTGCTGACAGGAAACAGAAGCAGACAACAAGTACATAAGAATGAGTAGACAGACTGATGTTATTGGATAAAAATAAACTCTGATCTTTTTTTTCATTGCTCCGGTGAATTAACAAAACATTCTTGGCCATCATTCAGTCAGTCTCATGCTTATTTATGTACAAGCTGGGAATCTTTCTGGTAACTTTACGGAATCTTCACAAATCTAAGAATAACTGGACAGTGGTGGTCCACTCCTTTAATCCCAACCCTCCGGAGGTATAGGTAGGCAGATCTCTGAAGTCAAGGACAGTCTAGTCTACAGAGCAAGTTCCAGGACAACCAGGGCTATACAGAAGTACTATGCCTTGATAAAACCGAACAAATAAACAAACAAAAAGCAAAAATATAAGATTATAATGTAAGGTAGACAAAAATCTTTAAATATTTCAAATAAGATAATAGTAAGGTAATTTACATAATAATAAATATGTATTAAAGTATTAAATCAAAGAATTGATTATTGAGTTTTTACCCTACTTTCATAATTACGTAGAAAAAACATCCATTTATTTCAAGATGATTTCAACAAAACTAACATGCTATTAATGAATTCACATTCTATAATGTTCTCAGATGAGGGTAATTCAGCAACAGCTTGTTGCTTTTGGTCCTACCTGAAAGAAAATTTCTATTTAGGTTAATTATTAATCAAAATAGTCTGTTTCATTGGTTTGAGGAGAGGACTCTTTGAAATGCTTGCAGCACAAGCATGAGGATCTCAGATTGATTCCCAATCCCCACAGAAAAATTGTGTATGGTTGGATGTATCTATCTGTATTCTTAAGCCTTGAAGAGACAATAATCAGTAAATCCCAGGAGCTCACTGACCAACCAGCTTAGACTTAATGCATGAGTCTCCGGTCCCAGTGAGAGTCTTTGTGTCTGAAAATACAGTGGAGGGCTCTGGAGGATCAAAACAACTGAAGGTGGGTATCCACGTGTAAAAGCACAAATAAGCCTTTGCTTCTGCGTGAACTTACACACCGGTTTAAATGAGGGAGAATTCACACACACATGAACAGAACTTCTGTAGAGGGAATCTGGGAGAATTTAAAGATGATTACAAAGACAAAAAGTTACGAAAATTTTGCTTTGGGAAATGAGAGATTAAATTAACTGTCAATTTTGTAAATCTATCACTCATGACACTCCAGTTTCTGACCATTCTCTTTGCTAATGATCTTATGCTTGAAATTTTTAAATATAAGCATATCTGGCATTTATTATGGAAATTTTACCATTTACATAAGGCTTAAGCAAGTCATATCCTGAAAACCAAATATTCAAATGGCTTGATTTTGTAAACAAGTCTCTAATGACAAATATCACACTCATTTAGATATGTATTTTGTATGACTGCTTTTGTGATTGCAGTATATGGCAGTGTTGAATATTTTTAAACTGTAATCTAAAAGAATTCCATCAAATTTGTATGGGAATTCTCACTTAAAACAATATCAACAGCAAAATATTAACTACTGTCTGGAAAAGTAATGAAAGTAATAAAAGAAAATTGATAAGTAAAAGTAATAAAATATGTGAAGCAGTGACTATCACTTAACAGAGCAGTAATATATCATTTTTCATCTGTTTGATTAGTGAATGTCAATGGCACAAACATTTGGTTATTATACACATTACTCTGCTAACATGAATGTTAATGGAAGAAATTCTCTAAAGAGAAAGTTTGGGTAACTTCAATTTATTGAATGACTAATTCACGCCATTAAAGTATGCTACAAATGCATCTTCTATAGATCACAATGAATCATGGCAAAAAGTAAATAAGTGTGTTTATTAAAGTATTGTTTGTAATGACCCACTATTTTAGAAAATCCATATACTATATAAGTATAAAAGAGAGAAATAGCAAAAGTAAGTATTAATCTTTGTAAAATAAGACCCAGAAATTAGTCTTGCACAAAAGACTGCAGCTTCTATAATTGAAAATTAAGTGATAATTTGATAGTAACAATATCTCTTATAAATTAAAATAAATATATACAATAGTATCTGCAAGATAATATGTACTAAATATGTTGGAATTATGAGAGTTATGTTTTAAGTAGAAAGAAATGAAATCTACAGGACAGGAAGGAGAAAAGAAAGACTTAGGAATCAAAATAGTGATTCTTTTTGAGTCATAGGCATTTTATTAGTCTAATAACCAAAAATGGGAAACAATTTTAAGCAATTGAGCTGGATTTGTATTTCCTATGCTCCAAAAGTGCTTAACTCACATATTAAGACATACTGATGAACAGTTCTTTTTTCACTGAAGAAGAAAAGTCTCAATTATTCTCTTTTCTCATAGACTTTACAGAGAATTAGAACACATGTATTTTAATATATTGGTTTTTGGGTAGTCATAATAATCTGAATTGTTTTAATAAGACAAAGAATGTACTCAATGAGAAATGATTGAGTTTAATATATGATAAATCATACAAAATAATCTTATTTTCAAATTTTAAAAAGCAATCTATTTTAAGTACTTTTCAAATATTACCTTAAACATACAAACATATACATTTCAACATTCTATTAAGCAATAGATTGTGTTATTTTTTAGCATGCTTCCTTCATTATTTGAAACTGTTGTAAAATAACATATTCATTATTTCATTTAATAAATTTAACCCATTACATAAACCAGAGGTTTGAAAAAGAGGAAACTTTGAAGCCGTGATGTCTTTAAACCTTGTCGTGATTTCATTTTGTTTGTTAAGAAACAAGACACAATTTTTAAAGACAACCTTAAATATAAAAGGGCTGATGTAGTGTGCTTCATACTCTGTAAAGATAACGTTTCCTACTAATAGGATTCAGTCCTGGCTTCTGAAAGGCACTTTGAAACTAGATGAAGCGCAGTCCATGTGTTGCATATGATTAAAAGGATAAGCAGAGTCATTAACTAAACTGACTAATGGGCTGCAGAGCGCTTAATCCTCCCAAATGCCAGAGTGATGAAAGGAAGGCCTTTTCTTATTAATTTTCTTACATAGATCTTATTTGGGTACAAGAGAGTCGATGTATTGTTCTACACACTTTCTCCGATTTGGTGTCACTGATGTGGAATGATGCTGCCCTCCCTATCATTTGAAAATACTGTCATTTTTGTTGTTGTTGTTGTTCTTGCAGGCCTAGGTTAAAATACCTGTCTTTTCTGTTCTTTAGCAATCACGCTGTCTCTTGAAGGCTCCAGATAAGGCATCAGTGCAAGACAGACTGTTTTTTTTTCTCTGTAATATTCATTAAGCTAGCTAACCACCTATTCATCTGGAATCTCTGTAAAACAGCAAAATGTAATCATACTAGCACGAGACAGAGTCTTATTTACCAAATACAAACAAGTCTGGATCTATAGCAACATGTTCTGTGTTAGCCTAAAAGATTTATGTCTGAATTTTTTTTCCTTTTTTTGTTTTTAAAGGAAAGCGGTTTGACCCAGTCTTCTTAGCTAGTCCAAGATAGATTTGAACTAGTAATCCCCTGCCTCAGTTTCCAGTGCTGACAAAAGATGTCAATCAGCTTATCACAATCAACTTAGGTAGTAACTGTCTTTACTTTATAGAAACTTCTGTGTATATAAATTCTAATCTTTTAAGACAATAAAGTAGACTGCCCAAGAAACATCAAAGGTACATACACTTACATGTCTTTATATATCACTGATGAGAAATTAAATTCATTTGCAGAGATGTGGAAAGTATTAGAACATTATTGTTTTATAGAGTTTATAATAGGAAGATATTTTTTCATAGAGGAAGTGTCTGGTAGGAGGCTTATGACACTATAAAGAAGATAAATGCTAAATGATTCTCAATAAGGTGTGTGAAGCACAAAATAAATGGATGTGAGGTAACCATACCTAAATCTCTAGAGATTTTATAAAGAAATATGGCAAGCTGGATCATAAGGATGACAAAAGCTATCGAAAATAAATATATAAGGATGTCACAAATGAGTGCAGATAATTTTTATTGGTAAGTACAGTTGAGAATTAGAAAGTGCACAGATTAGCAAAAACGAGGGGGGGGGAACTTACAGGCTACTTTCATGTTAGAAAAGAAACAATTAATTAAAAGTCAAAAGATCTAAGTAGTTTTTTCTGTCTCCACTCTTGATAATTTAAGTTTATCTCATTTGTTTCTCATTTTAGCTGTAGCAGAGGAAGGACTATACTGTCTACATAATGGAAGCTTGTTGTTATGATGAAATACTGTATGTGTGAAAGACAGAGGCATAACTTCAAGTATTTGGTTATTGTGGAGTTGAATTTATTCAAAATGAAGAAGAGGGTTGATGAGAATCCTAATCAGAAGTAAATGAAACTCACAGTCAAGTTCAGAAGACTCAGATTCTTCGGTAGAGGTTATATAATCAGGAAATGGATTATAGAGGGCAGGAGATTGACTCACAAATTATCTGCTTATAAACTGTGTAGAAAGCCCCAATGACACAGCTTCCACCATGTTGCAGCTGGCAATTTTTGATGAATCAGGTAGGGAGGCACCCATGTTGCTGTAATCTCAATAAACTCCTTGACTCACAAGGCTAAATTTAAATATAGTTTTTCTGCATTTCTTTACCTGTTGTTACTTTAGTTGACTGTGGGTGTTCTATCTAATGTAAACAGGCATTTTATCCAGATGAAAGATAAAGTATAATATAATGTGTGGCAACTAAATACCAAATATTTTATTCCCATATTGTTTCTTTGTGCTTTCGGGGGTTTTTGCTATTATACAGATGTATCTTTCCATTAGCTTTAGAATCAGAGGAAATAGCCTGCTCATACGGGGATGTTCATGCCTCTAGAATGTACTGAGGTTACTAAGTATCTCTTTGTGCCTTAGTGGTCCCACCCTTTTTGTCAGTTATTCCTGTAATGTGAATATGTGCAACACATTCTAATTGCATTTGATGGGAAGTTTGTGTTAATTAATCATTAGTAGCATATTATATTACTATACAATATTATTGTTATTATTGTATACACTATATATTGCAATGTAATGGATTTTGTTCAATCTAGCTTACATTGTTTTCAGAAAAGAATCTTTAAATATGGATAGCCATATATTCTGTTTTTTTGAAGATTATGACTTTCAGTTTTTATTAATAAAATAATAGGAATCTGTCAAGCAATATAAATCTATTTTTAACAGTCTTGCAATCATCATATAGTTATATCATTCTCCCTTTTCCTGTACTCTCTTGAACCCCTGCTATGCACTCCATGCTTTCTCGAGTACATAGCTTTCTTATCTTTATTACATACATTCCTATATGTATCTTGTCACTCTGTATCATGTTACCTGTATATCTATGATGTCAATGCTGAGCACACACTGTTGGGTACACAAAGGCCAAGACTAGCAAGACAACAAAAAAAGGGCTCCATATTAGTTTGTGAGAAGGGATGGTACAGTGGGGAGAATATTTATGGAAGAAGTTGTAAGGGTGAATATGTTTAAAAAATGTATGAAATTTTCAAGAATCAGTGAAATATGTTTAAAAGAAGTAATGTGATGTCTTTATTTAATTCTAGAAAATAATGAGGTCATCATTTCACTTTACAAAGTATTTTAAAATCTAAATTTTAAAATAAATATCACAATTTCAGTCATACAGTCAAATAAAAAACTATTACTCTTCAAAATCTAAAACTTGTTTCTACTGTTTATATCTAATTGCGAAAGGTGGATCAATTTTAAAAACATATATATATATATATATATATATATATATATATATAAAAACAAATATATTCAAAAATAACCAAGGTTTATTTGCTGTCATTTGTTGGTTATATCAACTACTTTATATTTTTACATTGTGGTTTCAATCATCCAATGCAATGATAGTTCAAGACACATGCCCAGATCATGCTACTATAGAAAGTTGTCCATTCCTGCTGTTTTTAAATGAAACTGTGGCAAATTTTTAATAGGAAAACAAATATCTAAACACTGATTTGTTTCTGTATATTAGCAAAACATCAGATGGTGTCAAAGAAGCAGATATTTATTAAAATATTTGCCTGTGTAATCCTTCATTTATTATTTTGTATAAATTGTATGGATTATTGTCTTTGCTTCTTGAAGCCAAACTTACACAACAGGACACTGCGAACTTGTGTGGGCTATTTATTTATGTTTCAAACAGTCACTAGCTGTGTATACTGACATGTTTTCTTTCTCAAGTTACTTGTACATGGTGTGTGGGTTTTATATCAACCCACGGCAATTATGTTATTTTAGATAAGAAACAACAGCACATGTAATTGACAAATAGTGTCAGCAGAAACAACACTGCATTATTTTCTAATACTGAGGTCTCTAGCAAGTCATCACTGATTAAAGTCTATAGACTGTATAAGAAAGGGACAGTATATTTGTTATAATTCAGAATGGGTAATTGTTAGAGCTCAAGAAAATATGTAGTTGTGTTGTAATAAGATCCAGATTGGAAAACTCTGTTAAGTCTGATGCATTCAGGGAAAAGGTCAGTCAGACAGAAAAATCCAATTATTTTCCTTATAGTTGAGCCCACATTGATTTTTTCCAGCTGAGGTTTATAGTGGGTGGTACATGAATAACTACAGCATTTATTTTCATCTGGGACTTATCTGTATCAGAGCAGATAGATAAACCAAATAGTCTGCCTGAAGTATCCATGAATATTTTTTTAAAAGTTGAGAAATGCAAGTGACTTTCTTCCCAAAAGGACCCATTAGAAATCAGAATAAGAAATAACATATCTAAAACCAAATTTTTACACAAAAGATATCTCTCACATAACATCCCACAGATCTTAGTTTCTTTCAGGTTGTCTAAAATATTTCGGCTTATTGATAAATACAACTTTTTCTGTGACATTATGTTTCTAAAATGTGAAGTATTGAAATAAGAAAAGTGATTTGACTATGCCCCCAAATCTTTGTAATAACATGTAATCATCACCATCATCATCATCACCATCATCACCATCATAATATAATAATAATAATGACAATTGCAAATAAGAAAGTCAAAGTTAACAGTAAACTATATCATATGACTATAGAGCTTGATTGGACATTTCAAATTTCCTATTTTAAATCGCTGAAAAATTTCTCCATTTTGAAACAAAATTCAGAAAATTAACATTTAATCCCAAACCACAAAACCAAAATCTTTTTTTTATTTTATTTTATTTATTTTTTTTTTTTTTTGTCAAAGCCTCCGTTTATTAGGGACAGGGTAACAACTTATATACCCCCTGAATGAGGGCTTGGGGAGCAGGGCACAGGAGCATGGAATCTGGCCGCGTGGTCCCAGTCACGTAACCTACATCCGGTCGGGTAGGCCAAGAAGTCAGGAGTTGCCACACCTAGTTCCCTGGATAGCTGGAATTTAAGGCAGTTCCGCTATCAGATTAGGTTCGTTAGCAATTAGCGAATAGCTAATTGGGTGTGGGGCAGGTTTTGCCAATAGGACTATTCTTAACATAATTATGGGTTTGGGGTTCCCTGCAGGCTCCCCAAGGTGATGGTTTCTGTAACAATCTTTAGGGGGGGAAATGGCTCCCAACATATTCCTCCTTTCTTATATAAAGGCAAGTAGTTATAGGTGGAGGGCACCAAGACAGAGTCAACCATGGTGTCAGATCTAAAGGAGAAGGGACTGGGACAAGGAGAGACCCTCCTCTCGACTGGTGAAGCAATTTACCTCTCCTGGGAACAGAGGGGTGCCTTATGGGTAGCATTAGTTTCTTGGAGCTTCTCAAATAAAAGGTATCTAGTAGGATTAAAGTAAGCAGATCACAGGGCACCCTGTCTTAGGCTATGTGGAGAGCGCCCTCGTACCTAAAAACCTTAAATGCTTGTTCCTCAAACTAATTTGACAAATGCTGCAAATGAACATGTTACTTCTATGAACTATTTCTAAGTCTAACACCATTATCATACTGTTTTGTAAACATTTTAATGTGCCTTCTTGCTTACTGGTAGGTGCAAGTACTTGGCAGAGGGTATAGAGGTTGATTTTAGTGGTTACTCATACATGTGTGTGTGTAAGGATTTTTATATCCATCTTATGATAAATATTGAACAGCAGTTATCTAGTTGTTTATCATTAACTGATACACTGATTTCATCTGTTTTGTAATAAATCTGTTATTTCTCACTAGACTTGGGTAACAGTACTAGATAAAGTAGTCATAAGTATAGCTGTTGTTTCCTGGTTGTTGAGATATAATTATTCTTCTACATAAAATTGGAGTCTCCATTTATGAATTCTAATTATGCTTTCATCGAAAACCACTTATCTGATGCATTTATTCTTTGATCTTTTGGTTATTTATGAGCATATCATGTAATTTTTGTACAAAATAAGAATTTTTAAAGTTCTTCAAGTTTCTTTTTATCAAATTTATGACAATACATTCAGAAAAGTTATATGATATGATTTTATATGACTTTATTTTTTGTGACCTAATATATTGTCTATTTAGTAGTATATACTATTGTAACTAATAAGAAAATGTGTTTTATGTTCACAGTTTCTTGCTTTATACATAAATCCGACCCTAGGTTCACAACCTTCTGATACATTCTCCTAAGTATAACATGATAGTCTTCCATAGGTATCCCACCTAAAGGGCCTTATAATTTTATTTTTTATACAGAAATATGACATTAATGTATCCCAATATTGCCAGCCTATTTTCCACTTAAGAATTATGTCTTGACAACATTTATTTTATAGATTATGTTATTCCAATGTTGTTTACATTCATATTTATTATATAGGACAAAGCTTCTTGTTCTGGCATGAAAATATTTAAATTATGATTTTTTTTACTGCATTCACAGATCAATACAAAAGATGGTACTCATATTTGATGCTGTTAACTGGACCAAATATCAATTCTAAATAGATCCATAGGCCACAGGGTAAAAAAAAAAAAAAAACCATTTCTTGTATCCCTGATCTCTCCAAGACCTGTTTTATGAAGGGGTGTTGGATTTTGTTGAATGCTTTTTCAGCATCTAATGATATGATTATAAGTTTTTTCTTCTTTTAGTTTATTTATATGGTGGATTACATTGATATATTTTCATATATTGAACCATCCCTGCATCTCTGGGATGAAGTCAACTTGACTATTTTGAATGAAATTTTTAATGTGCTCTTGGATTCCATTTGCAGCTCTTAATATTCTTTCTTTATTCTGTATGTTTTGTGTTTTGATTATTATCTATTTGGTGTTCTGTAAGCTTCTTGTACCTTCATAGTGATATCCTTCTTTAGGTTGGGAAAGTTTTTTTCTATGATTTTCTTGAATGTTTTCAAGAAAGTGGCTTTGAACTGGAGCTTTCCTTCTTCTTCTATCCTTAATATTCTTAGGTTTGGTCTTTTTATAGTGTCCCATATTTCCTGGTTGTTTTGTGTTAAGAATTTTTTGAATTTAACATTTTCTTTGACCAATAAATCTATTTCCTCTATACTATCTTCAACTTTTGAGATTCTCTCTTCCATTTCTTATATTCTGCTGGTTATGCTTGTCTCTGTAGTTTCTTTCATTTACCCATATTTTCCATTTCTAGAATTCTTTTTGTTTGTGTTCTCTTTATTGCCTCTATTTCAGTTTTCAAAGTCTTGCAAGTGTTTGAACTGTTTGCTTTACCTGTTGGATTGTTTTATCTTGGGTTTCTTTAAGAGCTTTATTGATTTGTTCCAAATTTTTGTTGTTTCTTCCTCCATTTCTTTAAGGAAATTTTCATTTCCTCTTTAAAGATCTCCATTATCCTCATAAAATTACATTTAAAATCAATTTCTTCTGCTTCTTCGGGTTTGGATGTTCAAATCTTTCTGTTGCATGACCACAGGGTTCTAGTGTTACCATGTTGTTTTTTAGGTTGTTGGATAAATTCTTGCATTGGTACCTACCCATCTTCTCCTTCAATCGTTGCTAGCAGTGTTTTATTTATTTATTTACTTAAATTTATTTATTTTTTTGGTTTTTTTTGGTTTTTCGATTATTTATTAATGATTTCTGCTTCCTCTCCACCACTGCCTCCCATTTCCCTTCTCCTTCCCCCCGATCAAGTCCCCCTCCCCCGAACAAGTCCTCCTCCTCATCAGCCCAAAGAGCAATCAAGGTTCCCTGACCTGTGGGAAGTCCGCAGCTTCTGTCTGTGTCTTTGGGAGTTTTTTTTTTTTTTTTTTTTTTTTTTTGTATGTTCTGTACTATCACTATCTGTGTCTCAGGAGACTGCATTGGTCTCTAGGTCTCTCTTGATGCACTTCTTGGTCCACTCTCTTGGTCTGCTCTCTTAGTCTGCTCTCTTGGTCTGCTCTGTGCAGTTATAGCCTATGCTTCAGAGTACCTCTCTTGGTCCTCTCTTTTCAGTCTCAGATTGTGTTTCAGAGTTCCTCTGAGGTCAAAGGGCAGAGGAGGTTGTGGGGGTGAAATGGGACTTGTCGCTTACAGGGTCTGATAGATGGGATCTGCAGCAAGTTTGTTATCCCATTTCTTTGGGTGGTTAAAATGCATCTGGCGCTTTTACAAGTGTTATTCGTTTGTTTATTAAGTATATGAATGACTGAAAATTTTTTGCCTTTTTTTAGCTTTATAAAGTAAGTTACTTTCAAGCAGCGTCTAATATATTGCACACCTAGGACTGGATCATTGATGCTACAGCTTTCTGTGCATGAAGGAAATGATTGTTCCTATCATCCTTTAAGGCAGTAATACTTAGAAGCGTTTGACACACCCTGGAGACAAGCATTCTGAGAAAGCATAATGTATCTAAGTATGCTGTTTTTTTTTGTTGTTGTTGTTGTTGTTTTGTTGAAAGAATTCACTGCTTGTGAAATATTAGTAGCAAATAGGCCATTATGGTAAAAATGAAGACATGTTTTCATGTGGAAATTGTATGGTACTTTCAGCTTAATTTTTTTTCATTGAATTGATACATGATTTATCCTAAACTACTGCTTAATTATCCTGAGATTTGCTTTTGGTGTATCAAATGTTTAAACAACATAAAATAGGTAAACTGAGTTACTTGGGTTGATTTCTTTTCCAAGTATATGAGTCTGCGTGTGTGCATATTATTTTTTCCAAATGGACATAGGAAATTCATGAGCTTAATAATTCAATTTCTAGTGAAGATATAACTTACCTTTTGTAGATTATTTTTTCTTATTTTATGCATTACATTCTCATTTTATTGAATATGCTACTCAGTTATCTGCTTTAGCTCTGTCATCATAGATTCATTTACAGCCAGTTTAGTTTTCAGAATTAATTCAATCAAGTTGGCATAATTGGAGTGTGCAACTATATCTCACTTTTTCAGGATTCCTGGTCAAGAACATAGTTCATTTTATTATGAATCAAACATTTTGTTAGCTGAGTAGCATTCTAAAAGGTATTAAAATTACTATCATATACAATAATACTTGCATTCTTAGGCAAATGCTATACATTCAATTAATAGAGAAGACGTGTTATTCAATTAAGAAAAGGACAAAGAATCTTTTTAGTGTAGTATTCATGTGCATTGTTGTTTCACTCTTTATCTTTTGCAGTCAGCCTTCTAGCAGGCAAAAGATCATACTGAAAGGAAAAAGACCCAGAAACAGAAAATTAACCTGAAGCCCTTCCTTTTTTTAAGGAGAAAGAGCCACCTCCATTCATAAAAGTATGCATTGTTGCAACTCATGTATATAAAGAGGACTTTAGTTACTAAGACAGAAATTACAAAGCTTTGGCATCTTCTCCTATACTCTAGCCAACTTAATCTTCTTGCATAGGATTCTTCCCTTTACCCAAACTCAGGATTTCCCCAAGTCATCTCTTCACATACATTGTCTCTATGGGAGTGATTAAAAGACTAGAAAAAAATAAATGAGAGCACCAAAATATAATGAAAACTTGAAGTTCTGAAATTTTCTAAATATATTTAGAAAATAATTTTATATACAATTTAAAGATTTTTTCTATATACAATTATTTATTGTCTAAATAATTTTTAAAAATATCAGAGCAGTTTTAGCAGAATACAAAAGTCCAATTGTACTTAGTATTCAGAAGGGACTACAATTTGAAACCCCATGAGTATGGGGCTGGGAGACTCAGGCAACACAGGATGCTCTTGGTGGATATATTCTGCATAATGATCTGTCTTATTTGGTCCCTTACTTCATTTTTTACTGTCTGCACTCTTGAAATGTAACAGAAGTGGTCTATAACATTCAACATAAGATCAAAATCTTTTTCTTATTTTTTAATAAATTAGAATATTTTCTGTATGAGTTTCTTCAGGCTACTAATCATTCAGTAATTACTAAAATTATCTTCTAATTTATTAATTTTTCTTTAACTGAACCATGTGTAGATCTTCTGAGAATCAGAAGAGGGAAAACAAATGGAATCCCTAGGTGTTTTGTCCTTACTATAATCTCAAAAGGAAGTAATGAGAACAACAGGTAGACACAATGTCCAAGAATCTTAGGAATCAGCTATTTGAAAAAAATACCTATGATAGACAAAAAATTGGATGTTTTACATATAATAATGTCTTTCTTTTACTGAGATATACATATGAAATTGTGAAAACAGCTAATATTTTCTCTTTTCTTCTCTTGTATAAAATACTATTCTCAGGACAAAATTGGTCATGCACTTACTACAAGTGCATGCCACATAAAGGTAAAATATATCCCAAATGTAAGATGTGTCATTTTTGTTTCAAATAGCCACATTCAAATCACATTCTCACTGATGAGTAAGTAAAACAAGATCCTAAGCATTTTTGCCCTCTTCAACTTTTTCCCCTGCCAAAGTTTCTTCACTCTTGAGACAGATTATTCTTTAAAAATGTAATACAAACTTATTACACTCTTACAGAAGGCTGTACAATAGCCCATACAACAATATCCTATTCAAATTCTTTGGGAACAGAAACCTCACAAAAATTATACTTAGGTAACTATGACCATTGTGTTCAACATGCATTCTGTTTTTCTTTGCCCATTTGTGTGTGTGTTTTTGTATAAATATATGGTAGGTAGATAGACAGTAGATAGATAGATAGATAGATAGATAGATAGATAGATAGATAGATAGATTAGATAGATAGATACTACATTCATACATGCATACTGTCATCTTATAAGGCTATGGTACATAGTAATTTAGTATTCTAAATATTTATTGAGTGTTGCTGGATATTTCTACCCTGATTAAAACCTTTATGTTTGACTCCATTTTGTAAAACAAAATATGAGAGATACTATTTTTCTTCCCTTCACTCATTCACCATTCCCTTTTCTTCTTTCATCTATCTTCTTTTCTCCTTGTTCTCTAACCAATTAAAACAAAATGCTATTATAAATTACGTATCATGACAATACAGACACTTTCATTTTAGAGTGAGTTAAAGAAATGTGTCCAGGGTCAACTTAGTAGAACTTAAGCAAAATGAGAAAGGTGTCAGTTTGTGGGAAATCAGTCAGTTTATAGAGAATAGTGGGAGAATCATATTTCCAAATACAAGCCACAAGACAGAGTTTCAGAAAACTATGGAAAAAAATAATAAAATTGGTATATAAACTATGATTACAGAGAGTACCTGATTCTCTCCCTCCGGTTTTATTTCAGAATAATTCACAAATGAAAATTAACATATTTAAATTACATCTCTCCAACCATTAAATAAATCTTCCATTTCATATCTTTAATATTTTAAGGGACATTAAAATTGAACACTTATTTTTGTGGGTTTGGTATATCTGTGTGGAATGATACATGTATGTGTACAAGCATGTACATGCAAATGCCAGGTAATGATATTAAGAATTGGGGCAAGACCCTGGCGTCCAGCAAAGGAGAGGGATAAGAGATTGTATGGTCACAGTGGTTAATATGATGGGGAAACTCACAGAGACAGCTAACTCAAGCTAGTGGGAGCTCACTGATTCTGGACTGGTAGCCAGGGAACCTGCATGGGAATGAACTAGACACTCTAAATATGGATGATATTTCTGTGGCCTGGACAGTAGACCAGAATTCATGCCTAGTCATGATCTGACTTTTCAAAGCCTATCCCCAATGGAGGGATACCTTGCTCAGTCTTGATATGGAGGGGAGAAACTTGATATGTCAGTCTTTTTGATTCCCCATGGAAGGACTTGCCTTTCTGAGGAGAGGTTGGGGGTGTGAATGGGGGATGATGGACAGGAGCAGGAGGTGGGTAGGGAGGGGGAACTGTGGTTGTTATGTAAAATAAATACTTTTTTTTTTAAAAAATTGTTCTTTCAATGCTATCTACCTAAATTTGTGAGATAGATTTCTTATTTGTGCTTGAACTCACTTATTAGAGTATTCTGGCTAGGCAATGACTCCAAGGTGTCCATCTTTCTTCCTCTTTCCAGTATCACCATACATTGTCTTTAACATATAGGTAGATCAAATCAGGTCCTGATTAGACAATAGCATGTTTTTCTAAATACACTTCTACTAATATTCATTAGTCCATTTGTTAACTAGTATTTTATGCAAACATATATATGGCGGCGACTTCCTTGTAAATAATACATTATTCCTTCTCAAATTGTGTACTTTATAATTGAGTTACAAAGTATGCTTATTATTAAAATAGGTAGACATCTCTCATATACAAGTTTAGTACTCCATATAAAACAATAATTATCTTTATTGCCATGTATATGAAATATTTTTCAGAAATATGGTTTCACTATTTCTGTCTTGCCTCAATTTTTTTTATCATAAACAAGGTTTCACTCAACCTCCCTAGCAGATAGGACTAAAGATATTTCATAAGGCTATTACATATAAACCTTTAATAAATACACATTCATACAAATATAAATGTGCTAATTTGAGTCATTTTAAATCTAATTAGTATACAAAAAATATAGTACCAAATATAATGTATAAGGAATCTTCATAACTATTGAGATGCAATTGTTCAGGAAGCTGTAGCCAGAACCAATGCATTTCGAGGGAAACTAACATCCACCTACATGAGTGCCTAACTATGAGTCGAATGAGGACAAAAGAAAAAAAAATCATGTTAGTCAAGAAATTTTGGTAATAGTTTTTACTTAAAAAATTCAAATAACTCCCTTGAGAGGCTACGAAGAAAGAAATGGCACTGTTCGAACTGTCAGTTCCAGTGGGAGAAATCTGAAAGAATTTTATTGCCTGTCTTCAAATCCAAGGGCCATGCTCTTAAGAGGTCTGCCCTGTGGAACAAGTGAGCCAAGTGTCCTGATGAGGAGTTATCTGCTGGGTCTAGAGAGGTCAAAACTATCTTCATGTTTTTGAGGACAAACTTGAAATGCTGGATAAGCTTATAGCCAAATAATGAAAGAAATTATAGGTCTTCAAGTTCAAGACAAGGGGAAAAATGAGTAGCACTCGATGTGAGCACTAAATAGAGGGCAGCTGATGTAAAGTAAACATAGCCAGACTTCACATACAGATCGCTACATTATTTTCTTATCGACACACTTCAAAGTCCATGTGCTGTTTTCATTTTGGGTGAGTTAAGTGGAAGTGCGGGACAATTGTCTATATTCTGTCACTTATGTTTTAAATAAACTCTTATTAGCCAGTAGTCAGGCAGGAATTATGTGTATGAATAAATCCTAATGTTAATACCAACAGTTATTTATGGCTTAAAACTGCATTATGAAGTCTTAATGGTTGGATATTGAAGCTTATCTTAATGAAAGGTTTCACTACATATTATGCAGTGTTTTATTAATCTGAATTATATGATTGGTTAATTTTATAACGGCCTAGTTTGTGTCACTTCTCACATGATTAGAAAGCATTTTCATCTGATTTATGCTTTCACATTTTACATAATTATTTATTAGATTATGGATTTATTATTATCTTTATTTTTTCTTTGCATGTAATAGGATGACTCTTTATTGGCAGGATAGCATACTGTAACTGGGGTATGGTGCGGGACAATTGTCTATATTCTGTCACTTATGTTTTAAATAAACTCTGATTAGCCAGTAGTCAGGCAGGAATTATAGGCAAGACAACCAGACAGGAAGTAGAGGTGGGTCAGTGAGAACAGGAGAATTCTGGGAAGGAGAAGCCCATTCCTCCCCAGTCCTGTCCAGACACAAGCAGGAAGATGTGACCTACCCAGCTGAAAAAAGTACCAAGCCATTTGGCTAACATATACTAGAATAATGGGCTAATATAACGTATAAGAGTTAATAAGAAGCCTGAGCTAATGGGCCAATCAGTTTTATAACTTATGTAGATCTCTGTGTGATGTTCTTTGGGACTTAACAAATGTGGGAACCCAGCAGGACAGAAATCTCAGACAACAGGGGTATAAACTCATAAACACTGTAACTGATCATCTAGCTTTCAAACCTATGAATTCAATGATATGTATTTTATCATAGTTTTGTTGAGTGATAAAAATTTGCCGGGGAGATGCAACACACAATCACCCCAGATAGGGATCCAAAAACAGACCAAAGTATGGATACCACCAAAATTCAACTTGGGGAGCTAAGGAATTATAATTGTGTTATGTACTGGAATATGTGTGAAGGGTTACTTAAAAGAGGAGGGTGACAGCTCTCAAAACCTGACAACCTGGAACATTCTTCACAGCCTTCAAGAAACTCAACAGATTGGAAAGTATCCTTTCCAAGTGCTTCTGCTCTACAACTGTTGCAGGCAGCTCAACTGGTTTCTTCTTTTTCCAGGCAGCTGGTCTGGATGCAGAATCTTCTTTGCAGCTTGGTTTTGCTTCTCTGAGAAGGACTTTTAGTTTTCGTTGTTTATACTGGGGGTAGGGCCCTAGTAAATCTAATCAGTTTCAGAGATTTCCTGATGTTATGTTGAATTTTATCTTCCTGCACAAGGAGCTTCTTGGCAGAGTGGGATGTTTCAGTCTTCAAGAAAAGTGCTAATACAAGTTTGGTGGGAATACGAGTTCATGATTCATGCACTTAATCATGCATTCACCCTTAGTTTGTATGTATACCATTAGCTACTCATTATATCTTTATGGCACCTTTTTATGCTTACACATTTCTGTTATGTCTCTATATACAAAAATTCCATGTACCTTTTAAAGATATAACTCATAATGAATTAAGATTTACCATCACTGGGCCCTAAGGGTAACTGGGTCTTTATGGTGAATAAATCTTTTTTCTTAGACTGCAGATAGCATGAATTCCCTTGCAATCCACTCCTTAAAACAGTCCTCTTACTTATACATGCATACCATCATAACAGATGAATGTAAATACACACACACACAATTTATTTAAATTTTAAAAGCTATTCCCTTATTAAATCCACATTTTTAACTAAGTTAAGTTTTAAAATTCCATAAATTTAAGTATTGTAACTGTGTGAGCTACTAAGTATATTCAACATACACATCTGTGAGAGAAATAATTCAGTCAATAATAAAAGTTGATCTTTGTATCTGATATAGACATCTTGCAACAATTAATACTTTCCTTTTATATTATTTATAGTCATTCACAAATATATCCTGAATGTTGGTGTTTGTCAGTCACAAGTCTAGGTGAATATTTACATAATATGCATACATATGCTAAAATTTATCTGTATGCAAATATCGAAATAGAACAAAAACCTTAAAACATGTACTAGATATTTTATAATTTGAAAATTCCTAACTGAAATGATGGAGCATAAACTTTGGATATAGAATTAAAATATAAGACTTTTCTGTCCCTAGAATTCATCATACATTACTAGAATGTTCTTTTATCAAATGGGGAGATAGGTAGATAAAACAGCTTCTTCAGCCAAAAAAAAAAAAAAAAAAAAGTTTAAGAAGTATGAGAAAACTGTGCATTGAAAAATCAAGGAAGTTTCACAGAGATTTAGCAGAACATAAGACAAAATGACTCAGATTAAATTATATTTTTAAGCCCTGTTTGCAGAGAACAATGTATAACCTTGGCAGCAGCCTGGGCTGTTTGGAAACTCGTATGGGAACCCTTTGACCAACAACTTAACTAGATGTAAACCATTCACAGTACCTGAAGCTGCATTTGGTGACAAGAGATGGCTATTTGGGACTTCATATCCCCCATTATTTTGATATTTCATTAAAATCATACATATATATATATATATATATATATATATATATGATGAGCTTTATACTGTAGTGTTTCCAAACTACCCTTCAAGTGGCCCTTAATTTTAGCTCTCACTATATTCTCTTCCTTGTCCTCTTCTTTTCTTGTCCCCAGGTTATGCTCACCATATCTCAGGTCCTGTGGTTAAAGATAATACCTACACAATTCATTGAACATGGAAAAACCAAGTGTGTTCTTACCAGAACCTTCAATACTACAGGATAATATTCTTGTTACTAGAAAGTACTCTCTATGCTACCAGAGGATAATTGTAAACTCCAATCCCCTCTACAAAACTGTGATTTATAGTGCTGTCCTGTCTTAAAAGTATGGCAGTGCATTGGTGGCAAAAATCTTTTTAGAGTAACAAGCCAATATTTTATTTGACTTGATGTTCACTCCATGAATTGGAACTTATATGCTAGGGTTTAGCTGTCAATGAATCTGAGACTAGCTAACCTAGGGACCCAGGGGAAATTTAAATACAATTCATGGTAGTTTGAATGCAATGGTCCTCATAATCACGTGGGCAGTGGCACTAGGGGGTGTAACTTTTTTGGAGTGGATATGGCCATGTTGGAGGGAAGTATCTCACTATGAGAGCTGGCTTTGAGGTTTTCTATGCTCAGAAAACACCCAGTCAATCAGTCAACTTCCTGTTGCCTGCAAACCCAGATGTAGCCAACACCAAGTCTGTCTGACCACCACCATGCTCCCACCATGGAAACAATAGATTAAATCTCTAGAACTATAAGCAAGCCACCACAACTAAATATTTTCCTTATAAGAATTGTCATGGTGTCTCTTCATATCAATAGAAACAAGGAAACATAGCAATAAAATGACTTATAATGATATTCTTCTATATATTCAGTGATGTGTGCCCATCCATCATCAGAGAAGTGCCATCATTTAGTAGATAGAAACAAATACAGAGACCCAGGGCCAGACAATATGCAGAGAGTGAGAGACCTTGGGACACTCAGGACTAAATGGGGAGCCTCCAGTCAGGCCCTCCCCTTAGGACTCAGAGAACTCTGCAGAAGAGAAGCGAGAATGAATGTAACAGACAGAGGGCATGAATAATACCACAACAAAACAAAGCCCTCTATATCAACATGATCAATGAATATATGAACTGATAGAAACTGAGGCAGCCCTGTGCCTGCCCAAGATGGGATCCTAGAGATGAAAGGACAAGCAGACATATACCCCCATCCCTAAGCCAGAAACTATTTCCAACTGATACCCAGTTGCAAATGAGAGTTTAGTTTTTTTCCAAAAACAAATAGATTATAGTAGTGATTACTGAATTCAATAATTCTCAAAGAAGTCTGTAGTAATTGTAAATCCTTGACACTAAATTAACTATCATTTAGTTTACAAACTAAAAGAATGTGAATGTTGTCAATGTGAGCTTGATATTTCAAGACATAGAAGGGAATATACTATTGTGGGAAAAATCATGTCTTGATGGATCCATCAAAAGGATACTGCAATGAAAGAAAATAAGCCGCGATTTCCAAAAATTATGGTCTGAAAGCTAGAAACTGAGAAACTGGGAAAATAGCATAAGCCTTTCATGACCTCATCTTTGACTACATCGTCAATATCATTGTCTGCTATTGTTCCTAAGATCTGACATGACAGCAATAGCCAAATGCTTGCATTTTGCTAAAAAGACTCATGTTTATTTCTGTGTATTATTTTTCCTTTTTGTTTTCTTTGTGTTGCTTGTTTCCTAGCAAACACATCTGCTAATAAGTGGTGACTTAATGTCACCAAGGAAAAAATATTGGATGTCTGAGGCCTATTTTTTGCATATGTACAGAATTTGCTATACAGGGAAGCATTTACTCATGTAGTCAATCTGTTCTGTAGGAATTATATGACTTCTTTTTACTTATTTAGTACTAAATCTTGTGTTTATATAAAAAGGTTACTTATTAATTATTTTCTGAATGAATTCTAATATGCCTTATGAAATAACAATTTTATGTATTTGCAAATGATAAAAGCATCTATTGAAGTGATGACTAGTCATGAAATTATAGAAATTGGAAGCCTAATATTTCTTTAAGTGTGTTCAACACTTAAGTACTCAGTGATCCCCACCTTATACTCAAGTAAAATAATACCATGTTTACAGTAAATGTTAATCAAAGGAAATTACATTTTTCTATATTCTACTACGTTTTCTAGAGTTAATATCTAAATTCAAGAAGTATTTTACACATTTCTGATTTCGATATTTCATTGCATTGCTATCTTGTTCTAAGTATACAAGAGATCATGACTCCTGTGATGGCAATTTATCCACAATTATTTGTCAACTTCCATTTTCACATAATAATTTCAATTTACTATTTAAGTTATTACTAATGGTTTACTGAAAGTAACAAAGAATAGAGGAATGAGTACTGGCTACTATTATCTGATACTAATATTCTGCTCTAAATATTTTGTTTAATTGTCAACTGTTTGGTGAGTTGGGTTAGCTCCTGAGAGGTATACACTCACCTGTTTGATGTGTGTACTATTTTATTTTTATATATTCCTAATTGGGGATTTTCTTGCATGAGTGCTATGTTTGATCCTTCCCTACTCTGTCTTTCCCATGTCCTCTAGTCACATCCTTTCATATACATGACCTGCATTTATTTTTAGACACACACACACACACACACACACTCACACACTTATGTGAACTACTGTATCCAGTGATTTCCTTATTTATTTGTGTTTAGAGTTGACTCTTTATTGTTTAGGATCTTGGTCATGAGCAGAAAGAGAACTGGTTTTGCCTCCCTTCACAGCTGTTGATTGACTATGTGTGAATCTTTATTTACTAGTGGCTCCTTGTAAAATATTTACCCATAAATGATGCCATGTTCATTAATGTGGTATCTGTAAGTCTTTATCAGGTATGTTTTCTCAAACTATATATATATAATTTATTTTATAAAATAACTTTTAAATATATTCATTTCATTAAAGTAATTTTTAAATTATTTCTCTAACATGATAACTTCATTTGTTTTTTAAAACTCTATATTTTATTCTATTTATGTATACATGTGTTTATAAGTATGTATGCCATGTATATTTGAATGTTGTTGGAGGCATAAATTCAACATCATAACTCCTGAAAGTGGAGTTAACAACAGGTGTGAGCTGTGTAAAATGAGTCTTGGACACTGAACTTGTGTCCCTGGCATGATGATTAAGTATTCTGAACTACTGAGCCGTCCCAACAGCCTGAAAGATACTTAGATTTTTTGTTAGTTTGTTTGTTTCTTTGTTCTTTGGTTTTTTGTTTTAGTTCGATATTTATTTTTGTTTGTTTTTTTTTTCTTTTAATTCTGAAGCTAATGTTTTTCTATCTGTTACACTAGTTGGCCTTGAACTTGTTAAGTAGACAATGCTGGCCTCATATTCAAAGATGCTTCCATGTGTCTGCCTCCTGAGTGTTGAGAACTGTTAAGAGCCGTTTTCTTCCTAAAGATTATTTACAGGAACCATCAACCTGGGGGGCCTGTAGGGAACCCCACACCCATAATTATGTTAAGAATAGTTCTATTGACAAAACCTGCTCCACACCCAATTAGCTATTCGCTAATTGCTAACGAACCTAATCTGTTAGCAGAACCCACCCCCCACATTCCAGACTATCCAGAGAACTAGGTGTGTCAACTCACGACTTCCTGACCGGAGAATCATCACCTGACCTCCCTGCCTACATGACGAACCTGAGAAACCTAAACCTCGTGATCTGGACCACGCAGCAAGATCCCGCTCCCCTGCCCCCCAAGTCCCTTATTCAGGGGCTATATAAGCAACAACCAGGACTCTAATAAAGGGGGCTTTGACAAAATCTTTGCTTGGCCTCATTCCTTTATCTTAGCCCATGTCTTCCAGGTAGCGCCCCTCCAAGACCCTGGAGTAACAGGCTGCCAGGGTGGGTTACAACTCCTAGACTAGTGACCCACCCACGGCAGCCACAGAGAACACAGTTTGTACTACCAATCCATTCTTACTTTTCCTTTTAAAATCACATTTGAAAAGTCTCAGATATATTTACAAAATGGATATGTTGAAATATGCAATCAATTATGAAGATGGAGGCTAAAAAGAAATCCCACACTAGCTCAGAATTGATTATAATAAAGGACTATTTATTCAAGGGTAGTCTCACAGATCACAGTCCTCTGCACTAATGGGGAATAGAAACCAAATCCTGCAGGGATAAGAGAGAGGAAACATGCATGCCTTACATCAACATTTAAAGTATGAGAGACCACACCCAAGCGTGTGTGTGGAGGGGGTCAATTTAAAGGTTATTGATTGTAGGATTTCCTACAGCACAATTAGAAAATAAATTTAAATCTCATGTTTGCCTTTAGGTGTATATTTGTTAATACACATCATGATTATATATCTTGATTCATTATATATTTTCTGTGATAAAATCACTAATATAAAATGTAAATCTTCAGAAATACAAATTTGTGTCAATAGAATATGATCATATAATTTCAAGATATGTTACACTCAAATTTAATGATCTTCCTATTAGTATTGATTAATTTAGAAATGCTGAATATAATCCCTTCTCCTTTGAAAATAAAAATTTATTATGTTTATAATCTATTTAATTTTAAAGATTGTAGCCCAGCAAATCATGTTTTACAACGAATCAGAATTTTTCAACATGTATAACTATACACTTTATCTTAATTCTAACTGTACAGGTTTATAAATAAGAAACAATACAAGGAAACTGATGTGCAAGATTAAAGGGAATTAACAAGCAAGACCTATTTCCATTGCACAAAAAAGAAAAGCTAGGAAACTAATCGACTCTGTCACCATTGAATAGAAAGCGTGTCACATTTTCTAAAGCTCTCTGGTACATTTGGTACAGTAATCTCCATCGAGGGGCAAATTGGCTTTCCTTTTACAGACCATTACCTGCAGGAATTCAACCAATGGGACTTCAGAAAAAATACTTGTAGAACCCTCTCCGAATCCTGGCTGTGATTTGTGTTGAGACTGTAAAAGAGCTGAGCAAAAAGTTACTACATAAATGCTACTTTAGTATCTGTGATTCATCTTCATTTATATTGGTAATTTAATAAGTCACTAATAAATGAAATTATTTTTGAAAATTTTCATCCATAAACTAAATAATGTACAATGTATTGTTGTGCATACAAATTATCTTAAATGTAAATGATAACTTTGGGAGATTAATTAAAAATAGAATCTTTCAATAAATTTCACTTGTGAGGTATTGTATATCAAAGCGTTCCCTAGGGTCTGGAGAGATGAGTCAGCAACTGAGAGCACTTGATACTCTTGCAGAGGACCTAAGTTCTGGTGGTAACACATACATCAGATGGCTCAAAAGTTCTAGTTAAATCCAGCTCAGGTGTATCTGAAAAGTTGCTCCAGCCTCTATCCTGTGCAAACCCCTTCTAACACAAGCATTCAAAAAATTAAAAGCATGTTATATGACTATTATAGTAAGCAATATATATATTATATAAAAATTAAGCATGTTATATGCTATTATAGCAAGCAATATATATATATTATATAAAAATTAAAAGCATGTTATATGACTATTATAGTAATATAAATATATAGTAATATATATATATATATAGTTATATATATAACTAGCTCCACTAAGGAAATTAAAGTATTATTACAATAGAACTTCTAGTGCCAAGGAGATAGCTCAGTTGCTGAAGTGCTTTCAACACAAGCTATGGACCCTTGAGATGTATGCCCACAACTCGAGAAAAAAGTGTTATAGCACAGCAAGGCATGGTGGTATGTTCTGCTTATTCAAGCACTGAAGGAAACCTGGGTTTCAGGGACCAGCCTGACTCACTCGATGGGTGTTGTGAGATCTTCTCTAAAAAGAACCAAATGAGCAACAAAACCAATATGGATGGTTCTTGAATAAAAACAAGAGCTTGCACAGAACAGGCACACATAAAAGTTTGTGTTTGCCCCAGACCTACCCACAGGCATACCAACACGCACATCTGCATGCGCAGCTGTTAAATATTTATTTCCATGATTTGTGAACTATAGATTTCACCCATCTATAACATTATCATATTTTGCTCCATAAGTATATAGATGTACAAATATTATAATTTAATATATAAGAATAAAAGGATCATTTATAGCAAAACCTCATGAACTTACATCTCTAACATTAATATCTCCACTTGGTTCAAACCCTTACATAATTTGATACTAATAGTGTGAATGTTCAATGCTTCTTCAAGGTGCTACAATGTGGATATTCAAAGTTTGTTCAAAGTACTATGGTAATAGCCATAGCCTCAATCCTCTCAGGGTCCTCTTATTCTTATATTCAAGGTCAATCAGTCCTTTAATCTTTCCATCATCAGTTTGCTAAAGCTAAAAACAGGAGTCCTCCCTGATTCTGCAGCATAATGTCTACATAAAAGTTTAGTTCTCTAGTAGCAAAACTTAAATGGATAATCATAATTCTTTACATGTATCTTTGATCCCATATATTCTTTTACACATTTTTACCAGTAGAAATTTTCTTTTATTTTTTTATTGAGAAAATAGTACTATTAATTATTGTATCCCAACAGCAGTTTCCCATATTATCTTTCCCCTCAGTTCTTCCTCACACTTCTCCTAGGTTCCCCTCTTCAACTCCTCCTTGGTCTCTCTTCAGAAAAGAGTAGGCCTTTTCTGACTGTAAACCAGCCATGGATATCAACCAGCGATGATATACCAAGTTATAGTAAGACTAGGCATCTAACCTCATGTTAAGGCTGAACAAGGCAGCTCAATGTGAGGAAAAGGGTCCCCCAAATCAGCAAATAAGTCAGAGACAGATCCTGTTCCCACTATTAGAAGTCCCACATGAAGAACAAGCTGTTTAACTGTAACATACAGTCAGAGGGCCTAGGTCAGCCCCATGCAGAATCTATGGTTGTTCGCTTAGTCTCTGTGAGCCCCAACGAGTCCAGGATAGTTGATTCTCTTAGCTTTCTTTTGTTTTTTTAAAGTTTAGAAATAAATTTGACATATCATCTGATTACAAAGGTATCCTGTGGTTGAAAATAAAGAAATTTGAAGGCAGCAGCAATCTTTCCTAGTTGCAGAATATAAATGCTTCAGTACCAACCTCTTAGACAAGATGTGAACACCAGAGCAATAGAAGCCTGGCACTTTTAAATGTAGCCCACCTATTTTTTTTTTTTTTTTTTATTATTATTGAAAAAATTTCTGCCTCCTCCCATTTCCCTCTCCCTCCCCCCACTCCTTTTCCCCTCCCTCTCCAGTCCAAAGAGCAGTCAGGGTTCCCTGCCCTGTGGGAAGTCCAAGGTCCTCCCCCCTCCATCCAGGTCTAGGAAGGTGAGCATCCAAACAGGCTAGGCTCCCACAAAGCCAGTTCATGCAGTAGGATCAAAACCCAGTGCCATTGTCCTTGGCTTCTCATCAGCAATCATTGTTCGCCATGTTCAGAGAGTCTGGTTTTATCCCATGCATTTTAGTCCCAGTCCAGCTGGCCTTGGTGAGCTCCCAATAGATCAGCCCCACTGTCTCAGTGCGTGGGTGCACCCATCGCAGTCCTGACTTGCTTGCTCATGTTTTCCTTCCTTCTGCTCCTCATTTGGACCTTGGGAGCTCAGTCCGTTGCTCCAATGTGGGTCTCTGTCTCTATCTCTATCCATCTCCAGATGAAGGTTCTATGGTGATATGCAAGATATTCATCAGTATAGCTATAGGAAAGGGCCATTTCAGGTTCCCTCTCCTCAGCTGTCCAAGGAACTAACTGGGGACATCTCCCTGGACACCTGAGAACCCCTCTAGAGTCAAGTCTCTTGCCAACCCTAAGATGGCTCCCTTAATTAGGATATATACTTCCCTGCTCCCATATCCACCCTTCCTTTATCCCAGCCATCCCATTCCCCCAAGCTCCCCCCATCCTCCCCTTCTCACTTTTCTCTCCCCATTTCCCCTTACCCACATCCAACCCCACTCCCAAGTTCCCAATTTTTGCCCGGCAATCTTGTCTACTTCCAATATCCACCTCCTTAGCACTCTTCTTCTTCTCTCCAACCCCTCCCTGTGCCTCCAGACTAACCCCATTCCTAAGCATAAACTTCTGTACCTAGAAACATATTGTATGAAATATATATTCTCAATAGAGAAAAACAGGAGAAATATTTTACATATTCAATGGTAGTCTAATACAGTAATAAATATTGTCCCTTATTTTTATCCATTTACAATAATTATATATCCCTTAACTATTATTTGTTTCAGTGGTTTACAATATAAATGATTATCCTTTGTTCCCAGCTGTTACATATTTGATTCATACAATCTTCAGTCAAATATTTCACAGCCACCTGTTCTTTGCCTTCCTTAATCATTTACTTTCCAAGGACTCATGACTACTTTAAGTTTGACATAGGTAAATCATTTGTTTCCTAGTTTTATTCAGCCAAGTTAATATTATTATTTTATTTCTAAATATTACAGCTGCTCTTAGTTAACATAAATGTGCTTGTTGTCTATGTGTATGCAATCTTAAGATTTTACCTAGTATCTTTAGCCAATATACAAGTTCTTAAATAATTATATACAAAAGGCCTAACACCAAAATACAGCAAGACTAAATCCAAAAGATCACTTAAAAATCTTATTAAATATAGTGATTTAATCATTTGTCAAAAATAAATACACTGAGAATTAAATGAATCCATAAGGTCGGTATGAAGAAGAAAATTTAAAAATAAGAACAATGGAAGGAAATATCAGTACCAAAGAAAAATATTTTATTGGTATGATGCAAATTGGCATAACTAAGGTAAGCAAGTCATAGTAGGACAGGGTTGTTGCAGCTTCCTCAGACCAGAGAAAGAAAATAGAATCTTAGCTTTTGAGTGCATTAAACATACATGTATATGAAATAAACATGCATTTGTATATGTACAGGCAATTCATATAAAGATGTTAGGGAAATTTACTGAAAAAAAATTACTTGTGATCTTTATTGAAGCTTCTGTTAGATATGGCAAAAGGAAAAAAAATCAGAAAGAACTCTCCTAGATGGGAAGTATTTATCCAGCCGCTTGCCTCAAGCTCAGGGAACTATGAAGTAGAGGAGAGATTGCAAGAGCCAGAGGGTATGTATCACACCAAGTAAACATTATCTTCCAGACACAGCTTGACTGATCACATATGAGCTCACACAGACTATGGCAGTATACACATAGCCAGCAAAGTTCCAACACTGAGATGAGGAAGTGAACCCGAACTCCCATTCCTAGCCATAAAATTATCTACATGACAACTGTTCTTGCAAAGGAAAAATTAGTTTTTGCCAATGGAGGCCTCACTACATATACAAACCGTACTTAAAGATAGGACCTATGCCCAGTAGTACATTATTAATATAAAAAGAACTAAAAGTTATTTTTGAAGAGACAAGAGAGAGAGGGTGATAAAGAGAAGGAACAAGTTAATGGAGAATAAACAGTTTTGAAAACTAAGGGACTGATTAATGTCCTTAAGAAGAATCATTAAAGGAGGTGAAAAATAAGGGTATATGGGCTTAGATCTAAACATTTCTAAGTCACTAGAGCAGTCTTAAACATATCTCCTAAGTTTCCCTCAAGAGAGATTTAATAGTGATGTTTTGAATAGAAATATGAATAGAAATGGATTCTATATTTCTTGAATCAGTATCGTTTCTGATGATCAAGCATTTGGCAGGGAGAGCCAACATACTATGGTAACTATGGAAGTGAGTAAGAGCATGCCGTAGCCAGGTGTATCACACTTAAAAATAGGCTGTGGAAAAAATTTAGATATGCTTGAACTTAATGTGACAAGAGACAGAAGAGGAGACTTTAAAGGAAAATGAGAATAAAGTCTCTGTGGAGTAGAATGTGATAATGATGAGCCAGAGAAAAGAATAGAATGGTTTAATATATCAAGTTAACTGCCCATGTTCAAGAAGATAAGCCTAGAAATGATAGTAGAACTTAATGATAGATTTAATACATTTTAAAGTGCAAATAGAAAAGCTTAACACATATGTAGAACAAATAGGCAATGGATTTTAATACTATACTTTCTTTTGTGTTGTTTGCATAATAGGCAACATCATTATCAATGTAGGAAATGAGAGAGATGGCTGAGCACTTACAACATACTGTTGCAGGGAGCAGATTGTGTGTCCTGGCAGCAGTCTAACTTAGCCCAGAAATAACCACACAGAATCTGTATTAATTAAATCACTGCTTGGCCCATTAGCTCTAACTTCTTATTGTCAAACTCTTACATATTAGTTTAACCCATTTCTATTAATCTGTTTATCACCCACAAGATCATAGCCTACCACCAAAGTCTCAGCACATCTCTTTCCATCGGTGGGTCCATGGCATCTCTCTGACTCTGCTTTCTTCCTCCCAGAATTCAGCTCTGTCTTCTTACCTAGTTCTGGCCTATCAGGCCAAGGCATTTTCTTTATTCATTAAGCAATACAAGCAACACACAGAAAGAAGAATCTCCTATACCAAACATACTGAGTTTTTTTTTTAAGATACATATTTAATTTGAAATACTGTGTATTTATTGCATTTTATTTTGTATTTTGTTTAATTTTTAAACTTATTTCTTTTATTTTTGAGGTTACAATACATTTACATCATTCTCCCTTTTCCTTTCCTAACTCTAAGCCTCCCATATACCCCTCCTTCTCTTTTATAAATTCATAGCCTCTTTATCTCATTAATTGCTCTAGGTGTGTATGTTTGTGTGTGTATATGTGTGTGTTTGCATGGCATTTATTCCTTTATTGAAAATAGATTTTTTTCATATGATACATTATAATTATAATTCCCTTTCTCTATTTCTCCCAGCTCTACACCATCTCTCCATCCAATCTAATCCACTACCTTCCTGTTCTTATGGCATTTAAGAGCTCTGGGGAAATAAAATAAAACTCAACTGGAATTACAATTAGTAAAATTTATTTTGACTGCGAGCAGAGCCACAATCTTTATTCCAAACCAGAGACATTCCCTGCAGTAGTAGGTACAGAAAGGAATTTTAAAGGTGAAAACCACAAAAGATGTTCTACTCTGCCAGGATTAGGTGGCTAGGGTAAACTCCAAATAGTCCTTCAATATTTGAATAAGCAACAGAAGCCAAATCATCACTCAGTCATGTCATCACAAACAGATGGTCATGGCTGTATGTATCTTGGTAAGAGTCAAGAAGTCAGAGTTCTGAGGAATCTAGCTTCCATGTTCCTGAGTCAAAGACCAATGGGTATTAGGAACCAAGATGGTTGCCTAGTACAAAATGAAGATTTTTTTTAGACATCACATGTATCTCCTCAGAAAACAAAGAGGCATCTAAGTGATAATAATAAATAATATAATATGGTAAAACAAAAAGAAATAGGAATAGGACAACATAAATAAGCAGATAGAAATGATCCCAAGAGAATATGAAAGAAACAGATTTAACTCATAAATCCTCTTTTTTGCATATTCAGGTCTCATTGATCACACACACAAACACATACATACACACACATACATAAGCCATAATATATATGAAAAATTAGAAGGAGAAAAAAACTCACTAAATCAAGGGAAAGTAAAAATAAAACATGAAAATGAGTGTGTTTTTGTTTGACATCTACTTGCTGAGCATGTGACCCATCTTTCAGAGTGGTTTGTTTTGCCAGTAAGAGTCCTGTGGAGAATCTTTTCTTTTTTTTTTTTATTTATAAATGTTTATCAGTTGAGGATAGCTTATGGATTAGGGATGGGCCATGTGTTGACATCTTTCAGCTCTAGGCTTACATCTTGTGCATTTACCATGCAGCTCTTGTGCACACTGCCTTAGTCCCCCTGTGTTTCTATGCTCATTCATCCCTGTGATATAGAGGTCCTTATTTTCATGGTGTCCTCCATCTCCACCAGCAATGCATTAAGTCTATAGTTGCTTTTAATAAGATGGTCATTTCACTATATCATTCCTGCCAATCCATGATCATGGTGATTAAATAAATTTAGATTATGATATCCTGGCTCAAGAGGTTTCAGAGGGGGAAGAATATTATTAAGTAGCCTAGAGAAAATTAGTGTGATTCTTTTGCCAAAAATGAGGTTGCTTTCTACCTTTTGTTCAAAAATCTACCTGGCTCTAATTTGAAGAGTTTTTGATTAATGGCATTTGTAGAAAAGATTTCAAGACAGCCTACTATTGACAGGATAATGTGGTAGTAGATATCGTCCTAATGAGATATAATGAAACAGAGCAAACTCAACAAAGAGAAATCAAAATAGAGTTTGGGGATAAAATAAATGCCAGGAAGTGTAGTGGGCCAGAGTTAAGTGCTCAAAGAGGTGAACAGTATCAAGAAAAGCCTAATGTTATATGGAATAAAGGAAGTGGTGACTCCAACTTATGGAAATGAATTAAAGAAAAAACAGAAAGCTGATGCAAATCTAATTGAATGATGCGGCTATCCTTTAGCCACATAATTCTGCAGAACTTGGAAGCTTCAACTATGTGGTTCTAGTTCTAGAGTCAAGAAATCAAGAAAGAGGCTGTGTAATGTCACTTCATAACTAGAAATAGCCACTGGGTCCAGGAATGAGGCAGGAAAGCCTCTGCATGTGAGCCCAGAGAGCCCACAACATGAAGCTATGAAGGTGAAGTCTGGATTTTGTTGAAAATCCTAATGTGTTGGAGATGCCGAAGTTTTAGGCTACCTGCCAAGGAAAACTGCTGACTGGGCATGAAATGAGTCCAAGAAAGAGAAATATGTTGCAGTAAACAAATATGAAAGGAATTGGAGATCAGAAGAACATATTGACATCAGACATGGAGATGCAAAATTTGTTATTAGCCCTGCTAGGTTTTAGTCTTACATGGGTTCAGTGTTTACTCCCTCTTCTCCCTTACCTTCCTTTGGGAATGATAATGTATTTTCTATGCCATTGTGTCTTGGATATATGTGATCTGCTTTTAGATTTTCATTTTACAAGGGTTTCACTTATAAGATTACTATGTATCTCAGAGTCAACTTTAAATTTTGGATGTTTTTAAGAAGTATTGAGAATGTATGTGAAAGATTATGGGGACTATTGAAGCTGAACTAAACACATTTTGTATTATTATACAGTCTCTCTCCCTTTTCCTCTCCCCCATCCCATTTCTACCTTACTCATTGCTGCCTGCTGATCAGGGTGAAAAACTCTCAGCTACTTTTTCAGTACCATGTATGTTTGTATACTGCAATGTCCCCTACCAAGATGGTAACACATTAATCAATAAACGTTTTAGAAAGCCCACGATTAAATGGTTTCTTTTATGAGTTGCCTTGATCATGGTGTTGCAAGAAGTAACCTAACTGAAGCCATTTGGGTAAAGCCATTCTATTTTGCATTAGGTTCAAATAAATTTTAAGTTCCCAAAGAGACACCCGCAAGAGGGAAAACTGAACTGACACAGGCATCTCTTCTGCAAGGACAAATGTTCAGTGTCTTGTTTTGCAAGGACAAACATAAGATTTCTTGCTTTTCAAGGATACATATACAGCATCCTCTTTACAAGGACAGAAAGACCTTGTTTGGTAAGGTTAGAGATATATTTTGAAGAATAGCTGAACCATAATTAAGAGGGTCAACAAAGAAGAATTGACATAATCACCCCAATGTGGGAAGTCCTAAGCCCTGATTAATTTTTTATTTGTTTGTTTGTTTTGTTTTGTTTTGTTTGAGACAGGGATTCTTTGTGTAACAGCCTTTGCGTCCTGGAACTAGCTCATGAAGACCAGACTGCCCTTGTACTCACTGATTGGTTACTAATTCCTATGAAATTTGATACAGGTGTTTGTGATTTCTTTTGCTTAAAACCCCATAAAATCTTGAGGCTCATAGCTCAACTCCTGGGTCTGCGCAGAGTCTCTGCTTGCAAACAGTCACTTATTGATTACAATAAACATTTTGCTGTTGCTGTAACTTGGGTGTCTGATTTGTTTGTAGTCTCAATGGACAGTATGTCTCCACAGCAACTCAATGATAACTAAGTCACCCAAGGTATTTTGTATTATTTGATACTACGATTATTGTTGCCCTGATTTCTTTCTCACTCCCATTGTCATTTGTATATAGGAAGTCTACTGATTTTTGTGGTTAACATATATCCTGCTATTTTGTGAAAGGATTTATTAGCTTTAGGAGTTTCCCAGTAGAGTCACTTTTGTATACTATTTTATCAACTGAAAGTGGAGATACTTTTACTTCATCACAACTGCTCTGCAGCCCCCTTTTCTCTTTCAGTTATCTTCTTTCTCTATATAAGACTCCAAGTACTATATTAAATAGGTATAGAGAAAGTAGCAAACCTCTATGTGTGTGTGTGTGTGTGTGCATGCACACTATTCTGTAAACACCTATGAGATTGATTTATTTTCTGTGGTTTGAATAAGAACAACCCCATAGTCTTAAGTATTTGAATGCTTAGCATTCTGAGAGTGTCATTACTTGAGAAGAAGTAGAAGATGTGGCCTTGTTGATATAGGTATGGCCCTATTGGAGGATGTGTATCACTGGGGGAGGGCTTTGACATTTCAAAAGCCCAAGCCAAGTCCAATGTGTCTGTTTCCCTGTTACCTATGAATCAAGGTATAGAATTCTCAGCTACTTCTCTGGCACCATGTCTGCACGAACTGAACCATGCTTTTTACCATAATGGTAATGGAACAAACCTCTGTAAGCTGTTAGCAAGGTCCAGTTAAATGCTTTCATTCATGAGTTGCCAAGGTTATGATGTTTGTCCATAGCATAGAACATTAAGACAGTTTATAATATCAGCTTGTTCTCGTATTTCTTTTAGTTTTTCTCTTGATGTATTGTCTGTTGGTGAGAGTGGGGTATTAAAGCCTCCCACTATTAGTGTCTGATGGTCAATATGTGATTTAAGCTTCAGTAGTGTTTCTTTTATGTCCTTGAAAGCTCTTTACTTTGGTGTATGGAAGGTAAGTAGTATAATGTCCTCTTAGTGGCTTTATCTTTTGATGAGTATGAAGTGTCCTTTCTTCATCTTCTGATTAGGTTTGGTTTGAAGTCCGTTTTGTCAGATATTTAAAATAACTACACCAACTAGCTTCTTGGGTCCATATTCTTGGAATATAGTTTTTTTCATCCTTTTACACTGTCTATTCTTGATGTTAAGGAATGTTTGTTGTTTGGATGCAACAGAAGGATGGGTCCTGTTTTCACAAACATTCTGTTAGCATCTTTTGGGGAGGAGGATTGAGACCATTGCTGTTGAATAATATTAATAAGCAGTGTTTGTTGGGTACTGTTACGTTCTCGTGGTATATATGTGTTTGTCACTTTGATTTTCTGACTTGGGATTATTCATTCCTTTTGTTTTCTCGGGTGCTGGTACAAAGGGAGTGAGCTATCTCAATTGTTTATAATCAGTTTCAGAATGCCATTCATATAAAACATGGCATTCTCAATACTTCTTATGGAAATTTGGAAAAGACTTTTTTTTTTAAAGTAGAACGAAGCTAATATATTAGTAAGAATTATCTCCTATGTTAGCTATATAGAGCTGTTGTAAAAATGGTGACAAACTGGGTGCTATACAAAGAGAAATTATTTATTTATTTTACATTTCCACAGGCAAGAAATCAAAACTCAAGATGTTAACAATTACTTGCCTCCAAACCACTCCAGCCAGATCTTTCATTACCTCTCTCAGCCTTAGTAGCCCAAGATATTCCTTGTCATGGAATAATTCCTACTTCAGCCTGGTCTTCATCTTCACATTTTGTGGTTCCTTTGTCAGAGTATCAGTATTCGGTGAGTGTTTAGCCTTCTATGAACATGGAACATACTTACTCTTCATCTCCAGTGTGATCTCTTCTTATGTAAATAAATTTGTAGAGAAAATGAGCCCATTCTCAAACAAGCTCCTAAAAGGAAGCACTGGGAATTATGATAACGCTTATCAGTAGGGAAACAATGCATTGCATAACAGTTTACATGTCAATAGTCAAGACAGTTTTCCTCTAGACATTCTTTTACTGGCCCATTCATTTGCAAATTAAGCTAGTTACAATTCTCATTCTTCTTTGCAATAGAAGCATATTAGATTTCATTCTCTAAATTTGTCCTTGTTAAAGGATTTACTGAGGACCAACTAAATCAATTCAGAGAATCCCATGGTGGGACTTTAGAGTGTTCTGTTCTTTTAAGCTCAATGTTTGGCAACCTTTGACAATAGATTTTTATCTTTCATTGACTACATCCTTCAACCTGGAATGTCTCAGAATTTCTCATGTTTTACTTTTATTTCCTCCACCTTTTGTTCAATAATTTTCTTAGCCAATTTCTTTCTTGAAATACTTTATTAAGCACAGCTCACCATATCAATTAACATTAAATCCATTTGGTCACCTGTTCTCTAAATCATTTACACATTACTGCTTTGAGAAATTTTCACCAATGATACTTGTTGAAGAACTTGTTTTTCCTCTTTTTTTCTTTGACTTTAAATATATGTCCTCCTGTATATTTTAGACAAATTGTGGTTTTAGATTTAAAAATAACTCACAAATATTAGACAAGGAAAAAGGAAAAAAGAGTTTGATATGCTGATGGATATGATTTCTCATGTCTCATTTGAGAATATTTTTTGGAGCCCAAAAATAATTTTAGAGAGCCTAGGGAGAAATACTTACAATCCCAACTATTTCTAACCTAGTCAAGTAAGATCTTCATTTTAAAGACTACAAAAATGTGTTTAACAACAGTTTCTGAAACATTTCCTGAGACCTTCCTTTAGGGAGAAAAAAAGAAAAGAGAACAAAACAAAAGAAATATTGGGATAGATCAGCTATAAACATTTTATTTGTTCTTAATAAAGAGTAAATGGTAATTGTTAAGTTTAAATTCCTTGTTACTGAGAATCTGACACTGCTGATGTAATAAGCCAATCTCTACTGTCCACTAATTTTTATATTGTTGTTTGTTTTGCATTTACTCTAAAAATATTTTTTGAATTTCAACCCCATACTATTCATTTGTTTTATCATGCAATTTGATGGTAAATGTGAAAGCTAACTAATTTAGTCTTATTTTGTAACCACTACTGACCTATGAGAGTGCTGAAGGTCTTGTAAAATTTATTTAGCATAATTCTAATATCTAGTCCCAGACAAATTTTGCAATATATTGTAATTAGTTGCTAAATACTTTAAGGAGGATAATTAATTGGACATAAATGCTTTTAGTTGCCTGATAAGTTCTGTGAAAATAGTCTTTTGATCAACCAAAAAAAATGTACATAAGAATTCTTATTTGAAGTACCTAATAAAATATGTAAAAATAAACTTCAAGCTAAGAAAATTATTCTTTAAAAATATATAAGCAACATCAATTTCTGCTAAGATACATTTTTGATTGTATAATAAATGTTATTTCAATATATGATACTTTATAACTGCATTTGTTCAGGGTGCTGATATTGTTTTCTACAAGAACACACATATCAAAACAAGTTTTTCAAGTCAGCTTATTCCACATAGCATTTTACTTAGGCATAGGAAAAACCATAGAAAAAACACAATAAACCTAGAAGATACAATAATTTACATTATTATTTTTAGGAATGCACTATTGTTAATAAAAATGTACATTGCACAATTTATTTATTTCGCAAGTTTAAAACTAAATTTTAATATTCATTTTGATATTTTAAGATTTTAGATCTTCTAAAAGCTGTAATTTAGGTGAGTAGACTATTTAACAAAACTCTAAATTCCAGTGTTTATCTTAAACTAATCAGTCTCTGAATATTCAAATCTGAATATCAGATAAAGCATATACTAAGACAGGTTTCTTTTAATAGACACTAAAATTACCATTATCGGTCAGATTGCTGTTGTCTGTAGTATTTGTAATCAAAATTAAATTTGTAACTCTACTTCTGACTTAGGAGTTTTGTACGACAATTACTTTAGAAAAGCAAGCAAGTATATATCAGAAATTCTTAAATTCTTAAGATGTGGCTCATTGGAGAGTAGATTACATACCTCTTATTACCAGAAAAGATTTTTTAATCATCAATTAAAATAAATAAAATTTAGAATCTATTATATAAAGATTTCTCATGTTTACATTTAAAGTTAAAACATAAAAATCATTTCATAATTAAAAAAAATACTTGATGATTGTTCTCATTAGCTTTCTTTATAAATTTGATAAAGCCCACAATTATCTGTAAAAGAATCTCATTTGCATCTTTCTCACATTGGTCTCTGGACAGGTCTCTGAGTGTTTGTCTTGTTTTTCTTAACAAATGTCAAAGGACCAAGTCCTCTGTGTGTGGTACCACTTTCTATGCAGGTGGTCCTGGTTTGTACAAGAAAGAGAAGACCTGCTACTGAGGGAGCAAACAGCAGTCTAGATACTCCCATGCTCCTGGTGTTCTTGTTTGAATGTGGTTGGGGAATTTATAATAAATCAATTCTTTCCTCCTTTGAACTGTTTCTATAGAGCAGTTTAACTTCAAAGTTCTTGTGAAATATCAGTGGCCGTTCCGAAATAACAACCATGATCTGGATAAGGTCTACATCTACATTTTAATAATTAATGCACCGTACCGATCCAGAAGTTCGTTCATGCTTTCATGCCCCGATTGTCATGAAACTTCAACTCCTGATACTAACAAAGTATTTAACTCTTGATAATGTATAAATTATGATTATTAGAAAAAGTAATGCATTTTGTGTCTAAGAAGCTAGAAAGCTGGCAACAGCTTATCACATTGTCAGGTACGTGACTGCTTTATTAGGCACAGTGGAGGTTAGTTCTTCTATAGTATGTATGGTTTCACATTACACAAATCATCTTACTCAACACGTTCTGTATAGTAAATTAAATAACAAGGACTTTTTGAGAGATCAGTGAAAGAAATGGAATATAATTTCAATGATTACTTACAGAGTATTTTTGTAGTGCCTCAGAAAAAAAAAAAACAATTTGTGAGTTAGCTACTGATCCTAGCCCAGTAATTTGCTGTGTCAGACTATTTCTCCAAAAAAAAATAGCACTGAAACCATTGCAGTGTAAAACATAAAATATCTACTGGACTGAAAGCTATAAAGCCACATTATTTATTTATTTATTTGCTTGTTTGTTTATTTAGGAGTTAAGCTCTCGGTTCATTTTAATGCTAAAGGACAGGAAACGAATATTTAGATACCACAAGATTTGCCCACTGGGTATACATTGCACTATGTCTTGCATTTGAATCAGGATATAAAGTAAATGACTTTAAGAATAAAGGAAATGACTGTACTCAAAACTATAATTTGCTCAAATGCTAAATGACAAGGACAACCTAAATTTCACATGAATTGCTGAGGATTTTGTAGAATTGTTTGGGTTATTGATAGTTCATGCTAGACATATATAGCTCCATACCATATATACCCTGTGACCAAAACTCTCAGATTCATCGAGACTACATTAAATAATAATGTGAAAGGAGCTTCAGACTATTTACATAATTAATATCCATATCTTTCTGACTAGAATCATTATATCTCATATTGTAATAGAAATTTTAGGATTAATAAATTTTAAATATAATTTAAGTCATGCATACTCTTCTCATGTTTTAGCTATATTCATCACCAAATTGAATCAAGAGTGAACTGCAATTCCTAATCCCATACTAGATACTCAATAAACATATTCACTGAATCAGAAAATACGTTCATTATACTGTACTTTATGGTTAAGCCTAATAAAATTTTGCATTAAGAAAGATTCTATGCCTGGATAATAACTGTTTGCACATTAAAATTTTGGATCAAACTGAGTCTCTGGTGTAAAATAAAAAGCTTATAGGATTGAAACTTCATTCAGAAATTCCTCAGTGATTTCAGCACGATTGTTTTATAAAGTTCCCTTCAGCTTGACTAAACTTTTAGACATGATTATTTCCTGCCCCATGACTCTGGAACTACAGTTTTCTCTTTCAGAGGTACTATTTTGGAGGAGGTAAATTATTTCTTTGTTTTATGAGATATATGTCTTTATTAGGATGTCTCATTGCGTTTAAACAGCCAGGACTTGTTCCTTCAGGGTAATGAAACAATTTTGATGGAAGAGACTTTACTACTGTTTATCCATTGGATTTTGTTGGAACTAAGTGGCGTAGGTGCTGGTATACTTTGAAGGTGTCTCAGAACGTTTATAGTTCATCAATGTAATTCCCAATGTAGCAGGTAACAAAAGACCAGATATCTACCAGGAGCTTGATGTTGTCGCAGATTTTTAGAGAAATCCAAAATTACAGAGACAATAGGAACAAAGGTATTAAGAACTGCTGGGAAAGGAGAATAAGAATTTTTAGGGGAAGTAAAAGTTTCCTACATAATTGTTTATGATATCTAACTGCCAATAGGCAATTTTTCATACCCAAAAGCACAGCACCAAGTGTTAACCTGAATGTAATTATGAAATTTGAATATGCAAATGTGTTTATATACATGTGTATGTGTGTATTCATACATAAATTAACTGAAGTGAGTATATGAATTTGTTGGAAGATATTAATCATCGTAGAAGCCATACATTAATATAGGCAGAACAGTAAGGAGAGTTCCTTTGTATTCCTCTGTATTTATGTATGAAACATAAGATGTTCTGACTTTTAAAAAATAGTTTATAATCTTATTTTATATAAAGATACTAATAATCAAAGAAGGAAAAGGCTTTATTTTATCAAACCCGGTCTCAAAGACATAGGCTCTGTCTTAATATCAGAAGGAGCTTTGTTAGATTTTATTGTATTTTGATATAAATTGAGTCAATACGACATAATGGAAGAAATAGACATAATTTTACAGACATTTTATTTTCTACATATAAACATTTCATAGCAAGAAAGTAATATTAAAAAGCATTGCCTAAACAGAACATACATCCAGGTCAGTGTCTTCTCAAATAATAATTTTACACATTTACACACACACACACACACACACACACATATACTCTATGAGCTAGATTCATGTTAGGGTAAGTTAATTAATACCACTATCTCTATATAATGACCAGATATACTTCGGTACCACCTTGATTGATCTTTATTTTCTTAAATTCAACCTGCAATTCAAATTTTATACTTAAACTTTGAAATCTAAATCTACATGAAAATTAGTTCTAGAAAGCCAAGTTAGTCCATAGTATCTACTTCTATTGGAAACTGTATATTGTCTTACTCACTCTAATACTTGGCCAAGTAGGATACTCAAGACGTTTTTCAGCTTGATAGAGTGTGTCTTTCTACAGTGAAGGTTTATGCCAACAAAAAGCGAAAGAAATTATGGTTATATTTAGGTAGAGATTTTTCTTGGAAATGTTGCTAATCTGCTCCAGAAAAAAAAAAAAACCAAAACTTTGTTTCTAGGAACATTTCGTTCAGTATTATGTGTGGGTCTTGTGCTCATATATCCAAAAGTAATGCATTATTTTGTGCTTCCTGACTGACCACTCTTCACCTATATCTATGCAGCAAAGAGAAAGAGAAAGAAATCTTTGGTTAACTGTGATACTAAATCATGTGAGTGTTCCAGAAACTACTTTTCATATTACCATTAATATAGTCAGAGCATCGCTTTTTATTAAGGAATGGTCATTATCTTTTTTTGCCAAATTGATTTAAATTAACTTAGTTTCAGGAAGCTTGAAGCATTCCGCAATCTCTGTCTGGGTTCCATGTAGGAATTGACCTTGACTTTTTATTGCAGCAACCCTTGTTATCAACAGTGAATTTAGGAACTATATTTACCGACTCCTCATACTCATTCCTACCTAGATTCCTGCCTACAGCTGATATCTATTAGCGCTGGCTGTGCCGTGTCATGTACCAGCTTCCTGACATCCACCCTGCTTGCTGTTAGATCTCACGACAATATACCACTGCTTATTTTTAGCAGACACCTTATGTTCTCTATGTACAGATTACCTGCAGACTGTTTTTCTCACCTTGCCCTCTTGTAACTGATATCATCAGTTAACAGAAAGACAAACTGAGCGGAATTTGAAGACTTTCTATGAGGTTCTCTGAACTCATCTATTCTAATCTGATGGAAACAGAATCTATTGACCTTCAAGTCTAAGATACATGTCTTTGGCTCTTTTCTCAGAAACTAGATATTCCTTCAGTGTTTAAATCTTCAATGACCCAGAGTTACTTTTGATACAAAAATAAAGCTGTATTTTAAGAGACTATCAAAAACTCTAACTACTATTAAGGATGTAAAAATTAATGTTCACAAATCACATAATCTTTGTTTAAATATTTTAACATCTGTATTTTCTTTCTAGTTGCACTTTATTTAAACATCCATAGAATGTAATATACCTAACTTGATCCCAAAAGTTCAATTACTTTCTGTTTTTCATGAATTTTTTTTTAACATTTGAGAGCCTATTTAGCCAAGATGTAGATAAGTGTTTCTAAAAGTTTTGATGAATTTTTTTGATAGAATTACATTTCTGGTGACCTTTTTCATATTTTTTCCTTCTATGTTCATCCTCCTTTTTTTTTTTAATTACCTATGAGAGCTTTGTGAGGAGGTAGAACAAAAAAATCAATTAAGTACATTTGGCTGAGTAAATGCTCATGTGTGTGTGTTTGTGTGTACATGTGCCTGCTTAAAATGCATCCTGCATTTTTACTGCAGTGTTATATTTTAATGGAGTGATCCATGATGTTCTTATGCAAATTCTGAACTGATAAAACTTTTTTCCTATTTCCCTGAATTTTAAAAGTCACTGGAACAGTACTCAGATGCTTTAAAAAGAAACAAATTTCATTCTTTGCAATTCATTGAATCAAAAAGTGTTGGTTATTAAATGTTAATGTTATAAATTGATGTTTCTCTTGAGAAATACTTAAACTGAATTCTTTTACATTTATTTTTCAAAAAGTTTAGTTTAATACTCAGAAAGTTTTAGAATGTTTCAGAAGCAGTATCACTCACACAAAGAACAATGAAGCAATATTTAAACAATGTCAATCTTGAAAAATTATTCAACCTTACAAGATCAGGTTGTTTAATTCCACTCAGTTGCTTACAATCTATCAAGATTCTGTACAATTACAATGAAACTTTTTATATATTTCTACCTTTATATGCCCTATCCAGCCACATTTAAATGATCATGATTACAGTATCAAAGATTATTTTGAAACCAGGTGTGTTCACTTTAACTGTAGGCAGTCTTAAGACATTTTCTTCTCCCACAAACTAGAAGGGCAGTATTCACATTAAGCAAAAATTGATTTGCCTCTGTTTACTAAGGGTGTGAAAGCAGAATGTGACTTTTTGGACACACTTACCCATTATGCTTTGAATAGAGTTAGAAGAGAGTTCAGTGTAGTGATTGGCAAATTCTTTCCTATATGACAACTAAGGAAAGGAGGCTGTTTCTTACAGAAAATGAGATTTCTGTTTTTTGAAGCAGTGTTCCAATAAAATTTGTATCTTACCGTTCTTCGATTATAATAGTGACATAAATACTTCACATATCATTTTTATTCTTTGCATTATATATGTCACAATTTTTGAACATCATAAAACACTTTGTTTAGATAAGAAAACAAGCATAGATAGTTTTCCAGAGTTATTAGTGTATCCAACTGTGAGATATAAAACTTATTTGTGTTGCATTGATAATGTTGTGCCTAGCATCAAAAGAAGGCTGCATACATAATGCTCTTCACATAACAAAATGTAATTTTACATTAATAAGGCACTCCATATTTTGATTACATGCACATAAATTTTCTAATATGCTGTTTTAAAAATCTCTCATTTGCACCAAAATGTGTTGTACTAAGTAACTATGCTTTAGCATCAAAAAGGGAAGTATTTGTGAGTTCAAATAGAACACAAAGCTTTTCACTCTTATTTCCAAAACATAGTTATTTTTCTTTACCATCCCTGTTTCCTCTGATAGGAGTACCATCTCCTTAATCAACCCAACTTGAAATCTGAAATCCTGTCTTTGTTCCTTCTTCCTTTTTAGTTTCTACAGTTAAACAATACTTAGGTTGATGTTCTCCTCTGCCACTTTTTTTTTTTTTATTCTGGCTTTCTGGCTTTTCTGATAGGTAGTTATTTTAGAACATGGTGATTTACTACTTAGAATGTTGTATGTTTATCATACTGCTCTTCTTGTTTATTGGTTTCAACAACTATAAATGTAATTTAAATTTAATGAATGACGTAGTAATTTAAACTTCAAATGGAACCATCCTTTTCCCATGCAAAAGCCTTTTAAAACCTTAAAGGTCTCTCTATTATCTGAGTTCTGACTACTCCCAACAGCATTGTCTTGCCTTACTGTATTCCTCCGCCTCATAGCATTCTTCTCCACAAATACTCCATTCTAGTTACAACTCCAGTATCTACTTTAAATTACTTTCTAGAAATTATCTTTTTTTTTTAAAGTGATTTAATTACTCGTATGCAAAACAATCTTCAAGATCCCCAGGCAGTCTGACAAATAATAACTACTTATTTTGGATAAATATAGAACTTCACAATCCTCTATAAATGTTAATCTCAGTTCTCAGTTTTTTTTTTTTTTAAAATAATATACTTTTATTTAATGCTGAACAAATGAACAGAAAATGAGAAAGAAAACTGCACTGTTGTTGAAATATACTTAGAAAAGAGTACATTTAGCTTTATATGTTTCTATTGGTTTCTTTTTTTTTTTTTTTTTTTTTTTGTTAAAGCCTCCGTTTATTAGGGGACAGGGTAACAACTTATATACCCCCTGAATGAGGGCTTGGGGAGCAGGGCACAGGAGCATGGAATCTGGCCGCGTGGTCCCAGTCACGTAACCTACATCCGGTCAGGTAGGCCAAGAAGTCAGGAGTTGCCACACCTGGTTCCCTGGATAGCTGGAATTTAAGGCAGTTCCGCTATCAGATTAGGTTCGTTAGCAATTAGCTGAATAAGCTAATTGGGTGTGGGGCAGGTTTTGCCAATAGGACTATTCTGCTAACATAATTATGGGTTTGGGGTTCCCTGCAGGCTCCCCAAGGTGATGGTTTCTGTAACAATCTTTAGGGGGGGAAACGGCTCCCAACATATTCCTCCTTTCTTATATAAAGGCAAGTAGTTATAGGTGGAGGGCACCAAGACAGAGTCAACCATGGTGTCAGATCTAAAGGAGAAGGGACTGGGACAAGGAGAGACCCTCCTCTCGACTGGTGAAGCAATTTACCTCTCCTGGGAACATAGGGGTGCCTTATGAGTAGCATTAGTTTCTTGGAGCTTCTCAAATAAAAGGTATCTAGTAGGATTAAAGTAAGCAGATCACAGGGCACCCTGTCTTAGGCTATGTGGAGAGCGCCCTCGTACCTAAAAACCATGCCATGTTGAGCCGGCCTGTACGGCCTCTGTATGGTTTGAAATTTAGGTGAGGATCCACACTAACTCCCGTCGTTGGGCCTAGAAATTATCTTTTTTAATAGGATTGTTTTATTTATCTTTTGTTCAAAACTATATCCCATAGTCCTAAAAAAAAATCACATTATGTTTACTTGTTTTTAAAAAGAAAGCTACTTTAGTATAATGAAATCGCAAATAAAACATCGGATGCTTTTTACTTTAATTACATTATTTTAATCAATATATAATAGCTATATACATATTTATTTATAGGGCAAATATGGAAATTTGATAAATGTAAAAATTATATTATAATTAAATAAATGCTCTTAAATATTATTACACCATATAGTACTTTTTGTGTGTCTGTGGTGAAAACATTACATATAGACATGTTCAGCAATCCTAAGATATTTGATATACATTTGGGGGCTACTTGGACTAAGTACAGATATTAGTTCAGCATTTACTGTGCCACTTATCTGAATCTCCATACATAAGATGCAGTAGTGGCCTAATCCTTATTCTTATTTTAGCATCTACATTTTGGCTAAATTTGTCTTCTTTTTCTTTTCCCTCATGCTTTGTAGTTTGCAAACCCTACTAGTTTAATCTCTAATTTTATGAGAATAGATTTCTTTGATTCCATGTGTTGGTGAGATAAATGACATTTATTTTTCTGCATATTTTTTACTATAATGAATATGGTCTAACATGGATGGTTCAGTGCTAGACTTCTTGTGTTCCAAAAGACACTCCAGAAACAGGAATGTTATTGAATATGATGAAGTTTCATTCTTGCAATAACACAATAGGATATTGTGAAGATATGTACCACAATTCCTTTCTCCATTCAATTTAATAGCTGACAGACATTTAGACTGATTTCATGTGTTCATTAATTTTAGTAAGGTTTCAAAAAATGGAAGAAAGAAATTATTCAAGACAATAATTCAATTATTTTGGCTTCCTAAAAAGTACTAGAATAGTTATCATGTGGTATTTCAATTTTCCTTTTATAAATTTCTCCATATTATTTTCTGTGTGTGTTTTAATTAGAATTCTCACCAACAGTGAATATTCTATTTATCTGAATCAGTATCAGTAAAAGACTTATTGTTTATTTTACTTTTTGTGATAGGCATCCTATTTAGAGTGAGTTTTCACATCATAGTTCTAGTATATATTTCCCCATTTCATGCTGAATATTTTCCACATATCTATTCATAGATAACACATAACTTAGTTATATTATTTAATTTTGTGCAACTGAATATTCTTTAACTATTAAACTGACATGTAACTAAACTATAATTTGTCATTGTTTTATTGAAATTTTAATTAATAATAGATATATTCCTTTGCTCTATAATAGAATTTTATGTGATGAAAATCTATATTAAACTTTTTAATTTGTTTCCTACTTATTTGCAATTTTATCCATGATATCTTTAACTACACCAGTGTCAAGGAGCATTTGCCATGCTTTAGCATTGTACTTTTGTGGTTAGTAGTACATACCCATTCTAAAGTGTTTTAGCTTGATTTTGTGCACAGCAATTAAAAGAAGACCATTTTAAATTTTCTGATAATATTCCTGCTTTCTTCTCGATAGCTGTTAAATATTAACTGTATTAAATGTGCCAATGTATTTCAATCTTTTTCTTCTGCTGTAATAGCTTATAGGTATATTTTCATACCAATAACATACTACTCAGTTTCTGTATCATTGAATAAAAGTGAATACATTCACAAAGGAAGTGGAAGTCATCTATACTGAAAACGGTACAGACACTGCTAAAAGAAATTGAAACAGATACAAAAAAAATCTAGGTATTATAAACTAATAATTTCAAACATTACTAATGTTGGTGATAGCTATATTAAAAATAACCATAAATCCAATGCAATCTTCATCTAAAAAGCAACGATGTCTTCACAAATTTAGAAAAGGCAATCTTTTTGTCTAAATATGTATAAAATCATAAACCCTTTAAATGCTCAGAGCAAAGACTAGAAAAAAAGAAAAAACTAGAAGCATCATTCTTGTTTACTTTAAAATATACTTAAAAATACCAGATATATTTAAATGAAATTTTCTATGTACAAATGAAGTACATGTAAAATAATAGTATAAATCAATATAATTGCAAACATTGTGTATTTCTGCATATAAAATGAAATTAAAATATTTTCACCTTTACCCATTTAAACAAACAAGGATGTTTTTAGTTTGATATTTATGCAGAATTTCCATGGTGTTGGCCATAACTACTGTTTTTCACACCTTATAGTGCCAAAAGCATACCAGGGATATATTACTCAAAATTTCATTCTTTTGGACTATCTATTTAGCATATGTATATAGATATTTCTTAATCCTAACACTCAGGACAGAGATCTAAATTTGACAGTGGATAAGATTACTAAATAGAAGTCCATATGCTTTTAGTATTTCAGTGTTTGTCCAACTGCTTTATTTTTTAAAAGAAAGCTAATTCTCAAAAAAATGGAATTTTTATTTAATTTTTAAGCTGTACTCTTGACAAATTCCAAAGATTTTCATGGGTGTTTGCAATGGATGGAAATCTTTAATAAATCCCTTCAACAAAATTGGTTTATTTCCTTGGAGAAGAATAGAAACAGTTGCCTTGCTACTTCTCTCGAATATTTCTTCTAAGTATTCTTACCAAAGAACTGCTTCATAAAGAAGTATCTCAAACAAGCTTCATGCAAAATCCGTTATGCTTATTGGCACAGTTTTGAATGACGGTTAATTTCTGAATCAGCGACAAATATTTCTGCTTTGTATGTTCTAGTAGTTCTTCAATTGCTGATGATATGACTGGAGACCACAGATGCGCCTAAATAGTAATAATAACAGTGACACCATATCCAGAATGTATGTACATAATTTGGTAGAGCATAATTGCAATATAGAACATACAACCATTTGTTTATCTATGAAAACCAAAGAATACCTATTCAGAGCAGGATTTCATTAGCTTGCTTGGCAGTGAAATTAGAAAGAATTGGTGCCAGATGTGGACACAAAGAGGAAAAGCAGGAATTAAACCAAGAAAAATCTTGCCTAATGTTTACTCTTCATTTGTACCTCAGGGTATTTGCTTGCTAAGCTTTTAATTTTTAATGCACACAAATATTTAGCTTCCCTGTATTTTCTAGTACTGAAAGACTGCCTTTTTATGAAGCATTACATCCTAGGAAATGCTTTAGTCTCCTCAATTCAATATCATCGTATAATTATACATTCAGAAGACACTAACCCTACTTCATAATATTAATATGTCAATTTTGTTTAATTTTGATTTGTACTGAGGAACTTAAATATTTGAAGGAAATATGGAATATATAAGCCTAGTAAATCTGGATGTAAAACTTTTCATCCTTACCTGTCATGCTTGTCTTTGTTTCACATAGAAAGAATACTCATATCGGAGTAAAATCAAATTATAAACACATCCATCCTTTTTCATATAGGACTCCAGCATGCTCTTCCAATATATGTACACAAAGAAATAGCTAGACACTGAAATTATAGAATAATAATTTTATTGAGTAATTTCAGCATCTACTTAAACATGAGAGCAAAGCAACATACAGAAGACATTAAGAGACTTAGTAGACAAGATTGCAGGGCAAAAACTGGGAATTGGGGTGAGGTAGCATGGGCCCAAGGGGAAATGGGGTGAGAAACATGAGAAGGGGAGGATGGGGAGCTTGAGGTAATGGGATGGTTGGGATAAAGGAAGGGTGGACACGGGAACAGAGAAATATATAGCCTAATTAAGGGAGCCATCTTAGAGTTGGCAAGAGACTTGACTCTAGAGGGGCTCGCAGGTGTCCAGGGAAATGTCCCCAGCTAGTACCTTGAGCAACTGAGCAGAGGGAATCTGAAATGACCCTATCCTATAGCCATACTGACGAATATCTTACATATCACCTTAGAACCTTCATCTGGAGATGGATCGAGATAGAGACAGAGTCTCAAATTGGAGCACCGGACTAAGCTCTAAAGACCCAAATGAGGAGCAGAAGAAGGGAGAACATGAGCAAGGAAGTCAGGTCCACGAGGGGTGCACCCACCTGCTGTGACAGTGGATCTGATCTATTAGGAGTTCATCAAGGCCAGCGGGACTGGGACTGAATAAGCAAGGGATGAAAACGGACTCCCTCAACGTAGCGGACAATGAAGGCTGTTGAAAAGCCAAGGACAATGGCACTAGGTTGCAATCCTAATACACGAACTGGCTTTGTGGGAGCCTGTCCTGTTTGGATGCTCACCCTCCTGGTCCTGGATAGAAGTGGGAGGACCTTGGACTTCCCGCAGGGCAGGGGACCTGGACTGCTCATCATTCTCGAGAGGGAGGGGGAATGGAGTGGGGGGGGGGAGAGGGGTAAGGGAGTGGGGGGGGGGGGAGATATGTGGGAGGAGGGGGAGGGAAATGGGAAGGGGGGAGGAGGCGGTAATTTTTCAAAAAAAATAAATAAAAAAGAAAAAATCATTAATATATAAAAAAGAAATTTTTGATCAGTTAAGTGTAAGTACTGCTCTTGTAGAGAGTTGTGGTCTTTTGAATGAGAATGGTCCCCATAAGAGGTGTGACCTTGCTGGAGTAGGTATGACCTTGTTAAAAGAAGTGTTCTCTACAAGTAGGCTTTAAGGTTTCAAAAGCCCAATTCAGGTCCAGTGTCATTCTTTTCCTGCTGCCTGCCCATCCAGATATAGCGTGCCCAGCTTCTTTGGCACCATGTCTACATGCTCCCCGCTCCTGTTATGATAATGAACTAAACTTCTGAAATTCTAAGCAGGCCCAAATTAAATTTTTTCTTTTATAATAGTTGCTGTAGTCATGGTGTCTCTTCACAGTATTCAAGCACTTACTAAGACAGATGTTGGTAGCCGGGAGCAAGGTATTGCTGTGAGAGACCTGAGCACACTGTTTATTGATGGAATGTGGTCTTTGAGGTTTAGTATTAGGAAGGCAGTTGAACACTTTAATCCGGACTTAATGGGCTAAACTAGTAGGTGTGTGGAAGATAGTGGTGTTGATTAATAGTGTTTAAAGGAGATTTCTAGACAGTCTAGTATTGACTGTGTCATATGGTTATTAATGGCCACTCTTCTGCACGTCTATAATGAAAAGGAGTCACATGAGCAAGAAAAATGTATAGTTTGAGGAGAAACAAAGCATGAGGAAGGTCAATGGAAATAACTCCTGTAATGAAGGATATAAAAAGTTTAAGGAAAAACCTGTTGTTAAATAGAGTGAAGGTAGTGGTGACCCTAGGGCAAGATTCCATGCATTTAAGCTTCCAAATTGTGAAAAAGAGTTGAGGAAAAACCTAAGCAGTAAAGGAAATCACAAAACCAGGAAGGTGATGAAAATGTATTAGAATGTGGGGCCATTCACTAATGTTGGTCTTTCAACTTAGTGTTTTTCTTCTTGCTGTCTGTTGCATATGTCCACATGTTAAAACACTTAAAAAAAAAACAAAAATAAATTTTTAATAAATGAGATATTAATTTCCTAAGGTTCTTTTATAAATTTTAAAACAAAAGGTCCTAATTAAATAATATTCACACAATTAACATGATGCTACTTTAAGTATTTATGTAAACAAACATATGGAATAATAAACTATTTAAAAGTAATTTTCGGTGTGGTAGAAGAACATTATATATGTCATGGTACAAGTGTGCAGATCAGAGGACAACTTGAGGAGGCTGCTCTCCACCTCCAGAATTTGGATTAAGTAGATCGGTCTCACATAATCAGACCTACAGCAAGTTTCCTTACTAGCCGAGCAATCTAACCAACCTGGAGTAATTAATTTTTTCATTGATAGTACTAGAATTAATAGAAAATCTTATAAAGATGCAACTCTTGTATCAAGTCACAATTATTAAATCAGAAACTTAGAAGGACAGAGCTCTAAAACACATATAATTAATTTACTATATACTTATCTGTGTAAGGGACCTAGTTATAAATATTCTTTCTGATCCAATGGTTTTGTTTATAGTTCTAATTGTGACTCTTACCCCAGATTTCTACCTTTAATGTAAAACACTTCTTTGCTACATAAATGTGATTGTGGTTTAGGTCCCAATATCTCCTAGAAAATTGGTATAAATAGAAAACATTTCATATTACTTAATAAAATGATGAAATGAAATATTTCCTTGGGAAATTATGTAAGTTACAATTAACAGCTCTATATCACACCTGAAAATAAGTAAAATAAATGATGTTTGTATTTTTATGTAGACTTGGAAAACTTACATGTGTTTTAATGTGCTGTGGGTTTTTCTATTTACTAAAAGAATTATAATTTTCAAGATGTTATTGTTTTATAGCACTGAGTACTACTACATTGTGTAGGTGTACCACATTTTTTTATCCATTATTTGGTTGAGGAACATCTAGGTTGTTTACAGGTTCTGGCTATTACAAATAATGCCAGTATGAACATAGTTGAACAAATGCCCATTAGTATGATTTAGCATCCTTTGTCGATAGGCCAAAGAGTGGTGTTGCTAAGTCATGAGGTAGGCTGATTCCAAATTTTCTGAGAAACTGCCATACTGATTTCCAAAGTGGTTGTAGAAACTTGTACTCCTGACAGCAATGGAGGAGTGTTCTCCTTTCTCTGCATCCTCTCAAGCATAAGCTATCACTGTTTTCTTTCTTTCTTTCTTTCTTTCTTTCTTTCTTTCTTTCTTTCTTTCTTTCTTTCTTTCTTTCTTTCTTTTTTATTAGCCATTCTGACAGGTATAGGTATCTCAGAGTCATTTTGCCTTGAATTTCCCTGATGGCTAAGGATGCTGAACATTTCCTTATTATCTTCCTCTCATTTGAGATTTTTCTATTGAAAATTCTCCGTTTAGATCAGTACCCATTTTCTAATTGGATGATTTGTTTTCATGAAGTCTAATTTCTTGAGTTCTTTATATATTTTGGAGATCAGTTCTTTGTATATTGTGGGGTTGGTAAAGAACTTTCTGTATTCAGTAGGCTGCCTTTTTGTCTCACTGACTGTGTCTTTGCTTTACAGAAGCTTCTCAGTTTCAGAAGTTCTCATTTATTCATTGTTGCTCTCAGTGTCAGTGATTATTGTGCTATAATTAGGGAGTGGTCTCCTTTGCCCATGCATTGAAGGCTACACCCTACTTTCTCTTCTATCAGGTTAAGTATGGTCAGATTTATGTTGATGTCTTTAATTCATTTGGACTTGAGTTTTGTTCTTGGGGATAGATATGGATCAATCTTCATTAATCTACATGTTGATATCTAGTTACGCCAGCATTGTTTGTTAATGATGCTTTCATTTTTCATTTGTATAATTTTAGCTTCTTTTACAAAATCAGGTATCCATAGATGTATAGATTAATATCTCGGTCTTCAATTCAGTTCCATTGGTCAACCTGTCTGTTTTTATGCCAATAACAAGCTGTTTCATTACTGTAGCTTTATAGCAGGGTTAGGGATGGTGATGCTTCAGGAAGTTCCTCTATTGTATAGGAGTGTTTTGGCTATCTTGGCTTTTTTTTTTTCTTTTCTATTTAAAGTAGAGTATTGCTCTTTCAAGGTCTGTGAAAATTGTGTTGGGATTTTGATGGAGATTTTATTGAATCTTTAGATTGTTATTAGTAAGTAGGATTGCTATTTTTATTATGTTGATTTTACCTATCCAAGACCATGGGAGATCTTTCAATTTTCTGATAACTTCTCCAATTTTCTCTCTTCAAAGACTTAAAATTCTGGTCAAGCAGGTCTTTAGCCTCTTTGGTGAGTGTTATCCCAAAATGTGGGGCCACTGACTGTGGGACCAAAATTTATCCCTACTGCTTGTATTGACTTTTTTGAACCCATTCTCTTTTGAGGGATACCTTGCTCAGCCTAGATATAGTGGGGTGGGCCTTGGTCCTGCTTCAAATATATGCTAGACTTTGTTGACTCTCCATGGGAAGCCTTACTTTCTCTGAGGAATGGTTGTGTGGTGCAGTGAGGGGGAATGTGGATGGTCTGGGAAGAAGAAAGGGAGTGTGAACTGGTATTGATATGTAAAATAAAAATAATAGTTTTTAAATGATAAATAAATTAAAAAAAGATTTGGTTTCTCACTTATTATCAGTTACTAAAAAAGAAAGAATTATAATTTTCAAAATGCCTTGGTAATTATTATTAAACTGCCTTTCATTAGCTCAATTTCTGTCAGTCAATATTAAATAATAGGCACTGATAAGTAATAGAAGATAAGTTATGGAGATTTTCTATAAATATAAACAGTAGTCTTTGGATGAGAAAAGTATCTTGCAGTTACATGAGAGACAAAATGAAAATATTTTAGCAAATACTGTTAACCCAATTTTGGGCCTAGATGGAGAAATTTTCTTCTAAAGTAAGTATAATCTTAGTCTTTCTTTTGTTAGTTCCTGATCCCCAATAGCTCCCCTAAACAATGACTACTTGTGAGAAAAACCAAATAGATTGGAGAACCACAACTTTTGATTTTATAAGCATATACCTGCCATAAAATATTGGGTAAAAGTCACATTGTTTACAAAGCATTGACTTAGAATCCTCATTTTGTTTGTCATAAATATTTAATACTTTTTATTACTAAGTAAGTGTGGCATGAAATAGATAATAAATGAATTGATTATTTCATTCCATTAAAATGTAGTGATCATTTGGTAATTATTATATATAGCACACATAATAATTATTATATATAGCACACAGTGATTTTTGAGTGTCAAGCACTGACATAGCTTCTTTAGTTTATAATTATATCAGATGAAATGTATAGAATTATACCTACTAATTCAGGTTAAAAAATAATATCATTCTTATCTATCTTACTCTTGTTTTCTCACTGTGGCGATGTCCATTTATAGTGTGTAAAGTACACTGCAAATATAATTAAAAGTGCTATTTTAACACTTCATCTTATAGCATCTCACCTCCAACACCATCTAACCTTAAAACAATATTAAATTCTAAAGTTATTGCTCTCAGTGCTCTGTATCATCTCCACTCCTAGACCTGTCTCAGGAGGATGATTAATGGAAAGAGTAATTACAAACCGAACTTTTAAAATTGGCTCAGTTTTGCTAAGAGTTGTTTTCTTCCTTGTTAACTTTGTGGCTTTCTCATTTCCTTTTAAGGATATTACCTAAGTCAAAAAAGACCGAACTTCAGACTCTGCATTTGTCACCAAGCAGAACCTTGCACTACAGACTCAGGTTACACACACACACACACACACACACACACACACACACACACACACACTAGTACTGAATAATATGAATTAATAAAATAAAATAAGGAAAGAGAGTTTTGATAATTGGGGAGATGGCTCAGTGAACAAAATGCTGTATGACCATTAACACATGAGATGAATTTGTTTGTTTGTTTTTGAGACAGGGTTTCTCTGCAGCTTTGGAGCCTGTATTGGAACTTGCACTACCACTACCCAGCAAGATATGTGTTCTGTTGCCAAATATACACATAAAGAGCATATATGATGGAAAATGGCTGTAATCACAGAGCAGAAGATGGAATGAACACCAAGGCTCATTGGCCAATATGTGTACCCTAGTTGGTGAACTCCAGGTTCACTGAGAGAATCTGTATCAAAAAATGGTTGGAAGGTGACACAGGGAAACACCTACTATCAACGTCTGATTTCCACACTTGTAAACGCAGGCATGCACAACACCAACCAGCACATGAATTGTACATAAACACATGCAACATGTATGAACACATGCAATAAGTAATAAAAAAAAAAAAAATGAAAAGAGAATCACATGCCACTTTCCTGAATGACCAAAGTGGCTGAACAATTTCTCTACAAAATACTGGCAAATCAATAAAAGTAGGCTATGAAACCAGACTTTGTCATAATTAAGAGGCATTTTTCTTTCTTGAATAATAGAGAAGGTTCAGAATCCACAAATCCCTTCTGAGGTGATATCCATGGGTCAATATAATTTTCTTTTGCCATCTGCTACAAAGTAAGATTCAACTTTAGTCCCTATTCTGTCTTTCTGTCTCTTTCATCACTAAGACATTCCTAACCACTCTCAACTACTGGCCTATCACCCAAGTCTTGTATTCTTCATCAGTGTGAAAGCACTTGCAAGGACATCTTACATGATGAAGACAACAATGTTTTGCAAGCAAAACGGGTTGTAATTCCCCTGAGATACCAAGGCAACAAGACTAAACTGTCTTTTCCATTCATTTCCTTGACTTTGATTCATTATATGAACAGTTTTTTTTTCTTTTTACATTTCCTCTTCTTCTGAATTATGCATATTTGTATGTTTGTGTCTTTGTGGGGTATATGTACTTATGAATGTATGTGCTCATAAATTGCAAAAGGGTATCAGATCCCTAGAACATGACTTACAATTGTTTATGAGCTGCTTAACACCACAAATTTTTAAGCTGTGAAACATTGTTCGAGCCCCTATACTTGTTTTTTAAAGTAAGTGCTTATGCTGATTTTGAACTCATTACCTCTTCATTAATGATTATTGTTTCACACACACACATACACTATTGAGCTCATTTACTGTTGTTCTTGCATACACATATTTATGGCTGACCACCTGTGACTGGAAAGTCTGTCAGGGATTATTCACTGCAGACAATGGATTGTCCCTCTCAGCAGCAATTGATTGCCTATAACACTATGGTTATGGTCTTGTGAAAATTCCTCTATTTATATTGGAATATCAACTTTTTTTTTATCATTTTACTGGTATTAACTGGTCATCATACTGTTGAAGCTTCATGGGTACAACATCCTGGTTATATACAGGAAACACTGTTACAGGTGGTATCCTGGTATTCCGGTTCTTTCAATGTTTCTGGACTTTCAACATGGAGCTTTTAGGTGGAGGAATTACATTCCAGATGTACAAATTATGGCTGAGTTCTCCATCTTCATTTTTGCTCCGCCACACAGAAGGCACCTCCCCATCACAATCTTCACAAGAATAAAAATTGAAAAAGCCGAGGGAGTGCCCCAAAGCTTCCTCATATCACCGCTGAGGGAAGTATCTAATTGAACTTATGCTTCTGAAAACTCAAAGGCCTCTTCCAGATTCTGTACCCCTTCATATCAACACAGGAGCTTCAAAGTTACAGGGATCTTTCTTTCTGTCACCATCATTCTTTGAGTAAATTAAGCCTCCATGTCACTACATCCATCCCACATCATTAAGGATGCTGGGTCTCCTCCACAGAACTCCTTTTTACACAGATCCATATTGGCTGCTGCTATCTTGGCCATTCAGAGACCTCTCTTAACCCCAACTCAGGGGCTTCCCCTACACTTCCCTCTCCCGGGACCAGAGAAGCAGCATTTTCCTGCAAATTAATTTTACCATTTATTTAAAATACCAAAGATGTTAAATGTTAACTTACAAGGTGTGATATGGAGTCAAACTGTCCTAAGAGATGAAATTTAGTCATTTATTAGAAATTGATAAAAGAGAGGGTATTTATTTTCTCATGGCCTAATTTTGCAGTCTCTAAAATGAAGATACTAATGCCATCTGCTCCTTAATCTTGATGTTTGAAATAAGTATGTGAAATGACTTAGAATAGGGCTTGAGATATAGTAAGATCTAAGGACTTGTCAACTACTGTTATAAAAGCTTCTGCTGTTGTAATTCTACTAACGATCAATACATAGATAAGCCAAAATGTCAGTCCTCACTGCGAACAATGGCGCTTGGTCTTAGACATAAGTCAATGATGTATATATAAAATTTTCAAATTTAACTTTTCTGATAAATGAGTCTGAAATTCTTATGAAAATGATACTTATTTTTTCATATTTCTTATTTTATAAAGTAGCATCTTTACTTACATAATTGCTTCATAGAAAATTCTAGTACCATAAAGAATTTTAATTTTATTTATTTGAGTCCCTGAAGATGACAGTAACGCTACATATGTGGAATTAAAAATAAGCCAAACTTCTCTATGGTGTCTTTTCTTTTTGTAATGTTCCCATCCAGGTCTTAATTAAGTAGGTCCCCTCATTATGCTATAGCATTGATTCATTGTCGTGAGGCAGGGGTTGCAATACAGTAGCTCGTCTCCCACAGAGAGCTAGGAAGGTAAGTGAGAAAAGAAGAAAAACCTGTAATTCATTTTGTCCACACTGAATGATTATAGCTATGCAAATAGGGTTTAGGACGTGTACTATTGTTCATAATACTCTTTGTAATATCAAGCTCTCAGTATGTTCTCAAGGTCTATGACAACTGCTTCTAATGATTTTGGCTGACATTCACGCGTTCAAAGCTATACTTCCCTCTCAGTAAGTAAAAAGGTTCAGTTGGCGCTCAGTACTTACCCCCATCTGCTCCTGTCATTTCCAGCTGATTCCTTACGGCCCATAAACAGGGAAGAGACATAAGGGTCTCATTTACTTGTGATGAGAATAGCAGTATACCTTGGCTCTAGTAGTGTTATGACATCACGAATTTCAAATCCTGAATGGAAACGTGTGGCAATTTGATCAATTCTGTCCTGCTTACTGACATTCCAAGACTATGAGTAGGAAATCTGATTTACTAGAAGGACAATACTTTAATTTATGGAATATTTCACTTGTTTTAGATTTCTCTGGGTTGGTATTTTTCCTTACTGATAGATATACCTGGAACGTAAAGGCCTTTGTCAATCTGAAATATTTACCCAGATATTCACACACAGTACCCAGGTATCCAATAAATAATCACACACTGCAGGCAGTGTTAAGGGAGATGTAATTAACACCTCCATGTATTTAACCAGATCATTTCTCTAAAAGCGTCAGGGGAGATGCAGATTTTATGATGATAGGCGAGGGAATAATTAACATGGGAGTGTGAGACACTTCAAGAGAGATGCAATCTTTTTTCTAAACATAATATCAAATTTCCAACAAATCTCCAGATACAGAGAGAGAGAGACAGAGAGAGAGAGAGAAAGAGAGAGACAGAGAGAGAAGTAGGGAGAGAGAGAGGAGAAAGGTCAGGTATATTGAATTTCATATTTAATCTCACTTCCAGTAAAATTAAAACAAAAGGACTCACCTCTTTTGAAGTTATATACACAACTACAAGGCTGCTGTTATATTACCATAGTTATAAAGACATTGTAGGGATGGATGGCTATTGGAACTTGTATTATGAGGTTAAAAAATATCATTTTTCCATCACATTTAAAATATTTCAGTTGAACCTCTGTATTAGCTATAGTTGTGAATGAGTTAGATTCGTTAGTGCTCACCTGCGACAACAGCACAGGAGATAAAGGGGAGGAGTTAAGTTTACATTCCAGACTAGTCAATAATTTGTAATGAGAAACTCTCTCAAAATTTAATCATATAAGCTTGCATTATGCATTTCTGATAAAAAGTTCAAGAATGGAATTAATTTAAAAAATATTTAAATATAGTATTTAGTTGTTGAATTAATGCACCTAGGTAAAAATCAGCTGTGTATATATAAAGAAAAAGCAGTATGGTTGCCAATTCATCAGTCACTATCTGCCCAAAATTCAGAACTCCTGTTAGAATGGCCTGTGAATTATGCAAAAAGTTGTCTAGTGCACAGCTTCTCAATCTAATCTTGTAATTTTAATGAAGCGATTTCATTCTAGTTATAGAACATTCACAAATAAAGCTGTACATCTTTAACTTTAATTATATATGGCATTCATGAAATTCTGATTCAGTATTCTAGGTTAGGACCCAACACTCTGCAATAAATCACTGATTTCTGTGATTGTTCATGCTTCAGAAGTTCCATTTTCTTCGGTAGGAACAAAAGCATTTTATATATTTATAAATATAGTTTTATAATTAATTATCTATTTAATGCTAAAACTAATTGTCAAGGAATATGCCATATGAATAAGTTTAATATATAGAAAAGGATACTTGAAAGTTATAAAGTGCTACTGATTTTAATATATTAATAAACATCTAACATCTATATTACTTATAAAATGCTGGTGTCTTTTCTTTCATAAATAGATTTTTACATCCCTTAACGTTTTCAAAGTTGATAAAATTATCAACACAAATAGGATTCTACATAATATTTTCATTTAATATTATTGTGGTGATCTAGAGAAGCTATATTTGTAATGAATAAATATAAAGTATTAATTTAACATAATGAAATGACTTTATTCACAAATTATAATCAATATTCCCCTAGAGGAACATAAATTTTTTTTTCATTACTGTATAATACAGTAATGAATAATACAAGATTTTTTCAATTTTTTATTAAAAGTATATTCTCTCATACAGGACATCCCATCCATAGTTTCCCTTCCTCCACTTCTACTTGCTACCCCATCTCCCCTCTTTTCCAGTTCTGCTCCACCTCTGTGTTTGCTTCATAAATGATGAGGCCACCATGATAGTAACAGCCAATCAGGACAAAACTAGATACAGGAAAACAAGGCAAACCTCTCATAGAGTGACTTCATAAGACAACCCAATAGGAGGAAAAGATTGTCAAGATCAGGCTAAAGAGTCAGAGATATACTCACCTCCTTTGTTAGGAATACCACAAAAACATGAAGCTAATAGTCGTGACACATACACAGAGTATCTGGTGCAGACCCACGTTGGTTTCATGATTACTGCTTCAGGCTCTGTGAGTCTGCATTGTCCTGGTGTTCTCCGTCCCCTCTGACTCCTTACAGTCTTACCTCTCTGTCTTCCACTGTTAGTTCCCCCATATGTGAAGGAGGGACTGATAGAGACTTTAAACTTAGAAAAGATTATACCCGCACAATGAGACAATGGGGATGTTCTACCGAGAACTCACCAAGGCCAGCTGGCCTGGATCTGAAAAAAGCCTGGGATAAAACCGGTATTGCTGAACATAGAGGACAAGGAGGACTACTGAGAACTCAAGAACAATGGCAATGGGTTTTTGATCCTACTGCACCTATTGGCTTTGTGGGAGCCTAGGCAGTTTGGATGCTCACCTTACTAGACCTGGTTGGAGGTGAGTGGTCCTTGGACTTCCCACAGGGAGGGAACCCTGATTGCTCTTTGGGCTGACAAGGGAGGGGGACTTGATTGGGGGAGGGGAAGGGAAATAGGAGGCAGCGGTGGGGAAGAGACAAAAATCTTTAATAAAGGAATAAATAAATAATAAATAAATAAAACCTTATACTGAAATGTTCAGTTAATTATAACCCGAGTAATATTAACATTTGGAGTACTTTCATTCTTTACTGTATAACACATATGATTGTTCCAACTGACACACTAATGTAAAAATGCTATACCTTACACCTGCACTTTTGATTATGTTTATTTTTAAGACTATGTGTTATTCATTTTCGATTTTATACTGCATATGGTTGTAACTGAAATTGTAAAATTAGCTACATACTTGTATTATGGAGGAATCTTTGTATCAACAAAAAATCAGCTGTCAGCTTTTGCTAATATATATAAAAAGTATGAATGCAAATATATTTCTGTATATAAATACAAAAATTTTTATATGAAATATTAACATGATTCATAGCTAAATTACACTTTGTTATATAATACTAAAGCCTACTGAGGCTTTATATCTTATGTCTTTACAACATATTCTATAGTTTCTAAAATAATAAAAACATATAATGCCAAAAGTATTTTCAGAAAGTATAAAGCAATTCTGAGGTTTCACAGGAACTAAATAAATTAAAAGAATTCTTTATTTCTAGTGGTATTACACGTTTCAAAACAAAGGAATATTTTCTTCAAATACAAAATTGATTTTGAGAATAGTAGTGCAATATCTGATATTGGAAATCAACGATCTCAACACAAAACAGCAAGAGATTTATGACCTAGCTTAAGGAAAGCATTTTAAAAAGAACTATAAACAAACAATACACTATTGGCAGTAGAAACACATGCAGGTGTTATGTACTTCTAAGAGATTTGCAAAATCCTGGCAGTGGATGTGCAAAACAGTTTTGTTCGTGGGACAAAGTCTTAAGTCAACATTTTCAGTGAAGAGTAAATACATTGGAATAAGAATGTCATGAATATGTCTGCCTCCGCTGGGTATATAATGAGTAATGGCATTGCTGTGCAGGTGATAGATTCATTTTTAGATCTATCTCTGTTATTGAAAATAGTTTTTCTTCAGACAATATATTCTGATGATGCTTTACCCTTCCCTAAGTTGTCCCAGTCCCCACTCCATTTCCTTCCATATCCACACCCTTTCTGTCTCTCCTTAGAAAACCAACTGACATCTAAGACCTAATAATAAAATGAATAATTAACTAAGATAAAGAGTAAATAAAATCAGAATAGGTCAAAACAAAACAAAACAAATAATGGAAGAAAAGGAGCCTAAGCAAAACGAAAAGATATGCATATAGATGGCAGAGAAACACATGGTTGCTCACCAAGAAATCATAAAAGTAGGAGCCAAAATAATCAGTGAGGTTAACAAAAAGAAGAAGAAGGAGGGAGGAGGGGGAGGAGGAAGAGGAGAAGGAGGACGAGGAGGACAACGAGGAGCAGGACGAGGAGAAGGTAGTGGTGGCACACACTTTTCATCCCAGCACTCGGGAGTCAGAGGCAGGCAGATCTCTGTGAGTTTGAGACTAACCTGGTCTACAAAAGGTAGTTCCAGGACAATCTTCAAAGCTACAGAGAAAGCCTATCCCCCCCAAAAAAAAAAGGAAAATAAAAGAAATGCTCTAAGCACAAACAACAAGCACAAAATTATGACACAACGAATCTCCATACTTACCTTTGAGTTTGTTTGTTTTGTGTTGGGCATTTACTATTGGCCATAGGACCTACTTACCCTTTCGAGGATACTCAACAATGATTGTCACAGGACCAGTGTGTGATGAAGAAAGAATAAATGAGAGGAGTTCCATCTGGACGGGTTGGTTCCTGTTTCTACACTGAAGAGATACACCCAGAGAGTCAGTCACAGCAAAGACTGGACCAAGACACCAGGCCTCTCCTGGCTCCATTTGAAGCAAGAGATGGGAAGGCGCCAATACAAGAATTCCTCCAACAACCTGAAAGGCAACATGACATCACCAGAACCCAGGGATCCCAAAATAAGAAGTATTGTACACCCTACTCCAGAAGAATTAGAAGAAATCAACTCAAAAATGAATTATATAAAAATAATAGAGGACCTTAAACAGGAGGTGAAAAACTGCCATAAACAATTAGAGATGACAAACAAAAAAGTAGAGGAAATGAATAAATCGCTCAAAGATACCCAAGAAAACCAAGAGAAGCAAGAAAAAGCAATCAAACAGATAAGGGAAGCGGTTCAAGACTTAAAGAATGAAATGGAAGTAATGAAGAAAACACAAACCAAGGGAAGGATGGAGATGGAAAACTTGGGTAAACGAACAGGAACCACAGAGACAAGTACTACCAACAGATTACAAGAGATAGAAGAAAGAATGTCAGACACTGAAGATACATAGAGAAAAATAAACACACTAATCAAAGAAAATAGCAAAACCAACAAATTCTCATCACAAAACATTCAGGAAATATGGGACACAATAAAAAGACCAAACCTAAGAATAATTGGGATAGAAGAAGGAGAGGAAGTACAGCTCAATGGTCCAGAAAATATATTTAATAAAATATAGAAGAAAACTTTCCCAACCTAAAGAAAGATATTCCTTTGAAGTTTCAAGAAGCATACAGAACACCGAATAGACTGGACCAAAAAAAAACATCTCCTGCCATATAATAATCAAAACACAAAACATACAGAATAAAGAAAGAATATTAAGAGCTGCAAAGGAAAAAGGTCAAGTTACTTATAAAGGTAAACCTATCAGACTTACACCTGACTACTCTATGGAAACCATGAAAGCCAGAAGGTCCTGGATAGATGTACTGCAGAAGCTAAGAGAACATGGATGCAAGCCCAGACTACTATACCCAGCCAAGCTATCGTTCACTATAAATGGAGAAAACAAAATTTTCCAGGATAAAAACAAATTTAAACAATAGGTAGCCACAAATCCAGCCTTACGGAAGGTAATAGAAGGAAAATCACAAACCAAGGAGTCCAACAATGACCACAATAACTCAAACATCTAGAAACCCTTCACCAGTGCAACCCAAAGAAGGCAAACACACAAACTCTATGACTAAAAAACTGACTGGAGTTAACAACCACTGGTCATTATTATCCCTTAATGTCAATGGACTCAACTCACCTATAAACCGGCATAGGCTAAGAGACTGGATATGCAAACAGGATCCAACATTCTGCTGTTTACAAGAAACACACCTCAACCACAAAGACAGGCACCTACTTAGAGTAAAGGGATGGGAAAAGGTTTATCAAGCAAATGGACCTAAGAAACAAGCAGATGTGGCCATACTAATTTCTAACAAAGTTGACTTCAAACTTAAATCAATCAGAAGAGATGGAGAGGGACATTTTATATTCATTACAGGAACAATTCATCAGCATGAAGTCTCAATCCTGAATATCAATGCCCCTAATATAAAAGCACCCACGTACGTAAAAGAAACATTACTAAAACTCAAGGCTGCCATCAAACCGCACACGCTAATAGTAGGAGATTTCAACACTCCTCTTTCACCAATGGACAGGTCAATCAGACAGAAACCTAACAGAGAAATTAGAGAATTAATGGAGGTAATGAATCAATTGGACTTAATAGACATCTATAGAATATTCCACCCAAATAGGAAAGAATACACCTTCTTCTCTGCAGCTCATGGAACCTTCTCAAAAATTGACCACACCGGTAACAAAGCAAACTACAACAGTTACAAAAATATCATAACCACCTGTGTCTTATCAGATCACCATGGACTAAAGTTAGAATTCAACAACAATGCTACCCCCAGAAAGCCTATAAACTCATGGAAACTGAACAGTCAACTATTGACCCACACCTGGATCAAAGAAGAAATAAAGAAAGAAATTAAAGTCTTCCTTGAATTCAATGAAAACAAAGAAACAACATACTCAAACTTATGGGACACTTTGAAAGCTGTCCTAAGGGGAAAGTTCATAGCCCTTAGTGCCCACTTAAAGAAAACAGAGAAAGCATACATTGGAGACTTAACAGCCCACCTGAAAGCTCTAGAAAAAAAAGAAGCAGATTCACCTAGGAGGAGTAGAAGACTGGAAATAGTCAATTTGAGGGCGGAAATCAACAAAATAGAAACACAGAAAACAATCCAAAGAATCAATGAAACAAAAAGCTGGTTCCTGGAAAAAATCAACAAAATTGATGAACCCCTATCCAAACTAATCAAACGGCAGAGAGAGAATTTGCAAATTAATAAGATCAGAAATAAAAGGGGGACATAACCACAGACATAGAGGAAATTCAGAGAATCATTAGATCTTACTACAAAAGCCTGTATGCCACAAAACTGGAAAATGTAAAAGAAATGGACACTTTTTTAGATAAATACCATATACCAAAGTTAAATCAGGACCAGGTGAACAATCTAAATAGACCTGTCAGTCGCGAAGAATTAGAAGCTGTTATCAAAAACCTCCCTACCAAAAAAAAAGCCCAGGACCAGACGGTTTCAATGCGAATTCTACCAGAATTTCCAAGAAGACCTAATACCTATACTCCTAAGGTAAATTTCACAATATAGAAACAGAAGAGTCGTGCCAAATTCTTTTATGAAGCTACAGTCACTCTGATACCAAAACCACACAAAGACTCAACCAAAGAAAGAGAATTACAGGCCAATCTCACTCATGAACATCGACGCAAAAATCCTCAACAAAATACTGGCAAACCATATCCAAGAACACATTAGAAAAATTATCCATTTTGATCAAGTAGGCTTCATCCCAGAGATGCAAGGCTGGTTCAACATACGAAAATCTATCAATGTAATCCATCATATAAATAAACTGAAAGAAAAAACCATATGATCATTTCATTAGATGCTGAAAAAGCTTTTGACAAAATTCAACATTCCTTTATGATAAAAGTCTTGGAGAGATAAGGGATACAAGGGTCATACCTAAATATAATAAAAGCTATTTACGGCAAACCGACAGCTAACATCAAACTAAACGGAGAGAAACTCAAAGCCATCCCACTTAAATCAGGAACATGACAAGGCTGTCCACTCTCTCCATACCTCTTCAATATAGTGCTTGAAGTTTTAGCAATAGCAATAAGACAACACAAGGGGATCAAGGGGATTCGAATTGGAAAGGAAGAAGTTAAACTTTCGTTATTTGCAGATGATATGATAGTGTACATAAGCGACCCCAAAAACTCCACCAAAGAACTCCTACAGCTGATAAACACCTTTAGTAATGTGGCTGGATACAAGATCAACTCCAAAAAATCAGTCGCCCTCCTCTACACAAAGGATATGGAAGCAGAGAGGGAAATCAGAGAAGCATCACCTTTCACGATAGCCACAAACAGCATAAAATATCTCGGGGTAACTCTAACCAAAGAAGTGAAGGATCTATTTGACAAGAACTTTAAGGCATTGAAGAAAGAAATTGAAGAGGATACCAGAAAATGGAAGGATCTCCCTTGCTCGTGGATTGGGAGGATCAACATAGTAAAAATGGCAATCCTACCAAAGGTAATTTATAGATTCAATGCAATCCCCATCAAGATCCCATTAAAATTCTTCACTGATCTTGAAAGGACAATAATCAACTTTATATGGAATAACAAAAAACCCAGGATAGCCAAAACAATCTTATACAATAAAGGAACTTCTGGAGGCATTACCATCCCTGACTTTAAACTCTATTACAGAGCTACAGTAATGAAAACAGGGTGGTATTGGAATAAAAATAGAGAAGTCGACCAATGGAATCGTATAGAAGACCCGGATTTTAACCCACAAACCTATGAACACCTCATTTTTGATAAAGGTGCTAAAAGTATACAATGGAAGAAAGAAAGCATCTTCAACAAATGGTGCTGGCACAACTGGATGTCAACCTGTAGAAGAATGAAAATAGACCCATATCTATCACCATGCACAAAACTCAAGTCCAAATGGATCAAAGACCTCAATATCAACTGAACACACTGAACCTGATAGAAGAGAAAGTGGGAAGTACCCTACAACAGATGGGCACAGGCGATTGTTTCCTAGGTATAACCACAGCAGCACAGTCATTAAGGGCAACATTGAATAAATGGGACCTACTGAAACTGAGAAGCTTCTGTAAAGCAAAAGACACTGTCACTAAGACAAAAAGGGAACCCACTGACTGGGAGAAGATCTTCACCAACCCTGCAACAGACAAAGGTCTGATCTCCAAAATATATAAAGAACTCAAGAAACTAGACTTTAAAATGCTAATTAACCCAATTAAAAAATGGGGCACTGATCTGAAGAGAGAATTCTCAACAGAAGAAGTTCAAATGGCCAAAAGGCACTTAAGGTCATGCTCAGCCTCCTTAGCAATCAGGGAAATGCAAATCAAAACAACATTGAGATATCACCTTACACCTGTCAGAATGGCTAAAATCAAAAACACCAATGATAACCTTTGCTGGAGTGGCTGTGGAGAAAGGGGTACCCTCATCCATTGCTGGTGGGAGTGCAGACTTGTGCAGCCACTTTGGAGAGCAGTGTGGCGGTTTCTCAGGAAAATTGGGATCAACATACCCATGGACCCAGCAATGCCATTCTTGGGAATATACCCACGAGATGCCCGATCATACGACAAGGACATTTGTTCAACTATGTTCATAGCAGCATTGTTTGTAATAGCCAGAATCTGGAAACAACCTAGATGCCCTTCAATGGAAGAATGGATGAAGAAAGTATGGAATATATATACATTAGAATACTACTCAGCGGTAAAAAACAATGACTTCGCGAAGTTTGCATGCAAATGGATGGAAATAGAAAACACTATCCTGAGCGAGGTAACCCAGACCCAAAAGGATGAACATGGGATGTACTCACTCATAATTGGTTTCTAGAGATAAATAAAGGTCAGTGAGTCTATAATTTGATACCCTAAAGAAACTAAATAAGAAGGTGAACCCAAAGAAAAGCATATAGCTATCCTCCTAGTTATGGGAAGTAGACCAGATTGCCGGGCAAAAATTTGGGATCTTGGGGGTGTGGTGGGAGGGGGGTAAGGGGAGAAGGGGGAGAGAAATGTGAGAAGGGGAGGGTGGGGGGAACTTGGGGAAACGGGATGATTGGGATAAAGGAATGTGGGTTAGGGGGAGCAAAGAAGCACACATCTTAATTAAGGGAGCCATCTTAGGGTTGGCAAGAGACTTGGATCTAGAGGGGCTCCCAGGTGCCCAGGCGATGTCCCCAGTTAGCTCCCGGGGCAGCTGTGGATAGGGAACCTGAAATAACTCTATCTCACAGCCATACTGATGAATATCTTGCATATCACCATAGAAACTTCATCTGGCGATGGATGGAGATAGAGACAAAGACCCACACTGGAGCACTGGACTGAGCTCCCAAAGTCCCAATGGAAGGAGGAGAAGGGTGGGAGAAAGGAAGAGAAAGGGAGGAGTTGAAAAATGGAAAAGGAGGAGGCAATCCTGATTCTGCTCCACTCTTCATTGTCACTTTAATCTCATTTTCTCAGAGATGGAAACAAGCTAAAAATCTTTCAATTGGTTGATAGATAAGAAATATATGTACAAAATAATATTCTGTTGTAAAAAAAAAGTGAAATCATGAAATGTGTAGCTTTATGGATGGAACTAGAAAAGAACATAAACGAGGTAACTCAGACCCAGAAAGGAAAAAAAAAATCAATGTTCTCCTTCATGTGTGGTTCCTAGCTCCAAGTCTTCAGACATAAGTATGTAACCTGAAATACATGTAGAAATAAAACAAGGAGAATGGGTATGGGAGCAATAGAGACACATATACCAAGTTACAAGTGATTTGAAGGGGAAAGTAAAATAAAAGTAAAACAGAGGGGTTTCTTTTATCTTAGGAAAGAAAAAAAGGTCAAAATACCAGTTAGAATGTGCAAACAAAGTCATAAAGAATGATATTATTATCTTTTTTTTTGTAGTAAATGTTCTGTTGCTGTCAAGACATACCATGACCACAACAATTATAAAGGAAAATATTTATTTGGGTCTATTTTCAGAGGTTTACTCCATTGTCAGCAAAGTAGGAAATATCATGGCACAAAGGCAAATGTTTTGGAGAAGCAGCTGTGATTTCTAAATCCAGATTCACAGGTAGTAGAAAGAGAGAGGAGAGTTTCTGGGTCTAGCTTAGACTTCTGAAACTCCAAAGCCCACCCCCAATGACATACTTCTTCCAACGAGGTCACCCCTACTCCAACAAAACCATACCTTCTAATTCTTTCAAATAGTGCCATTCCCTAAGCAATCAAATATATTAGCACATGGGGGGTATTCTTATTCAAATTATCACATCTATCTGCCTAAAATTACAGATAACACTTATAAGTCTGTGTATTTGTATACAAATACAGTTTGAATGAAATTTTCCCCTATGAGCTAACAATTCATGGGCAGTAGGTTTAATGTCCTCTTATTTGACTTTAGAAGTCTCCTTTCTAGTTGTTGGTCAGAGTTGTCTGAGAGACTCTCAAAATAGTATAGGTTACTGCTATTGAACATGGCTGTCTCCAGATGTGGTAGTTAAGTTTCTGTTGCTGAAGACACCTTGAATTTTGGACACAGAGTCTAAATATCCAAGTTAGATTCGACCAGAAAGCACCCCTCTAAGAATAATTTTCATGACATAGTAAGGTATCATGTACCCTTCCAGTGGTGGGAACCAATAAAAAGTTCTACCCAGGTTGGTATCCATGACTCATTAAAAAAAACCCAGCATTTTATGATAATGCTAAGAATTCACTATTAGTATTCATAGGCTGGGAATCACCAAAAGTTCTCTAACCCACAGGTCTCTAATAGGAAATAAGACATGCTCAACAAGAGGGGAGACATGTCTTATACTGTAAAGCCTAACCAATTTCCTAGTGCTAGTGAAATCAAGGAGAACCTAAAATTACCATGTTACTAAACTAGAATAATTCCAAACACAGCCTTAACATTTATCTTTAAACCCACAGATAAGTGTAGTTCTCGCTGCTCATTAAGTAAACTTCTGTTTGAAACAGATGGAGACCATTACAGGCAACTAGAACTGATTAAATGCTGAGAACAGAGATCATGTGATGTCAAGTCCCATTGGGTACATCCATAAGACCATTCCTGCATCCAGGGCTCAGGGTTAATTGCCAAAGTAGGGGTGTACAGATCGCATGAGCCAGAGAACCAGGAAATTTGTTGAGCGATTATGTCCATTAATGTCAGAGAGGTTACACCTATGAAGTTTCATCAACATGGCAGCCTAAACAAGACCTGAACAACAATGACCAATAAATAGACTAACTTAGAGGTTTTGGTGGTATAAATAAGAATGGCTCACAGTGGCTCACATATTTAACTGCTTAGTCAACAGAGAGTGGAATTATTTGAAAGGAATATCAAGATAAGGTAGGAGGCTTGACTTTGCTGAAGGTGTTGTAACCTTGTTGGAGGAAATATATGACTAGGGGTCTCCTTTGAGATTTCAAAAGCCATGCCAGGCCCAGACACTTTCTCTGCTTACGGATGAGGATGCAGCTCTCAGCCACTTTTTCAGCACCATGGCTGCTTGCCGCAATGTTCCCTGCCATGATGATGATAGACTAAGCCTCTAAAACCGCCAGCAAGTTCCTATCTAAAAGTTGCCTTGGTTGTGGTGTCTCTTCATAGAAATAGGATAGGGACTAAGACAGAAGTAGCAGAAAGCTCAGTGATCAAGTAGACAAGAGGACTCACTCTGTGGAGAATTCTTCTCTATTCTCAGCCATGCCTGTCATTGCCCACACAGACCATGAACAAAGTGGCTATGATGGCAAAGATGGAGGTTATGCACGTTCTCAGTAATGTTGACTTTTACTCACTAAGGCTGACCAGGCCCTTGTTGCTGAGACCTAGACATGGCATCATTCCCCAGGGTGACGAGTCAGTGTCCTAGTAGCAGGTTGGCTGCCTTGGAGCATTTTCTTTGTAGAAAGGACAACGCTTTGTTTTAGTAGAGTAGACATTTGCTCTGGTTATGAGTTTGCCTTTCCTGCACGTAATGCTTCTGGCCAAACTACCATCCATGGATTACACACTGCCTTATCCAGCATCATATGACTCCAGATAGTATTGCTTCTGACCAAGAAACTCAGTTCACAACCAGGGCAGTGCAACAGTGGACCTTTGATCATATACCCCACAATCCTAAAGTGTCCGACCTAATAGAAAGGCAGAATGACCTTTGGAAGATACCTTTGCAGTACCAATTATATAACAGCAGCATGGTAGAGTTGAATGGGGTTCTCTAAAAGCTAGTCTATACTTTGAATCAGAAGAAAACATATAGTACATTTTTTTTTTCATAACCGGCATCCACTGATCCAGGATTCAAGTAGAAAAGGGAATAGTTCCTATCACTATCACCCATACTGACCTACTAGGAAACATTTTGCTTCCTGTTCCTAAGACTTTAAGTTCTACTGGCTTAGAAGTTTTGGTTCCACAGCACAGAACATTCCTTCCAGGATGCACAGCAAATGTTCCATCAGACTAGAATCTAGGACTACCTCATGGTCAATTTGGACTTCTAATGTCAACCCTTATGTCAACAGACCAAGAAAGGAATCACAGTGTGTTGAAAGAGGAGCGGCCGGGCTGTGTCCCTTCGCGCTTTCATAATTACACGGTATGTGTTCTTTCTGCCTGGCCCTTGTCAGCCTCTTATTGGCTAGCTCTCACCAGACTAGCCCATATATTGTTAGCACCCTGTGTGGGAGATAGCTGCTGTTTGGTGTGCTCTGCCTCTTCAGCTTCTTGATTTTTTGGCCTATCAATGGGCTCAGGCAGTTTCTTTATTTTAACCAATGAAATCAACAGATTGATATAGGACACTCCCACATCAACAGTGTAGAAGGTAATTGATCCAAATTATCAAGGAGAAGTTGGATTGTTTATCCACAATGGAGGTAAGAAGGATTATGTCTGGTGTGCAGGTGATTCTGTAGGGAGTCTCTTGGTGCTACTGTGTCCTGTGATTAAAGTCATGGGAAACTACAACAGCTTTACCCAGACAGGGGGACAAAAGGTGCAGATTCATTAGGAATGAAGGTATTGGTTGTTTTCCCAGGATAAGAGCCAAGAATGACTGAGTTGCTTGCTGATCATGAATCTGGGCCACATTTTTGGGGAGAAGCTCATATAAGGCTGCCTTTGCCTGCTTGCCCTTGCTCTTGATGGCAAGTTCATTTTTTTTCCTCGATAGCAAGTTCTCTCTTTCAGTGGCATGAATGCCTACTGTGGGATTCTGGCATATACTGAAGATCAGTTTAAATTTCCAGTCTTCTGTACTGATCAACTATTGGATTATTAGAACTTCTGTTCAAGGACAGTCATTGTTGAAATAACTGAGGAAGTGAACCACAGCATGTAAGGTCATTCTATATCTATCTATCTATCTATCTATCTATCTATCTATCTATCTATCTATCTATCTATCTATATCTATATGTCCATCTATCTCTATATGTCTATTTCTATTCCTTTAGGAAACCCTGACTAATAAAGAAGTGATAAATCTCTTGGGGCTTAACTCTAGAACTACTACATCTCAAAAAACTACAGGCTATTGGAGAAAATTAAATGTAAGAAAAAAGGCCTTTTTAAGGAAATAGTCCATAATTTTTTATTTAATACTAAGTGGTCACTCCTGAGATCATATACTTACTAATAATATTTTATCGATGGAGGAGATTACATTTATATATTAAGAAATATTAGAGAGAAGCAGAGAGGGAGAGAAAGAAAGAGAGATAAAATAACAATTAAGGAAAAGAAGACATACATTTGAGAGTGAACCTGTGGGTGGGAGTGTTAGAGGGAAAAAAAGCTAAGGCATGAAATTATGTAACTGTATTATAGTATAAAGAAAAATATTGTATAATATAGTATAAAGAATGAACTTGGTAGCCAGGAGGAAGTAAGAAGACAAAGGGGAAGAAAATTCCATCTTACAAGTCATTTCATATGCTCCTGGCATGTGTGGCCCAGATTTGGGGTTGGATTTCCTAAATCAAATGATATGGACAAAGGGTGTGTCTTTCTCAAAGATTGGTTTATAAGAAAATTAAAATGATTTGAGAAGCTATTTATCAATAAGATAAAATAATAAACAAATCATATATAGCCATGAAGGAACTTCTGAATATCAGTTTCTTACAGTTCTGAGTTTACTTATTGGAGGAGTGAATGAAGGTGAGGAAGACAGCAACAGTTTAGAGAAACACACATTTAGGAAATGATAACTCATGAAATCTTCCTATTAGACATAAAAATATCACACTATGCTATGAATAAAGTCAATCTCTTGATGCTGTATACAAATTCCAATATCCAAATATAAGTGTGCTACTCAGTAAAGTCCTAACCATGTAACAAAGATCAACATCACAGAGACTATAGCCATCTGAGGATTCTATGAATGGGTGAAATCTATGTGAATGGACACCGTTTCCATGTGCATTGCTATGTCAATGACTCTAGACTCTCAGAATCATAGAGGAACAGCAAAGCTGCAATTCTTTCTTGTGAGGCTTAGACGCATGAGAAATTGTTTCTCTAGTCCAAATGCAAATGTAGAAAGTTTAATATAGGTAAGGTCATCTTAGTTTCTCTCCCAGGTTGGTTATTTGTAGCCTGAAGACCGCTTCCCTACAGATATTGTTCCAGCAGATAAGTTATGCATGTTTCATTCACCCAACTGTATACCAGGAACCCTGCCTACTTGCTTCTGCAAAGGGAATAACCATGCTGTATACATTAAGTCACCTCTCTATTCAACTCTGTATAATGAATGCTTTAAACTTCGAGATACTATGGATTCTCAAGATGAAAGCCCATGCCAGTGGAATCAAAATTTATGTCTGTATGTCCATCTGTCTGTGTTTTCTTCATTTCCTTTTGGTCATAGGAAGGCCTGTCCCTGAAGTTAATATGAAAGCCGTAAGACACAATGGTAGTTTAATGCTAACTTCTTTAATAATCTCCCTATTGGTAAGAAAGAAAACAAGTAAAAGCCTATGTTTTAAGCCAATGTTTCTACAATATTTAAAACTACTTTTGCTGAACACCTAATACATGTGAGTATGTGTATAACAGAGCCAATTCCTTCAGAACTCTTGCCTCGTTAAAAAGAATTGTAATGGTATTTTTCAGCATTGCTTTAAAATTGCTTCATTTTTGCTTGACATCAAACTAAATTCTGGGGAACTTGGAGTAGCCTCTTAAAGCCCTGTCCTAGAACTTGAGAATATTCTACAATGCTATGGATATTTCTGTAGCTCAATCTTTGGGCAGGAGACATTTCCTCTAGGAAATTTAATATAGGATTTATGGTTCAGTCTGAGACCACATAAACCAAAGCATTTGTATGGGTCTGCTAATGCACCTGTGGCCATTTTCAAGAGAAATACTACATTTTGAAAGTAATAGAAAGATAATTGTTATGGCAGGAAGAAAAAGTCCTTGTCATACCGAGAAAATGATAGATGAGCTTTCAGGGAGTTCTGGATTGGTTTCGAAAGAAGACTAAATACACTCCTTTTCTTAGGTACTTTAAAAGGCATGGCCATTTGTAATGACGTCTTTCTCTTACATTTTCCTCCCTTCACCCCCCCCCTTTCCTTACTCTAGTTTTTAGTTCCCTTTGGGGATGGATTCTTTGCAAACAAACTATTTAATAAGCATTAAGGCACATTAAAAAACATTATCCACTAGCCTGTGGCATTCTTATATGAGATAGTGACTTGAGAATTTGCCCGTTTCTGTTTTACAGTAGTACATGTTTGCTTCTGAATGGTTTCATTTTATTTGTTTATATATTTAATATCTTTTAATAAATAATAGTCTAGCTTTAGGGAATTTCACTTATAAGGATAGTCTTTAACCTTGTGTTCTTGTAGTCTATAAGGATGTAGAAGAAAGTATAGGCATAGAATATTTCTAACAAAATGTGAGGCGATAGGGATGAGTAACACACCATGATCTGTAAACAGAAAATATGCTTGAAGCTAGTTGAGAAGTATGTAAACCTTGTATTCATTCTCACTTTATTTGTGATCGTGAGCAAATTTATCAACCCATATCGAGTTTCTAGTTTTTTAACAGAGGGCAGATCAGAACCTGGTGGTGATCCTTTTTCTGTAAACATGAAGTGAGCAAAGTAAGCCCAGGTTACAGAACATATTCTCCCCTACTGCAGTGTGTGTGTGTGCAGGGTATGTGTATGTGTGGTGTTTTCATGTGTGCACATATTCCGACCAATCTCCTGAAAGCCAGAGGACAACCTTGGATGTCGATCTTCACTTCCTATCTCATTTGAGACAGGGACTCTTTGATGATTTTTTTTCTGCTGCAAATGAGAGGTTACCTGGCTCAAGAACTCCTAGAATTTTCCTGCAACTACTTTCTTTCTGCCTTATTGCAGGAGTTCTGGTATTATAGATGCCCACTCTGGACATGTGGCTTTTCATCAAAGTTCTGGAAATTGAAACTCAGATCTTCATGCTTTAACAGCATGTATCTTCTTTTTTTTAAAATGTATTTATTTATTTATTAAAGATTTCTGTCTCTTCCCCACCGCTGCCTCCCATTTCCCTCACCCTCCCCCAACCAAGTCCCCCTCCCTCGACAGTCCAAAGAGCAATCAGGGTTCCCTGCCCTGTGGGAAGTCCAAGGACCACCCACCTCCATCCAGGTCTAGTAAGGTGAGCATCCAAACTGCCTAGGCTCCCACAAAGCCAATACGTGCAGTAGGGTCAAAAACACATTGCCATTGTTCTTGAGTTCTCAGTAGTCCTCCTTGTCCTCTATGTTCAGCGAGACCAGTTTTATCCCGGGCTTTTTTCAGACCCAGGCCAGCTGGCCTTGGTGAGTTCCCGATAGAACATCGAACATGGGATGTACTCACTCATATTTGGTTTCTAGCCATAAATAAAGGACATTGAGCTTGTAATTCGTAATCCTAGAGAAGCTAAATAAGAAGGAGAACCCAAAGAAAAACATATAGGCATCCTCCTGAATATTAACCTTCATCAGGCGATGAAAGGAGACACAGACCCACATTGGAGCACTGGACTGAAATCTCAAGGTCCAAATCAGGAGCAGAAGGAGAGAGAGCACGAGCAAGGAACTCAGGACCGCGAGGGGTGCACCCACACACTAAGACAACAGCATGTATTTTCATCTCCCAGACATACCAATTGTTTAAAAAAATACATGGTAACTGGCTGAAAAAGTGGAGGTCGTCTACATGAAGAGACTGTGGACAGTTAGGAACACAATAGAGTATCAGTTCCTTGTGTTTCTTTAGAAAATGGGAGATTGCAAAGGTACTAGGAAGTGTTTAAGGAGAGAGATTTTGAAAACAAAAGCCAAAGTGAAATGGTGCTACTTTCAGATTCATAGATAACTACTTAAATGTTTATAAGTTTAGTTTTTCCACAAGTACTATTGTAGAAAAAGCTAAAAAGCACAGAAAATTGCTGTGGATTTTGTTTTATTTCTCTGTTATACTTTGTACGCTTCTGTCCCTAGCATACTTTGCTTGAAATGAGTCCCAGAGTTCAGGCAGTAAATGCGTGAGTGAATAGCAGGTATTAGAAGATAAATGGCCTTTGGGAAAAGCAGATATTACCAAGCCACTGCTGTCTTCTAGACAGCATCCCATCTATCTCAAATCATGTCAGCTCCACCTTCCAAATAGATCTGGGACCTGACTTCTCCCCACCTCCATCTCCTAGCCTCCCTTAGCCTCTTCACATCCCTTATTGCTAAAGCCCCCAGTGCTCCTTTCAAGCACTGTTCATTTGTTCTCCCGGAGTGGTACAAGTGATTCTTATAAAAGCCAACAATTTCCTGCCACACGTCCATCTCAGTTAGTCCAAGAGCTCTCCGTCTTAGCCTGGTGGAAAGCTGGGTTTCTTACCATGGACTGTTAGGTAGCATGGTGCTTCTGTCCTCCACTCACCTCATTTGCCTCTGTGCTCACGCCAGTTACACTGACTATGACATACAAATTCCACTTCGTTAGAGGACTTATTGAACAAGCCTCTCTAATCCTTCCATCTAAACCATCATCTTTCTTGCAGCATCTTTGTGTCATCCCTTCTGTCTTTATACTATGTGTCTCTTTAAATAGCGATTTACTTGTGGGCTGTCAATTGTCATTCTCTAATATTAACAAATGAAACAATGGGAGGGCTGGCCTGGAGTAGATTTTCTTTCTGAGACTGACTATTGGAGAACACAAAAGACAAATCATGAAAAATAAAAACTATGAATAAAGTGTCTACTGTTACTGGACACCCTTCCTCAGACTGATAAAATCTTAAAACGGTATCTTCAATGTGATTTGGCCGAAGAAGTGATTTGAAGTGTCTTTGCTTCTCCCAGATTTCTCTGTAACCCAGATGATTAATAAGAATCCCTAAGGGTGACTAAAATAAAAATTGCATCTAACATTTCATAGACTTGGGAAATAGTGACTATTGAAAGAGAACATTTGTTGAAATCACTAACATCAATAAAATGTCAGAATTTTACTTGATGATTCTGGTCAATATAGCAGCAATAACTTTTCTTCTCAAAGTGATAAAAAATTCCAAATATAAATTGATAGATAGATAGATAAACACTGTCTTCATTTAATTTATTAAGCCTATTGAAAACTATGGTGTTTTGATACAGCTAAAATCTAAAACACATATGCTAATTAACATAGCAGATCTTTTGTGGTTTATTCCAGCTTTTCTAAATAGAGGATAATATTTCTACTGACAGCTGAGCACTAAACAGAAATAATTAGATAATCATAAAATGACTATTTTAAAGTGCATGTGCATATACTAATTTAATGTTTACAAACACATACAATAACTTTTTGTGTGCAATTCATGCATGAGGGTATTTTGTGTATTTTACACACACACACATGCACATACAAGCTGGGGTTTGCACATTTTAAAATACCAACTGATACTGTGGAAAACTACACTGTATAGTTTTAACTGCAGTGAATAAGTTTGACCATGTAACAAAACTGCTCATTCGTATCTTCTTCGTTATTCGAATTGGTCAAGCTCAGTAAGATACAGCTAATGGTAAAACCTAATGAAAATACCTGCAATGTTCAGTAAAATCTCCCTCTGCACTGGAAACTCTGCTTAAAATCACTGCGATTGAAAAACAAAATGCATGATTTCTAATATTTTTCTCTGCAAGAGAAATGCAGAATTGTATGTCCATTTGCAGTTTTATTGTAAATTAAATTCAAAAAAATATAAAAATCTTTACCCTGTTTTCATTTCCAATTCTATAAATGCCTGCATACAACTTGAGTTCATTTATTTAAAGGAAAGTGCTTATTCTTATGAACTGTGGCATCTAATTTTGAGATCTGAGACAGTATTTTCTGATATACGCTGGCGTTAATAACATTGACTCTTAGAAAAATCACTGCTCCCTCCCGGTTGGGCACCACCCTTGGGAGGAGAGGTCACGGCTATCTAACAGCAGAATCCACAGCTGCTCGTGCTGACGCAGGTTTGAGTGTTATTTCCTTGACAGAGGTCACAGAGAAGCAGGAGAAGATAATTTTATGAGGCATCTGCTATATTTGTGGTTATACACATTCTTTGGGACTGACCTACAAACTCTAGTTTCTACAAGAAAATAACTTTCAATCAAGATGCAGCGGCTTATAAATGGAAAGCCATAACAAATGAACTTTCCTGTGTGGAGGATGCTAGCTTCAATTGAAAAATCAATATAGTTAAAACCAATAAAATGTTAGTTTCAGGGGAGACTTAAATAGAGGTCACAATGGATATATTTAACTTGAAAAGCTTTAAGGTATAATATAAAAATCTAGCTAGAGCCCTGAACAGGACAGTTGATGCTTTGTGCTTTCTACCGGATTCGGTTAGCGTGAATTTGATTTTTACTTTCATTTTTGGCAAATTATTCCAAGTGTATCATCATAGTGATAAGCTATTATAAATTCCCTATTGTAAATAAGATTGTTGAATTCTGGATCAAGTAAAGTGCTGTGAACCGAATTGAAAATATCAAAATATTTACTCTATATGTTGCTATATAATCTCTCTTCTCTCAATTTGACTGGACTCCAGTTTTTAATTTATTTATTCTTCTTTCGTATACTGCATTCAGATAGCAGTTTCCCCTCCCACATTTCCTCCCAGTTTTGTCCCCCACCTCCTCACTATCCCTTCAGAAAGGGGCAGACCTCCCAAGGATATCAACCTAGCATCACATATGAAGTTGCTGTAAAACCAGGCATATTCCCTCATATTAAGGCTGGAGGAGATAAGCCAGTAGGAGGAACAGGGTCCCAAAACAGACAAGAGTCAGAGTTAGTCCCAGTTTCACTGTTAGGAGTCCCAAAGAACACCAAGGTACACATCCATAACATATATGCAAAGGACCTAGGGCAGACCCATGTAGGTTCTCTATTTGTCACTTCGGTTTCTTTCAGCCCCAGTGGGCCTGCTTAGTTGATTCTGTTTTTTTTTGTTTTTTGTTTTTTTTTCCTTCTTCTTCAGGATTCTCCAAGCTCCACTTAATGTTTGGTTGTGGGTCTCTTCATTTGCTACTACTGGTTGCTGGATGAAGTCATTATGATGATAATTATGTTAAGATAAAGTCTATCAGTGTAGGAGAGCCTCATTAAGAATCATTTCCTTTACTATTTATTGATTTATTTTTGCCATACCTATTTGGTTCTCTCCAAGGTCTTCTCTGCACTATCTCACCTCTGGTTATTGGCTCTTCAGGCAGTGTCAGTGGTGGGCCACCTCTTATGGCATGGATCTCAAGCTGGACCAGTCATTGGTTGGTCACCATACCTCAGGCAAATTTTTCAGGCAGGACACACTGAAGACTAAGGTTTTTATTGGTTTGGGTTCCCATCTCTCTATAGAAACCTTGCCTGGGTTCAGGCTCTGTATCTCCCATTACTAGGAGTCTCTGTTAGGTTCACCCTCACAAATTCTTTGGATTTTACATCGTACTAGGTTTCTGCCTGGCCTGAAATACTCCTAATTCCAGTTCTTTCTCCCAGTACTCTCTCTCCATCCTTGACCCCATACCTTAATCCTCCTATTTGACTCAGTTCCATCTTGTCTTAAGGTCAGAAAATTCAAACCTATTCTTGATCTTCAAGGACAGGTAACTGGATGTTTTCTGTAAGATGTGGTTACATGATGTCTTCATTTTCAAGGCCAGATAACTGGATGTTTGTTCTAAGCCATGGTTACTAGATGCCTTGAGAGTTAAGGAAGTAATTACACTTGCTTGTTCTTTGTATTATGGAAGGCTTTTGCCCCCCTCCACTTTTGCTTGGGATATATCAAGGATATGAGAAATAAATTTGGGGAGATACAGTATTTACCGGATTTCCTCCTAATTCTATATTTGTTTCCTGTCTATTAATTTAATCAATCTTCACTCCCCCTTTCAGGCATTTTCAAACAGGTTGACTGGTTTCCAACACACCTTTGCCCATCCCTGCCTGCCCCTAATCTACCCATGACATTTATTCCATTTTATTTTCTTACTGACATGTGTTACCCTTAAACCTGCCTAGTTACTTAACCTGTCTGGGTCTGTGGATTGTAACACGGCTATCTTTTACTTTACAGCTAATATCCACTTATTAATGAAGACATATCATGTTTGTTTTCTGTGTATATGTTACCTCACTTAGGATGATTTTTTTTTCTAGTTCTATCCATTTACCTGCAAATTTCATGATGTTATTTTCTTAAACAACTGAGTAATACTCCATTGTGTAAATAAACAACATTTTCTTTGTCCATTCTTCAGTTGAGGGACATTTAGGTTGTGTCCAGTTTCTGGCTGTTATGAATAAAGCCACTATGAACATAGCTGAGCAAGTGTCTTTATGATAAGATGGAACAGAGCATCCTTTTGGTATGTATGTATGTATATATGCATGCCCAGGAGTGGTAAAACTGGGTCTTGAGATAAGTTGATTCATATGATTTGAGTTTTTGTTCTTTTGGTTGTTGTTGTAAAACAATATTTTGTTGTCACTTCTTTCAAAATTGTTTTTGTTATTTATTTATGTGAGCTTCTGTGTGTCTGTGTAAATATGAGCATATGAGAGTAGGTGCTCACAGAGGCCAAATACATTGTTTCTCCTAAAGCTGGAGTTATACGTACTTGTAAGTCACCTGACATGGGAAGCCAAGCTTATGTTCTCTATCAGAGTTCTTACTCTTAATTTCTGAGTCATCTTTCTATGAAAAAGTTGTTATTTTTAAATCAATTTTAGCTTCATTTTAAAACTGACAAGAGAGCACAAATTTTCTTATATCCAGACCTACCAGTGTATATATTTTCCCATTATAAATAGCTACCATAGAGAACTTTTATTTCCATTTATATAAAATATATAAAACAAATCATCATTATACTCTGATGCTAAACATTTCCACTGTTATGAAAATTCTGTGTGAGCTTTGTATTCTAAATAGAATATTACTTCTTTCACACTCCTTGGAAACACTGATTACATTATTCTTTTGGTAATTCTCCTTTTTCTATAGTACTATCAAGTTTTAATCCTTTATTTTGCAATTATATAAACTGGCTTTTGATATTGGCATATCCTCAAAATACTCTTCTATTTATTTAGTTTTTTTTTTACTTGCACTTAATACTAAATATCATTTAATTGCCTGGGGGACGTATAGTTTCTTCATTCATTTATCACTGGACATCTTTATTGTTTACAAGTTTGAATCTTGACAAGAGCTCTATGAACATTTGTGCACAGTAATTTTTGCCTTTGAGTACACACCCAGGATCATGAGTCAAAAAAAACAAACAAACAAACAAAAAAAACTATGTTTAGTTTAGTTAGAATCGTCAGCACTGTCTTGAAAAAGACCGATACCTGTTTGGCATTTTCACTAGAATCAACTGTTAGATCCTGCTGAGACACATTGTCACCAGCATTTGGTACTGGTACTTGACATTGACCATATTAATTTATGTCTAAGTTTTGATTAATAAATAGATTTTTTGAGACAGAAATATTCTTTTTTACAAGTTAATTACTTTAGTCAGCAATTAACTAATATTAACTTTTTTTTTTTTTGTAGTGTTTCGAGACAGGGTTTCTTTGTAGCTTGGGAGCCTGTCCTGGAACTAGCTCTTGTAGACCAGGATGGCCTCGAACTCACAGAGATCTGCCTGCCTCTGCCTCCTGAGTGCTGGGATTAAAAGCATGCACCATCACCGCCTGGCCTAATTTTAACTTTTTAAAGGAGACAGAAATATAATGGCTAATCTTAAGTAACAGATTTTATTATAAAATTCAGTAACAGGAACCTTTAAGTATATCTAGGAAGGCAACTACAGAGAGGTTCTTGAAGTAGTATATCCCACCCTGAAACTGAATGGCATTTTCCATTCTAAGAGCCTGAACTGAAAGAATCGGGGGAAAGAGAAAGAGCTTTAGTGCATATCTTCTTTCTGTTTACTACTCAATATAAAGCAAGTAGCCCTGGCAACCTGCCACTGTCACCATGATGCTCTGCAACACCATAGGCCAACAGGGCCAAGAACTGTGTACTGTAAGCCATTTAAACTGCCAATCATTTAGTTAAATTTATTGCTTCACATTATTTATGTCAAAAAGGTTGTACAGCGATGAAAAGTCTGAATAATACTACATACAAATAAAGTAAAAAAATTCTCTCCAAACATATTTTAGAAATATTATATTTAGTTCTAGGATAAGAAAACACAGTACCTATGACAGTAAAGTGAGTCACTTGATTGATTTCCTCTCTTAACCTATGAAGTTTTGTTTATGCTGCATTTTAGTATAATGTCTATGAAAATATGTAAAATGTATATTATGTAACATAAAATAATGTATTACTAAAATTGTCAAGGATCATCTTAATTCATAATTTTCCCACTGTAGAGGATTTAGACTTATACTTAATTACTCATGAAGTATAAAGGAGATGTCTTCTGAAAACTGATGTGTCTGTGACAATTTGTCAAAACAGTAAAAAAGTGATATTTGCAAATTTGATTGTTATTTTCTCAGGAGATACATCAAAGCATGTGACGATGCTTCACAATATTTTGCCATATTTATTTCAAAATATGGGCAATTCTCTCAAACCCCGGCACTACCTTATCAATTATTTTCTCATGGTATTTTCACAATTTAATACAACTTCATCTTCATACTCCTTTTCTGTGGTTCCTCCTAAGTTTAGCAAGTCCAATCTTGTCTCTTTTTTTAAGTACTGAATTTTTCAACATCATCCATAACAGTAATTTAGATATTTTGATCTCTCCCTGAAGGCCATAAATGTTTTGTCGGCATCTAGAATGGCAAAATTTTGCAGATTGTTTCTAGATAATTTTGCCAATATTGTCTGAATGAATCACACTTCATCTTGTCAGTAGCCTAACAATAGGCATGCCTTAGATAATTTAACTAGCAGACTAAAATAACTTAGATTCATGGGCTTCAAAATATATCTTTTATTAGAAGCATAGAACCCACATAAATTTCATTTGTATTTCTACCAGAGCTCTTGGATAAAGAAAATTCCATTGATTAGTGATATATTTAAAGTAGTTCTTTTCCTTTTGTATTTTAGTAATATGGTTTCCATACTTATGATCTTGGATATTACCACAGATCAATGTGTTGAAGGTTTAGTATCTAGCCTGTGACTGAAAGTTTGTGAATGATTTCTTCATAGAAAGCATTTGTATTTTTGCAGTCATGAACTTCAGTATAATAGTGGGATCCTAGCTACCCTATACTTGTTTTTCAGCTTTTTTCTGGAATGCGTATGTTTATCCGCTACTACACTTGATCTACTGTGTAGTCAAAGGTGCAAGAACAAAGGGTCATCAGTACATCACAATAAAACAATGAATAAACAAAACTAGTAATAAAAAGCAGTTCTTTTAAGTTGATTATTGTAAATATTTCATCATAATAAGGAAAATTGGAAAAATGCATAAAATTCAGTAACACATACAAATCCAGTCATTGATATTCTATTAATAGACCTCAGGTACAGAAGAATTAGCAAAATATATGTAAGGTCCTTAGGGTATTTGGAATAATAATTGAATATTGTTTTCCTCTTAAATGTATTGACTTTATTAATGACTGACAATCATGTGAGCTTAGTCTTTGAAATCTTAATGTCAGGCATTGACATTTTTTTACCTCTGAAAGTCATATATCTGTTTCCTATATGAGTAAATTTATTATGTATTGAATATATCCTTGATACTCTAGCCACCTTCATTATTCTGTTGTCTGTATTTTCTGTATAAATTACTGAAGCTGCTTTCAGCAACTGATGCTCCAACCTTGAACTTTGATATAATGGATAAAATTATCTTTCAAGTTCATGGACTAACTTCAGCTAGCTTTATGTTTCATAGAGCTTCTTCACCTATTTCAAACTTCATAGAACTGAGGATACATGGGCGTGCTCTGTTGGTCTTAGATTTTGGATTAGGGGAATATTGTATCTTCTTGGATGGCATGTCTAGACAAACAAAACATTTTTTCTATTTCAGTAAGATTTTTAAAACATTTCTTATAATTTGTTTGCTCACTGGATTATCAATTTTCTTCAATACCTTTTTCCAAGTCCTTTCAGTTTGTGTCTCTGGTGCGAGAAGCCTACATATCAGTCTATCTTGGAGCCTCCCTAAGATTAAATATTTCCTACACTTGAGTTAAAATAAGATATGGGATTCATTCTTTCATCTTATCATACATAGGGCATTGAAGAATTTACTGATTAGCCTTATTTCAATATTATGTTTCAAGAAAATTTGAGATCCAAAAAAAATGGTGAAAAATAAGCACTGATTGTTATAAGGACCACTAATAATGCTAAAAATCTTTATCATTTAAGTTACCTATGTAGAGATGTAACTAAATGTTAATATACTTAAATAAATATAATATGAAGGAAAACAGTTCCCAGATTATCATAATAGAGATTTACCAGGAAAAAATGTTTGAAATATTGAATCAATAATCAAAATGTATCAAAGGGACATTAAGTAAATATATGTTATTAACAAAAAGTTACTCATAAGATCTGTTGAAAGTGGTAACAGATGGACAAGAATGAAAAAAAATGGAAGGAGTTTCTCAGGAAGTTCAAGGAAATGGCATGTGCTGGAAAGTTTCATGTCAACTTGAAATATACTAGATTCATTTGAGAACAGCGAACCTTAATGGAGAAAATCCCCCCACCAGACTGACCTCTTTGCAAGTGTTTGGTACTTTTTCTTAATTTATAAATTGATGTGGGAAGTCTCATGTCACTCGGAATGATGCCAGTTGTGGGCTGGTGCTCCTGGGTGTTATAGAAAAGCAGGCCATATAGATCATGGGAGACAAGCCAGTAAGCAGCACTCTTGCCTGACCTATGCATCAGCTGCTACCTGCAAGTTCCTGCCATGTTCAAGTCTCTGTCATGATTGCTCAGTGTTATACCATGACGTGAAACTGTAATCTGAAATAAACCCTTTCCTTCCCCAAGTTGCTTTAGGCCATCGTATTTTATCACAGTAACAGAGTGAATTAGACTCAAAATGAAAACACCTAAAAGGGTTGTGATGCATTGACTGTATGACAGAAAACATACAACTCAATTAAGTGGAGAGAAGGATAAATGTCTTCTAGTAATGTATCCCAAAGACTTAGCTACTGGCAATAAAATTAATGTAAAACCCAAACTATTAAATTCATATCTATTCCTTTTAAACTCTATGCACACAGAATGGGAAAAAAAAGGCTATAGTGATAAAGAAAAAAAAAGCGTGAATGGAAATTTTCATGGTATATTATATACCATGAATATATATATATAAATATATATATATATTTATATGGTATATTATAAAGGGTTTTAAAAAGTTCCCTTGTCTTAAAATCAGTGTCTGATATTTGCAGAAAAAAAATGCTTATTTCTGTCAACAAAACAGCAAGTGCCTGGAAACAGAACATCACACACATCAAAAAGAAAGGTAAATATGCTCTGAGGTGGTAGAAAAAAAGACACATTGTCACCAACAGCAAAAACAGAGAGACATAAGAGAGGTAAAAGGATGCTTGGAAGACAGGAGAGCATCTTTAGCTCTTCAAAACTCAAACAGACAGAACAATAGCTCACTTAGTATTTGGAGTGTTACTTCCCCAAGCTCAGGATTACACAGCTTTGCAAATCAGCAGAGATGAGACACATGTGAGGATGCACATGCGCATCAGCAGGTCTCTTAACCATGACCTGGGTAACACAGAAATGCACCCTAGATTTGTATGCAAACATACTAGTCCTGACATTTTCACTATTCGTTTCGTCAGCCTGTTTACAGAAGTTTGGTTTGTTTGTTCTGTTTTCATCGAAGTCTGCTTATAAATATAAATTGTAAAACTTCCTTAATTATAACTTTATCATAATATCATTGTTGTCATTAACAGACATCCTAAAATGTTATTTCATTTTAATTTAATATTATGTTATCCTTCAGGGTTTATTCCAAATTTTCTTTGGAATATAATACTTAGAAAATAAATCATATCATTTGTGTAATCTAAGAAACAAACTTCCTGAAAAAAATGAGACATTTCTCAGTGATAGTTATTAGGATTAATATTTAGAACTATAGAGAACAAGCAAACAAAAACAAAAAAACCACCATTAACAAAGAATAGTGCAGAGAAAGGATTGTGCAATCATATAATTACAAGGAATGCCCCCCAAAATTTGAAGAATTCCAGAAATTGTTACATCTAGCAGAGGTTTCTATGTGGCAAGGAAGATGGGTCCGTCTTCAGCCACTTGATTATAAGTGCCTCTCAGGCCTATGGGATCTAAAACCAAAGAGTCATCTTCCTCCACTATTTCAGTCAATTTGGACTTTAATTTCCTATATCCATGAAGATGAAATTGAGGAGTCCACCTCACTTTTTATAACTCTTAACCACATTATCATTCTTTCTCTTTATCTCATAGGTACGTAATCGGAAGGAAAAGGATGAAAATATCTACACCACTTTACTATGTAAATATAGCATTTATGTTTCAGTTTGTTATTTAGTTTTTCTTTAATACCATAAATTTATAAGAAAATGGTTTATCTTTTGTATTTCTGAGTATTAATTTCAGAAGACCTCCTTATTTATTAGCATAGAGACAAACATTTTTGAGTAGCCTTTTCACAGCATTTCCCTTCTAGAAAATTAGCTTTGGATATTCTTGCAACTAGAATCCAGCCCCATAATTTTCCAAGATTCTTAAAATAATGTTTGGATACAAAAATAATTCCTGTTTATATGAACACATGTATAAATAAATATATGTTAAAGCATACTAATTACTTGCATATTCAATTAAAACATACTTCTTTGTGACTTAATCTAACTGCTTAAGCCCTTTGCAGAGACCTCAGACTCAGTGTTCTAAAAAATAAAATGTTAAAAAAAGTGAATAAATAAATAAATAAACCTGAGTAATTAGAGAGGCTCAGTCTATTCTGATTTCTGACTCTCATTTCCCTACCTCTGACTCTCATTATTAAAGTTTCCTCTCTTGAGTATAAGAGAATTAGATAATTACCAAGGCCATGTAAGTGGTATCACGAAGCAATAAAGTTCTGTTAAAATATCAGCAAAATTCAGTCCCATAAACCTTAGTGAGACAAACTGGGTTATCTCTTCCCTCAAGACTGCACACAGCAAGCTAAACAAACATCATGGTATTTAAAATCCTAATGCCATGCATCACTTAAAAAAAGTTCCAATGACATCTAGATCTATTAACCTATCAACAAATTATTTAATTAACTTTAATTTCGCACTCTGGCCTGGGGAGTTGTCTCAATGGGTAAAGGATTTGCTATGTAAGCTTTAATACCAGAGTTCAGATACACTGAACCCATGTAAATAAAGGCTATGTGTGCATATCAGCAAGCCTATAATCTCCAGAATGAATTATTTATAGTTCCAGGCCCAGATGTGCAATGTGTGTGTGTTGTGTGTGTGTGTGTGTGTGTGTGGTGTACTCAAATCAAGAATTTACAGGATGTAGTTACATTCAGAACTTTGTATGTATGTATGTATGAATAACATTCACATTAGAGGCACGAAAAATATGAAGAGAAAAAGATTACTGCAGTTATTATGTTTACTAATATGTTTATATTAATTTACATAACATTTTAACACAATGTATTTATTATATGATATCTGAAAGAGTATAGCAAAACAAATGCAGTCATATATAATCCCCATTACGAAGGACACAATGAGTTCAATACTGTCATTGTTGAACAGTTCAGCTTTAACCTGCTGTGTGGGACACAGCTGGATGGGAGATGTAATTATTCATATAGGGACCATATGTGGCAAGCCATAAATTATGAATTCACTATATTATATTTTAATTATTTTTAAAAACTTGGCACAATTATATGCTTGTCTATTTATTACAGGATAATAATATTTCTGATAAACAGAAACATGACTGAATTAACAATAAAAAGGCATCTCATAAAATTGTATGTGCTATAAATAAAAAGTATGGCAATATCCTAAAAAGTGTATCAACTTGGGATGTCCTCAGATCCCTGGGAGAATGATATTTCCAGTGTTAGTGTCCTTCTATCTCAGTAGCTCTTTATATTTTTCTCATGACACAGTTGAAGAGAAGTGTAATGACACTGGTACTTTCTCCATCTGTCTTGTTTGAAGCTCAAAACTGCTTTTGTGTCTATACTGCTACCAGTAAAGCTCAGAGGAGAGAAAAAAGGAGAAAGTTCTGTCTAATGCAATGTCTACATAACCTGAAGGTGATCCAGTAATTTTTTTTTCTGTTGCTATTTTATCATTTTCAAACCAGTCTATATCTAAACAATTCTTTGTTCATTTAACTTCATTTAACAGTATATCCTTTACTGACAGTCAATCAGTGTCATGTTCTAAAAGTAAGAAAAAGTACATTCATGGCATGAGAACTGAAGTAGAGGAAAGAAAAATATTTAAAAAATCAGTTCACGAAGTTAAAAATTGAAACAGAAATATTAAAGAATCTTGAGAGCTTGGGGCATGGGCAGAGCAGAAGGTAGAACAGAAAGAATGGCACAAGATAGTTTAAATGAAAAGAGGAGAGGGTTGAAGGGGATGGGAAAGGCAGGGAGGGGAACAGAGGAATAAATATAGAGCTCAACAAAAATCAATACAAATAAAGAAAAGAAGAAAGAGAAAGTAACTGTGATTCATACCTATCTGATGTCAGCACCATTTAAGTTCATAAACATAACCATCACCCAGGTTTAATGATTTTAAAATCTCCGGGACTATTTAATTTTAACAAGATTTATGAAACAGACTGATGAAATTGTCTCAATTAACGTAATTTTTGGGTCATGGATCTATCATCGTTAAATACATTTTAAATATCCTACTTTCAAGGCTTCATCCTTTTCTGTTTTCTCAGAGGGAGAAGAAACAGAAGAAAACAGTATTAGTAAATTACTGTGATTTTCATCTGATTCAGAAATTCCTGGCACTAAGTCAAGACTTGAGACAGTGATAAAGAAGAATTCTCTCAGGAAAGGCCATGTGAGATGATGCCAGTTGTGCTGACATATGTCCATTATCACTGCAATGTGGCGGAGGAGGGAGGCTCAGGAGGTCATGGTCATCTAGGTTCTTGCATAGCAAGTTTGTGAGTTATGATCCATTTTTACTATTCTTTTTAGCTCAATTTGCCTCCAAATACAATTGCTTGCTACCAATAGTTCCTGTGGACAAACATCTGCCTGTTTTATTTTATGAAATATTTGCACATATGTTTACAGCAGATTTTTGTTATAAAGTTTCATTTCAAATTTCTTGGGCATTGGCATCATAAATTTCCACTGAGTTCTTGTCTCATGGCTCCCTCTTTTCATCCTCTATAGGTAAATTGCACATTTAGCAGCAAACAGAGTAGAAAATATGATGCTGATGTGGAAGTTACTCCTAAGGACATGATTTGCTCACAACCTCATTATTGTGTGAATAATGATGATAGCTAATTTAAACTTAACGCAGAGGCAATTTCTCTGAATAGATACAGCAAGATCCTTGGAAAATCAGTGTCTGAAATTTGAGCTAATGACCACCAGGATAATTTAGGAAAATTTCATTTCACCAGGAAGAATAAGGAAAAACTATACTGGAAAGAATCTAGAGAGCACAAATGCAAGGTTATATTAATTTGTATTACATAGAACTAATTCAATATGTCATGCAATTCTTGTGTGCGAACGTATCAAGTCAAATCAAATATGCATACGCACACTTTTCATGCACCAAAATAATTTATTATTGCCTTTGAGAGGCATTTATCTAATACTGTAATATCATTGAGATATAATTTAGGTTTATAGCTGAATATATATCATTTTGGTTGCATTTTGAAATCATTGATGCATTTTAAAGATTAATTATGTTATATTAATAACTTGAAGTTATTAGTTGAAGTTATTGTTATCTTCATGGATTAGGGCTATGTTCCTAGGAAATAGAACAAATACCTGCATATTATTTGTTTTTCACATTCTTGTTTGCTCTACCCTAGTTTTAGGAAATAGTGGACTGATCATTGCACTGTAGACTGTCCAGACAATAAGGAGGTATTTTATAGGGAGAGTGCATTAGAATAAAGCAATGGTTCGCAACATTCCCAATACTGTGACCCTTTAAGAAATTTCCTCATGTGTTGGTGAACATCCCACCATAAAATTCTTTTCTATCGTTTCTACTTTTAATTAATTTAACTACTGTTATAATTGTAATGTAAATATCTGTGTTTTCCAATGGTCTTAGGTGACCCCTGGGAAAGGGTCACTTGACCCCCACAGGGGTCATGAACCACAGGTTGGGAAACACAGGTTTAAAGGATAAATGGTTAATAATGGACCATGAAAGGGTAAATTGGATTGTGGAAGGATAAGGTTAGAGGAGGTAAAACTAAAACTAAACACCATTTGAAAAAGGCAAATGGAATCTGGCTACTTTAGAACCTTTTGTATTTCTTTCTAAGAGAGAGACAGAGGCAGAATACATAAAAATGTTAAAACTTTTGTGCCTTCTCTTGGGTATATTCCTTCTGTTGGTTTGCATGTCTAAATTTGGTGTGATGGCTTTTGTGCTATCTTATTATATTTTATATTGTTATATTTTGTTCTTATCTCCTAGAAGTCTCTTTTTACTTAGTGAATGTGAGAAAATAAGTAGATCCATAGGGGAGGAGAGGTGGAGAGGAACTGGGAGGAGTAGAGAGAGGGGAAATTAATCAGTATATATTATATGAAAAAAGAATCTACTTTCAATAAAAAGGGGGAAAATTTTAAATTGGAGTTTCCTTATGACAAAACAATGCATCTTCTGGCTATCACAAGATATTTAATGGAAACTTTGTGCCAGGAAATAGTTTCTCTTTTTGGAGTTCTTAGCTAGTGAAATCCCAGATTTCTCCTACTCAAACATTGAAGATAATTTGGTTACTATCAATAACCTGCAAGCAGCACACTGTTCTGAAAACACTGCAAACTTGAGTAACAAAACAGAGAAACCAATCTCATATGGAATTGGAATCTTCGCTCCTACTGGCAACTTGCATTATGCCTCAAAGGCGATGTGCAAGTTAGCAGACAAAAAGAGTATTAATCAGTCACCCTGGTGTGAACCTATGAGTTATAATAATAATGAGTAGCCTGGAAAGACATGCCCACTGGTGCAATAGTGGCATGAATGTTATGGGACTCACCAAAGACTTTCTGATTGGGTTTGAGACCCGCTGTAGAAGATGAAATTTTACCTGGTACCATTATCAGCCAAGAATCTGTGGCTGAATGGGTCATAGGACCCCAGGGAGAACTTATTATTATTATACTACTAAAGAGTTATTGTAGATGTTGACTTCTAATAATTTACACACACACACACATGTGTGTGTGTGTGTGTGTGTGTGTGTGTCTTTTCTCAACCCTTATCAAAAGCTTCTATTTGAAGCAGATAGTAATTTACATGGGCACTCACAGCCTGCTAAGGTGCATGTAATAATGGACTGTGGAATAATCAGCCCAAAATGAAATGTACATACCTACGCCACTCCTTCCAATATTCATAGATCATTCTAGAAGATGTTGCAGAAAGACATTAAGAGTCAGAGAAGGTGGATGACTATAAGGAAACTCTGTTCTGAACACATCATGGAACTGTATTATGAATTCAGAATTGTTTTAACACACAAGAGCTTTTCAAGAAAAAGACCAAATCCTGGCTTGGACAAATGGGGTTTGGTAGGAAGCCTTACCCTAGCATAGGAGCTATTGGTATGCATTAGTTTCTGCTAGCAGGAGAAACAGTTCACTCTAAGAGAATTCCACTCCTTGGTGATTTGACCACTTTCAAGTGGAAGGCTGAAAATCTAAAAATAATTGGGCATCACAAATAGATTTTTCTTTGTTTTTAAATTAAAGGATACATAGTTGGATAGATAGGAAAAGGAAGGTGGGAAACTTGAAAAAGTTTGGGAGGTTGAATAATTGTGCTTGTACTGTCTGGTTTTGTATGTCAACTTGACACAAACTAGAATCATCAGAGGCATTTTGTCATCTGAGGTTCCTTCCTCTGATGATGCTCACTTGTGTCAACTTGTCATACAAATCCAGACAGTACAAGCACAATGAACCTCAGATGACAAAATGCCTCAATTTGTGATCACTGGGGAGGATCCAGCCAGTGGTGGGTGGTGCCATTCCTGGGTTGTTGATCCCATGTTCTATAAAAAAGGTGAGCTGAGCAAGCCATGGCAATCAAGTCAGTAAACAGCAACCCTCCATAACCTCTGTATCAGCTCTTGCCTCTGGGATCCTGCCCTGTATCAGTTCCTGTCCTAACTTCCTTCAGTGGTGAACAGCAGTGCTGAAGTGTAAGCCAACTCCACCTTGCTTTTTGGTCATAGTGTTTCACTCCAGCAAAAGAAACCCTAACTAAGACAATGTTCAAAACACACAAAAATCACAGAGAACTAGAAAAATATTTTAAATAGAATTTTGTATACTATACTTCTGAGTTTAATGATATTAATTTTAATTGTTTCAATTATTTGATATATGGGACTTCCATGAACTTGTATTGGGGGTTTAAATATTATGCATTCTAGATAAGTGTACAGCTACTGAGCAATACCAGCAATTTATGAACTTCTACTATTAATGGAATTTTCTTAGTATTAACGGAGTGAATAGTATTGAACTTTAAAAGTAGCAAGAAAAATCTCCAGCTTGGTAATATATTATCTACTACTGACTTCCTAATTGAATGTTTCAGTGGATGATCCCTTCTATTTAGGAGGATTTAATTTTATCCCTTCAATGATTAGTTAGGATGAATGTTGACATAAATCTCCAAGGAAGCAATATTTCTCTAAGGCAGACTATTTATATAAATGTACACTGGGGTAAAAGAGCATGCTTCCTTTATATGGGAAATTTTGGAAAGCGAAAGGATTTAAAAATCAATAATGACTTATGCCTTCCTTAATTAATGAGACTTTTTAAGAGATCGTAGGTTTACCTTTTATCTTTTATAATCATTTGCTCTAAAAATTTGCAAAATTATATATAATTGTTTTATATATGTGCTGTTTTCTCACATTGAGAAATTATGATAATTTAATGTAGTTTATGTGTTATGTTTGTGCAGGCTTAAAACTGTGTATGTCTCTTTATGTAATAAAGAATCATGTATACAAAATTAATTTTCACTGTCATTTTGACAATTCACACTAAAATTTAATTGACATTCTATCAGGATTAAGAATTGGTATTTTTAAGAGTTGGTTAAGCTCTGAGGGTTCTGACCTTATAAACGAATACCATATCATTACAAGTAAATTAATTGTCACTGGAGTGAGTTGTTGATTTAAAAATAGAATTAATTTGTTCTTGTTTTTCTGTCTTTTGTATTTTTCTAAACTTTCCCCATACTTTAATGCTTCAAGAAATCATTAACTTAGCAAAGATAGTCCCTGAATCTTGAATTTCTAGTCTCCTGAACTTTTGCTCAAAATATACACATTTTGTGATAGTATCTAAAAGCAGAAGAAAAGAAACATGACAGCAATATGGATATATTCTAAGACTAAAAGATTAATTATAATATATTTGTCTATTCAGTATCCTATTTGTGAGTAGCTATTGTTTACATAACATTAATTTGAATATTTCAAAACTATGATGAAAGAAAAGTTTTCAGTTATTACTCTCATAGATCTTTCAGACTGCTAGAATAATTTAGCATTTAATAGTGGCACTAGAGTGTAATCTCAGAATTTAGTAGTGGCACATGTGTGTATTCACAGCATTGCCTATTAAATTAAGCCAGAAGAATAGACATAGGCACCATGTGAATGTAGGGAAATAGGAGAGTGAAAGAAAATGCATCACATTTTCAACATTCAAGGCAGTGTTCTGATTAATGGAATGGAGAAAAGTTCATAAATAAGGATGAAGATGAGGTCCTTGTCCGTATAAGGATGGTGCCCATAAGACAAAGCAAAGCCACTAGGTCACATGAGAGGTACATATGATACATGCTACTTAATGCCTATTAAGACATGGTGATGGGTCAGACCAGCTTATACACAGAAGAAGAATAAAAACAGATAAAAGCAGTATTTTCAAATCATATCAAAGAGATGTACAGTCATCCACATCAGCAATTGGGAGGTAAAGAAACAGGAATCGTGAGTTATATGCTAAGATCCTATGTCAAAAAAAAAAAAGCTTCTATAATGTCAGCAAGGACAATGCATTCACATTATTGATCCAAGCCCTTTTTTGAATAGAAATTCTTCATATTTTATTTTATCTTTTGCAGGGCAGGACAATGGTACAGTCTTTTAAATAATTGAAAGTGTAGTGTGATTTTAGGTAAAATAAAATAAATGCTTAAAAGTAAAGTTTTTTTTATCAAGGAGAGTCTGATTCCTGATTTGACTTATGAAAGTATTTTTCTCAATAAAATACCTAACTCCTTTTGAACTCTGTTGATCAACAAGAAGGTATTTTTAAAATAAAATTATCTGTAACATCTTTATTAGAATTTCTGAGACAAGTTTTTTATTAATACGTATTTGTTCTATTGATTGTACTATATATTTTTAGAATAATCAGTTTTATTCCAGCCTCAAAATGATTGAAAACAGTAGTTTGTTGCTGGAGGCCTTGCTCCAGATGGGTTCAGGGACCTGGTATGGATGTATGGAGTCAGTGCCAAGAGGACTGTGGCCACCTGTTGTGCAAACAAGTTGCCCCCAGATAGATTCAACTGTCTTCATTTATAATTTCAGTGGTTTGTATGGATCGTTTTACAAGTGCTGCATCGCAGCCCCTGTCTGTGCTCAAAGAGCTAGAACCCAGTTCGTGAGCTTCGGGCAAGGGGCTCAAGGTTGAGAATACACGCAGAGACAGACTGACACACAGACCTTCTAACACTGGTACCAAAAGCCCATCTTTAATAGCACCATGGAGGCTTAAATACATGGCAGTCAATGGCCAACAGGTGAAAATCCCATCCTCTGATCCTCTAAGCTAGGCACAGCTTCTAGTAACTTCAATTAGAAGGCTCTAGACAGGGAAGAGCAGCTGAAGGCCAGGACTTAATTAGTCTCAACATACAACTTTTTACTTCCTAAGTTTCTAACATCAGTTACAATAATTACAAGTTTTTTTTTCCTTTCTCTTTCTCCATCCATTTCCCAAATCTCCCATGGATATCAATTACCTTTCTACCCATATCTCCACAATCAGAATCATAATCAGTTTTGCAAGCTACAAAACAAACTTTTCTAATTAGGCACCCTTGTAGGTAGAACAGTGTACCCAGTTGGCAGCCCTTGCAGGTAACAACGTAATGCAAAGTAAGAGACAGTTGTGTCTGGTAGGGTTAATATTTACATCTGGTAGGGTCTGGGTTCTCATGAGCAACTCACCAGCCAAAGCTGGTTCAATCCATTCTACATTTTGTACTACTCTATCCCCTCTGAAAGCATATCAGATTTTTCCATTTACCCTATGGACAACCTGGAAACATATCCTTAATAGCTGGCATATCTCATCTATTGTCCTTTTCTACCTTAGCATCTCGGGGTATTGTCACAGTTACTGGGAGTGATGGAACTGTGGATTTCTGAGATTCTTCTTCACTCTTTGTTTCTAGAATGTTTCTATTAACTCCTGAGACCACCTATTAAATAGCATTTTACAGTGTTTTGCTGTACAAACACACCAGCAGGCCAAGAGAGGTCACAAGGTCTCTTTATAGATGGTTGTGAGCAACCATGTGGTTGCTGGAAACTCAGGACCTCTGGAAGAGTAACCAGTGCTCTCTGATTACCATATCTCATAAGTATAGCCATTTCTCAGAAAATTAGAAACCAATCTACCTTAATACCCAGCCCAAAGGCTAACTAATCATACCACAAAGATGTGGGCTTAACTATGCTTATAGTAGCATTATTCATAATAGCCAGAACCTGGAAACAGCCTAGATGTTCCTCAACTGAAGAATGGATAAAGAACATGTGGTACATTTACACAATGAAGCACTAGTGAGTGGTAAAAAATAATGACATCTTGAAATTTGCAAGCAAGTGGATGGATCTAGAAAAGAAAAACATACTGAGTGAGATAACTTAAACTAAGAAAGACAAATATAACGTGCATTCACTAATAATTGACTTTTAGACATAAGGCAAAGAAAACCAGCCTACAACCCACAACCCCAGAGAACATAGACAACAAAGAGGACCCTAAGAGAGATGGATATACATAAGAAGGAGAAAAAGGCAAGATCTCCTTAGTAAACTGGGAGCGTGGGGGTTATGGGAGAGGGAGAAGCTAATAGGATAGAAAGGGAGGAGAGCAGAGAACTATAGTGCCACAAAAACAATTTAAAAAAAGACAACCTAGCATACATTGTGAGTTACAGCTTAGCCTTAACTAATAGTGAATGAAATTTTCTTCCAACATACAAACACATAAAAAAGATAGCTTAGGAAGTATAACCATAAATATAGAACTAGAAATTGAACTTGGGTCCTCTGGAAGAACAACAAGTGCTCTTTAACCCAAAGCCATCTTTCCAGCCCAAATTCATCCATTTTTACAAGCTTTGTGAAGATAAGATGAACTAGGCAAATTAAGAATGAATTTCAAGGAAAATTAACTCTTTAAATAATCTTAATTATTAGTGAAAGAAAAATATGTTCTCATTCCTCAACCCTTAGCATTTAAATTTGAAAACTTGCAGTATTTGTTCTCTGGTATATTTACTGATACTGAATTGCTTAGTGAACTGTCATTTTCCTTTTACTTAAAAAATTATCCTAGGCAACAAGCAATTCTGAGAGTAATCAGGGACATTCAAAGGTAGATATAAAAATAATGAGCAGGGACATTTTAATAATGTGAAATGTCCTATTTAATCCAAAAGTACAACTATACAGAGAAGATACAAAATTATGCTTATAGTAAGGTATTTATGAAGCCAAATGGAAATATAGAAACAGAAATAGGCAGAAGAGAAGCTAATTAATAATTAAAATATTAGAATTCTGAAAAGATATTCTGTCTTAAATATTTAACATCTAACTTAATTTTATACTCTTGTGTACTAGTTACATGTAAATGGTGTGTACGTATCCATTAAAATGAATTAAATTTGTCTTAAACCAAAGACTATTTTACTGGCAACTTGTCAGAGTGGTCCCTGTTTACAGTGAAGTGAAATCTAGATTTAAGGGAAACAGATTTAACATAGATATGGACTCAAACCCAAGAATTAGTTTCTCAGACAATCCAGAACTGAAAGCATGGCGGGGTCAGTGGTGGGGAGGATGCATTCTCACCCCTATACAGTGCACAGGGTCTCTAATGTTAGAATTTGAAATAATGCGGGTTAAGTCAGCAAAAGTAGTTTTGAGTAATCACTCTTTTGTATACAGAAAGGCTCAGATAGTTTCCTGTTAAAATGTAGAGATAAGCTGTTTACACCACCTGAACTGAGAGCCATGTGCTCACCTGGGACTGTGGTGTCAGCCAATCACCTTCTGTAGGACAAAGCACTGAAGGAGCAGAAAACATCAGGAAGTCAGAATTAGGAAGACTGAAAGAAACAGGTTACTTTGTTTCTGAGATGGGCTGACATCCCCTGAAAGAATGGGAGGGAAAATACAGCGATGGGAGTCTTTCCTGTTTGTTTAACATTTTATAAAACTCCTAGGTCCTTCCATTTTTTTATTGTTTGACCAAGATACTTGTGCCTGAGCAGTTTTTTTTTTTTTCCCACAGCTATTTCTTCAGAAAGAAAAGAACCTGGAACACATATATACTTTCCTTACCTGCCTGTACCACCCCACTGTCCCTCAGTGGCGTTGTCAGCTGAGGCTAGGTAGAGATGAAAAATATAGTTGGGTTACTAGAAAGGCTGCTCTTTGTAGAAGTAACTACATGATGCTGCTGATTGATTGATTCGGTAGACTGAGTCACATTTATTCCGCGTTTACTTGACTTCTTCCCATTCTCCATTTGTCTCAGATTCAGAAAAGACTTAGTTTCTGTGAAATAGTCATTACATTTTTGATCATTTCTGTTTTTACACATGTAGAATGAAATATCTACGGGGAGAATTTATATAAACAGAGAGACTTGTGGTGTTATGAACCACAATAAACACCCAATTAGTATTTTTTTAAAAAATAAACATAGGGGAAATTGGCTCCATTTTCCAATTTCCAGATGATTGTTTTGATTCTGTGTACCGCAATAAGAAAGCTATGTGACAGTAATACATGAGCTTTCACAAACAGAAACAGACACACACACACACACACACACACACACACACACAGAGAGAGAGAGAGAGAGAGAGAGAGAGAGAGAGAGAGAGAGAGAGAGAGAGAGATATCAGCATACATGACTGTGGGACATGAAAGAAGAAGGGCTGAAAAGGGATGGCAACTTGTTGATTGTAATTTCTCGTGTGTGTTTTCACTGTTTTTAAACATAATCCTAGACACAATGCGATTCATGCTTCCAGTATCTTTTCAGTCACTTTTAATGAGCATGCATGAACACACACTAGTCATTAAAAATTATAATAATGATGCAAAATAGGCATGAAATTTAATTCAGCTGTTTTACCTGGTGCTTATAAAGGCTAATGCAATATTTGAATACCAAAAAAGAAATTGTTTCTGCTAAACAGATTGAGTAAATCTTTGAGCTCTTTTCCTGGAAGCATGGTATTAAGGCATTTAAGCATCTAAACAATAAAAATGTAAAGTATTTATTATAGTCTAAATATAATCTGATATCTGTTTTATGATTTCTTAATCAAGAAATATTAAGGCACTAATGAAAAGGGAAAGAATATTTATATTGTAAATACTCCTAAAATTCAGTCTTCCAAAGACATGAAATAATAATAAAAAACCCTAGAGATATGCAAGCCTCTATTGATTCAGAGCTAGTAAAGGGTTATATAACCCAGGGCCCAATTCAATTTAGTGAAAACAAGGTGCAATTAGAAATATGTTAATTTATATAATGATGATCTACCTGTTCCAAGCATTTTGGGTTAATAATATAATTGGATGTAGTTCAAGCATTGCAAATATGATATTGCAAATATAAATGGTTTATAATGTTTAGATCATGTATACTATATATATATATGTATATATATATATATATATAGAGAGAGAGAGAGAGAGAGAGAGGGGGGGGGGGAGAGAGATCTGTCAATAAATCTGAAATTACTAACAGCTTTTATCAAATTTTAAGTTATTTAAACTACATAATAGAGCATTTTCTAATATGTTCTTTCTTGAGGTTTGGAAGACAAGTTAAACAAGTGATTAATCAGTTGAATATATTTGACTCTATTTTCTGTTAAAATTTATTTTTAATCTGATATTATATAATTTATGCTACTATGATCAGATTCACTAGCATTATCCTTTCCTGTATCAATTCTGATTTTAAGATTAGTCAGCTGGTAAATTCTATTGTTCATATACTGTGCTTTCCATATAATGTGTAATAACTTGTATTTGATCTCTGTTGGGAGGTCTCCTTTTTCCTTCTTGGACCACCAGTCCAGGAGGGCAAAGGGGTAGAACCAGTGACAGAAAGCTTTGTAACTGTCCCATGATTATGAAAGGACACAGCATTTGGGACACTGATTTTAGTGAAACAGCTTAGTTATTTAATTTGCACTAAGTGGAAAGCTCCTATCATAAGACTTCATATGTGTCAGTAGGGTCCGATAACAGAGCACCTAGCTTAAGTCTTCTAGTAGGGTTCTGTGCCAAGGGTTAAGCTAAAGATGAATCAGGCCTCTGGCTTAGAGACAGCTTTTAGATAAGGTCTGTTCTACAGGCTTAGGGACATTCTCCAGATAAGGTGGAAGCAGGATGTTTTGCTGGGAAGAGAGACAGTTTCCATGTTACCAAGATTTTGGAAAAAGTTTCCATGACATGAAAGAATGCAACCTTGACCAGAGAGCAACGTCTTCCAGCAAACTTCCTTTTTACAGTACTTCCTCTCTCTTGCTTCCTTTCTTTTGTACATTTATTTCTATCTTCCTTGTTTCCTTTCTTTCTTACTGCTTTTTATCCTTGTCTCTAATTTTAGCTCATTCCCTCTTTTTTCTCTATCCTTCTTTCCCTTCATTTTTCTGTTTAATTTTTGTTGTATTAAAAATTAAACTACAGTCTTGAACACAGTGTAAAATCACCCTAATATGAATAAATCTCTGAAAACAGATCTACTTACCATTTATTGTGATTTTTCTGAGGGGGTGAGTATGATTGTTTTCTAATATTTTATTTTCATATATTGCAAGCAAATTTTATATACTACATAAAAGATTACCATAATATTATAAAACTTTGTCAATTTGGAAATTTGTTTTCCAATATTGAAAATTGACAGATTCCCATTATGTTCTCGCCAGTGTAACGTATCAGAGGTACAATACTTTTATTTTTTTTCTGAAATGGACAAATGGATTGTTTCAAAATGAAAATGAATTCAAAGAAATACAGGGATAATCTAATGCATTTTTTATTTGCTTATATGTGTAACAATACAATAGCTAGTGTGAACTTCATATTAAAGCTTTTTTAAATTATCATCATTTTGAAATCATTATTTAAGAAATATGTGTAAGATTGACTTGGGTGTGTGAATGAATATGTGAGTTTGTGTGTTTTTGGTGTATACATGTGTTGTTTTTGCATTTCTGTGTGCTGTGTGCCTGTGCCTAATAAAGCCAGAGGAGGACTTGGTTATATTGTTTTATCACCCTCATTGTTCCTTAAGAGTGGTGCTTCTCATTAACTCTTCAATGATACTGGTCAAGAATGAGTCCTAGCAATAGTCTTGTCTTTGTCCCCATCACAGTGCTAGTTTTAAATGCCTGTGTAACTTCATAATAAAAACACCCTTTTTTATGAACATAGAAACTATTTATTTATGGACATAGGCACACAAAAACCCATAAACAATTAGCAAACATAGATGGACTAATATTTTTAATCAAATTCTTCCCTAATGTCTTTTCCACTAGGCTTTATACTAATTTATAGCCATCCCAACACTCGTATTTAAGAGAATCCGAATTCAGAACTTCTTCTCTTTTATAGAAGTGTGGAACAATGTCTGTCACTTCTATTGGGAACAAAATATCTTTTGCATTCAGTATATAATTGTGAGTTTGAATAATAGAAAAAAATGTTTGTCTTCATGCAGTAGCAGACTTTAACAACTAAATATACTATTATAAGAAAGAATGAATGTGTAAATGTGAGTTTGTTGGTACTAGGCATGTTTTTTTTTTTTTTGAGATTCGATGTATGTATGAGACAAGTGTTCTCACTTAAAACTAGTCTTCCAGAGACGTGAACATATAATGTTGAGGAGAGCTGGAATCAGGATTCGAGGCAAGTCAGAAGGTTAGAAAATACCTGTCTGTCAAAAAACATTAGGAAGGCCAGAAGTTTGTCATTTGATGGATAGACTCAGAAGGACATGCCTCCGAAGAATAACAGAGATCAAAGATCAGTTTCTGAAGAGTGAGGGAAAGTGACAGACTGTAAGAATTACTAGCCAGATGTCAACATGTCAAGTATCTTCCAAGTGAAGGCAACAGGTAGTCTCTTCTCTTCCTTGTATTTTAATAAACTCAGGTATTTTGAAACAAAAGTAAAACTATATTCATAAAAATCCTCTTTTATTTATTATTTGTTTAAAATAGATTAAAGTATGTTATGGAGTGTGCTTTAAAGTACAGTGTCAAGGACATTCTTTTTATACCCAATTAAGGAATATATATGAATTCATATTTAGTGATGAAAAAGTTAATTACATTTATAATTCTTTTGCTCATTCATCATTTGCTCTGATTTTCTTTTTCACATTAACATATGCAACATCAAAAAATTATACTATTTATACTTAATTTTTATATTTTATGAGTTATAGATAACTTGAAACAAATTCAGAGCTGAACTTTTTCATAAACTTGTCATTCACTAATTAATTTATATTATTTGATATCACTAAGGGCAAGTTATTTTGTGAATAATTTTTTAAAATTGTATGTTTAAAAATGTCTTTTTGTCTAAAATACATCTTCATTTTTTTCTACACATAATTAGTACAAATTTAACTTGTTTATAGGAAATAAGTATTATAAAATGGTTTGTTTCAGAATTTCTGTTTTCAAAAATTTTAGTATATTTTATCTCTTGTTTTAGCAGGAAGTGGTCTGAGAACATTCAAGAGTAGACATTTATTTATATAGCTGAAGAATTAATGATCTTCCATTGAAATGAAATGCCTCATGCGAATGTATTTTGTTTTTAAAAATTTATTTTTTAGATTATAATATGATTGATTGTTTCACTTCCCACTTCCTTTCTTCACTTCAGTCCCTCTAATATACCACTAATTGTATTAAATGTAAATGTGCAGGGCTTCTTTTAATTCTCTACTCATGTTTCTGTATGTCTTGCTCGTTTATTTTTATTTATTTTTTTTTGGGGGGTACTAGAAACCAAAGCCAGTGTCTTTGCAGTGCTTGGCAGTATATCAATAGCAAGTTATATCCACAATCCTGTTTTCCTCTTTGTCACATTTTATATCTGGAACAGTTTGCATTACTGATATAGGACTACCCAGGGTTCTCTGTTTGTTTTCCTCCAATCTAATTCTTCAACCCATAAATCTACTCAGCATATCTCATCTTACATCTAATCTTACTTTTCTTTGCCTTCTTTCTTCAGATCTGTGACAGTTTTTCAAATTTCCATCGTTGCATTGACAGTTTTGATGAATGCACTAGAGCAGTATTTGTAAAATGCCACTCAGTTTTAGTTTGACTAATGAATCTCTCTTGGCTTGAATTATGCCTTCATGGAATGTGACTAAAGAAGAAATGCCATTTACAGCATCTTGTTTCAAAGATATGAACTATGATCAAGACTTGATGCTACTAATATTGGTATAAATTTCCTGAATTGGCTGGTACTTTTTCTTTACTGTGAAAATTTCTACTTCCCATTATTTTTATGTGTTATTTTTTCTAGTTCATTGTTTTAAGAAGGTCAAAGCTAGCTGAGATTTTTTTTAAAAAAAATATTCATACTGGGGCTGTAACATCACATTACTTGGGCTTGCATGTAGTCAAATAAAGGTTTTGAGAATATCAGCTTTCATAATCATGTGTGAAACAATCCTTTATTTGAAATCTATTTCCCTATTAATTCCTATTCATTACAACTGCCTAAGAATCTCTTTTATAAATCGATCAACCTTTTGAAGCTCATCACCATGAGAAAAGCAATATATATATTTCACTGATCTGAGCAGGGGAACAATTGTGTGTGTGTTAACAATGTAGATACTACAGATATTTTTATATCTGTTATTTCTTTTCTCTAGGAAGCAGTCAGAAAGTTATCTTAATTTTTGTGGCTCTTACCCAGTATCCAGTACTACTTTGCTTATTTTAATCACATGTAATTTTCTTGCTCAGCTAAAACTTTCTTTCTGCATATAATTTTTTTTATTAATTTTACATACCAACCACAGTTTTCCCCCTTCCTTTCTCCCACTTCACCCCACCTCCCCCCAACCCACTCCCATTCACTTCTCAGAAAAGGTAAGGCCTCCAATGGGGAGTCAACCGGGCCTGGCACATTCAGTTGAGGCAGGAACAAGGCCCTTCTGAATCAAGATTGTGCAAGACATCCCACCATATGGAATGGGCTTCAGAAAGCAAGCTTGTGCCCCAGGAATACGATCCTTAGTCATCAGGGATATGCAAATCAAAATGACTCTGACATACACCTTATTCCAATCAATATGGCTAAGATCAAAAACACTGACCAAAGCCCATATATAGAGGATGTGAAGGGGAACACTCTTCAACTGCTGATGGGGGTGCCACCTTATACTTTGGCGGTTTCTCAGAAAATCGGGAGTCTTACCTCAAGACCCAGCACTACCATTCTTTGGCATATACCCAAAGGATGCAGACCCATACCCCAAGAACACTTTCTCAATTATGTTCATAGCAATATTATTTATAGTCACCAGAACCGGAAAACATCTTAGATGATTTTCAACGGAAGAATGGATAAAGAATACTATATTTACAAAGCTTTCTTCATAAGCAATGAGAGCTGAAACCACTGACATCTTTCTTTCATTAGTTAGTTGTTCAAAATATATTAGAATACATTCCACATTATTAGTTAAAAATTGTGTTTGTTCAGTGTGTATAAGTGTACATTAAATATTATGAATATATTAATATGCCATGAAAACAACTTTAAATATAATATAAATTATTTATATGTTCTTCTTTTGATCTTAATTCTCAATACTTCATGGAAAATAGAATTTGTCAAGGTTACTTTTTTCTTTGCTAAAGAAGTATGACTTTATGCAAAATATTTTCATAGCAACAGTCTTTTGTCACTCTTTTGTATCTCTTCTGGAGCCCTTCACAACTGATGTATTGGTAGATTTTCATATGTTTATACAGTACATGTAGTTGTGGTAATGCAAATTTATTTATTTAAGCTGGTTTATTTTTATTTTATTTGAAAGCTTTTTACTACATGTTTTATGCTTAATTGAAAAGTGGCAAAATGCCTTTGTTCTGTGACTGTATCTTCTGGTCCCATAATATATATTGCATGGCTTTTAAAGAACTCATGTTTTATCTGCTTGTAATGATTAATATAGAATAAGTTCCTTTTTAATTGAACATTTTCATTTGAAAACATAAGCTATGTTTCTTCTTAGGAAAGACATTCCTTGATTTTTAAATGCTTTTTTGAATTTCAGATAATACATTAGTGCAAAGCAAGAGAACTGTGTGACAACAACACTTGATTCCATGTGAATATTCATCCTGACATACATTGAATTTCCATCACTACTTTCATCTAAGTTATTTTCCTTCAATACTGTGCTCTCTATTTTTCTTAAGTTTCCATTTCATTATTGTTGTTGTGATGTGTTTCTTTCCCTTATTTTTACTCTTCCTTTTATTGGAAGAAAAGTTTTATTTTTATTGGACTAAAAGTTGAGCAATGCTATGGGTATTTCATAATCATTTATTTTATCAGTTTATTCACTTTACATTTTCACATCACTGTTCATCATCAAAGGAAACCAGGACATGTACTCAAGCAGGGCAGGAAAAAGAAGGCAGGAGAAGGGGATCTTATTTGAGGCATTCACCCAATCTGTCAGGTTTTAATTTTTAAGTCACTAAATGACAAGTTTTCTGTTTTCTGCCATTCTCAATGTTTTTTATTTTTTCCGATAGATAACATGCTTCGTTTTTCCAATCTATTCAACTTCCTAGGTAGTTCATAAAATTAACCATTTTATATATTTCCCAATAATTAGCCATGTGCTAAAAGCCTTAGGAATTTTAGGTTGACCCTCTAACTAAGCCGCTGTCATAGTTGTAACATTTCTGGAACTATATCATTCCTGACCGCTTATTCATCTATATGCATTCTCAAGTCATGAGTCTTTTATCTGGGAGACAGCAATTTCTTCCCAAACAATACCTTACATTTTACACTCTTTGTCTAGAGTGAGCTATTTTCTGCAAAGCAGCAATTAGTTTTTTTTTCTTATACGTACATATGTTTTTTTTATACCAAAGTAATGGTATATTCAAAATTATATTTTTGTCTTATACAGACATATATTATTTTTCATACCATAGTAAACCTTCCATCAGTATTTAAATATCCTTGCCATAAATGCAAAGTTTTAATACGATTAACAGAATCTTTCTAGGAAGACTCATGCCTTTAATTTCAGCCTTTGGAAGACATTGGAAGCTGGATCTCTGAGTTTAATATCATTCTGGTCTAGAGTTGAGGTCCAGGACAGAGAGGGCTATTAGGAGAAACCCTGTCTGGGAAACCAAGAGAGAGAGAAAAAGAGACAGAGAGAGAGAGAGAGAGAAAAGAAGAGAGAGAGAGAGAGAGAGAGAGAGAGAGAGAGAGTCTTTGGATATATACTGATTTTGGAAGCATGATGAATTTCAATACTCCCAATGCCCTCTTTTGACTAACTTGTTACAGGTATGTGTGTGTGTGTGTGTGTGTGTGTGTGTGTGTGTGTGTGACTGCTTATTTTTTTATGAATTGCTTCCCTAAATTTAATATAACCTTTATATTCATAATGACTCAGTGTTGTTTCTTTAATGGTCAGGCACTTCCAATTATATTTGTTAAGTGTTTGGATAAAATTCATGAACCTATTTATCATTGTAATATGCCCTATATAAAAATAACTGAAATGAAATTAAATTTAAGCCCTGGCAATGCTGAAGCATGCGTGGACAGCCTTATATGGTGGTCCATATTGAGTTTATCGTCTAAGTTGATCAGGGAAACTGACCAGGTCTCTTCCTCAAGAGGACTCCATATCTCATTTGCAGACGGTTGTGAGCCACCATGTGGTTGCTGGGAATTGAACTTGGGACCTTTGCAAGAGCAGGCATTGCTGTTACCTGCTGACCAACCTCTCCAATTCATTTAAGAAAATTCTATAAAAATTCTGCATCCTGTTCTATCTAGGCTTAGTTATTGTCATTTATGTTTTTATGTCAACAAACAGTTAAACTGTTTTGCAACAAATAATTTGAAAAATCTATCATTTAACTCATTTTCAAATTTGACAATCAGTATCAAAAACAGTTCTACATACTGAAAATTGAGCAACAAAAGAAAATGTCACTAATTCTCCTTAAACTGTATTTAAAATTAAAAACAATGACAAGTAGGAAAAGAAAATCAACAATATGCAATATGCTTTATTATCAATGGCAAATTATGTATATGTGTATAAATATTATATATGTTAATATATTTACTTATGCATGTGTGCAAATGTAAGAAAAGACAGATGGAGGGATGGATGAACATTTTTATTGAGGAATAAGTTCCAGTTCAAATAATAATTGCCATGTGTTGTTATAAGCTCTTTCTAGAAGCACAGCCATCCTTGGATAAATGGATGTTTGCACTTTGGATGAAGTTTACAGGAACTTTTGCAGAGTAAAATTTACAAAGTGAATCGGGGTTCTTTCTTAAGTAATACCTTATTTTACTTCTGAAAAAAATGTCTAAAGTTTAAAATATTCTAACCTGAAAATTAATTTTAATGTGATTTTTTTCTCTTGTGTTGTTTCAGTGAGAAGTAAGACACTAACTTAAAGAAGTTTAATATTTTAACATGTAATATCTCACTTAATAGACACAGGGTTTGTCATACTAACTTAAAGAAAAAATATATTGATACAAGGAAGTGAAATTATGAAAATTCTCTTTTGTGTGTATAGTTTGATTAGGTAATAAGATACCTGTGAAGAGTGTGTTATTGAGAGCTTAAATGAGAAGATTTGGGAATACTGATTAATCTTTACTATCAATAATCTATGAATATGGTATGATTTTTCAACATCATCTGCAATGAAAGGAGAGGTTATCTATGATTCAGGTGTTATTCTTAAAGCAATGCTTGCTTTTAAGACTCAATATCAATGGCAGAATATTTATTTCTATCAGCAACCAAACCCTTTGAAAAGTATTAGAGTAGAAAATAACCTGGCAGAGTACATGAAAATTAATGATAGAAAGTCTACCATGTGACCGAAGAAGAATTACTTATTGAATGCAAAACTATACACACTTGGAGTGTATATGGAGTTCAGTCATAGGCATGGACGGATAAGGGATGGTGTTTATGATTGCTTCCATCTATTTTGGTCTTTTAACTGTCAGCTCCTGGTTGACAAGTTGAATATTCGGAGAAGGCATCTGTTGACTTCAGACAGAGTGATTGTTGTATATGATTTGAAGTCTACTTTCTATTCGACTTTTACGCAGTTTTGAATAGAGAAACCATCTATTTTTAGTTTCCTGAAATTATAAAATAAATTCCCTTTTAAAAATTTTGGACAAAAAATAAACTGCTATCTTTTTGCATACCATGAGTTTTAAAAACTCTAATTTGATAGAAATCAGAAAGTGGTGGATAGTTATTTAAACATCTTTATAGAACATATGTGGCCTTACTCTTTACAAATGTGTTCCTGTGTCACATGATGATTTTTTCAGATAATTACTTATTATTGATGAAAAATGTAATTATTCTCCAAGTAAATGCATGTATAATTTAGTGCTGCTTATGCTCCTGCAGCTGCTGCAACTGCAATGCCATACAGATACGTTATTGCTCTTTTAATTCTTCTTTGTCTTTCCCAGATAGACAGGAACATTCATATCCTGTTTGTTTTCTTTTATTATTTTTTCATCCTCTGGTGCACAACACTGCCATATCATGTAATGAGGAGCTTTCATGTAACCATGTGTGTAGGAATAAATTATCTAGCTCTTTTTGGCATTATAAATGAAAGATCAGATGGTTGTTTTCTCTTTCAAAAATATCCTAGCTGCCATAGAACACCTGTAGCTGCTCGTTAAGAGATGGGATCTTGCCAAATGTCCCCTGCCCACATTAGAATGTCAACTAGTGTTATCATTATGCTGGTCGTGTTCCATTAACCATATTGTTGATATTTTGTCAGTACAGTGTTCTTATCATATCTAGGCGATAATATATAGAAGCAGGTATCTTGATCCACTGGTACTTAAGTCTTTATGCATCCTCTTTCATAGTTCTCCATGACCCTTAGCAGTACTGATTTCACTGCAGATGTATTAATTTTGGATGGGTACAGTTACTTTGTTTTTGATCAGTTGTGGAACTCTGAAATATCATCCATGTTTTGAAAAAAAAAAAAGAAGCTACTGTAATGTAAACTAGAATCCAAGGTCTCAATCCTAGAGAATGCTAAGAGAGAAAGAATTGTTTAACCCCAGGAAAGGATTCTCACAGAAATTGTCCAATCTCAAGTGTTCATCCCAGGGTACATGTATATAAAACACGTAAATGGACAAAGTAGGTTTTATATACAAGTGTGTGTACAAAACTAATCAAGCATAAGATCTTGAATGTAGCTGGAAGCAAGAGTGATATCGGAGTAGATGAAGGTGGAAGGTGGAGGCAAGACTGACGTATATGCAAAGAAAACACCACCAGCACATGAAACAAAATCTCTTTTGTATGTAATTGGGAAGTTCACTCCTGCTATATATGATGTCAAAATGCTAACACAATACTTTCTTAAGACAAGGAAGATGAAAATAGAGGAAGAAGTAAGAAGAAAGAGAGAAGAAAGGGAAGATATTTAGAAGGGAGATCAACGGAGCTAGTAAGCGAGTGTATTTTCTTCTGGATCGTAAATAAGCAGTTGTGTTCAGTAAGATGTTTGGAAACAGTCATTAGGAAACTGTTGAAGTCTGTGCGGGCCCTTTGTTCTGTCTCAGCCACCCGGCTATCTTACACCCGAAATAACCACACAGAAATTGTATTAATTAAATTACTGATTGGCCCATTATCTCTAGCCTCTTACTGGCTAACTCTCACATCTTGATTTAACCCATTTCTAACAATCTGTGTTCACCACAAGGTCGTGGTTTACTGGGAAAGATTGAGCATATCTGATTCTGGCAGCTCCATAGAAGTTCTCTGACTCTGCTTTCTTCCTCCAAGAATTCAGTTCTGCCTTCTCTGCCTACCTAAGTTCTGCACTATCAAAAGATCAAGGCAGTTCTTTATTCAACCAATGAGAGCATCACATAGACAGAAGGACTTCTTACATCAAGAAACCTTGCTATTTCACTTGGTGCCGCTTGTATTTTCTATTTTTCTTTCTTTTATTCTTCTTCCCCCACTTCCTTCCATATTTCTTTCCTCCCTTCTTTGGTAGAGTGAGATGGAACAGGAGAGAAATCTAATTCAAAGTTGTAATTTGAAAAGAATTATTTGGTTGGAAATAATACATAAGAGTACCACGTATTGGCTTTGTGAGAGCCTAGGGAGTGTGGATGCTCACCTTACTAGACCTGGATAGAGGTGGGTGGTCTTTGGACTTCCCACAGGGCAGGGAGCCCTGATTGCTCTTTGTGCTGATGAGGGAGGGGGACTTGATTGGGGGAGGGGGAGGGAAATGGGAGGCGGCGATGGGGAAGAGACAGAAATCTTTAATAAATAAATAAATAAATTGTAAAAAAAAGAGTACCCTCATATTATCATTACTAGTTTAGTTGTGTCATAGTGCATATTACATAAGTAATGATACTAACATTTAGAAACACTGTATTTATTAAGGAATGTATGCCTTTAATTGCATTATGCATTCACTTAATATGTTCTTTTACTTTTTGAAGACACAGAGAAAATCATGAAAATGAAATTTGACTATCAGTTACTTACCATCTATGTGGATTGAACTATCTTTGTTGAACTGTGATAGTCACCTATTAGACAAATGCCCACTTCCACAACTGATGTAATCCATCCCACTCCTTCGTCTGGAACTTGCAAATTGGTAAACTTTTTCATCACATTCCAAACATTTAGGTTATAAAAATTTGCTAATTGTATCCTTGTCTATCAGTTCAAGTTCATAATTAATGGTGAATAAATAATATTTTTTATCAGAAAAAGTATGTAATATAATACATTTGTTTGATCTATTGCTATGCAATCAAGAATATCGAGATTTTATTTGCATTCATGTGATATAATGCTTTATTTAAACATTTTCTTGAATGCACTAGTAATATTATATATATATATATATATATATATATATATATATAAACTGGATTATCATTATTTGTTGATTTCATATTAACCTGCTTTCTTTATGAATTTGGTCAGGCATTCCTTGGTGAATTACATCATAAAAATTACTATACAAATTTTCTATTAAAAAGAGAACAACGTGCTTTATATCAATTCCCACATTTTATTCTTATTGCCCAATAATTTGTGTGTTTTGTTTGCATGTGCATGTGCATAGCTGTAAGTGTTGCCCATATCCATTCTCTGCGCTAATGAACTAGTCTTTTATTACATTTGTAAATTACAAAGGAAATAGAAAGTAGGGGAACTTTTGTAGTTTGTATCAAGCTACTGTGCTGAGAAACATTTAGGAAAATATAGTGTAACATTAAAAGTCGTAGACATTGGTTATAAATTCTATCATTAGTAGGCACAAAGTTGTTCTTGCAGTAATGGCTAACCAACTTATTTCAACAAATGTTCCCTTTAGACTATCTTTTAATATTGTTTTGTAAAGTGAATTTTGGTTATGTAAGGGTGGAGTTAATTAAGCAAGTGCTACTTTGTAAAGAGAGCATGTAAAAGGCAGTAAAATGTTTCCTACAGTGCTGATTAAAGCTGTGAGTAGTTTTCTTAATACCACTGGTGTAAGGAGCATGACAACATCAGAGAAAAGACTCCACCAGAAATATGATTTGCCCAGTGTTTGACACTCATGGATGACTGTAGGCTAGCAAGCAGATTATTGACTTTGATTGCTATTTTTATTCTAATTCGTTTTATTATTATTTATTATTTTATTTCAGCACTGGACTTTTCTGGGTTGTCTTCATGCTAGCACAGCACAACCACTGAGCTGCACTCATAGCCCTAAGACATTTTTAAAGTTTCTTTATTTTTTTAGTACGTGTGTGTGTTCATATGTGTGTGTGTGTGTGTGTGTTTGTATGTGTGTGCTTCCGTGTGCCTGTGTCTGTTTACTCACTATGTTTTTGCAGAGGTCAGAAAAAGGCTTTGGATCTTTTGCTGTTAGAGTGATAGGTGATTTTGAGTTGCCCCATTGGGAATCAAAAGCTCGCTGAATGCAGTAACATTTTCTAAATGCTGAGCCGAACATTGTCTCATCTTGAATGACATTGATTTACCAGGTATTTCATTAGCAATCCAAAGATAAAAGTGAAAATGAAAAAGCAAAGTCATGAAAGATACTAGAACTTTTGGTAAAATATGATATTTCTTTATTCACTTAAATGTGAGGTTGCCGGGCGGTGGTGGCGCATGCCTTTAATCCCAGCACTGGGGAGGCAGAGGCAGGCAGATCTCTGTGAGTTCAAGGCCAACCTGGTCTACAAGAGCTAGTTCCAGGACAGGAACCAAAAGCTACGGAGAAACCCTGTCTCGAAAAAAAAAATGTGAGGTACAAGAATTGATAGTTTCAAATTTGTGTGAATATCACAAAGTCTTCAGAATGATGTTGGCTGCAGTGCCAGAAGTATGAGAATTTTTACAATTAACTGTGCTAAAATTTACTTTTGCTTAAAATATTAAGAAACCAATTTTTCACTGTTGTTAAGTTGCCAGTGATGATAACAGGGTGGGGATGTTTAGTAATTTGTCTCATTACTAAAACCAACATTGCTTATGTAACATTTTAACACAAATGAGATTTTGAAAATAGGTTCTACCTTCAAGAAGAATATTTAGAGAAAACTATGAATGCACCATCTCTCTTTTTCTCTTGTGTCAAGGCAAAACCCATCACTCACATATAAATGGATGTATCTATAGATTTGAGAAAGTCTATATACTCTGTTTATAGCCGAGGTTTGGCTTTAACTCTGTGTAATCCTCCTGCCTCAAACTTACAAGTGCTGGTATTACTAGCGTGAAAGGCAATATCCCCCAAAATAGGGGCAGCATTTTGCCTGGATGCATGAGTGATGTGAATTATTACTATAGAAACAACTGACCATAGACAAACATGAACCATGATTAAGAAGTAAATCCAGTCTGTTGTAGAGATTGGAAACTGATGACAGAATTGAGCATAACTATAAGATCCTGAACAATACACACTCCTCTAGAATGTCATTGTGGATCACAAATGATTGAATTTCTTGCTTTCTCTTTAAAATGTAACTTTTGAAACTTCAGCATTCAGCTGGTATATATAAAGGCTTTGGAAGTCAATATTGTCACACAACAGATAAAAATACATGAAAACATTGAATTGATTTCCTTTGGATATATTAAAAAGTGAAATATCTGTGAAAGCTCTCTACCCATTATGTAGATAGGGACATTAGAGATACACAGGTTAGATCTGTTTCCCAGGATCCGAAACTATGAAGTGTTGGTACCCCCAACAGAAGTGATAGAGAAAAAATAGAAAATGATTCACAGTGAAATAAAAAAGAAAAAGATATTCTGAGGGATAAAGAAACAGAAAGGCTATGTTTATTTCTAAATTTTGCCACAAGGAACCTTAGATATTCTTATCCATGACAATTTTAGAAAAACAAACAATCTCAAATCTCTTTTAGCTCTCATAAATGAGGAAAAATTAAGCACCTTAAAGCACACTGAGTATTCTCCACAGACAGACCTCCTTTTCCCCTCGGGAGGGAGATTATTAAATGAGGAATATTTGCAAAATCTATTTTGGTCACTTTTTTTTCTATCTATCTAGAGATAGTCTATAAATAAAAACATGTAGAGTTTCCATAGCCTAGGGACACATACACTCTAAAAGATTGAGATTTATCCCCCCCCCCAAAAACAGAACATTTGTATTTCTCTTAGCATTACTGCCATGCCAAAAATTCTCCAATGTAGTAACAATGAATCAAAGCTGCATGAGCTGTGTGACACAGAGTGTACTTAAGGAGTTCTTAGGGACAAATAAGACAAGGAATGAGACAGGAAAAGCACACAAAGGAGTTTGTTTCTTTTGGAATGAGCACAAAGCTGCATTAAAAATTAATCACAGGCAATGTCTAGTTAAATGAATATGATAGCTATCACTAAAGGTCTTTCTCTGTGTTCCTATTACCTGAAACATGATACCTAACTTCCAATAAATGATTAGAAGGTGTGCTAATAGATAATTAAAATTACTTTTTGAACAATATGTTCTGCAAAGAAGCAAAATGAAAAATGAGAAGAACCTGTAGAATAATTAAATAATGCTCATGTTTACTGGAGTGCCAGAGGAAAATAAAGAGATGAGCAGAGGAAGTGGTAGAAGTAACAGTAGCCAGAAATTTTTAAAATTCCTATTAGACAGTAAGCCACATTCGACAGATACATAAATAAAAAAGTAAATCCCCAAAACTATACATATAAGACTTCCAAGCTTAAACTAACCAACTAAGGACACCATAGAAACGTTAGAGGAAAGCACTGGAGAAAATAGTGTTTGAAGGGTTAACCAATAGAATTACAGAAAACTAGTAAATAGGAGCTATGCATTTAAGTACATGCTAAGAATAAACAATAAACGTCTTGAAATAAAGATAACCAAATGAAAACAACATTATAAAATTTATTGATGGCCTAAACAATGATAGTGTCTATTTCTTTTACAACACTTCTCTAATAGTTTGAAAACAATTGATGTAACTTTGAAGTGGTCATCTCCCAGTATTCTCAGCACATGTTTAAATGTATAAGTATTTCAACAATCATTGAAAAATGGAGACCGGGGAAATAGTTTAGTAGTAAAAGTGCTCATAACAAAAGCATGGGGACTTAGATATATCTACTGGTTCTCAGCTCCTGAGGATCAATTGCTGTTCTCATTGTATTGTATTGTGTCCAATTGTCATTTTCTGTGATGGTCTTCATTTGTTGAGAAGAATTACTTCTTTAACGGGGGGTAGTGGTTATACTTATCTGGGAATATCATGATAAAATTTAGAATAGTGTAAGGTATTATGGTGGAATAGCAAAATAGGGGATTCAGATTTTCTACAAGGTCCTTGAACTTTCTAGGTACAGTAAGCTGACTAAGTTTTCAGTTTCAGGCATTACCTCCTCTTGTATGGGAATTAAATCCAACAAGATAGGCATTGTTTGTGACTAGCATGTGAAAACTACTTTCTAAACCTTCATGAAAATATTAGAACCATGAGTATTGAAATGCCCAAATTGATTGTTAACTGTCAGGTACACTGATACACCATGTTAGATTAGACTATTTGATGTTATATATATACACATACAAGAAAGTTTTAACGTTGTCTCCTAAAATGTACTTTAGAATACATATTTAGAATGTTGTTAGAGGTTATAATTTTTTAATAAGTTAATGTTTGTAAGGTCTTCTGCAAGACCCATGACTTCACTAGTAATTGGCTAAGTTTCCAGTGCCAGGCAAAAATTTTCTTTTGTTAGGAGGTCCTTAAGTTCAATTAGAGAGATTTTCATTACTGGGATAGTTTGTGTGCCACTGCAACACATAATAAGTTTATTGTGCGATGCTGAACAATGTCATAAGAAATTGTCTTAATTTGACTTTATATTGTTGTGAAGAGATACCATGACCATGGCAACTCTTATAAATAAAAACATTCAATTGAGGTGGGTGGCTTACAGTTTCAGAGGTTCACTCCATTGTCATCAGAATGGGAAGCATGGCGATATGTGGTGCTGGTATCTTAATCCTACTTGAGTTCTTGTTCTGATTTCCTTCTGTAATGCACTACAACGTGTAAATGTAATCCATATAAGCCCTTTTCTCCCCCAAATTGATTTAGGTTATGGTATTTCTTCATAGCAATAACAACACTAATGAAGACACACACATGTGCATGCACACACACATGCACACCCACGTGTATATACGTATATGTCACACATATATTATTCATATAATGTTTATGTTACTGTATATATTATGCACACATATATACTAAATAATATATAATATATATATTTCTAAAAATACCTTGCTCTCTCTGTTTTATATTATTTGTATGAATGGTTTAATGGTCCTTGGAAGAGAACCTACATTTACTACTAATTAAAACAGCATAATCCTAAACTGCACTCTGAATATTTGACCTCATACCCATAGAAAAATATTGATTATATTATTTTATTTTTTTCTCCATTGTTCTGGTATTTAGACGCTTTTCTATTTTGATTTTTCCTTTCTTTCCAGAGTATATACCTCTTATATTTCATTTATATTTTGACATTTTTCTGTTTTGATTCTTAAAACTTCTACTCATATCTAGATATCAGGTTTTTCTTAAGCATAAGGAACACTTATGCTGTATCTATGGCTGAATCAATCATCAATGCCCATTTTCAATCATTACTGTAAGGCTTATTCATTGCTCGTTCATGTCTCAACCAACATGATCGAAGAGACTAGTGTAGAGGGTGAATCATAAGGAGACAAATATCAGTGCACCCTGGAGTTTTAAATGTTTGAATAAAGTGTGAAAATCTATAGATAGATTTGTTAGTGAGGCCTGGAAAAGGAGAATATGCTGCCGTTTTGGAATACATGGTAGTCAATAACAGGGAACAATTTGAAAATCTTTGTAGCCAGAGAAGGAGAATTGAAATTGAGTCTATTGGGGGAGAGATTTGTCACAATACAGCACTATTGAATAATGCCAAGCACTGTAAATGTAGATAAATGATCATAAGTTCGGAAGTATTTTAGAATCTATCTTTTTCCAGGAATACTTCTTTAGCCCTTGTAAGAAAAACTGCATCCTTACTAGCACATCTCTCTGTGTGTCCATGTTTTAACATACTTCTCTTAAGAGCAAATAGCTAACTTACATCTTTTGTCATTCTCTTTTTGCTCTGAATCACTATTGCTCATTGGTATAGAGAATAGAAGACAGTTTTTTTTTTGTTTGTTTGTTTCTGTTGAATCAGAATAGTAACTGTTGTCTCATCTTTGAAGAAAGTGCAGTTTCCTCAAATACTAAATAACAGTTACTCTTACTTTTGGAAGCATGAATGCTTAAATGCCCCAATTGGTTGTCAACTCTCAAATAAACTATGTACCATATTAAATTAGACTGACTATTAGATGTTTTAGATACACACATAGAAGAAAGTTCTAACTTTGTTTCATAAATCGTGTAGCAATAATAATTTAAACAACATATAGTATGTTCCATTTAATATAATGCATTATACAGATGTCCAGTTTGTGATTTTCTGTATATTTACAAAATATGGACTGTGCCATATGCAGACTATGTCAATATATGACATGAAACTCAGTTCCCCAAATGTGTCATTTTACATCTAATATATATTTAATTTACCTAATTATAATCAAAATTTTAGATAATTGCAACTGTAGAATATTTTCTAGAAAACAAATAACAATTGTGTAGTATATATTTCTAATTATATAACCTAAAACTAAGAGTGATGTTTTCCCATAAACATTTACTTTCTTCTCATGCAATTAATACTCATATGAGTATCCTTGGATACCGTGCATATTGTCTTCTCATCTGAAAAAAAATGTTATGACTGCATTGTAAAACCAGTTAGCTGCTGAGAGATACAGCCCAGTGCTAAGGTGGTCACCTAAAATGATTTGAATGATTAATTCATTTAGAACAAAGAATAAGATATTCAGATTCAGTATGCATTGTCATTGTGCCCATGGAAAGTGCTTGTGAAGAGTGATTGGATAGTCACAATGTTGTTGAACATGCACCAGAAATTGTTACCAAAAAATTGTAGACACAAGACTGTAAATGAACACAGGGAAATGAATTAAATAATAATTGTTTTTATTTCCTTAAAGAATTTTTTTGTTTTTTTTAAAAAAACTATATATCAATTTTGTACTATTTGTATGACTGCTTTGCCTGCATGTATGAATATAAGCCACCTGCATGCCTTGTGACTGTGTGTGACAATAGAAGGCATCAGATTTCCTGGGAGTAAGGCTAGAGATAAATGGGAGCTGCCATGCAGATGGTGTGAAACAAATGTGGTCCTTTGTAAAAGCCGAATGTGATCTTCAGTGCTGAGCCAACTCTAGCCCAAGTAACTTTTTTTTCCATTGCATTTTTGTTATAATAATATGTAACTTGTATTTAGCCATTACTATATTAATAAATTGCATTGTTATTTAGTCACTACTCTAATTTCCAAGGTTACAGGTGAATATTAGAAAAGTTCACAGACCAAGCCATAGATGAACTTAACTAAAAATAGATGTTTTATAGCACTAAGGTTCTGACACCTCTGTAATCTTTCTAATCTCATTTTATTACAATCCTCAATAATGTCTATCTAAATAAATATATGAATTCTAAGTGTTAAGATTAGTAATGTTTATGTATATTCAAAAACTCAAAAAGTTTTGCAGTTCTTTCTTTTACTATTATTGGATTACTAAATTCAGTTGATTGTATTTAATAAATTACCTGGTATACTATCTACCCTATATTCATAAAGTGAGTCTTGACCTGAGTTTGTTTAGCTCCTGTTGCAGGGATGATATTGTTTCATATGGTAACCGTTTGAGATTTTCATATCCAATATTTTATATGTAAAGTACATCAAAACAGATATGTACAACTTGTCTAAACACAAATTGTTAAAGTACTAAAATGGGAGTGTACTTCAGAAAGTCATTACTGAAATGGGAGTATACTGCAGAGAGAAGAAAGTTGAGGCAGAAAATGGGTTTCAGAGGTAGTCATAGTGTCATAAACATGTAATGATCCGAGAACTCAGGAAACTAAGGAAAGAGGATCACAAATCTAAATTTACAGGCAAAATACAGAGAAATAAATGATCTCACAAATCTAAATTTACAGGCAAAATACAGATAAATGAATGATCTCAAGGAAACGAATCAGATTAAAGAATAATTAAACAAAAACCATGAGATCACTCATTGAAAGAAAGTTCATTTCTTCATACTGCTGACAATGAAAATAATGAATAGATTCTAAGCAAACTGAACAAGCACAAAATTTAGGAACAGAAGCAAATCTTGAATAAAAAAATAAATCTATTATTATTTTCTAATTTTTTCCATCATTATTTCCAGTTGATAAATATACTGCTGTGTTTTGAGTCAGGAATATCAACATGCCTGAAAAGATTAATAAAAATGAAATAGCCATAGTTACAACATGAAATAACAGATATAATTAATGCAATGAATTAACCACATTGCACAGGAGATCAGACCCAACAGGTCAAGGAGAGCTCTTCTGATAAAGTGGCATTTGATCTAGGGTCAGAGAAGAAAGAACAGTGAGAAAACATTAAAGGTTTAGTGGCCATGGGGCAGAGGCAAGGATATAAAAAAAGCACTTGGCACATGGCTGGAAATGATGTTTCTACTCTAGAGAGAAGAACTTTGGATTACATTACAGAGTCAATGACACTGGCATGCCCTCCAAAAGAGATCTAGAGTAGCCAGGATATAAACAACAGACTGCCAGTTAAAGCAAAAAAATATACTCACATTTGCTCGGATTTGAATGAGTTTTATATTTTTTTTTTGTTGAAATTCTCAGGAAAAGCAAAATTGACAGAGCTGAAAGACTATTGAAGTGAGATATGAATAGTTGCTATCACATTGTTTTAATTTTAAAATATAACATGATATTAAGTTGCTACTCTAAGACATGAATTAAGAAGCCATAATTATACAGCATTAAAGATAGATATTCCCACCTATTAATGAATATTTCAGTCAGACATTTCACAAGACTTCCACCTTCCATAGCATCTTAAATGGTCAAGAGAACTTCTTCCTTTGAAAGTGAGCTAAGATCACCTCATTCTTGTCCCAAATCTCCAGTTGTTTCTAGCTCACAAAGAAAAGCTTCAAAAACTCACAGCTCTTGATCTATTCTACTCCACTCATTCATTATGACATGCTCTAATTTAAATGTGATATCTGTGAGTTAATGAGCTTGGCCCTCATTTGTGGGGCTTCCTCTTCATTTAATATTTATTTTTTTTTTCTAAAAATTGTTTCCAATCAATTTCTTTCTTTGTCTGTCTGTTTAAAACACATTCTAGGATATATTTCCATGATGGTTAAACCCAGGATAGCAGACTCCTATTCTTATTTGTTTTTCTTAGCATTTACCACTGCTGACTTGTGCCTACTTCAGTGTGTTTTATCTGATTCCTCCTACTACACTGTAAAGTTCATGGAAGCAAGGACAATGTTTACTCCAAAGTCTAATTCTCAGCACACAATTGCCCAGGAGGTTATGAGTAGAAAGTACTTATCTGTGAAACGAATGAATGTAAATATAACCAGCAGCACGTTTCTTACCTACTAAAATCATAATGGGAAGTTTTATAATTACTGTGATTGTTGAATCCTCAGTTTATAGTTTGTAAAATGTAAAGTTTGGGAATTAATCTTTTAAATGATGCTTTCTAAAAAGGTTCTGGCTGGGTCTCCTGAATTTCAGATATTAAAGCTTAACTAAACAGAGCATGAAAAATATAAAGTTTTAACCTTCACAGATTCATGATATTTGATTAATCAAACACTAATGCTAAAAGCGATAGGATTTTTGCTTTGTTTCAATGCTATATATACCTTTCTCCCTCCATTAGTGTGAATAATTGAGAATTAGCAATATTTTAATCATTTTCCTCATGCTTTACTGAATTGTATCAACTAGAAAATAGTATGTTTTCCACACACCAAATAACTGAATTCTGTAATATATCATTAAATACATTAAACAGTGTGTGAAAGTAGCATATTTGTTGAAAAGATACTTTTTTAAATTCACATGTTTATTTGATCTTATGTAAATGTCCTGTCTGATTTTATATCAACTTAATACTAACAAAAGTTATCATAGCAGAGTGTCTTTTAATTGAGAACATTTCTCCATAAGATTTTGTTGTAGGTAGACCTTTAGGACATTTTCTTAATTAGAAATCCATGTGGGAGGGCCCACTCCATTGTTAGTGTTGCTATCCCTGGACGGGTGGGGCTGGCTTCTATAAGAAAGCAGGCTGAGTAAGCTTTATGGGGCATGGCTATGCATCAGCTCCTGCCTGCAGAACCTGCCCTGTTTTGAGTTCTTCTCCTGACTTCCTATAGTGGTGGACTATGATGTGGATAATAAACCCATTGTTCAACTTACTTTTGATTATGGCATTGTATCACAGCTCAGGCCATGGAAAATCCATGTCGTTTTAGGTAGAAAAAAATGCTATAAGTGACTTACCCTAAAAAATAAAATGAAAACTTCCTGGAATACTGACCTGCCATCACAACTACTACAGAACATTCCATACTACAGAGATAGTTGAAGGCCACCCCAGCCAACAAGAACCTAAAGCAATTGAAAGGGAAAACAATTCTGGAAAAGGGCTAGTGATATAGTATAGATGTAGAGGGAGACCATTTAGTCAATTCATAGTAAAACAAAACCACTCAGCAAGCAAACAAAAATGAAGAGCTGGGTGTGAGCACAAAGTCTGTTGCCAGAGTAACTTCACTGAAACCCCATGCAGGGATATTCCTTTCTGACTCAGATTAGTGTCTTTTGCAGTGTAAAGACAATGACACTGTGGTTTGTATTCTGTCAACATTGACTTAAAGAAAGATCACTTGAGAGGAAGGAACTTCAATTGTTAAGATCCCTCCATTATATTGGTTTGCAGTAAAGTCAGTGAGGCATTTTCTCGATTGAGGATTGATGGGGAAAGACAGTATTCTGTGGACAATGTTGTAATGGACAGATGATCCTAGTGTGGTGGTTTGAATAGGTTTATGGTCACCATAGACTCATTTGTTTGATGCTTGGTCATAGGGATTGGTACTATTAGAAGATGCGGTCTTGATGGAGTAGTTGTAAACTTTTTGGAACTATGCCACTCTGAGGGTCAGCTTTGGGATCTCATAAATTCAAACTACACATAAAAAAATTTTTCACAAAACTGTGACATATGTATAGATTTGTCATCTTATCAACTATATATTATGCATTCAATTAAGCTGAAACATTGGGAGGAAAAAAAAGAAGACCATATAAAGACTGCAACATAAACCAATAACATCAGTCTGAGAAAGCCAATGGATAATTTGTTTTTTGGTTATATATTTTTATTTATAAGATAGTTTAACTTAATAGAATTTTCTCTATCAAGGCACTTTACATAAAACTATTATAAATAAATAATATTTAAATAAATTTCATCAATAAGCAAAAATAATTCATTTGAAATATATATAAAATAAAAATTATTTTGCATTTCTTTTTGAAATTTATATTAGTTCATAATAATGATGCTTATAGAATGCCATATAAATTGATCACTAAATGAGTCAGGAACTTTCAGGAGTGATATACTACAATTATCTTCTTTCAAAATATCTTTTCTTTATTTTCACATGAAACTTTATATTATTACTGTCAATCACTTTACTCTTTACTCTGGAGCATGTCTAGGAATGGACCAAACTCTGAATGCATATGTGTGGAATTCCTGAATAAATTTCCCGTGCTTCCTTTTCTCCAACAAAGCATTACTTGGAAATAACTGCCATCCTCTCCTTGTCCACACCAAACGATAATACTTCCTTTTCAAGTTTATGCCCTAGCTATGAGGTTTGACTTTTCACTTACATTTATATGTTTTAATCAGTCAGTGTAATGATCACTTTCCCAAAATATCATTTCTTTTGATGCGGAGTCTAAGATCAAACTATAAGCTATGAGTCTCTTGGAGTCCAAAAGAACCACTGTATTCAATTGATATTTAATGCAAAAAAACGGATATTGTAACTCTAATTATTGCTGGTTTACTGTTTTGTTATATATTGTTTTACTATGTCAAGGTTAAATCCTTTTTAATTAGGCAAAAAGGAAAAAAATGTTGTGTATCAATCTTTTTTGTACACTATGAATATGTATTGCTCTGATTGACTAATAAAAGCTGATTGACCAATAGCCAGGCAAAATATGTAGGTGGGATTATAAAAGTGAGAATATAGGGAGAAAGAAAGATTGAGTCAGAGAGAGTCGCCAGGAAGCTCAGAGGGAACAGGATATGGCGAAGGGCAGGTAAAGCCATTAGCCATGTGACTTTAAAATGTAATGTAAATTTATATTTTAGAAAGTTTTTAGATGATCCCTGTGTAAAGGTCTTTCTAACCTAAAAAGGGTTTATCACCCACATGTAAACTCCCAGCATTCCTCAAGAACGTTTGACAGGAAACACCTTTATTTTCTTATATGCTTCTACAGTATCCCAAATCACCAGAGAGGGTATCTAGTTTTCAATTAACTCAAACAATGCTCCAACAGATAAATGTCCCTGAACAATTGCCAGGTTATTCCAGCTACTCCACGCTCCTCCTATATAGTCTTTCTTTATAACTCGCTATATTTTTCACCTCTTTTCTTTTCTTTTCTTTTCCCTTGAGTGCTAGTCTCGGCAGTTTGGAATAAACATTGTTGTATTCCAACCACAGATGACAATGTTGGTAGGCGTTTTTGTTTGATTGGTTGTTTTTATAGTACCCTCATGAGCAGACATCACACACGTAAATAAATACAAAAAATATCAATTCCAAGAGTATGATGGAAACAGTGGATTCTATGAAAGCTATTTTTTTTGAGCCCATAACAGTGCTGAATGTACTGGACTCTTCATCTCAGTACATTACACAACTACTTGTATTAAATTAACCTCTGTATATGTAGAAAATCTTTATTAAAATAATCACAACCATGAAGTTTACGAAATAAAAGTCATATCCAGGAAAATTATCTGCAGTACCAGTTTCCCAAATGTGCCTAGGTTAGGATTCATAACACATCTGAATAACAATTCAGGCTGTGCTAGAGACGTGGTCACAGAGACAGATGCAAAAGGAGTAGAAAAATACTTGAATAAAGAAAAGATGAGACTGAACCTACAAATATTCTCTAGATCATTGTTTTGGCCTTATAGTCACATACAGACATGTTGAGTTATACAACCTGTTCTTGTCTCTGCGGGACAAGGGATACTCATGTGATGATGAAATTCCTTAGGAAAAGGGAACTGCAATCATGCAACATGGTTTTTGAGAATACCTGTTAGTGTGTCATGGTCTTTTGATTTATCATGCAAGCTGTACAATATCTTATAATATAGAGAATTTTGAAGCATACCAATCCTGAATTCTCTCTTTGTTTCTGCTATAAATGGGATGTGCATTAGACAAGTTAATTATCTCTTTAAGCATCGGGAAACTTCAGAATATATCTAATCATATGGCATATCACCTGGGAAGTAAACCAAGCCATAACAAAATACTGTAACACTTTATCAGACATAAAGATGGATAACATCGTGTAGACAAAAATCTTTAGAACTTCAGTACATAGTAATAAGTGCACAGAAAATATTTTAGTACATTTTGCAAGCTACAAATGATCATAATAAATACATTTACCTACTTTCTCATTCATGTCAGACGAAAGAATTTGTATCTTGTGATATGACTAGGATCATGTAAGTTTTTATAATTCCAGTGCATTCCATAATATATTGAATTGTACAGTCTTATATAATATAGTTATATAAAAATAATTATAGCACAAAGACAGTCCTTTTATAAATACACTAAAGTTTACACCAAATCTGGGAATGCACAGATAGAAGAGCTTGTTTGTGTCTACTGCTTTATGTTTTATGCTAAAAGATATAAAGAACACACCTATAAAAAAACTATGTTCTCTGTAAAAATTACCAAGATTAAATGAACACACTTCTTGTTAATATCTGTCTGTCTGTATCTATCTATCTATCTATCTATCTATCTATCTATCTATCTATCTATCTATCTGCCTATCTATCTATATCTGATGAGAAATTACACTAATCCATTTTTAAGAATATTAGTCACCAAGCTAATATGTAATACAAAAGAAGATAACTGTTGTACTAAGTATCATATAGAGTTTCAATACTCAGGAATATTTTGTCACTTTTATTTATGTCTTTTGATTTTAGACTTTATACCAAATATTCAAATTTCAAGAAATCAATAGAATTTTGCAAAAATCTATACAAACACTTTTTTATTCATACTTTTGTGGACTAACTCAGGTCACAGGTGTGAAAACTTGTCATCATCATTCAAAACAAGTTTTTAAAGGACTGTTGACCATTTCTTATAATCATCAAATTCACTGATATGGGTTTGACTCTATTTCTGTGTTTTGAATTTCACATGAAATTCATATATATATATATATATATATATATATATATATATATATATTGAGGAGCAACATCAACACATTTAGAAATCACAAGGGAAATAGGGAAGTGGTCACACACACACACAACTCACACATATGGACAGAAATGCATGCACACACACAATCTAATATGAAACAGAACAATTTTCATTGTGCATAACGTTTTATATTTAGAACTTAAAATATTTATTATTCCTCACAACTAGGTTTGTGATACATTTTAATGGTAGCTTATGATTGCAATTTCAATAGAATGACTTAAACCAAACTTTAATCGCAACTGTTTTAAGAGTGAATTGCCTAAAAATTGACATTTTAAAGAATTTTATGTTATTAGCCAGTTTAACAAAAACATACAGTTCAAAATAAATATAAAAATCTTGTGTGAAGCTCCAATTGATATTTTAATTAAAACTATCAAATCCTATTATTGATTTAACAAAATAATTGAATATGACTTAAGTTACTCTAAATAAAATAAAAATAAATTGTCATATCTAAGTGTAATAACCCTAATATGTATTTGTGGGATTATAAGTCTTTGCTATAACTTTAAGATACAGATGAAAGCCCATAGCACCTAATGACATGTATCTTGTCTCATCTAAATGTAATAACTTTGTATTGTTTCCTTCAACTTGCTTACTTGAATTTAAAATTCATTATTTGGTTCATTTAAACATAATATTATAATTTACATGCCTAATACACTTGTTCTTCATTAATCAAACCTAGAAAATTTCCATTAAAACCAATGACTTTGACATTAATAATTACTTTAATATTTCTTTATGAATGTGAGGAGCATTGTGGTTTATGGTACTTTAGAATACCGTTAGCGTACAGATTAATTGAACAAATGTCTGATATTTGAGTTTTGGCTATATTGCTTAAGAATTTAAGAGTTAAAAACATTTTAATTGATATCTTAATACTAAAATTATAAATTTTCATGTTTCTAAATATTTAAATCAACAGTAGTGTTTCTAAGGAATTTTGTTTTGCTTTGTTTTGTTTTTCAAGACAGGGTGTCTGGAACTAGTTCTTGTAGACTAGACTAACCTCAAACTCACAGTGAGCCACCTGCCTCTGCTTCCTGATTGCTGGGATTAAAGGCATGCATCACCACCATCCAGCATATTCTTAAATTTTAGAATAGGAAGGAATAGAATCAAAATAATTTTTAAATTAAATTTTAAAATTTTAAGTCAGAGGATAAGGAGATAACTTAATGGGTAAATTGCTCTCTATGCAGACATGAACTTGCCAGTTGCTATAGCCCAGTTCTAGTGTGAAAAGCTGGGTTTGGCACCAACTGTCTTTATCTTAACACTGACAGGTGAGGACAGGAAGATATCAGGCACACCTGTTCACTCAGATCAATTAAATGAGTAGGTTCTTCTTCAGTGAGATACCTGTTCCCCAAAAGTTCCCTATTAAGAAATGTGGTGACTCTTAAAAAAAAAGAGAGAAGAGAAGAGAGAGAGAGAGAGAGAGAGAGAGAGAGAGAGAGAATCAATCTACCTCCAAACTCAGTTGTACACATTTTGAATTTGAAGTTTATGCCCTGGCAATGCTGAAGCACGCATGGGCAGCCAAAATATGGTGGTTCTGTTTAAAAGCAAACATGTTCAAAGCAAACATGACCATATGTGAAAAGCAGTGTGGATGTTTCTCAAAATCTAAAAAGAGTCTAACTATAGCACTCTCAGGCATATATCTACAACACTATACCCTACTACAATGATGCTTACTTGTTTAAGCTCATTACTGGTGTCTTCACTCTAACCAGGAAAAGGAAAGAGCATGGATATCTATCAGCTGATGAATAGATAATGACAATAAATTACATTTGTAGTATTAGTTATATTTAGCTATCAATAACAAGAAAAATAATCAATAGCATAAAAATGATGGAACTGTAAATCATAGCTCAGAAAGAGTTAATTCTGAAACAAAAGTCTAATGATGTCTGACATATGGTCACATTTGCTTTGAATATATACATTTGTGTATTTCATTTAGGAAACTCTTTGGGGTTCAGACTAGTTATGAATATCAGGGCTTGACTTTGAAGGGGGGAAGATAGGATGTATTGGTATAATGGTGAAAGAGTAATACTGGAGGAGAAGCATAAAATATGGGATGGAAGAATAGGGTATAAGAGCGGCAATAAAAAGGAGTAACTAAAATACTTCAGAAATTCATATGAAAAACTACTGCTGTAGAAGTATGCATGTGTTTAAGATGCATGAATTCACAGAGTTTAAATGGAGTCACCCTATAACAAAGGGACAGTGTGCTTACTAGACAACACATGCTAGCAAATGCAAAGACCCAGTGACTGGATTGGGTTAATTCTGTTGGAGTTATTGGTCAGTGGGGCTATAAAGACCATCAAGAATTAAATGGTATTGTCATTGCCTTTTTTTTTCTTCAAGAACTTGATAGTAATTGGTTATTGCAAAAAAATAATGCATATTTGAGTTATAAACATGAATAAATAAATCTGCTACTCCATTAGAAACTTCAAGATCTCATAACCAAGATCTCATAGTACTGAAAGGTCCTCTGGATACTACAGGGTGATAAAAGTCATAATCAATCTTGTACACCAAAGCAGTAATTGGCCCAGTGCACACCAGCAATAGTGGAAATTATGCCATGGAAGGAAGCCAGTACTTTCTGATTGGATTTTGAGCTCCTCTTGCATGTGTGCTCTTTTTATATTTTACTTCCATGGGAATAACAATAGTTATTTTACCATAAAAAATTGATAATTAAAAGTAATGTATTTAAAATTATTTGGCATTATGTAGCACAATGTAGGTAACATACACTTATCAGATGCTTATTTACATTCATATATTTGTCCTACCAAAGTGTCTTTAATTTATACTCATTTTGTAAACTATTTTAATTTAATGCATAATTTTATATAAAAAGTTAAAAATTTATGTTAATAAAAAATTCTAATGCTAAAATTCTAGTTTTATACTCTAAAAAAATCTCATGAACTGATAAAAAATGTATATTCTTTAGTAAAAACAAAAAAATTAGAAAAATATAAAATCAAATCAGAACATTTGGCAAGTATATCAACAGAGATTCAAATAGGCTAGTTGCCAAAGAAATACAAATTAAAACCAAATATATTTGCATTCTCTAGAGGTAGGGCCACCAGAATATACTTAATTAAAGAGGTGATTTATTAAAAGTTTTCATTATTAGAGGATGAATTTCACCAGCATCATCTTCTGCAGACTAGAGAACTGAGGAAGAAGTAGCTGCTCTCTTGGAGGGAGGACCCTTGTTGGTTCTCTGCCACCCAGCTAGTTTAGACATGAAACCACACAGAAACCGTATTAATTAAATTACTGCTTGGCACATTAGCTCTAACTTCCTATTGGCTACCTCTTACATCTTAGTTTAATCCATTTCTAGTAATCTGTGTACCACCATGAGGCTGTGGCTTACCTAATAAAGTTCCCAGTGTCTGTCTCCAGAGGCTCCATGTCTTCTCTCTGATTCTGCCTCCTTTTCTCAGCATTCATTTTTCTCCTCCTACCTAAGTTCTGCTCTATCAACAGACCAAGGCAATTTCTTTATTCATTAACCAATAAAAGCAACACATAGACAGAAGGACCACTCACACCACTGCTCAGTCTAAGATGTCCAATAAAATGAAAGACCAAACACAAAGCTTAAATTTTGTACACCCAGGGGAATAGCATTTAAAGGTTGAAGAATCTGAAATTTTGTGCCTTCTGATGTGGGAGGAGAAAGATACACAGACATTTAAGACAAATAATTCTGGCTTGCCTTATTTGATGGGTACCTTTAATCAGCACTGAGGAGGAAAAAGAGGAGAATCTCTGTGTTTCTTTGAGTGCAAAGACAGGGTGGTCTACATAGCAAGTTCCAGGACAACCAGGAATACTTAGAGAACCTGTCAAAAGAAGAAGGGGGAAGAGTACAAAGGAAGATGACTTCTCTCTTCTATTCCTTCTCTCCAATCCTGTTGGGTATTCATTCCCTTACTCTAGGTGGGATTTTTCCTTTGATTCATTGATACACTGGCCAATCACTTTTATAAGGGTTCTGAAGTCACACTCAATGTACAATTTTCAGGAGTATGACCATCAAAATGGATAATACAGATAAATATCATAAGAACATAACTATTCTTTATTCATTGCTGTAAACATTTAGAATATATAGTGTCTTTTGGTGTTATGGATTTAATGTACTTATACACTATGATGTCTTTCTAGAATCTAGAGGGAGATATACGTGTAATAAATATACACAATTAGCAGAGCTTTACTTAATGTAATACTATTCAGTCAGATAAATACAATGGCCAGTAATACTCAGTTTGAAAAGATATTTTAAAATGTGAGAACTAAACTAAATTTAGAAGGCATTTAACTCTGTCATGTACTGTTATGGATGATGCCTATGTTTACCTGACTTTCCAAATTCCACTCTGCAATCTATACAAAGATCATGCTTTTAAGCAGAAGTTCATATTATTGCCAGGTAGAGAAGTCAGAGATCAGAGTTTGGGAATATAGAATGGTTATAAATTAAGGGTATGAAAGACTCTAATACATAATTAATCCAATAACATAAATATTAATTCTATATGAGTGTATATAGTAGTGATTCACAGCATGTGGATTGCAAAACCTTTGGGAAATGAAAAGCCCTTTCATAAAGGTAGTATATCAGATACTTACATTATGATTCACAGCAACATCAAAATTAGAGCTATGAAGTAGCTCTAATTATGGTTGGGGATCACCACAAAATCAGAAACTATATTAAAGGGTCACAGTATTAGGAAGGTTGAAAATCCCTGGTATATAAGGTTCCAAATTGGAAACAGGCCAAGACCATAAGATGATAGAGGAGCTAAAACCCATTCTTGATCAATATTTAAACAGTCTTTTTTTCTTTACAAACAAGTAGAAAGACTCTTCAGTTACTAATTGAAAAAGAGGAGCTTTTGAGGTGAACTATTAAGAATGACTTTAGACAAAGAACCAATGAAAACTCTAGTGTACAGGATCAGAATACAGAGAGATTAAATCTTCATCAGTTGCTAAATCAACAAGATCAAATACATCCCTTGTCTCAGTGAAATTTACAATTTTGGAAAAGATGCAAAATAACCCAAGATATGTATTATACAGCATAACAATAACTATAAAAATGTATTTGGGGACATTTAGTGAAGCAGTAAAAATATGACTCAATCAGCTGAAAAATAATTACATGAAAACTAAAAGTTCCACAGTTGAAATGAGGAGGTAGTAGCAATCAAAAGAAACACAACATAGTTATAAGATTTAAATTATTGAAGCATAAAGACCAAAAAGAGATAAATGCACTCACATGACAAATGCTTTTATGATATTCATACAATGAAAATCATTGGTTTCTGAAACAAAATTCACTTTTGGACAAATTAAAAGTACTCTGTGACATCAGTGATTAAGGGCATAATACCTGAAGGAGAATAGAATAAAATTGAGAATTTAAGCAATTTCTGAGAGCTTAAGGGTACGTGTGAAATGCTGAGTTCAAGAAGCTATGGGAAAACCATATGAAGAAGTCACATAAAGTACATGCTGGTTTCAGCTGCTGTCCAGTGCAGGCAAGCCAACTTCTTTCAATACTTACGAGGGAAATGAGATTTATGTTTGTCCTAGGGATGCAGTGAAACCCTCGATGACAAGGTCAGATATATAATTGTACAAATTCAAGGTCATCAGGCTGTCATGAATTTGTATGGTAGAATAAAACATAATTCTAATACACATATACAGAAATGTAACTTTCAATAATTTTATTGTGTAAACAAAAGTGAATTTTAATGACTATTTAAATATTTGAACTATTCATTAGAACATCAATAAACCTAAGATGTTCCTACCCCACATGTTAGAAAACAGAAATGTTCTTAATCTCACATACCATTTTTATTTTATAGAAAATAACGTATATTGTCCCACAGCAGTTATTTAAAAAAAATATACTAGTAATTTCTGATGGCATACTAGCACCTTTTCATATCATTACAACAGGAAACATTTCAGATAAGGCCTTCATAACTCATCGAGATAATATAATGAAACAGCATACTTGAATTTGTAAGTAAGAAGTAAGTTACTTACATTTGTTATTGGTATTATATATTAAAATACTAATGTTGAAAAATGAAAGATTAGTTTCCTACACTGCAATGTTTTTCTTAGAAATGTTTATTAAGGACATATTGTATATCTTTTAGAAAATCATATTTTGAAGAGAGTCAATATTTCTTGGAAAGAAATGGCAATTTTACTCATCAAATATTTCATTACTGGCTGAGATTGCAGCCTGACATATATGAGTTTTCTAGGCAGCATGATGCCACTCCACAGCTTTTTGATACCATGTTTAAGCAAGTCCTTGAAAGAATAAACATCTGTTTTTAAGCTTAGCATTCTGTTATGCATCATTTTGAGCTTCCATCATTCTCTTACAAAAATAAGTACAGTCAGTTATAAGACATTTACGAATGTAACTGGTTTTTCTTTTAGATCCAAAGCCTACATTCTAATACAGGTTTTTATCATGTTTTTAGAGCATTTATGGTCCAACATAATAAGAGAAAACAAAGGCAAAGGGATCAAGATAGATACATAAATATAGGCAAATTAATTCCACAATTATATGGTAATTTACTTCTAAAATTAGTTAGGATTTTAATGTAAAATGATAAATGTTTATATGTCTGGATAAGAAAGTGTTGTCTTGCTGTCTCTCTTGTGTGTTTGTGTATATCTTCACATTCAATTTCTAAACAAAATTAAAAAATTAAAGTTTATCAATTATCAACATTAAATACATATGCATTTGTGTTGCTAGGAAAGGCAGCTTGTTGCCAAGTGTTAACCTTATTTGCTCTAAATATACTATTACAATGTGATCCTCAAAGTTTTAGCAAACATACTAATTATATTAAAGACCAAGGTCCATAGGCCATAGCTGCTGAAGCTGTCTACTAGAACTTTAACATGATGTAAGCTGTCTAGTTCAGTCATTGCCATGGAAGCAGCATGTGCTTCAAAGTCAATTTCACACCACAAAACAACCAAAATCCTACTGTCTACTCCAGGTTTATGCTGAGAGAATAATGCTCAGATGTCAAATCAAATACCATTGCTACAATTATCAGATTAAGAATAGTGTAGAACAATGCAAACTAGTTCAAAATTTATGTAAAGTTTTTTTTTCTTTTTTTTATTTTAAGTGTTTTTCTTTATATAGGAACTTGAGACCTTGAAACTGGAGGAAGGAAAGTTTGTGAGTCACCTTGAAAATGGTGGGAACTAAACATCATTCTTCTGCAAAAACATTCTCATGGTTACTATGAAGCAACTATTGCTGTGGAGAGACACCGTGACCAAGCTGCCTTATAAGAGAAATCATTAAATTGGGAGCTTGCTTACAATTTCTGATGGTTTGCCCAAGATCATCATGTGTGGTGGTGCATGGTGGCACTTGAGCAGTAACCAAGAACTTTACATCCTGATTCTTAAGCAGAAAGAATTGAACTGGGCCTGGCATGGGCTATTGAAACCTCAAAGTACCCTACCCCAAACCCACCCAATTTTGCACCTCCTCCAACAAGGCCACACCTCCTTATCATTACCTAGTGCTTCCATTAATTGGTGACCAAGATACATACATCTTAGTCAATAGAAATCATTCTCATTCAAACCACTCTAAGCAATGAGCAGTCTTCACCCCTGAGCAATCTCCCAGGCACTAAATACTTAGGCGAATTTTGTCAGTAATGTTTCTTTTTTAAGTAAAGTTTCACTATATAGAACAGGCAGACTTTGACCTCAAATCGAGGTGCCCTTTTCCACCTCCCTTTGGTGAGGTAAAGGTAGGGGCTTCCATGCCTGACAAACTTGCAATCTATTTTTATTTATTTATATATAAAGATCTTCATGCATGTCAAGGAGAATTTATTTAAAACAACAAAACTAGTGCTGCATAACACATAGTTGCCTCGTGAAACTTTCATTGTTCAATTCTAATAATAATACATGCATTAAAACGTTTAAAGTGATGTATATGATATAAAGTTTGGAATTTAACCTAATTAAAAAGTAGAGAAAAGAAAGAAAGAATTTGTAACTTTGAGATCTTGATAGACTTAAAAATTTTTGGAGGACTGATGTTTAAATGAGCTATGAAAATGAGTGATAGTGATCATTACTGGCATATTTTTACTTAAAGTTTGGATAACAAATACCATTCAGTGAACTTGAGTCCCTGCACCTTGATTTTTGTAATGAAGGACTGACATACATATACATGTATATGCATGCTGTGGTCATGTGTGTTATGTGTATTCTGATAGAGTCACACCTACAAAGCAATTACCTCGAACCTCAGCATGTTTACTAAGGACAAACTCACAGAACAAGATAGGTAGTCTCAGTTGGAGGTCTCTGTTGCACAGCAGTCTCAGGCTGTCAACTTCTGCGAGAAGGAAGCTGCAGTCCCTTGTTTTTCACAAAACTGTCAATAGCACCACAATTGTACAGAGCATTAGCATTTGCTCTTGGGCCAAATGAAAGGTTTCAAGTTGCGTTTTACACATTCGTCTAAATGAAGGTTCAGTGAAACCACCAAACTAGACTCCTCAGTGGGTGAAAAGATATACTTATCAGAGATACGAAACTATATGAGTCTCTCACAGATGGTAAATAAAGAATAGTCATAAACATCTGGGGGAGTTCAGGGTGCCATGGTCACCTCTGGGGACAAAGGGAGCAACAAGAAAGCACAGAAAGTCTTGCCAGTTATAAATAAAACAAGCAGCTGCAGCAGAGAGGAAGTTGGAAGTTGGGACAGCCTGGATGGGATGGAGGTTGCATAGATCACAGGCTACAAGCATCTGATGCTTTGATGGAACAAGGACCCTGGAGGTTAGTAAGGACTTTGGTATGTGTTATAGATATGTGCTAATAGAAAGCTAGAAGTCACATTTGCCCTAGGTATATGCTCCCCACATACAAACGTTTTTAAATAAAAATAGGATTAGTTAAGTAGAACATCAAATGTATTGGGCCACCAAAAAAAAAAAAAAAATAGAGCACCATACCAAGGGCTTCGATGTTCTGATAGTAACTGGGGTTACTTAAATCCATTTATTTTTGTAAAACACACAAAGCACATACCTTTTTTTTTAAAAAAAGTTTTACTTCATGTTATACAGTGGAAGACTTTGAAAAGCAATGAGCAAAATGGTTATTTTTGTCAGTGCCATTGTGCCTACCAGACAAAAGGGCAGGCCATTTATTGTTATCAAAATGACTTTTCATATTCCTGTGAATGTCTAGTCTACCACTTCTCTTCTAATAGCAAAGGATGAACTTGGGTTTTGGTTCTATTTTAAGTCATACTATCCCAGTACTTATGTATGTTTGTGTTTGTGATTCTCTTTCAGACAGTACTAATCATTCTCTGTAGTTTAATTTGGTAAAAAAATATAATAGAGTATGACACAAAGATAGTCCTGTCGTCTCATCATTTTGTATTCTTGCTGAAGTCATTTCGAGTTTAACTGGAATTTGATTTACTTGGTGGAAAATCCTGTGCAAAATTATCCAACTCTATTCTAGGAATCCAACTGCTAGGTCTCAAATCTGGAGAGAAATGACTGAGGAGCCCATTTAACATATCAAAGACAACACTGCAGCCAGATTCTTTTTGCATCCCTCAGTCTGAACCTGTTAGAGAAGCCTCCTGTCTGGCATATCTTGTGGTGCTTGGTCAAAAGTGAGACCCCTGCCCCCTGACACCCTTATATCCAGGAAATCTGGGATGTTTGGATGAAAGCGTCACCCCAGTCTTTGGATCCCATCCTTGGAGAGCCAATGGAGCAGGAATGGAGCAGGAAGCTTCATTTCAAGTTTCCTCCCACTGGTCAGGATTCCACCTTCAGGAAAGCTTGCCAAGTGCTGATCCCACCCCAGAGAGGACCAGGACCATTGCCACACGAGATATTTAGGCTGCCATGAAGAAAAGGTCTTTGGGTGGTGCCCCCCCCCTTTTCCTTGCTATGCTTCCAACCACCTGGGAGTGTTGCTGTAACTGTGGGCATTGATTTGGTCTAATTTGGTCTGATTGGAATTATTTGCTTCAGCGGAGGGGCTCTTCTTAAGATTATTCCTAACATGTGGAGTATTCTAAACTTCTCCAGGCCAGTAACTGGGATGATCTTCCTTAATCTATCCTTTCGTATATTATGCAAAGATTTGGGTTACCCTTATCTCTTTTGGGCTTCCTGACTGTTGAACCTGATTCCCCTCTCCCACCCCTCTCCCATCTCCTCACATAGCCCAGGGTCATGTCTTCTCTAGACTCTCCCAGCTGCCCCTGCCTTTTTCTCTTCTATTCCATTTATTTACAGTAAAATTTCCCTCCCACCATCCCTAGAAACCCTCTTGTCCTTTCCTTTTTTGTTTCTTTTTTTCATTCACCTGGTGCTGAAACCCTAGAGTAGCATAAATGAGCCCACTCTAGGGGAATTCTGCTGAACCAAACTGCTTCTCTGGTTGTCCCAAAGAATGTATGATTATTTGTTTTTGCTGGATTCAGAATTTGATTCCAAATTCTAGATTCTAATTCTTTGGCTTTTCCTCTACTCTACCTGCTTTCTAACTTTGTCTCTCTGGGCTCTGGTCTTCTATGGCTTGCAAGAGCTTGACTACACGTTTATGACTCTGACTGCTTACACCCGTGTGGACATCGCCCGCTTCTCCTGATCTTTCCCCTCTTCTCTACTGGATAAGTGTCACCTTGATTAACCTGCTTGTTTACAGGTATGATAAAAGCCACCCCAGTGTCCAGGAAGCTTCTTTCACCCTCACTGGCCTTCAATTACTAGGACAAAGATCATTGTCCTCTGTGATTTGGAATGTATTTCTCTCTGACAAGTTTTTCAGCCCATTGTGATGCCTTGTATGGAAATTCTTGTCACAAGTCCAAGTCACATTATCCACCTCAGCTACTCACATCTCTGTGCTCTGGACTGCTCCACCTATCTGAATCTCTCTACTAATGCTCGTGACACTGCGTCCTACATGGATACTTATTTTATTACAACAGCCTGGTCTCAGAACAGATCAATGGTCAAAAATTATCATACTTGATTTTCAAATTCTCACAAATTATAAAAACTTCTGCTAGTATATGAATGATCCCCAATTCTCAATTCTAAACTTGCTCTGTGTTGGAGGGTTTTTGTTGACTGGTAGAGGATGCAATCTCACATGATGTCACAGCTGTTTTCAAAAGTTTGACAAACACGGAAACTTCCTCCCTCCCCAGTATAACTTCCTGCCTCTACCTGTTCCTAACTGGAGAATGTCAAAGGACCTGGAGGGTCTTATCTGAAAGCTATCTCCAAATCAGATGCCTGACTTATCTTTAGCTTGAACACTGCCAAGATAGAAGCTTTCTTTGCTGCAAATCCTAGGAGCCTTATAATAGGAGAGTGCCTCTTAATACAAAGTATGTGATGTCCTACCCACTGTCCACAGACTTTATGTTCCCTTTTCTGACTGGAATAAAGTGGAGTTGTAACACTTAGTCACCCCGGAGAGCTGCCTCTGCACACTCACAGGCCACAGAATCTTACGAATTTCAGCTCCCTCCCCCCCTCACAGATAGCACTGATGATCCCTAGGAAGAAGTTCTAGCACCATGGAGCCTCAGCTCAACTTTTCCAAAAGTCTCTTATCATTAAGGTTCTCCCTGGTTTATTGAGGCAGGGTTTCTCTGTGAAACAGCCCTGGCTATCCAGAAATTTACCCTGTACACCAGGCTGGCCTCAAACTCAGAGATGTGCCTATCTCTGGGTTCTGAGTGCTGAGATTAAATGCATGTGCCATCACTGCCTGGCCTACTACCCATTGTTAATTTTTTATTTTAATCTCTGACTTCTCCAAGCTCTGCTCTAAAAAAAAAAAAAAATCCTTAAAACTATTTTGCAAAATTTGTAAGTTCAATGGTGTTTGTTTAAAATCTATAAAATCTACAATAACATTAGGCTTTAAACTTATAACACAAAGCTTGCAGTTAAAACCTATACATAGATAATTTTAATTTTCTACAATATAATATTTGTGTGCTTTTTATGCTGACTTAGAGTATAGTGTATATGCAACTTAGATTCAAATCCTGTTCATGAAAAATAGATGTTTTTAAATAGTAGCCATGTGTCTCTCCACCTTGGCTGATGACCTCAGCAAGATGTAAGCAATAACATGATTGGTAGCCATATTTACTAAGGTTAAAGGGTACATGCCGTATGATTTCACCATCTAGAGATGATCACATGGTATAAAACAACATTTGTAAAATGTCACAATCCTACTGAGCCCTCTGCTTATCGTTATATCTCCTTTTAGACTAAGAAAACAAAAACAGGTCTCAAAATTATTTTGGATTAGTATGCAGTTTTGTATGATGGCAAATTCTAAGTTAAAAAGGTCTACTTAGATTAACAAAAACTGACTTAGAGAATTATTTCTACAACTTACATGTCTTTGCTAACAGTTCAATATTTTGCTTCTAAAAATTTAGATAAGTAGAAAGTTATATTTGATAAATAAGACAATTTGATAAATTTTATAAATTCCAAAGTCTACCCAGGCCACAGTAAAACAAACATGTTAATAATATGTCACCTTATAAATAATTAAATTATTTAATATTCTCAGAATTCTACTGACATTCCTGCTAAATACTACTGCAATTAGTTAAAGAAATAAAACTTGTTTAGCCTCCTATATGTTTTCAATGTTAAGCGTGAAGCAAATAAATCATATTTACTTAATACATAGATGACACTTAAACTTTTAAGAAATCTGGTGAATATAACATTTAAAATGTTTAAACTTCCCCTAATAGACATGTTCCTTCATAGTGGGAACCCGAAGGTCTCTAAAGAAGATAAATTGGGCACAAAGATTCCTCCTGTATTAGGGTAACACTAACCACAGGGCAAAAATACTCCATATCATGCATTCTGCCAGGGCCCTTCCCAAACAGAAGACAGTGTTTGTATTGCTTGCCCTATTCTACCTGAGCAAAGTCATTCAGTCTCCCTAGTTCCTCCTACACAGAAAAATTTCTCAGACCTGGGTATGACAGTGAAGTGGTATAGTAGTAATTTTCATCAGGACCACCAGCCTACAAACAATGACATGGTGAATTATTATTGATAAAAAAAAAAAAAAAAACAACAACTTGACCTTAGTTTAGGCTTTTTCTAAGTAGCTCTTATAACTTAATTAATATGTTTCTATTAATATTAGTTCGTTGATGTGTCTTGATTACCTTTCCTCTGTCCTATATGTCCTTCTTGTTCCATGTCCTGAAGAGTCCAGAGTATAAAATTGCAAACCCAAAACGCATTTTCTAAAAAAAAAATAAAGCTGTCAATTACAGTTAACCTTTAAGAAGCTCTTTTTTTTTTCTTTTTTTTTTATTGGAAAAAAAAAATTTCTGCCTCCTCCCCGCCTCCCATTTCCCTCCCACTCCTCCCTCCCCTCCTCCCCTTCCCCCCACTCCTCCCCCTCCCTCTCCAGCCTGAAGAGCAGTCAGGGTTCCTGTGGAAAGTCCAAAGTCCTCCCCCCTCGATCCTGGTCTAGGAAGGTGAACGTCCAAACTGGATAGGCTCCCACAAAGCCAGAACATGAAGTAGGATCAAAACCCGGTGCCATGGTCCTTGGCTTCTCAGCAGCCCTCATTGTCCGTCAAATTCAGAGAGTCCGGTTTTATCCCATGCTTTTTCAGGGGAAAAGGGGAGAGAAATGTGAGAAGGGGAGGGTGGGGGGAACTTGGGGCAACGGGATGATTGGGATAAAGGAAGGTTGGTTAGGGGAGCAGAGAAGCACACATCTTAATTAAGGGAGCCATCTTAGGGATGGCAAGAGACTTGGATCTAGGGGGCTCCCAGGTGCCCAGGGTGATGTCCCCAGTTAGTTCCTGGGGCAGCTGTGGATAGGGAACCTGAAATGACTCTATCCTATAGCCATACTGATGAATATATTACATATCACCATAGAAACTTCACCTGGCGATGGATGGAGATAGAGACAGAGACCCACACTGGAGCACTGGACTGAGCTCCCAAAGTCCCAATGAGGAGCAGAAGGAGGGAGAATATGAGCAAAGAAGTCAGGACCACAAGGGGTGCGCCCACCCGTGGAGACAGTGGGGGCTGAGTCTTTGGGAGCTCACCAAGAAGCTCTTTTTGCCTTAAGAGCAGACGTCCTGGCAGCTATTCTGTACAGAGGTAAACTTTTCACAATTTTCTCCTGCCTTCCAGCTAAGCATGCTTCCAGCTAGGCAGGTAGAGTGGACCAAGGTTCTAATTATTGCCTTTTTTGGTCCCTTTGCATTGTATTCCTTTAATTTTTTTCCTGTCCTCCTATGTGACTCTTGAAATTACTTGGCAAAGTGAAAACAAAGCACAACAAACCCACTTAAGTGTTTATTAGAGGAGACATGTGTACAGGCCTGAGGAAGTTGCTGTGGACAAAGAGAGATTGGAGATTGTGCATCCAGCTTTAAAGGCTGCCTAGCACATGCGCACAGTGTGGAGGGAAGTGATGTTGACCTAGCTAAGCCATACATAGATGACAGAGCTCACGCATGCGCACAATGTCTTAAGTAGCTGCGTAGATCATTGCAGAGCCTTTAAGGTCCCAAGGTGGCTAAGGATTTTGCCTGAATGTTTGCATACACATGCACAGCATTGGAACTTGTAAGTGCCTGCCACCTCTGTGTGCCGGCCAGAACCATAACAACTATACTCTTTGTCTCACATTCTTCCAGGGGCAGCAAAAACCAGCTATGTCAGCAAGAGGTTCTTGCAAACATCCCAAGTTAGCTTCATAATTTTCTATACCAAAAGTTGTAAAACTTAAAATGCAACATGACATTAAACCTGCCCCCAAGGTTGTAAAAGCTCTTTGATCCGCAGGTAGGGCATGATGTTATTATGAGACTCAAAACCTGCTTCCATTGCTGTGGTGAGCCCACAAGTCGTATATAATGACTGTACAACTTTGATATGGTAAAAAGGCACTTAAGTCATTTTTCCTGGGTTAGAAGATGTAACATCCCAGCCTTCTTGTTGATAATAAATAAATAATATTTGACAATGAAATTTTCTTGTTCCGTCTGTTTATTTGTTTGCTTGATTGGTTGGTTTGGTTTGATTTTTCAAGATTAGCTTGCTCTGTGTATCCTTGGCTGTTCAATAACTCATTCAGGAGATCAGTCTGGTTTCAAATTCACAGAATTCTGCCTGCCTCTGTCTCCCATGTGCTGGCATTAAAGGCATGTGCCACCATTTGCCAAGATGAAACTGAACATGCACAAATATACTAAAGAAATTCAGTTAGAGACATTTCTTAGTGGACATCCAAAAATGTAACCTAACGTTTTGCTTGTGTTATAGAGAGTCAATCTGTTGTACCTCTCAAACTGACCTTTAAAAATTCAAATTATCATTTCTCATGCTAAGACTCCTCAACCATAAAATGAAGTGCGTAGACTAGAAAATAGAAAATATAAATGTTAGATGAAGCATTGTATAACTATAACTACCATATGAATGTGTAGTGAGTTGAATTCATAGGTAGGTATTGAACAAAATGACAACAGAGAGTACCAGAGATACTATCGAAGTCAATAAATATTAAAATATATGATACTTCTTGACTACAACTTTAACTTTGTAGCTTGAAAACTAGAATAAATTCATTTTTTCCTTTAAAGAAGCCACTAAGGCATTTAGATTATGTGAAATTTATGGTAATCCTAGAATCGGTAGTGATACTCCAATTATATCCTTCCGTGATGCTTCAGTGAATTAGTTTAAGTATAGAAATGCTAAACACACATAAATGTAAACAAATATACTCATTAGAACACAGGTAGTATAGACATAAAACGGGTTCATTCACAAAAGAGTATTTCTACTATCTGCTACAAATGTATAAGCAGATTATCTTATTCTCACAAAATAACTGACTAAGTTTTGTTTTCACAACAACACAAACTTAAGATAGATTCTCCTGCTTTACCGAAAAAGAATGATTGTGATTACAGCTTGTTTACAATGGGAACTTCTATTTTCCTGCCCTGCAATTAGAAGACTAACACAGATAACATTTGAGAAGTATTGCTAATTAATTGTTAATAACCTGCTGGGAACATAACCAAGAAAGACACAAAATTGCAAAACTAGCTATCAAGTGTGTTGGAGCAGAAATGATTTAATGATTTTAATCAGAACCCTTTGCACAAAGTATTTATTTAGTTTGGCTACCTAAATGAAAGAGCCATTACAGAAAAAAAATCTGAAAATGGCTGTGGCCAATCTTAATTTATAAAGCATTGGTGTCTTTACACTTTCTTGATTACTATAATTTTCTATGACTTAATTTCATCATGAGTTAAATTAGAAAATTTGCAAGAAGGAGTTGTAAAATTATTCAATATTTTATTATTTTCCCCTTTATACAGATACAAAATCAGGAATTATATTGTGTTTAAAATATATTAATACATAGATATAGAATTTGAATTAACTAATACATTGGATATTATGAAGTCGATTCAAAATAGCTTAGGTTAAAAGGAATACATTGTGCTGAGGAGATGGCTTGGTAGGTTTATTTCTTGCCACATGTGAGCATTAAGACCTGAGTACAAATCTGCAGAACCTATGTAAAGTCTAGTGCAGTGGCATGACTATACAAACCCTGTATTCCTAAGGTAAGTGCAAAAAGAAGAGAATCCCTGAAAATTTTGCACTTATAATGGTTAATAACAAAGAGACACTGCCTCAAACAAGGTGAAAGGCAAGGACTAACATCTGAAGTTGTCTTTTGACCACCACATGGTGATAAATAATAGAGTAGATATAAATATTGTAACTGTAATTCTTGTTTGATATTTGCTTTGTTATATGTTACTATGCTAAAGTTACAGCCTTCCTTTTTATTTAAACAGAAAGGGGGAAATGATATGGGAAGTCCTTCTGTATATGTGTTAGTTTTGTTGGTTAACAATATAACTGCTTTTGGCCAATGGCTTAACAGTATAAAACCTGGTGGGAAATCTGAATAGAGATGGAGAGAGAGAGAGAGATAGAGAGAGAGAGAGAGAGAGAGAGAGAGAGAGAAGGCAGAATCAAGGAGAAGCCATGTAGCTGCCTACAGGAGACAGATGTACTGAAAACTTGCCAATCAGCCACAGGCACATAGAGATACACAGAAAAATATTAATGGGTTAATTTAAGATGTAAGAGCTAGCAAACAATAGACTTAAGTAATTGTCCAAGAAGCAATTTTTATAATTCAGTTTTCTATAATTATTTTGGATCTAAGCAGTCAGGAACAAACAAGCTGCCTCCCACTAAGTCCGGGTTCCCTGGAAATGTCCCAGAGTCATGATTTGCAGGGCTTAAGATTTCCTATTAAATCCAATCAGGGACAAACAGATATCCTGATGTATTTCCTGTCTATGAACCTCCCGCCCATATGTGATCAAGCAATCAGGTGTAGTTGGGTCAAACAAACTTGTTTAGGGAAGTCAAAACATGTGAATTGCTATCTCTTATAAATAGTAGCCTCCAGCATTTCAGGAACTATCTGTCCTTGCATAAGGGACTTGCAGATTATAGGTATTTTTGTTTCATGGATCCCTTAGGCATAATAATTACAACTTAAAATGTAACTCTGGCATTCAGATTCCCCTTGTGAGTTGTATCCTTAGTAAAATACTTGGCTCAGTGATGGGTACTTGTTTATATTAGGATCTATTAACCATCATCTTAATGGTACCCAGACAAGAATTATCATTTAGTTAAGGCATCAGTGAGCTTGTTATTGAACAATAAATATCAGAACTCCATTGAAAAATGTTAAAACTCTGAACTTTTGAAATCTTAGTGTAACAATATCATAGAAGAGGAAAGAAGTCTGAAATATTTCCCATTTTCACATACCTTAAAACATTTATATTTATTGTACCTTTAAAACTTGTATTTATACATCTTAAATCATTTTCTGAGACCCTCAGAATTTAAGCTTTCACATCCTCAGACATATATATATATATATATATATATATATGTGTGTGTGTGTGTGTGTGTATACATATATATGTATATATAATAAAACATTTTCTTAGACTCTCAAAACTTGCACATATTCTAACAGTTTTTCTTTTCATGTAATCATTTCCTAGAGATATAAGTAGTTCTTACTGAGAAAAATCATTGCAGAACATGTTTCTTTATTGTAAATCATAGCAGAAAGTATAACGTATATATGTATATCAATTAAAATGAAAAATTTTAGTCTGTTACCTGTAATCTCAATGGCATTGTGATCAGATATACGAGGAGAATGTTAGTCTTTGACTACCAGCCCCAGAAGACGAGAGTCTTTCCTGCAAGAAAGAACATGAGTAGATTGACTTTAATTTGCCTAGGCAAAATGGGGCAATAAACTCTCCATTGTCCTGCATGTCCACAGTTTGTACTAGATCCTGGCAGCTGGTGGCATATTGGGGCAGTCTTGTTGAGTGGTTAACATGACCAGAACCAAGGTGGAGTTGTTTGGTGCCCCATAATCATTTCACTGGAGCCCTTGGGGTTACTGCTAGGTACTGGGGGTCTCTCTCTTAGTGAGCTTTTCCATAAATAGTTTAATATTAATCAGGTCTCTCATAAGTTTGAGAACTATTATTTATTATGGATAGGTGAGCTAAGCAAACCTAGGTTCAACCTTTAAAATACATAGGAGGTTAAATAACACTTTTTCCTTTGATTAATTGTATTAGTGCTTAGTCCAAGTAAAATTATAATTCTCAACAAATTAAAGAACTTGATCATTCAACCAGGCAGTGATGTTGAACGTCACTTATTCCAGTACTCAGGAGGCAGGGCCAGGCAGATATCTCTGTGTGGGTTCAGCTTAATCTGTAGAGTGAGTTCCAGGAAATCCAGGGCTACACAGAGAAAACCTACCTCAAAAAAAGAAAGAAAGGAAGAAAGGAAGGAAGGAAATAAAGAAGGAAGGAAGGAAGGAAGGAAGGAAGGAAAGAAGGAAGGAAAGAAGGAAGGAAAGAAGGAAGGAAAAAATTGACTATTTACTGATCATTAAAAGATGATTATTAAATTGTGTGTCTTAATTATTCTTTACAGTATACAGTTATGAGCTATTATAAGATTAGGACTTTTATAGCTTTTAGTCTGTTGAGACTGAGCCTTAAAAAACTATTTCTGAATTGAAATTTCTTTTAGTTTCAAAATAAAACTTTTAAGTCATAAACATAGTCCTCAGAAGGACTGGGGAGTTTCCTGATTCTTTTACACCATTACAGAATATAACAAATTCTTGTATGACTCAGTTTATCAAAGTAGCTTAAGTTTTAGAAAGTTTTCAATGACACTAAGGGTAGAAATGCATTCTTGAGCATAAGTAGACCTTAGGGAAGAAGGAACATTCTCTAAGAAGGAACCTTCCTATTGCGATGATTCTTCAACACAGTTGCCCATGCTGTGGTAACCACCCCCCACTTTCACACACAAAATCATTTCTTTTGCTTTTTCACGACTGCTGTTTTGTGACTGTTACAAATGCTAATGCAAACATCCAATATGCAGGGGGTTCCACTCTACCCCTGTTAAAAAATCTTTTATCCCGCAAAGGTTGGATACATATAGACTTAGAAGCTGCTCAAGTTCTTTGCCAGACTGCTTATGTAATTTTCATGCTACATCAAAACATAGAAACATCCCAGTTTCTGGTGTCCTGTATTGGTGCTCATAGCTGTGGCCTTACTTTGCAGCATTTTATTTATTTTAACGTTCAAATATTAATCATATAAAACATTTTATAAACTGAAAATAACCCATAGTTTTACAAGTTAAAATATTTTAAAACTGTTCCTTAAAAGAAAATCCAGTGTGTTATTTAAATTTTCTGTGAAACTCCAAATGGCCTCTTAAAAAAATTTGAAAATTTCCCAATTGTGTGGTTGTAACAATATTAAAAATGAAATACCATTTTTTTTACTTCAAAGGGGAGAAAACAGGGTATGACCACAATCTTAATAAAGCAAAACCAAATTCCAAGAGTGCAAAGAATTTAAAGTAGAATACTTGGAAATCATTCATAATTTTTTCTATTTTACTGAAGGCCTTGAATTTCTTTTTTGGCTCTCCTCTTAGCATCATATTCATAGCCTGCCTGCTAGATCCCAGCCTGCTCCATTTTGTTTTGACTGGTGCTCTCATGACAATCACCTGGCAATGACATTTCTAAGGCTGCTAGCATCCACTATTATCACTGGACTCCCTTTAGGAACTCCAGCCTTGTCACAGGTTGATAAGCCTCAGCTGTTCTCCATTATCCCTTAATGTCTTTAAAGCCAATATCACCTGAGTGACTCCTATGTTACAAATTACAGCTACCAGGATATGGTATATTCTTGCATATGAACGCATAGAGATGCAGCTGTATACTTTTGAAGCATTCTTTTGAAATCTTATCTTCCATAAACATCGTTTTAAGGGCACAACAGGAAATAGCGCATTAAAATCTATTCTATTCCAAAATATCTTGAGGGCCTGTTGTTGCTGCTTTGGTAGGCCCACTCCACCTGGTCAACTTTAATCAGGATGTTGAGTCGAGTCACATGACATCTGTCTTTTCCAAACTTAGCAAAGTCAGTTCCCTAAAGATGATGGCAATCCACGTGTTGCTTGTATGGAATCATGCTACAAATTTGCTTTAAGTTACCTATACATAGAATTTTTAACAATGTGCTAGTTTTAAGTTAACTTTTTGATTAGATTTTACAGATTTTTAACTATATCCATTAAAACAGACTTATAGATCTTCAGGGATAGAATGTTCACATAAACCAAGTTTAATTATTTTCTTTGGTAATTCTTTGGTTTCTTTTCCCTGTCACGTTGTCAGGTTGCTCAACTGACACTAGGCATAGAAGAAACTTTCAAATATAGCTGGGTCTAGAAAATGAAAAGCCATACCACAACTCTAGAGCCGGCTTTCCCTTAGAGTAGAACAGCTTTAAACAACTTTAATGTTATCCACACCCAAAAGACATCTGAACATCTACTAAACTAAATCCAGTGACCAGAGAGCATAGCGATTAATTTTGAGCCCCAGCCTTAGAAGCAGCCACAGTACAGGTGTTGAATGGTGGCAGATGGCCTCGAAGACAGCAAAAATATCCAACATGATTTTGACTCAGCTCCATGTTTAAACAATATTTAGTATCATACCAGAAAGCACAGACAGACAAAACTTTCCAGCATATCAGGAAAACGCAACTTTCCAACAAAATAAGCAGACACAACTTTCACAAGAAACAGAGAGCCAAAACTTTTCGTAGGAAAAAGACAAAGCCTTACAACTAACAAGAAATAGGTACACAGGGGTTGTTTTCATATTTTCCCTGTATGGGGGACTACTTCAGGCTATTAGAGCTCTCTCCACAAAAGAGAGGGAGTCCACAAAAGGGAGCCAGACTATAACTCACCAAGGGGCTTCTATAAATGCTTGCTGCATGCCTCAGCTTTACAGTTCACTCTAATAGTACATGGATTGAGGCAGCCTCTTAACCTTGGAAAGTCTCAAGGCACATGCCTCCTGGAGCAACCCCTAGGCTTGGTGTTCTAAAGTGAAGGTCCAGCTTTAAAATTTGGTTGGGTGGTCTGAATCTCATTGGGGGCATACAGAAAATGTTAACCCCACCAGTTAAGAATAAGACCTCTACCACAGTTTATAGGCAAATTTGAAGCGAGCTTTAATTAAATACTGGCCAGGTAGATGACTCTAGCCAGATCTAGACCCAGGTTCCTGGGAAGGCCCTGAGTCACAGTTTTCAGGGCATAACATATTTCCCACCAGTTTCAGACAGGGGCAAGCATACATCCTGATGTATATCCTGCTTATATACCCAAGTGCATCCAATTGGGGAAGCAGACATCCTAACTAATTTTCTGCCCATAAACATCCCACCCACATGTGATCAAACATATGTGTTGTAGTTGAATCAAATTGGAGGAGTGAAAATATGTGACTTATTATCTTACATGAACAATGGCATACAGAATTTCCTGGATCTCTTAGGTATAGAATTAAAACTTAAAATTTAAATTTGGCTCTCACAGTTTCCATATTTAGTCATTTTTCCACAAATAGTACATAAACACTTAAACCATTTTATGTATACTTAATGCTCATTCTATGTTTTGGGGGAAAATGTTATATTTAAATTTTAGAGCACAGTTTCAGACTGCTCAGATGAAGTCCTATTATTTATTCAAAATACACAACTATTATACATGGCTAGTCATTCATGTAAGATAATGAGAATACCTAAAATGAAGAGCGATAAAATCCAATGTCAGAATGATGGTTTACTCTAAGAAGCAATTTTAACTGTATGTCAAAAACTAATAATATTTAATGTGCACATTAAAAAGTTGTAAGCAAAATCATGTGTGTGGTTTACATCAATTACAAAAAATACAGTTATAGCAAAAATATGTCTATGGCAAGTATACTGATTTGAATAACAAGCATTATGTAAATTATAAAGGAGAATACCAGTAAGCCATTATGTTTTCTGTGCTTTGGCTATGTACAAAATAACAAATAAAACAGATGTGGTCTCTATTATTTGAGATCTTATTGTCCTTAGTTGAGAAATACTCTTCCACTATACAAAATATTGTTACCTTCAAAGTTGCATGCAAAATCAAGAAAATCATAGCAATGGATGATGTAACAAATTAATGAAGAGACATTATTAAAATTAAAGAAACAAATAAAGCCTAGATGCCTTGGATAAAATGAATTTATTGATATCATGAAATGTAATTTAAAATGTGAAATGTAAGTTTCCATGAAAACAAGGATCCTATTTATCTTCTAAAAATAAGGTAAGAAAGAAAGTACATTTGATTATGGAGCAATTGATTCAGAATAGCCATAATGAAAGGACGTGGTTGAATAGGAGTCCTGGAAAATGGATTCATGGAAATAAAAAAGGACAAAGAGAACATATTTAAATAATAATAAGTGTGATGAAACAAGATCATCATGCAAATAGGGCAGATATGAATGTATTGCTGTGAATTCAGGAAGAGATAGTTCATTGTTCCTCCTTTGGTCTTAAGACTTCACAGGAAGATCCAGCCTAGCAAAGGCTGTTTTCTCTGAAAGAGGCTCTTGTTAGAGTGTAGTCATTTTCTTCCTTTGTGCCTACATCAATAGAGTTCATTGAAGTATTTGTGTGGGTGAACAGGAGCACTTCATTATATTCAGAAGTTTAGACCTCCTAACCAGAGGATGCACAGAAATCAACACTGAAAGCAATTAGTTATAGTATGAGAGTGCCACAGGAAAACCAGAAACAATTCGAAAAAACCAAAAATCAATACAATTGTTTTTATATACCAACAATAAGCTATGAAATACAATGAAAAAAAAGAGTCCTTCATAATGAAAAATCTTCTGGTATTATAAGTAAAAATAAATAAAATATAATTAAAAGGACATAGAATGAATTGATAATGGAATATTTATGCAATTGTTATTAATGAATGGGAATATAGATACAATTTTAACCACAAAGATCTATACATTCAATTAACATAATTTAATATATGGCAACTTTAATAAAATATACAGGTTACAAATGAAATATAAATACTTAAAATAATAAATTATTTTTAAAAATATGTATTTATGTGTCTGTGAAGCATGTGAGTGTAGAGGTCAGAGTATGACTTGTAAGGGTCAATTATTTTTCTTTGCCTTGTGGATTTTTGTAATAAACTCATGTGTTCAGACTTAGTATCAAATGTCTACTCAATGAACCATTTCACTAAACTTAAATAATATTTTCCTATAAAATACATAAGAATTTTCTACACACATAAAAATTTTGTTCTCAGAAGATCTGCTTTGTATGAAATATTTTATATATGTGTATATATACATATATATATATACACACACATATATATTCAGAGAGAGGAAAAACAGCATAGATAACAAATTGAGATGACATAAGGAAAGCAAGAGCTATTAAAGAAGAGGTTAGTAACAAGTATAGCTTCTTCAATATAAAATATTAGGCCTGTGTTTGTTGATTAAATATATATGTAGAGATAAATATACATGTACAACTGTTATGCTGAACAAGAAGAAAGGGTAGGAAACACAGTGTTATACACATATATCCAAATCAAAATAGTGCATTGTGTCTTGCAAAAAGCAGTGGATGAAAAAAAACATCCATTAGTAGTGTAGACTGTTCCTGAGAAATAATAAAAACCATTTATATGGAGCAAGCTTATGTCAATATTGCTAAGTGAAAGAAGCTAATATGAATGAGAAATGCATTTGGGTGTTTCTGATGTGAGTATGATATGGTAGATAAAGCTAACCAGTGACATGACTCTTCATTGCCAGTGACACAGGTGGGTGTGATCATCAACAAACAAACACAAGGCCCTTGCAAGCTGTGAAACAGCATTCTGTGAAAGGATCATAATAGATGGATGGCATTGAGCACTTACTGAAACTGAAATACCTACAACTAAAACACACACTATAGAAACTTTATACATTTATGGATACAGTAATATCTGTTCATCAATTTTAACATGTATGCCACATTATGAATAAATGATAGCGAGGACAGCACTATGTACATCTGTACATGTTTTTCTGTAGATTCAAAACCTAAAGCACAAACAATAGGTTAAAATATGTCATGGATTAACTTCTCCTCTTTCTTCAAGAGTATCTTTAAATCTCTTAGGAATCCAGCTTCTAGATGTTTCCGCTACTCTGCTACTGTAGAACTGGGTATGTTCTCATGATTAGGGACTGTAGTTTTCCAGCTTAATGCCCTCTTTTATGAAAATGACAAAGAAGATTACTTACTAAAAAAAAAACAATGCATCTTCCAAGTAATTCCCAATATAATTAAAACAGAAATAAATTTTAGTATTTTCTTTACATTAAGATGCATTAATGAAATATGTACAAATTATACTAAGTATGATATTTTTAATAGTTTTATACTTTATATAGAATCAAAGTTTCTCTAGTAAATAGAGTAAACAGAAGCGAATTGCTTCTTTCTGCTACAAATATATGGTTAAATATTAGGGATCGTATGAGCATATGCAGGTTAACTGACCTGTCCATTGCTGACTGAAGAAAGAAAAACAAAGGAAACTATAATTTTTTCCCATTGCAACCTTCAAACAAGTTGAAATATTTATGTAACTATATATAGATAAGTACACATCACACACATACCTATATCTAGAAATGAGAGTATTAACGGAAGTTGGTCATTTGACTTATTTCATCTACTATTTACTTCAATTAAATAAAAACTTTTATATTGGTCATAAAATCCAGTTTTCAAGTTTCTTCAGGCTATGTGGAAATATGTGTCTAGTATTAGAAATGCTACATCACACATGATAAATATGCTCACATTTATTAAGCACTAGAGCATGTCTGCCCTTGAAAAGAAGAAAGTAATTATTTTAGAAAATAATTGTAGCAATGTGTTCTTTTCACAGAAATATATTAGTTCCTTTGTTTAAAGTATCCATGTGCCTTAAAATCATTTTTAATGCCCTAAGTACATGAAATTGTGTTTTAGTATATTCCCTTTGCATTTTATTAATCAAAAAAAATGGTTATGTTTCTGTGAGAGGCCTATATGTTATTTATTTGCATTTTAAGTACTTTCTAATTATATTGATTTTATCCTATATAAGAAACATTATTTTGTTATGAATGATAATCAAGTTTTCTTTTTTTCTTCATTCTTCTCACCATATTTTGGCATAGGTTGTTAATGTTAACATACATTTTTAGACCATGATATTGTAAGTTTTTACAGATAAAATATTTGTCAACATCAAAGCTGGATAGATAAAGCACACATTCTCCTACGATGCCTTGTTATGTATACAACACTCATCTGTCATTTTCATTTTGGAGCCTAAAATGAAAGATATATTACCTTAGGCTTCATAGTTAGAGATAGCAGGCTGGAATATTAACTGCAAAACTTTCATTCATCTTCTTATTTGATTTTTTTTTTTTACTTTTTTCATTATACATAGTAGTCAGGACCTGGAAACAACCAAAATGTCTCTCAGACAAAGAACAAATAAAAAAATGTGGTACATTACACAATGGAATATTATTCAAATGTGAAAAACAATAACATCATGAAATTTACAGGAAAATGGATGTAACTAGATAAGATCATTCCGAATGAGGCAACCCAAACCCAGGAAAACAAACACAGTATGTACTCACTCATAAGTGGATACTAGCTGTAGAGCAAAGGATAACCATACCAGAACCCACATTTCCAAAGAAGCCAGGAAACAAGGAGGACCCTTGGAAACAAGATGGACATGTGGATCACTGTGGGAATAGAAAATAGATGAGATCTCCTCGGTCAGCTGGGGGTGGGGAACTGGTAAATTTGAGGGGATGGTGGATAAAACATGAGGGAACAGGATGGTCGAGATGGGAGAAACCTGATGTGTAGTAATAGGAGCAGCGGGGCTGCGTCCCCAGCACCCCGCCCCCTGCTAGCTTATGCCCCGAAATAATTACACGGACACTGTATTCTTTTAAACACTGCTTGACCCATGTCTATCTAGCCTCTTCTAGGCTAATTCTCGCACCTGGACTAGCCCATTTCTAATAATGTGTGTTAGCACCCCAAGGTGCGCTTACCGGGAAGATTCTAGCTCATGTCCATCCTGGGTTGGAGCTTCATCACTGTCTGGCTCTGAGAGGAGCTGCATGATTTCTGACCTCACTTCCTCTTCCTCCCAGCATTTTGTTCTGTTTACTCCACCCACCTATGTTCTTACCTATCAGGGCCAAGGCAGTTTTTTTTATTGCTTAACCAATAAAATCAACAGATTTATATATGACACTCCCACATCACTGATGTTCAGGAAATTCCCAGAAATCCAAAAGGATGACCTCAGCTAAGATCCCTACCAATAGCAGAGAGGGTACCTGTACTGTCTTTCCCTTATAATCAGATTGGTGACCACCCTAATTATCCTTATAGAATTCTTCATTCAGTTAACTGATGGAAGCAGATGCAGAGATCAACATCCAAGCACCAGGCCAGGCAATGGGAGTCTAGTTGAAGAAAGGAAGCAGAAATTACACAAGTAAGGGGTGTCAAAATCATAACTGGAAGTCCACAGAGACAGGTGACCCAGATTTGCAGGAGCTCACAGACTCTAGACAGCTGGGGATACTGCACAGGATCTAATCAGACCCTCTGCATCTGGGTGACCGGTTTATAGCCTGGCCTGTTTGTTGAACACCTGGAGGTGAGAGCAGGATCTATTTCTAATGCATGACCTGGCTTTTTGAAGCCCTCTCTATATGATGGGATGCCTTGCAGTGCAGATGGCAGGAGGGGGTCACTTGGTCCTGCCTCAACTGAATGTGCCAGGCTTTGTTGACTCCCTGTGGGAGGCCTTACCCTTTCTGTGGGGTGGATAGGGAGTTAGGGGTAGCTGGGTAAGGGGAAAAAGCATTCAGAGGGGGAAACTTGGTTGGTATATGAAATAAACAAAAAATAAAATAAAATACATTTTTTTCCATTTAAATACCTGCCCCATTTTTCTTCCCTCCATTTCTCTCACCTCCCTACTCCCTACCATCCTAACCACCATTCTTGGTGTTTGATGTAGAAAAGTTCAAAAGGTCTTTTTTTCATAATCTAATGATATAGAGATGTAGCATAATGCTTGGCTTTATGATTCATAAAGTTCTCACACAGATGCACACACAAAAGGCACTAATTCTAAGATTTCCATGAAGATATAAAAAAAACTAATCCACGATTGTATGGTAGATGCCTCTAGTTAGCGACTGTGACTAGACAGTAACAATCAATCCTGATGCCAGCCGAGCTACCTATCTATGAACTGTGACAGCTACAGTAGTGATCATTATGGCAAGATATGTCCACAGATGTTAAAATAACTAAGGTAGCAGTATCCTGTACCAACTTTACAGGTCCTGCCTGGTCCCTTCTCATCTTTCCACCACCTAACAGCCAAATTTTCTTTGGTAATACATGTCAGGCTGTCCTACGCCTTGACCATGGTCTAAACATATTATGTAATATCTAGAAAGTACTACTGTGCTTACAAAAAAAAGATAATATTATCAGCCTGCCAAAAATCTATCAATATTATACTCCCATTTGAAAACTAATGCAATTGTGGGTTTATTTAAAAAATGCTCTATCCCTGAGCTTGTGCACCAAGAGACTCTTTAGAGGCACAAGCCCATTCACGTCTAGCCAGTAATAAATAGTCTAAACATTTTAATTTGCTTAATCAGCCTTTCTGTCAATAAGTATCTCATGTGGATCATTTCAATGCAACGATGTATTGGAGGCAATCAACAGTTTTTGAATTCTGCTGAAAACCTACTCCACAGAAGAAAATCCAGACCTGTTAGTCCAAAACTAGTCAAGAATCTATGGATAGGTTTTGCATTCCATATTTCCTGATGAAATAGTGAACAAGACTCGATTCATCAGTGATTAGGAACTGGTGACAGACCAATATATGGGATATCCTAAAAGTCCAACTTAATGAACTGATGGGTTTTATTGGGGTTACTTATAGAAATGTAGGTGAAGGTGCATCTGCAGCACAATGTAGAACTTCTACAACAGGATGCAGGATGTAGACTCTATTCTCAAGGAAGTTTTTGGTTGGAGCCATTTCCAGGCAGCTAAGCCGGTCTCTCCTTCTACACAGCATAGCCAGTCATCTGTCAGTGGCTCTCAGCAGTCATCCTTACTTCAATGTATTTGGAAATGGGGGGATCCTGTGAATCTTGTGATATTCAGGGTTTTCCAAGGCAAATTTAACTTGTCACTTCCTGTGTTAAAAGAAATGGCTCATTTCCACTTAAAACTTCCTGCTATTTCAACTTTCTCTTAATTTTAAGCCTTAAAAATCTGCCATATAATCCTGTGTCCCAAAGACCTCTGCATCAAGATGGAAAGTTTTAATACCAGAAGAAACTGCCTCACATTAATGGGGATATCATAGACTTTACTACTGTTTTTTTTTTGTTAAAGATACGCAGTATCAAATGACCTTCTAAATTATTTTCCTTTTATTGATTGAATTTTGTCACTCTTTTTTTTTTTTTTTTTTTTTTTTTTTTGGCCATGAGGTGGTAGTTTATTGACTCAACTTTAAATTTTTTTTCTTTTTTTTTTGTTTGATTTTTTTTATTGAAAAAAAAAAAAGAAATTTCTGCCTCCTCCCCGCCTCCCATTTCCCTCCCAGTCCCCCCTCTCCTTCTCCCCTCCCCCACTCCTCCCCCTCCCTCTCCAGCCTGAAGAACAGTCAGGGTTCCCTGCCCTATGGAAAGTCCAAAGTCCTCTCCCCTCAATCCTGGTCTAGGAAGGTGAACATCCAAACTGGGTAGGCTCCCACAAAGCCAGAACATGAAGCAGGATCAAAACCCGGTGCCATGGTCCTTGGCTTCTCAGCAGCCCTCATTGTCCCCCAAATTTAGAGATTTCGGTTTTATCCCATGCTTTTTCAGTCACAGTCCAGCTGGCCTTGGTGAGCTCCCAAAGAATCAGCCCCACTGTCTCCAAGGGTGGGCGCACCCCTTGTGGTCCTGACTTCTTTGCTCATATTCTCTCTCCTTCTGCTCCTCATTGGGACATTGGGAGATCAGTCCAGTGCTCCAGTGTGGGTCTCTGTCTCTATCTCCATCCATCACCAGATGAAGTTTCTATGGTGATATGCAAGATATTCATCAGTATGGCTATAGGGTAGGGTCATTTCAGGTTCCCTATCCTCAGCTACCCCAGGAACTAACTGGGGACATCGTCCTGGGCACCTGGGAGCCCCTCTAGATCCAAGTCTCTTGCCAACCCTAAGATGGCTCCCTTAATTAAGATGTGTGCTTCTCTGCTCCCCTAACCAACATTCCTTTATCCCAATCATCCCGTTTCCCCCAAGTTCCCCCCACCCTCCCTTTCTCACATTTCTCTCCCCTTCTCCCCTTACCCCCCCTCCCACCACACCCCCAAGATCCCATTTATTTGTCCGGCAGTCTAGTCTACTTCCCATATCCAGGAGGATAGCTATATGTTTTTCTTTGGGTTCACCTTCTTATTTAGTTTCTTTAGGATATCTTATTATAGACTCACTGACCTTTATTTATCTCTAGAAAACAATTATGAGTGAGTACATCCCATGTTCATCCTTTTGAATCTGGGTTACCTCACTCAGGATAGTGTTTTCTATTTCCATCCATTTGCATGCAAAATTCACGAAGTCATTGTTTTTTACCGCTGAGTAGTATTCTAATGTGTATATATTCCACACTTTCTTCATCCATTCTTCCATTGAAGGGCATCTAGGTTGTTTCCAGGTTCTGGCTATTACAAATAATGCTGCTATGAACATAGTTGAACAAATGTCCTTGTCATATGATCGGGCATCTCGTGGGTATATTCCCAAGAGTGGCATTGCTGGGTCCATGGGTAGGTTGATCCCAATTTTCCTGAGAAACCGCCACACTGCTTTCCAAAGTGGTTGCACAAGTTTGCATTCCCACCAGCAATGGATGATGGTACCCCATTCTCCACAGCCTCTCCAGCAAAGGCTATCATTGGTGTTTTTGATTTTAGCCATTCTGACAGGTGTAAGGTGATATCTCACTGTTGTTTTGATTTGCATTTCCCTGATCGCTAAGGAGGCTGAGCATGACCTTAAGTGCCTTTTGGCCATTTGAACTTCTTCTGTTGAGAATTCTCTCTTCAGCTCAGTGCCCCATTTTTTAATTGGTTTAATTAGCATTTTAAAGTCTAGTATCTTGAGTTCTTTATATATTTTGGAGATCAGACCTTTGTCTGTTGCGGGGTTGGTGAAGATCTTCTCCCAGTCAGTGGGTTCCCTTTTTGTCTTAGTGACAGTGTCTTTTGCTTTACAGAAGCTTCTCAGTTTCAGTAAGTCCCATTTATTCAATGTTGCCCTTAATGACTGTGCTGCTGGGGTTATACCTAGGAAGCGATCGCCTGTGCCCATCTGTTGTAGGGTACATCCCACTTTCTCTTCTATCAGGTTCAGTGTGTTCAGATTGATATTGAGGTCTTTGATCCATTTGACTTGAGTTTTGTGCATGGTGATAGGAATGGGTCAATTTTCATTCTTCTATAGGTTGACATCCAGTTGTGCCAGCACCATTTGTTGAAGATGCTTTCTTTCTTCCATTGTATACTTTTAGCACCTTTATCGAAAATGAGGTGTTCATAGGTTTGTGGGTTAAGATCCGGGTCTTCTACACGATTCCATTGGTCAACTTCTCTATTTTTATGCCAATACCACACTGTTTTCATTACTGTAGCTCTATAGTAGAGTTTAAAGTCAGGGATGGTAATGCCTCCAGAAGTACCTTTATTGTACAAGATTGTTTTGGTTATCCTGGGTTTTTTGTTATTCCATATAAAGTTGATTATTGTCCTTTCAAGATCAGTGAAGAATTTTAATGGGATCTTGATGGGGATTGCATTGAATCTATAAATTACCTTTGGTAGGATTGCCATTTTTACTATGTTGATCCTCCCAATCCACGAGCAAGGGAGATCCTTCCATTTTCTGGTATCCTCTTCAATTTCTTTCTTCAATGCCTTAAAGTTCTTGTCAAATAGATCCTTCACTTCTTTGGTTAGAGTTACCCCGAGATATTTTATGCTGTTTGTGGCTATCATGAAAGGTGATGCTTCTCTGATTTCCCTCTCTGCTTCCATATCCTTTGTGTATAGGAGGGCGACTGATTTTTTGGAGTTGATCTTGTATCCTGCCACATTACTATAGGTGTTTATCAGCTGTAGGAGTTCTTTGGTGGAGTTTTTGGGGTCGCTTATGTACACTATCATATCATCTGCAAATAACGAAAGTTTAACTTCTTCCTTTCCAATTCGAATCCCCTTGATCCCCTTATGTTGTCTTATTGCTATTGCTAAAACTTCAAGCACTATATTGAAGAGGTATGAAGAGAGTGGACAGCCTTGTCATGTTCCTGATTTAAGTGGGATGGCTTTGAGTTTCTCTCCGTTTAGTTTGATGTTAGCTGTCGGTTTGCTGTAAATAGCTTTTATTATATTTAGGTATGACCCTTGTATCCCTAATCTCTCCAAGACTTTTATAATAAAGGGAGATTGAATTTTGTCAAAAGCTTTTTCAGCATCTAATGAAATGATCATATGTTTTTTTTCTTTCAGTTTATTTATATGATGAATTACATTGATAGATTTTCGTATGTTGAACCAGCCTTGCATCTCTGGGATGAAGCCTACTTGATCATAATGGATAATTTTTCTAATGTGTTCTTGGATACGGTTTGCCAGTATTTTGTTGAGAATTTTTGCGTCGATGTTCATGAGGGAGATTGGCCTGTAATTCTCTTTCTTGGTTGAGTCTTTGTGTGGTTTTTGTATCAGAGTGACTGTAGCTTCATAAAAGGAATTTGGCAATGACTCTTCTGTTTCTATATTGTGAAATACATTAAGGAGTATAGGTATTAGGTCTTCTTGGAAATTCTGGTAGAATTCCGCATTGAAACCGTCTGGTACTGGGCTTTTTTTGGTAGGGAGGTTTTTGATAACAGCTTCTAATTCTTCTCGACTGACAGGTCTATTTAGATTGTTCACCTGGTCCTGATTTAACTTTGGTATATGGTATTTATCTAAAAAAGTGTCCATTTCTTTTACATTTTCCAGTTTTGTGGCATACAGGCTTTTGTAGTAAGATCTAATGATTGTCTGAATTTCCTCTATGTCTGTGGTTATGTCCCCTATTTCATTTCTGATCTTATTAATTTGCAAATTCTCTCTCTGCCGTTTGATTAGTTTGGATACGGGTTTATCAATTTTGTTGATTTTTCCAGGAACCAGCTTTTTGTTTCATTGATTCTTTGGATTGTCTTCTGTGTTTCTATTTTGTTGATTTCAGCCCTCAGTTTGATTATTTCCAGTCTTCTACTCCTCCTAGGTGAGTGTGCTTCTTTTTTTTTCTAGAGCTTTCAGGTGGGCTGTTAAGTCTCCAATGTATGCTTTCTCTGTTTTCTTTAAGTGGGCACTAAGGGCTATGAACTTTCCCCTTAGGACTGCTTTCAAAGTGTCCCATAAGTTTGAGTATGTTGATTTTTTATTTTCATTGAATTCAAGGAAGACTTTAATTTCTTTCTTTATTTCTTCTTTAATCCAGGTGTGGGTCAATAGTTGACCATTCAGTTTCCATGAGTTTGCAGGCTTTCTGGGGGTAGCATTGTTGTTGAATTCTAACTTTAGTCCGTGGTGATCTGATAAGACACAGTTGGTTATGGATATTTTTTTGTAACTGTGAAAGTTTGCTTTGTTACCGAGGATATGGTCAATTTTCGAGAAGGTTCCATGAGCTGCAGAGAAGAAGATATATTCTTTCCTATTTGGGTGGAATGTTCTATAGATGTCTGTTAAGTCCATTTGATTCAATACCTCTATTAATTCTCTTATTTCTCTGTTAGGTTTTTGTCTGATTGACCTGTCCATTGGTGAAAGAGGCGTGTTGAGATCTCCCACTATTAGTGTGTGCGGTTTGATGGTGGCTTTGAGTTTTAGTAAAGTTTCTTTTTCATGTGTGGGTGCTTTTATATTAGGGGCATAGATATTCAGGATTGAGACCTCATCCTGATCAATTGTTCCTGTTATGAGTATAAAATATCCCTCTCCATCTCTTCTGATTGATTTAAGTTTGAAGTCAACTTTGATAGAAATTAGTATGGCCACACCTGCTTGTTTCTTAGGTCCATTTGCTTGATAAACCTTTTCCCATCCCTTTACTCTAAGTAGGTGCCTGTCTTTGTGGTTGAGGTGTGTTTCTTGTAAACAGCAGAATGTTGGATCCTGTTTGCGTATCCAATCTCTTAGCCTGTTCCTTTTTATAGGTGAGTTTAGTCCATTAACATTAAGGGATATTAATGACCAGTGGTTGCTAACTCCGGTCACTTTTTTAGTCAGAGAGTTTGTGTGTTTGCTTTCTTTTAGTTACGCTGGTAAAGGGTGTCTAGAAGTTTGAGTTATTGTGGTCATTGTTGGTCTCCTTGGTTTTTGATTTTCCTTCTATTACTTTCTGTAAGGCTGGATTTGTGGCTACGTATTGTTTAAATTTGTTTTTATCCTAGAAAATTTTGTTTTCTCCATTTATAGTCAACGAAAGCTTGGCTGGGTATAGTAGTCTGGGCTTGATCCATGTTCTCTTAGCTTCTGCAGTACATCTATCCAGGACCTTCTGGCTTTCATGGTTTCCATAGAGTAGTCAGGTGTAAGTCTGATAGGTTTACCTTTATAAGTAACTTGACCTTTTTCCTTTGCAGCTCTTAATATTCTTTCTTTATTCTGGATGTTTTGTGTTTTGATTATTATATGGTGAGGAGATTTTTTTTTTTTTTGGTCCAGTCTATTCGGTGTTCTGTATGCTTCTTGAACCTTCAAAGGAATATCTTTCTTTAGGATGGGAAAGTTTTCTTCTATAATTTTATTAAATATATTTTCTGAACCATTGAGCTGTACTTCTCCTTCTTCTATCCCAATAATTCTTAGGCTTGGTCTTTTTATTGTGTCCCATATTTCCTGAATGTTTTGTGATGAGAATTTGTTGGATTTACTCTTTTCTTTGATCAGTGTGTTAATTTTCTCTATGGTATCTTCAGTGTCTGACATTCTTTCTTCTAACTCTTGTAATCTGTTGGTAGTACTTGTCTCTGTAGTTCCTGTTCGTTTACCCAGATTTTCCATCTCCAACCTTCCCTCGGTTTGTGTTTTCTTCATTACTTCCATTTCATTCTTCAGGTCTTGAACCATTTCCCTTACCTGTTTGATTGCATTTTCTTGTTTCTCTTGGTTTTCTTGGGTATCTTTGAGCGATTTATTCATTTCCTCTACCTTTTTGTTTGTAATCTCTAATTGTTTATGGCAGTTTTTCACCTCCTGTTTAAGGTCTTCTATTATTTTCAAAAAATTCACTTTTGAGTCGATTTCTTCTACTTCTTCTGGAGTAGGGTGTACAATTCTTCTTATTTCGGGATCCCTGGGTTCTGGTGATGTCATGTTGCCTTTCAGGTTGTCGGAGGAATTCTTGCATTGGCGCCTTCCCATCTCCTCTTTCAAATGAAGCCAAGAGAGGCCTGGTGTCTTGGTCCAGTCTTTGCTGTGACTGAGTCTCTGGGTGTATCTCTTCAGTGTGGAAGCAGGGACCGTCCTGCTGAGCTTGAACTCCCCAGTGATGTCTCTCCTGGCAGCCGGATCTGATCTCCCTGCTGCTTGGGTGTCTCATGAACAAAGGGCCGACCTTGCTGCCGCAGGGCAGGCAGGCCACCTAGACAAAGGAGCTACTACCCTCCCGGATGCCCTCCCAATCCGGACCCTGTCCCAGAGCCCAAATGGGCTGAGCTGGGAGCTGTTGTGTGGTTCAAAGAGGGGAGGGGGGTTAGAGGGGGTGGGAGAGGGCCGTGAATGCAAGCTGGGTGGGATAGGGTTAGGGTTAGGGTTAGGGAGAGGAAGTATCAGGCAGTATAGCCCCTGCAGACTGACCAGGAAGTGCAGGAGGGGTGAGGAACATCTGAGTTCCCTATCCCGGGCTGCAGCAGCGGTCAGAAACTCACTCACCCCAGTGATGTCTCTCCTGGTACCCGGATCTGGTCTCCCTGCTGCTTGGGTGTCTCATGAACAAAGGCTTTTCTTTTCTTTTTTTTTTATTGGAAAAAAAAAAAGAAATTTCTGCCTCCTCCCCGCCTCCCATTTCCCTCCCAGTCCCCCCTTTCCTCCTCCCCTCCCCCACTCCTCCCCCTCCCTCTCCAGCCTGCAGAGAAGTCAGGTTTCCCTGCCCTGTGGAAAGTCCAAAGTCCGCCCCCCTCAATCCTGGTCTAGGAAGGTGAACATCCAAACTGGGTAGGCTCCCACAAAGCCAGAACATGAAGTAGGATCAAAACCCGGTGCCATGGTCCTTGGCTTCTCAGCAGCCCTCGTTGTCTGCCAAATTCAGAGAGTCCGATTTTATCCCATGCTTTTTCTGTCACAGTCCAGCTGCCCTTGGTGAGCTCCCAAAGAATCAGCCCCACTGTCTCCAAGGGTGGGCGCACCCCTTGTGGTCCTGACTTCTTTGTTCATATTCTCCCTCCTTCTGCTCCTCATTGGGACATTGGGAGCTCAGTCCAGTGCTCCAGTGTGGGTCTCTGACTCTATCTCCATCCATCGCCAGATGAAGTTTCTATGGTGATATGCAAGATATTCATCAGTATGGCTATAGGATAGGGTCATTTCAGGTTCCCTATCCTCAGCTACCCCAGGAACTAACTGGGGACATCGCTCTGGGCACCTGGGAGCCCCTCTAGGTCCAAGTCTCTTGCCAACCCAAAGATGGCTCCCTTAATTAAGATATGTGCCCAACCTCTTTTGGCAGCTGAAGGAGTTTGGCAGACTTAGTCAACTTACAAGAATAAGGGACTGTGGAGCGCTTAACCCTAAATGGAACATCTACATCAAATTGCCTACACTCAAGGCTCAAGGACGCTTGTGAAAAAAGAGACAGAAAGACTTTTATACCCAAAATTCAGGAAACACGAAGATGAAACAATGCTTTTTGGACATGACAGGCTCATGGCACTTATAAAAATGCAGCAGCTGTGTTTGTCTGTTCAAGACTTGTGCTATTTAAACCAGTCAGTACTCCAACATGGAGTTGAAAGGGATTGAAAAGGCCTTCCTCATAGCCTTGATAGCAAAATGCTAGTGGCAAGTGATAATTATTAGGAGAGGGAAAGTCATTTTGCTTTGGCCATGTTGGCCCTGGCCAACTCCAGAATTTGGTTTGACATCCATATTTACAGAGGCAGCATTAATTGGACTCTGTGGATTATATATGAATAAAAAAGGGCATTATAATATTGTGTTAATTATTCATGATTGTTTTAGCTCTTTGTTAACTTTTGTGCTTCCATATAAAATGTAATGGTTGCTGTTGTTGTTTCTGTAATTTCTTTGAAGGATTAAAATGTAATTTTGGAGTAGTTACATTGAATCTGTAAATACTGTTAGTAAGATAGTTGTTTTAAAAACAATGAAAATATAAATGTATGAGCATTGAGGTTTTTGAAGGTATTATGAATGTGATGGTTTCACTGAATTATATTTGCTGTGTTTTTCATTGACATACAGGAAATGTACTAATGTTTGTGTGTTAATTTTTACCGTGTCAATTTGTTTAAATAGGTTACCAGGTTTTGAAATTTGCTAGTGTCAATTTTAAGCCTTTTTTTTTTTTGTACAGGTTCATATCATTTCCATAGAAGGAAACTTTGACTTCTTCTTTTCCTATTTCCAGCCCCTTTTTATCTTTTTCTTTCTTCTTCTCTTATTCTTTTCTCTCTTTTTTTGTCTTATTCATCTTATTCCAGTCATATCAAAACAAGCATTGGCAAAGATTTGGAAAAAAGAAAGGCCATGGAGAGAATCGGATTAGTAGAATAGCAATAGGTACACTACCATGCTGAAGAATCTGTCTATATTCATTTTTTAAATAACACATAAAAGCTTTCTCATGTTAGCAGCAATAGAAAATCAAGCCATTACTGATTTTATTTAGTAAGCTTGTGTTGTTGTTTTAGCTTATTTGTCTGTTTTTCAGTTTTGTAATATGAATCTTGAGCTGATTCCTCTGTAATTTGGTGTCTTCATATCTCTTTGTAAATGACAACCTTTCAAATACTCTATAATAGACAATAATAGAACCAAAATAACTATGCATTTATTCTATTTCTTGTATTACTTTTCTTCAAAAAATTTGTTCTGTCATAATTTTAAATGTATTTGATGTTCATATTTATAGATAAGCATTATTTTTACATTTTCTTATGTACTTTTTAAATGTGATATAGTATAATTCACATGGAAACAAATAAAACAAAATCAAGTAGTTAAAATGCATGTTTTAAAATACATGCGCATCTGTTTGATAATATTTACTGTGAAAATGTTGCCCATTTGTATCAATGGTGAATAGAAATACTAAGATTTTATAAATGCTGCTAGCAATCACTTTTAAAACCCATGCCAATTTCTGTTAGAAATAACGATTATGTTTTAAAACTATGTAGAATTTTCAGTAGACATGGCAAGACACAGATTTCAGAAATTTAAAAATTATTAAAATTCATAATGTTAATTTGAAGAGTAGAAAAAAATTAAAGTTGAATTAATTATCCTGATACCTTTCTTATCCTCACTCACTGTCTTAGTTAGGGTTGTGATTGCTATGATGAAACATCAGGATCAAAAACAAATTAGTAAGGAAAGGATTTATTTGTCTTATCCTTTCTTATCACTGGCATCAATATAATCAGGGCAGGAAATGGAAAACAGGACAGGAACCTGGAGGCAAAAGCTGATGCAGAAGCCAAGGAGAAGTGCTATCTATTGGCCTGGTCTTCATTACTTGCTTACCTCGTTTCTTATAGAACCCAGCACCACCAATTCTGGGTGGCCTCAAACAAATGGAATGGATCCTTATGCATCAATAATTATTAAGAAAATTTCCCTGAGGTTTGTTCTCAACCTTATCTTAAGGAGAAATCTTCTCAGTTCAGTCTTCTTCTCAAATGACGGTAGCTCATGTCATGTTGACATAAAACCAGCCAGCATCTTATCTTAGTTTTATTCTATAGATACTTAATTTTAATATTTATCAGTGCCAAATTAGCTATGTGGGAAATAATAAGTCCAAAATACGTTATACAAAGTTTCCTGTATATGTTTGAATTATCTACATTTAGCTACTAGCAATAAAAATAAAAAAGGTAATTAAAGTTTAAAAAAATACCCATCTATGTGTTTTTTTTTATTGCTATCCATAGAAAAATAATGATCACTTAAGTGATGGAGCACATTGATAACTATCAAACTATAGTATTTTTGTAAATATTTAAAGTACTTTCCTTATAGACTGTTGTCATTTATACTTTGTTTCACTAGGTATATTCCATAAATTTTATAATTTGTTCCCCAAGTTATCAGAGTATTGTCTAGTGGAACAGACAGAATTGAACAAATATTGCTTCCTAAAGAGACTTTCAGTTATTGAGTTCTGCATTAGAGAAAAATATACAGAGCATTAATGAATCAACAAACGCTGTGATGGTTCGGGTATTTCACTCTTCTTAACAGCCAACCCCTGGAGAACCTGATTTGATCAATGCATAATCATTTCCATTCAGATGAGTCTGCCCAAATAACTAGAATGTTCATTTTGTGGTCCAGTAGTTTTGGTTGACTTAATAACACAAGTAGAACAACTATGAATAACTATGCAGCATCCAATTAATTTCTTGGTGACAGAATTTTATAGAGTCAGTCTCATTGACTGCATAGCACCAGATACTTTTACGTTCTATCACATCATCTAGAAGAATTTATTACAAGAAATATTTGCAGTAGCTACCATGAGTTCTTTTTATATCATCTTCATACAAAACTAATTTGGAGATTTCATTATATAGTGATACATTAATTTTGCTTAGAGATCAAGGTATATTTTTATTCATTAATGCAATTACAATGATGTAAAAATATCTATGTGTGTGTTGTAAAATATAAAAGACTTTAAACACTTTGGTGCAAATTATAAGTTAGAATTCTAATTGTTTTGTTGTAGGTGGTATGTCTTGCATCTAAGTTCCTTTAGAAATTTGGCTATTGAGAGAGATATGATAATTTAATTGTAGAGTATTTCATGGTTAGACAGACATTCTAGATAGTCTTCTACTATTTCAGATACACTTTATCCAAAAATATTAATATATCATTTATTTAATGATTAGAATGTGTTTCTGATTACTTTTTATTATTATTTTTTTTGAATTTTTTATTTATTTATTTATTAAAGATTTCTGTCTCTTCCCTACGGCCGCCTCCGCTTCCCTCCCCCTCCCCCCAAGTCAAATCTTCCTTCCTTGTCCACCAAAAGAGCAATCATGGTTCCCTGCCCTGTGGGAAGTCCAAGGACCACCCACCTCTATCCAGGTCTAGTAAGGTGAGCATCCAAACTGCCTAGGCTCCCACAAAGCCAATAGGTGCAGTAGGATCAAAAATCCATTGCCATTGTTCTTGAGGTCTCAGTAGTCCTCATTGTCCGCTATGTTCAGCGAGGCCGGTTTTAACCCAGGCTTTTTCAGACCCAGGCCAACTGGCCTTGGTCAGTTCCCGACAGAACATCCCCACTGTCTCAGTGTGTGGGTGCACCCCTTGCGGTCCTGAGCTCCCTGCTCGTGCTCTCTCTCCTTCCGCTCCTGACTTGGACCTTGAGATTTCAGTCCGGTGCTCCAATGTGGGTCTTTGTCTCTGTCTCCTTTCATCGCCTGATGAAGGTTGATATTCAGGAGGATGCCTATATGTTTTTCTTTGGGTTCTCCTTCTTATTTGGCTTCTCTAAGAACCCGAATTATAGGCTCAATGACCTTTATTTATGGCTAGAAACCAAATATGAGTGAGTACATCCCATGTTCCTCTTTTTGGGTCTGGCTTACCTCACTCAGGATAGTGTTTTCAATTTCCATCCATTTGCCTGCAAACTTCAAGAAGTCCTTGTTTTTTACTGCTGAGTAGTACTCTAATATGTTCATATTCCATACTTTCTTCATCCATTCTTCAATTGAAGGGCATCTAGGTATATTTTATATTCTCAAAATCTATGTTAAAATGATTGGAATAATGTCAATTGCCTGTTATCCAAGAATTTAACAATCAGAGGTAGAATTCAATCAGAGGTGCAAATCTGAGAATCTGGCTAAAATTTTAAGATCTAGATAAGAACATGCAAAACTACTTGACAAAACACCTTTTTAGTTTTAAAAATATGTTCAAAAGTAAAATACAAAGTTACCTTATAGCATATGGTAGCGATATATTTTTAAAAAGTAATTACGCTACAGCTACATGTTTTTTAAAATAATAAATTTATTTTATGCAGTAAAATTACTCTAGATTCAATATTTTGTATTCTTATGAATAGCATCAATTTATTTTAAATGTAACTATACTTGAAGTGTCAAATAATTCCATTTCCTTCGAGAGTATACTTTTAAGACAATTAATTACACTTGTTGAAATATGACATTGAAAAACCATTCTGTTGATATTATGTCAGAAAGCAAGACAGCTCACAATCTATAATTCACCATTTTTATTTTGATCTCCTCAGGAAAGAAACCAAAAGAAAATAGCTTTGTCTATGTTTTACAGCTTAGAAATCAATATTAATAAATCAGTGTCAATAATAATATATGGGAAACTCTATCATATTACTAAGATGTGTGACCAAAACATGCGGGATGTATTTCATCCTTTGCAACAGGAAATGTAAAATTGAGTTTTGTGAGGCACTTTTTTATTACAGGGCACTGCTTCCAGTCAATCACACTGTTTTTGTTTGTTTGTTTGCTTTTTTTTTTCTGTAGACACCATTAAGAATAATACTTTTATGTCTAGACTCACCCTGAAGGCTGACTTTTTTCACCATTATAGACATTTTTTCCAGTTGTTTCTGAGTTATTACAAAGTAGAAAAGTATCTTTTCTGTTTATGAAAGTCCCAAAGTGACGATATCCACATCTATCTTTCATTTGAAAGGAGATAGCCATCTGTGTAAAGCATAGAGTAGAACACATAGGAGCTATGCTGTCTGGAATCTGGGGATGAGAAGCAGTGAGTGCTCTTGTTTAGTGCATGGAAGGATTACTGAGGCCACCACTATGCCCATTGTCCTGTTACAGTATGGACTATGAAAGTGACAATGACATGAACAAATACTTTGGTTCAGAGCTAAAATGACAAGATTTTGTTTTCTGTTTCAACAAAGCAGTAACGTGGACAATGTATTTGTGTGTTCAAAAACGTGAGTTTTTGTCTCATTTCTAATCTCTCTTCCTCTTCCTCTCTCATTGAATGAATGCTAGAGAAAACAAGAATAACTGGTTTTGATTAAGATGTCTATTGAAAAAAATGAATATCGAAACTGGGGATATTTTGATACTGACTGAAGACTCTTATAGAGGGAAGTTGTAAATTTGAATTGGAGAATTACGAGAACAGCTACAAGATAAAAATCCCTATTAGCAATGATTTTATAATCCACCATCTAGCATGCTGACATTATAGTGTCCAGCTCTATCTGCTTACCTTTTTTATTTCCTTAATCCTAGATAATATCCACAGCAATTACTTATCATGTAAATGAATGGAAAAATGTATGGGAGGTGCTTTGTATGACAAAAAGCACAATTGAGAGACAAGTTTAGACAAGTTACATACTTTAGTAGACTGTAACCATCAAAGTCAGAAAATCAATTGGTAAAATTATTTTTCACATACATTGCAAATAGTTTCACGCCTTAAATTCTTTTAACTATCACTCTTTTAACTAGTTTTTTTTGTATAACAGTCAATCAATACTTTGCACACACTATTTTACTGCAATTATTTGATTGTCTTTGAACATACTTGGATGTTATTGAAGAGTCTTATCGTTTTTATTGTTAAAAATACAAAGCAATTATAACCACAACTAAAGCTATAATACTCATTGATCTTCTTTGTATTAATTAAAACATAGTCAATTCTGGACGAAAACTTCATAATAGGATCTTTAAAAGTCTAAATCAGTTTAATAAAGTTGAAAAAATGAGTTAAAATATTACATAAATTATGCAGTAATAAATTAAAAAGGATAATGTCTGCTTCCTGATGTTCATTTTAAAGATTTGAAATAAATATATAATTAACTTCTTTAGAAGAAATATAAAAAATTACATTCATACAGATGTTTGAAGAAACATCATAATGTTCTGAGAGAAAACAAAGATAAAGAGTAATGACATTAATTTTCTAGGTTACAGGGAAAACCTTCATAGCATCACATCTTAAAGGATAAGGTATCCTGTATGTGTCTAATGAAAAGAAGAATGCAACTTTCAGTAAATTGTCGTAGAGCATCTAATTCCACATAAGTTAAAACTTAGGTGTGTCCTAGTGAGCAGAGCTTTCAATAACGAAGGCACAGAGAAAGCAGAAAGATAAATTGTACTGAATTGAAAAGCCAGATGATGTGAAGATTTCATAACTGTTTGAGTTCAGTCTGTAATGAAATTGCAAGTCTCTGAAGGAATTCAAGCAAGGTATCACATTTATTTTGTGCTTTTAAAGCATTATTCTATTTAATAAGTAAATACCCACTAAGACATTGCAAAGCAATGCACACCAGAGTTCAGGTAATCATACAGGTGAATACTTTGAAAACTATGAAAAGCTGGAAACAGATTAACCTCATGTATATCAAAACCAGAGTTTTGAATAAAGTTTTCTATCTGCATAGGATGGAATGTTTCACATATATTAGAAACTTTATTACAAACATTGTGACAGATGTCACAAATAAATGAGTACTTTCAACTCTGGGTAGGAAAGCAGAACAGGGCTTTGCTTAGCCATCATCAGAAAAATTTCCTTCTCAGCAGGTAGGAACAAATACAAAGCCAGACATTTTGCCAGAATGATAGACCTATGAACACTCAGTATTAAAGGGCAGGTATCCATCATATCTCTCCTTCCAGGTCTCAGGGAACCTATCATAAAAGAAGACAAAAAGAATCTAAGAGTCAGAGGAGAGGGAATATACCAAGGAAACAAGGTCCTCTAATTCAATATGATCAAAACTCATATGAACTCATAAGGATTGATGCAGCATGCACAGGACCTGCATGGGTCTGCACCAGCTCCTTGCATATTTATTATGGCTTCTAGTTTAGTAATTTTATGGGATTCCTGAACGAATGAATGGTTCTATTTCTTGGACTCTTTACCTTCTGGCTGCTTTGTCCAACTGATGTGTTAGTTCTTGTTTTATCTTATTTTGTTTTATTTTATTCTACTATTATCCCTTGAAGCCTGCCTGATTTCTCATTAAAGAGAGAAAGAGAGTGGATCTAGATGAGATGGAAGATGGGCAGGTACTGGGAGGAGTAGCACAGGGGTAATCAGGACATAGTATGAGAAAATTCTGTTTTCAATAAAAGGAAGAAAAAGAACACTAAGGAGATGTGGCAGCTGATTTTAATATAGGTCTCAAACTGGATACTAGACTAGTACAAAGACAGTCATGTAAAAACTAAAGTAATCAAAACATTTGTGGCTTAGTTAATAGTGTTATGCCACAGTAATGTCTTGTTTTTGACTAATAACATTCTATGAAAAATGAGCAATTAGGGAGTGCTCAGATGAGCTGTTGAGAGAACTCTAGTATCTTTGTAACTTTTGGACACATCTAAATTATTCTAAATTAACACATCTTTTCACAAAATTGGAGTACTTTTCCATAGCTCTAAAGCAAAAGAACCCTGACATGTGGTTAAAGGAAGGGATAATGGATACCAACCACAATTGATGAAGTCAAAGACATGCAAAAGATACAAAGGGTGCTTTTATGTCTGAGAATTTTTTTATTTGCATTTGCTTTCTGTGGGTAGTGTGATTTGTGAAACATTCTTTTTAGGTGTACTGTTAGAATATTTAGTGGAAATGTTAGAAATTTGTATAATTTATATTATTGTGCCTTATGTGTTATATTTATCATGAAAAATAGCATGAATTTTTTTCCTCAATTATATGGTAATTATATAGTAGAGTGTACAATTTGATATCAAAGATACAAGAAACTGGGAAGAAGGGATCTTGAAGTAACTCACTATGGTACAGGTAACTGGGGAAAATACAAAGATGACCATAATCTTAATTGAGTAATGAGATGAATATGGAAGATTAAGGTAGAGGAATGCAACAGCTATAAGTAAACAAAAACCTCAAACAATTTAGTTATGGATGACATTTATTAAATGAGTCAAAATCTTTAGGAGCATGATTTTTTATGTAATTTTTAGAAAATTAGAGGCCTTTACAAGAAACCATGAAGCTTGATACCAAAGACAGTGAGCTAATGGTGCCATTTTATGTAAAGTATATTGAGAGAAATTACTGATAAATATTTGACTAATGCAGAATTATTTATTTTATTAATAACAAATAATAAATGCATGTGAAAATTCTGATATTAAAATTAAAATAAATTTAAGAGCATCAGTAGCTGCAATAGTAGCCATTAGTAGCAACAATATTTGAATCTTTTTATAATTGTACCTATCTTACCCTAGTGAATATAATTTCGGTTGTTAGAGTCAATGAGAAACAAGGCTCTAGCCAGTGCACTGAATGATGCTTTAAGAAATTTTTATGAGTGGAATGAGTGTTAATGACATGAATCTTATGTTTCTGGATCTTTTAACAATTTGCCTGCATTTTCATGGAACAAACCTTAGCAAATACTTATTACATAGTTGATGACAGTCCAGAAATCTTATACAGACAGCAGCCCTAAAGTAAGATTTTTTTTTTTACTTCTCTAAACTTTGAGAATCACTGTGAAGTAAGCTTACTTTTGTACTTTGTTCCAATTAACCACATGGAGAAAAGAGACATGCTTACTTCTTTCCTGTATTATTGTTTCTTTGTTCATTCTTGTGGGTGTTGCTGAATAGCACTTAGTAATTAGTGTTCAATTTGATTAATCCCCATATATAATTTTCTAATATTGTTCTGAGCAAATACTTTCACACGTTAAATTCTATAGCTGATTCTCAATGCTTAGAGGAATTATCTCTTAAATATAGGTGGTATATATAACTAATTTAAAAAAAAATCTTAAGAAATGAGGTTTAAAAGTTTTAGAATCTAAAACAGTATATTGGTGTTAGTGACCTTTACCATAAAAAATAAGAGACTTGCATCAATTTTTCATTATCCTGAATATAGCTTAAGTAAATCCAAAGCAAACACTTATTGTCTTAAATAAGCTAATAAGCTAAAGTTAGATGCATGGACAACACTAATTTCTAAACTTTAAAAGTTCCTTTAAAACATACATTGAATAAAATTGAAAATATACTTTTATTACTATATACTTAAGGGTTTATTCACTGATGTCTTAAAAAGTTGGACTTCAGCAGTAAACAAAATGACACTAAATTCAGATGCTAGACAAACAATTGTTGAATATTTGGGTTTTGAAAATGCAAAATGGCAATTAGGCTGTTAAAGCATGATCATCACCCTTAGAGAAATGGACTTGTGATACTTCAATATTGAGTCTCATAACCATTATGATATTTAGATAGGAGAGGTGCTTTCCAGAGATTTGAGGAAAAATCAAAATTTAAATGTTTCAATTGCAGAAAATAAGGTCACCTGAAATTGGTTTGTATATAAGCCATTCCTAGAAACAAAGTTTTTCTAAGCATAATCTAAATATAGTGCTCCTCCTATATTTGTTATTAAGGAGAAATCTAGAAAATGAAGAATGGTAACAGATATAGGCGCTCTTACTAATGTAATTTGGCCAATGGGGTGGCTCTCTCATTCTCTGAACTCAAATATGCTTTCTAAAGTTAAATCCAAAATTTCTGTTTTATGTCAGGAGAGTCACCTGATATGGGAAAAAAAATTATGCACTATTTCATTGCCACTAAGCTCAAAATCCTTTAGTTTTATTTTGATTATTTGAGACCTTTGCTTGTGGTTTAAATATTATCTCAAAATTAATAAGATTAATATATATCAATATTAAAGTATAACATATATTAATATAGTTTGTTATATGCATTAAGAGTTATTTTGCATATTGAAACTGCTGAATTTATTCTAGATGATACATAATTGAATTTATTATTTACTCAGTCATGAGAAATAATCAGTAATAGGCACCATTGTTACCTATTCTGAATTTCAATGGGCAACTGTTTTGAGTTCTGAAAAGGTTGATTCAGTAATCATATATTTTCTCAAAGTTATGGCCATCATAGAGATACTTGTGCAAATTAAGACTAATATTTCTCCAGCATCTGTCTCTAGCAAAATGAAAGATTTTTGTTTTCTGTTTTTTACAATGTAAGGTGTGCTACAGGATACCACACAATCCTACAGGACAAGCAGTCATAGAAAGATCAAATGGAACCCTAAAGTATAGCCTAAAAAGACAGAATGGGGGAAATAAAGATTCCAGAAGTAGATTGCATAATGCTTTATTAACTTTGAATTTTCTAAATGTTAATGAGAAAGGAACAGCAGCTGCTGAAAGGCATTGGATAATAGGAGAAAAACTAGAGAATTAAATCAGCCTGTATACTTTAATGATACACTGACCACAGAATGGAAACTGGAACATGTGTTTATGTTGAGGAAGGTTTTTTTTTTTTTCACAGAAAAAGGAACGTTATGGACACCATCAAAATTGATAAAGATTCAATTTGAACAAGAGACACCTCTTAATTAGAAGAGAAGATAGTTCATCAAACAGCATGGATGTTTAATCTAAACTAACCTATGAAACTAGCAAATGCTTTTCATTTAATCAGAAATAAGCTGGCAAAATCAATCTCTCCAAAATAAGAATTGGGAAAAGATTTTGGTTTTGTCCTTTCAGAACAAAGGTATTGAGCTAAGGATTCCAAAGACCACTGGACAAATGAATAAAAAGGACAAATAATCCAGCAAAAATGTCTCAAATAAAAGTAAATTTGTCTATTGATATATCACATTTTCAACATGATAAAATTTTATAAATCTTCCCAAATGATTGTTTCTGCTATTCTCACAAACATGTAATGCAAATGTTGTTTTTGTTGTCTCAGTACAATTAAAGATTAAAGTTGGCTTTGGAGTTGGAGTAAGTCTCTCTCCTTCTCTGAACACAAATATGCTTTATAAAGTTAAATCCAAAATTTCTGTCTCATTTCAGGAGAATCACCTGATATGGGACAAAAGCAAAAACCAAATTTACACACTATTTCATTGGCACTAAGCTCAAAATGCTTTGGTTTTACTTTGATTATTTGAGAATTTTTCTTATGATTTAAATATTATCTCAAAATTTATGAGATTAATATATATTAATATTAATGTGTTACATATACTAATATATATTAAACTTTTGTCATGATATTAATAGTCATATGAAGTACTATTTCTAGAAGGAAAAGGCTTCATCTAGCTTCTTGCACTTTATTACAGGTTTGAATCTTTATTTAGGTAAGTAGAAAAAAAAGGAGGGCTATAGACATGATTGGATATAAATGTAGATTATTGAATCTTCTCTGAAATGAAAAAGGGGATGATATAGAAGTAGGATGACAAGATAGATTACTGAATCTACTTTTAAACCAAAGAAGCAACTCATTTAATAAAGTATTGCAAACTTTTAGTACTATTTGGAAGCTTCCTTTGGGAGGCATGAATTTCTTCATTTCTTTCAGAATTGGCCTATAGTTCTCCACTTTCTGTTTTTGCACATCTACACTGAGATTAAATATGCATATGTCTGAAAATTATAATAAATGGAATACCTGTAGAAACAAAGTTTACAACACATTAAGTTTATACTAAGGTGCCATGCATAAGGACAAATTTTTCCTAAGCTCTTGCCTTTTAGTTCCTTTGAAGGGGTAGCACAAGCAATTCCATGTTTGTAGTGTGAGATAGGACCTTCTTATAAAGTCTTGGATAACCTCAAACTTAATAACTTTCTGTTTCAGCTTCCTAGATCTTTGGATTACAGGAATGGTCTATCATGCCAGTAATACTTTGTTTTACTTCTGACAACTTCAGATTGTGTCTTTGAACAAAATATTCTAAAAGCATTGATGACTGTCTCATTTAGTGTTTTTTTTTTTTTTTTTGTGATTGTTCCCCCAGAAAAAGTTGTGCCCTGGTTACTCTAATTTGTTCCTGTATTGGTGAATGGGAAGGGCAAGTGACAGATAACAAGGTTTCAGTGCCAGTAAACCAATAAATCGTATTTTTAAAGATAACTTGACACTTAAGAGCACTGCCTGTACTTGATGAAGACTGATATTCAATTTTTAGGACTCATATGAATATGTTACATAGACTTACATACAGGCAAAATACCCATACACATAAAAAATAAATAAGTAAATAAAGTATAGAAGAAGTATATATTTAAAACACTACAAATTTTGCTAGATTTTTTTCCGAGATGAAAAAGTATTCTATAATTTTAATCACTAATAACCCAAATTAAATATGCACTGAAATGTTCTATCAATTTAAAAATTTTCTGAGTTTTTAGCTTATACTGTACTTGTAATGTATATCGGTGTTTCTGTTTCCAAAGTAAGCTATTCAGCTACTGACATCTTACTTGAACATTTTGGTTGCAGATTATCTATTTATTCTCTTACTTAAAACATTAATGTATCACTATGTGACCTTCTTTAGTACTTGAATTCAATACATCTAAAACATACACAAGAACAGACAACATTTTCTAAAAATATTGTAGAGAAAACTGAACATCCACGTGTAGCAGAGTGATGTTAAACACAGTTTTACCACCTTGTCTACTCAATAAACAAATAAAAACAAAGATTCAAGTGGGTTAAAAAACTTCAGTTTGAAATATGAAATACTAAACTCCTAGAAGAAAATATAGTCAGCATCCAATAAGGCATAAGTGTAAGAAATAACTTACTCTATAGGAGTCCGTTTGCTACCAACTAAGGCCAACAACGGATAGTGGGAAAACTATAAAACTAAGTAGCTCTGTATGGTTGAGGAGAGAATCAAATGAATGAAGAAGAAACCCACAAAATGAAAAAGAATCTTTGCTTGCTATATATCTTGCTGAGGATTAATATCTAGAGTATATGAAGAACTCTAAAAGTAAGTCAAGGCAACAAATAACCCATTTTTTTTAAAATGGACAATCAGTCTTAACAGAGTATTCTCAATATAAAAATAAATGCGGCTAAGAAATATTTTAAAAGGTGTTCATCAGCCTTAGCCATTAGGTAAATGTAAATGCAAGTTTAAACAACTTGGATATTTTGACTTCATTTATATATTTTTCAGACACTGTGAGTCTTCCTGTCCTTAGACAGGACATGGGTTGATTTAGTCACACACTCAGGTTTCCATGTACATGGATTTGTACTTCATTACAATTCATTTTCAAATATTCTGAATTCTAATTTTCTCTCTTTTTCCTCTCCTTTTGTCTTTTATTTTTCCCTCCCTTGAATTTGCTCTTTTCACTTTTACTTTTATTTCTCAATCTGACTGTCATTCTTAGGACATCTTCCGTGCCACTTGGATCCGTCTCCATACTTTCAGATGAGTTGTTGAAAAAATAAAGTAAAAATAACTTAAGCACCAGGACTAGTTGAGTGGCCAAATTTCATCATAGATACTTGGGTCTGTCTCCATGGTAGAAATTCAATTATTTAAAAAAAAAAATTACAAGAATCCAAATACAAATAAATATCTCGATTCCTTGCTTGACCTTCAGTGGAATGCATAGGTAATAAACACTTCTGTGTGCAAGCAAATGCAGTACTATAGCTTCCTTCTCTACTTGTTTTTGCCATTTTCTTGTGTACAATAACATCATGTCTATAAAGCACTACAAAACATACCATGATTTTATTAGCAAACAGGTCTCATTTGTAGAGTCTATATTTCTGATAAGATTACTTTTATTTTAAATAAATTCATGCCTCAGAGACTTAAAAATGTGCCTAATATAAGACAATATTCTAAATATTGTATATTAAAATACTTTATGAAATCTGATGTGTAAAGATCAGATAATTTTAAAGGAAAAGAAAATTAATAATGCCACAGACTAAACGAAGAACAAGGTAATTCTTTTTCATTGCTGTTGAATACACTATTTCTCCTGTGCATACCTTAGAGGAATTTTACTCTGCTATCTGTCTACTTTAATATCCTACATTTTGTGTCATCTGTTTTGCCTCACTGATGATAAATTTTATCTCATACTTCACTGGAATAAATTTTCATAAATATTCATGTGATCGCTTTTGTCTTGGACCTGTTCCATTGTGCTTAGAGGTGGTTATTGAAATCAATTTGAAGTTCAAACCACAATACATATTTAATACCTACTTACAAAGTGGAGGTAGAAAGCCAGATATTGTCAAAAGACTTAAATTAAAGGAGAAGTGATGGAAAGCTTTTAAGCCCTTCTTTTCTGTATCATTACTTATTTATTTAATTAAATTCTAATTCTAATTACATCATTTTTCCATTTCTCTCCTCCCTCCTATCCATCATGTCCAATTGCCACTCACTCTCAAATTCACAGCCTTTTCTTTTTTAACCACTGTTGGTATGTACATATAAATTAATAAAGATATAAATAAAATCTGTTAAGGCTGGTTGTTGCCGGTTTCTATGTTTCTCTAGGGATAAACCACTTTGTATCTGAATACCAATCAGGGATTATTCCTTCATAAAAATTCTTCATAAGACTCCTTTCTTTCTTAACTAATTGCCTGTTGCTTTTCGTTTTGGTTTGGAGCCCTATGAGTTGTTCCCCAATGACAATCAGATCTCAACCTTCTTAGAATTATTCATGTCTTATTGAGACAACCATGTCTTTGAAATTTCATTGTTGCTTTAAAAAATATTAGGATAATGAAGTTAGATTACAACACATGTCTAATATTGCAGAAAGAGACAAGATAGAATTCATTGTGGGACATAAAATATTCTTCCTAGAGAGAATATTGGTTTAATATTTAAAAAGGATATATTCAGAAATAAGCAGTATACAATCAAGAATAAAATAAGCAAAAACAATTAAATGATTATATTTTAGTTTAAATATATTTATTGTTTAAATATTCTTACCAAATATAGAAGAATGGAGAAATTTATGTGAAAAAAGCATAAAAGAAAAAATCCAATACAACCTAAAATTCTATGGTAACAATACCTGAGAAAAGAAAACATATATATATATAATGTATATTTCTATGGATACTTTGAAATTACTTGGTATAAGTCAAATATGACTAAGAAATAAGAAGCAGAAACAAATTCAGCATTAGGTGGAAATAAGTGTTACTATTTGGACAATATATTTTTGGAGAAGAGCTAGAATGTAAATGTACATGACTTTCTCAAATAGTTAAAATATTGGCAAAATATTTGAGATAAAAACAGCATACAATAAAGAGATACAATGAAGTATTTAACAACTACGAGAAGAAATGAGAAGGTATATCATGTTAAGGCAACATAAAATCAAAGGTACTGAAGAAAATGCATGACTTTATATTTATAAACTGTACCATACAAATCAGAATGAATGAAGAGAAAACCAATATTTATACTTCAGTTCAGCTATTATTTTAGATTAAGAACTAGAAAATATCAACAAGGTGTTTAGAGAGATAGTGAAATCTAGTCCAGATCAAGCCTTGATGAGAGATTTATATGACCCTGAAGGCAAATAAATACTTTGAACTCTGATATCAATAAAGTGGCTAAATAAAAATAAAAAGACAATATTATTCATGAATGAACTAGAAATATTTAAACCAGTTCCTAAGACATTTTGGCATGTGTATAATAATGTTGGAAAGAAATCAAAACAAAGTCAGGCTGAAAAGCCTCCTTTAGTGAAGATAGGGAAAAGAGTAGGGCTATCTGCACAGCCAGATTTTTAGTTAAAGCTTGCAAGATGAACAAGAGGAGCACCTTATCTTTTGGATATTTTAATGAGTGATTGTGCATGATTGCACAAGTAGATTTTTAGATGGGCAGAAAAGGAATTAGTGATTAAAATAGTTCCTTTATTATTTACATCACTAAAGTACAAAATTATAAAAGTGTCATCGTCATGAAAAACTAAAATTATAAAAGAGTTTCTTATATTTTGCTATTAGCTATTGTCTGATTAAAAAAAGGCAAGGATTTTTTTTTTAATTTTATTAGCGTTTGACAAATATTTAAAATGTCAATGTCCTATAGTATCTGGTGAATTTTAATTTGAAATCTTAGTAATACTTTTAGATAAAATAAGTTAAAACTTGACATTATAATATAAAACAAGGCAAATAATAGATGATAAGTTTGAGGATGAAGATCTAATGATTTAATGAGAATGGAAAATAAAGGTCACGAATACGACCCTTTCATGGAAACACAATGCACTGAAAAAGATAATAGTCTTCCAAATTTTATTAAGAGGCAATCAAGGAAAGAAAATAAAGCAAATAACAGTGTGCAAAAACATTGCATGCAATTTTTTTTATTATATTCCATTACTGGATTTACTTATTTTATCAGTTATGGGCAGTTGCTGTGCTTGCATTGACCCAGTTTCATTAAGCAGGCCTCACACCACAAGTCTTACCAGAATTTGCATCTCCATTTCCAGGCAATCCAAAACCAGTTTTTTGTCCTCTGAGGCCATATGCATACATATGTTGTACATATGTCAACTCTGCATGCACACACACACACACACATATACATATGTATACAACTCTCATTTTTAATGTATATATATACATTAAAAATCTGTAAAGGTAACATTTTTTTCTTTAGGCAATTAAATACCATGACATGCAATTATTGGTTTTTGAGAAGAAAAAAAAGTATCTACATCCTAAATATTTTTCTTAAGAAAAATCTCTTAATTGTGAAGTGCATTTGAAAACCACAGCTCAAATCTGTACATTATTATTGGGAGAAAGTAAGTAATGTTAGTTGAAAGAGTCTCACAGTTATACCAGTCAAATGCAGCAAAAGAGACTGTGCAAATACAAAACAGTAGTCTTAGAGACAAATTTTTAAGTGCAATTGTTATAAATTAGAAGTCAGGCATTTCTAAAATATTGCTAATTCATATAAATGAATACACATACACAGACAAGTCATTTAGAAATTAGAAATTCACAAACACAATAATACAATGCTAAATTTATGTACTTAATTTAAATTATTTTTATTTATTCTAAAACTTTGGACCTGTTTTATATATACTCTGTTTACACTGTTAAATAATTTTGGAATATACAATTGATCTATAAAAGTAATTTCACTTTAAAAGTAGGAATATAAGTCTGATGTTGTATTAAACACAATAGTGCAAGTAATGATCCTACATGCTAAAATTTAAATTTGATAGAAACATATTACAACAAACCACAATTTTCTAATACTAACTGTTAAAAACTTGCAACAAGTACAGTAGTTGAGAAATCATTGTAATTTAAAACACCTGCTATGTTTAATTGGTTTGCGTAAAGAAGAATTAAATATCAAACAGGCTACAATGCTTTATTCTTTCGAGTTTGGGTAGCTAGTTAATGTAGAAATGTTGATATTAAAAATAGTTTGCCCTAATTATGCTTGAATTTTATTGTAAAACTATTCTCCTATTTCACAACCCATAGTCTAATTCTTTTTAATAACACTTTAAAATCAACACCCATTAAATTAAGGACTACAGTTTTCAGAAACACAATAAAATTTAAAATGATTATTTTTATATTTCTCAAATGTGAATGGGTTGAAAAAATTTCTTTGGAAAATATTTTTTTCATTGACTCCAAAGAATATATTTTATATAATTCTCATTGAAAAATAAGTTCATTTAGCTTTCTCCTACACATTCGTTCAATTAAGCCATACATTCATAGGCCATAATTAGATTCATTTAACTATTATCAATGACGTTTTGTCTGCTGGAAATGAAAATATTGTAGGAAACATACTTTAGGCTGTTCTTACTAGTGGAGTTATATATAACACAAGCATTGTTTTTGAAGAGGTTTAAAAAAGCATGAACCATGCCAATGTTTTCTTTACAGTAAGTTATAGAGTACAGGAAGTACATAGTAAGTTATAAAGCTATGAAGATTCTCTTTATATGAAATTATGAAATGGTGCAGTTTTTGTTATTGTACTTTCGTGGCATGAACTATAAATGACCTTCCCATCTTAGCTCAAATCAAAATCTAGTTGTGGACAACTTTGTCAATGTGGACAGTTTACTTGAGGGCTTAATGCTCTCTCTTCTGAAATCAAGAGGCTGTATGGGCTTTATGTGTTCCACCAACTGTAGATTGACCAAACCGTTTTTTACTCTCTTTGGGATTTCATGCTGAGCAGCACTGGCTTCATGCACAGATGGAAATGTTATCAAGTGCTTGTTCTCAGAGTCACCATATGTTTCTACTCTCTCCCAAATGTCATCTCTTGTTCTGCCAACAAGACACACTTCCACACTCCTTAGAGACAATTCTCCCAAGCAGTCAGCATTTGATTTCCTATGACATTTAGTCCATTACCACAAAAAGCTTAGAATTTTAGCCCCATATTGTAAGGGATAAATTAGAAAAAGTACATCATGTTCCTTGATGAAAAATTTTTTTCTGCTGAAGTGACATGATTATATTTTTGGGGAATCATTGTACACAAATACCAAATGGGGAGGAAAAAAGAGTTTTGGAGTAAAAGATTGAATGATTGCCTGTACTCTACAGATGTAATGAAACAAGTTGTATGAGATCTGTAATCCCAACAGAGACGTGGAAGCAGGAGTATCAAAGATGATCATTTTAGGTTACAGAGCAAGAGAAGGACTCAAAAAATAAGATAAAATACAACAAAGCGAGAAAATAAATGAATGAATAGCTTCAGAGACAAGATTTCCTAGTAGCAGAGAAACATTAAATTAGTTATAGCTAGCTAATATTCAATGCTACGCAATATTAGTGTATTAAATAAAGTGATGTTAGCTGATTGACTTTAAATAAATTGTGGTGTAACAATGGTACATCTATGAGCAACCCTAATTATCACTGTGTGAATCCATAGATGATGGGAGATAATATTTAAATACTCAGAAGAATAAAATATCAGTCATTTATAAAAATGGAAACCATAACTGTAATGTAGGGTATTTATTTCACAATAACTAGAACATACTATTTGTTTACAGTTCCCAAGAGCTGTTTATGAAAATATTTATAAAAATTCTTTTAAAACAGTACCAATGGTCTCTGACTTTGCATTTTTTTTCATTTGAGAAATCAAAATGTACTATGATATGGTTTTGACAGAGCAAGAGTATTAAAAGTTGATTATTATTGCAAATAAAGAAGCACAAAATATAAAATAGATAAAGGTTGCACTATAAATGGATATAACTCCTACTCAGAATTCACCTCAAAAAATAGGTAGCTTATTTACATTTTTATGTTCCTCTGAAGGCACATCTGCCAAATCTGAGTAAAAGATATGATATCCCCATATAGACCGTAAGTGTATAGTTATGAAAGTGATGTTCAAGTTCTGTTTCTCTCACATGTGATTGTATATTCCCCGTGTTTACCTAACAGGCACGACTTGAAAGACTGCCTTTGAATAAGAGCACTGTATTTGAAATACATATATAGCTACATCAATTTTAAGAAAACTCTAACCTTTCCTTTTCAAGAACAGCAGCAAAAATGTGTTTCCTTTTAATGCCCTAGTTTAGCACAAACATTGAAATAAAACACTGCACCCTGTGTCACCTTAATGCATTTTTTTCCCACATGAGAAGCACCAGGGACAGACTGTTTATGCTTTTATGTTATAAAAGGAAATCACTCAGTATCAGAGAAGTTCAACGAAACTGTCTAAAATATGCAATTTAGCATATGAATTTTCTGACACTGCACAATTATGCTGTTGAAAAATCACAATGAATGAATGCTATTTACTTGAAAGTCAAAGTTCATGTTAGAATGTAAATCTGTTGCACACATGAAAAGTTACTAGTATCCAGCGTTACAGTGCACACGTACACACACACATGCACACACTTATGTGCATACTCATAGGCACATTCAAATGTTCATTCACATGGGATCATTAAACTACCATGTTCTAGAAAGAAAATGTCTCATAATGAAAAGTTGCAGATGGAGGCCACTCATGCATTTCCTGGCCACCCAGACCCAAAATAATTACACAGAAACAGATTAATTAAAACACTGATCGGCCTATTAGCTTAGGTTTCTTTTTAACTAACTCTTACATCTTAAATTAAACCATTTCTATTATTCTGTGCATAGCCACAAGGCTGTGACTTACCAGGTAAATTTCCAACATCCTTCTCCTGCAGCAGTTGTATGGCATGTCTTTAAATTTGCATTCTTTTCTCCTCTAGCTCTGCTTGGAATTCCCAACTTTCTCTATTCTGCCCTTTGTTATGCATTAACCAACAAAAACAACACATATACAGAAGGACTTCCCACACCATTTCCCCTTTTCTGTCAAATAAAAAGGAAGTTTTTTAACTTTAACATAGTAAAATTACATATACAAAACAGTTATCAAGCAGGAGTTATAGTTACAATATTTAGTCCATTTACATTTGGCAAATTAAAGAAACCATTTTATCTTTTATTTTATTTTTGTGAGTCTAAAGTTTTATATTTAGTCTATCTTTTATAATGATAACTAGTTTTTAACTCCATCAAGGACTTCAGAAGGATATAATATTACCTAAGTAAACAAGAAGTTCATTGTAAGCAATTTTCATAACTCTGGAACTGACAGAGACATATCTCTGCCTGGACAGCCATACAAAGTTCTTATGTAATAAAGTTCTTCTGTAACATCTTCAGCCTACAGGTCCATAGTATCTGGTAGACTTTTTCATGAAGAAGGAAATTTTAAAGACAGTTTAACCCATATTGGCAGTTTATCAATCACTTTCTTCTGTGTCCTGCAGAATGTGTGGCAAACTCTTTATCAAGCAGGAACCCTGAAGGACTGTCTCCCCTTCTTTTTTTTTTTTTTTTGGTTTTTCGAGACAGGGTTTCTCTGTAGCTTTGGAGCCTGTCCTGGAACTCCCTTTGTATACCAGGCTGGCCTCGAACTCAGAGATCAGCCTGCCTCTGCCTCCCAAGTGCTGGGATTAAAGGCGTGCACCACCACCACAAGGCCTGTCTCCCCTTCTTTAGGCAACTTCAGCAGTCATTTTTCTGTGGGTCCTGAATGTCCAGGTTATACAATATATCATCAAGCAGTCCAGGCAGGAGCAGAAAGTTCCTTGCTCAAATTGCTAGCCTTGCCACATTGCAGACAAATCTTATAATGAGTTTCTTCAACACCTGTAAACATCTCTGAAGTAATTGGTACTGCCAGAAGGAGACATATCTAATTGTTGAGAAAAGTCTAAGTTCTTAAAACATTTAACTTGCCATATTCTGTATGTCTTTGAAAGATTTATGAATACCTACACATCTGAAATATATCTCTGTACATCTAGAAAACCTAACTAACATGACTACAAATTTACTATGATAGATGACTATATACCTGCATTTTTAAATTATACATAATATTTTTAAATGTGCTGCGCAAACAAAATTCATTGTTCAAGATCAGAAAAATACATATAACAAAATTGACATATTTGTAGTGATAGACAAAGATCCATACAAATGAAAAGTATTCACCTCTATATCATATCACCCTTTAATTGGCAGAAATTTTAAAAAGAGATAGAGGAAAAAAGAAGGTGGAAAGTCGGGCGGTGGTGGCGCACGCCTTTAATCCCAGCACTTGGGAGGCAGAGGCAGGAGGATCTCTGTGAGTCTGAGACCAGCCTGGTCTACAAGAGCTAGTTCCAGGACAGGCTCCAAAACCACAGAGAAACCCTGTCTCAAAAAAAAGAAGGTGGAGTCAGGGGAATGCCTCATAGCTGTTAGAAGGAGGAAGACTCCCACTCCAGAACCTTACCAGTAAACCACCAGCCTTGTAATAAAATACAAAATAATAGGAATGGGTTAAATTAAAATGTAAAATTTAATAAAAATGCTGAGCTAATAGGCCAAGCAGCATTTTAATTAATACAGTTTCTATATGATTATTTTTTGGTCTTGGAAGCTGCAAGATGAACAAGCAGTCACCGTCTACAAAAAGTCATGCTGTCTAGGGCAGGAAGCTAAGAGTTCATGCTCTCATTCACAAATAAAAATCAGAAAATGAACTTCAATTAGTATGAATGAGGCTTTTAATTTCAAAGTCTACCACAGGTGAACTTAACATTCAAATCACATCTTCATTTTAATTTTATCTACAATTTTAAAAGTAGTTAATGCTATTTAATTAATTGAAAATTTCTCCATTTTTTTTACTGATTTTGATTTAAATATTATCTTCTTTATGCTATATTTGGGGGTGCTGATTAGTTGTCATGTTTGACATTTCTATCTCTGCTATGCAACTTTTCCATAATTTCTACTTTGAAATCCTTGTTTTATGTGTTAGCTATACTGAATTTGTCATGACAAAATGTGATAGGCTAGGATTACTGGGTTCTAATTAAGGCATTTTTTTTTTCTTGACTGTTAATGTTTGTTATGGGTGGGATCTGGTGATAGAATATCTGTGTTTGGGATGATTGAGGTGATTCTAGGTGTTGATAACTGGTCTTGTATTTGTTGATTGGTATTTATAGCTTGGATTCATTCTGTGTCTTAGCCTGGTATAGTGGCTAAAGGGATGACTGAGAGAGTGCTTCTGTAGGTGGCTGGTTGGTGGAGAGGTAAAGGTGGGCTAGGAAAACGGTAAAAATGAATTTCACAAAAGATTTCAGGGGGTATTTTTCACAGTGATGGACAGGGTTGCTGGAGTGTCACAAACCATGCCATGTTAGGCTGCCATATGTCAGGAGACCCCTTTTTGGGGTGACTCCTGCTACGATCCTAGCTGTGGCATATCTGTGCATTCCAGACATGAAAATGAGAAAGAAATCTATTATATTACATAAAGTGAAAACAAAATTGTGAAAAGGTAATATATGAGTGGATGTTTTACTAAAGCACGTGCTAACGATTTTCAAAACAGAATAATCAAGAAATAAAGAACTAGAGAAAATCTATAGTGAACATTTTCAAGGAATCCAAGGAAAGAGCAGTTTTCTGTCACACAGTGGAGCAGCAGAATCAGACTATCAGAATCAAATTCATCAAGGAATATTAGAGTTTTAGAGTCACATGATTTCATTCCTCCTTCATTTTGCTTGTTCCTTTTCTACATTTGTTGAGAAGGTGTCCTGTTAGTTCCACTGAAGTGAAACTTTTTTTGAAACTAAGTTCAATTAGTTGCCTAGAAATCTATAGATTTTTATTTTTAATTTTTTTAAAGGTGAAACATTTTCTACATTTAATAAAAAACATTTTTTCTTCTGAAGCTCTGGAAGTCTAGAGTCACATATTTTTTTAAAACTCCCCATCTAAAATGGCTTAAAATACATGGCCTAAAAGTGGCTACACAGAAAATATACACCCTCAAAGTCTGACTTTCAGTTAAATACAAATATACAAAATGTAAACTGAGACAATAGAGAAATTTACAAAACTTTCCTTTAAAATGATAAAGACAAAATTTAGTTCTAATTAGGATGCTATTAAAATCCATGCAAGTTGCATATCCCATTGGGTTTCTATTGCAATATTCAACAAGGACAATTCTAGTTCACCCCAGCTTGGGTCCACCTTTAAAAGCAGACCTGAGTGGAAAATATATGTGTTCCTTGCACAATATTACATCTCACTGACATTTTATTTATCTTGACTCTCACATTGAAGGCTGACAAGAAGGCTCAGATGATTGAGGAACTTGCCATGCAAGCCTGACAATAACTGGTTAGATCCTGAGAATCCACTTAAGCTCTAAGGGAAAGACTGAGTCCTCAAAGATGTTTAGCCTTTTGTGTGCAGACTTTAGTACATGCCTTGCATTCTTTCAAGGACGGTGAAATAGAATCAGAAGAGTCATTGCCAAACTCTTTTTATGAAGCTACAGTTACCCTGATTCCAAAACCACACAAAAACCCAACCAAAAAAGAGAACTACAGACCAATCTCACTCATGAACATCGATGCAAAAATTCTCAATAAAATACTGGCAAACAGAATCCAAGAACACATTTAAAAATTTATCCATTATGATCAAGTAGGCTTCATCCCAGAGATGCAGAGCTGGTTCAACATACGAAATTCTATCAATGTAATCCATCACAAAAATAAACTGAAAGAAGATTAATTTTATAATTTAATTGCATTTACTAAACCTACTTTCATCAAATAAACTAATTGCAAGTAGTTATTTGTTGTATTATGGTAAAAACTTTGAAAAAATGAATTTACATGAGATAAATGATCTGTGTAGGAAGAATGCATATTAATGTATTTAACCTTTAAGTTACGGAGATAGACATAAAACTGGAAACAGGTCCAAAGCTTCATACATTTCTACTGCGGCTATACCTTAGGTAGATTCACAAGGTTTGAGTAAAATATTTATGCTGGGATTACAAACCACCATGGCATTTAATAATTAATTGGTGTTGACAAAATAGGTGTCAGAAAAACAAAAAACACAACAAATATCTTTTGTACAAATCCCAGACCCATTCAATCTTCCAGACAATACTTCCTTTGTGGAAAATTTATAAATCCCATGCTACATTTTAAAACAGTAGGTGTCCCTTATATGATCCATAACTCTTGCATAATTGGGTGTTCTAGGACTCTTTCCAAATTTTCTCCAACAGGCATAATTTTTCAAGAACACATCTGCCACAAGTTAAAAAAAAATCCTGAAACAATTAACCAAGGGTATTTCATCATGTGCTTAAAATAGTAAAAAAAATTGACTACACAGTCTTTGACATGTAAAGTTTGTGAGAAGGTGTGAATGGAAGACGAGGAGTTAAATTCTTTTATAGATTGACCTGTAATAAAAATAATGGGCACAAGATAATTTCTACTAATCTTTTTTCTAATTAACTTATGCAAATTTTTCCAGGAAAACACAAAACAATATCTAGACCCTGCTCTTGGTACAGCTGGAATAATTTAAAATGTATCGATAAACAAGCCTATACTCTAAACTTTAATAGTTTCTATGATATGTACTGTAAACTTCATGTTAACTATTTAATTAATAGCTTACAAATACCAATCAAGCATTATTTTTCTATCATAGTCACTGTGGCTTGCATTTACCCTCAAATATATTGCTTTATAAATCAAAACTAACCAAAGAAACCAAATAAGCAAATCTCTTCAATGAATTACTAAATAGAAAAAACAAAAATGTCTTTCCCAAGATTCACACAGATAAAATACAAATGTTATTTATTTCTTTATTCATTAAGATATTTAAAAATTGTCATTATTAAGCAACCATAAGAATGCATGAATATCAGACTAAGACAAAACCTCTAATAATACAACCATTATGTATGGAGTGGTATATGATCGCAAAATTACAAATAAGTTTAATAGAAGAGGGTGCAATGAACAAAGTTCCATGCAATACTAAAATTTCATTAAGGAAATTGCATAAAAACTGGGATATAAAAAAGAATAAAGTATACAAATAAAGGAGGATAAATGAACATATTTTGCAAATCCATGGCCGTTATATCAGGCAAGAAGAAGACTGGAATTGATAGCAACTCTATAAGAATAGTGGAGATAGAGCAAACACTAATGTTTACTGGTGTAAGAGAATTAAAATGTTTCAAATTCTATAGGAGAACATACATCTTGTAAACGACTCTCTTTTAGGGGATGTCAAATGAGAGAAGCACACAGGTTTTTGTGTAAGCATGCCATATGGTGAGTTTTGCTTTTTATTTATTATTTTTATTCCACTGATCTGTGTGGTTTACAAAGTAATCAAAATCAGAAAAAAATAACGCAATATGTAGACATTGTGAAATAACATAAAGAGAGGGAAGTAAGACCAAAGAGGAATATAACAAGTATTGAAATGAAGTAGCTAATTTGTTAATTAGGTGACTTTAAATAAATATAATTTTCAACTATTTGTAAGAGCTTCAATTTAAAATAATTTTTGTATGAAGGACATCTATAGAGAAATATAACTTATAATGACAGTATTATTAGCAATGATTCCTCAGTGATATCAATGAGCAAGGGTTCATAAAGTTGTGCTAGCTGGTACACACTGTCTTGCTTGTTAATGGATCCTGTTCATGACAAGTAAAACTTACATAGTATGTATGACAGAAATGACATAATAAACCATATAATAACAACCAGAAAGTGAACATTTCTACAATGAAAAAAAAACACACAACAGGAAGTCATTAAATAAACTATAATAAGAGGTTGTAACTCAGTGGTGGAGTCCTTGTCGAGCATGAATAAGCCTTCAACTTAGATCTTCAATAATGCAGAAATTTTTAATATTAAAAATACAATAGGAAAGTGTCACAATATAATACTTTACATGTGGAAAAATTAAAAAAGAATCATTAATTAAATGGAGATGACTCAATTTGTCTCAAAAATAGAACTCTATAATATGTTTATTCTTCAAACAATTAAAAATTATTCTAATACTCTTCACTCCCCTAGTAAAGAAAAAAAGGACCCCATTCTCCATACTTAAGAGTTGATATACATAGTTCAACAAACAGACTAATTACAGATAATCCCTATAATGTATACACTTTTATTAGATTTTATATTTTAATTAACTTTTTAGGTTTTAAATGTATTTTTCTCATATATTACATTCTGACCAGAGTTTTTCCTCCCTCCTCTCCTCCCATGCCCTGCCACCATTTATTCCTCTTCAATTTTCTTTCAGCAAAGGGTAGACCTCCCAGGGACATCATTCAAACTTGGCATATAAAGTTGCAATAAGATTAGTCCTGTCTTCTCCTATTAAGGCTGAATGAGGCAATCTGGGAGGAGGAAAATAGTCCTAAAAGAAGGCAAAAGAGCCAGAGATAGTCTCACAGAAGACCAAATTATACATTCATAACGTATGATCAGAAGATCTAAGTCAGACCCACATAGGCTCACTGATGGTCGTTTCAATCTCTATGTGCCCCTATGAGATCTAGTTGATGCTGTGTGGTGTGGGGTGTCCTTCTGTATATTTGTTGTTTTATTGGTTAATGAACAAAAAAATCTGTCTTGGCCTGTGATAGGGTAGAGTAGAGCTAGGAGGGAAAACTAAACTGAACGCTGGGAGAAAGAAGGTAAAGTTTCCAGAAGCCATATAACCGCTAGAGAAGAAAGAGCAAACTGTGAGCTGGAACATTGCCAGTAGGCCACAAACCTCGTGGTAAACTATAAAATAACGGAAATGGGTCAATTCTAGATGTAAAAGCTAGCCAATAAGAAATTAGAGCTAATAGGCCACACAGTGATTTAATTAATTCAGTCCTGTGTTTTATTTCGGGGCTAAGCAGCCGGGAACAATCAAGGGGCCTTCATACCACAGCTGTGTGCCATTTTCTTGTGATGTCCTTCAGTCCTTTGGAGCCTACAGTCCTTGCTCCCCCTCTTCCTCATGAGTCTGGCCTAATGTTGGCTGTGCGTCTCTGCATCCGTTTTTATCAGAGGTTGGGTAATGACTCTGCTGACAATTATGCTGGATTCGTGGTTACTTATATGTATGTGTATATATGTCTTTCTTTTCCTCTGTTTATGTGTGTGCATGCTTGTGTCTGTGTGTTTCCCAGTGGAGGCAAAAATAAGCCATATAATCCCCTGAAGCTAGAATTTATAGTATTTTGAGTATCACTTAATTTGAGGCTAGGAATTGAACTCAGGTCCAGCTCATGCTCTTTACTGTGAAAAGTCCAGGAATAAAATATAGAAATAAAGGGACTGGGAACCCTGATTGCTCTTTGGGCTGACGAGGGAGGGGGATTTGATTGGGGGAGGGGGAGGGAAGGGGAGGCGGCAGTGGGGAAGAGACAGAAATCTTTAATAAATAAAAAATAAATTAAAAAAAGGGACTGGTCCTGGAATATAAAAACATAAAGTTGTAAGCCCAAACACATTTTGGAAGAAAAAAAGAATAAAGCTGGCAGGGAAGCCACTGTTAACCTTTAGCAAACACTGTCTGCCTTAAGAGCAGACATCCTGGTAGCCACTGTGTAAACTTTTATCAATTTTCTCCTGACTCTAAGCTTCCCAGCTAGGCAGGAACTGCAGATAAAGGTTAGCTTCTAACTATTGCCTCTTGCATTTCCTTCATTTTCAATTGTCCTCCCATGTGACTCTACTCTCTGCCTTGCATTCTTTCAAGGACGGTGAAAAGTGGCTGTGTCAGCCACAGGCTTTGGCAAACATCATATGTTAACATTCTAAAGTCTTCTAACCAAAAGTTGTAAAGCTTACAATGTAATGTGAGTTTAATTAACCTGACCTCAAGGTTGTAAAAGTTCTTTAACCCACACCTGGTGGTTGATTTTACTGTAAGAGTAGGCCCCAAACCAGCCCCATTGCCACTGTTCCAGAAGCACCATCTCTGGCTATATTCACAGCTATAGCTGAAAAGCTTCGTGTACCCAATGGCGATTTTTTTTTTCTGGATTATGTTTGCTTCTGGTTTAATAGAATTTAGTGGTTTCTCACCCATCATTGTACGATCCCAGACCCAGCAACTGATCTGCCTTCTTGCCATTTTCTTTTTTATAGATTTTAAAGAACATGCTCTTAGATTAATATTACATAGACACAAAAACAATTAGAGAAGTAATTTTTAAAATCAGAACTATGATTACTTCCTTGTTAAGCACCAATGGAAAATTGTTGATCTAAATAGGAGTGTCACAACTTTGGTTGTCAACTTTTGACACCCTTGCAAACAGGAAGCTTCAGCTAAAAAATACCTCCAATAGATTTCTCTTTGTGTGTTGTCAGAGTCATTTTCTGGTTTGATTATTTATGGAGGACAGCCTAGTCAGCTCTGGGCATTCCATCTATATTCATTTGAGGAAGCCAAAGGAAGCAAGTCAGTAAGTAAGCAACCTTTATCTGTAGTCTTTGTTCTGCCTTCTGGCTCCTGCCACTTGTTCTGCTCTGCTTTCACTTGATGATGCACTATAATCAGTAAGATAAGAGAGAAAGAGAGAGAGAGAGAAAGAGAGAGAGAGAGAGAGAGAGAGAGAAAGAGAGAGAGAGAGAGAGAGAGAGAGAGAGAGAGAGAGAAGAAGAAGAAGAAGAAAACAAAAACAAAATCTTTTTTTCATGTTGCTTTTGGTTTGCTGTTTATAAGGAGGTATTTCATCATTCTGTGTCATTCTCTCTCCTCTTTCTCTTTCTCATATACCCACTTACAAAATACACATATACATACACACAAGACAATATAAACCGCTTACAGCACATATTACTTTCTAATATTATGTAATATGGGAACACATGATGAAAAACCACAGAAATCACTCATACACACACCCACACATGCATGCATAAACATACATTTCAGGTTTATGGCAAAGATTGAGAAGAAGAAAGAAAGAGGGGGAAATTATATAGTTATATTTTAATATAATAATTAACAACTTTGTACAAAAGTTGAAGATCTTATTTGAGATTCAAATAGAGTGAAAAAAGGAAAGAGGAGAATAAACAATGCTATAAAAAATAATTGGATACACTTTCACTCAGTCTCCTGGTGTGCTGCCTCTAATCAAGACAGCATTCATGTGCACCATAATGCAGTGATTTTTTTCTCTTGATTGATTTTATTTACTTTTATTGTTATGTTTAAACAGAAACTATTATACATACTTAGCCTTGTCTTAGCTAAGTGTATTTTAATGAGCTAATTTATGATTTAGACTGTTTGTAAAATTCAAGAACTTTTATCTTATTTTGGGGATATTGTATTGAGGAATGTATAAACTAGTAAGCTATCTATTGTGAAAAAATTTGATTAGGCACAAAATTCAGTGGCTTTACCACACTGAACACTTTTGTATTAGATACTACATCAAATAAACAGGATTTTCTTTGGTAACTTACAGATGCTAACTAACCATGAAATAATAAAGGCCTAGAATTAATTTTCAGACTAATTTGATCAGTTTTATTATTTGAAACAAATACTGTCTCTAAAAACATATAATGGCATAGTGTTTGATTCTCTTTGGGAATACATTTTTACATTTATCTCAAAATATTTTTCATTGTTTTTCTTTCTGAGTATCTTTTTATTTCTTGAAGATTATTAGAATATATGAAAAATTAATACCTAATATTCATTTTTGGAATTAAGATAACTTGAGGCTAATTCCTTTCCTATTGAAATTAGTAAGGTCAAAGAATTCATAATATCTACTTTTTTTCCATAGGAAAACCAAACAGGTTTTAGTGTTGATTCAAACTTTATGAATATGTCAAATAGTTGTTGCTTATTTAAAATTGAATAATCATAAATGAATATATGACAATTATTCAAATATCTACAAGCAATTAATGGATATCTTCAGTTTCATATTAAAATTTCAAAGAGAACTGATCTTTTTCAGAAAATGTAATTCATTATCTTTATTATGGATCAATAATTTGTTATATGGTTAATGAATGAAGAAACCGGCTTGGCCTGATAGAGCAAAACTTAGGTAGGCAGAGAAGACAGAACTGAATTCTGGGAAGAAGAAATTAGAGGAGACAGCTGTCAGAGTCAGACATGCTGAATCTTTCCTGTTAAGCCACTGCCACGTGGTGATACATAGATTAGTAGAAATGGGTTAAACTGAGATGTAAGAGTTAGCCAATAAGAAGTTAGAGCTAAGGCGCCAAGCAGTGTTTTAATTAATACAATTTCTGTGTAGTTATTTCAGGGCTAATCTAACCGGGTGGCCAGGATAAACAAGTGGGTACTCACCTGGCAACAATGTAATAATAGCAAACCTATTTAATGGATATATTTGGTTTTCTACTTACTATATTTATGGATTTGCAATATTTTCAAAAAAAAAAACCATAAGTCCTTACTAACTGGAAGGTTTATTAAGGATATGGGAACCTGACATTCCTCTTGACTGTTATAGTCATCAGTACAAAGTTACCACATACACAAATGTAGTCTTTAGATGTTGAGTAGAAATGTTTACAGAGGGCAATGCAGTCATCATAGATTCTCTTTTTTATTGATCATTACATAAATATAATCATTTTGCTGAGGTAAAAACACATTAGCATAATACAGTACACTCAATAAGGGACATCAAGGTATTTTCAATTATACACAGACTGAATAGTTCATGAATTATGTACATATATTTTAGATATTTGAGGAATCCAAAGGCAAGGCACTAGTAGGCATTGTTTGATCAGGGCTGATACTCTGAGTGGAATCAAGTACCTGTAGGAACAGCCCCTAAAGAAGTGTTATATTTGCTCAGAGAAGAGCTAAAAAGAGAAAAGGATGTAAACAACTTCTCACCAATAATTTTGTATTTGTTTTATTTTATTTATTTTGTTGTTGTTATGTTTACAAGGCACTTTCCCATCATTATTTTGAAGGGAGCAACTCTTACAAAATCACAGTGAAGTGAAGTCCTAACATGAACTTGGGAAGGCATTCAATTTTAATTTAGAAAGAAAATTCTGATTTGGGATTCAAAATAAAAAAAGGGATTAGATATAATATATTCCAGTAAATTCATTCAGTATTTGTTCTCATTAGTGCATAAAGATTGTTTGAATCCTTCATTATTGCTAGGATTTCTTGTAAGATAAAATGAAAATTTTGATGTTAAAATCATTGAAGAATCACAAAATTCCCTAAACAATCTTTTAAATTTTGTTGTTTTAAAGATGCCCCTTTAACAAATACCTTCTTACACATAAACAATTAATAAACATAAAATTTGTAGCTTTAAAATATGTTTAAAGATTATAATTGAGATTTACTTCAAAACATGTAAAGACATTTGAGAAATTAAAAAATTCCTGTTAGTAGTGATCTGTACTAATTACCTTAACTGCATTGATTAGCTTCAAGATAATACATTTCATTCAGCTCTAATGTTCCAAGAATATTACTGAATTGTATTGAATGTGAGGCAAATGGGTAGTTATAAAAATAATAAGTAAATCAGTCACTAAAATGTATTTGAGCCTAAAACAACCAAAATGTCTTCAAAGAATAATTAATAGGCTAATCTGGCATTTCTGCTGTTAAATAAATTGTTTGTTATTGGCTTAAATATTTTTCATAAATATACAATTGCAGTCAGAAAACATATACACTAGAAAATTTGAATAGAATAAGTATTGTATTACATGGAAACAGATTTTGTATAATTTAAAATTAGTGAAACAGTTACCAAAATATGTAAGAAAATATATTAACAAGGTAGGCTATTTCAATAAATCTTATAAATTTAATTTTTGAATATATGAATAAATTATCTTAAATATTTCACATTTTGTTCATATGTAACTTATTTTATTCTATAATTTTGTTTTCAGTCTTGGATATGCTAAAATATTTCTTATTTTAGAGCTTAGGAACCAAAGTCAAATGTTGTATATTTACATATGTGCTTGTTTGTGAATATGTTTGTTCTATATTATATGCATTTTCTATATACGAACATGTATATCTGTATGCAAATATATACATACATACATTCTTTTCAAGCTAGTTTTTCAATAATGTCTTAAAATTTTCTTGGAACCATAACTTTTAGTAAATAAGGAAATGTATTATGTTTCCTTTTGGAAATCATGCAAGTTAGAGAATCATTACTATTTTCTTGTCATTTTGACTATACACTAAATTTATTTTTAATGTATTAATATGGAAAATGAATAAATGTATACTTGTTAAGGGAACTTCTTATACTCATGTATTAAAATAAATTTATAAATCTATTCCACAAATAGTACACCTTTTGGATATTAAATGCTGTACATCCTATGTTTTTCTATAGTGTTCAACTGTAAGATGATTTCAACTAGCAAGTAAAATGTTAGTTCTGTTAGTGTGATATTACTTATACTAACTACTCATTGTATTTTCATTTTTTATAAAATGAGTCTTTTTGGATATATTTTACGAGCCTTTATTATTTTTTCCTAGGAACTATTTTTTTTCCTTCCTGAAGGGGAGGAAAACCTGTTTGGAATTATAAGTATATTATTCTGCTTTTTCTCCCTCTTACTAAAGACACCAAATTTTAACTATGGAATCAATCATTAATGGCCCAATTTCATCCTAATTATAATCAAAAGACTTTACATATAAGCACTGTAATTTTTACATTATAGGTGTTATATTTTTTATGTATTAAGTCTTGAAGACATTCCAAACTCAGTGCAATCCATAGTGTTAGGTGCAGTGTACAACTAACTTGTATAGACATACATGTTATTTACCACTAATAACTGCTACGTAGATAGAAGCAAATACCTGGTCAATATTTGTAGAAGAGAGATAAGTAAGTTTGTTTAGAGTGCACTGTAGCTTTTTATGGCTTTTTATGTAAATACAATTGGGAGTATTAGGTTATTTAACAGATATGATCTACAAGAAGTGATTTAATATCTTTGAATTAGTATTTCAAATGCAGAAAAACTAAAAAGGCCAAGTTACATATAAAGGTAGACCTATCAGAATTACACCTGACTTCTCATTGGAAAAAATGAAAGCCAGAAGGTCCATGGTCAAGCGTTATGCAGATATGAAGTGACCACAGATGCCGGTCCTGACTACTATACCAAGCAAAACTTTCAATCACCATAAAAAAATAAAGCAGGTTTTCCATGAGAAAACTAGATTTAACCAATACCTACCCACAAACCTAGGACTTTAACGATATCTCTGTTTAGGTATATATGGTGTGTGTCTATTTACATATAAATAACTTCTTAGTTTGTTTCTTTTTCATAAATAATTTCTAAACCATAAACACATCATATTGCAATTCTCATAAAATACTGAAAATATTGCATAAAATAATGTACCTAATAATTTTAAGAAGTATATTCTAAACAATGCATGCATTCATATTTGAATTACTAAATCTACTAAATTATTTTAACCTCATAATTTAATACCACTGGTGCTTCTCTAAAGATAGAAGCTGATTTTATTAATTTTTACTAGTAATGTCAATAATAGTTACAACATATAAAATTCAATATTCATATATCTTTCTTTATATAGATGAACTTCATAAATTTTAGTAGCCCCATTCTTAGACTTGTAGATTTCTGTAAACATTTTAGCAAGAAAGAAAAATTTTAGTTTCCTTCATATTTTAAAAGCAAATAATGAATTGTGTTGCATAACACTAAAAAATCTAAAGTGTGGTTGTGGAAAACTCAGCAGTTTAAAAACTCAGCCTTCAAAGAAAATTAAAAAACAACCTTCCTGAAGACCCAGTAATACCACTTTTGGGTATATTTTTAAATTGTACAAACTAACGATAGAGTTATTGAAACTGTTTTCAACTGAAATTACTTTTGGTTGATAGTAGATCTTATACATGGCTCAGTTTAGTAAATATCTTTAATTATCATATGTTGAGTTAATTATCCCTTAAGATAAGTTTATATATTCATATATGTATGGATGTATACATATTTGTAGGTGAATATGAGAGGAGAGAAAGAGAAATTTAGAGATTAGGTGTGTGTTTATGTGTTGTGTGTGCTTATGTGTGTTTGTGTGTGTGTCTGTGTGTTTGTGTCTGTGTGCATGCATGTTTGTGTAGAGATGGCCCTCCATGGATACTGATTCTGCATCTGCAGTTACACTAAGTTTCAAAAATAATTTACATCTATATTAGAGGTTAATTTTCTCCTACCGCTTATTCTCTAAATGAATATAGCATAAGAACTTCTCAATTAATATATCAGATACATTATTGATGATAAGTATATGGGAGCTACTTAATGGAATATCATGTGCATACAAAAATACTTGGCCATGTGAAGACTTTGTTATTAGAAAAACACTGTGACTGATACCTGTGAAATTTCTGTGCTAGTAATGCAGTAAATCCCATGCTTTAAAAGAAGTAAGCATAATATATTTATACATTCTTGGTTGACACTGACTTGTCTCCGTAAATGCCTATAGTGCTTTTTAATGAATGCAGTATGTATTTAGTTTCACATTATATTCTAAGTGACTCCTTAATTTTTAATTATTATAATTAAGACAAAATAATATGCCTTTATGAGTTGCTATGCATTAATTTAAAGTACAAGATTTTAGCAGTGTGAGAGGCCTTAAGCTGAGTACTATTTTTAATAGCTTATTCTTTTGCACATCAAAATGACAGGAAGCATTGGAAACATCTTGGAACATTCAAATTTAAAAACTGAATGTTTCAAAAATAGTCACTCTCATTACTGTGCATTATTTCTTTTCAAAACAAAATCAATAATTATAAGAGTAATCAAGTAAAAAGGAATATTATTTTAATCTGTTTACAAAGTCCTACGGCTGTTCAAAATTATTGTAAATGAATGCAGCAAAACAGTACTTTAAAAATGAGGGTGCTAATTCTGCCAATTGCTACTGTCAAAAATAATTCTTCAAATGCTGTCTTTGGAAAACTATAATGGCATTAGTGTACAATTACATCAACCTCTGGAAATGATGTTTTCTCTGAATGTATTGAGGGAATTAATAAATGTATGTTATAGAATCTGGAAGATCACTAAGACAAAATCATATAAAATCATTTAATAAGGCTTTGCGATATCTCTTTCTGGTTGTCAACTTGGCTATATCTGGAATGAACTATAATCCAGAAATGGAGGGCACACCTGTGATCCAGATCCTGACTTGAGAAGACAACAAGCCTTTAACCCATATCTTGAGATGAAACAGCATACCTTTAATCTGGGCCACACCTCCTGCAAGAACCCATATAAGGACATAGAAGAAGGAAAGTTTTGTTCTTTTCCTGCTTGCCCTTATCTTATTAGAATATCAACTCCTTCAAAAGCTCTAGAGCATAATTCTTTAGTGTTTTAGTATATACAAAACACCAGTTGGGACAAATAGCCTTGTGGGAAAAAGCAACTACAAGATTCTTAAACTTTAAGAAAGAGAGAGCGAGAGAGAGAGAGAGAATCATTCCATAAACTCGAGAGAAATCTACCACATTTTTACAATATAAAAATGGAAATATATATATTAGTCATAGATCTCTCTGATTTCTATAGTCTTCCCCCCACCCCTTCCATGGTCTTTCCTGAGGTTAGCATACTGTTGGGTGTGGCTCTCTTCATCTTTTTACATCACTTTTAAGTACAGATTAGACAAAACAACTTGTTATTAATTCCCAAGAACCAAAGCATGAATATGCAAGTTTGTGCTATGAATGACACTTATATGGGGTAACAAAGGACGTGTGTTAATAAAACATTAACACTGTCAAATGTAAATATTGAGGCTCTAAAAAATGGATTTCATTTACCATGGAAACCTTTTGCCCAAAAAACTTGATTAGTAGTAATGCAGTCCTGGTACTAGAAGCCCACTTTGGTACCAGGTTTGGCTAGTTGGTAGCGGTAGCTCCTGCATGACGGATTTACTATAGGCAATGTCAGTAAGATCATGAGTTTGAAGTCATCTGGGTTAATGGTGAAATTTTGTACCACCCTGCCCATCTCCATGTTGGAGTTTTCTATGTTGAACTTTCACTGTTCATGAACATGTCAAAATTGCTGTGTTTCTCTGTTTATGTGCCCTGGTGTGTCTAGAACAACCACACTGTTCTCTTGGTGGTATTTACTACCTTTGTTTCCAAGAATCTTCTTGCCCTGTCTGAAACAATAGATTTCCAAAACCTCATTTTTTTAAAGTCATCAGTTTATCAATGCCCAAATACATAAAGAATATATATAGACAGTGTCAAGTATTTTATTTACTTGCACCTAATATATAAGACAACTATTGAGCACAAACATTTGAGAAACACAGGCACTGATTGTAGCAACTCTTTCTCTTGAAGTGTTTAAGTATACAGAATCAGTACTTTGCTCATCTGTATGGAGTCCTGATTCCTAAACCAGTGCTTAAATCAACATCACAGAAATGTTTCTGTGATTTATATAGTCCTTCATTTTAGTGGAGTAAAAAACAGTCTTCAGAAGCAGCAAGCCATGTAACAGACCTAGAGGTGCACAAAAACTACCAATACCCAATGGATTTTGCCAAAGAGCCAGATGCTGTCTTTGGAAGAAAATGTCGCAGCTTGGCACCAGGAGCTGACAGTGTCATCCAAATGATTCCTCTACACTTTGGAAAAAAATATTTTCAAACAACTTCAACACACAAAAAACAACATGAATAGTTCTGAAGCTATAGTAATTAGCTTTGGAGATAGATTAAGGTGGTGTACATGCATATTAGTATCAGCATATACGTTAATATTTATCTCAGAAAGTCATAGCTTCTGTGTTCCAAATATTTGTAAGATAAAAAGCATGTTGTTAGCAAGGTGAAGACTATTTCTAGAGGATTTATCAAAGTATTCTTCAGTTCTTTTATATGAATACAACTAATTATTTAGTTTGGTTTTACCTAAAAATTCCTTTTTGACTGATATAAGTTTGAGTTTTATTTCATCTTTTATATTTTCGTTGTTCACAAGTATTTTAGATATAATGGAATCAAATGAAGTAAGCTCAATGTTTATAAATGGGATAAAATTTTAAAATTCAAAATAATGTGAACAAAATGAAATGTGGACTTGAATAGAAACACTAAGGGAAGTTTTGGTCTATTTTGAGGATATTATAAAATAGTTAAGTATTTAATAATACCCTTTCTCTAACATTTACCCCATAATATCAGCCTTTACAACTCACCTTATTTGTTAAGATCTTCTCCTATTTTCATAATAGTTTAGTATTTCTATAGGAAGAGGCTATATTATGCTTCAATTCAATGTTTATGGTTGATTTCAAAATTTAGAAAATATCACGGGTTTCTCCAAAATTATATGGATTTTAATTACCAAGATAAAATTTTCAGAAAATATTTAAATACTGTTCAGTTAAAGAAATTAACTTTCTAGTTCTGAAATTTTTATTGATGATGCAAAATTTTAGAAAAAATATTTAAAATCATCTAGAGGTTTACAGAGTTAATTTGAGATCATTCTTGAAAAATATATTTTGTTTTCATTCTTATTACTATTTAAAAAAAAATTTCAAAATGAGTGTGGACATTAGTCATCCTGAACCAAGAAGATAAGTTATTAGACGACACTTTATAACAGTTTCTCCATTTTTGTGTTTCTTGTCAGGTCAGCAAAGCCTACAACACAGAGTTAGTAAAAGAGAATCAACAAATTCAGCAGCCATTTTCAAGCAATAAGAAGAGCTAAGAGCTTTGCACATACCCAGATGTTAAGTCTAAAAATTTTATGCCCTACTTTGTCATTTGTGCTCTTTATGTATCAAATGGCCTTTGTTTGAATCAAGTACTAGATTATTAGAACAACATAAAGTGGAGGGAGTGTGGAGAAGAGTAATGGTTACATTAATTCTTTGTCAAACACTGACAATATTAAACATTTTATATCTTATTAAATAACAAGAGATAAACTATTTTGAGGTGTATTAATATGGATTAAGGACATTAATACCAATGAATAAATCTAAGTTTTACTCCGAACATATCAAAATATTTATAGAAATAAACATATTTGTCAAGAAGGGTATTTTGATTGTACCAGATTTCAAAAGATTGAGAATTAAAGATCCTCACTTTCACTTATAAAATTTTGAAATGTAAATTTTATGGAATGAATATAGATATTTTTCATTTAAAATTTATATTTTTGAAAGATAAATATATTAATAACTTTTCTGTAGTAATTTAAGTAGCACATAATGTATTTCTGAAAGATATTCATTTGTAGTTGACATAAAATATTTCAAGTATCTTTATTTTTTGATACCATATTTATTTTATTTAATATTTATCTACTGGCTTAAAAGGGCATCCTTCTTTTCAGCTGCATAAGAGTAAATGAATTAGGTTGTTTAATATGTATTCTTTGTTACTACCATTTGGAGTACTTGAAATTAATCCTGACTCAAAAATTATACAAATTAATAATGTTTAAATTTTAAATAATTTACAATGACAGTTATCTAATTGTTCTGGTTGATCAATAATTATATTTGTTATTTTCTTGCGGTGCATATTTTCTGTATGAATATTTAATACATGTATGAATTCAAAGAGCATCGTTAACATGTAGAGTTGGTAAAAGAAATGGCAAGAGAAAACCAATTCTAAAAAGTTTCCAAAAAATACATTTTTCAAGTTCAGAAGTTCTGTTCAAGAACAGAAAGATGACGAAAGTTTAACTTCTTCCTTTCTAATTTGAATCCCCTTGATCCCCTTATGTTGTCTTATTGCTATTGCTAGAACTTCAAGCACCATATTGAAGAGGTATGGCGAGAGTGGACAGCCTTGTCGTGTTCCTGAGTTTAGTGGGATGGCTTTGAGACTCTCTGATCATGGTGAACAATGAGGGCTGATGAGAAGCCAAGGACAATGGCACGGGGTTTTGATCCTACTTCATGTTCTGGCTTTGTGGGAGCCTAGCCAGTTTGGATGTTCACCTTCCTAGACATGGACAGAGTGGGGAGGACTTTGGACTTTCCATAGGGCAGAGAACCCTGACTGCTTTTTGGACTGGAGAGGGAGGGGGAGAGGAGTAGGAGGAGGGAGAGAAGGGTGGGAGGAGGCGGAGGGAAATGGGAGGCTGGGAGGAGGAGGAAACTTTTTTTTCCTTTTTTCAATAAAATAAAATAAATAAAAAAAGAGGAAAAAAAGAACAGAAAGATGAAAAGGAAACTTTATTCTGCTCTAATTTCTATTCTGAAGAGTTCAAGAAAAGAATCTCACAAGGCTTTTCTTGTAGGCCATTGTAAGCCCTAACAAACCGGTAAACTCCCACCAACTGTTAACCAGAGTTCTATTAGGGTCACTAAATAAGATTAACATAAATCCTTCACTTCCTAGATCCTTCACTTCACTATATTGATCAGAATATATCCCAGATAAAAAGCCACTGTATTTTTGCTGATAAGACACAAATAAAATTAATAGTATGAATTATAGCACCATAAATACTTAAAAATCAAGCATTTCCTTGTCAACAAAATGTTGAAATATTATGATTATCATGAAGTAATTTAAAATCACACATTAAAAGAAAAATAATTCTATAAGAGGGAAACACATGATTGTAGGGGAGGATAAATTTTCGAAAAATAAAAAAAGGAGAGGCAGAAGAAGGAAAAGACAGGCAAGATAGTGGGGTAAAAAGAAGGAGGAAGAAAGAAATGAAGGAAGGAGGGAAGGAAGGAAGGAAGGAAGGAAGGAAGGAAGGAAGGAAGGAAGGAAGGAAGGAGAAAGGGAAGGGGAAAAGAACAGAAGGAGGAAAGAAGGTGAGAATAAGGAAGGAAGGGAGACTGGCTAGCTGGGTGATTATAAATACATTAGAGTAAAAGTGTTGCCCTTAAAGAGGCAAAAATGTGTAACTGCATTAAAGAAAACTATTACTTTTAAAAGAACAATAATGAGACTGAAAATTACTCCTTTAAGAGTGGCAACAAGAGTATGGCATGAACTATTAACAAATTACTTAAAGATGTGGATGAAAAGTTGTCACATGGAATTTCCTTTTCAAAGAAAACTGTTTGGAAAGGGGGAAATAAAAATACGTGCGAGGAAATTCATCACCACTGTTAGAAATACTGTTCGGTAGTTTTGAAGGAGGAAGGATGTGAACTCAGCTAAAAGCACAGAAGACACACTGACTCTAAGAGCAATGGAAGTAATAGCTATAATTTCAGGGGTTTTTTTTTTTTTTCCTGTGGTGGTGATATGTCTGTCACCTTAAATGTATGGGTTGAAGTACCTTTCTTGCCAAAACAATGAAAATCTCCCTTAATAATAGGTCCTATCAAATAGGTTTTCTGCCCCCAGGTAATAAGTTTCTCCACTGATGCAGTAAGCCAGATCAAGCAAAATTGAAAAAGTGTAACAGAAATATTGAGCAGAGCAGCACCCAGTTGGGTTCACGGCATCAAAAAATGGGGCCAGAGAAGTTGTATATCCAAACTAAGAAAAGGAGATTTTTATAGATTTTAGGTGAGGGGTGATAACATGTCTGCCATAAGCTGGGTTTGTGCCAAGTATAGCAAATGCTGAGTACTTACGTGGGTACCTGGATGACTGGCAGCATCAGAGGAAAAAGTTGTAATAGTCATTACAAATGTAGAGCTGGGCTTTTGGTGTCATTCCTTTGTTCAGATACTCAGGAATGGGTCTTTCTTGACAATGCAGGGGTAACTCCTAGACTCCAACTAAATAACCGAACAATTATGGATAGGACAAGTTGGGGATGGGGTGTCAGGAGACTGTGGGTTCATGCTCAATAGGAGTTATGGAGACGGGAAATTCCTCTTTCCACACTATAACCAACTCAGCAAGAGTTACAAGGCAGCAGAACATTTGATGAGTTATATTCCAAGGTTTAGGGCAGGTCTGGAGGACAAGGTAATTTAGGAGTATCTAGAAATAGTAAATGAAAGACATGGGCCCATGTAGGACTGAAAACGGAGAGAATTGCTCGGAAGATCTGAGAGGCAATGGGTGAAGTAAACAATGATTGGTTGAAACTGGGTAGTTTTTTTGTTTTCCCTTAACCAATGACTTTGTTTATTTTGTTTTAATTTTACACAGGAAGATATCACTTTGAGAAGGGGCTTTGGGATTTTGAGTAGTAATGACACTATTACAGACTATGGTAATTTTCAAGGTTGAACCCACTACATTTGACATTATGAGGTAGCCATGACCTTATGAGGGGTAGTGAGCAGAACGTGGTGGTTTGAATGACAAATGTCCCCAATAAGGTCATATATTTGAACACTTGTTCACCAGTTGGAGGAGCTGTTTGGGGAAAGTTGTGAGAGCTGTAGGAGTTGCAGCTTTGCTGAGGAAACAAGTCACTGGAGGCTGGATTTGAAGGTGTAGAGTCTGACCGCGTTTCCTGTTCTCTCTCCATGCTGGGGGCCTGTCAGGTGAGTTACGTTCTACTTCTAGGGCTCTAAGTTGCCTTCACCTGGCTGTTTGCTCTACCTAATGCTGTAAAATACAAAGAAATAAAATGATCCTGAAGGCAATACAAACATAAATAATGCCTATCTCTGATTCACGTAAAGCAAAAACACCTACTCAACAAATTGATAATTCATAAATAGCATCCTTTCTGAGTATAAAATAATCAACCGACTGATAAACTCTATCTCTCTGTGTCTCTCTCTCCTCCCATCATTATGTCTAAAAACAGAAAGTTTTTAATTGTACAATGATGATAATTCCTGTCCCATAAAATAACTTATCTATAAAAAAACATCCTAAAGTGATTATATTTCAGCTGTATAAATTAGAAATGATCAGTACAGCACCTCCTCCCTGTAATAAACTCAGCGGTCATGGGACTGAGAAAGCAAGAAGATTGCCGTGAATTCCAGGTCAACTTCAGCAACACAATAAGTACCTAGCAAACAGGTCTACAGAATGAGATTTGTTTTAAAAAATTAATTTACTTTAATAAAGTAGTAATTAGACTACATATAAATTTCACATGATACCATAAGAGGTACAGCTATACAATTACTGTACTCAGTCTATTTTTCTAAGGATTTAAAGCTCTACATGTTATCTATCAATGCGCATATGATTATAGATATGCTAAGAATACGTGATTAGGATATGCTAATTATTATAATCAAATATAAATTTTATGCCCTACAATTCGTGGCCTAATTACAACTTATCAGTAACAGATAGAGAAAATTGATTAAATGTAACAAGAGTAAGTATATACTGAGAGTGCCAAATGTTAAAACCTGCTCCAGCAAACAAGTACTCAGCTGTCTATAGTTTAATGATGTCAAAATGGGTTGACTCTGATAAAAGCTTTACATGCTACTGTCATGTAAAGCTGTATAGCATGAGCAAGCAGGTCAGCACATCTAGAGACTGCAAAGCATATTTTTATATAATTTTTACTTTAACAATAATACACTAAATTTTCCTTTCTGTACTTAGGCTGGATAAGCAAGAAAAAGATTACAATGTCTAATACAAAAAGTAAAAAACACTACAAAGAGTACAAATACAGAAGAACATTAGGATTATTTTTCTCAAATTTAATATAATAAATCTTTATAAAAGAAAATAGCCAATGAACAAAAAGTGAAAGTATTTTTGTACCCTGATTATTACTTATCATTTCCTAGAGGTACTTATGATTTAATGCACTTTTTAAATACGTCACAATGTTTCTAAAATATAACAGACACATTAATTAGGTCAAACTGTGTGAATGATGTAATTCATTTAATACCTAAAATATATTATGGATATTCTTTTACAACTATTGTAAAAGAATAAAATTAAAAAATAAAAGTTAATAGTTAAAAAATATTTCTGTATTATTCCACAAATGAAAATTAATTTGCTGAATATTTTAAAATGCTACCATTAATGGTTCTTGGGATTAAAAACTGATTTACATGGTTATGTTCATTTGCTTGTCCATTTGTGTAAAAGGGTTTTTTTGAGAACAAAATACCATGGAATTTAACTTTACATCAATACAGAGAAACATCATCCAGAAGTTTTCAAGACAGTGTAAGTTCTTCCTATGTTCTGTAGGTTGTTGTTACATGCTCTGTGCTTCTGTTTCCTTTAACAGCCTCACATAACTTGTGGAGAGCAATCTATAGTCTTGGCAATAGCCTGGGTTGTCATGGGGTTCCCACATAATCCATTTGACCAACAACTCAATTAGATTTTACCCTATTATAATACCAGAAGCTTTATTTTGATGACAGGAGACGACCAGCTGGGTCTCTGTCTCCCTCATTACTTGGCAGTTTCATTTAGATCATCCTCATGTATGTTTATATGTTAGAAAACGTGTACTTTAATTAGGTTTCCATACTATCCATCAAATATCCCTTCTTTGTACCTGTCTCCCCAAATTCCCTCCATTATCTCCCTTTCTTTTCCTCCTCATTTCTTAGTTCTCTTGTTTTAGACACATACACACACACACATGCACACACACACACACACACAGCGCCTACCTCAAACCACACATATCTATCTACTATATTTCCCTTCACTTAAGAGACCTGTCTTCTGTAGTCCCTAACTCTATATTAACCTCTGTAGTTCTATGGATTGTAGCTTTTTATCATTGATTTAATAAATAATATCCACATATAAGTGAATACTTGCTGTATTCATTTTTATGAATCTATGGTACATCACTCAGAAATTGATTTTAGTTGCATCTATTCATCTGTCAATTTTCTTCTTTTTGGTGTCTGAGTAATACTCTACTGTGTTGTGAATGTACCACATTTTTTTTATCCATTCTCCTGTAAGTTGTTTTCAAATTTTGGCTATTATGGATAAATCAAGAATAAATATGGTTGAGAAAGTGTATCTGAAGCTGTTGCCAAGACTATAGGTTGTTTGACACAATCAGATGGCAAAGCTCCATTGTTGAAGATAACACCCAAATAACTCATTGAAAATGGAGACATCAAATTTGTGCCTACTGAGTACCTTCATCCATAATGTCATTGGTACAGTAGTATAGCATGCTACCAAAGAGCAATTTTAATACCAAGCTCGCCATAAAACCTTTCATGTAAAATGATTTTTTACTTGTAAGATAGAAAACTTGTGGCAATAAGTTCTTTGGGAGTAAGAATAAATAATTGATTTCACTTGATGCCAATACTACCAGATGAAACCTGACAATATTTGAGTGACCAGTACTGGAGAAGAGCTATCAGGATCCTAGGGTAAACTCGAATACTACTGTTGAACAAAAGGGACTCAGAAAGAAAATAACTCCTAATGACGTTCTGCTACACTTCTTGGTCAGTGCCATGCTCAGCTAACATCATAGAATCTTCCTCCTACAATAGATTGGAACAAATACAGAAACCCACAATCAGATATTATGCAGAGAATGACAGACCTTGGAATACTCAGTTCTAATGCAATGTCTCCATCAATTCCCTCCCCTTAGGCCTCAGGGGACTGTATGGAGAGGGAGGCAAAAAGAATAAACGAGGCAGAGAAGATGGTACCAAGAAAACAAAGTCTTCTAAATCAAAATTATCATAACTTGCTGGGACCCATATGACTTCTTTGGAGCACAAGACCTGAGAATAGCACGAACAACTTTTCCTTTTGGCAAGGCAGTGGAGAATTTAACCCATTTTTTGGCAAGGTCGATGGATAGTTTGCTGTGTAATCCTGGGCACGACTCCAGGAGCCTATGGGCTACCTGTTCTCCTTGTTTCCTTACACAAACTATTGCTGGTTGCTTTAGTTTCATTTTCTTAGAGCCATAGACGAAATGGCTATTTCATTAGGAATATTTCTCCCTGATGATTCGCCTCTGGGTTCCCCAGAGGGGATATTGTTAAAAATATATAGTGTACCTGATTCAGCTCCTAAAGCATTCGAGGTTTCAAGTGTGAATTTGTAAAATCAGGATGCTGCCTTTCCAACACACTTGTGACTAATCAGAAAGAATCACAATAATTCAAGACATTACATATTTACATAATTGTCCTGGAGAGAATGATTCTAAACACAGGAGTCTAAGGGTTTTGCAAATGAATAGATGATATCAAGAATTAATGGGAACAGTCTAGGTACAGGGAATAAAGTAGAATCATAGAAACCCAAAATGCTCTCATTTCTATAGCTGTGTCAGTATCGTAGGAGCCAATGCCATAGAAAGCTGAAAGAATGAGTTTCGAGAATGAGGAATAAGCAGTGTCCACTAGTAAGAGTAATCTTTTAAATTATGTAATTTATAGGATTATAGGAGAAACTCTGGTATACTCCCATAGGAGAGAGAGTAGTACCGAATGAACAATGTGTTGATTCAACCTTGGCTGATGAGTTGATTGAGAGAGTGTAGAACTGACCAGAGGTAAACATCTGCATCAGGCTTGTAGTGTATATATTATAGATTTCATTTTAGAGCTTTATGGGATTTCTGAGTGTGTGGACTAGTTGGTCTCTGATTCTTGTGCTTTATCCTGTGCTCTTTTTCTTCTGTTTGATTTGTCTAATTCCAATTTTTATTCTCTCATATAATATTATAATAATTTTATTATCTCTGCTGGGCGGTGGAGGCACACACCTTTAATCCTAGCACTCAGGAGATAGAGGCAGATGGATCTCTGTGAGTTTGAGGATGCCATCCTGGTCTTCAAAGTGAGTTCCAAAACAGCCAAGACTGTTTTACGGAGAAGCCCTGTCTCAAACAAAACAAAAAACAAACAAACAAACCAAACCAAAATAAGTACACACACATATTATCTCTGAATTATTCATGTTTTCTTTTCTATTAATGAGTATTTAGTTATAATGTTTTTTATTTTATACTATAACCACAGTTCCCTCTCCTTCTCTCCTCCCACTCTCTTTCTGACCTGCCCTTCATTTACTCCTCAGAAAGGAGAAGGCCTCCCATGGGGAGTCAGCAAAGCCTGTTAAGCCTGTTTTCTAATGAGAGACAGAAAGGAGGAGGACTTGGGATCCAGAGGAGGTGGGAGGAAGTGGGGGGAGTAGAAGAAAGGGAAGCCATAATCAGAGTATATTGTGTGAGGAAAAAATATCTGTTTTCTGTACAGAAAAAATAAATTATAGAAGTGAAACAAAACAGAAAAACAACCCAAACCAATAGAGTGCCACATCACATGACAGTTCTGCCAGCAGAGAGTTTAGAATATTGTAGGAAAATGTTTTGTTTTCAGGAAAATTTCCTTACTGAAGTTCATACAAAATGTTTATCAAAAAGGTGTTCTTAATCAGTACTCCAGCTGCAAAGATAATAGAAAGACTTGCTGTATTCTTCACCACTGTCCCTTCTCCCCAGGTCAGGCGATGGTTTTCTCTGTGGATTATTATACTACTGTGAACTCTGGCTCCCTTTGTTCAACACATATTGAAAATATATCTAGCTAATTAAATGATGGTAAGCTCCACAGTCTTCTAAATATATCAATAATCATAATTTATTTTACAAACTTCTTTGATGGTTTATTGATAAATTGAAAGGGAAATAAAGGCAAATGTGCTTAACAATTGTGGTCTTCAGGTTACTTACAGAATTTTAACTAATTTCAATGACCTATTTAAGATAATAGAAAGATATTATTTTTTTGCAAAATATGAGCAATTCTTTATGAATTTTCAGAACTTTCAAGAAACCTAAAAATAAAAAATTGATCATTTATATATTTCCAATCATTCTTTTTGAACATGTGCAGCCATATATAGTGATCTTCAATTTTAGAATCATTGGAAATGGAGTTCAGAGGTTCAGTCCATTATCATCATGATGGGGAGCATGGAGGTCCAGGCAGATGTACTGCTTGAGTAGCTGGGAGGTCTACGTCTTACAGGCTAGAAGAAGTTGCCTGAATGTCACACTAAGGGAAGTTTAAATGAAAGAACTCGAAGTCCATGCTCACAGTGACACTCTTCCTCCAATAAGACCAGACCTCCTAATAGTACCACTTTTTTTGGGGGGGGGGGACTTTTCTTTCAAACCACCACAGTCCATTTCCTGGAACCCAATGCTTATAGCCATATCATAACACAAAAAATGATTTTGTCCAATTTCAAAAATTTCCATAGGATATAATATTCTCAAACTTGTTTCAAAGTTCAAAGCCAATGCTTCTTCAAAGATATCAGGCAACCCCTTAATTGTAATCTTTTGTAAAATAAAAACCAAAAACAAAAATTAAAAATAAAACTGAACTCATACTTCCAACATTAAATGGCGTAGGATATACATTAACATTCCAAAATGTAGGGAAGAGAACATAGTGAGAAAATACTAGACCGAAGTAAGACTGAAAATGAGCAGGGTAAATATTAATCTCTGCATCTTCATGTTGTATGTTGAAAAGCCCCTCAGATCTCTAACTCTATTTATCATTGTTAACTGAAACACACTTCCTTCTCCTGGGCTGGTTCCATACCTTATTTGTAGCTCTTCTCAGCAGATATTTCAGAACTCTGGCATCTCTCAGATCTGGGGATCTCCAATTCTATCCATGCTTCAACTGCACAGCTTCACACAATGGTCTCTCTACTAGGCCTCCATTCAAGGACACTCTTATTATGTGCCTGGCCTACATGGCTGTATTCCATACCTCCTTTCTTCTGTTCTTAACTCTAGAGCCAGTAGCACTTGACTGAAGCTGCCAAGTTCTGCCGCTTGTTAATGCTGGAATGTAGCCTGCTCGTTCAAATACATCTTTGCCAGCTTTTCGTCTTTCACTGCATAAGCTTGATGACCCCAAACTTGCTCTGTAAATCAGACTGGCCATCGATTATTAAACCACTGCACCAATCATTAAAGAAGTAAGGTTGTCACTATTGAAAACTGAAGGAATTGAAGAAAAGCTCAAAAAAAAAATCAGAATCTCTGATAACATCTCTTCCAGTCCCTCATCAAAGTCATTTATTTTTACAGAAGCAAAATGATGTGATGATTTGCCTATAAAAAAAACCTAAGCAATATTCTTACCAGATATACATGGTGGAACAAGCCCTATGGGCAATTAGAATGAATGGCAAAGTCAGAGGTGAAAATATGTTGGAAAGTACTGCCTAGGATAAAGGCCCATACAAAAAGAGGAGGGAAGATACAGTGTCTCCAGTGCATGTAGACTAAGAAGAATGAGGTAGTGCAGTGCAGTCGCTGTGCTGTTTGTGAGAAAATGGAGTAAGCCAGTCTATTGAGCTATAACGATATGGGTAGGTCAAAATCAATCACATTTTTGTTATTTTTCTTTTCCATCATAATGTATCTTCTCTTGCATTCACCTCCAAGGGATACAGAAATGAATCAAAAGACCAGCATGGGAAGCTTTCTGTAATCTCAAAAGGAGATAAAAACACCTAAGTAAGACAGGTGGTAGTTGCCCATGCCTTTAATCCCAGCCGCAGGAGGCAGAGGCAGGGAGTTCAAGGACAGCCTGGTCTACAAGACCTAGTTCCAGGATAGGCACCAAAGCTACAGAGAAACGTTGCCTCGAAAATAACCAAATAAATAAATAAATCTAAATACAAAGAGCTCCTGAAATACAAAGAATAGATTTGAAATTCATTGGTCAGGTTTGGTTGATGGGAGAAGTTGATAACTATGATAAGAGATACAAATTAAAAGGAGAAAACTGTTGTAGGAAGCAGTGTAAAGACCATGGTATTTTGGTTCAAGCCTTTAAGATACTGATGAAATATGCTTGGGAGAAATACACTTATAGAAAAACAATGATATTAGCAAATATAAATTTTATAGGAACAAATAACTTTTAGCTATCAATTCACAATTTTCTTATGTTTTTATTTCTTTAACAGAGCCTATGACTTGGAAATATATAAAGGAGAAGGTTTATTATATGTCTAAGTTCTGGAATTCCAAACTCATAGTGTCATTGTTTATTTAGTATACAGTTAAGTACTTGTGCAAAGGAAAGACAGGACAATGAGGACAGATTATTTATAACATTGTCCTCTTAAATCCGTTTTTCTGGAACTGCATTAATCGCTCCCTTGAGGGTGATAAAAGAATGATTTGAACACCTTTTAAAACCTGCCTCTTACTTCTATTCCAATAGCAACTAAATTCCTTTGTGACTATTTGCTGGAACAGAGCATATCTAAAACACAGCAGTGGGCTGGAGAGATGGCTCAGAGGTTAAGAGCATTGCCTGCTCTTTCAAAGGTCCTGAGTTCAATTCCCAGCAACCACATGGTGGCTCACAACCATCTGTAAAGGGGTCTGGTGCCCTCTTCTGGCCTGCAGGCATATACACAGACAGAATATTGTATACATAATAAATAAATAAATATTTAAAAATTAAAAACATAAAACACAGCAGTATTCTAGTAAGAGTAATAAGAAGGGAAAGACCTGCCATTCTATTGGTTTGTACTTAAATCTCCAGAGATGTGCTATGTCTTGTGTACCCCCCACACACATGTAATGATGTAAAAAGACACTAAAAACATATGAGACTTACTTCAGTTTATTATATTCCCCAGGATTTGAAATTTGACAAATTTTCCAGTTTATCCTTCAAAAATCTGTGATGGATTAATCAGATGACTTTATATAATTAGATAACTGGTACTAGGAGTTGTATTCTCATTTTCCATACAAATTGAAAAACAACAATAACAAATAAATGATATTTCTAAATGACAACTTGAACTAAAAAAATAATAATAAATGTTTTTGCAGGTAATCAGGTGACAGTCAGTTCAATTTTTTGGATGTGTTTCTCCATGTTTAAGGCAAGAAAACCAGGGTCTAATAGTTAGGATTAGAATAATAATCACAGTAACACTTTCCAAATTGGTTCCAAGTTAACACTCTCATTTTGTAAACTTTGTTTGTTAATTGTGCTTTTACTCCTGAAATTGTAAAATATAAAAATATAATATAAAATCAGAAAACTTTTATAATAATCATGACTTTGTTAATATCATTTTCACTTTTATGAGTAGTTTAATCAGAGTTAGTAGGATTAAGATTTAGTATCTTTTTTTGTATGGAAAGACTTTCCATTCATGCCTGCAGTGTCAAATAGACATTTTTAAATCCTCAAGTCAAAGCAAAATGTGGCATACTGTATACTATTTATACAAAAATTGTATTATTTTCTTTCCTTTGTTTAGCTGATTTATTTACACATAAAGCTGTGAATATCTGACTATGAAATTATCTCATAATACGATCCCTGTTATTTTCTACCATTCCTAAGATTAAAAGAATTTTCATTTTGTCATCAATTATATGTTGGTGCTAAGAATGCTATAATCATTATGACAAATTAACTGCACAGTGAAGTAACAAATAAAAATTTGTGATTGCATGAGTTTTGGAAATTGTCATTGACTCTGAAAAATAGTATTAGAACCTTAAATAAAATAAGTGAATCGGTTAATAGGTAAGAAATTTAATGTTATTTCTTCAATTGGAATTTTCTTGTTGATACAGCAATTTAGAAGTTATCCTATTCGGGAAAATATATAGTTTAAATGAAGGAACTTTTAGAATATGTGATTACTAGAATATATCCTATTTAAACATTATTATTCCATTCACATTTGAAAATGTCAGAAATTCAAGAAAGTTAAATAAAATCTGACATGTATTTCTTTAAAACACTAACATAATTACCAACTTGATCAATCTATTTTAAAGGAGAGAAATGGCCCACCTTCTATCTCTATTTCAGCTGCCACGCTGCTGTGCTACACAATGAAACATGATATACCTCTGTACTTCCAATACTACTTCATCATATATATTGACAATTATGTGCAACATAGTAGTATAGTAAACAATGACATAAAGTTCAGAGATGCTTATCACTCTAAACAAGACAGGTTTTATGGCAGAGGGCCCCTTAGAAGCCAAAGGAACCCATTTGAAGTGTCAAACATATATATTGTACTATAACAAAAATATTTCTTTGCAGTAAGTTGATATGAAAGAAATTCCTAGAAAGGCAACAGCTTAAAGGACAGACTAGGCTATTGAGAAGTAAAGATGATTCATCTCAGCAATATATGATATAGTACAAGATTTAATTGCAACTGAGTGCCAAGTGTCTTTTAGAAACTATTTCCCATGCATCTGAAATTCCTCATCACACAACTTTATGAGTCAAACCATAACAAAATACATATATTCTAAGCATTCCTGCCATTGTCCTTTGTTTCTGAAACCTTAGACTTCCCAAATAATATTTTTAAAGTGAACTTAGTTCACTGTTGAACAACTGTTCCTTTCCCAGGGGTGAGATGGTAGCCATTCTACTGTACAGAAACAAATTTACACCTCAGTGAGGATTCACACCTGGTTAGGTAGTCAGTCCAGGTTAAATAGATTTTGCCTCAGGGAAGAGAAGAGAGGTGTCACCCTGTTAAATCAGTTCCCACTGTTTGAATCTGAATCTGAATCAGGCAACTAATAAGGGCAACTGGGAGTGTGTGAGATATAACTTCTTTAGATTCGTTAGCAGGATAAACTTATGCTGGAGTTTAAAGTGAGCATCCACACCTCACAGTGTGTTGAATAGTGCATACTTTTGGTCATTTTACTGTTTAAAATTAGAGCTTTACTTAAGAGCAAGCTTGTGTTTCCCTTCCTTCTATTCATGCTAGCGTAAGTTGTCATTGACATTTTTAATAGGTAATAGTTCTTCTGTAGATCTAATTATCTCTCAATAGACATAGCCTCTTTTCCCCCGTTAAATAAAAAGAAACCCTGGCCTTGTAGCAAATAAATTTCATTTGGAAGTAGGCTAGAGTGATGGGAGTGTACTGCAATTTTAGAACCTCTGCCTAGTACATAAAAGGTTCCAGATTTAATCGCTAGCATTAAAAACAAAGAAAAATATAGTAAATATAAACATAAAGAATGGACTATTGTAATCCTTAAAAGAAGACATAAGGTGAAGATAGAAAGCAATGAAAATTTATTCAATGACTCTCTCAGTGAAATGCTTTTATCTTCCAGAGATAATAATTCAGTTTATTCTTCATCAAGCAAAAGATTGGGGAATGATGTTATTGCCCCTTGGTTTTGTGATAACTGAATAATACAAGGAAGAAACTCTTAATCTAATCTTCATTATGCAAGAAATAAAAAAAGTTAGTGTTTTTCTGTAAGCTATTTATCGAAGTAGAAAAGGGTGGAGTGATTTCTCCAGCAGTTGTTCCATTGCAGGGGCTAAGGGGTCTAATAAAGTTTAATACTGTCATTCCATTCCCTCAGTCTTCCAAATATCCCAGTCACTATCTCTTCTCTCTTTCTATATTGTAGTAACTATCACATAAATTTCATTATAAGCAAAAGGATTAATTCATGTTTTCTGAAAGTAGCTTCCAACATACAAGTAAAACATAAGATTCCATTTATTTACTAAAGTGCTTGTAGACATTCATGTGTTTCATCTTTTAAAAAAAAGTTAAGTAGCATAAATTGAATAGTAAAAGTGGAGTCATTGACAGGTTGGGCAGAGTTGTAGAGAATCCATTTTTTTTTTCTCCCAGATGCCTGTGAACACAGTCTCAGACCTTTGAGAGAACCCCGAGTCAAATGCCAGAAAAGTATAGATTCAGCCTTGAGCCATTTTCTACCTGGTTATTTCAAGGGGAGAGGGCACTGAGACACCTCTAATCTGAGCATGAAGAACATGAATAAATTATTTGTCTCACCAGGAATCCAGAAAATTGGCTCTCAGCATGGGATTAGGAAATTAGTGCCCTCTTTCAGTCTTTGAAATCTCTTTGGTTAACTTGAATTTCTGTCATTTGCATAATGTATTTTATCATCAAAATAGGAAAGATCAAGAGCTCTTTCTTTCTTACCCACTGTCAACACTTTTAATGACAGATTATCTAGTACTGCATTCTCTATCACCAAACACTTTATCATCCATTGAACCCATGATGGGTATCTTATAATTCTATTCATTTATGGTATTATCCATCTGGTAATAACATCAAATCCCCAAGGTTAGAGGCTCATGTATATAGATGTCCTATGTTTAGTGGGGACACAAATTGTGAAAATCAAATAAATTTCTTTCTAGATTTATTTGATTTTTTTTTTTTTGGTTTTCTTGTTTGTTTGTAGATTAGGCAAATGTATATACATAGATCACAGTGTGTCAGAAACAAAAAGAAAGAGGTATACATGATGTAAGAAACAGCCCTGGTGACTCATAAGGACAAATGAAAGAAGGCTAGAGTCCTACTTTATGGTTTAAGAGATCTTAATAGAGGAACATTTCTAGGAGAAAGTTTCTTGAGTGTCTCCTCTTTTGATATAAATTAGGTCTCGAGGTTATAATTAAAATTTCATCAGCCAAAACTAAGAACAACTGAGAAGTGAATTCAGAAGTAATATATACTGATTGACTGTCATCTCTCGCATTTATCCTCACTTGTCTAGTACCAGGAGTAGAACATCTCTTGGGGGATTTGGAGTGCTCTTTGGTTTTGTGACTGGCAATAATTTTGAAGTTTGGGAAGTATAGCTGCAAAAGGAGCACATGTGCTTTCAATATAGAAGAACTTCTTGAGGGACTTAGGCAATTTTCCTGACTTTTTTTTTTTTTGTAGTTTTTTGTTGTTTGTTTGTTTTTGTTTTTTGAGACAGGGTTTCTCTGTGTAATAGCCCTGGCTGTCCTGAAACTTACTCTGTAGACCACGCTCGCCTCAGACTTACAGAGATCAGTCTTCTTCTGCCTCCCACATGCTGGGATTACAGGCATGCACCACCACCACCTGGCAATTTTTCTGGTTTCTTACATACTGCCTAACAGCTGCCTCTCATGACAGAAGTTATCAACCCATACTATGACTGATTATTCTGAGAAACGGGGTCTATATTAGCGAATGCCACTCGTGTCATATTGCCATGCTAAAACGCCTCAAAGAACTCAAGAAAACATTTACATTTATTGTAAGGTATCTTAAAACAAATATAAAATGTATGAGAGACTGAATAGATACTTAGAACAAAAGCATTGGCAACACTTCCATGTTTTTCCCTCTGCACGCATAGCTGATCTGTACTGAAAGATCTTTTAGTGTTGTCCATCATGTTTGTATATAGTGTAATTTCTTCATTATATCCACCAAACAAACACAAAATTCTCCAGTATCACTAGGGTGGGGCTGAAGTTTCCATTTCTCTAATCAGGAAAGATTTTCTACTGGAAATCAACTCCTAGTCTGAAGTGGTCCATGAGCCTACACGTTTTCTCACTGAAGCAAAGGCTCTGTAAGGAACCTGGGACCTCCTAGGAGAGGGTAGAGGGAAGAGGAAGGGAGGGGAGCAGAGAAAAAATGTATAGCACAATGATAACAATTTAAAAAAAAACTTAAAACGGGGATTCTTCTGGCTGGTACTCTTGTTCTGGCCACCTGGCTAGCATACACCCCAAAAAATCACTCAGAAAAGGTATTAATTCAAACACTGCTTGGCCATTAGCTCTAGCCTCCTATTGGCTAACTCTCACATTTTGGTTTAACCCATTTCTAATAATCTGTATATCATCACAAGGTCATGGCTTACGGGGAAAGATTTATCATGTCTGACCTGGTGTCTCCATGGTGGCTCTCTCTCTCCTGTTCTCTTTCTCCCAGAATTCAGTTCTGTCTTCCCTGCCTACCTAATTCTGCCCTACCAAAAGGCCAAGGCAGTTTCTTTAGTCAATCAATGAAAGAAACACATAAACAGAAAATCCTCCTACACCAGTACTCGGGTTTTTGAAAGATTCACTCATGATACCTCAGTATTTTTCCTGCCTAAATAGCACCTGAATAAAGATAATATCAATAGACATGCTACTGTGGAAGGGGAAACGCTCACTGTGATCCACTCACACACAAAAACCTGAAGGCAACTAAAGGATGCTGAGAATAGGAGTAGCCTTCTTCTATGCATATGAAACCCTCATAGCTTATCCTTTACCAAGTAATTAACCCTGCAATCATGCACATGGAACACTAAATGAGCCACCTAGTTTATTTATATAGTTTTGTTTAAAATATTTGCATATATCAATTAGGATGAAAGAAACAGAAATATGGATGTTGGGGAAAAGTCAGAGGCTTGGGTCATGAAAGATGTTAGAGAACAGAAAGTGATAGAGGAGACAATGTATCTAATTTCAATTTAAATAATAATAACAACCTAAAAATTGATTACCCTTTTATCTCACTTTTATCCCTCCAGAACAGAATTGGATTATTCTCTTTTCATTCATCTCCTTGTACTTTACAATACACTTGATGATAACAGGCTTTATTATAATTTCACATAACAAATGAGCATATGAGGACTCTTTTAAAAATAGTCTCTTTTCACTTATACATGTATCTAACAGTTAAATGCATAGCTAAAAATCAATTCATGTTTTAAAATGAATAAAATTGTAACCCTTATCTTACAATAGGTAAAAATATAAGGCATCAAGAAATATCTAATTTTTAGTGAAAATAATTTATCCTTCCTTTTTGTATAATTTTATAGTGTATTTTTATAAAAATAAATTCATAATAATGTATTATCTGTTCCTAATAGGATATGTCATTTCTACAACTTTTTAATGTGCATGAAAAAGAATAGTGGCTAAAGAAAATGGTCAGATTATGAAATCATACAGAAACTAAGTATAGATTTTTATTTTGCTATTCATCCTTTATTTTACATCTCAGTTTAAAGCCTTCTATTGACAATTCAGTTCTCATTTAAGCATTTTCATATGTATACGAAAGTGCATTTAATAAAGACTCTCTTAATCTAGTCAAGTTGATGTCTCAAATTAACCATCATAGTCATAAATTTCAAAGTTTTTTAGGGTTATAATATGCTTCTCTATAACATTCAAATTTTATATTCTTCCAGATGTTTCAAGTAAATTGCTCTTGGCTTTGATCTATGCATCTTTTGAAGTCATATGTGTATATATATATGTGTGTATATATATATTTAATTTCATTCAGTTTTCACTTATGTTGAAAATCACAAAGCTTATTTTACAGATGCAAAATACCGCTCTCCTTTCTTTCTTTATTATTCTTTCTTCACTGCTATAAATGGATTCTGGATCTTCCCAGATGCTAGGTGAGCTCTATATAATTAATTATAGCTCTAGTCTTTGCACTTTCCTTTGTGATACAGCTTTTAATTAAACTTAATTTCAGTCACATAAAATTTATGAAAATATGTGTATTTTAAGAAGCACGAGAAAGAGAAGAAACTAATCTTTAATTTGGAATCATGCATTGACATCCTTAATTTTAAGTCTCTATCACTTATTTGATTTGTATTTATATTGAAATTATTGAAGTAAATTTATAAAAATGCCAGATAGGTTAATAAATCAAAATTATTATCAGCTATCTTTCTATGTATCCATCCATCCACCTATCCATCATCTACAAGGACTTGGAGCTAATGGTTATGAGAAGTTAATTTTAGTGTACTCTACTATTCATGCTGTTATTATTAGAGGGAATGAATCCATTGGCATTTACTCTCTCATAGCTTCCATTTTAAAATCACAAATAGTATCTGACAGCATGAAAAACTGCTCTCTCCTCAATTTCTCACTTGTATTTAATTGAACATGTAGATTGTTAACATTATTTACATTATAACATACTAGATTTATCTCATTATTCCTGATTATAAATATTAAATATAAATATACGAGTCACAGTGGCGTCTTTTTTTTTTTTTTTTTTTTTTGGTTTTTCGAGACAGGGTTTCTCTGTGGTTTTGGAGCCTGTCCTGGAACTAGCTCTTGTAGACCAGGCTGGTCTCGAACTCACAGAGATCCGCCGGCCTCTGCCTCCCGAGTGCTGGGATTAAAGGCGTGCGCCACCACCGCCCGGCCACAGTGGCGTCTTCTAAAGACTGTTTCTTCTATGTGATTTGAAATTCACTCAAATAGTGTATTAATCAATAGAAATTTTGGGGGTGATATTCTTTTTCCTAAACAATAAATATTTTATCATTGTAAAATGTGAGAAGAAGTTTTATTCAAGGAAATAGATGCTATGCCATATAACAAGAGCTGACAAATTTATAGACTGAATTTTCTATTTCATCTGGAGCAGCAGTAGCCTACGTCAAAGAAAAGAACTGAAAGTTAAATGAAAATCTTGAATCAGACAAAAACAAAAGACAAAATAATTGATAAAAGAAACAATTTTTAAAAGGCATTTTAGATGAAAGAAAGGGGTTTTATTCTGAGCATAATAATAAAGTAGGGAGGGATTTAGGCAGTAACATTTTATATATTTTATATCTACATTGTAGATGAACGAGTATTTGATAACAAATAAAAAAATTCAGAATATTTGCATTAAGGGAGAATAAGGATCATGAGTAATTTTTCTCATATCATGAAACATGAAATGATGAAATGGAAAAAAATCAGTATTTTTTCCTTTAATATACACTGTCAGTATTTGCTATTGTCTTATATAAAAGATAATATGGGAGAGAAAAAACCTGAGTTTTAAATTCTGATTGAATGATTGAGAATTTTAAAATATATAAAACATTGGGGGGGTCACATTTGAGCCATAAAATTATATGGCAATATTGATATTTTATGGAGGTATGCCAAAATATTATAAAATATTAAGAGAATAAGCAATTTTTTAAATTTAGGAAAGCCGGGCAGTGGTGGCGCACGCCTTTATCCCAGCATTCGGGAGGCAGAGGCAGGCGGATCTCTGGGAGTTCGAGGCCAGCCTGGTCTACAAAAGATCGTTCCAGGGTTCCAGGACAGGAACCAAAAAGCTACGGGGAAACCTTGTCTCGAAAAAAAAAAAAATTCAGGCAGTAGTTGGTTCATACAATGTTTAAACCATAATTTTGTCTGGATATTTGTTCATGTTATTACATTCATTTTCCTATATCATATTTATGCATATTAAAATGTTTACTTTTATGCCTAAGAAAATGTCAATTATTGTACAAGATATACTAAAATATCATGTTTTATGAATTGTTATACTAATCTATGCTCATCTTCAGTTATTTCCCATTATTTTTGTGCAATTATTTTTCTAGCAGATCATTTTCATCAATATTAGTAATACTGTAATTCAAGGTTTTCTGTTCCCTCAGATTTATAATGTACCACATGCTACTTATCTTAATTTTTATTGTGGAATAGCATAAAATTGTGTAAATGTGTTACTGTTACTTTTCTATTGATGCACACTTGTGCTTTTTACTACATTTACTCTTTAAGACTATAATTAAAAAATACTCACAAACATTCCTGTCTAATGTGATTGATATTTTAATTTAGCTTGCTCTATTTATAAATTGAAATTATATATATGTACATTAGTTTAATATTTTAAATAATTCAAGCTTTTGAAAAAAGAGTATATTATTTAAACCATCCATCACCTTTGCTTGATCTTTTGCTTCATATTCTTTCCAGATTTGATGATCTCTTTATAATTCATCCAGCCCTTCTAGTGCATATTCACTGATGGTATTGGAATTTTAATCTAATTTTTCATCAAAGCTTGTGTGTAATGGTGGGCCTATTTTTCTGGGGTTAATCAACATTCATTCATCTTCTTTTGTTAAATGACTTTTCAAATCTTCACCTATTTTATTGAAATTTTTCTCTTCTTAATGAATTAAAAATAGATATTATAGATGTTTGTTTTGATAAAGTTTTCTCCAGGTGTTTAGATTGTATATTCATTTTATTATCAGTATATTTTGATGAGAAAGTATTGATATTTATGAAGGCTATTATATGTGTTCATTTCATGGTTATTGATTTCTGCTATTTGTCTAAGAATTCATATCAATCCTCACTCTCAAAGACTTTATAATAATTTTCATCTAATAATCTTCATAATTTCCACTGTAAGGCTCAGGTGTGTGACCTCCTTCAAAGCCATTTGTTCTTGCAATAGAAGTTCTGAGTAAAAGGTTCACTTTTCAAATATACATTCAGTTTGATAATTACAATTTATTTAAAATCTGTTTGCCTTCTTGTGAGAAGAAACAAGACTCCTGCTAATGTTTTTCATCCAGCTGTCCTGATTTTTTAACCATTAAGATGACAGGACTATTCTTAATTGGCTGCACACATGTCGAAGGTCATGAGAATCTTGGTCTTTGTAAAGACAATTTATCATTAGCATTTCAGGTGACATGTTGGACAGTAAGTTCTGTCCTCAGACTATACTGAAGCAATATCTTCATACTAAAACTTCCAGAACTTCTGAATTTATTTGTTCAGATACTCTAGAGATGGTGGGAGAAGGTAGGGTGTAAGAGTTTTGGAACCAATAAAGAAATGCAGTACAGACCTAAACAGAGAACTATCAACAGAGGAATCTAAAATGGCTGAGAAACGCTTAAGGAAATGCTCAACATCCTTAGACATCAGAGAAATGCAAATAAAAACAACTTACACCTGTAATATTGGCCAAGATGAAAAACACTGATGAAAACTTATACTGGAGTGGTTTTGGGCTAAAGATAACACTCCTCAACTGCTGGTAGGATTGTAAATTGTTACATCCCTTTTGGATGTCAGTGTGGCGATTTCTCAGAAAATTAGAAATCCACCTTCCTCAAGACCCAGCAATACCACTTTTGTGTATATACCCAAATGATGCTCAATTGTAACACAAGGATATGTGCTCAACTATGTTCATAGCAACATTGTTTGTCATAGCCAGAACCTCCAAACCCATGCCAGCATTAATTACCTTTTGTTGTTTTAGAATCTAGCCATGTTATTGGGTAATATAAACTCTCAAAGCAGTTATTAATTTGCATTTTTTTTCAAATCTAAGAATGTTTGACATTCAAAAAATACTTTTAAGTTATTTTATTTATTCTTTGAGAACTTTCTGTTTACTTTAATATCCAAATTTCAGCTTCATTTTCTCCTTAATGGTTAGATTTTGTTGTTGTTTTGGTTTTGGGGTGTTGGTTTTGGGTAAATTCTTTATATTTTTTAGATACTAACCCAGTGTTTAATGCAAAGTTAATGAAGATTTCCCCTCATTTTGAAGGCTCTTTCTGCATTCCATGAGTGCAGTCTTTTTCTATACAGAACCTTTTTAATTCCATGAAGTCATGTTTGTCAGTTATTGGCCCAAATGCCTAGCAGATCCCTTTTCAAAATGTCTTTGCTTTTGCCTATAGTTTGACGCATTATCTTTCTGCTTTATAAGAAGGAGAGTATTAGGTCTTTGTTGAGGACTTTGCTGCATTTGGAATTTAGTTTTCTGCAAAGTAAAGATGGAAATACAGTTTTTAAAAAATGTAGCTGTCTGATTTGACCAGTAACTTTTTACTGATGATGGCATCATTTCTTCAGTGTCTAGTTTTGCTTGTCAAAAAATAAGTTGGCTGTGTATTAAAATATTTTTACTAATTCATTACATTCTCCAATCTATCTAGAATCATGTTGTTTTTATTACTTTTTGGTGGAAGCCACTTGTTGGTTCCCAGCCACTTATCCTTGAAATTATCACACAGAAACTGTAGTAATTAAATCACTGCTCGGACTATTAGCTCTAGATTCTTATTGGCTAACTCTTACTTATTAATTTAATCCATTTTTATTGATATGTGTGTGGCCTCATGGCTGTGGCTTACCGAGAAAAGTTCTGGTGTCTATCTCAGGTGGGGCTATATGGCTTCTCTCTGACTCTGGCATTCTTTTTCTCAGAATTCAGTTAATTTTTCCAACCGAACTATATTCCCCTATAGCTCTGCTATAGGCCCAAAGCAGTTCCTTTATTAACCAATGGTATTCACATCATACAGAGGGAAATTCCACGTCAATTGCTATAACTTTAAATCAGGTATATTCACACTTCCAGCAATGTGTTTTATTGATCAAGATTGTTTTGACTATTTTAGGACATTTATGTATGATCCCATATGTAATTTAATACTATTTTTATTTTTTATGAAAATTTATAGAGACTTTTGATGGTGATTGTACTGAGTGCATAGATTTTAATTGTGGAATAATGGCATCTTTTGAAGTATTAATCCTACTAATCCTAGAGAATAGAAATCTTTCTATATTCCCTAATCTGCTTAGGTTGTGTGCTTCAATGTTTTACAGTTTTCACTCTCCAGGTTTTACAATTTCTGGATAGTTTGTTCCAAGGTTTTGAAGCTATTGTGAATGTTATTGTTTCCTGGGCTTCTTTCTTGTTATGATATTTTTTGGTATGCTGAAAATGGCTACTGATATTTTCTTTGTTACAATAAACACATGTATAGGTTCTTGTATGAATCATATAATAATAAAATAGTTACATTAAATGGGAGAGATTTCTTTTTAAAACTTACATTATTATGTTATTTGAATTTAGAACTGCCTGGGGGTTTTATAGTTTAATATATTTAAAGAATATTATTAAAGTAAAGCACAACTTTAATGTAGTAACAAATGCACTTCATAGCCATATCTGATTAGGGATTCTATAAGAATAATATACATACATATAGGAAAATAATAGCATTAACAAAACTGGTACAAAATATTAACAAATGAACCTGTTAAAGAAATTAAAAATGTTCTTTTACAAATCTCATGATAATACTTCTCATTTAATTTTAATGAGAACAAAATAATTTAATTTATTTTAATGAAATATTAGAGAATAAATTAAACAAAATCAAGCTCCTAATGAGTAAATTTAGAAGGGAACACATAGATCCTTGCGATGAATTGCTAAATACTTAGAAACTAATTATTGAAGTTATTGGATAATAGATGTAAATCTGAATACAAATCTGAAGATAGTATAAAAGCTAAAACAGCTTTGATGAACTTTCTCATTCATAAAGACTTATAATAGCCTGTCAAGGACCATCAATGAATGAATTTCCTCCAAATTGTTTTCACACTTCACCTACTGCCGATACCAACTCAGTATCTAATACTTTGCCTCATCAAATACTTCTCCTAAGCATTTATCAGGCTTGGAAAGTCTAGATACAGTTTGGGTTTGTTAAGATAACACTATATTGGAATCATTTCCAAATGAAAATGAATGAGCCATAAGCAAAATAGGAAAATTCTCTTCTTGCTGTGTTCCTGCCATAGCATTAAACTGTTCTGCCTCTCGGAAGGAAAACAAAATAATTCAATGCCACTAATGACTAGGATGTAGAATAAAGTTGTGTATTGAAGTTGTTCAAAAACGACAAACAAAATTTAAAACTCATTTTCAATATGGCCAAAAAATGTTGTAAATTGACTTATGGGAAAAGAATAAATTACTTTGGCTATCATACATGTTTTAGCATAATTTTGACAATAAGAATGCAAATGATGAAGAAAACTCTAGATTTAGTGATTAGGTATTAGGCAAGAAACAAATATGTTTCATAGGCTGTATTATTTCTAATTTTATCTGCTGAGTTATTGCATTAACATTTTCTAACATGTTTAAGAATGTTCCAGGATTAGGAACAGATCGCAATTGATAGAACAAATATTTAGAATTTCTCAGAGTGTTAACAACAGCAGAGAACACAAACATTGTTTGTGCCCCAAATTTTTTGATTTCTGTGTCTTTCCTGGTGTGAATATATTCTCATTCAATAAATAGATGGGAATTTTTTATACCTTCAATTGTGACAGAGAAAACTTTGGTATTAAATTGAACCAGCATTCTAGTGATATATATTAATATAAATACAAAGTTCACTATTTTTTGAAAAAGGTTTTAATATCATATTACTTTATATCAATCATTTTTGACTTCCCTTTCCCTGAAGTTATAGTTTAGTATATTGATATTAAATTTATTTATAAAGATCTCAATTAAATACAATTTTAAAAATCACCAATTAATTATTATTAATCCAAATCAACGTATCCTTTATTTTCTGCATACTTCTCCATTTTCTTTAAGGGGTACTTACTATTTTCTGTAATTTGTGAACATTGTTTTACAGTCTTCCCTCTCTCTTCTCAGACTCTGTGAGTGATCCTATATACCAATCATTGAAAAGTTATGGACCTGTTTGAACATATATCCCAACTACTGATCTTAAATATTCAATTTGAAACTTAGATAAATACATTAGCTTTATACCAGACAGAAATATAACTAAAATTTTATGCAGCTTTCTTAAAGACTTTTTATTTTGAAATAAACTATTGATTTTTTCATAAAAGAAAACAAATGATTTTCATTTACTTGCTATTAATACCACAAATGAGATTATAAAGTCTTATCAAAATGTCTTTACAGATATTTTTGTCTGTATTTTTTTAACCTGTCAATCAGTAGCTCTGAAATTTTATGTAATGTTTCAACTTCTGGTGCCTATATTTATAAATGAGAAATCAAAACAAATTGATTGAATACAGAAAGGCTCTTTTTCATTTTCTTTTAGTGACTATATTTGCATTGGTAAGAAAGTTCAAATCAAAATAATAATTCAGAAATAAAAGAAGTTTTGAACATCATTTAAATGCTAAAGTGAATATTACAAACTGTAAAGTAGTCAGTAAAATGATTTATTAATAGTAATCGAAAATAAGTTTATGGTTAATAACTTGGAGTAAAATTTAATAACTAATGATGAAGTAAATATTACAGTAACTCTAGACTTATCGTAATTTAAACAGCCGCTTTGGATGTCAGTGTGGAGATTTCTCAGAAAGTTAGGAAACAATCTCCCTCAATACCCAGTAATACTGCCTTTGAATATATATCCAAAGGATGCTCAATCGTGTCACAAGGACATGTGCTCAATTTGTATAGCAGCATTGTTTGTCATAGCCAGAACCTGGAATCTAACTAAATGACCCTTGACCGAAGAATGGATAAGGAAAATGTTGTACATTTATACAATGGAGTTCTGCACAGAAGAAAAAAATAACGACATCTTGAATTTTGCAGGAAAATGAATGGAGCTAGAAAACATTATTTTGAGTGAGGTAACCCAGACACAGAAAGACAATTATCACATGGACTCACTCATAGGTGGTTTTTAAACATAAAGCAAAGAAAACCAATCTACAAACCACAATCCCAGAGAATTTAGACAACAATGAGGACCCTAAGAGAGATGTACATAGATCTAGTCTACAGGGGAAGTAGAAAAAGCTAAAATCTCCTGAGTAAATTGGTAGCTTCGGAAGCTTAGGGGAAGATTGTAGGTGGGAGGGGAGAGGCAGGGAGGAGAACATAGAAAAATGTAGTGCTCAATTAAAATCAATAAAAAATAATTCTTTAACAAAGCATATCACAACTTTCCTGGGCACAAAACTCCCAACACAACTTCAGCACTACTCAAAGGTCTATTTTTACAATCTCCAAAAGGTGCCCACATCTTGATAAATGTGGCACAAGACAGACTTGAGTGAAAAAAAGAAATAACTCTGGGTTACAGCATGAGCACTGAAACAGTGCAGTACAAGGCCGGGTTGGCACTTGCCCGGTAGAGTGTCTGAGGAATAGGGTTATCTGCTCAAACAGCTCCTTCTTGTAGAGCGACAAAAACTCTCCCATCTCTCTACACTTCTTCCCTGGAATATGCACACTCTTTTCTATGTCCATATAACAAGAAAAAAATCTATACCATAGGAAAGGAAGCTAACAACTATTCCTATTTATATATGGCATAATCCTTAACAGAGGAGCCTATAGACTCAACCTGAAGCCTATTAAAACTAAAATACAGTCTCAGAAATGTAACCGAATAAACTTAACTTGAAATTTTCCTCAGCTCTTCTGTATGTTCCTATACCCATAATAAGTATATTAAGAAAGGAATATTTAAAACTTCACTGTTCACAGTGGTTTCAAAATAAAAATGAAACAATCTAAAAATGTTTCTACAAGAAAATATTTTTAAAAGTGCTTCATAAGAACAATATTAAATTACTAAAGAAAGAAGCTGACAAATACAACAGGACATGCCAAGTATCCCTCATGCTTATTGTTTGGCTAGTTAATGTTATCAAAAGAACCCTGCAGTCCAAAGTAACACATACATTCAATGCAATCCTCATGAAAATTCCTACAACATGCCAGTAATTGCTTTGGTTCCTAGGTGTTGCAGTTGGTAGGAGTGTTTAATTGTTTCCTTCCTTTGGCAGGTTACTTAGTACTTTCTGGGACCATTTAAACTGTACTTCAGGAAAGAGGCTTCCAGGCAGACCCAGTTGGAATTATCAGAATCCTGTGTCCTAAGTGTGGAAATTCCAGCAATAGGGAACCACTCTCTGTCTCTGAGATGTAACCAAAGGCTACAGTGATCATCTTTATTATTTTAGGAGTCACTTAGATTAGAAACCAACTTTACCTGGTAGCTCCTGTATTATGGTTCAGAGAACATCTCAGAACAGGGAATCTAAAGATTTTCAGAGCCAGTATATCTGTAAGTCAGCTATGAAACATCTCTCCTAGGAATGACCACATAAAGAAGACCATAACAGTGGCACCATCAGTGGCTATGTGATCATAAAATGGAGAGAAACTCACAGTATCTTTCCGCTAAACAACAAATTAGAGGCAATTAATTACACTGGCAGGAAAACTAACCTCTCCCTGGAAAGAGCCTCCCTACTGGATAACTGCTTGTCCAAAACACAGTGCTGAGCCTTGAAACCATGTACAACACACATGCCATGAACAAAACTGACTCAGTAAGCTGTCTTTATATGTATTTGTGCATGCACATACATACATGCATACAAAACAGTAGCTAAAGCAAAAGAAACTATGAGCTTCAGAGTGGGGAATACTTTGGAGGAGTTTGAGATAATGTAGCTGGTAGAACATTGAGAGGGAAAAGGAAGAGGAAAGGTGATTGAATTTTATTTCAATTAAAACGATAATAGAAAGAGAAAAATCCTACAAAAATTCTTCATGGAACTATTTCTAAAGTTCTAAAATTAGCACGGTAGAAAAATGAATGTGTTGCCACAGCAATCTTGAACATAAAGGGCCTTGATAGAAGTATTATTCCATCTGATTCCAAATTTTGTGGTGGAACCATGGTAACAATAACAGAATACCAATAAGACATCAAAATTAATGGAGTAAAATAGAGGCTCAGATAAAAATCTGCACAGCAGCAGTTGCCTGATTACAAACAGATTCCAAAAGGATATAAATTCAGAAAAGAGAATTTCTTCAAGGAAATTTTCTGGAAACATATATACCCATCTATAGAAGAATGAGACTAAATCTCTATCTCTTATCCTTTAAAATACCAAACTCCAAATGGATCCAATTGTTATGCAAATCATGACCCCCCAATTGTTTCTTTTAGAGGAAACAATAGATAAAACATGTACCAGTACAAGCATAGGTACTTTTTTTAAAAGGTGTATAATCATGAGGAAATTGCACTTGTAATTGAAAATTTGGATTTCAGAAAAATTAAAAACCAAATCCTGTACCGGTAAGGGTTTTTATTGTGCTAAGAAACAACTATTTTTTGAATAGTGAAATAATTTTTCTGGCAACAATATGACAATATATTAAAATCTAGAATATATAAATAACTAAAGAACACAAAGTAAGTAAGACAATAAATACTGGACAAATCACACAAACCCAGCTTTGACTCCCTGAGAGCTGAGGATGGCTTTACACTGATTATACAGCTGCACCTCGTGGTGGCGCATGCCTTTAATCCCAGCACTCGTGAGGCAGAGGCAGGCGGATCTCTGTGAGTTCGAGTCCAGCCTATTCTACAAAGGGAGTTCCAGGACAGGCTCCAAAGCTACAGAGAAACCCTGTCTCGAAAAACCAAAAGAAAAAAAAGAAAAAGAAATGCTTATCCTCCTACATCAAACTCCAAACTGCAGGTTATAGATTTGAGATACATGACACTACACCTGACTAATTGGTTATTGAAAACTGAAATATAAAAAGAAAACAAATAAAAAAGTGTTCTATATCCTTAGCCATCACAGAAACGGATGTGTAAATCTATCTTTTGATCATATATTTCCTAAATCAGATTGACAATCTTGTAAGAAATCCTTGTAAGAATGGGACAAGAAAAGAACCCTGACTCTTGTTTGATAGGGATGTAAATTTATCCTCATGCTGTTTGAATCGATAAGGGAGCTTCACAAAGACCTAAAAATAGCCAGCTCTTGTGAGTGTGCCCAAACCAGGTTGACTAAGCATACTGGTGAGATCATTAGAAAAGCTGTTCTATTGTCGCACTTTTCACTATTCTCAAAACATGGGGTAAGACTAGGTGTCCATCTGCAGATGATCAGATAAAGATTTTACAGCATATCTGCACAATGAACTTATCATACAGATACAAAGGAGAATCAAATATGATGCTAGCATGAAAATAGATGGATTATCATATTGCATAAAATAGTTTAAAAAATAAAATATATCAGATTTACTCTCGTGTATACATTTTTTTTTCATATGTAGGCAGTGTCCCTTCATCTAAATTGACTTGGCTTTAAAAAACAGTACACACTAAAATTCATTGTCTCTCCTACCATGTTTAAATTATCTTGAAAATGTCAAGTTTAATGCTGAGCAGAAATCATTACTTCTTCCAATTTTGTTATGTATATTAAATTAAGTAAAGTATATCTAATAGCTTCACTTAGTAATAAGTAGTGATTTTTGTAGTATAGTTTTGGCGACAATTTCTTGCCTACAAGCCACAATCTTTACCAATATTTCAAAATCAATTCTTATTAGAGAAAAGTGCCTAGAACAGGTAGAGAGTTACGATTTTTATTGAGTTTTTCTTGCACTGTAATCAGGCCTGCAAGTAACAACTCAGGCATCAATCCACATTGAGGAAAGATTTTGATATATACTCGTGTCAAATATACAGTTGCAGTTTATATTTTTCATCTAGAAAATAGATTGCTGTATCAAAACTGTTTTCTTTCCTTAATACTTTTAGTGTTTTTCGCCTACTTTAAATTAGAGTAATAAAGACTTCTGGATACCCGCCACAAGTGCTTTACACATACTCAGCAAAATTTAAAATAAATGGAATAATGAGATATTAGAAAAATCATAATGTATATGGAAAACTTTTGAATATCTTGATTTAATTTCATGCAAAAATGATTAAATGCTTTTCTGTTGAACAATTGTTGAAACGTTTGGTGCATAGGGTGTTTTCTCTTTATTTATCCTCGTGTATCCATAACAAGCGTAGTTTATCATCTGTTGACAATCAACACACAATGCATTCTTTTTTCATTTGTTTGGAAATGTGTTAGTTAATATGATAACAAATATCGTTTTCCAATCGCAATCTTATTCAGTTTTATTTCGTCAATATTAAAGTAAAAAAATAATTGATTTAATTCTGAGTGATTAATTTATTAACAAATAAAATAAATAAAAATTCTTTAACTCAAATATTTTCAGATCTTGGTATTTTATGGAAGTAAATAAATTCTATATATACATTCTATAGTTCAACATAAGAATTCAAAAGGAATCAAATAATATCCAATTATAACATTTACTAATATTCTAAGTATGTCTTATAAATTCATAGCATGTTAAGAAAATTGTCACTTGATAAGTGACTCAACAACACAAACATGAGAACCTGAGTTTAGATCTCCAGAAACCCAGGTAAAATTAAGGAAGAGTTTAGAAGTCTGTCTGTAATTCAACCTCAGAATGCAGAACAGAGCATCTTCATAGCAAACTGGATAGCAAGACTACTTTTTGTCAATGATCTTTAAGTTTTAGAGTACTCTGCTTCAGTGAATAACAAGAAAGAAAGATTGACAGCGATTATGGATATTACTCTCGCCCTCCACATATATGCCACATGTACCAATATACAAGTTTCTTGTTACATGTAAAGATAATCATATGTACACATAAACACCTCATGCGAACAAAATATGGTAAAAGGTACATAGAAAAAAAATTATGCATAGATTACAGATAAATGATAGATGATTGATAAAAATATGATAGTTACACGAAAGAAAGTTGATGGCTGATAGACGATAGATGATATAGGCCGGCAATACATAGCTTATATTATTGAAGGGATCTATAAATTGAAACCAAGAACATTTAATTATACATAATAATTTTAATGTGATAAAAGGTGTCATGTTTTGAATGGATTTCTTCAGACAAATGATACTGTAAATGCATATAGATATTCAAATTATTCTAATTAATACAGAAAAAACTTGGCATGCCTGTATGTTAATTCCAAGTTAAGGAGAGGAAAAAGAAAACAGAGGTGGGATTGAGCCAGAACCAAGAAAAAATAAATAAATCTCAATGTAAGGTACCATAACAAAAATCATTTCAGGAAAAGACAGTGCGGCAGTTGTCCTACTCAGCCATTGCTGTGGGATTTGTAATATGTAAAAACTTGTCACTTGTGTTAATTTAATAAAATGCTGATTGGTCAGTAGCCAGGCAGGAAGTATAGGTGGGGCAACTGGAGAATTCTCGGAAGGGGAAACATTCAATCTGTGGTCGTCACCCAGACAGAGGGTAAGTAAGATAAAAATACCTCACTGATGGAAGGTACCAAGTCACTAACACAGACAAGAATAATGGGTAAATGTAAAATGTAAAAATTAGGTAATAAAAAGCCTGAGCTAATAGATCAGCCAGTTTATTATTAATGTACGCCTCTGTATATTTCTTTGGGACTGAAAGGCTGTGGGATCGGGCAGGACAGAAATCTCTGTTACCAAGCCATTCTGATTTGATCCTGTTGCCCAGTCTGTTCTCCAAAGATGTCTCATTTCAGATGAGCTCCGGATCTTCCTTGCCAGCAATCTACAGATATATGTATTCTTTTACGATTAAGTTATAGTTGTCCTAGAAAGCCTCATGACAGAACAAGATCTTCATGACTTTTTCACTTTACATGAGTTTATAGATGTCATAATTATCTATATAAATGCTTGTAACACTTTTTTTATTAAATAATAACAGAGTTATTAGAGGTGAACTCTTTTTTATTTTTTATCCAACCTTTATTTCTGTGGATTGCTAATTTTAGAAATCAGGAAACGAGCACAGAAAATTTTCCATCCACTAGAGATTTAGTTAGATGCCAAAGTATATTTTACTTGTATCTAAACGTAATGCTCAAAACATCTTGTTTCAAGATCACTGTTTTTCAGCTGAAACTACTTACACTGATCATGCCAGTTTCTTTTAACAAGTGGATGGAGCAGATTAGTAGAATCCAAATATTTCTATTTCTAAATGTAATTTTTTCTTTTGTCCACCTCATTTTTTATAGTTTTCCCCATCAACTTTTAATCTTCATTTTTTCATAGAACATGAACTAGAAAAAAATGTCAATGTTGCCTGAAAAATTCTTTATAGTAACAACTTTACTCTGAGGAAGGAAGACATGGTTTCACTTTCTCCTTCATACTATGGAAACTTAGCAAATGTAAAGTATAATTTAACAACTGTTTTTGAACTGCATTTCCCACTATTCAACTAAATCGATCTTTTTGTTAAAATTTGAAAAGACATCATAAATTTAGACTGGATTTTGTAAACTTACTTTTAAGTATGAGATGACTTTTTTTTTAAAGTCAGTTTTGTACTACATATTTTGGAGAGCATGAAGTTTGATATTTTGCATCTGCTTCATTCATTTTCATTTGAATAAATATAATCTCAATACATTTTTAACTTGCTTATTCAAATTTACTTCCTTTTGGCTCTTATGCAAAAGCATGAAAAATGTCCATTTCCTGCATTATACATTGGATTAAAATACTTGCAGGATATCCAATTTGTATGATGAAGTTATTCTAGAGTTTCCTGAATCTTTACCAGAAGAAAGCATACCTCCTTTATAGTCAATCAACTAAATATTGAAATCTACAACTGTAGATAAAAATTATGTTTCTATTTTTTATACCATGGAATAATATCTCAATAGTAAACCTAGTTGGAATAGAACTCACTATGCAAACTGTGCTTACCTCAAACTTGAAATCTTTCTGTTTGCTGTGAATAGAACACATACAAATATACAAACACAATGGGAAAACATATATTTTTAACAAAACCATTTTATTTATACTAATTTCTTATGTATTATCTTTTTGTTATTTCCTAAATTATTGTTATGTTAATATCAATCAGTACTGGTGTCTAATGAAGTGTATATTTGATTGAAACTATGGAGAAGGATATGTACAACTTGCAGGCAAATGTGGTATCATAAGCATCTATGGATTTTGGTATTACCAGTATATCCTGGAACTAATTAATATAGGTACTGAGGTACAAGAATCTGGAACGAAAGCAATGTAATATACAAGGCCTAAAGACAATTTTCAGTCTTTCCTTTTTTTAAAAAAATTTTCTAGTTGGAGCATATAGACTGATAGGATTTTCTATGTAATTTATTTCAGACCCTAGAGTAACATTTGACATACTATAGCACTTCTGTATTTCAGTTCTGCTATAAGCAAAGTTAAGGATAATAGTTATCCTTAGAGATCACATACTTCATTTTACATTCCTTTAAAAACATAATGTAAATGCTACCAAGTTATCTCAGGAAAGTAATTTTCTACTCCATTTTTCAATTGATTTGATACCATATTATTTTGTCACATAATCATAACATATATATACATTTTCACAGACACAAAAGTATATGCATGTCTTTTATTAATCAAGAGTCACAGAATTCATGGAGTGAACTGTGCTTTGCCTAACTCACTTTCTTTCTATATATATTTCTGTGTGTGTGTGTGTGTGTGTGTTTGTGTGCGTGTGTAATACGTTGAAATGATTTACAGACTACAGTCCAACTATTCCGTCCAACTATTCCAACTATCTTTGAATTCTAAGTCCAAGAATCTAGAGTTTCTCAATCTTATGCCTTTGGATGTCTCTGATGGTCTTCTGCATATGCTTGAATTCCGAAGAAGTAGGCTCTAATATCAGTAAAGGAAGAAATATGCTGGCAAGGTGAGGGCAAGCAAGGGAAGAATGAAAAAATAAAAAAAAACCTTCCTTCTTCCAATGTCCTTCAGTAGGCTTTCCAGCAATAAGTGTGATCCAAAAAAGTGTGTCTTCTCACCACAAGGTCTTGTTTATAGGTCTGTGTCATCCAAACTCATGATCCTTATCTAATGTCTGTGTTCTCCAGCCTCACGATCTGAATTAAAGACTCCTTGTCTTCCCGCATCACAAGTGTGCTATCCATTTCTGCATTTTAGTTTAATCCGGACACAATTTAGTTGACAACTAAGAATAACCATTACACGCCATATTTCATATTTATAAATAATTTTTAAAAATTCTATTAACATCCCTGGCTTTCTCAGAAATATCTATCAACTAGTAAGAATGAAAGCTATGTGAAAGGTTTTGTTCCTTTGGAATATTATGATGTAAATGTTTTCTATTTCACCCACATAAAGTTTAGTGCTTTTCATGGACAAATAATTGAGTGGAAGGTGAAGCCGGACTTCAGGACGGTTCATTTGATTAAAGTTATCAGTGAATCCGGCAGGACAGTAAGTTTTTGTTTTGTTGTTTTATTTTATTTTATTTTTGTCTTTTAACTTCTATTAGAACCTTCATGTTTCTTCCCTTGTTTTTTCCCTCTCCTTTATGAAATGAAAAGTATATCCATCCAACTTTTCAAAAACAAACAGCTTTAAGAAAAAGCATTTAAGGCAGAAATTGCTACCGTTTCTTCGATTTTCCTCTCCTACATGAAGTTTTTTGGAAAAGGTGGAGAGATCTATTGTCAGCAATCATACTGGTTTGGCTGTGTCGGGTCTACAGCCTAGTTAATATTGGCAATATTTTTAACAAGTACCTTTCAATTCCTGCTTTATTTATTTCAGTCTTCTAATGATTCTCAAATTACAAATTATGCATTACTATGCTACTTTTAATAAATCTCTGTTAATTAATCATTAGTAAAAATACATTTAATGGAGTTATTATCACAGTTGACTTCTCAGATCTTTGTGATCAACTTTAGTTGACTTCATAATTCCACTGTCTCCCTGCTCAAAATGCTTTAATAGCCTATACAAATTGTATATGGAAGGCTATTTTCTTTGAGAAGGTACCATGACTAACTCTGAGAGTGGTTGTAACTTTTGCAATTATGTAAAGTTTTAATTACTTGGGCTCATGCTTTTCCAATAAATTCCCATGATTATTCTTTGTATTTCAGGCTCCAATACAATTATCTTCTTTCATATATGTTATTTTATAACTATGCACATATAGAACAAATAGACAGGTAAAATTCTCTCATGTATTGATTTTACCTACCTAGAATATAACTTGTACAAGAATAAGAATGATTTTTAACTTTTGAAAACACCACTACTACAAGAATGTATAAAATTACAGAGATTATGATGAATTTTCATTACATATTATTAAACATCTTGCTTATATATCTACATTAGTGTATCCACGTTCATATATACAACTTTGCCATACTTATCAGCATTTTCAGAACAAGTATTGCATTTTCATCTATTAATCCAACAAGGTAACAGCTGCTTTTTTTCACCTACTCAGCTGCTGGTTCTCCCAATATTCCTTCTTGCTACTTTTTCACAAAACAACTATGATTTTTATACTACTTTTGAATTATGTTTTTAAGTACATCTCTAAAAATTTCTGATGTCCAATTCTTCTTACTAAGTAATGAGACTTGTCAAGTCCTCATTGGAGACTATTTTATTGTAATATTTACTTTATTTTTTCTGATTTATATATGTTATTAACTTTAAAAATAACTAACTTATCCTCTGTAAAAACAAGCTCATAGCATAGCGTCATTTCTGTTTTTTCATCCAGAAGCAGTAGGAAGAAATAAGTTCCTAGGATTTTTTGTTTTAAATTTCAGCAAAATAATTCATATGATATGATATACTTTGTGTTAATGGGGATGAGATCTCCAACTATAACTTATCACAAAGAAAAACAATGTTCTAACCTGAATGCAAAGCCATTCACAAAAAAGCTAGACATTGGAATAGTAAACTACTGTTCTCAAGTTCCTTCCTAGAATGTCTTAGTCATGATTTTTTCACAGCGTAGACTTAAAATGGAGTATTAATAGGATAAACATGAAAATTTGATATGTTACTTATATATCCAGATAAAGCTCCTTTGTGTATATTTGCCTTTTACAATAAGACAGAAAGCAATTTTCAAAAACAATACTCAGAAGGTATCCTTATATATTTACTGAGGAGGGCCAATAACTCCCAAGGCAAATAGAATTGACATCTCATTGTTAAACCACTTATGATAGGATGGTTCATATGAAATAAAATACATATCTCATGAAATTTATAAATTTAATGAATACTTCTTGACATAAATATATAAAATGAGATTTTTCGTTACTAAAACTCTGCATTAATATTCAAGATGTGTAGCATAATCCTGTCAGTGTGTTTGAACAAGCATGAGAGATTCTCAGCTGCACTGGGAAATAGGTGAGAAAAAGAAACTTTGAATTTTCATGACACAAGTCACAGTACAGGAATGATAAAAACTATAACATCTTTTACTTTTAAATAATCTTTTAGTTTAAGAGATTATAGCTTAATTATATCATTTTTCCCTTCTGTTTCCTCCCCAAGCAATTCTGTATTGCCCTTCTCATTCTTCTTCAAACCCATAATTTTTATTTAACTAATTATTATTGCATGCACATATGTGTATACAATTATATTTCTAAATATAGTTGAACAGTTCATATAATAGTACCTGCTTTGTATGTTTTCAGGGCTGACACTTTAGCACTGATCAAAATATTGGAGTGCTATTCATTGGGGAAGACCATCACTCCCACTAACATCTTTCCTCAGCTGTAATATATGCTAATTTCTAACAATTACAAAAGATAAGAAAAGGTTATTAGATCTAAATATAGATTTATATTTGCAATAATTTTACATTTAATTATATATATGTACACACACACATATATATAGTATATATATATAAATATATATATAATATATATATGGCAAAAGAATTTTTTTGCAATTGCCAGCTCCCAATCATTCAATCCAAACATAACCTTGCTTTTTATTTACAGTCATCCTTACCCTCATCATGTAGGAAAATTCCTTGAATCTGATATGTGCTTTTTTTTTACTGAAAACTTCCTTCCTCTTTCTCTTCCTTCCTTCCTTCCTTCCTTCCTTCCTTCCTTCCTTCCTTCCTTCCTTCCTTCCTTCCTTCCTTCCTTCCTTCCTTCCTCCCTTTCTTTCTGTTTTTAACTTTCTTTCCTTTTCTTATTTCTTTCGCCTTCCAATTAATTCTCTACTTATGTAAGTACAGCTCAATTCTCTTCTTACACATTTTTTTGTCATTTGGATATTATTGCATGTTTATTTTATATGCCATTTAAAAGACATTAAGTAAAATTACTTGACAAACTTCCTTAAGAAGCCTAGAGACCTAGGATGGGGAAAGTAATGAATCCTCTAAGAAAGTGATGTAAACATTGCATCCAAATCAGGAAGAAAAAAGTGTTTGCAGTTCCACAAGGTCTTCAAGGTTCCTTTTCTTGTATGTGTCACAGTAACTTTGGTGAATGGAAAGGAACAATGAATAAATTTGCCTACAACTTCACGTAACAGAATTCATGTGGCATGGGAGACCGGGTGGTGAAGCAACCTGCGCAGTGGCAGTAGGAGAGTCAATTGTGAGATTCGGTCAGGAGACAGAGAGCTAAATCTAAAAGATAGCTGACTAGCAAGCCTCACAGTCTGCTCTTACAGCTCCTGTGTGCCAAATAGTGTTATGGGCTATTGGTACACTAAGTGAAGATACACACTTTGGATTGGTATAAATAAATATCGAATAACTAGGCAGGAGAGATAGGCAGGACTTACAGAAAATGGAGAGGAACTTGGGAAGATATGCAGGGAATATGACAACGAGACACAGAGGGAATCAGACATATAGAATGAAAGAGAGGCAAAAAATCTGAGGCAAAACATAGATTAATAGAAATGGGTTAGTTTAAGTTATAAGAAATAGAAACAAGCCTAATTAGTTAGGAACTACAAGTTAGGAACTAAGCTATAGGCTGAACATTCATATCTAATAAGAAGTCCATGTGTCATTATTTGGGACCTGACTGTGGTACAGAGAAAGACTCTTGACAAACTAGAACTCATGTGCTGACGTTTTCACAACTCCCAGATTAGTACAACTATTAGGAGACCGATTATTTGTCCATAACATGGGTTAGGGAAGAAATGGAGTAAAACTCTGGGATATAAATCAGTGACGTGTTTATATTTGAAGTTCAATTAACAGTAATGATATAAACAAGTAGTTGCAATTAATTGCACTCCATTAATATGTTGTTCATAATTTTAATGTAGATCCTACCAGAAAATTAGCATATAGTTTTGTGGGAGTCATTGAGATTAATACTTATTTGGAAACAAATGACATGTCAATTTTGAATTGATTATTTTTTTCTTTGAAAGAAATTATTCAATAAAGTTCTAAATTGGTATTGACAATATAACACAAGAGAGTTGTGAACTGTGGCCCAGATAACATTAGAATTAGGATATATGCTAGACAAGCTACTGAAGCAGCATGCATAATCATATATCTTTGAGTTTTAAGTAACATTAAAAATGATTCTAATTTAGTGTGTCTGTCACTTATCTGTGTGTTTATTGATACTGTATTTCTTGTTCCCTAGGTAAGTATTTATTTTCCTATAAAATTAAATCTGGTGATTTTTTTTGAGAGCTTTGTCACCTCATTTTGCCCTTTCTAAGGCAGTGATGGTTTTCTCAGATCAAAGTTGTATAATCAACAGTGTCAGATTTGTATTTTCCATTATATATAATAGAAACAAACAATAGTCAAACTATAGCCTCAATAATATGCTATGCTATTTGTAAAAATCAAAGTAATGTTTTTTTAACAGAGATAGCTTTTATTTCTCCTTTTAAATAAGTGTATCTGCATTTTAAACATATGAAAGATCTATCACATCAAGTTAAATCTTTAAGGATCATCATCAGTTTGTGAAGATATCTCAATGTCTTCTTTAGTTGACATTTAAATATTAACATTACATGAGGAACATTGAATTTGACTATATCTTGTTGTTCTCAATGTTTTTGCCACTTTGATTCAGAGCAGGTGAAAGTTAATGGCATATCTACTTACATGACCACTGTACACAGACTTCAATAATTATAAAGTATTTTAATATATAATTATAATAATTATAAATTTATAAAAAAATTCTTATAAAATTATTTTAAATAAAATAACAGTGATGTGATATAGTATGCTAATTCTTCTATGCTCTAATTAGCATCAGATCTCTTGGTCTATGGGGACAGCTTAGTGGTCAGTAGTACTTACTCCTCCTTCAGCTAACATAGACCTCAGTCTCAGTACCCGCACAGTGGTTCACAACTTTCTAGAGCTCCAGTTTTATTTTAATTTATTCTTCTATCACAAGATACATCACAACTGTAGTATTCTGCAAATGGAGACAATTTTCCCCTCAACTGGTCCCACTGGACTGCTTTCTCTCCAACCCCTGACCCATGTAGCTGCTTAGAAGATAACCACTCAGAAGCTTACTATTAGTTTTAATGGTTTGGCCAATGGCTTAGGCCTATTTCTCACTAGCTTTCACAATTAACATAGCCCATTTCTACTAATCTGTATATTGCTTTATGACCAAAGCTTACCAGTGATGTCCTGGCATCTTACGCCTTTGGAGACTACGTGCCATCTCCCTGATTATGCTTTTTTTCTCTCTGTATCTATGCTTGGATTTCCTGCCTAACTATACCATATACCTAGCTATCTTGCCATAGGCCAAAACAGGTTTAATTATCAACAAATGGAAATAACATATATTCACAGAGTCCAGAAGAATATTCCATCCCATCTCCCAAATTTTCTAATTAAAAAATGAAGGTTTTAACTTAGAGATTGTAAAATTACATATAGCAAAACAGTTATCAAGTAAGAATTACAGTTACAATATTTAATCTTTTGAATTTGACAAAATTAAAGAAAATATAATCTACCCTATCTTTGTGAGTCTAAAATTTTATAACTAATTTATCTTTTATCATAACCAAAAAAGTTATCCAGTCTTCAAACTCATCTAAGACTCCAGAAGAATAAAATATTACCTAAGTAAACAGGGAGTGCCTTTTAAATAATCTTAAAAACTCAAGAAATGACAGAGATATCTGGCTGCCTAGACAGTCACCCAAAGATCTTGTATAACACTATGGCATCCATCTTCATCCTATAGGTCAAGAGTGTCTGGCAAACTTCTCAGTGAAGTAGGAAATTTGAAACCCTCTTACCTATATCAGCAGTTTGTCCGTCTTCTTTCTCTGTGTCCTGTAGAATATCTGGCAGACTATTTCATGAAGTGGGAATTCTGAAGGATTGCCTCATCTTGTTTTGTCAAGTTCACCAGTCGTTTTTCTGTGGGTCCCACATTTCCAGCTAATACAACATACAGTCAAGCAATCCAGGCAAGAGTAGTTTCTTGCCCATATGACTAGTCTTGCCAGACTGAATGCAAACTCCATAATAAGATTCTTTGATACCCATCATTTTCTTTGAGCAATTGGTGATTCCCACAGCAAATGTATCTCACTGATGAGAAAGTCTAAGTTCTGTATCTGTAGTCCTTTTTTGAGTAGGAGAGTTTCTAAAATGGTAAGCGGGCATGGCTAGGACCAAAGTGGTAGTTTTGGCTGTTGGTTCCACTCCACTTATCTTTCCAACATGGTGGATGAAACAACAAGCCTCGTGCTTATTCTCCCAATACTGTTTCAGTGGGTGTCCCCATCCTGGTATTGACCTGTTTGCTCATATTCTCGCTCCTCCTCTTCTTCAACTGGACTTTTGGGGTTCAGTCCAGTGTTCCACTGTAGGTCTCTTCCTCTATTTCCATCAGTTGCTACTTTAAGGTTCTTTGGTGATATTCAAGATATTCATCAATCTCACTACAGGGCAAGGCCAGTTCAGGCACCCTCTTCTCTATTGCTTAGGGTCTTAGCTGGGTTCATCCTTGTGGATTACTGGGAATTTCTTTAGTGCTAGGTTTTTTGCTAGCCCCACAATGGCTCCCTCAATCAAAATATCTCTCTCCTTGCTCTCATCCCTGTCCTTACTCCATCTTGATTATCCCACTCCCTCAAGTTCTCCTCCCACTTCCTCTTCTCCCCTGGTCTTCCTCTTCTGTCATCCCTACTCCTCCCCACCCTCATGCTCCAAATTTTGTCAGGCGATCTTGTCTATTATCCCTTTCTAGGTAGATCTATGTATGATTTTCTTACGGATCATGAACTATAGGCTCAATATTCTTTGATTTCCAGCTAATATCCACTTATGCGTTAGTACATATCATGTTCATCTTTCCGGGTCTGGGTTACCTCACTCAGGATATTTTTTTTTAATTCCATCCATTTGCATGCAAATTTTAAGGTGTCATTGTGTGTGTGTGTGTGTGTGTGTGTGTGTGTGTGTTTTTCCCACTGGGTAGTACTCTAATGTGTAAATGTGCCACCTTTTCTTTATCTATTCTTCAGTTGAGGGACATCAAGGTTGTTTCCAGGTTCTGGCTATTACAAATAATGCTGCTATAAAAATAATTGAACAAATGTCCTTGTAATATCATTGAGCATCTTTTGGGTATACACCAAAGAGTGGTATTCCTGAAGGCCCACCTTTTAAAAGGAATACAGTGAATATGCCCAGGCAGTGCTATTAGTGGCTGCAGCTGACAGGACCGCAAGGGCAAGTCATTAGATACCCGAATACTAACAGAATATATGCAGAGTACCTAATGCAGACTCATTCAGGCCCTGGGAGGTTGTGTGTGTGTGTGCCTGTGAGTCTTGCTTAATTGTTCCTGTGGGCTGTATTCTCCAGTTGTTCTCAACTCCTCTGGTTCCTACAATCCTTCCTCTCTGCCTTGCAGTTTTAAGGGATCAGAAACTCTCTTCTAGACTCCACAAGCATCAGACAGTTGCTTGGTATGCTGATATTCATGAAGGCAAACTACCAGTAAACATAAAGTTAAAATAAATAAACATTTAAAATACAGATCTCATGTGTTTTATTGTGATTAGAGATAAATAGGCTCAATTCCTCACCACTCCTTATAAGACTATTTCAAATGAGAAATGAACAAAATATTTAATCTAAATACTATTCTTATGTCTCAATTTATATTCCTCAGCTTTCTTTAAAATTCAAAGATGATCATGAATATGGGGAATATAGAGAACCCATTGGTCTGCAAGACCCTTATGGAAAATCTTTCATAACAATTGAAATATTTCACTGCCTCTTCACTTTTACAAAGTTTTCACAAAAAAGCTCTGAAGGTGAAAGATCACAAATGTCTGTATTGTTAGGTCCTATTAATTTTGATAATAGTTTCCTCTACCACTGGGATAAAGTTTTAAAATTCATTCATCTCACATGTTCATGCTTCTGTGCTGAATAAGAGCTATATTGTCATTTTTCTTTTTGCAGGAGTCTTTATGAATGTAGTAAGTTAAACTAAGCATGATAAAATCCATCAAGATTGAGACTATTAAAATATTCTTCAGAAATACAAGAAAAATAGCATTCTAAATATAATAACATAAACATATAAGTAAGACTAAAAGGATGAACAACTAATATTTTGGAACACATAAGTATATACATGTATTATAACAATACATGAATAAAATAGACCATAAATTTGAAAGAGATTAAGGCAAGGTAAATGTAAGCATTTGGAAAGAGGAACAAAAAGGAAGAAATTATAAGATGCAATATTACAACTACATTACCTGTTTAAGTGATTATATATTATATTGTGGTCACAAGAGAATAAAATAAATAATTAAAAATTAATATATATTTGTGATCAGTCTAAATCAAATGTGGTCAATATGTTCACACATATATTCTTATGTCCTTGAAGTAACACATATATCTTGATGCTTCTTTAAATGAAAAAATTCTACTGATCTGCCTAGACTTCTTAGTAATTAATTTAAAACGGTCACTTATTACAAACATATAAAATAGTAAAACATACTATTGTTTATAATTTATATTTAATGCAATTTTAATACTACTTTTTGCATAAAATATGCAAGGTCATGCCATTTATTTTATTATTGTCACTACTCTCATAAAGTAATATTGAACTTTTTGAAATATAGAAGATTAATTTTTATGGTGTATATTATAGTAATATTTTTAAAATTTACCGTAGAGTGATTCTACAAGAGGAACTTATATTTTTAATGCAATTTCTGTCTCTATAGCTGCTGATGTTTACCTCCTATTACTTGATGAAAAAATTTAGAGATGATGTAGAGGAAAACAGCCCCACACAACAGAAAAAAATGTTAGATAATAACATATGTAAGCTATATTTGACATTGATCATAATATGTTTCACTCTCTTAAGCCAGCAATCACATATTGGGTGATTTTTCTAAGCTCCCTAGTACCTTAGCCATTTAGCTGACAACTTTGAAATTTCTGTGTTCTCTGTTTATTGATTTCCAATAGAATTGCCATCTAAATTGATGAATGTGTACATGCACTACGGAAAGATGTTCTTTGTTTTCTGCCCCTCTCAAGGTTACTCGAACAATAGAATTTTGGTCTAAAACTTTAAATCAAAGCAGAAGACAGAAAATATGCTTTTAAAATTAAATAATGCAAAGTTAATGCAATCAAATGTGACAACCAAGTACATTTGTGGGGAGATACAATGATGGTAATGAAAGATCTAAAAGGCATTGTCATTTATTTTTGAAATAGTCTTAATCAATTGTTTCATAAACTCTATATTGTACATAGAAATTAAGGCTATTTATGTGTTGGGTAGAGAATTTTCCTATCATGTCTGGGAGCCTTGGTCCCATCTCCATTACTATTTCTGTTTCACATACACACACTAAAGACATTAAAGAAATTTTTGTCCTCATACAATAATGGTTAAGTATATTTTTCATGAAATTAAATATGTAGATAGGGACTTTTTTTTAAAAAACGACAAATGTTCTTTAAGAACAACTTCAACAGCCTAGTAAGTGAAAATTAGCTTCTTTAATACATCAAATTCTTAGTTTCAAACTTGCTTTATTGTCTTAATATTTGAAAATATGTATTTTTTGGTCAGCTTAGTTGTCACATTTGAATCTATTAATAATTTAATTACTGTCTGTGGTCCCATAGTCCTGACAGCAACTCAAGTCAGAGCATGGAAGGACTTCTGTTCCCTCTACCCCAACTCTGCCGCTGCCACTTTATGTAGCTTTAATCTAAGTCTCTATCATTCCTTTGACCAGCAAAGACTCAGAAGTCAGGTGTGGTAGTGAAAACTACAACCTCCTATATCAGAGAAGATGAGAAGCAACCAGTTGATCCTCCTTTTTGGCTGAAGACCCAGCAAAATAGGGGTTTTCTCCACAGTTACAATCAAAAAGAAGCCTGGAACTCTAAGTCATTTCCTCCTTCTTCCTCTGTGTCTCTCTATCCATATTCCTGGCTCCTCAGTACTCTATTGCCAATACCAGTCAACTAGCTGTTGGCTCAGTCCCCTGAAGCAAGGTTGATTTTATTTAATTAGCATGAGTGCAAACTCAGGGTTCAAAGTTTGATCGAATATCTCACCATATTTTATAGCCCAGTGATTTTCAGACATCTCCAAAATCTTGGGAGGAGGTAGATAGCAAGAAAGTCTGGAAGATGCTTTATCATAAAATTCGTATTAGCATGATATCGTGTGATGTTTGTACTTGTTGAGACTATGTGATGAATAAGTGGGGTGCTGTCTTGTCTAAGATAGGCTTGTTTATTGGAAATGTCCTCCCAAATTTTCTGTCTGTATTAAGTCTGAACTTGTGCCTTTATATTACAGAGAAAGTATGACAGAGAAAGGAAGTTGTCAAAGATTTCAGGGTATTTAAACATTAAATCTAAAAAAATAAAAAAAAAAACCTAAAAGATGAGCTATTTTGAGCTATTTCAGCAGAGGTTGCTACTGCTTTGCCTATAGTATAAAAGTGTCTAGAGTAGGAAGGACAAGCCAGAGGCTCATCCCTGGAGAAAATGCAGCATGGCTGTCTACAAAGGCAGAGTTCGCTAGTGGATTTCTCAGGGATGCTCTGAGTCTTGCTTTGATATTGTCTTCCTAACTACTGCTTTCTTGATTTTGTTTTTGTGTCTGTTTTGTTTTACTGTAAACTTTAATTGAGATTTCTGCCTGCTAGCCCTGGGCTCTTTGTATGGGAAACACAATCTGACTGTTTCAATTCTACTTGCAGGTTAATTTTTCTTTACTAGATACACTTAAGTACCTGATTGATGAGAGTGTGCCATAACTTTTTATTTTACTTTTTCTTGCTACCTGCTTTATACTTTAATATGCAAATGAAAGTATGTTTACCATATACAATTATCTAGCTAGGTTTAGAACAGCAGTGGACTAATAGAAATCCTAGAGTTGTCCACCAAATCAAAGATGATTTTTTTAATATATAAAGTAAATTAGTTTTGTTTAAAGTGAACATAGCTGAAATAACCAAGAATGACTGGGAGATGATTTAATAGGTATAATGATTCTTTGCAAAGGCATGAGAACCTGAGTTTGTTTCCCTAACACCTGCATAAAAATTAGCACAATGGCATACATACATAATCCTAGGAATGTAGACTGGCAGGAAAGAGGTGGCACTGGTCAGGCAATCTAGTTGAAATAGTGAACTTGAGGTTTGGTAAGAAACATTGTCTCAAATATACAGTGGAAGATAATAAAGAAAATATCTAAAACATGCACACGGGGGCAACTGCACCCACATACGTTTATGTATAGACATACACATGAAAAATAGCTACTTAAGTAAGTAAATAGGATTGACTGTACTGACATTCTATGATATCCCACATAAATAGTTCATTAAACATATCAAATAGTATTTATAAAAAAAGAGGGTTTTCATCAACGCATTAACATATTTTGCTAAGACTTCACAAGAATAAATATATTCAAAATATGTAGAAAATTTAGAAACTTCCCGGGATCTACTGAGGTAGTGCATCTACAATGAAATGTAGTGGTTTCAATGAAATGTCAGCAAAATAGCAAGGAAGCACCGGGAGCACACTTTCTTTTTTATTAGCTAAGGTCATTAAAGTAGGAACTTGTTCCACATGAAAAAATATCCACTGTTGTTATGAGGCCTAGCACTTCAGAAAACCATCCATTTGTTATGTGAATTTGCTGTAGAAAATTAGGTATAAACAAGTTTACAAGAGGCATGGATATATTAATGTGACACACATTTTTTTTTTCTGTTTAATCCTTCAGTATTGTGGAATACTTAACTATGTAAAGATGTGTTACATTTGTTTATGCTTAGGAATGCTACTTTAACTTTGTAAAGGTGTGTTCTATTTGTTTCTGCTGATGTTATTAATGACACAAAGATGTGTTACGTTTGGTTATGCTGTATTTGTTTAATTACATAAAGATGTGTTGATGTTATTGTACCTTGCCTACCTAAGGTACCTGATTTGACTAATAAAAAGCTGAAAGGCTAATAGTCAGGAAGAAATGAAGAGATAGGGCTGTTAGTCAAAGAGAATAAGTAGGAGGAGAAATCTAGGCTCAAGCAAGAAGAGAAGAAGAGAATGAGGGAGAAAGAGACAGACATGTCTAGGAACAGAAGTCAGGCAGCTGCCAGTCTGCCAGACAAGCAGGAAAGTAAGAAAGAAAGAAAGAAAGAAAGAAAGAAAGAAAGAAAGAAAGAAAGAAAGAAAGAAAGAAAGAAAGAAAGAAAGAAAGAAAGAAAGGTAATAGCCCCGAGACAAAATATATATGATGAAGAGAAAGGTAAAATTATAAGAGCTGGCAAGAAATTAGTCTAAGCATAGGTCTAATTAGTCATGATTTAGGAGTTGGTTGGTAGCCCCTTCCCCCCAAAAAATCAGCTACACTTTAGTATTGATGAATAAGCCAAATATTATTAAAACATAATGAGCAGCCCTGATTTGAAAATCCAAATTTTATGATCAAAATCTACAGCTACTTGAAGATAAAAATTATAGATTTGGAAAACCCACACCACACATTATCTAATTTTTTTCAGCCTATTTTCAAGCATATCACTCACAGTTTCCCATGGGACACTCCTGTCTACTGTGTATCAAACATAAGTGAAGTTTTCACTTTGCCTCTATCCTCATCATCAATTCAATACAATTACAGTTATTCTATTTATTTGAAATCAAAATGTGTGAAATCCACAGCAACCTTAAACCAAATATGTTATATAAGCACCACCCAAGCCATAGAATATAAGAAGAAGAAAATTTTGTAACAATTGAAATCAATTTTTAAAGAACAAACATGAAATATGTGCAAAAAAATCATTCAAAAATTTGGAATTTTAATTATTTCATTTAGGATTTATGTGTATCATATTTATATTTTAAATTGGCACTTAAGTTATTATCATAAAGGATATAATAAAAGATATGTGAAATATTTCTTGTCATTTTTAATTGGAAAATCTAGTACAAAGTTAAATGTTATAATCTACTTTTGAAAAAGGAACATGGAAAAAAAAAAAAAAAAAATTACACCTTATCTGTAATACTTTTCCTTGTAGTATTCCTCTGTTTGTTTCATAAACTGATTTCTTTATTTTCCTGTTGATCTGGGTATTATAATAATGTAACCTGTAGTTACTAGAAAAATATGTTGCTTTGGCATTAGTGGGGATATCACATGCTTAATAAAGGACAAACTTATCCTAGGACTGCATAGTTTCTAATACTAAGTCAAGAAAGTTTCAGATGGTGATTCAATGTACCCAGTACGAATGTATTAACAATAAAATGTTATTCTGCTCTACTCATAGATTAGCGCTTTTCTCAACCTATCATCAGAGAAGCTTCCTCCTGTAGTAGACGGGAGCAAACTCAGACACACACAGTCAGCCACCATGTAGAAAGCTAAAGTTCTTGGAGCACTCAGTCCTAAGTGGGATGTCTGTTTCCACCTCTTCTCAGAGCTCGGCGAACCCAGCACAAGAGGAGGCATAATGAATGTAAGGGTCAGAAAGGATCGAGATCAAGGGAACAAGACCATCTAAATCAACCTTATCAGAGCTCACACGAACTCACAGAGAGTGAGGCAGCATGAACGGGGCCTGCACATATCTGTACCAGGTCCACTGTGTACATATTATGGCTTTCAGATTAGTATTTTTATGGAAATCCTCAGCGGGTGAGCCAGTGGGTCCTTGTTTCTCGTACCTTCCATGGATCCCTTTTCCTTCTATTTGTTTTGTCGAACTCTTGTGTGTTTATTTTATCTTATAATAATGTATTTATATTTTATTTTTTATTGAAGTGAACACTTCTGAATACAGTTGAATACTAATATGAACACGTACAGCATTTAAGACAGCGTGAAACACACACAACAATACAAACAGGGCAGTTTATAAAAGTCCAGGACTTTTTATAAAAGGACTGTCATGATCGCTCCAAGTTTCAGAATTTTTATCAAGAGAAGTTGAAGCACAAATAAAAAAAAAAAACAGAGACAGATATTGGGGTTCAAGCTGAAGATGAGAAAAACGAAGCACTAGAGAGACCTTTTACCTCTACCATAATTTCAGATCAAAAGGGCGAGATCCTGTCTCCTCAAATCCGAATCCTCAGACTCCACACTCCATTGAATTCCTGTCTCCATCTCCCTAGTGCTGGGATTAAAGGTGTGTGACACCCAGACACCGGGATTAAAGGTGTGAGCCACCACTTCTTGAATCGGTTTCTGGATTGAGTTTGTGTAGCCCAGGGTAGCCTTGAACTCAGGGAAATCCATTTGCTTCTGTCTCATGAGTCCTGGTATTAAAGGTATGTGCCACCACTCCCTTTCCTCTAGTGGGTTAGCTTAGCACTCTGATCATCAGGCAAGCTTTATTTACTAAAATACAAACAAAATATCACTACAAGAAATATTATGAGCTTTATTTCAGAGTGCATGTTCCCTGTTTGCTACTCTTGCCCTTTACTCAAATTTTCATTTATTTATCTTCTTAGGAGCCTGTTTTTAATGTTCCTATTTTAAACATGAGGTCACATAGGCAAAACTCATATTTAACCTAACCTTTGCCAGTATGAGTGATGAACAACTCATAAACACCAAATACACCGCGAACATCAACAAGCAAACGGAAAACCATACGAGGAATTGAAAATTCACAAAGAATAGTTCCGATTTACTGAATAGCTGCTTATTTTTCTTTGAACTCTTGAGTGTTTTAGAATCTGCACTAAGGAAATAGCACCTGGCTTAGTAACTTTTTCTCCCCTTACAATAAATTTGGTTTAATGAAAGAAGTGGACAAAGGCAAGGATTTAGTTATAAATTAACATAATTAAATTATTATTCAAATTAATATTCAGATTCTATGTGAGGATTATTTTTATGGATAAAATCAATGAAATCAAATGATCAATAAATATAACTTATGGAACAAATGTGCAGGCTCAATGGCAAAACTCTCATTTGGAATTCCTTCTTAACTTAGGAAAATTTACATATTCACTTTCCAGTTAATTGGCATATGTATAGACATGCCTTAGGCCAGATCTCTGCAGCAGTCATATGTCTCAGAGCAGGTCGGAAACAGACAGACTGCTCATTCTTTTCCATGTCTCTTGTACAGTTTGGAGTAGCTACTGCCATGACAGGCTGTCTATCTTGTCATTCCTTCAAGTATTCATTATTACAACTGCAAACAGAGTCTATTCTTGTAAGTATTTGCATTGAATCTTCATCTTAATAAAGTGTGTCCCAAATGATTATACTAGTTTACAATCTGATAGAATTTTGTCCTTTGACATTATTTTTAAGGAACTATTTTCTTTGGTAAAGCTTATTTTGTGTAATGACCACATGCAATAGTATACAATGTTCATAAAACATATTTTAAGCCTAAAAAACTTTTATAAAATTTGGAAATATCTGAAAGACAAAGATAATTATTCTCAGTCATTTCATGCAACTTTTAAAAGCTGCATATAACTTTACTTGTTTGAAAGTGTTCAGAATGGTTGAGCATTTGTACGTAAACAATTGGTGTGCTCTTTCCTAGGGAAGACTATTTCTCCAGTTCTTAGCATTCTTTAGCTGCTGCAGTTTTTTGTGTAGGGTTGAGCTGTCCTAAGATTTCCCTAGGGGGAGAAATCCCTAGAAATAGCAAAAAGGCTTCTTTTGAAAAACTTGGAGGGAGAAAAAGGAAAGGTGAAATGATAGAATTACAATGTAATAAAAGTAAAAGAAGTAATTTTTAAAGTTACATCTTATATGTAAATAAACATATGGGCACATATATGTATATATTCATATATATATGCACATATGCATAGTACACACACATAACATTTACATGAATATAATTTTGTTAGAGAAGACAATTCTAAATACTATTTTTCCTTCACTAAAAAAAGTGAAAAAGCATAGAAGATAGTCAATAACAAATTCACTGGCTTATCAAAAATAAAGATATATCAACTAAATTAATTTTCTAACACATAAAGAAATATTTTTATTAGTTATATAAATCCCTTAAATATGTATTCAATTAAAAACACATAAAGAATGATTGCTTTTTGTCTTTGGTCCATGTACTTGAAAGAATAGATTAAGAATGCATAAGCATATCAATTATAAGCAATAAAGTTTTTGAAAAATAAAGAGATCCTATTAAAATAAGTATGAAGGCAAAATGCTACCGCAACAAAAGATGAGGGCTACCAGAATATATTTGGGCACACAAACTGTAGTTTCACCTTTCAAGTTCAGCATGTTAGAGAAATATTAGACAAATCCAAGGAGTGCTGAATTACCAGTGATTATGTTACTGTGAACTTGGAAGTAAAAATGGTTGTGCCAAAAACAAATTCAAAAATTCAAATACTATGGTGCATTTTCATTTTATGTTTGGTATCGTTATTTGATTTTGTAAATGAAAATCTCAGAAATAACTTATCCCTTTGATTTTCAATTGGAAGAAACTATAAATTCATGAAATCAGTTAGATGAAGAATGAGAAAGCTCTTGCTATCCCCTTTATTCATGATTACTTTTTCTAATAAGGGACTCTTTTTACAGTCCTGTGATCCTCCTGTTTTGTGTTTATGGTCCTGTGTACTGATTGCTTTGGGCTGTGTCTTGAGCTTATGGGGACAGTTTTCTATGACTAATTGCATAACTCCCCCTTTCAGCCTAATTCCATGGTCTACTCCCTTGAAATTGGACCTCCAGACACGATGTAATTATGAATACTTATTTAATAATACATGTAGCTGCATTTGTTTTACCTCTTATTACTGGTAATTCATTCAGAACTTTATTTTAGAAGATGTATTAATTTATAACATTCTTTTAGACTGCAGCATGCAAAATTGAAAAAGAAAACAAGCAGAAAGAGGACGATTAGTCACATACAGAGAATTCTTATAAGATAGCCACTAGACAGGAAAGGAGGTAAAGATGCTAATACGATAATAAAGTTTGATTAACAACTTTGACTATGCTTAACACACAATTTAAAAACAAATTTACATTTTAAGTATAATGCAGGTCCACAACTACAGCTTATTTAATTTTATAAGAATATCAGAGTAGAAATATAGAAATTTAACTATATAAATAAGATTTGTTGTTGCCCCACGAGGATATTTTAATACATACATTTATAATGTAACTTTTCCATACATATACTTTTATTTAGTCCTCTTTATCCTCTCTCCTCTTCCACTTTTTTTTTTTATGAGCCTCTCTCTAGTTCATGATTGCGTTCCTTTTACTTCCTTTTACATTATTTTGGAAGAATAATTAGAGTAAAACTGACATTTGCGTCTCTGTGTAAGATTTATTTAACTTGATATTTTCTGGTTTGATCCATTTTACCAGAAATTATGAATTTCCTTCATCATTACTCAAAAAATCCACTAAAAGCAGTCAGTTATAGAAATGTGCTCTTATTACTTAAATATTATTTCTACAAATTTTAAAATACATATCTGAGTACAGAATGTTCCCTTTTGTTAAATGTAGTATCTGTTTTACTGCTGTTGCTCTTACTATGAGCTTTCATCACTTCTATTTTCAGATCGTAGAGTAATATTGACACAGTGATAAGATTGAATTTTGAGTGGAATTGTTATATTTGCATCCTTGATGGGATGGTCAGGAGACCCTTGTACAGTGCCTAGGATATAAATGGGTAAAGATAGTATGGAAATCACTGCTGTCATGCCAATTAAACACAGATGTGTGTCGAGGGGGATTTCAGCATGTGGTTGGCAGTCACTTGCCGTCAAAGCATAAATACTATTACTAATCGAACCCATTTGTTTACTTCCCTATATAAAATAACATTTAATTTTTGTGTCCCATCTTTACTAAAACCAGAGAGCAAGCTTGATGTGGGAGTAGTTTCTTATTAATAAAGAAACTGCCTAGGCCCATTCATTAGGCCCACCCTTAGGTGGGTGGAGTAAACAGAACAGGATTCTGGGAGAAAGAAGCTGAGTGAGGAGTCGCCATGATTTTCCTACCAGAGGCAGAGGCAGGCTAAAATCTCCCCGGTAAGCACACCTTGGGGTGCTATACAGATTATCAGAAATGGGCTAGTCCAGGTGCAAGAGCTAGCCAATAAGAGGCTGGAACTAAGGGGCCAGGCAGTGTTTAAAAGAATACAGTTTCCGTGTAATTATTTCGGGGCATAAGCTAAACCATATGGGCGGCCAGATGCCGGGACACAGCCCGGCCGCTCCTCATTCAACACAAACTATTGCCAACGTTTACACTTTTCAATTGGACAAGCAGTCACATAATGGTATTATAATTTACAGTTATGTGTCAACATATTTTCACAAATGTTAATACTGTGCAAAAAGAAAAGAGAGGGGTCAGTCTCTGTTCAGATGCTGTCACTAAATGACTGGGTACATGAGAAGTGCCAACACCTCCTGCTGCTGTTTGAGCAGAACATAGTCTCTAGAACTCTAGCTGCCTTTTAATGGAGTCCCAGATAGCTGGAGACCCTCTAATCTGGCGCCAAACCACACGGCATTGTCTGCTTCCTGACCTTTGTTTGCAGACATACTACCAGGACATACTGCCCCACTCCCCGACACACGAACCATCACATAATATGGGTTGTGTGTCATTTGGATTCAATGGACAGTCACTTCATATGACCTAAAAGGATGGAATGATGTATGCATATATGCCCGTGAACAGACACATTAAACCAGATCGGCACCTTGATTCTGGGCTCCGGGGTCTGCTTCCCTCTTCCCAGGACACATGATTGTAACTCTGTCTCCCTCACCGCTCCCCAATGGAGCAAAAATCCCACAGAAAAGTAAGTTAGAGAAATATAGCGCAAATTGATTCCTCTGTCTTCTAAGCGGTTAGGAAGTGTTTGTATATATCAATTAACATGAAACAAAAGTGGCTAGCCACTGCAGTTCCTCTCTTTGAGTGTAATTTACCTAGTTTATGTAAATATTTTGTAAATATCTCTCTCATTTGTTTCAATAATTTCAGTATAGAGGCTCAAATACACATTGTGCCGTACCTCTCTGGTGTCTAAATGACTCGTACATTATGTTTGCCTTTGTCTCTGCTTGATTTAGAGATTAGTATTCACAATAAGAGTGTTACTCAAATGAGATGAGCAAAACAACTGGGAATAGTTGTCACAAATATTTAAGTATATAAAAGAAGTAAAGAAAAATTGTAGTATTCCTATTTGTTTTTATTATTAACATGTTACAATCATTTGTAACTTCAAGCTTGAGGGGCACACAAGTGTTTAATCACATTTCCACAAGATTTTGGAAACTTGAATTTTTATTTAAAGCCTGTATTAAGGAATTGTTGCCTCTTTATTTATTTCAAACTTTATTTATTTATTTATTTAAATTTATTTATTTCAAACTTTCCGGTTGGCCTGGAACTTGCTCTATATGAAAGACTGGCCTTGATCTCACAGAGATCCTTCTGACTCTGCTTCCAGAATACTGTGATGTGGGATTCCTCTCTGAATACTGTGAATACCATTGGTTAATAAAAAAACTGTCTTGGGCCTGCACAGGGAAAAGAGGTAGGTGGGGAAATCTAAGCTGAATGCTGGGAGAAAGATGGGAGTAGTTAGGGAGAAGCCATATAGCCCCACTGGAGACAGAGCCTGAGAACTTTACCTGGTAAACCACAGCCACATGGCAATACACAGATTAATAGAAATGGCTTAAATTAAGATATAAGTCTTAGCCAATAAGAGGCTAGGGCTAATAAGCCAAGCAGTGTTTTCAATAATATAGTTTCTGTGTGATTATTTCAGAGCTGCCAGGCAACCAGGAAAGAAACAAGCAACCCTCCTTTCAACAATACTGGGATTTTTTTTTTAATTTTGTTTTATTTATTTATTTATTTATTTATTTATTTTTTGAGACAGGGTTTCTCTGTAGCTTTGAAGTCTGTCATGGACCTCACTCTCTCTCTGTAAACAATACTGTTCTCAAACTGATAGAGATACATCTGTCTGCCTCCCAAGTGCTGGAATTAAAGCCATGTACCACCACCACCTGGCCTAACTTTCTTAATCATAGTAAATTGTCTTCACTAGATTCTCTTACATATTGGTAAATGGAGGAGTCAGAACAAATTAAATAATTTTCATTAAGCTTTGAATTTATTTTAATTATATAAGTATAATTTTATGTGCCTATTGCAAATAGCTTCCTGGCTGGTTGTGTTCTGTGTTCACTTCTAAGTGCTGAAATTTTTGTCTGGTTTGAAAATGTGCGAGTCTCTTGTGCACGGTGTCTCAGTCTCTGGAGATTCACATGTGCATGAGACCTCTCATGTCTGGAATGTGCTGTGTTCCTGAAGTCATTTACCACCTGTAGCTCTTACAATCATTTCACCACTCTTCTGTATAAATTCCTGAATCTTGACGGGAGAACTTTGTTAAAAACAGTCCTTCCAGGGATGATTGCTCCAAAGTCTTCCTCTCTCTGTACAATGTCCAGTTATGAATCTCTGTTGATTACTGTGTAGCAAGTAGAAACTTGTCTGAAGAGGGCAAAGAGGGTGAAAATCAGTTCTATTCAGTGGTGAGTAACAATATAGAGCATGTCCGAAGACCAGTATTGTTTGCCCAACACAAACAGAACTATATAAAACTATTCAACAGTATATAAAATGTGCATTTTTATGTACTTTATGTTTTGTTTTGTTATTTTTTATTGTATTGATTTTCTTCTTTTTATTTTATCTGTTTCAGGTTTTGTTTTTATTGCTAATTGTTTACTTGTTTTTTGTTTATTTGAGAGAGAGAAAGAAAGATCATGAAGTTTAGTGTGTTGGTATATGGGAAGTGTTGGGGAGGAGTTGTCAGAAAAGAAAAGAATGATCAAAGTATATTGTATGAGAATAATTAAAAAACATTGAAAAAGTTTACATTTATGAAGCTATGAAAATATTTAAATCATTAAAATAATAATCAACCAAATATAAATTGCACTTGAATTGGTTACATTTTAAATAGGTAATAATATTTTGATAGAGACAACATAAAATACAATTAGATAAAATTATCCAATTTTAAACATTAATCAAAATACATTTTATATATAATACAGAAATTAATACTAATATGTACATGACATTATCTGAGTAATAAATGTTTAACTAAAATACAATATATTTTTCCTCTATTTATCATAATATTTTTTATAAATTCTCTGTAAACTATACTACATTTTATGAATATTTATATTAAAATTTATACAACTACAATTTAATGTTATATTTGTCACTGGCTCAAATATAATTGATTTGATATTTTAGCATTTAGTTTTTTAAAAAATGTACTATCTGTTGTTAAATTTGAGTACATGTTTTACTGAGTAATTATATCAATACTTGTGAATTAAAAATAAAAAAAGAGGAGGCAATTAAAACCAAAAAATAAGCTGGGACATAATTTATTTAAACAAGAACACATATTTTTAACTTCTTCATTAAATCCTTTTGTGATGTGCCTTTTAAAATTTTAAAAACTATTAAAGATTAGTTATTTGTAATGTTTATAAAATATAATGAAATTCTTCAATAACTGTGGTATGCCAGTAGATGTAATACACACACACACACACACACACACACACACACATACACACACTTACACACACACACATGCACACACACATTAAGGTAGGATTTATGATGGCTTCATTCTATTTTGTTATTATTTAAATTGTTTTTTTAAGTTTAATTGTTTTGAAGTCAGATTAAGAAAGAAATATTCAAATTTATCTGAAGGAAAACAATAAGATAATTTTAATTACACTTAAAAAATAACTGTCTTATTCTTTGCCAAGGTCATATTTGTAGAGGAAAAAAAAATAACCAAACGTTTGCTGCAGGCACAGCCAAGCTCTTGAAAATTCATACCTGCATCAGACAGGCATTACATTTTATAGCTCTACAGAACTCAACCCAAAATACTTCTCCCATTCAGATAAAAAATCATTTTCTACAGGTAGAGAACTTACAGGATAAATCTGTTCAATGTGCCAAAAAGGGATTCATGACCTGGCTTCTATTAGCAGAAATGGGGTGTCTTGCAGCTATGTCTCCATAAGTTGCTCTAAAAAATACCTCTGTAAGTAAAGATTCAACCCAAGGGTTAGTTTTTACTGCAAGTTATAAACTTGGAGAAACTGGGTATATAATGGAAATGCTGACACAACCTTAAAAATAGCTGCTTGAATGGAGCAAGTAACATACTCCAACTCCTTTATTTTAGAAAGTGTGAGTGTTTATGTTGCCACTGGATAAAAGAATTAATGGAGGAATTACTCATGCTTGCTGAATGCATAGTAATAAAATAAAGTCTTGCTAAGTAGAACTTTGGGGAAAATGGAATATGGACTCAATTTTCCTACAAAATCCTTTCATAAGCACTGGGTTTTAGCATTTATTTTCTACAAATACGGTTCTCATGTCATTTATCAATTCTGTGTTTCAAATGTAAGGACTGTACTGATGAAACATTTTATGTAACAATAATGAACAGTTAACTTTGGACTTCCAGGCAGAAAATACAGTTGCAGAAGAAAGTCACTTGTTACAAAACAGCTCAGAATCAGGCATTCATTTTTATGATCATTATGAGAAGTTTGTAAAGTATTTTCATGATGTATCCATGAGCAAGTTCTAAATTTTAATAAACCAAACTCATAATTTCAATTTCAACACAAAAATTTTATTTTAGAAATCATATCGCATAAAACAGTTAAAATTTATAACTTAAAAATCCTTTTTTATTTTCACAAGACTATCAATATTACAAGAAAATGAAATTATTAGTAAGCCTTGCTCCTTAATTTATGAGCAAGCATAGTAGAAGACTTTAAATATGTGATATTCAAACTCTTGGAAATGAATCATTTATCCTTCAGAGGCTTAATATGAATAGAGCTGTGTATAATATGTGCATAACTAGCTGATGTAATTATACCAAGTTAGGAGATAACTTTTAATGGCTTTCCTCACAGAGGAACATCATGACATGTAAACAATAAGACTGGCTTTCTATTAAAATGCTTTGAATCGTGATGAGAACATTAACAAAGAATAAAAATATGGACTTTTAAAAATCAGAAAAAGAAATGAAAATGAAGGAATATTTCTTATGGGTTTTGAGTGCAAAATTTAAAATGTCTATGGAGATCTAAAGAATACTTTTAGACTCAAAGATTCTCAAGCTGGTTGACTCACTGGCAAACATGTCTGCTCTTATGCCTAATTGAATTTGGTTCAGAGAGCTCTCACTTTAGTAGAGAGCTGAATCCCACCAATTTTCCTCAAACTCAACACAGATCACACACACACACACACACACACACACACACACACACGTCAATTTTTGTTGAATTTATTTTTATTCATTATATTTTAATTGATTTTTTGCTTTCACCAAATTTCTTCCGATTCTTCCCACCTTCCAACATACCCAGTTTTATGCTCTTCTTTTCTCTCCCTCTTTAAAAATTAAAAACCAACCCCCAAAACAAATCAACGAAGAAAAGAAAGAAACACATACAAAAAAAATCACCAAAAAAACCACCAAAATAGAAACTAAAACATATAAGTGAAGACTCATAAAACAACAAACAAAATGTCTACACAAAGCAAAATGAGACCAAAATGAAAAATCTACTAAAATACCATTGGATTCATTTTATTTTGTCCAACTTCTCCTAAATATCACACCTACCACAAGGTGTGACGTGACTAATACACCCAGGGAGACTCTATTAGTGTATAATATTATTTCCTTTACAAAGGGTATTAACTTTAAATAATTTCTTGGTTCCCTTCTCAGTGATGTTACCCTCCCTGGCTTAAACCTGTGCAAGCGCTATGAATACAGCCAAAGTCTCTGAGTTCATATGGGTTTCTGTCCTACAGTGTCCAGAAGACACTGCTTCCTTGGAGCAATACATCTCTTCTTGCACTTAAAAACCTTTCAAGCACCACTTCTGCATAGATTCCTCCTCTTTATGAGATGGGTTTGATAAAGACATCTCATTCATGATATCTTTGTTAGATCTATTTGTTATATCCCAAATATGGCAAGAAGAAACATTTCTGATGAAAGATGATCAAAGTACTGACCTATGGGTATGGCAGAATGACATTAAGGGCCATTTTATTGTTATATGCTTTCAGCAAACAAATTGTATTTGGTTTTCCCTTATGATTGTTTCTTTTAGTCTCACGTTCTTGGTCAATTTAGCAGTGTTAGGTATGTGTTCCATCTCATGGAATGGTCCTTAAATCCAAAAGAGGGTTATTCCTCCCGTCACATTAGTACCTCTATTGCATCAGTATATCTTGAAGGCAGGTGGCTGTTTTAGGTTATATAATTTATATCTGGGTGATATTGATGACTACCTTTCTCCTCTGATAACATAGAAACTACCTTTCGATACCATGAAGAATAGTCAGTGTAAATGAAGCTTTTATTTAGTCACTAGCTTGACTTCTCCATGTTCAATAAGATTTATGTTTTCAGAAATAGAGCTTTAAATCAGAATTTAAAGAGTAACCAATAACATTGACAGTAACCTATGATGTTTGGGGATATCTAGCATGTCTCTTTGCCCATGACTAATCAATATTTTTTTAAAAGAAGTGAAGCACTAAAGAAGCAAACATCACCGAATAAATAATTTCTAGTCTGATATGGGAATATGGGATTGCTGCACGTATATTCCTGTATTTTGGTGATTTAAAAAGTGACACAAAAGATTAGGGCAGAAACAATTCTCTCAGATCATTCCAGTTTTTGGAAGTCATTGTACACACTTTTCATTTTAAGTAGGATTAATAACTAAAGTTATATTAAAATAATGAAATCTACCTATGATATATTGTTTTATTAGAAACTGGTCATTCACAAGTTGAACAAAGTCCTAATAAAAAACTTTTCAAGATTGGGTGTTACGGGATTTAAGCTATGGCATTTAAATATATTAATAACTCAGGAACCTGTGAATGTGAAATACAATTGCTACAGGCAGTAAGATCTATTCCAGAGAGAATGTTGGACACAGAAGATACTCCACATGGAGCGTTTTTTTTTTTTTTTCCCAAATCTGTCCTTTTAGGCAAAGAACTGTCCTTGCCACTACTGCTGACAGTATGCATGCTGTCTCATCTGGACAAGCAGGATACAAAAGTGACTGATGAACCTTGCCAAAACAGGATAGGACAGTCTTTTGAATTTTCTTTATTCTAAAAATGGTCTATCCGATGCTATAGAGCTGAGCCAAAATTAGTTGCCCCAACATTGCAGTGAGTCTTTGGGTGGCTGTCCAGATAACCAGCTGTTTAATTAACTCTTTGCACCTTTTTAGAAGTTACTTGCTTACAATTACAACGATTACTCGGGTAATATTATATTCCTTCTCTGGAATGTTGTGGGGGTTAAAGACTAGATAGTCACAGCTACTATCCTCTCACATCTTAGATACATTTTGGTAAAAGACTTAGAATAATCTCTGTTAGTTGCCTATTACTGATAGCCTGGACAATTACTATGAGTTTTTGTTTCTTGCTTAATCTTGTTCTTGCTAGTTATAATCCTATTTTGGTGTATGTTAATACACTTTCTCCTGGACAATATTTGATATTTTTTTTAATAGTTACAATTTTGTATCAGGTTTAGAACCTTCTTCTTTAGACAAAATGGGGGGATGCTGTGAGAATTTATTCCTGCCAATAGTTTCACAGTATCAGTCAAAGGCATGACTTCTGTGTGCAGACATGATCTCTTATAAGTAAGAGGAGGGGTTTCTCTCACTCTATTGAGAGGCTGTGGGGGTAATATATTTAACTTTTTTTTTTGAAAAAAAAGAAGACCTCGTTGGTCCTATAGGTTAGAACATAGGTGGGTGGAGTAAACAGAATAGTATGTGGACAGGAAGAGGAAGTGAGCTCAGAGAATGCACGCAGCTCCGCTCAGAGAAGTCAGCCTCCCTCTCGCGGGCCAGAGGGATGGCTTGCTCTCTGAGGCATGCTCGTGATGAAGCTCCGACTCAAGATGGACATAGGCTAGAATCTCCCCGGTAAGCGCACCTTGGGGTGCCTACATAGATGATTAGGAATGGGTTAAGAGGTTGAAGTTAATGGGCCAAGCAGTGTTTAAATGAATACAGTTTGTGTGTTGTTATTTCGGGCATAAGCTAGCCAGGCGACCGGGGTGTTGGGGACACAAATCCCGACACACCCCAATTTCAACAGATGGCTGCCCAACGTGTGGACAATTGAATCCACAGAAAGCTCGAGAAAGCTTGGGAAAGAGTAAAGCATGTTTGTTTTCTTGGTAGCAGCAGTTTCTCAGGGCTGCTCTGCTTGCTAGAGGCAAGCACCCATCTCAGCTAAGAGAGGCTTCCTGACTCAGCTTTAGCTGCAAAACCCTGCAGCTCATTAAGAGGTCCTGCCACGAAACACTGAAACGGTATTGATGAAAAGCTGAACGCATGCTTTTTGGTTTTCAGCCGTAGCAGAAAAAAGCTGCGCCGTTTAAAAATGCTGGCTTTCTGGGCCATCCTGCCAGGGCAACTCTGACTGTTTGAGGCAGGAGGGCCGGCTACAGAGAGAGGACTTGAGTGTTGTCTGTTGCAGCTTAATTGCAGGCAGGGACCTTGAAACACTGTAGACTTGTGGCACTGAACGAGGCCCTGGCTGGTACCTCAGCCAAAAGGTTGGAACGCCTTTAGTCCTACTGAGATTGCTTGGTAAATTAAAGACTCATGTGGTCAGAAAAACAGAGAGAGATGCAGTAAAGAGATTCAAAGACAAAGAAAAATTTTAAATGGTTTACAGTGTGTTAAAAATATATGCAACCTAAAAGTAAGTTCTTAAAAGTAAAAAATAAGGAAGAAAAAGAGAAGTTGGTTGTGGTAGTACACGCCTTTAATCCCAACACTTGGGATACAGAGGGAAATTGACCTCTGTGACTTCAAGGTATGGTAGCACACGCCTTTAATCCCAGTGCCTAGAAGGCAGAGACAAACAGATCTCTGTGAGTTCAAGGTATGGTAGCATACACCTTTAATCCCAATGCCTGGGAGGCAGAGACAGGCGGATCTCTGAGAGTTCAAGAACAGCCTGGTCTACAGTGTCCAGGTCAAAAAAGCAAAAAGTTAAAAGTAAAAATAAATGAAATAAATGAAATAGAGGTTAAAATAAAGCGCACAAAGATGGAAAATACACAGAGAATGTTGATACTGTATGCTATTATGCTCTGTTTGAATTGTTTGAATGCTGAGGAAGGAGCAAGAGCTGCTAAAAGATATTTGTCTATAAATGCTGCTAAACTAACCCAATGTGAAATTGCCTTGACTTTGGAATTTGGATCTAAGGATATAATACTTTGGAAAGGAGTTTCTTGTTTTGTTTTCACAGAGGACGAGACCCTGTTCGTTTCTTCTATTCCGGTATGGTATGATGGACCACGCCCTCCTGAATGGTTGCTGTGAACATCTTCAGAAAATTGCTTCGCTCAACTGCCAACTGAGATGAAACTAGCACACAGGTTATACCATGAAAGACCTAATTAACGACGCCCCCATTCAGCAGGAAGCAGTTTGGAGAGAAAACTGCGCCCATGTTACCAAATATTGCTTTTACATTTAAAGGGGGATATGGTATAGGTATGAATAATTTACATTGATATGGATTTTGCTTTAGTGATTTAAATTTAAGGTCAATTTGTTATATGTATATGTATTTCTGATCTTGATTAGGTATAGTGATTGTGTAGTTCACTTAAAAATATAATGTATATAGGTTGTTAATGGATAATTATCGATAATGGTCAAGCCTGTAGTTATGTTAGTTAGATTTTCTAGATATATAGAAATATATTTTAGTTAGATAGGCATTCTTCATATTTTTCAAAGACTACAAAATAGGACATTTAATGTTTTAATAACTTAGAATTTTTCATGACAATGAGACACTCTGCTCCTGGCGGCACCAACCTACTTCGAGAGGAAAATGGGCATCGAAGAGGATCCTTATGGAGTTTGATAGCCATTTGGGCAAGAAACTGCTCTTGCTTGGACTATTGCATAAACTGGACACAGAGAACCCGCAGAGAGAGGACTACTGAACTTGCCTAAAGGTGAGATGATCTTTCGGGGTTCCTGATTCATGAAAGAGTCTGCAAGACATTCTTCAGGACAAGCAGATAGTGACTGCCTTTGAAATTTCCTGCTTTGTGGAATGTCTGCTGAAAACTATGGGCCTGTAGGCCGAAGACGGATGCCCCAACGGTACAGAGGAACTTTGGGTGACTGTACAGGCAGCGAGATGTCTCTGTCATTTCTAGAGTTTAAACATTGCTTATTTCTTGTTTGCTTAGGTGATATTGTATCTTTCTGGAGTCTTTGATGGAGTTAAGAATAGTTAGTTATAGTTATACTTTTCTTTCTTTAGTTATGATAAAGATTATTATAATTTTCACTTGATAACTGTTTTATGTAATTTTGCTATGTTAAACTGAGAAGAACTAAGATCTCTGGCGGCAGAGCAGAGGGACATGGCGATAAAACACTGCAACTTTCACCTTCTCCTCTATTTTATGGGTCTGTGTTTTTTTTTTAATTCCTGTAATAAAGACCTTTGCAAATTATCGCATCAACTGGGTACTTACTGAATATATATATTTAAAGAAAAGAGATATTTTTATTATTTTTGGAAAACTTAAAATAGCACTAGGTCTTAATCATTAAAAATAATTTGGCAGACATAAGCTTGAATTTTAAATATAACTCTCCTATTTTTGTTGAAATATATTGCTTTACATCAATTTTTTCTACCAATTAATTGACACATTAGAAGATTTTGTACTAATTAAATGTAAGCATATGTACACTGCTTGGCTTGTAAGAAGTACTCACTAGATGAGTTTCTGCTGTTATTTAATGTAAACACCCATGGTGTTATCTTTTTTCTCATTACTTTTAAGTCCACTAGACAGTGAAGCAATTGCCCTTTTGAAGTGTCTGTCCTAGATGTAGCATTGAGCTGTAACAGATGGAAGCTCAATAGCAGTCAGGCAAAATATTTGCCAAATGGGACAGCTATCTAAAGGAGATGGCAGGGATAGAATTCCTCTCTGCAGGACCCAAAGCCCTACTGCCATCACTAATGATAGTAGAGAGTGCCTGACACCAGTGTGTCCACAACAGCACCAAGCGACCTGTGCTGAATGCTCTAAAAAAAGGCACACTGACCTTCACATTAGAAAGTTATTTGATTCCCGCCCCAAAGTTTTTCTCTACTCTCTTTTTTCTTTTTCTTTCTCATTCACAGCTAAATTTAAAACAAAATTAATGGGAAATTAAAAATATGGAATACAATTATTTATAGTAGAATACATGGAAAATAACAACAACTTCTATGGACAGAAAAAATAAAAATTTTTTATAAAGTTGTATATTTGTGCTTAGCATGTAAAATATTTTTTAAAAAAATCATGAATACTGAAAGCATTGGTATTTTCTGTTGCTTATCTTTATTCTATTCTCAATTGCTTATTCTCTTTTTCTAGTCTTTGTTTCAAGTCTATTTTACTTCTTTTTTTGCCTTTCTTACATATTTTTGTCACTTCACCTTTTTTTAGTCTTTCTTCTTTCTTTCTTTGATTATAAACTAACAATTTTTGTAGTATTAGCATTTGAAGCCCGAGTGTTGCCCATGCTACTTTGAGCTGGGATCCATCCTTGTGTTTTATGCGCTTTTAATCTCTTGCTTTTCAAGAGGTTTCCTCTCCTGGAAACTTTAATTCCATTCTTCTCAGCTTTAATTTAGTATTTACTTTTGTACTTATTCCTGGGTAAGTGAAGGATTCTGGTCAAAAGATATCTATTCTGACTAATATGGTGGAACTTTGTTTACATTGATTCAGCAAGGACTTATTTCTGCATCCTTAAAAACTTTGATGCATAGGAGATAAATGGTGAAGTCTTGAAAGTCTTGATCTAGGTCTACTTCATAGAATTCACTCTGTCTATGTTGCAAACATTGACCTATTTTTTTTTTTGATTCCCAATTAATTATTCTATTGCAGCCTCCTGGTAGTTGTTTTGCAGTCATTGCTTCTGTGTTGAAACTTTCATTCTCAAGGGAGTAGAGAGTTTTTTTTTTTTTTATTGAAAAAATTTCTGCCTCCTCCCCACCTCCCATTTCCCTCCCCTTCCGCCTACTTCTCCCCCCTCCCCCCACTTCTCTCCCCTTCCCTCTCCAATCCAAAGAGCAGTCAGGGTTCCCTGCCCTGTGGAAAGTCCAAGGTCCTCCCCACTTCACCAAGGTCTAGGAAGGTGAGCATCCAAACAGGCTAGGCTCCCACAAAGTCATTGCATGCAGTAGGATCAAAACCCAGTGCCATTGTCCTTGGCTTCTCATCAGCCCTCATTGTCTGCCATGTTCAGAGAGTCCGGTTTTATGCCATGCTTCGCTAATTAACACAATTAAAAAATGGGGCACTGAACTGAACAGAGAATTCTCTACAGAAGTTCAAATGGCCAAAAGACACTTAAGGTCGTGCTCAACTTCCTTAGCAATCAGGGAAATGCAAATCAAAACAACTTTGAGATACCATCTTACACCTGCTAGAATGGCTAAAATAAAAAACACCAATGATTGCCTCTGCTGGAGAAGTTGTGGAGTAAGGATATTCTCTGTATGCAGCCTCAACATGTCTCCGTTTGTTTGGGTGTGTTCTTAGGGTGATATAGCTGCTTATAAGTGACCATTGCTCCTCTGAAAAACCCTCACAGATATTCCTGTAGTAGACAGTCTTGGTGGAATTGTTTCCAAGTTCTGTTGTGAGTGACCTATCCGGACTAAGTAGACACATTCAACTCTCCTGAGGAATAGACATACAACAGTAGCTCAGAAAGATAATGTTGCAACAATCTCCCTCATGCCTGGTAAAATTGGTACAGAGATGTTTGATTACAGTTCTGAAAAAGTCTTTTCAAGTGTAAAAATAGCTTAGAATGAATGAGATGGTGCCTCACTTTGAAAAAAAGGACAGTATTCTGTAATTTTCAGTATAATGTTGAAATGACTCAGAAAAGCAAGGGACATAAGCATTGCCTATTATCACAAACTGTTTCTCAAGCATTATATGATTTCAAGGGAAAAAAATGTCACATGTTACTTTTTGAATCCACTTGATCCACTAGCCATTAGAGAGAGCTGTATACCTATGAGACCACAAAATTCATGCAGCACAATCATCTTTGTATAATCACATTATCTTACCCTGATATGAAAGCACTGCAGCTTCCTGGTCAGACTAAATTGTAAGCTCTGAACTGAGGCAAAGCCTCCGACCATTCACACTTCTCGGCAGGTGGTTGCCAGAGAAATCACATAGTTCTCATCACAGGGAATTTTGAAAGAAAACTTCTGATTTTGTCCCTATTTACCACTGAAGAAATAAACTGGTATCACCAGCAGGAGGACGTGATGCCTCACAAATAAAAATTGGGAATGGCTGTTTTCATAATAGCACTATTTAATTTATCAGATTGGCTTTATCAAGCAAGCAAGTAGTTCAAAGTAAAGAATTCATAAAATAGTTGAAACTCATCTTTATATAAGAAATTTTCTCAAAACTCGTACCATGGAACATGAACTTTTATTAGAGCAGATAGGCAAAATGTTAGTACCATAATATTGCATATATTTAGCAACTCCATTCTTAACTCAAACTTTTAAACATCCTTTTGTAATACAATTATCCTCTTGATATTAGGGAGCAAGTTGACACTTGGTACAAATGTTTGTACCCAGTGCAGGTGAAAAATTATTTTGCATTGAACAAATAAATAATCCTGACATTTTTTCTTTCTTTTGGCTAAGTTTATAAGTACCATTTTTTTTTTTAGAGAAAACAGAATATTTCAGTCATTACGATGATGACTCATGACACTTCCTCTGATATAAAGAAAAGTATTACAAATGTCTGGCAATGCACAGGTAAGAGGGATTTATTAGATGTCAAATGCTGCAATATCAGAATTTAATGAGCATGGACACACAATGAAATGGACTCCTTCTGTGGTTTTGTTTTAGTGTTTGGGGAAAAAGATCTCCAGATTTTCAACTGTCACCAAACTCTCTAACTATTCGAAGATTATTTTTAATTTCAACTCTCCCTGCTTTAGCCTCTAAAGCTCTATGGTTCAGTTTTTGCATCAAAAAGCACAGGTAATATGTGGTGTTAGGAATTTTCCATAGGACTTTGTGAATGCTAGAAAAGCATTTATGGACCAAGCTGTATCTTAATGTACTTGAATGGATTATTAATGATATGCAGAGGACTATGAGGATAGGATATTATTCCCCAGAATCTATTATATTATTTATCATTTAACAAATTTTAGATGACATTTTAAAAGTAATTACCATCAACCTCTTTCCCAATATTTAACTGTCTCACATGCCGAATATTATATCTTTATAATACGAACTCTGTAAATATGTTGTCTCTAAAATGAAATGCATAGTTTTGCCAGATAATATAATATCTGAACTTTCCCACTCATTTTATTAGTTATTAATAATAGTTATTACCCATAACTCTTTTTATATCACCCTCCTTCCTTACTCACCCAGCATTATTTCTTCATTTTCTAGTTTTTTAAAATAAATTGAGAAAAGTTTATACTGCCCATATATACTTAAATATGTGTTCTTCCTCTGGAATGTGATCAACATAACTCGAACACATCTCTATGAATGAGTACAGATGGTACATCAACAATTGACTGGTAATAATTCCTCTGTAGAAACTTGATTCAGAACTACAGTCCTGTGAGGAGAATTTTCAATGCTTGTGAGAATACGCCAAGAAAGATGACAAGCGTTTTGTGATTTCAGTTTCTACAAACATGGAATTGTTCTTGTGAATTATATTTTTTGCTCATTCCTGGTATACTGGATAGGAGTGAATTCACTTCATATTAATCAGTATTGCTTTCAGTATTTGCTCTATTAAATGCTAAGACTATCCTTTATTTACCACAATAGGAAGAATATTTTTGACACATGTGGCTTGTCCTTGTGACTGTATACAGTTTGAACTTGTGAGAACTTTATTCATGTGACCTCTCTTAACACTTAGAGAATAACTGACTGAGGCTTAGATAGAGCTGGCTATTGAATGAGACTTTATTTATTTGCCTCATCTCAATAGTGGTGACACTGCTCAGCTATAGGTAGGAATTCATAGCCAGCACTTTGCTTCATTTGGAATTTTGTCTGGATTGATTTCCTTAGGTCTCATGCATGAAGTTTTCATGTGTGTAAATGCTCTCTTGGACCTGCCAAACAGTTTTCTTGCAGCTATGCACTACTTTGGGGTTTTAACAGTCTTACCAACTGCCTTCTGACATGATCTATGAGCCTTGGGAGGAGGGCAATAAAAAGTGACTCATGTAGTAGGCATGACTATTCCTCAGAAAATTAGTGAATTTTCTTTACGGCAGGTGGCTGGGTGCGATCTCTGTGTTAAAAGAAGCTTCCCTGACTCTGGTTGACTGGTGGAATTTTCTATGGGAATTACAGTAAGTCTTTAGGTGCGAATTTAATACTATGTCCACTAAGTAGGTTATCCAATATATCTGGTCTACTCAATGGTCTTTGGAACCAATAACAATATTAGGCAGGGGGTTCAAAATTATGGAGCAGGCCTTAAATATAATCAGAATGTGGTCGGTTATTCCTATGATTTTCATGCTACTATTGTACCAGGAAACATATTTTTCCAGGAAGGTTGCTATTGTAGCTTCATAACTGAATAAGGTTGATAATTATTCTTTCATACAATTAAAAGATATAATCAGTTTCTGGAAAACAACAACATTGGTAACAGCATGTGATTTTTTTGTGATTCTATTGAACTGCATTGTCCCACAGCTCCAGAAAATGTGCTCCATTTCTTGCATGGCTTGCTATATTTTAGGCTTTCCCAACTAGTAAGGGCACTGCTGTCCTTGTACAGGGTATCACCACCTGAACTCATTTTACATGTGTGTTGTCTTTAAGAAAATCCCAAGTGTTTGAGTTTACCAATAAAGACTCATTAGCTAGATGCTGGGATATAAGCCTTAAGTTTCTTGTTTTATATATCTTATTTTTCTGAAACTTTAACCTAATTTCATTAATTTAATGAATTTCTTACTGGTTCTCTCTGATTCTAGGGAATATGGTAGCATGTTATTGCCTCTAGGCACAGCCACTATTATGGTTAACCTTAGTTGAATCTTTACCTTGGGTTCATGCACCACAAATTCCTAACATTAAACACACAAACATATGTTTCACCTCTATAAAATATTACTTATTTATCATTTATTGCATAATAATTAAAAGTAAAATCCTTAATATTCCATTTTGAAGTTTCCAATATTTTTGGTAACCTTAACTCCCACAATATTTTTTTTGTGGAATCATTTATAGCTAACATTTTGAATACTACAATTACTTTTCCACTTGCCTCTAAGATTTTTACCAGATAGTCTTTCTGAGAAAGCTTCTCCAATCCATTACCATAAAATTGGTAAGTTTACAAAATAAGTGCTTTCTTCTATTTTTTCTTATTTATTTTTCCAAGATGAAAAGTGGTAAATTTTCTATTCAGTCTGAATGCTGCCGCATTCAGTTCGAATTTCATATTTTCTGAAGTTTAACTATTAAAATGCAGATGAAGTTATAAAATTATTTCAGTGTTTTAGCAGAGCAGAAATACAAAATCTGAAACACGTAATTTTGGATGTTAAATTATCAGAATTTGAAAATATGTAGTTTAGAGTAATTCTCATAAATCAAGCTCAGATTATATTTTTAAAGTATTATGAACTATTCACAGTGAAAGCATTGTTGATTTATGTAGTCATGTAAATTTATATTGAATTACTTTCTGTTTTATTTTTAATTTTTTATCAGAGAATTTATAAATAGCAAATTATTTTTATTTTCATTTTATTTATTATTGTTGGTACAGGGAGTAGTTGCTCTCTTTGATGTCCCTAGAATAATTGCAGAATTCGAATCTCCTTAGTCCTTGGGTTCTGAAGATTAACATATGTCATCATTCTTACGAATTACATGCTTTTATTTGGTAAATCACTTGTGAGCTCTATAAATGAGTGATTATTTAATAAGAGGTTTTGGTAAGAATCATGTAGATTCAGTGAGATAACATTCATATCTACTGTGATGGGTCCTGGAGTCCTGTCTAGAGTTAACAAGAGAATGAAGAAAAGACAGACACATACACAGATTAGTTGGGATAAGCTGGAGTTGGCACTGCGATGGACCTATAACGACTATTTTGCAACCCTGAATCTCAGAGAATTAGTTATGTATATCATATAACAGGAGGAGTTGTGATAGGAAGGCCACAGTCTCCAGCTGTAAATATCCAGTGGCTTCGTTACATGTACACTGTATGTTCATCTATAAACTATTGTATGTGGGCAGGGAAAGACTTTTTCTTTCCTTGGCCTGACCAATATAGGGACCATTTGTTTGGTTTTTGTCAGTTTCTAAGAACTCCAAGGTATTGGAGTCATCCACATATTCACTCAGGACGATACTCACTCACAGCTTCATTTGTTTCCTGATCTCTGAGTTTGAGGCCAGATTTGTCTACAAAGCAAGTTCTAGGACAACCACAGTTGTTAAAATGAGAAACACCCCCCCCCCAAAAAAAAAAAACAAATAAAAAACTAACCAAACGGGAAAGAGTGAAAGAGAGAGAGAGAGAGAGAGAGAGAGAGAGAGAGAGAGAGAGAGAGAGAGAGAGATGGAGACCTGTAGCTGTAGTTGGATGTTAACCAAATTCAAGAATATTGAGAGTGGACCGAGACAACCTGCAGGAAGATGGCTGAGCAATGTCAGGCTATAAATGTGGTATTTACCATCCCAACCATGGACAGGGAAAATACACGTAAGGTACCCTTATTAGAAATGTAAGTATTATCCTTGAAACTGGAGACATCAGAAATCAGTGTTAGACCCATTCCAAGAAGTTGGAAGGGACAGACACTATGAAGGTGAAAGAATGAGGGGGCAGAATGGCAGAGGATCGATAGTCTCTGGCATTTTTGCAATATAACAGCTCTAACTTTCAAATGGGGTTAGCATTTCAAACATGTTTATTTTCTGAATCATATTAAATTTTCTTTTCCTTAAAAACAAACAAGCACATCTCCTTTTGAGTCTTGTGGAGGTCTAAAATTTGAAGGAAAGAAAGAAAAAGAAGTATGCCACAGCTGCCTGCAGAAACAGCCACTAACTTAAGGGGGTGCTCTTGTGAAGTCAACATTTCCCAAGTCTTAGTCTTATAGTTGTTTGAAAAGAAATAGCAGGGAGGCTTTATCTTGTGACTTACCATATTCAACCATCCTTCCTGGACAAAAGCTTTAGAGTTTCCAGGAGAGTAAATGCTGATACTTCACATTAAATTTATTTCACAATTTTGCCCATGTCCCTTGATTGAAAAATCTAACAATTGAGTTTACACTATTTGAAATGTAAACAAATTTGGGAATCCTACTTTTTAAGAATGAAAAGAAATAATAAAATTTATCTAAGTTTTTATCTGAGTCTAATTAAAATTAGCTTACTGAGCACATACTTTTTAAAAAAGCAAAGAGAGTCCTTGGTAAAGGTGTGTTTGCATTGCTGTCTTTTAGTCTCAATATTTGTGTATCTGTATCAAAACTTCCACTGTTCATCACTGGTGTAGCATCACTCTTGAATTTCTCCAAGTGTTTGGTTGTATTCCATTAGTATTTTATATGATACAATTTTCTTCATTTACTAAATTCAATTAAATCTGCAGGGGCTATCATTGAAACATTTCTAGTGTCTTGGCTAAATCGTTTTGGAACAAAGTTCTCCAAGTATCTCCATTCCCAAACATTCATCCTTTTACCCTTCTTGCACCACTTCTGTCAATACCAGACTGATTTATATCTAATTGCCTATTTGGAAATTTCATTTACATATTTAACAGACCAATTTATCTCATGCACTTAAAAGTGGATTATCAATTTTAGCTTTCCATCTTATGCTCTGCCGCTCTCTATAATTTGAGATGACGTAGTCTTTCTTCAATTACTAGGACAAATATCTTTTTATCATTCTTGTCTGCTCTTTTTGTCTCAGAGTCCACATCTAATGTACCATCAAATTTATTTTCTTTTGTATCTAAAAATGTCTCCTCTGGTCTATCTCATTGTATATACTTAGGTATGGATAATAATTTATTTTAGCTTGATATGTTGTCTCCCATGTGTCAATTATTTATAATTTTTTTTAAAAAAACACACAGATTTAATTTTACTTATTTCAGCTGCTCAACTTAATATCAACAATATACTTACTGAAACCACAGATTGGTTTTGAGAAAACATGTTAACCCTAACCTAATAAATACCTTGGATATTGTTCGTTTGATTGTTTCTTTTGCTTTTTTTATATGTTATATCTAATTGATTTTATAAACCCCCTATTCCTCATGTATGGAAAATATATTATTATGATATTTTATTATGTTTATGTTTGTGTCTGAGTGTGGTTGATGCAAACGCAAGTAGTATCATCAAAACAAAAAATGAAGTGTTTGACGCTTTGATATTTGAGTTAAGGGTAATTGTGTGTTGCTGACGAGGGTGTTAGGAACTCAACATTGGTCTGCTGCAAGGTTAGTAAGTACTTTAAACTGCTGAACTATTCATTCAAACCTGGGATTTATTTGTTTATTGTTTATTTTTTCAATAAATTTTAAGTGTGAAAACATAAGATATAAGGGTTATATTTATGTAAATTTCACACATGTACACATATATTGCAAATTACATTTAAAAACATTAATATCTATATGTGTAAATGATATGGAGAGAGAGTTATGTAACATGTTATGTCATTTCATCAATGAAAAACTGCAGATGTAATCACATCCTGGTAGGATTCTGAGGCCTAACAAGGGAACAGCCATTGCAATTGGTGTTAGTACAATCTATGATGATGTCATGATTATAAACACATTTTACATTAATTTCATTATAGTATAGCTTTATTTGAACATATATGACTTATAGTATTCATCATATTTTATGAGTCATTTGCCTTTATCCATGTTATTACTTTTTTGATACCATGCTTTAATCATATGTTCAAGCACTTACCATCAAATCAATATTTACTTTTTGGTCTATTTGATAGTTCTTCAGCTGCAAGAAGTATTGTCAAACTGACTTATACCTATGACTTCATGTTATTCTGGTGGTAAGTCAGACTACCTATTTTTTTTATTGATTTTTATTGAGCTCTACATTTTTCTCTGCTCCCCTATTTTAAATGATGATATACCTCATAATATAATGGCATCATGTTGGTTTTTCTCTGTTAATTTAGTTCACAAAAGTCACACCATGTGTCAGTTAGTAGTATGTATTAAAAGACTCATTATCTTCCAGCCCCCAGTTGTTAGGTGTCACTTCCTTTTGATCACTGCACCATTCATCTTTCACATCTGAGTTTTCCACATAGAAGAAGTCATGAGTGTCTGTACCAGAGATGATAAGGCCACCACGACATTGTTTCCATAGGACAATCAGTGTGTTTATGCTGAGTTGTTGTTTAAAGCCTATGAGAAAATTGATAAAGCTGCTGTCACTGTAATATCTAGTTTACCACAGCATAGACTGTAAGATACAACATTGTATAGAAAGGCAGCTCATTCAGTAAATAATTATATTTATTTATTTTTATCTATGATAACAAATTTTAGTGAAGCACTGTTCTTCAATGTTTACCACTACTGATCTCTAGTCTTCTCTATAGAATATATTCAGAAATACATTATGAATATCATTCAAGTTTATAGATTCTAAAACTTAATAATATTATACTAAATAATATTTAAATGTTATTTTAGAATATTAAACAATATTTTTAAAAGTAAATATGGGATATTTCCTTTGATTTAAAACTATCACTATGAAAATTTCAAAAATATGTTTTCTTATTTTTAGATAGTAGGTAATCTTATTTCTACGAAATTTCTAATCCAATCTCTAAGGTGCTTGATATTCAGCTATCATCGAAAAGATATAAATTATTAAATCCTGAGTAAGACATAATCCATAGCACTGAGGATTTTGTTTAATACTAATATTATATCTGCAGATTCTCACAGCTAAAACATGTTATTACTATATACAGCGTCTCTTGATTTCCCAGAATTATGTTTGGTAAAGTTAATCATGTTTCCTGCTGTATATTTTTCAGGTCTGGAGAAAACTTAACAAATATTATTTTTAAGATAATTTTCTTCATTTTCTTAGTTCTCCTAATTTTTTTATTCATTCTTTGGAATTTGTATGTGGAGGGCCATCATTTTTTTTTTATGATGGAGTTTCTCTGTGTGTCCCTGGTGAGTCTCATACTTTATATTCTACATAAATTTCTATATGATGGGATTTTGTTATTTTATTACAGTATACAACTTCCATATTTCTGCAATTTAAAAAAAGCTTCACTCTGGCAGTTTCTACTATCTACCCGTGAAATGAACTTTCCACATTGTACTGTTCCAATTTATCTACTTTTAACCAAAATGAATAGACACATGCAAACCAAGTGAACCAAGACTCATCACACTAAAACCAAAGGTCTTCTTACATGACCTGACTGCTGTCACAACCAGTGACCTCCACAACAGTGATGTGCTTCGGTCACACAGACAATTGGGGATGAATATTTAGCTTTCATGCTTAGAAAAATTGCTTTAGCTCAAGAAATTTGAACCAGAAAGGAAGTTAATTACACTCAGAAAGAATTTGAGAAGTGTATTATTCTATGACCTTGTGGATTGGCACAATGAGATTTGAGTCTAAGAAATCTGATCAAAAGAATCACAAAGACCAGACTGAAAGTAAAAGTTGAATTATATAAATGTCAAAATGTCAACTTTATGTTAGCTTAGCATCCATTTCATAAAAAAGCTTGCTTAAAACACAAGCATTTTGTGAGCATAAATTTAGAGAAAATTCCAAATGAGCAGGTTCAGATACTAAATATTTGACACAGAGGAGTGAAAATCATTGGTATTCTTGGCACCAATTTTACAAGAAAAATCGAAGAAAACTGACTAAATATTTGCCACATTGTTTGACAATTGAAAGAGGATAGATGCTATTATTATAAATCATTTAGCAACGTAAAATGAGCTGCAATGTCCCAATTCAATTTATTACCATATTCCTTTATTCATTCTTTCCCCTTTTCTTTAATAAAAACTGTTTGTTGTTTTAAAATAAGTCATACAAAATATTAAGGCAAATAAATCCCACACTTAAAGACGTATGTTATTTCTCAGTTTCTTGAACTATAGATGCGTATTTTTTCTTTGTTATTTGTTTTGATTCTTATCAATTAATTACTGCTTGCAAATGAGGTAGTGGATAATGATATAATCATACTCCTGGGTCAAGTTGCTCTTCCAGAGTGTTAAATTGTATTACAGAAAAGCAAATTCGTTCCAGTGTCAGTTGTGGGACACTTCCCTACAGCAGGCTGATAAGAAAAGCACTTGAGGTCTCTAAAACTATAAGTTTTATTCATTTCTACTAGGGCCCACAAGAATATTATTGTCTCCTTCACCAGCTCTGTGTGTGTGTGTGTGTGTGTGTGTACACATGTGTATGTATTGCTGTGTCTGTGTCTATAAGTCTGTCTTTGTTATGGTAATCATTTGCTAAAAATACTCAACAGGTTCAATGCAACCTTAAAGAAAATAGCTATTCAATCTGCCTAAGATCTGGATTCCAAAATTTAGGAGGACCACCATGGTCCACTGGCAGCCCAAGCCCTCTGTTAAAAACTCCTGTCTGGTCCACTTGCCGTCTCCATCCCTTCAGGACAACAGATACCCACTGGACTCATGCTTTACACACAGAAAAAGCTGCCAGTATACCCGTTTTGATGACTGTGACTGCTGGTCTTTTGTGGCTTTTGTCTTCATGTGCAGTGCAAGCATCTGTTCTGAATATTTTATTAGTAATGGTTTCAAATCCCATTTAGAGTTCTCAGTAGGCCTGACGATGTCACCCACCCTTCTCAGGCAGCCATTTCTTTTATTCTTAGTCTCTCTTCTCACTTCTCTCTGGTTTGTCCTGACATAGTCTTACCTCCAGAGAAGAGGCCATTGTCTATCTAACACAGACCGCACATTCAATTCAACCAAATGCTGGGAGAAGGTAATTCACCAGCTCTAACTTGGAGGCAAAGAGGTTAAGTCTTGCAGCCTTAACAGAAGACACCTGCCTAGTATTATCATGAGATTCACACGGCTACAGGTCTGGGAACTTTACACAAGCCTGAATGATCCAACGACTTTACAGTGCCTGCTCCTCATCTCTTGACTCCTGGATGTTGTAAGTACAGGAACTCCTTTCTAATTTCTAGACACATTAGGGTATTCGAAAATTTAAGGTGTGTATTGGGTGGCTGAATCTGATACCCATTTTTCCTTGATCCTGTACCTGTCATGGTGTCCAAATTATCTGTGCCAAAGGACACTGTGTGCTAAGGAGAACCATTTAAAAGAAGAAAGACATATGGCTTTTCTTTGCTTTCATTGAAAATCTGGCCTGTAGATTTACTGAACAACGGCAATTGCTGGTCTGAAATCATATTTTTTTAATTAAATATCTTAACTGATTTGGATTACTTCATAAAATGGAATGTAGACTAGTCTGAGCCTCCATACTGTTTAAGCCTCCTGATTATCTCAACCCTTCTTAACCTGGCCTCTTGGATACCACTCAAAATTTCTCCCAGAGACCAAACTTAATCAACTCCTGCATCACTTCTCCTAAGGTGCTCCCTCAGCCAGTAGAAAATAAGTCCTAGGTCTTGTTAGCTGAGTCTTGCAGGATTAGGTCCAACCAGGACAGCCAGTAAAAATGGGAAAATAGTGGCTTCAGGAGCCATGGAACAAGAACTGCAATGAGGTTGGGAATAGAAAAGTCCTTCCCTGCTTTTACCTGAGATCCTAGAAGCCTTGCAGATCCCCACTTCAGAGTGGCCAGGAAACGCAGAGCAAGCTTTTCCTCTGTTGTTGGGGGAGCCCACTTGTTTGTTCTGGACTGCTCAGACCCAAAATAACCACCCAGAAACTGTACTAATTAAATCACTGCTTGGCCCATTAGCTGAAGCTTCTTTTTGGCTATCTCTTACATATTAATTTATCCCATATCTATTAATCTCTGTATCACCATGTGGCTGTTGCTTACTGACAAGGTTCCAGCATTTGTGTTCCCAGCAGGGGTTACATGGTTACTCTCTGACTTGTCTTATTTCTCCCAGCATTCAGTTAACACTTTCCACACATACACACGAAGGTATTTACTATATGCTTGCATAGCTAGATTTCTCCAGGGTCAAATTATTTTTACATTAGGATGGGGCCCAGATTGCACCAAAATAACTGACATGTTTGCCTTACTACAGGATAAGAATAAATGAGGAAATAAAATCTGTCAGAATTATGCTGCTCCTGCATCTGACTGTGTCAGCCTATCTAGGACAAGCTCCTCCTTCTCTATAGAGAAGATGAATAGCAGCTCATGTTTTGCCAGAGTTGGGGAAGGGTTTTCTCGCTCAGTAGGATGCATCTGCATCCTAAATGTCCAAACAATAAATAGCCAAATAGCAATTGTTCTGAACTCAGTGTTTCCTGAATTGACTTTTGAGGGTGCTGTGAACAGAGGAACCTTGTACAAAAACCTACAACCCAGCTGGTATGATATATGCATGCTAGTTCAGCTGGCCATGACCTTTACCCTGTCTTTTAATTCTTCATATTAGTTAAAGCCAATTCAAGAGTCCATGCCTTATCCACTCATTTTCCCTGATTAAAGGAGGCTGCCAGATATTCTGTCACCAGACTCACAGCTTTGGAAAATTATTCAGGACATCCAAGCAATGTCCTTGGAACATTACTAGATAATTCTATACAAAAATGACTCAATAGGGTTCTATTTCTCTTTTAAATTGTCAATTATATTCAAAATGTAACTGACTTCTCTTATAAAGCTTCCAGGTATTAGTTCCTAATTTAGAAGTCTGGCATAACAAACAGCTAATTAGAGCTACTTTATTCTTTTAAACAGCTTAGATACCTGTTCCAGTCAGTCGTACAATTATATTTAACCTTAGTAAACAAAACTTATTTTAATCCTGATGTAAATTTTTCCTCACTAACTTTGTCTTTTAATGTTTGCCTACAAAGTTGTACAGTAATTATCTCCCTCACATAATAAAAAGAAGTGTTATCACCAAAGGGCCAACTTTTGGATCATTGCCATATATTAAGTTTTAGCATTGCTCCTTGGGAGGACATTCATCTGAGGTACTCTGGCTACTGCCCTTTGTACATTGCCTCTTGAAGATTTGAAGCAATTAAGATAGTTCTGCATAACAATTCCCTAAAACCAGTTTGTGTAACCTTTGAAGTGGGGGACTAATGGGTCATCCAACCCATCTTTCTTGCCTCTCTAGGCATTTTTTTTTCAGTATGTGGTAACAACAATATAAATTAGTACAGATGACAAGAGCCCATTCTATAGCTGGAAACACCACATATATTGTTTCTGAATTAAGGACCACTATCATAGAAAGTGGCAGGAAGGTTTTCTCAGAACTAGTTTTCATAGTGTCAGAAGCAGTTGGGAGATTAAAAGTTCCAATAATATTCTCATCCTTTGGACCTTGTATGAGGCAAAATGTGCTTACTAGTTCTGAAAACATTAACTGTCCACTGAAAAGGAACATCCACAACACTGTTTCCAAGGATCCAAAATTATTCCTCAAGAAAGGGCAGACAGAAAGTAAGAGTCAAATGGAAAACCATGAGGTGTATGATAGACATATGACTAAGTGCAGTATTTGAAATCACAAGCTGCATTTGACTGTATATAGGGTCTACGTAAGACGGAACCTGTAAACTTTCAGTCACAAATGGGGAAAGTACCAATGGAGGGCAACTAATGACACTGCATGGTTGCTTCAGGAGAGCAAGTCATTGTCTTTAGTGAAGTAGGCGCTGGAGAGTCATCCATGTTTCATTGGATAGCTTCACATCCATAGCCTTATGAGAGGAACTCTTTTGATACAGTAGGACACACACACAAACACATGCACATACAATTGCATACATACACAAACGCATGCACACACGCACCCCAAAGACAGGACAAGCAGTGGACACTTGGTTGGATGACAATGTTTAATGAAGTTGTGAGGTGGATAGAATAGGAACAGGGATAAGAAGAAACTGAATAAGTTATATGCATGTATGAAACTATCAGAGAAGAAATAAGTTCATAAAAACAAACAAACAAACAATGCAATTGTTTCTTAGTACTTCTTTCAAAAGCCATAGATGACTGACTGTCATATGTCACATACAGAAGGATGTTCAATCACCAACTGTTGAGCTCTGACAGTGGCAAAGAGTGTAAATTTCATTCATTCTAGCAATAAGACAGAGACACAAGACAAACATTATTGGTTATAACATTGAACCATTTCCAGATTATAATCAATATACAATAAATGAAATATTGCAGCCTCAGAATAAAATATATTTTGCTTCTTGTACAAAAATTTTATGCATCCTCCAAATGATTTCTTCACTACTTGAAGATTTATCTATTTGGTTTTATTTTTGAAACAAGATCTTACTAGCTCTCCTTGTTTGGCCTGGAACTTGAAAGATTGGTCAGAGAAGACTTGACCTCATAGAGATCAAATTACTTTCTGCATCTCAACTGATGCCATTAAAGGCATGTGCCACCATGCCCAACATCAATTTTATTTCTTTTTAAAGCTTTAAATGGTACTGAAATCATAGTTCAGCAATACAGTGCTTGCCAGCCTGAAAAAGGTCCCAAGTTCAATCCAGGTAAGCTAAAAGCAAAAATCTTCGGTGAAGCCAAACTAAGTGATCAAAGTTATCCTGGAGAAAAAATCAGCAAGAATTCTTTGGGCCACATTGTCATTGTGTCCCTTTGTTTATAGTCCCCTTGAGACCTCCAGCCCGTTAACATGGTAATGGACAGTTCTCAGGGAGCTTTGCTTTCACATCAATACACTAACTCTTTGACCCTATTATGCATCACACCTGGAAAAGATGAAATCAGGCAAGATATTAAATCAAAATTTTATGAGGTCTTAGATGATAAAGAAAGGGTAAAAGGAAGAGAGGCCAGTATCTATTTGGGCCCTACCTGATTCATGCAGCAAAGACTTTTTTAATCATAGGCTATGTCCTTACACATGTCTACTCCTCAGCGATGATATGTAATCTTCACCTTCCGAGTTCTAGTATCCTGCCTTAAAACCCATTTCCTTTCTGGATGAATCATAATCTTCCCTGGGAAAACAAGACATTTCTCAAACCCAGTCTGCTTAGTTGTAATATGAGGCATACCTGCAAGCTATTTCTGTTTATATTAGAGAGTTATTTCAAATATTGGGTGTATTAGTGACAAAATAGACATGCTAAAATAGTAACATAAACATAAATGAAAAGATAATGCAATTTTCCCTGTACTGTCTGTGGAATGACAATAGTATGCATGTAAGCAAATAAAAATAATGAGAGAAAAATGTTTAAGATGTTGACATGTATTCAGGTTTATAATATGATATGTGATTATGTTAAATATGACCTATACACAGAATATTAACATTGATTTTTTTCATAAACAGAAATAAAATATGATGATAACTTACTTTACAGAAGTTTTAAATTTATGAGAACTTAGATAATTACAATGAATTTTATTACATAAAGTAGCAACATAAAGCTGTTGGTTAAAGATTTAATTTAGTGATGTATAAATCAATGAAAAAATGAATGAAAATATTAATAGTTGTAAAATAAATCAAGCATTCTGTCATAATGATAATTGTCAATATAGTGATTTTAGCTATTTCAGAAGGTAACAACAACCTTTCTTCCTCCATTCCTGCATCTCTTCTCTACTTCCTTGCTCTCTCCCTCCCTTGCTTCCTCCATCCCTCCTCTTTCCTTCCACCATTATTTATCTCTCCATCTCTGTTTCTTGATTTGGAGCAGAGTCTTACTTTGTAACCATAGGTGATTTTAAATGTACTAGGCTGCCAAGCCCAGTCAATAAATATTTAATTAATGCTTAATGCTTTTTTCTTCATTTAATTTACTTAAATCAGTATACTTTATAAGTAGGATTGTATTACAAATGTAAAAATAGAATTAATGATATAAGTGAGTCTGTATATTTGCTAATGGACTCAAAATAATAAATTTTAATGACATATTTTTCAGCCTTAATTTTATTCTACCTTGGTTACACATTGTTTTATTTAAAAATTTGTGAAATAGTTTAATGTGGGCAATAAAATCACTCCTAAAAATAGAAATAACTATTTATACAAATGTAATCACTAACATTTAAAACATTTAGCCAATAATAACTATACTTCAGTCACAGCATAGTTTCCTAATATGGTGAGAATATACTTTCTCTTATTGTCATGTACTCAAAAAAAACCACACAGAATGTAACGTATTTGGTGTTCTTTTGTGAGAATTTTCAGTATCTTAAGGGAAAATAATTTATAACAGATCACAGTCACAGTTTCACAACCATATCTTTACTGAACAAAAGTATTTCAAAGCTACAAACAAGTTTTCCTGGTGACTGATGTCACTACTATTTAGCCCTTCGAGGTTAGCATGTATTGATTTTCCTTTTACTTTGATTGGATCTTACCTACCTCGGTGCTTCAGTAAATTGAAACCTTCTGCAGTTCATGGAAGAAAGCTAAGAGCAAGACTATGAGAAAATGCACACTGACCTCAATTTGTTTCAGACTATATTGGTAAAATCATTGTTGCTGTGTTACAGAAGTGACCTTAACTGGATTTGTGTAAATTTAATCTACAATATACCAGGCAGCTGGTGGAAGGTGAACTTTAACAGCAAGAACTAAAATAATTGTGGATATAGATAAATATATGTGTTTATATAATTACTGTATTATTTATCACATGCCCCAGTTTCTTCACACCCATTTAACATTTCAACAATTTACTAAGGTTCTTACTCTATAATTGGCACCCCTTTTGTTGTAGAGGTTACAGAAGAGAACATTATATAGTCTTTCTCTTCCTGATTTAACATGATAGTGACTCATATGCTCATGTTATTTAAAAATAATTGTGTATTAAAAAATTGGTCAACTAGGTGAACTTTGGGAGCAAAGATTAGAGAAAAAGTACATGAATTTTTATGCAATTGAATTTCTTTTCTTGCTAACTAGGAATATTTAATGATAATTTCTATAAAAATAGGAGTAAACAGGAAGTAACCAAAAATGGGTGAAAATCATAAAGACATTGTGGAGAAGGAAGACTCCTCAATAGATTCTAAAGAGATACTAGGAAATGAAATACCAAAAGCAACAAAGGTGGGGAAAAAGAAATAAACTAGAAAGCAAAATTCAATAATTATACAACGGAGAAAAGCAATTATCCTCCACAAATGCTGCTGATACAAGTAGATGTTAGCATATAGAAGAATGCAAATATCTCCATTATCTATCACACTGTACAAAACTCAAGCCCAAGTAGACCAAAGACCTCAACATAATTCCAGTTGGACTGAACTTGATAAAAGACAAAGAGGGAAATAGTCTTGAAAGAATTGGTACACTGAGACAACTTCCTGAAGAGAGCACAATGGCATAGACACTATGATCAACAATTAATAAACTGAAAACTTCTGTAAGTCAAAGTATACCATGAATAAGCAAAATGGCAGCTTACAGAATGGGAAAAGATCTTCACTATCCCCACATCTGACAGAGGGCTGGTCTCCAAAATATATAGAGATCTAAAATACTAGTCATCAATAAACCAAGTAAATTAATTAAAAAGGGGTACAGATCTAAACAGAGAATTTTCAATAGAAGAATCCCTTGTGACAGAAAAAAAAAACAAAGAAATCATCATCTTTAGCCAAATGTTTCTGTGATTCCATCTTATACCTGTCAATATGGCTAATATCTGAATCACTAGTGACAAGTCATGTTTAAGATGATGTGGAGTGTTGTTAGTGGAAGTGCAAACTTGCACAGCTACTTTGGAAGTAAATATGGCAGTTTCTCAGAAAATTGGAAATCAGTTTACATCAAGACCTAGCTATACCCCTCTTGGGCATATACCCAAAACATCCTCAATCATAACAAAAAGACACATATTAAATTATGTTCATAGAACTTTATTTATACTAACTGGAAGCTGGAAGCAATCTAGATGTCCCTCAACTGAAGAATAGATTAACAAAATGGTACATTTACACAATGGAGTATTACTTGGCTGTTAAAAAGAATGACATCGTGAAACATACAGGCAAATATTTGGAACTAGAAATAAATCAACCCAGAACAGGTAACCCAGATCCAGAAAGACAAACATGGTATGTACTCACTTATAAGTAGATATTATCTATAAAGCAAAGGAAAATATGCTACAATCCAAAGACTCAAAGAGGCTAGTTAACAAAGAGGTCCAAGAGGATGATCAGATATCTCTGGGAAAGGGAAATAAACGAGATTTTATGAGTGAACTGACCACAAACTGAACTGAGGGTTGGTGGATATAGAAACGTGAGAGATCAGGTAGGGGTAGGGTAAAAGGGGTGAATCCTGCAGGAGCCAGCTAGGAAAGAGGGGCACTTTGGAGTCAGGTACAAACCTGGTGCAGAGGAAACTCTCAGGAATCTACAATGAGGCTCGATGACCCAGAGTTGCACGGATAGAATCAAATATGACTGGAGGGGAACTAATGTCAACGTAATGATGCCTGATAATATTCTGCTATCCTCACAGACTGGTATATAGCCCATAGTCATAAGAGAGGCTTCATCCAGCAACTGATAGAAACAGATGCTGAGAACCACAGTCAAACACTATGCTGAAGTCACTGTGTACTTCTACAGGGAGGGAAGAATTATAGGAGTCAGGGGGACCCAGGAGATCACAAGAAAACCTATAATATGGACTAACCTGGCCTCACACGAACTCACAGAGACTGAACTGACAACAATGAAGTCTGAAGTCTGCACGGGTACTGAAATAGGTCCTCTGCATGGATGTGACATGTGTGCCTTGGTCTTCTTGTGGAACTCCCAACAGCGGTAGCAGGGGCTGTCCTTGACTCCTTTACTGACTTTTGAAAGCTTATTCCTCATACTGTGATGCCTTTCTCAGCCTTAATATAAGACAAGGTGCTTAGCTTTATTACAACTTGACATGCCATATTTTGTCGTTACCCAGGGGAAGGCTTCCTTTTTTATTTTTTTAAATAGAAATTGAGGAGAAGTTGATAGCGGAGTGGGAGAAGATGAAGGGGTGATGGACTAGGAAAAATAGAAAGAGGGGAAACTATGTTTAGGATGTAAATAAATAAATAATAGAATAGAATAGAATAGAATAGACTAGAAGAGAAGAGAAGAGAAGAGAAGAGAAGAGAAGAGAAGAGAAGAGAATAGAAGAGAATAGAAGAAGAGAAGAGAATAGAAGAGAAGAGAAAAAAGGAAAGGTCTTGCAGAGATCACTGCAATAAATCATTACAGTGTGACTGGGCAATGATTCAGCATAGAGAGTGTGAAGACATAAATTCAGAATCTAGAAATCAGCTAATACAAGAATTAGAGGAGCATCTCTATAATCCCAGCCCTCCTGTGCTGAAACAAGATAGGGAGTCAGGACATTCACCAGAGTATCACAAGGCAACGAGTCAGGAATGTACTGAAGCAAAAAACCAACCCATTCCCAGAGAAGTTGAAAGTGAAGGCTCAATGACCAAGTTGTATATTTACCTTCCCATTGACCTCTACATTATTAGCAGATATTAGTACCAGAACTTATATTCACGAACAGCACACTCACAGTAATGCAAATATGCATACACACAAATACATAAATGCATCATACTTGCATACATACATAAATACATAAGCACATGAATGAAATGTTACAGTGGTATATGCAGTTAGTGAGAAATTAAGGTCTGATTTCAAGTTGGCAATTCCTTGATACTGAGTAATTTGATATTAATAATGTCCAATGGTTATAATTAAGAACAAATCTAGAAAAACTTTTAAAAATCATTTTTTCTATTCCCCCTTTTGAGAACTTTTTATTTATATCTATAAACAAATTTTTGATCAAGACAAAACAATTCAACAGTTACAGACTATATAACAAACCCACAACAACACACCGTTCTTCCAGTCACTTAGGAAATAAGACTAAAAGTTGGAAAACAGACTTCATGAAACTAAAAGGTTTCTCTACTGCAAAAGAAAAAACTCAATTGAATATGTAGGTAGCCTATTAAATGCTGTAAAATCATTTTAATCTATATACTGAATAAAAATCAAATTTTAATGACAAAAAAGAATAAAAAAAATATGAAGAAAATAAAATCACACTCAGAAAGGTGGCCATACATATTAAAATGTTTCAGCTCACCTGACTTCTTTTCTGTGCTGGTTTGAGAATATAGGGATAGGGTGAGTTACTCCCTCCCTCATTACAGCCACTCTAAATTCCCTTTCATAAAAAGTGACATAGCCTCAAAATATGAGCCACAGCAAACTTTTCCTTCACTAAGTAGTTTTTTTTTCCAGGTATATTTCTAAGAAAACTAGAAAGCTAACAAATACGATATCATCATGTATTGTGCTATTATTAATATTCTCTCATTTGTGAAGTCAGCTATCCATGAACCAAAAAAAAAAAAGACCTGCTCCAAACACTAAATGTGTCTTTTTCTTCACCTTTGATTTCCCAGATTCTGGAACTTTAGAGAATGAGTTTCTACTGTTATGCTATTCAAATGTTTTCAATTACTTTTAATAACCTTATTGTACTAAGACCATATTTAACATTAAAATATAGCCTCATCCATTAAAATAAATTGTTTCTATATTACTTAAAAGAGTAACATTTACTGTCCTGTTATCGGCAGGAATGTGTTACTTAATAACTATAAATTTTACCTTTTACAAAGTAATAGTAAAAAATGATGTGGCTGTGAAAAATATTATTATTATTATTATTGGTCTTCAATTTTGAAATTATTGAAAAGAAGTCTTCAATAAGTATGATGAAACAAAGTGGTGGGACAGAATATGTTTATTTATCACATTAAACAATAAAAATAAAGTATTATACTTCATGGGTCATCTCTATGATCTCAGCTGAAGGGCGATTGGGGCGGAATACACGAGCCTATCATGGAGTATATAGCAAAATCACTACTCAAATAAAGGAATTGTGAAAACTTAAATGAGTAAATAAGTACTGTTGAGTTATCACCTCAGAGACAATTATTTTCATCTCTATATGATGAATTCAGAAAATATTTATCAAATACAACCCCTTTAAAAGTGTTTTCAAATCATCAAGAAACTCTGGATATATAACTATAACCATATATACATTTAAAATACATTTATTCCAAATTTACTTTTTAAACTTATACATTCACTTTAATAACATAGGAAGAATACAAGAAGCATAAAAAATGCCTTTGCATTTTATTCCAATTATTCAATACCAAGTACTTTTGTTTATGTTAGAACATTATATTTTTGCATTGCTTTGATGTTTTAGAGCTCTTATGAAATGTTCTTACTATTACAAATCAAATAAAATCAGATTATGTCTCACTGAAGAGAATATGATTGATGTTACATGACAAGAGTAGTCAAATATGACACATTAGCTTCAAGCTATTAAATGCATTTGTGCATGAAAACAAATATGAAATATTTGTTTTTTTAAGTATTGAAGTAAATAAATTTGTAATTCAACAGTAAAATGAGGGATCCAGTTAGAGTTTACCAAGTAATTAAAGCAAGTGTAAACAAATAAATTATAGTTTTTCTACAGTACATAAAAATGAACTAAATAATTAGTTTCCATTATAATGTATTTATTGTATTATATTTTAATAAGGTACTAGAAACCATATTTTAATAGTAATAGATTAATAATTATAAATGTAAATCAAATTGTTAATATTTTACTTGAAAAAAATTGAGATAATTTTTTTTTTTTTGTCCTTAGTATGAAAGCTTTATTTTCTTCCTTCTAAAATTTGGGGGTGGTTTACTTTAATATAAGTGAAATCATTCTATGAGTCCCAGGAAATATGGGGAGATCCAGGTGCTGGGCCTTTTGAGTCCAACTTATTAAGTTGCCCCTAGTCTTTCTGTCTTTTTTTTTTTTTTTAAATTAGGAAAAACAAAAAAAAGCAATTTCTGCCTCCTCCCGCCTCCCATTTCCCTCCCACTCCTCCCTCTCCTCCTCCCTCCCCCTACTCCTCCCCCTCCCTCTCCAGCCTGAAGAGCAGTTAGGGTTCCCTGCCCTGAGGAAAGTCCAAAGTCCTCCCCCCTCAATCCTGGTCTAGGAAGGTGAACATCCAAACTGGGTAGGCTCCCACAAAGCCAGAGCATGAAGTAGGATCAAAACCCGGTGCCATGGTCCTCGGCTTCTCAGCAGCCCTCATTGTCCGCCAAATTCAGAGAGTCCGGTTTTATCCCATGCTATTTCAGTCAGAGTCCAGCTGGCCTTGGTGAGCTCCCAAAGAATCAGCCCCACTGTCTCCACGGGTGGGCGCACCCCCTTGTGGTCCTGACTTCTTTGCTCATATTCTCCCTCCTTCTGCTCCTCATTGGGACTTTGGGAGCTCAGTCCAGTGCTCCAGTGTGGGTCTTTGTCTCTATCTCCATCCATCGCCAGATGAAGATTCTATGGTGATATGCAAGATATTCATCAGTATGGTTATGAGATAGAGTCATTTCAGGTTCCCTATCCACAGCTGCCCCAGGAGCTAACTGGGGAGATCGCCCTGGGCACCTGGGAGCCCGTCTAGATCCAAGTCTCTTGCCAACCCTAAGATGGCTCCCTTAATTAAGATGTGTGCTTCTCTGCTCCCCTAACCCACATTCCTTTATCCCAATCATCCCGTTTCCCCAAGTTCCCCCCACCCTCCCCTTCACACATTTCTCTCCCCTTCTCCCCTTACGCCCCCTCCCACCACACCCCCAAGATCCCAAATTTTTGCCCGGCAATCTGGTCTACTTCCCATAACCAGGAGGATGGCTATATGCTTTTCTTTGGGTTCACCTTCTTATTTAGTTTCTTAAGGATATCAAATTATAGACTCACTGACCTTTATTTATCTCTAGAAACCAATTATGAGTGAGTACATCCCATGTTCATCTTTTTGGGTCTGGGTTACCTCGCTCAGGATAGTGTTTTCTATTTCCATCCATTTGCATGCAAACTTCGTGAAGTCATTGTTTTTTACCGCTGAGTAGTATTCTAATGTATATATATTCCATACTTTCTTCATCCATTCTTCCATTGAAGGGCATCTAGGTTGTTTCCAGGTTCTGGCTATTACAAATAATGCTGCTATGAACATAGTTGAACAAATGTCCTTGTCATATGATCGGGCATCTCGTGGGTATATTCCCAAGAGTGGTATTGCTGGGTCCATGGGTATGTTGATCCCAATTTTCCTGAGAAATCGCCACACTGCTCTCCAAAGTGGCTGCACAAGTCTGCACTCCCACCAGCAATGGATGAGGGTACCCCTTTCTCCACAGCCTCTCCAGCAAAGGTTATCATTGGTGTTTTTGATTTTAGCCATTCTGACAGGTGTAAGGTGATATCTCAATGTTGTTTTGATTTGCATTTCCCTGATCGCTAAGGAGGCTGAGCATGACCTTAAGTGCCTTTTGGCCATTTGAACTTCTTCTGTTGAGAATTCTCTCTTGAGATCAGTGCCCCATTTTTTAATTGGGTTAATTAGCATTTTAAAGTCTAGTTTCTTGAGTTCTTTATATATTTTGGAGATTAGACCTTTGTCTGTTACGGAGTTGGTGAAGATCTTCTCCCAGTCAGTGGGTTGCCTTTTTGTCTTAGTGACAGTGTCTTTTGCTTTACAGAAGCTTCTCAGTTTCAGTAGGTCCCATTTATTCAATGTTGCCCTTAATGACTGTGCTGCTGGGGTTATACCTAGGAAGCGATCGCCTGTGCCAATCTGTTGTAGGGTACATCTCACTTTCTCTTCTATCAGGTTCAGTGTGTTCAGATTGATATTGAGGTCTTTGATCCATTTGGACTTGAGTTTTGTGCATGGTGATAGGTATGGGTCAATTTTCATTCTTCTACAGGTTGACATCCAGTTGTGCCAGCACCATTTGTTGAAGATGCTTTCTTTCTTCCATTGTATACTTTTAGCACCTTTATCGAAAATGAGGTGTTCATAGGTTTGTGGGTTAAGATCCGGGTTTTCTACACGATTCCATTGGTCAACTTCTCTTTTTTTTGCCAATACCACACTGTTTTCATTACTGTAGCTCTATAGTAGAGTTTAAAGTCAGGGATGGTAATATCTCCAGAAGTACCTTTGTTGTACAAGATTGTTTTGGTTATCCTGGGTTTTTTGTTATTCCATATAAAGTTGATTATTGTCCTTTCAAGATCCGTGAAGAATTTTAATGGGATCTTGATGGGGATAGCATTGAATCTATAAATTGCCTTTGGTAGGATTGCCATCTTTACTATGTTGATCCTCCCAATCCACGAGCAAGGGAGATCCTTCCATTTTCTTGTATCCTCTTCAGTTTCTTTCTTCAATGCCTTAAAGTTCTTGTCAAATAGTTCCTTCACTTCTTTGGTTAGAGTTACCCCGAGATATTTTATGCTGTTTGTGGCTATCGTGAAAGGTGATGCTTCTCTGATTTTCCTCTCTGCTTCCATATCCTTTGTGTATAGGAGGGCGACTGATTTTTTGGAGTTGATCTTGTATCCTGCCACATTACTAAAGGTGTTTATCAGCTGTAGGAGTTCTTTGGTGGAGTTTTTGGGGTCGCTTATGTACACTATCATATCATCTGCAAATAACGAAAGTTTAACTTCTTCCTTTCCAATTCGAATCCCCTTGATCCCCTTATGTTGTATTATTGCTATTGCTAAAACTTCAAGCACTATATTGAAGAGGTATGGAGAGAGTGGACAGCCTTGTCGTGTTCCTGATTTAAGTGGGATGGCTTTGAGTTTCTCTCCGTTTAGTTTGATGTTAGCTGTCGGTTTGCTGTAAATAGCTTTTATTATATTTAAGTATGACCCTTGTATCCCTAATCTCTCCAAGACTTTTATCATGAAGGGATGTTGAATTTTGTCAAAAGCTTTTTCAGCATCTAATGAAATGATCATATGGTTTTTTTCTTTCAGTTTATTTATATGATGGATTACATTGATAGATTTTCGTATGTTGAACCAGCCTTGCATCTCTGGGATGAAGCCTACTTGATCATAATGGATAATTTTTCTAATGTGTTCTTGGATACGGTTAGCCAGTATTTTGTTGAGAATTTTTGCGTCAATGTTCATGAGTGAGATTGGCCTGTAATTCTCTTTCTTGGTTGAGTCTTTGTGTGGTTTTGGTATCAGAGTGACGGTAGCTTCATAAAAGGAATTTGGCAATGACTCTTCTGTTTCTATATTGTGAAATACCTTAAGGAGTATAGGTATTAGGTCTTCTTGGAAATTCTGGTAGAATTCCGCATTGAAACCGTCTGGTCCTGGGCTTTTTTTGGTAGGGAGGTTTTTGATAACAGCTTCTAATTCTTCGCGACTGACAGGTCTATTTAGGTTGTTCAAAAATTGAAAAAAATTGAGATAAAAATTTTTTATAGATGAATTTTCTCTAGTCTTATTCTGAAATATTTAGTATATAATATTTATGTGTTAACACCATGTAGGGTTTAAAAGAAATTAAAACCAAATTTTTATTTATTGTACACTTTGTTTTAATTCCATTGGAAGACTAAACACTAAAAAGTATTTTTCATGGAAGGTATGATCATATGTTTGTGTGGGTGTTTGTATGTTTGCATATAGTAAGTAACTATTTTTTTAAATTAAATAACTTTTTAGCAGGGCTGTTGAGCTTCTAAATGAAAGGAAGACTCCTTAATGCTGTGCGAGTTCTCTACAACTGTACTATTTCTCAGAACTTAAGTTTATTTTAGAAGATATATGAAGACAATATATATGCTATGTGATTACATAGCAATGTGATTTTTTTTACTTGTTTGCTTTTCATTTAAGACTCTGTATATCTGTATTTTCTTTTATACTTTTAATTTTTTATTAATTCTCTCTCTGGTGTGTGTGTGTGTGTGTGTGTGTGTGTGTGTGTGTGTGTGTGTGGACAAAACCTGTAGCTATTCCCCCACTCTCAGGACAGATCTTCTCTGGGGGCAATACCTCCTTTTATGTTTAAATAAAATTTTCATCCAGCACTGACTATCTACACTGACTGACACCTTAGGGGATAGCATTATATGTAGCTTTGGAGAAGAGCATTGGACAGTGGGATTCTACTTTAGTTGAGAAAGAACAAAATTGCATTTACACTAAACAGTGAGTCACGTTTTACAGAGGCTGTAATGTCCCTGACATAGTTAAATGGAACACATCACAGACTATCCAGGCTGGGAACTTGTGCTGAAAACTTGTGGTAAAGAAACACTGTATTGCAGTTTTTTAGTATTGTATTTTTTCTTGATATTGTTTGCTTCTTTGTTCCTTTTCATTTTTCTTTTCTTTTTCCCCCCTTTTCTATTTTGTTTCTGCCCCAGGTAGAAGCAAAAATGTATTGATACATCTGAAAACTAAAGCAAACAAAAGGTTATCTGAGCCATGTCCAGGCAACTAAGGCCTGGATATCTCCATCAGAGACTTCATAACAAAGATGGCTTGTTGATGTCTCAAATTCAAACATAACACACATAATACACATCAGACACTTGTCATTCATAAACCAGAATACTAAAACATACCGCACAGCCAACCAGCCCACAGAAATGTACATTATACGTGCACAAATATGCATGCAAACAGATATCAAGCATGAATATATGCATATGAACTTCTGTACAAGCATTCACACATGTATATGCACATTTACAAGCACAGGCACATATACATGCAGATATAATGAAGAATGATAAGAACTCTTTCCTTATTCATGCATTGTAATGCACACACACACACACACACACACACACATATATATTGTATATATATATATGTAGACAAGCATATTATAAAAATTTGGTTCATTGAAATAAAAATGAAACTAGAAAGAAAAATTAAAGGCATACAGTAATGTAAGTACCAAATTAATTCAAGGATTTGATTCTTCAAATACATACATTTCAAAAAAAGATCTCCATTCCAGTATAAAATTCTTTGCCAAAATATGTAGATAAAAAGAAAGTTTAAAAAATAAGTACATTACTTCAACAGAATTTTAAATATTTTTAAGGTACAACAGAGATTTAATAATGTTTCGTGAAAGACACTAAAGAAAATCAATGTTATAGTGATTTGATATTGTTTATATTAGCATTGAAAATATAACATGTTAAGAAAATAACAAAATCAAACTTAAACCATTATATAATATTTCATTATTAAAAATTTAGAAGTAATACCATGAAACATGTTTATACTAAAACAGATCATTTTAATCATGATCATGAAGTAAGTGGCATGCTAATGCTCATAGTGTGGATAATAAAATTATCTGTAAGCATATATATTTCCTTGGTTTATGAAAAATTTGGCTCTTATTTTCTTGGTGTTTAAATGTTACAAGAAGTTATCTAGAAAAATCTATTGTTCCAATCATTTTTATTAATATATTATTTTACATAAATCATTATAAAAATGCATGAAAATTAAAATGCTAAATAATTGCTGAGGAAGATGATTCTATTTGTGAGAATTTGATTTCTTCTTAAAATTTTAGTTTAATTTTGATGTATATCAAGAGATTTATAATCACATTGAAACACAGTTTTAAATGTGTCAGGATATGTGGGACATTAAACTCAATACAGTAGTAATTGTTGATTAAAATAGCATTAAATTACTCACAAGTGGCTATTCCATCTTTGAAACCATTTCCTCCTGTGTTATGTTTTTCTAATTATATTGGTCCAATTGAAAAGAACAGAGATAGAAGGATGGAAAATAGGTGGGAATCCATAGGTACCATGTTAAAACCTAGCATAGCCACACCATGAGCCTCCGTTAAGTTTTACAGCAAGCCAGCTTCCGAATGATTATCAAACTGTGTAAGGATAACTGAAGCCAGTAACAGAGTAAACACTGTGTTAGGATAATAGGGTGCTGACAGGGCAGATGCCTTCCAGCTGAATCATTTTTCCATTCCTGGAAGATTTTGAAATGGAAAATTAAACACTGTCTACCTCAGGGTTACTCAGTCAGAATGTGTTTCTGCAGATGAGCTTGCTGATATGACAGAGCAGCATACAATGCTAAGTCTTACAGATCCCAGGGCTTGCAGGCATGAGTCCTGCATGATGAGCAGGCGGGGTCAATGCTCCATCCTCAGCTGGCTCTCGACAACGACAAATAGAAAACACCACGTAGCTGTGAAACAATACTGGATGGAAAAAATAAGCCAAGCATGCACTGTGGTGTCTCGTGACACAATTGAGAAATGAATCCCTTAGGGGGGCCCGTGGAGAAATTCATAAATATGTAAAGCAGTTAAGTCGTTGGAAAGTATATTACTTTGTAGGATTAGATGTAGAAATGGGCCAGGGTGTAGCTTTCTTATATACAAGAGCTTTGTAACTGAAAACAAGACTTTCGATAAATAGTGCAAACCTAATGGCACGTGAAAACCAGGAGATTCAATCTATGAACTGGTATTTAGGAATGGGCTTCCAACTTTGATTTTATCAGTCCATCTTCATCTGCCATGTTGACTGTTTGTCTTTTCTTCAGCTTAACTACAAATGTAGGGAAATAGCTACTTGTCATATACGAGTATTCTTTTATGGATCATCACATACTGAATTTTTAATCTTAGACTGATTTTCCCCGGCCTTAGATACACAAAGACCATCCTTGTCCTAGTCTATAAAATCAACCTTTCAGACAAGTCTAATTTTCAACCAACAAACATATATATATATATACATATATATAAATATTTATTTATTCTTCTGCTTCAAACAATATTGAAATGGTTTTAAGCATATTTAATACCTTTAAATAAATCATTTTAAGGGACTGATTTTTCAGAATTATTTATATCACCAAATCCATGCATATATAAAAGAGATTTAATCATCTTTCTGAACATAATTCTTTTTTTAGTATGTGATTTTGAAAATGAACTCTGCTGAGCTACAAAACAATAAAAGAAATGCATATTTAAATGCCTTATCTTTTTGATTGTATTATGTTCATCAAGCGGGTACTAGGAGTTGATGCACATATCATGCTACTTGGAGCATAATAGGCACTATGCTTCAGAAAGTGTTAACTCTACTATCCAAGTTAACCACTTAGAGTACTCTGGATAAAATTGGAGAAAAATGACCTATAGTAATGAATGAATATAATAGGATGTGTCTGTTCAATGTGTCAAAGAAACAATGATGCATCAGATATTAAAATAACCATACTTAAGGTAAACAATTTGATAGGATTTTTTTAGCTATTTTCAACAGTTATATCACAATTATCTATTAATTTAAAGAGTAAATAACCTATATCAAATCTCAGAATTAAGAAACATTATTAATGACTCTTTAAAAGTTATGACACATTTTATGATATGTGTCTTTCTGGAGCAATTATACGTTTTAAAAATTAATTTCCTTATATTAAAATATCTGAAAGATAATCACAGAATCTAGCATATAATTATGTCCCAATGATCAGTCAATCAGTTACTGGGTACCGGAATTATAAATATCAAATACAAAGTTGCAAACAGGTTAATAAGAAAAGGCTTTCATTAAATGATTTAATCATGAGGTAACATTTGTTAATATAAGCAATTAAAATTTAAATATTTAGTTCATTGGTCAATTGTTTAGTATATGAAAAACTTTAGGTTTGTTTCAAGCTAGACTTATCACCTACTCACCCTTAGTTTACATTTTTTGTCCCTCCTAACAGATAGATGAGCTGTACTTACCCACTTTCTGGAAAGCAAGTTGAGGTTATGTGACTAGTCATGCAGAACAAATCAGGAGAATAAATAAAACAAACCTACAAAATAAATCTGTCTTTTACTTCGTAGTAGTCTAACTCACAACCTGAGTCTCCTCACTTTGATAAAGGAGAACAGATATCCATAATTTTCCTCAGTAGGTTGTTAGGTCTCCCTCTCACTTTGGTAACTCAAAGTGACAATAAAAAAAAATTTAACAGACTTTGCTAAGTTCATTATATGAACACACATACACCCCACACACACACATACACACATATGTTCATTATATGAACATTGTTGTACTAGGAAGTTACTAGAAAAAGGCAATTGTTAGTTAATCCACAGTAATGATGCATAATGAGTACAAACTGCAAATTTTGTCTAAATATAATGAGTATTGTTTATCTTCAAATAAAAGTTATACCCAGAAATGTATCCTTAACAGTTTGAAAACTTTAAATGGTAAAAATAAAACTTAAAAGTTATGTCTTATTTCATGTTCATTTTCTACCATTTATGAGCCTTTTTTAACATTGTCATTACAAACAGTTAAAGATGCACATATTAGTGCATATGAGTTTTGATTAAAAACCTGAAAGCTTTTGTAAAACAATACACAAGCATGCGAATAACTCTTTATTTATTGTTAAGTTTGTTTCTCATCTGTCTTTTACTCACACAGAAACAAAAATAAAGAAAAAGTAGCACGAAGCTAATTATTACTTCATTACTGGGTAAGCTGTGTGTGTGTGTGTGTGTGTGTGTGTGTGTATGTATGTATGTATGAGAGAGAGGGTTGTGTGTTTCTGTATATGTGAAATTGTATATAAATATGTAAACATAATAATGTAAACATAAATATGATATTTATAAGTAAGTGTATGTGCATGACATCTTTCTATCTCCAATCATAACTTCATAACCAAAGTGAAACAAGAAACTCAAAAAATTCAGGCCACTTTGAAAATTTTATTCAATCAGAAAGAAATTATGTAGAACAAAAGAATCCAGACTTCAAGGTCAATTTCGTGTGTACATCTATAGTGATTGAATGTCTACTTTTGAAGAGTTTTCTGCAAATCTAGAAAAAATGTTCTGTAAAGAAATCTCAAGTGTCTAATGAATTATAGTTAAAATGCAAAAATAGTTGCATAGTACAGCTCATTACATGAAAATTTTTCATTGAAAAGGAAAACTGAATTATTCAGGGAGTGAAAATACTCCTGGTATAAATAAAACTAATGTCAAGTGTTTTTGTGTCCTTGAAGAGAGAGGTGAAGGAACTAAAGACACTGGGTGTACTTAGCCTATTCTGGAGCTAGAAAAGTTTCTTTAAATATTTGTAGAGTTAGCAAATGGAATAGTGTTTTGTAGATACGAATTATGCAGAGATCTTGACTACGGTCATGCACAACTTGTAAGGAACTCAAATGAAAGTTCTTTTAAACTGAATAAATATTGTTTTTCTATTTATTACACTTGGATCAATTTTTTATATGAGATTATAAGAAACAAATTTTAGAATATGTGTTAAGAGCATATACATATTTTAAATTTGTAAATATTTAACAAACAAACAAATTAAGTGCTTACAATACAACAATGATTTGGTAATATTGAAATTCAATTTATAAATCATAAACTTGATGAAGAAGAATAAATGAGGAGAGAGATGGGGTGACAGGGTAAAGAAGGGACGATGGGAAAGGACAGCTAACACAAAGACTTTTCAAAAGTCATATGGAAGCCTACTACTTTAGAAGTTTTCTAAATTTAAATTATATATATGCATTTATAGACATATATGTACATATATACATATACATACATAGATACATACATACCCACTTACACATATATGATTATGTTCAGCAAGACATCGTAAACCACCAACTAAAATCTCCAGTACCAGGGATTGATTATAGCTTGTTGAGTCATTGATCAAAAAGGTTTTCTAAGCACCTCAAACATAACAGATTATTTTCAGTGGATGTTGGTTTCTCTCCTTAACTCATATGTTAATGGTAGATGCAATTATTTAAGTCACTGCACCCGTAGATATTAAATTGCTTCCCAGATAGGAGCTTTGCAAATAATGACTGCCTTTCACAATTTTAGAAGGTGCTGTACACACTACTGGAAGAGAAAAGTGACTATCAATATCACACAGCTAGAATCTATGTGATCTACAGCAACAATCTTCCTGCAATATGTACTGATGAAATAGAAGCAAAAATATTATGAAAGTAATTAACCCCCGGTGTATTGAATCAAATATCCACTCCATAGGATGGGAAACTTGAAACTGTTACAGCGGGCAAGGACCAGAGAATAGAGAGGTCATGTGCTTTAAAAGAAAACTCTACTCTTAGCCTACTAAAGGAATGTAGAAATAAAATAACTACTATTGATGTATCACTATACCCATCAAATGGAGTGTCACTGAACTCTCATCAGAGAAGCTCCTTAAGGAAACAGATAGTAATAAACAGAGTTCCACAACTGAAAACCTGCAAGACTGAGAGTCTTTGGAACAATAAACCATGAATTTATCTATCTATCTATCTATCTATCTATCTATCTATCTATCTATCTATCTATCTATCTATCTAATCTATTATCTACCATCTATCTATCCATCTACTTATTATCTATCCATTGATCTATCATCTATATATCTATTATATATCTATACTTATATATATATATATGTTCAGTCAAAACGTATCTCAATGCTCAAGTATCAATGCAGAGAACAAGACTTAATGATAGTAAGATCCAAAGGTAGTGGATGAATCTAAGGAAATATCACCATTGATACACAGCCAGACTAATACATATGAACTTAAGGAGCCTAAGCCAGCATGCAGAGACCCTGCACATGTTAAAACACCACAATGGTCCAACAGGGAGAGACAGAAGTGTGCATAAAGACTCAATCTTGTCCACAAAGCTACTTGCAATTGATACATATTGGAAAACTTAAAAATGTCCAGTTTTCTCAAATGGAATCTCAGTGGATATATCAACCACACTTGTGGGAAGGCTCCATTCCGAAGAGTTCTTGGCAAACAAATGACATACTGTATGATTTTTTTTCAGTGGGAGTATAATTTTTTAAAATTTTTTTTCTGTCATATTAGCCTTTGCTAAGTTTGTTTGATTGTTTTGATTATTTTACACTTTGAGAGTGAAAGAATATATAGTTTGGTGGATGAGGTGATATAAAGTTGAGGGAGGGGAAAGGATATGATCAAAATATTTTATATGAAAAACTGAACTAAATTATTAATAAATTGGATTGATTTATGAACTATGACATCCTAATACAGAATTCTCTGAGTTCCAGAACTACTAGTGAAATTAATTCAGAAACCTTATGGGAGTTTTAGTTTAACTAGTATGTTTGTTAGGTTTCTACATGTTAATGTGTGATTTTCAAGATATCTTTTGTAAGTAATTAAGATGTTATTTAATTTCATCTACATTTTTAAACTGTTTATGTAACAAATGAAAGACTTGGATGGGTGTTTTTCTACTTATTCAAGCTGTAGGAAACAAACAAAAACTCTTTCATATGAGGTAGGCAGGGAAAACTAAACTGAATGCTGGAAGAATTAAGGGCAGAGTCATAGAGAAACCATTGAGCTGCCACCAGAGACAGATGTGCTGAAACTTTGCTTATAGGCCAAGACCTTGTGGTGATGCACAGATTAATGGAGATGGGTTAAATTGAGATGTAAAAGTTAGCAAATAAGAAGTTAGAGCTAATGGGCTAAGCAGTCATTTAGATAATACAATTTCTGTGTGATTCTTTGGGAGCTGAGCAGCAGGGAGCCAACAAGCAGCCTCTTACAACACTCCTCCACCTCTTGGCTTCTAGCCCCTCATCTCCACCTCCTCTCTTTCATAGATTCACTTCTCTGTTAGCCTTTGGAAAAGACAGCGCTCTTAGGGATATCACCCAAACATATCATAACACATTTTAATAAGACTAGGCAAATACCTCATATCAAAGTTGGAAAAATAAACAAAATAGGAGGCAAAGGCTCTCCAAAGCAGGTAAAACAGTCAAAGATGACCTTTGTTCCAATCTTTTGGATTCCCACAAGAGCATCAATCTGACAACCATAACATATATGTAGAAGACCCAGGTCAACTTTTATTTGTTTGTGAGTTTCTATCTTCATTTCTCTCTTTCGGTTGTTATTTCACTCCTACCTATTCACTTCATATAATAGTGAAGATAGAAGTGAAGGTGGATTGCATTGAATGTCAGAATTATGTTCCATTCATTTTTTTGTTTATGTACTATAGAGATTGCAGCCAGAGCTTCATAAATGTTAGGTCAACATTTTATCAATGAACCATATTCATAATGCTCCTAGTTTACTGTTTCATTACAGACAACGTCTCACTAAGAAGCTCGAATTGATCATGAGTTCACTCTATAGCCCAATCAGACTTTGAATTTGTGATGCTCTTTAGTCAAGACTCCTAGTATTTAGTCTAATAAATTGATACCACCAGACTTAGCTCATTTTGTTAGTTGCACAAAGAAAATTAAAATCTTATATCTGATAGTCATAGATTTAATTTAGAGTAATACATACCAAACCAAACAAAAGTTGCAGGAAATGATAAGTACTTAATAGATGAGTAAAGGATCTTTGTTTTCCTTAGAAGTCATGCTGAAGACAGCTCATGCTGGTAAGGCATCATTCAAACAGATACAAGATACTTAAGATTCTATACATTTTTAAGGACCAGCCATAATTCTAAACAATTGACCACTATATATACTTATTTTTAAATTTTTGGTCTAATTATTTCTTCTATATAGTTTTATATGCTATGGTGGAGACTAAGATAAGAAAATTCTACCCATCTTCCAGGAAATATGCAAGAAACTCTGGAATATTAGACATGAACATATCTAAGATTACTAATCATATAATGTATGATAGAGTACATATACAAATTGATTACAAAATTAAAAAGCATAGCACTATAGTCTTAATATTGTTATTATTATTATTACCAGAATCATTGAAATGAATCCATCTAGCAAAATTTTAATTGCAACAGAGTTTTATCAATGGTCACTTTTCCTGTTCTCTTTATTTTCAGAAAATTCTTTCCAATTATCCTAAAGAAAAAAATATGCTCAAGAGAAGGACACCAAGTCTGTTACTAGAATAGTAGCTGAGTCTCCGGGGCTAGTGAAGTCATGGGTATTGGATAATAATTCACAGCTACAACTGCACTAAGCTAATGTAATACCTAACTACATTCTAAATATTTGTCCTTATACAAATATGTAAATGCAGTTTTCAACCCTATAAAGAAAACTGTTCTTTTGCAACAGAAAACAGAGACCATAATAGACAATAGCAAGCAATCAAAATATATTATTTAGAGCTCTACCCCAAAGGTTACCTCTAAAAAACAATGTTTACACTTAAGGTTCAGGGAAAGTCACAGAAGAGGGGATAGGCATGTATTCAGACCTAGAGGAACAGTGAGTTGCTCCAAGATTGTATCTCCTAGTAATGTTAGAAGCAATGCTACACCATAAAAAATACTCACCAACAAGACTCTATAAACAAGAACTGAGCAAGAACAAACACAGATATGTCAAAGTAGAAGGGGGAAAGACCATAAGACCTCAAACGTACACGAAGATCATGAGACAATTAGGGGACACTGATTACATGGGAAATAGCCTTCCCAAGGAAGTAGACACTGATGGGTTTTCCAATACCAAACAGTAACACCTGAATAAACACATCCAAGCAGCATTATAAAGTATGACCAAGATATACTTATTTATTCAGTAAATAAATATACTTAAAGACAACAATTAGTGAAAAACTGAGGCCGTTTTGTAGAAAGGTTTTGGAAGGAAAAAAAGATGTAGGAAATGATGAAAACATGATATCTGAAAGGATAAAAGCAAACTTAAAGGAGAAAAAAGTAAGAAAAGAATAACTGTGTATTCTAGTGTCATGTTACTATGAAAGATACCTAATACAAGCAGTTCAATAGAAGAAATATTCATTTTTGATCTGTTTTTCAGAGTTTACAGTCATGATCAAATACCTTGTTCTTATGCTTCTGAGCTTAAATAGAATGTCATGGTGCAAGATCATAGTGAAACCATAATTACTCACTGCAAAGGAGCCAAGAAAGAAGAGACAGTAAAACACAAGGAAGTTAGGCAGAAGAATATTATTTAGGGCATGCATCTGGTGACATATAAACTCAAAAAATATCCCCTTCCCAATAAGGCCATTATATTATATAATTAATCCATAAAGAGAGATGCTCAGTGATTAGATTAGATACATCAGGATCTAGGAACTTTTCAATAATTGCATGTCCCTTATGAGAGAAAAAAAAGCATCCTGTGGGTCTTTTTAGGTATGTTTTACATTGAAATCAGAAACAATATTCTATAGTACTGAATCTCCTTAACAAGTGAACAATTACTGAATGAAGAAGTAAGACATTTTGATACTAAAACTATCATTTGTTTGTATGTGACTAATGCAGAATAACTTCAGCTAAACCATTACCTCTATACTTATTCAGTTAATCTACTTTGGTCTCCATGGATTAGACATTATCTCCCTTTTTTGAAGATGAAACATATTAAAAGACATGCTCAAAAGTAGGTGAATATCACAGTAAAGCATCTGTTTAACAGTGAAGACATTGTAATATCAAGTCATAATTCTTATTCATGAAATTATGGTTTCCAAAGAGAATAATCTTGGTACTTTCAACATAATGTAATTTATTTTCATTTACAGACTTGCAGAAAGACAATAAGAAATGGATGAGGCTATTTAAATTGTAATAGCAGTATCAATAATCATAATGATAATAAATATGATGTGAAAAAGTACATTGGTACAGTTCTTCATCTATATATGTAATTAGAATTCTTTAATGATGCCCATAATTATGATTTAAAGAGTGTCTATTCATTTTATACGTTTAGTTTAAATTAAAGCACTAACACATAATTTAATTTGTATGTGACTTAATTATTCCTCACAATGAGAGATTAGAGATACAAAAATTAAAAGCACATGAGAAAAATATACTCTTATATTATAAAAGTGTTTATCACATAGGGGAAAGACAGATAGTTCAGCCGTTAAATGCTGTTGCTCTTCTTTTGGAAGACTCAAGCACAGCTCCCAGCACTAATACTGACTAGCTTCAAACACCATTAACTACAGCTCTGGGAGATCAAATGCTCTCTTCTTCTAGTCTTAGGGACTTTTCTTTTATGTGGTTTACACTCTCACATGTACACACATAAACGAGAATAATAATTTTGAAATGATCCCATATTTAACTATCCTGCTTGAAACAGCAGAAGAAAAAAGAAACTGTGAGAAACATCATTTAAGCAATGAGAAAACTATTAAAGTAAATTTTAGTATATTAATTGTATGTTCTAAATGTTTACCTCAGTGCGGATATACAGTGTCCATTATGTAACTTGGACTCAATATAGAAAGAACTAATGAAATAGAAGAGCTTCAAAACCATTATGCTTAGTGCATGTTATTATTGGTTTTAAACTATTAATATATATTGGCAAAATATATATTAAAGATTATAGCAATTTCTAAATGCATAAAATATTAGCATATAAATGAAGTATTCTATTTACATGTTGATCTTTAACTGCATTTAAAAATAAAATGCCTGGTTTACACATATGTAATCTCTTAAAGTGTGGTTAGAGAATTATATTTTACTGTTGGAAACAAGTGTGTTTGTTAATTTGAGGAATATATTAAGAAAGAAAACAGTAAAATGCCTATTTTAAGTATTTTCCATTTTTTACTAGTTTTACATAAATTTTATATAATTTAGTTTGAGCATAATTATTTGGTTTTGAAATTCTTTCAGATTCACACCATCCTGCTACTCCCCTAACATGTCTCTTGGTTAGTGTGAATGATTTTAAAGCCCACAAGAATAATTTGTGGTTTATATATGCTCTTACATACATGGTCATTCACTACAGCATGACAGACATAAAAATGTCCATACACTTAAAGACAACAAAGATGTTGGGAGCAGTGAGACCCCAGTGAAGGCGAAGGCGTAAGTCAAAAACAATCCCACACCAGTTTAGAATTATGATTAATAGAATGGTTATTTATTTAAAGGGGAAAAAACTTACAGATCACCATCCCAGACAACAGCCCTCTGCACAATCAAGAAGGGTGTCTAATCGCTGGAAGCTGAGCAGGAAGTAAGAGAGAGTGAGAAGGGAAAGTGGCCGCTTTTTTAAAGGGAGAAAGACCACGCCCCAATGGGCTGGTATCTCAGCAGCTATTGGCTGGAGGAGCAGAAGGACCTCCCTCAACACCCCAGATCCTGAATTTCTTGTAATCCCCTGATCTGAGTGCCTACAGCTGCTCTGAGCAGGAGACCTTCAGGAGTTCCTGATGGCAGGAGAGTGGTTTCTGGTGGGTTTGGCTGGGGCGTGGCTATCTATATAATCTGACTCTAACACAATAAAGGGGGCATTCTTGGGTAATTCAAGTATGACCCATGTTGCTGTCTTTCTGTCAGTGTGTGTCTGTGTGTTTTAACGTCCAGCCCCCTTGCCCAAAGCTCGGTAACTGGGTTCAAGGGCACAGAGCTCAGACAGGGGACGTGGTGCATGGCAAGTATCCAATTCCCAGTAGTTATCAGTTGCCAGTACTTCCTTAACTAAGGTTAGAACTTCATGATCTTATACAGGTCTTGTTCCTGCTGTCACAACTGCTATGACTTTATGAGTGCAACTATACATCTGTACCTAGAAGATACAGTTTTCATGTAGTGACAAACTGACTCTACCTCATATGATCGTTTCGGCTGTTCTTCCAGTGAACACTGGGAGGAAACGTGTGATATAGATATGGCAATTAGGTCTGAGCATTCCATGGTCCTTTTGTCTCTGAACCTTGCTCAGTTGTGAGTCTATATTTTCATTACCACCTGGTGTATAAAGAAGCTGTTTTGATGGGGACTTAGAGGTAAATTTTTCTGTGGGTATATTGATAAGGAGATCTTCAGTGCTATGCACTTTTTTTTTCAGAGTCATATAGCTAGGTTGTATGTTAGACCTATTACCTGGATATTTATGGCCCACATAATGGTGCTACATATGGGTAATCGTATTCTAAATAAAGCACACATGTGAGGACTTTAAAAATATTTACAAATGAGAGAAAATATGTAACATCGGTCTTGCAGGATCTTTGCTGCTTCACTCGGAATGAAAGTTTGAAGCTCCATACATTTACTTTGGATTTCATAATTTCATTTTTAATAAGTTTGTAATATTTTATAGTATAATGGTTCCATGCTTTCATTATTCATACATCAGTTGATATACATTTAAAATGTTTCCATTTCCTGTGATTTTGAACAGGGCAACAATGAACAATGAGATAGTATATCTGTAGTGGAGTATAGATTACTTTGGTTATGTCCAATAGTGGTGCATGCCAATCATGTAGTAGTTCTATTTCTAAGATCTTTAGGAAATTTCATATCAATTTACATAGTAGTAGCTTCTCAGGTTTGCACTCCCACCTGCAGTCGTCATGTGATCTTTTCCCCCACAGCTATGCCAGCATATTTGTTTCTTTTTTAAAATCTTAGCCATTTAGAATGGGGTAAAATAAGATCTCGCATTAGGTTTAATTTGCATTTTACTAACAGCTAAATATTTTGCACATCTTAAAAACAAATGTGTGTTTATGACATTTATATTTTATCTTTTTAGAACATTCTTTTTAGTATCATGTCATGATATTTACTTTGTTTTCTTTATTTTTAGTTTTTGAGTTCTTAGGACAGTCTAGATCATAACTGATGTGTAGCTGACAAAGATTGTTTTCCCATATTATAGGCAGTTTCTGGCTGATATTACTTACACAGAGCATATTAATTTTATGTTATCTTACTTAATAACTTTTGGTAATAAAGCTTGTGCTATTATTCATTGGTGTACTGCTCAGAATTTCCTTGCCTGTGACAATGAGTTCAAATATATCTCCCCCTTTTCCTTCTCTCAGATTTGGAGTGTAATGTCTTAGACGTAAGTTTTTAAACATTTAGGAGTTGACGTAAGTGCAGAATTAAGATAGAGATCTACTTTCATTCAAACTGGTGTCGTCATCCAGTTTGAACAGTGCCATTTGTTTAAAATGTTATCCATTCTTCACTTTGTCTTATTTCTCTCTTTGTCAAACCTGGTGGTTATTGGTCTATGGATTATGACAATGTTTTCAGACAGGTTTTAGATAAATTTGCCTGATTCTGGGCCTGTAAAATGATGCTTGATTTGGAACCTCTGCATTGTAATTTGAAATATGATATGGTGATAATTCTAGCAGATTTTACTATTCACGACTGGTTTGGCTACACTGCATCTTTCATATCACTTACAAAATTTGATACTTTGTTCTTCAGTTTCAGGGAAGAATTTAATTGGACTATTGATATAGAATTTCCTGATTATTTCAATTGTTTTGGGTAGGATGACCATATAAATAATGTTAAACCTATCAACTCACGCCCAAGAGAGATCTTTCCACCTTCTAACATTGTTTTCAATATCTTTCAGAGTCTTAAAATTTTCATTGTATAAAGCTTTCACTTTCTTGGTTAGATTTATCCTGATATTTTTGATGTTTTTAAGTGTAGAATTAAGATATGTATTATTTTCATTCTACTTAATGCAGCAGTAGAATATTTTCACTTATCTGATTTCTTTCTCAGTATGTTTTCATTTTCTTATCACAAGGCTACAGATTTCTGTGTGTTTATTTCTGTTCTGTTGCTCATCTGAAAATATTAGCATATTGATGTGATAAAGATATTTTGACTTTCATCCATTTTATTAATCCATCAACCTTTTTGTTAACTCTAACATGCACAAATCACTAAAACCATGATTTATAAAACAGAAATAATTAATTACTAGTTGCCTATAAACACATGTACTAGTCAGAAATTTGCAACATGCCATAACACATTCTATTCTATGCTTCTAAAATAAAATCACATCTAATGACATGACTCAAAGTTTCTGATTTATTATACTTTACTCCTCTGAGACAGCAACTAACGTAGATGCTCAGCCTCTTTCATGATATGTAAATTTTGATGGATCTCTAGTCAACAGCAAATATAAAAATTAATCTTCCATATTTAGCAACTTTATTAATTTTTAAATTTCTCCCAATTCATTCTCCCTTCTAGTCACATTTTCAGAAATATACAGATTAGTTTCTGATGTGGCAAAAGCTTTTATCCTAACCATTATAAGACATGTAGAAAATATTATAAATAACTGTAGTAAACTCTTCCACTGACATTCGTTTGGAGATTCTACTATGTTTTGATTGCTCAGCAATGCTGAGGAGTGGTTGTACTTATGTTCTTTGAAAATTACCAGTTGCTACAATGTAATTATTCATGAGAACTAACAGTGTTTGAGCACTTACTACAAAATAATCAACGACCTAAATCCAAGAAATATCAGGTACAAAATTGAATGGACTAGTTTTTCCTTTTATCAATAATGAGTAAGTGTTTCAGTTTTGCACACATGTTTTCCAGCATTTGTTGTCATTTATCTTCCTTTGATAGTCATTCTAAAAGTGGAGTGAGATAAAACTCAAGGGGCTCCTTTTTATGTTTCACTTACAGCTATGAATGTTGAACATTTTTTAAGAGTCTATGGTTGTATATTATTTGTATTATTCTTTTAAGACCTGCTTTCTCACTTAACTTTCTACTCTTGTTTTGTTTTCAAGACAGGGTTTCTTTAAATTGTTCTGTAGACTAGATGGTCCTTGAAATCAGGGATTCACCTGATTCTGCCTGTCAAGTGCTGGGATTAAAGGTGTGCATCACCCCTGCATCAACTTTCCTCTTTAAAGATCATATAGTTTAGTTTTCTGTACTTACTTTTGCAGTTCCTTTTATATTCTAGATATTAACGAGTCTATTCTTGAGTAAACCATAGCTGGTAAAGATTATATGCTATTCATTGGGCAGTTTATCTACTCTGTTGAGGAAAAAACTTGTACATTCAATTTTATACCTGATATTTCTTGAATTTAGGTTGTCGTTTATTTTGTAGTAAGTGCTCAGACACTGTTAGATCCCATGTTGATATTGTTTCCTTTCTAGAAAGAAAGACAAGTTTTTTTTAATTTACATATAATCACACTTGTTAAATCTTACAGTCATACCATATTATTAGAATTCTATTAAGTTAGTTTTGCCAATATTTATATGATACTTCATTTCTGCATTTTAGCCATGACATTGAGATTTTTAGTCTACTTTCCATTGACTTTTTGTACAGGATGAGAGATGTGGAACAATCCACTAGAGATCATTTAGAGATCTCACCAAATGAGACATAGGTAGCATATGACTCAGTCCTGGCACACCTGTGGATATATGCAAAGGACTCTATGCTCAGTGAAAGGCTAGTTATATATCTCTGTTCTTTTCACAAGATCAAGTTAATGGGATCAGCTTATAACTTCATAAAAAGAAATTGGATAATGAATGTTATCAGTTGGTGGATAAAGATTCAATAATGACATTTAGAATAGTCATCAATCTGACTATGGGGCAAGTTCAATCCGTGCACCCTTTCCTCTATTCCTTAGGTTCTTGTGGAATCCTGGGACGTTTCTTAGTGCTAGGTTTCTTGCTAGTCTCATAACAGAGCAAGGAATAATATATTTTGATTAAGGGTGCCATTTTGGGGATAAAGAAAAGAATTTTTTAACCATAAAAGTATAATAAAAGTTTTAAAATTCACAGGAAAAGTACTGGATTTGAAAAATGCTTTATTAAGTTTAATATCCAGGCCTAGAAATACATGAGATACATGCTGCCTATCATTTCCACCTGGCACTAGCTTTAAACATTTAGATATGTGTGTTTATGAGTAAGTGTGGGCAGTAGCCACGAAAACAAAAAGGGGGCCCTTGTGATAGGAAAAGTTTAATGTAAGACGTGGAAACAAAAACAAACGTGCAAGAATTTTTCAGTTAGGGAATTATAAAATGAGATAGGAGGTTAGTGAAATGTAAGAAGCAGAGATAGAGTTCTAAGAGTAAATTCTTCATTTTTTTTTTCATATTTTCCCCAACTTCCTCTCCTTCCACAACTTCCTTACCACCATCCCTCTTCCTAAGCCCCCTCCTTTTCTCTTCAGAAAAGGGCAGGCCAGCCATGGACATAGACAGAATATGATATGTCGAATTTTAGTAAGCAACTTACATTGTATTAATGCTGGGCAGAACAGTCAAGTATGAGGAATAGGCTTCCAAAAGTCAGCAAAGAGACAGAAATAGTCCCTACTCCCACTGTTAGGAGTCCCAAGAGAAGATCAACTGGCACATATGTCCGCAAGGCCTAGGAGGGATTGTAATACCAACCCAGTCACATATTCTTTCTTCATTTTGGAAGTCATTGCACTGTTTAGGACCTGCCTGTGGGCTGCCTTGAAATAAATCAAACATTTCTACAGCTTTGGTTCTTTATTTGTGAAGTGGAAGATTAAACCACTTCGGTATTCATTTTTCATAATATATGAGACTAAAGTAAACTGGCTTATTTTTTTCTTTTGCTATTGAACTATAGAAGATGTGAGAACAGGAGAGAAGGGATCTATTTACGAAGGAAGACAGTAAGGGACTCAGATGGTCAACAATATTTTTGTGTATGAGTCTTAAAACCACTGGAAGGCCCAATGTATTGTCTATAAAACAAAGACTTATTTAAGAGTAAAGTTTTTTAAAATATTTTATGTAAGAAATAGTTTCTTCTGTATCCCAGAAATATGTAAGAAGGAAAACTGCGCTTACATGAAAAGCAGAGCAAATTGAATCCGTTAAAATAACTCTAGGGCACCTCTAGGGCATCCAGCATTGAACCCAACAATGTTCCTTGTCAAAACTGGTGCAAAGGAGGGAAGCTATGAAAATTGTAAAACAGCATTCACTTACATTAATCAAAGATGGCAGCTGCTGTTATTACTGAAGCTCTGCTGCTATCTGATACAGGGCTATATGACCTTGAGAGAAAAAGTACAGAAGTTTGAAAAGAAGAAAAAAAAATAAAAGAAATGTAAGGAATCTACTTTGTAAAAGTACAGAATGAAACTTTTAAAATTAGAATGTTATCATAATTTCTAAGCTGTATTCTTCAATAGAATACATTTAAAAATATATTAAAATATTATTTCTGTGTGTTATGACCAAAGGGAGATTTTAACATTTGATATTTATTATAAAATGCTATTTTCAAAGTTCATTACTAATTATTATCAAAATATTACTTATTTGTCTGACTATATAATGAAATTTTAATATTCCCAAATGATAAACATATCTGTTTCATATTTATGGGTTTGTGCAAGCTCAGATTCATATAAAGTTTATTCATTCATGTGCCTGCACAGTGCTACATCGAGGAACAATGCAGTATTTAAAGCAATGATTTTACACAATCTAGATATTTCTGGTAAATTTTTTATAAAGTTTTTATTTACTCGGTGTGTGTGTGTGTGTGTGTGCTCGTGTGTGTGCACGTGTGTGTCTTTAGTTGTAGGTGTGTAGGTGTATGTTGGTGAGACTGAAAACATAAGTGTGGAGATCAGAGTACAACAATCTAGACTCGGTTCTTTCCTTATCTTTCTGGATCATAGGACTGAGTTATGTTTATTAGACTTGCCCAAGTATTTCTAATCTGCTAAGACAGGGAGATCCCTGGGCCTCTGTTAAATTAATTTGAGAGAGGAATTGCACTGATTACATTCTTGTCTCTGATATTATACATTAGGCTATTCACAGGTATAGGTGGTCTGAGACTACAACTATATAAGCTTGGACACTATACCTCTACAGTAGTATATATTTATCTTCTCATATATATTTTTATATGTGCATGTACAGTGAAAACTTTTAAAAAGAATGGCTTGTTGGATGAAGTAGGTTCTATCTTTCTTTAAGCTTCATAGTGCTTTGATATACACACAGACACATTCAATCATAGGATTGACTATTATTGCAAATGTTATATACATTAAAATCAGTGTATATATCTGACAAAAGAAGTGGGAGAATACAAAAAATGAGTCAAAGAAAACACACATTAGAATGCATAGAGAAGATGGTAAAATATTTCGCCATAATTTTGAATACTAAATTTGCTTGTTTGCAGTATCTGTGTCTAGTTCATTTTCTTTATGTCTCTGCTATAAATAAATTAAATTTCACTGCTGTACACCAATTTCAAAATAACACAACATTAGTAAGATGGCTTTTCTACATGGGTGACATAATCCTAAAAAAACAGTAATCACCTTCAATCACTTTTGTTTAAAAACTTGAGTGATAGTTATTTAAAAAATATATTATAAGAGTTATGTGATTGAATAGACTTTTATAAAAATATACATTACATTTCACTCATAGCTTAAAATTATTTTAGGGGCATAAATGTGAGGGGAATTTTATGTTACTTCTGACATGTAAGACAGTGACAAAGTTTATTTTTTGGAAATGGGCCAAATAATTCCTCAAGTGCATTATGTGTGGGAGTGTGTATATCTTTGTGAGTGTGTGTGAGGTGTGTGTGTGTGTGTGTGTGTGTGTGTGTGTGCGTGCATTGGGTGTGAATAAATCAACTGATATTCCCATGTTGACTTGAGTATCTACAGCTGACAGTGTACCCTTCAGGCAATTTGGAAAGCATGAACTAACAGTGCAGACAGCTGACAGAAAAAGAATGATGAATTAACACTCAGAAGCAAGGATAATAGTAAAGAGAGAGAGGGGCTCAGAAAATTTAGAAAGTTGACTTGTAAATACAATGAATCTTGAAACTTTAATGGGACACATTGCCTAAATCATGCACTGCGTCATATATTTTTATCAATGCATGTATGTGATTTCAAACCATAAGAGTAATATTCATTAATTAGATTGTATTAGTGAAAAATATCATTAATCAAACTATTATAAGTTATGATAATACTAGTGTAGGTTTGTTTAACAATGAATAAAAAATATTCTACTCAAGACGTATTTTGATATTTTGTCTCATTCTTCCATAGACAGAACTTGTTTCTCATTGTTTTTCCTGTAGTGTAAAGTCATCCAGTTCTGAGCTTATATTAGATGAAAGTGAGTGTGGAAATGAATGTGCTTCAAAAAAAAGTTGAGTTGATTTAGTATAATATGACCAGTTTCTAGCTTAGTCAAAACCGGGAAATGGGTTAGAGTCATAGAAGCATTGGTAAATATATTGTAGTCTTGTGGGATTTCTCTCTGTATGCTGTGAATACCACTGGTTAATGAAGAAAACAGTCGTGGGTCAGCACAGAGAATAGAGGTAGGCTGGAAAAGCTAAACTGAATCCTGGGAGAAAGGAGGCAAATTCAGAGAGAAGCCATGGAGCCCTCAGAGACAGACATGCTGAAAATTTGCTGGTAGGCCACAACATCGTGGAGATACACAGATTACTAGAAATGGGTTAAATTAGATGTAAAAGCTAGCCTATAAGACGTTAGAGCTAATGAGCCAAGCGGTGATTTAATTAATACAGTTTCTGTGTGGTTATTTTAGTGCTAAGCAGCTGGGAACTAACTAGTGGCCTCCTCATTACATTGTAGTTGTCACTTGAAGCAAAATAGTAACTCATTTAAGAAAAAATATTATGTGGCATCAGAGACTTTTCTATTTCTTTCTAGTTGAGCTTTCCAGGTTCTAAAGACCAATGTTGACTGCTCAACTAAACCACATAGCATAAGACCAGTACAAAAACTATAACTATAAAATGTGTAATGGTTATGGCTTTTTCGCTGTGTTAAGATATTAGTGCTAATAGCTAACAAAAATATTGCCATCTTATAGAGAAGCAAATTAGCATTATTAAGAGTTAGCAATTCTAAATGACATCATAAAACTGCTTTTCACTAGAGAAACCCACATTTGCTGCAGAAGTACTGTATGGAAGATATTGCTAGAAGCAGAGCTATCTTAAGCACCTCACTATGACATGTAAAACCCTTCTGCATTTGATTGCACAAGTAAAGCAATACAAAACAGAATGCTGTTTCTTCTCATTGTGAGACAGACAGGATTATACCAAGAAGAGAAAATATTAAAGTAAAAGTCAGATGCCAATGTTTACAAAGTCTAACCTCATTCTAATTAAAATATTTTGTATGAAGTGTTACACTAAAACTAAACAAGTAAAGGTATACCCCACATCAAATTAAAAATCGTAAGAAAAGAAGTAATACTTTGTTTTTCTTATATATTTTCTGATCAACTATCTTTATAAAAATTTTATTGATTTTTTTTAGCAACACATTTTTCTCTGCTCCCCTCCTATCCTCTGCCCTCACCTTTAACCCTCTCCCATGATCCCCATGCTCCCAATTTACTCAAAAGATCTTGTCTTTTTTTCTACTTCCCTGATGGATTAGATCCATGTATATCCCTCTTAGGTTCCTCATTGTTGTCTAGGTTCTCTGGGATTGTGAATTGTTGCTTGGTTTTCTTTATTTTATGTCTAAAAGCCACTTATGAGTGAGTATATATGATATTTGTCTTTCTGATTGTGGGTTACCTCATTCGATATGATGTTTTCTAGATCCATCTATTTACCTGCAAATTTCTTTTTTTTTTTTTTTTTGGTTTTTTTTTCGAGACAGGGTTTCTCTGTGGCTTTGGAGCCTGTCCTGGAACTAGCTCTGTAGACCAGGCTGGTCTCGAACTCACAGAGATCCGCCTGCCTCTGCCTCCCAAGTGCTGGGATTAAAGGCGTGCGCCACCACCGCCCGGCTACCTGCAAATTTCAAGATGTCATTATTTGTTTCTGTTGTATAGTACTCCATTGTGTAAATTCATCCTTATCCATTCTTTTGTCAAGGGGTATTTTGGTTATTGCTAGATTCTGGCTATGACAAACAATGCTGCCATGAGCATAACTGAGCACCTGTCCTTGTGGTTTGATTGAGCTTCCTTTGGATATATACCTAAAAGTGGTATTGCTGGGTCTTGAAGAAGGTTGCTTCATACATTTCTGAGAAATCACCATGATGATATACAAAGCGACTGTATAAATTTGCACTTCCCCCAGCATTGTAATAGTGTTCCCTTTACCTTACATCCTTTCTAGCATTAAGTTGTCATCTTAGCATTAAGTTGTGTTTTTGATCTTGGCCATTCTTACAGGTGTAAGATGGAATTTCAGAGTTATTTTAGTTTTGTGTTTCTTTGGTGGCTAAAGGTGTTAAGCCTTTCCTTAAGTGTCTTTCAAACATTTTAGCTTCCTCTGTTTGGAGTTCTCGGCTTAAATCTGTGCTCCATTTTTTTTTATTGGATTATATGTTCTTTTGATGACTAATTTCTTGAGATTTTGTATATTTTAAAAATCAATCTTCTATCTGATGTGGTATTAGTGAAGATTTTTCCATTCTGTAAGCTGCCTTTTTGTCTTTTTTGACTGTGTCCTTTGATTTACAGAAGCTTTTCAGTTTCATAAGGTCCCATTTATTATTTGTTTCTCAGTGTCTGTGATACTGAGGTTATATTCAGGAAGTAGTAAACTATGCCAATGCATTCAAGTGTACATCCCAATTTCTTATCTATGAGGTTCAGTGTGGTTGGCTTAACGTTGAGGTCTTGATCCATCTGGACTTCAGTTTTGTGCATGGTGATAGATATGGATCTATTTTCATTCTTCACATGTTGATATCCAGCTTGACAGCCCCATTTGTTACATATGCTTTCTTTTTTCATTTTATATTTTTTACTTCTTTCTCAAAAATCAAGTGTCCATAGATATGTGGATTAGTATATGTGTCTTTAATTTGGTTCCACTGTTCCTCCTATCTGTTTTTAAGCCAATACCAGGCTGTTTTCAGTACTGTAGCTCTGTAGTAAAGTTTGAAGTCAGGGATTGTGATGCCTCCAGAAAGTCCTTTATTGTACAGGTTTGTTTTGGCTATCCTGTTTTTTCTTTGTTTGTTTGTTTTTGTTTTCCTATATGAAGTGAATTACTCTTCTTTTGAAGTCTTTGAGGAATTTTACTTGGATTTAATGGGAATTGATAAGATTGCCATTTATACTATGTTAATTCTACCTACCCAAGAGCATGGAAGATCTACCACAAAGGCCTCTGAATAGAACTCAGGCCATTAGGTTTTCCAATAAAAATCGTTACCCAATAAGCCATCTTAACAGTGCACAAATAAAGATTTAAATTATGTGATTAAAATTATTATTACACATGATTATTATTATTTATTTTTAAGTAGTTGACTAAGAATGTTGACTTTCAGAAAAGGTACTTGGCATTGTGTTAATGAAAATATAGAAAATCAATCCAGAAAAAGTATATATTTATATGATCTATATATTATATTAACATGACAAAGATATTAAATTCATTCTAAGAAAATGAAAAAATATATGAAAAAAGCTTACATACTATTTAGTAGTAAATGTACAATGACATTAAATTTCCCATTGAGATCAGTCAATCCAACTAGATCATTGAAGTTAAGAAGAATCTTCTATTTTGTAAGTCTATTTTCTTAAAATAGCTTAATGTATAATTAGGCAAAAACATATATTTTGTATTTATTGTTATGTATGTCAATTAAAAATACTTAAAATAAACATTGGAAACAGAATAAAGCAACATTCATTCATAACATTGTAAAATGGCAGTAGCCTAAGTATAGAAATAAGTTATTTCTCTTACCAACTCTAAGGTGGTTCCTTTAATTAAGTTATGTGATTCCCTGTTCCTCTAGCCAACAATGTTTTATCCCCAATCATCCCGTTTCCCCAAGTTCCCCCATCCTCCCCTTCTCACTTTTCTCTCCCCATCTCCCCTTACCCCCATCCCACCCCACCCCCAGATCCCAATTTTTTGCCCAGCAATCTTGTCTATTTCCCATAGCAGGGGTAATAACTGTATGTTTTTCTTTGGGTTCTCTTTCTTATTTAGCTTCTTTAGGATCACAAATTATAGACTCAGTGACCTTTATTTATGGCTAGAAACCAATTATGAGTGAGTACATCCCATGATCCTCTTTATGGGTCTGGGTTACCTCACTCAGGATAGTGTTTTCTATTTCCATCCATTTGCTTGCAGAATTCGAGAAGTCATTGTTTTTTACGGCAGAGTAGTACTCTAATGTGTAAATATTCCATACTTTCTTCATCCATTCTTCCATTGAAGGACATCTAGGTTGTTTCCAGGTTCTGGCTATTACAAATAATGCTGCTATGAACATAGTTGAACAAATGCTTTGGTGCCCAGGGCAATGTCCCCAGTTAGTTCCTTGGGCAGCTGAGGATAGGGAACCTGAAATGACCCTATCCTATAGCCATACTGATGAATATCTTGCATATCACCATAGAACCTTCATCTAGCGATGGATGGAGATAGAGACAGAGACCCACACTGGAGCATCATACTGAGCTCCCAAAGTCTCAATGAGGAGCAGAAGGAGGGAGAACATGAGCATGGAAGTCAGGACCACGAGAGGTGCGCCCACCCACAGAGACAGTGGGGCTGATCTATTGGGAGCTCACCAAGGCCAGCTGGACTGTGACTGAAAAAGCATGGTATAAAACTGGACTCTCTGAACATGGCGGACAATGAGGGCTAATGAGAAGCCAAGGACAATGGTATGGGCTTTTGTTCCTACTTCATGTTCTGGCTTTGTGGGAGCCTACCCAGTTTGGATGTTCACCTTCCTAGACCTGGATGGAGTGGGGAGGACCTTGGACTTTCCACAGGGCAGGGAACCCTGACTGCTCTTTAGACTGGAGAGGGAAGGGGAGAGGAGAAGGCGGATGGGGAGAGGAGTAGGGGGAGGGAAATGGGAGGCTGGGAGGAGGCAGAAATTTTTTAAGAATTATATTTTCAATTAATTTATATTAATAAAAAAGAAAATAAATAAATAAATAAATTATTTCTTATATATTGGAAAAAATAAAGTGGAATGTAAATTCTCTCATCATGAACAGTTTATATATTAAAGAGGATAAGTAAGAGAATGAAAAATTCCTGAAGTAATTACAACATATTTTAAGAAGTGAAACCATCAAGCTCTTGACTAATAAGTGAGAATTATTAAAATATAAGAGATTTAATATTCATATTCCAGTCATCAATTCTAGTTTCTACTGCACAAATGTGTAATTTATCTCCACAATTTATGTTTTTCGTCTCTTTCTACATTTCTTCATTTATAACTCACTTGAAATTATACCTACATCTAGTAAAGATTATGTGGAAGAACCTACAATATATGAGAAATTACATTGTATATCTGTTAAATTATACAGAAGTAAGAAATACTTGTATGTAAATTAAGTTAAAATACTATCTATATATTGTATATGCTCAAGTGAAAATTTATTTAACACTTCACTTTGAAAGATTCTATCTTTAATAACCTACATGTATATGTGTAATGGAATTAAGTTTAAATACATTATTTATGAACTTTAATGTATGTGTGAATGCCTCCATAAATTCAAAGCTATACTTGGACAACAGAGTCTTGGCAGATATCAAAACATTTCTATTAATCTAATTCCTTCATAAAAATATCATATAGTATTTATAAATAACCATATTAGACCTTCTTAATAAATTACCTATAGATTGCAGTAATGAATATGTTATTTGTTTCATTCTGTTTAGGTTTATATGCATGTCTGTGATGCAAGTTATTGGTCCTTCCTGAATAACTAAACCAAGGTCACACAATCATACCAACCCATACAGGGAAGACTAATGGAGAGTTGAAAAAAACTCAAAAGGGGACAGAAAATAATGCCTTACAGAAGAAAAACCTTGCTATGCAAGCATGCAAATCTGATATAAACCCAATTCACTCTAGATCCTAGCACCCATACCACCAGCTCAGGTTTACCCACTGGTATAAAAATGGTAGGATCATTGAGTTGTACAGACTGTACTATTTTAACAAAATCGCCAGCTTTAATACTAGGCAGACTATATATCAAGGAAATAAGATAGAAAATAATAGGATACATGATATCCTTCTCTAATCTTCTGGTATATCAGTGTATGCACACATACATATGCACACATCAATAAACAAATAAAACAAACTATTTAATACTCACAACTGTAACAACTGTTCAGAAACCAGGTGATTTCTGGTGCAAATGGCTTTTCTTAAAGCTTCATAAACAGAGGTTCCGAATGAAGAATTTCATGAATATTGTTGCCTTGAGTCCTTAGAATATCTTCTCTTGATTCACCATTTTTAAAATGTGTTTCTGGTCTCTCCAAATATTTCTTCTCTTTGAACAGCATGGCACCAAATAGCCTGTATGCTATTAATATGCTTCCACTGTATCAAGGATTTTATAATTGGAATTATCTCTCCAAAAAGGTTATAATTACAGTATCCATATAGACACTTTTTATTGAGGAGCCATTTTCAACTTTTTAAGTCTTGCTAAGGTTACCATTTAATATTTTATTAACATTGAAACACAGTCATATGTACACAGGAAAATGACATCTCATTGACTGGCTAAATCATATTTGTTATAGAACATTTATTCTTATTAAAAAGAATTTCTTTTCTACTATAAATAAAATAACTAGAATATTACATAAAATTTAGTTCTATGGCTAAATATTTTTGTAGAGTACAAAACAAGATGTTTTTACCTTCCTTTATGGCATTAATGGCCAGAAAGAATAAAAAATAAAAGAGCTTGATTTTCTATGTTGGAATGAGTGTGATTAATAGAATGTATTCATTTTGTGAATGCTATTGTTACATGTTTATGGTTGTATATGCATATATAAACTGTATTATTTATATCATATATGTACATATTTTATCGAGAATGATAACAAAACTGTGTATATGTCATTTAACTAAAAATACTGAGTAAAGTATTTGCAACATATTTTTCAGGGCAAGTAGAAAATTTTAGGTAGAAGATAATATATAAATATATAGCTGTGTATTAAATGTCTTAAGTACATTTCAGAGGATTTGATGTTTTCTGTTTTACATTATAAAAATCTATACATCTAGAATTTTAGTATTATAGGTTTGACAATCTTATATGAAAGATAATATGATGAGTATGAAATCTGAAAAATAAGGTATTAGTAAACTGTTCTTTTCTCTTATGTCCTAGGTTAGAAAATGGATATCATATAAAGTAGAAGACAAGGAGATATATGCATTTTGAAATTTACATGGTAGATCTTTGAATTTGATGGACATGTTATATTCAAATGCCAACTCTCAGTCACTCTAGGACTAATATGCATGCATATCCCAAGATTATGTTGTCCAGATGCAGGTCAGAATTCTACTAGCAGCTCATTCAATGAATTAAAATAAGTGTTCATTTTTTTCAGCCATTTGTTAACACTTATATAACCTGTAAGCAGAAAAAAAAAACTTTATTTTTTTATAACGAGATACTTTTAGACAAATGTAGGATCACTCTAATATGCTCAAGTTTCCATTTTATTAACCTTGGACTTTTTATTTCCTATAGCATTTTCCACATTGGGTGGAAAGAGTTCATTTTATTTTTCTCAATGTTTACTTCTGTATCTTAGAGAACTTTATAACACACACTAGATCTATTTATTCATTACATTTCTATTAGTGTGTTAAACACTAAAGTCGAGGAAACTTACATAAGAAATATTTTATTTGTCATTACATTTGTAGGAATGTAAGAATTCATCATTTTAAAGAACTGTTGCATGAGGCTGTTGATATGAATGCTGTGTAATAACCCTTTTGTACACTGACAGGCCAAGAGCTGGAACGGATAAGCAAGGGAGGAAAACCAGACTAAGAACACTGGGGGAAAGAAGAAGGGTGGAGTTTAAGAGGTTGCTAGGAAATGCAGGGAGAGAAAGACATGCTAGAGGACTGGGAAAGCCATGATGAACAACAATACATAGATTAATAGAAATTTAAGCTGTAAAAGCTAGTTAGTAACAAACCTGAAATATTGACTGAGCATTTGTAATTTATATTAGATCTTCAAGTCAGTTATTTGGAAACTGGCAGGAGGGAAAAAAAAACACAAAGTCTGCCTACAAGGCATCATGAACAGGAAACTAAGGGCTCAAAACTATAACCTCACAAGGGAAATAAAAATTACAAAATAAGAATGATGTGAGGCTTTAAACTCCAAAAGTCAATCTCCTGTTACATACTTCCTTCAACGGAGCCAAAACTCCAAATACCCCTCAAATATCACCATGAACTCGGAACAAGTATTCAAGTGCTCCAAACTATGGGGACCTCTCACTCAATCCACCTCTTTCTTTCTGGAATTGCTAAGACTCTTTCTGCTTAAAAGAATTTATACTAGTGCCTTACATATCATTTCATAGATTATAGGAAAATGATAGATAAATGAACATATAGATGATAGATCAATAAATGCTTTAGGAAAGAGAGACACATAGTAGATAGAAGATTAGTAAATAGATTATATATTTTTATAGACAGATATATAATATGTATATACAGTATACAGATATTTTGTATGTATATATGAAGAGAGAGAGATAGGTGTTGTATGATAAATAGGTAGATGCTATATGGGTTGACAGACAGATGGTAAATAGAAAAATAGTGATATAGAGATAAATAATGTATTTCTCACAAATAGGCAACTTTGTACCCAATAAACAATATCAGCGACATATTCACTCTTATTCTACCTCTAGTTACTAAAATTCTTATTCTATTATAAAAGTGAACTCTTTTAGTTCATATGTGCTTTGAGATTGTGAAATAATTTTATATTTGTGCATTGTACATTTCATAGAATGGAATGCCCCCTAATATCAATCATTTTCTATCAATGGCATAATTTCATATTCTTTGACTACATAATATTACATCACATGGATAATATTTGCATAAATGCACATATACACTCACAAATACTCAAGTACATATATATGCACACAATTATTAATCTTTTTTCTTTACCCATTTGTCCATTGATGCACACTTATATAAACTTTATAAGCTGTCTGCTATGAAAACTATTGCAACCAACATTATGATTGCATATCCATCTCTTCAATATATTGATTTTGTTTCTGTAGAGGAATTCATATTAGTGGAATTTTAAATCACAAGATATATTTTTTAATCTGAAGAATTCCATGCTGTTTATCATAACGGGTATATTATCTTCTATAGCCATTTATCTAGTGTAAGTAACACCATCTTTGTAATTTCCTTCCTTCAGCTTGGATTAAAAAACTCATTAAATTTACAGAGCAAAATTCAATAAACACAAAATGCCCCTATACATCCATAATAACCTTCTGAGAAAGAAGCCAAGAAAACTATCTTTTACCTCAATTACAAACAATGTCCCATAAAGAACAATTTTAAGGAAGAAGGTAAAATTGGGAGACATAAAGGAATGAAACCTAAGAGAGCACAAATAAATTTAGTGACATTATCATGACCATGTGAATTCAACTTTCACTCCAACTTAAAATGAAAGTTCTACTTACATGTCCCCATGTCTTCCTCAGAAAGTGTGAGTGAATCTAGTTCTTGTACTCTTCCTATACTTTTTAGAAACTTTCAAAATGGTCATTTTACTGGATTATATGCTTTACATTCATATTTATGTCTGTTATTCTCATTGTGCTGAATTCTGAGTCCCCAGAATGCTGAGAGTTTCTCACCATCTTTCTATATTACCAGCCTACAAATGTACCCGTTAAAGAAGTGCTCAATACATGTAATTTTAGTGGAATTTATTTAAAAGGTTGTTTAAGGAAAATTAGAGCATCAGAAGGCTATTAAATAAAACAACTTTTAATATCCCTTCAAATTCTGAAATATATTCAAATGATATTTTGATATCAGAGTTCTGATTTTACCACTTTAAAAGAACATTTATGTTACAGAGATACATAATATGCCAAGTTCTCTGAAAAAAATACTCAAGAATTACAAGTTATTTCAGCTATCTTCCCATAGTAATCAAAACAAAATATATTTATGCATATATTTAATTTGCAAAATTCAAATGTGGTGGGAGGGCTATGGCGTGCCCAGCCTTTTCAATAAATACAATTGCAACATTCATTACTTTCAATAAGAGGAAACAAAAATCCGACTTAAAAACTACACATTAGACAGTGATGGGATTGAACATAGGTATTTAGTATAGGATTGCATAGCATTTTGGGGGGGGCTTTAATTCCAAACTAAAATGAATTTTGACACCTCATAATAGCAACAGTCTAGAATTAACATAAGTCAATGCGCATTTAGAGTTGTAATTATTTTCTACAAATTTGAACATCCCAGTCTGGAATGCAAAGAGAGGCTCAAATGGCTCAGGAAGCTGAAGACATTTACTTACCATGCCTGGGATGATCTGAAAGTTATAAGATTCACATGGTCCCTCTGGACAATGAAAAAAGTCAGTGAAGAGTTGCAGTGGAATGGTCTGTGAGTTGTTCATCTTCATGAGTGCAGCTTTTGTGAATCAGTACACATGATTGAAGGGCAGACTTTCCTGTAAATAACACAATAAAGCCATTATGGGTTCACCAGTGTAGACTTGCATGGCATTCTTGCTTAGACTTGTTTCTCTGACCAATTTGTGATTAATACATTTGTTTGTGTCTCTTTTTGGAAAAATCACATCGCACCATGTAATTTACCTTGAATTATACTTGGTAATGGGTTTATTACTAGGAAGTAAATTTAGAATTCAATCCACACATTAAAAAAAAAACTTCTTCCTTTTCCTCAATATGCTATTATCAATAATTTTATTGTCTTTACTGTGCACAATGCACTGAATATTTACTTAAATGAGACTAAACAAATAAAATAACAAGCAAAAAATAATACAGTATCTCAGAATTCATAGAGAATGTTTGTTTCATTTCACCCAGAAATATTTCCTCAGAGGTAGCACCAAAATCATTGCTCATGTCAAGAGAGATTGCTTTTATTTCTTCCCCTTCATCAGTCAAGTTTGGATTTGTTTGAAAGGACTTGAACTTTACAAAGCCATTGCCATTATTAACTAATTCCAGGGGTAAATTACTTCTATAAAATAGACTGGAGTAATTCCCCTGTTGACTGGCCAGGAGGCAAACTTGCTGGCAGAAGCAGCCACTTACTACATCGTGCACCAAAGGAAATTACAGAAAGTGCCAGTTACTCTCCAGGTCAGTAAGCAAATGAACAATCACTCTCAGCTGTAATTCTGCCCTTCAAAGTAACGTTTTCTCATTCAGGTGCTAGAAAGTTGATTGTTTAACATATTTTTTTAAAAATTGTCTTTGGAGTAAAAGACTTAGTAAAGAGAACAGTAATTTCAAGGATTATATTGCTTCTCTCTTCCAAGTGTGGGCACAAAATTATCTGAGGTTAAGAAAAATTAACATATCTATAAGTATATATTTTAGCAAGTTAGCTGTTTTGAGATGGGCATTATTTGCGAAGGTCTTTCAGGATTATCAATATTACTTCAGTTTTGTAATTTTAGTTGCTTTTGTCTACGCTGCAATCCTTTTCCTAATATAGAAATTAATTTATTCTTTAGTATCAGGCTGAAATAACTGAAATACAGCCAGTAGACAACAATTGTTACATATAGAAAGATATTAACATTCTATTCTTGAAGAAAAAGTTTGATACCTAAATCCTTGATTGAGAAAGATACTTGCTGCAAATGCATATGCAGAACAGAAAACCATATGGAGGGTTTTTTTATCATGTATACTTTATATGCAGATGGAAAATACTAAGGGATTGCTTTGAATTTCACCCTATATAACATATTTAAAGAAGAACAAAGAATAAAGAAGATGAAGAGATGAGGAAGGATGGTTTTGAAAAGTCTTAAAATTACTCCTCGGATATTTCGCTAAGATAGAGTATAAGAAAGCTTGTTCATACACATCTGTATTCTAAAGAAGAGAAAGAAAATAAGAGTGCACTGATGTGAATTCCAATCCCTGCTACGGCAAACAACTGGAGAATGATTGTGGACTCCATAACTGTGATTCTGCAGCCTCCAAAATTCTGAAAGAGGATAGCAGGTACTATATGGTGTTACTGGTAATTTCCACCTGCGGTATTTTTGAAAGGTTGGTTCTCACCCAGACTAGATGAACTCTATGATAACTATTGTTGGTAATCTTGGGGAAAGACATCTTTGCACATCTTCAATGACCATTGTAGATTTTCGCTGTATTACTCTTAGCATTGTCCTCCTTGGAGTACTTTATACTGGCACCAACCTGATGGTACTCCTAGCAACCTCTCTGGTAAAGACTACCCATCATTTTCCAACAACTTTGCCTGGGTCTGGAATCTACCCTGCACATCCATGAAAATCTGCCTGTGGTACTTATTCCTGTCCACCTTGTCCATTCTAAAATTCTACTGAGTTGTCACAAATTGGACAAAACCAAGGTCTCTTGCCTATAGCTCTTGGAGCCTGTTGCACAGGTGCTCACTTGTACTACACAAGGTGTGTAAATACAAAATACTGGGCCTATTGCTGAAAACGGAAAGGAATTTGGGTATGATCTTGGAAACCATTCTGCTCCTCCTTTCTCTGGCAAACTGATTCTATGATTTTGATCCTCATACAGCTCTGAAATTCTTTTAAAGTCATTGTTTTCATGAATTCGCTCAAACTTCCTTCAATCCATTCTAATCCTCTTATGAAATATTTATTCAGTCACAGTCTTGTAATGATTTCCTGAACATATCTCTCTTCTTTATAATCTAGTTTGGCTGAAAAACTCCCAACTTTTAAGTTATGTTTATGCCTAATTTTAAGTTGTCTTTGATTTTTTTTCTTTCTTACCTCAGGAGCAGTCATGAGAAACTTCTTGTCTAGTTGTTGGTCATGGGCATAAAAGAAGCTCCCCACAAAATATGGATTATTGACATTTCCTTTGATCGCCTTCCAGAACCTGATCTAAGATATATTTCTGAAGATTTTATGCACTGGAAACAGGGACTGGGTAATAGTAAGTTCCTGAAAAAATAACATGATAAGCTTGAACACAGACTTCCTCCTTTTCATTTTTCAATATTCAGTGACATATTGGGTGGGAATTAAATCCTACCAAGAACAATACTGTAAAATAATTGTGAATCATGGTTTTTAGATTTTGAGTCTACCCATGGCAGTGAAAATATTTTTAAAAATAGATTGATGATACAAAACAGAGTATCATAACTTTTTATTCTAATTAAGATTAAATTTGCTGGAAATATGAATAGGTTGAGGATGGCTTTTGGCATGAAATATAGGCATAACATTAATGATAAGGGAATTAGTGCACACAATGATTTAGTAAAAAATCTGATGTAAAATACATAGTTTTATCACATATAGGAAAAAATCTATAAATATGTTAAGAGATAAAAAAATGTAGTTTTTTATCAAGTAGATGTAGTAGTCAACTTTTCAGCAGTATATTATATGTGCATTAATATATTTATTTATGGGTGTATACATATATACCCTGTGATACTACTTATGCATATGAGTGCATGCATATATTTGTGCATTTGTTCCTATACAAGCCATATTTCCTGTCTATGTCCCATAACTCCTCTGAGATCAGAGAACCTCACACCAGAAATGCTTATTTCAAATATTGTATTAATTTTGACAGTAATGCCATATCATTGTGCAAATAGCTTTTCTTTAATTGTTAATTTATGACGAGATTTATATTCTAATATTCTCGGAAACCACAAGCAGCAGAATCATCCATCCTATATTTTCCTAATGTCTTAAGTTCTCTTGTTCTTGAAACCCTTATGCTGCTTTCTCTATTGCATTATTTAAAGACTATTTGATATATTTACTACTTGTGGAGGAGTAACTTAAGAACAAGGTTGCTTTTAACATGCTGTGATAGATTTTCAAAAAATTCAAGTTCAATTATTTATAGACTAATTTTCTGTTTGCTGTCTACTGCATGGCAAAGTGAAAAGTTCACAAATCCAGCCAGATGACACTTGCCTCCTCCTATTCTAGGGCACTGACATTTATTGGTGGGCTGACAGTAAATCATAAGTCCCCAGGCTGCTCGTTAACTTTTAAAAGTTGATATAGTAACTTATAACTTTGGATTCCCTTGGATGAACATGAATTCTGCTTATGGATACTATTTATAAAATATACTTATGTTGGTAATAATGGTACCTCAAAGATGTATTTTACTATATTGAACTTGAACTTGGAATATTACTGATATTTCTTATTAGACCCCACTCTGATGCTCAAGGAAGCTCAGGAAGATAGTGATATTTTTCACTTAAGATAAACTGTAATATCATTGGAAATTATGTCACTTTCAGACCTCTGGGCATTCATCAATCACCTGTGGTCTTACAGTCATTAATCATAGTTATCAGAGCTTTCTACCATTTGCTCAAAGTAGAAGTCCAAATATTACATACTGATGACATTCAGTTCAGATAATAACACTTTAATAAGTCAGAGTACGTAATATCTTTCAGTAGATAAGGAAATCCTTAAGATGAAGTTTTGATTTATTAAACATATTTTAGAAACTATACTGACATAAAATAGATTTTATACATGTAAACAGACTTTTTCTTGATGATCTAACGATTAGTAACTAAAAATATATAGCTGAGTTTTATAAATATAATTAAATATTTCTATCCTGTACTATCCTTAAAATATAGTAAAATGTTGGCTAAACCACTGGTGAATTTATTTAATATTTCTGAATACATAGGGTGTAGATAATACATTTGCAATATAAATTCTGATTCTCTTTTAAAATATTTTGTATCTTAAAATATTAATAAAAATATTCCCATTTATGCATGATCAGATATTAGCTAGTCATTACTAATAACAATAATTTAGCTCATGAACTGAAACACAATAAAGTATTTTATTGAAAAGGTAGGAAAATATACCATTACTTTTTATATTAGGACATAAATGAACAATTTCTGATGTACTTAACTATTTGTTTTTAGATTCATAAATTTGCATGTAGTCACAATTAATCCTAGATTTATTCCAAGACAATATCAAATTTATGGATTTTTGTGAATTTACACCATACAAGATAAGGAATCTAGGAAGCCTTTTCTGTAAGTTATTCACCTACATATTCATAATAAACAGTTAATATCAAGAGGAGTCCAGTATTCACTCTTATAAGTAGTTTTTAGCTGAAAAGTAAAAATTAATCATGCTAAGATCCACAGACCCAAAGAGGCTAAGCAGTAAGGAAGGCTTAAGTGAGACTCAAGCATCTCCCTCTGAAATGGAATTAGAATAGATTTCCCTGGTGGATAATTGGTGATGGGAAGGCTTGGAAACAGAGAATATTAATCGGGCAGATAATAGAGAAAATACTAGGTAAACAACTGGTATTGGTGGCATTTCAGGGGATAGGTGAACCCCCTAAAAATTATTCTCTTACCTTCACAGAAGCCAATCACAGGAGCACTTATGCACATACATAATGTAAAAAATGTAAAATAAGAAACCCAAGACTTCTTTTTCATGAGAAGGTACCCTGCAGGCTATGGAAAGAGACATCTGGGCACCAACCTAACCACACATCCTCAAACCTATGCCTGTCCTGACTGCAAGATGTGCTGGGGCAAAGTTGGCTCAGACCTTGTGATTGTGAACAACTAATGCCTGGTTTAACTTGAGTACTACTACATATCAAGGGGAAACCCATGCTTCAAACAGTCTGGGTGACTTGAAATCTGAGGAATTGCCCAGAGACTTAGGATAGATAAAACACTACTGGAAAAAAAAAAACATAAAATGATTCTTAATTTTATTCTACCATACTCATAGATAAGCACCCTGCCCAGTCATCGTCACAGAGGCTTCCAATAGTAGCATATGGGAGCAGATAGAAAGTCCTAAAGCCAGACATTATGCAGATAATCTAAATTGGCTATCTTTATTAGGTCCCTTCCCTTGGGAATACAGGAACTCCACAGAATGGGGGGGGGAGAGAGACTGTAGAAGTCAGAGGGTGTAAAGGATACCAGAAGAACTTGATCTGCTGAATCATAGAAGCAGGGAATCACATGGGCTCACAGAGACTGAAAAGGTAAGGATGGGGCCTGCATGGGTCTGAACCAGGTCCTCTGCCTATACGATATGCCTGTTAGTTTTTTTTTTTTATGAGACTCCTAAGAATGAGGGTGGATGTGTCTCTGACTCTTTGCTTGCTCTTGAGACTCTTTTTCTCCTAGTAGGTTTCCTTGTCTAGACTCTACATGAAGGCTTTTTACTTTCTTCTATTATATCTTGTTGTGTCCTTTTGCATGATATATTTTGGAGGCCTATTCTTTTTTAAAGAAGAAAAGAAGGAGAAGTGGATCTTGGGGATATGGGAGGTGTGAGGGAGGTAATAGTGAAGAAGGACGCTTAAAAGAAATCCCACACTAGATCAGAAATGAGAAATAGATGATTATATATTTAGGGGTAGACTCACAAATCAGAATCCTCTGTTAGAACAGAGATCAGAAACTGAATCCTGCAGCCGGAAAAGAGGACAAACACATGCTCTACATTGGCATAAAAAAGTATAAGAGGGCACGCCCTAATGGGCCAATAACTACTGGCTGCAGGACTTCCTACATCATAATAGATGTGGAGAAAGGGGAAAATATGGTTGAGATGTATTGTATAAGAGGATATATTAAAACAAAACAAACCTGTGATGATAGTGTGATCAGGATGACAGTGTAATAGTGGAAACTAAAAGAAATAATTCACTGAAGTAAGGTTGATGAGATATAAACAATGATAAATAACTAAGCCTGATATTATTTATTATTAGTTATGGTCATTTGGAAATGAACTCAAACTAGAGAATGTACATTAGATAAAATTAAATTAAACTTTCTTTTATAAAAAATTAAAATATATTTTAAACTTATATATAATAGCATATCTGCATATAATATCTGTATCTATATATTTATGTCTATATATTCACACACACATATATTTATCCATATATAAGTATACACACACACATACACACACACACACACACACACACACACACATTATATATATATATATATATATATATATATATATAGTATGTATGAAAGTCTGGTAGACTATAAGGAGTCAGAGGCAGAGGCAAATGGGTATTTTAAATCTTGCATAACAATATTTTATGCACTGTTTCAGCAAACACCATGAATAGGAATCCAGTACTGACACTAGAAAGACAGAGTTTTAAAAGAAGTATTAATTACCTATTACTTTTAAAGTGGAATAAACTCAGAATAAAAATATATATGCAACTCTGTAGCCTCAAATCATGCTTACAAAGTGATAATTTATTCCAATAAATTCACTTAAATTTTATGTAGCTTACTGACTCTTAGTTCACGTTCTTTCAGATTTAAGATTCTATAAAGTTACTAGCATCTGTACCAAGGATTTTAGCATAAAATCAAATGCATACTTTCCACAGGAATTCACTGAGATAGGTAGATATTTTCTTCAGCTAATTAATTTCTAGGGGCTACATCCTCATTTATCATCTGACAGTCTCACAATAATATTACATGCTCCTGTGATCATGAGATTTGGATTATACCTTAAAAACTGTTTTTTTTTTTTCATAGAAATTACCAGGCTTTGGTACTTTGTGCAGTTACATAGCCTAGGTGTTTATGAGCTGGAAAAGCACATTTAAGTTTTTTACACTTTAAGATATGCACAATCTATTTATGTACTTATGCCACTGTGTTCTTCTTAGCAATGCCTGTATACTAGCAGAAGTACACTGAAATATAGAAAAACTCCAGTTTGCTCTCATATTCTACTTAACCAAATCACAATAGGAAATATTTTAATCATGCATTACAGAAATAGAAGACATCTTGAGGTTATCTACAGGGAAAGTTCACTTACTGCTGATACTCACCATACTGAATGTACCTTGATTTTTCAAAATCATATGCCAAGGTTAGTCTCTCTCTCTCTCTCTCTCTCTCTCTCTCTCTCTCTGGTTTCAGACTGCAGATCAGCGTGTAAGTTTATTTATTGTTACAGCTCCAGCTCCTGCCTCCTGCTAAGCTTTCCACCATGCTGTAATCTCTCAATTAAACGTTTTCTTTATAAGAGTTGCCTATTTCATATTATCTTCTCACACTAATAGAATAGAAATTCAATGATATGTAATGTTATTTTCCTATAATTGTTCATGTATAACAAATAGAACATATACTATATCTGAAATTTAAAAGTTCTTTCTTATTTTCCTCTAAGACATTTGTATATATGCAGAATTATAACTAATTATCTTTCCCACTTTTGTTTTTAGTGAGATTTCTCTAATTCATTGGAAAGCAGATAAGGACCAATGTTCTTAGGTTACATGACCTAGCAATTTATATTTATGAAGCTCCTTATTACCTATGTCAGTTTTAAATTTCTATAATAGACACTTTAAACAATGAACTTAATAAGTGTAAAGGTGTATATTACCTCATTGTTTTGGTGTTCTTAACTCATAGCATTTATCTCATTATTTGTGAACCTGTGGAAAGGCAGTACATAATATTGTCAAATATATTTTGGAGAAAGCTACTTACCTTGTGAAATATGGTGAGCAGAAAAGGTGAAATGTACCAATTTTCCTTTCAGTACTGTATCTCCAGGGACCTATCTTCCTAATACCAAAACAATCTAATAAAAATCTAACCAGCTCTCAATAAACTAGCAGCTGATGTCTGTGCATCTTACACATATATCTTTGAGGGACATTTATTTTAACCATATTACTGTGTGCAGGAGTATTTAGAAAAAGAAAGGTCTATTTCACATAGGATTTTCATGGGATGAGTATGCTGGATGGATTCATTTTTATTTGCAATTAGTATGTATGTAATTTTTTTATATGAAATTAGTATATATGTATTTAGAATATAATCAGTAATTATCACTGACCAAGAAATATCATGTGTATTTTCACAAAAAAATATTAGTAAAAGCAGATACTAAAATCTTAACACATTGCCTCTGGTAACCATTAATCTCCAGTAACTTGAAGAAATTTATTAAATAAAATAATTTAGCGAAAACAATATTATTTATTGACATCTATAGATCTAGAATTATTTTTCATTTAAAGTTCAAACAATTAAAAAGAATAATTTCTGTAGGTTTGAAGAATAATCTAATGACCTTAGATTAACAGCAAGATACTTTGAAGTAAATAGCCTACTAATAATTAAATTAAGTGGTTTTTAATAAAAAATGTTACATAATAACTTAAAAAGATAAATATTGCATAATACATAAGGGTAACACTCTTCCTTTGCTGGTGAGAGTGAAAACTTATACAGCTGCTTTAGAAAACAGTTTTGTGATTTCTCTGAAAATTAGGAAACTATTTACCTCAAGACCCAGAAACAACACTTTTGGTTATTAACCTAAAGGGATGCTCAATCATACCACAAGAATATTTACACAACTATGTGATGTGGGAGTGTCATATATCAATCTGTTGATTTCATTGGTTCAATAAAGAAACTGCCTGGGCCCTGATAGGACAGAAAATTAGGTAGGCGGAGTAGACAGAGAGGATTCTGGGAAAGAGAAGCTGAGTTAGGAGTCGCCATGATGTTCCCACTTGCAGAGAGATGCAGGCTAGAATCTCCCCGGTAAGCACACCATGGGGTGCTACACAGATTATCAGAAATGGGCTAGTCCAGGTGTAAGAGCTAGCCAATAAGAGGCTGGAACTGATGGGCCGGGCAGTGTTTAGGTGAATACGGCTTGTGTGTTGTTATTTCGGGGCTTAAGCTGAGCCATGGCCGGGTGCGGGGGAACACAGTAAGCTCCTCTTACTACAACTATGTTTATAGCAGCATTATTTGAAATAGCCAGAACCTGGAAACAACCTAGATGCCCTTCAACTGAAGAAATGAAAAAAAAATGTACATTTTCATAATGGGATACTACTCAGTAGTTAAATATAATAACATTTTGAAATTTTCAGGCAAATGGGTTGATCTAGAAAAAAAAAAAACATATTGAGTAAGGTATCCCAAACCCCAAAAGACAAAAATAATATGCAATCACTTATAAGTGGCTTTTCAACATAAAACAAGGAAAACCAACCGTCAATCCACAACCCCAGAAACCTAGACAACAAAGACCCTAAGGGAGACATACATGAGCCTACATATGAAGGAGAAAAAGATAAGATCTCCATGTAAATTGGGAGTTGAGGAGCATGGGAGAAAGAAGAAGGGGGGAAGGAGTGAGGGAGGGGAGTGGGGAAAGGGTATAGCTCAATAAAAACAAAAAAAGGCAAAAACAGACAATTCTGCCATGTTTATAACTACACAGATGAGAAAATGAATTGTTAGTGTAATAGTTTCCCAAATGTTTTCTTTCATTTTAGCATCATGCATATTTTAGAGTATAATATCCATTCAAAATGTTTTCATAAACTTTATTTGGTGTTTCTAAAGAACTTGTAAGATGCATCTTTAGTTAGGTTATTACAAAAATATCTGAATCTGTCTTTATTGTGTATCTGTAATAATTTTCTGACCAGGAGTAAATTAAAAAAAAATGCTAAGTGGGAGTGGGATTTGAGCCTATAATTCGTGATTCTAGAGAAGCTAGTAAATTACTCTTTGTACTCAAAAATCTATAGAAGTAAAACCTTTAATTTGGGAACATAAGTTTGCGTTTTCTTGAAAAATATGTGATTGACTATCATAATTTATAGCATAACAGATTTAAGTAAATATTTTTAGCAATATGTATATCGTATGTAAATAGATTTTTCTTAATCTTTGAAAAGCGTTTTTCTGAGAATGAGTAATATCACTTTTTGGCTGAAACATGAACTCATGCTAATGTAAACAATCAGTGCCAAGATTTAAAAAGACAGCAAGAAATGTGAAGTGGACACATATAGGTTACAATTGTTGATTTGAAGAAGTACTAATTCCATGATGTGTACACTGATCCTCACAGAATTCATCACCTTAGCAGGATTTTTACCTGCACTTTGAACTTTACATCATAGACTTTGACTATGAAGCAGTCTATAGATGAATCCAACATCTTTATTCAATTGTGCACTTGAAATCAAACAGCTCTCCCATGAGGATGAAGATTGCAAGTTGTTGAATGAGATTCAATCTTCACTTCCTGAGAATGATAAAATTAGAGTCTTTAAAAATTGACTAAAGGCAAGTATTTTTCCAAAGCCCCATTCATCAGTTTCTAGCTGACTTCCATCACAATAGTGCACTCAAACTTCCATTCAGTAGCTACTTAAAAGTAATCTGTCCAATCATCCTTCTTGCTCAATTATTTCACTTCTGTGAAGCCTTAGGTAGAATTTACTTGATGAACATCTAGCTTCACAGGCGAACTTCCTCTAATCCAGCTGGAAAGGCAAGGTTTTATTACACTTCCATCCAACTTTCATTTCATTTTACAGTGAAAATGGTAGCTGCCTGCTCATATATGCATAAGAATTATAGATAATGATACATGTGGCTTTTTTGAAAAAAATTGCAAATGAAAAAGAACAGTATCCGTATACTTAAATTTGTTTATTGATATAAAATTGTTTGTTTCAAGAAAAGTTTTCTAGAAATGAGACACATAATATCAATTACACATCTCTTGAAAGCCATTATTTTGTCTGATTGAGCCATTAGTATATGTATTTTCTCATTTTGCATCTCCAAAGCAGTCCCTGTATAACAGAAAAACAAACAATTCATTGTGTTTTACAGAATGCAGGAAGGCTTCTTCTCATTGAAAACTTCAAGGTAATCTCTTATTATCCCCCGATAGACGAATTCCCTCAATGTGTGCACTACTGAGATTTCTTTCACAATACAATGTTTATCATATTTTAGAAAACGGTTGGTTCTCGGTTATCAGCATGTATTATTTTGTGATAAAAGATCTCACCTGGCTGGCATCTGACAGGTATAAAGCAATGTACATGTGCTCCACCGTGGGACGCCTGTCAAACCTCTGCAAAAATATTGGTTTCCTCTAGCCCTTTTGTTTATAATTCCTCTAACAGGAGGCTATCATGATAGCCTATATTCTCCTGCAGACAAACCCGGGATGAGATACATTGGTTCTTTTGGAGTTGTCAGAACATTTCAGTTACTGCTAAATCCACCCCACAGGGCAAACAATAGCACTTTCTCAATTTAAAATGCTTACTGTTGTTTCTCCAATAATTTTTTAACAGTGAAGGCAGGCAGAGACCTCAAGAGTTTTTATATCCCTATGCCCTTATTAAAATACACAAATGTTATCTCTATCAATCCCAAACTTAAGTCATGACTTCTTCATCTAACATCAGAATTATAGGAGCAAATATGAAAAAGTGTATTTTTAAGAAATTGATAGTTGATTTTTTTATTTATTACTAGTATGACCGAATTTAATAACCACTAGTATTCAAAATACTAAAGTTTTGTCAGCAAATGCTTTAACCTCAATGTCTCAATCAAACCAAAGCCTAAAATGACTTTTTGATAAAGAAAATATTTTTTAAACTATTTTTATTGGAGAGGAAAAAGACTGTGGTAATTTTATTTTCTTTACTAAAAAAAAATCATTATGAATTCATCACAAATGCCTGTAGCAAAAAATAATTTTAATTCCTTTTAGTTATAAAAAAGTATGTTTAAATAAAATTGAGATAATTAAAGCTATAATATATGCCTTTTAAAAATCTTAATAACTGAAATAGGAATGATTAATAAAATTCACCTAAATTAGATTTAAGATTTCAAACTGACAACTTCTAATTACTTCAATGTAATTTGCAGAGTTTTGGGGTTATTGTAGGGGCTCAGGTCTACAACTGAGTTACTTAAAAGAGGTAACAATATATAGAAATAACTACTATCTTCTTGGTGGGAATAGTCTATTATTAGTTTGAGTAGAAACTGTAACAACCAATACTCTGTCTCTGGAACTTTGATGAATATATAAAGGTCCCTGCCCTTTAAGCAATGCACAAAATTAACCACTATCTTCTGATAAATAATCACTTTAAGAAATGAAGTTTTCATGGAAGAAAACACAGGTACTGTAACAATATAAATGAAAATAAACTGTATTGAACAAAATTATTATAACTTTGAGCAATTAGGGCGGCATACACAGTTATACACCCTTTAGAAGAGGCAGTATTTTGGCCCAATTTGAGTATTTGTCTTTCTCAGGAGTTTGTTCTTAATTGTTTGGCTTCAGTTAATTTCCTTGTTATTTCTTCTCTGAGGTGTGTTATTAAGAAATGTACAATCTAATCTATATTAATTTTAAAGTATTCCATAACTTACTAAATGTTCGTGTGCTTATGTTTGGAAAGTGAGAAGAATCATGGACTATGTCTGTTTTGTCACACACTTAAATTTTCGATGTAACGCTTCAAATATGATACTGAAGCTATTCTGTCTTCCATAGATATTGCTTTCGATTATTCACACTTTTGAAAATAGGATTTGCTTTCCATATCTTCTTGAATCTATTTAATAACATTTTTGAAGTGTATAAAATTTATATAAGTATAGAAAATCAGTTTCAGTAATGACTTAATATTATAGGTACTTAATAAAGCTCTATTTTTGAAAATATTTACACAATCCATGAGAATTTTATAAAAGTACACCACTTGTTTAAATTATTCTCTCAATGTCCAACACCTGCTCTTCCTCCCCCACTAATTTTCTGTATCAACACCATGCTGTCTTTCAAAGCCTACTGATCTTGCAAGCATGAGGCCATCTACTGGAGCATGGTGTAACATGATTATTATAAACACAGAGACAGATACTGGGGTTCAACATGAAGATCAGAAAATCAAAACAGAAAGCCACTGACTCTTACCTCTACCTCAGTCTGAACATGGTGATCCTGCCTCCAGGAATCTCAGAATGCGATTGTGTCTGGGAGCTCTTTCCTCCCATTTTATATTCCTTTTCAGGGCTGGGATTAAAGGCATACAACACTACTACTTGGTTTCAGTGGCAAACTAATGTGGCCACTGGGATTAAAGGTGTGTGTCACCATAACCTGGCCAGTGGGACAATTTTACTCTCTGATGTTCAGGCAAATTTTATTTATTAAAGTACAAATGAAATGTCACTACCACAGGGGTCACTTCAAAGAAAACTGATTCTTCTTATCCTAAAAGGCGTCAACTGGCAAAGCATCTCTGCCAGAAATAGGGTGTCATAAACTGGAATTTTGACAGCTTGGCATTCTATAGGACTTATGTAGGCAATCACAGTTACTGTGATTTTGCAATTGTAATAGAACAAAATGTGTAGATACCAAGGTCTCACGCTAAATAACATCCTAACTACTTGCCTACGCAGATTCTCTTCACAGTTGTTTCTTATATTGTGTCAAGTCAATAATGAAAACTACCTGTTAAAGATTTCCAGAAGAAACATGTTTACCAATAGAAGGGTCATCTCTCACTTAGCCAGTAGCTGGGGTTGTCATCAGACTAAAATATTTCACTTCATGCCAACACACCTTACTATTCCCACATTCGCTTCACCTAGCACACCAATGAGAAAGCATTACCTTGAGTAAGGTGGATAGCTGAATTTTATTCAATCTCCCAAACCACAGATTGCTACAGAGTAGGTTGAAAACGTTCACAACCAGTAAAGAAAACATTACTGACCAAAAAGGGTAGGAGTCCAAATCTTAAGGTCATTGTATAGTGCTTTCCTATCCTGATGTTAAATATTGCATGTGTTGTCTCTTGCCTTCTTAACTCATCTTTTCAATTTTACTGTTTGTATATGTCTATCATTTTAACTAGTTTTTTTTTAATAGAAGAAAACAAACTATCTTTTTTTTTTCATTATACATACCAATCCAAGTTCCCACTTCCTCCCCTCTTCCTATTCACTCCACATACTCTCCCACCCCACCCCCATTCAATCCTCAGAGAGCATAAGTCACAATGCTTTGTGTGAGGTCCAAGGAACTCCCTACTCTATCTAAGCTGAGCAAGGTATACATCCAAAGAGAATAGGTTCCCAAAAAGCCAATACATGCAGTAGGGATAAATCCTGTAGCCACTGCCAGTGACTCTTCAGTCTGCCCAAGCCAAGCAACTGTTAACCACAATCATAGGGACTAGCTTGATTCTATGCTTGTTCCTTCCCAGTCCCGCTAGAGTGGGTGAGCTCCCATTAGCTCAGGTAGACTGACTAGTTATATTACATTTAATTCTATCACTTATCTTTCTAAAATTTAATTAATAAAAATTAAATTGTGCTGTAGATTTAGAGTTGATATTGAAAGTGAATTTTAATATGTACATAGTTAAGAGGTTTTAATGGTTTAATAAACCAGGGTGTCATTTATGCATCTAAGCATTAGAAATTTTATTTTATAACCTCATGCTTACCACTTGTGCTCATGAAAGCCGTATATAGCTCAGCATCTTCCTGTTCTTTTCAATTCTATTCTTTTATGTTTAGAGACTATCTTATGACTCATAATTATAACGTCTTTTCTTTCTGGTCAAGTAAGATTGAAGATGTGAATTTTGTACGTATCTTTGCAGTGATCCATGATGTATCTTGCTTGTTTGTGTTTATGTTTACATGAAGGTGCACATTCCTGTGGGTATGTGTAAGCCTCTGTATGTGAGTGAAAGAGAAGCCCGGTGGTCAGTGCTGAAGTTCTTCCAATATCATTCTCTACTTTATTTCTCCCTCATTTTAGCTCTTTAGACATAGTGTCTCATTGTGCCTAAGTCTCATACAATAAGCTAGGTTGGCCAATGAAGTGGTTCAGAGATTGCCCCAAATCCAACCTTTTGACTAAGGGGTTATGGATATGCTCTTGAGAGGTTTTTTTCATAGGTGTAAGGATCCAAAAGTCACACACCTTTAACCTAACCCCAGAGAGGTGGAGAGAGGAAGAGATTTAGCTTTCTGGAGAGAGGACTATAAAACAGATGGAGACTGTAGCTCAAGGCATTAAGTCTGAGAACTTGTATAGATGGGTTACGGCATTTGGTCTGAGGATTTGGTAGAGGTAAGAACTAGTGGCTGGTTGCTCTTCTTCTCTGATCTCTCTGCTTTCACTGCCTTATATTTGGTTCTGGGTTTTTATTATTAAGGTAAATTAGAAGTTATGCTTCAATTAGTATGACCTAATTCTCAAAACCACAGAACAACAAAGGACTTGTAGCTTTCCAAGTAAAAATTGAATCAATTTCTTAATTGTTAATGGTAATTACATGCAAAGTTAAAATTTTCTTCTCAATGTGTTTAACACACAATTCTGTTTCCCTAGTAGATCATGAAAATTCTAACAGATAGAAACTAACCCTCTACATATGGTAAAGAGAAATTTTGAATGTGCTTGAGCAGTCATTTGACACTGAAATAACTGCCTTCACACAGTTCAATGTTGTGAAACATTTGGTGGTAAAGTATTCTGTTCTTTCTCTGATATGAAAGCATTTCAAGACTCCAAAAGGGCAGTTTAAATTGAAAATTAATTGTTTCCTGTACATAGAATTAAATTTTAGCTACAATATCAGTAATAATGTGCAATCAAGCTGAAAAATACGTTCTTTACAAATATAAGAAAAAGCATATGCAGCAATTTCACAAGTTGAAGATCAATCGTTTTAAACTTAGACAAGCAACAAAGAAACAGACATGGAAACACACTAATGTGTTGTAGCTGAATGTGTTGCTCTTTAATGTCAAAACAGTGTTCAGAATCTTCCACTTCTATCCACTGCTGCATTTTTCATAGCCATGAAAAAATGCATAGAATTATTTCAGCATGCATTTGCTTATTGAATCTTACTCTATTAAATCTTCAACCACATATTTCTTTTCTAATTGAAGTCCTTCTAAAGACAGGGTTCAAATCTATTCTTCATGGTATAGTCATGCACATAAAGTATTAATAACAACTCACGAGATATTTACAAGATATTGTTTTTAATATCAAGTTGTACTTTTGAAAGAAATTAAAGTAAATGATCTGTATTGCCTTGTTATTTAAATATCTAAATAAAAGAGACCATCAAATGGTCTCAGTAACACTTTATATATTATAGTATATATTCTTTATAGGCATATTTGTTACTTCAAAAAGAAGAGAAAAATAAAATACTCATGAAATTTTTAACTTACAGTTCATTATTGCTTTTATTGCTTGTACTGGACCAATTTCTCTATGTTTGCCAGGCTGCCTTGATTTTGAAATTCTCCTACCCTCAATGGGACTTATAAATATTTTTTCATAATAATCATTTTAATTTGGAGAAAGACATTCTGTGGTCTGTTTCAGTCAGTGAGAGATAATTATAACACAAAAGGTGAACTTGAGTTCAAAGAAAAATTCAGTTTTCTTTATAATAAATTACAAATTTTAATGATGAATGAAAGCATTCTTTTATTGTTTGCCTATACCATTGTTGATATTTTTCTTCCTACCCTCTATTTTCCTTGTATAGCTCTTACAATGGAGTATAAAGATAAAATACAAACTCAAAATTATCTTGGGATAAATAATAAGGAATTTGGTTCATTTTTATGCAATATAGTTTTAAAATAATGTTCTTTAAGCAAAGGACAGAGTAGCTGTTTTTATCTCTAACTTGAAAACAAAGTACCTTTCTATATTATGCTAGTTGGGATAAAAGAAGTACATTAACTAATTTTCTATTGCTGTGCTAGACCCCAAGACTGAATCAGCTTATGTAAAGAAGGTTTATTGGGAGTTTAAAAATTCAGAGGAATAAATGTTCAGGGAAGCAATGCAGTAGGCAGACATGGCAACTAGAACTGGAAGTTGAGAGCTGAGGTTTCATATCAAGAACCACAAACAGGAAGCAGAAAATGAACACAAAAGGGAGAAAGTCTTTAATTCTTTAACTCTCAAAGCCTGCCTCCAGTGACATACTGCTACAGCAAGGCCATACCTGTACCTTCCCCACAAAATGAGCCATTAACTGGAGATTATATATTCAAATGCCAGAGGACATTCTTCATTCAAATTACAAATGAAGGACATTCTCATTCAAATTACAGCATTTCAATCCACAGCCCATGTAAGCTCCTGGTCATATCAAAAATCAAAATGCATTTACTTAAACTTCCAAATTCCCCCCATAGTCTCTCAGAATCAATACTGTTTAGAAGTCCAGTGCTTTTTGAGACAAAAAGCATTTTTATTCATTGCAACTCTCTGTAAATGTAAACAGCAAAATAGATACTGCCAACAAGTAATGACACAGAATAACATACCATTTGAAAAGGAAAGAATGGTAGCAGAGTGAGAAAATAAAAAAACAAATAACAACTGGAACCTATCAGGAAAAACACTGAGTTGTCAAGCTTCAATCTAGTATTAATGTGCATAGGTAATACCTACCTTTGAGGCTTTGGGGCCTGAAAGACATATTTCTCCCTTAGACGAGTTTATCTCCCCACGTGAATCTCTCCTTGGCAAATATCTCATGGTTCTGGTATCGCCAATATTTTGAGGTTGCCAGTACAACCAAGATATCATTTACATAGCCTTTCAGGGCCTCCAAGCATTGACTCTGTTGCTAAAATGCTGGAAGCTTTACAAACTTAAGGAGGAAGATTCCATAATCTCTTTCTTGTGTATCTTTCATGACTCTGATGTGGGATTCCCCTCTTTATGCTTTAATATATTTTATTGCTATTGGTTAATAAAGAAGATGATTGGGACCATGGCTTAGCAGAATATAGTGAGGCTGGAAAAGATATGTTTGGGCACACTCAAGTTTCAAAAAAATGGCAGAAGTCAAGCCTCTCTCTCTCTCTCTCTTTTGCCAAAACTGTGTCTGGCCCAGCTGCTCATATTGCTTCCCTCTGAAATCTCTTGAGCTAGTTCTTTAAAGTTTGCATAGCTCTTAGTATTGTCTTCCAAACTCCTACTAATATGGACCATTAGGGCCAGCATACCATAGGAAATTATTTTTCTAATTCAAAGTCCTAAAGTCTTCTACACAGCTCCCCAAACAGCATGGTCAGATATTTTAGGATAATATTCCACAATCCACATGCCAACCTCTATCTTATGGCTTTGACTGCATAATCACAGCTCTCATCTCAAAGGGAGTAAAAAATAGTTCATTTTCAAGTCATTTTAAGTGACCATTGATCAGAAATACAGATTTGGATTACCTTTAATTCCATGCTTAAATGCGAAATCAGTTTCCTAGGACTTTTGTAGTTTTACAGAACAAGGAAAGTAATGAATCAAGGCAAGTTTAAAATACATTGTTGAATGCATCAAAGAAATGGATATACTGAACTGGATATATGGGTGTATGAAATGGAAATTGTATTTTCTCTTTGCCTAAAATGTTATTTGACATCATCCTTAGCTCTTGGATTGGTGGAAGCTTGTGTTATGCTAAGTTAATGACTTCAAAGAGTTTTATTATTACTATGTTTTAGTTTAAACACAGGATAAGACATGCAATGGCTGTTTCAGAAGGCTAAAATTAGATCAAGATATAGGGATTAGTATTAAAACATACAAAATAGCAGGCTCTCACCAGAACTGAAATTCCAGAAGGTCCATTAGTGTCTGCAGACAGAGAAACTCTTTCCAGGAGGTTTTGCTCTGAACCAGACATAGCTTCTTTTCAGGAAATTCGTTCACGGCTTCTTTTGCTGTGGTAGATAACTTAACCAAAAATAACTTGGGAAGGAAAGGTTGTATTTGGCTTGTGTATCCTGTTAAACTCCAGAAGTGAGTTTTCTCATCTGAAGTTCCCTCTTCTCAGATGACTCTAGCTATGCCAAGTGGACAAAACTAACATGCAAGGAATAGTTCTAGTGAAACAACTTTAATTCTAGTTGATAAAATGTAAACAGTGTATATCTATTACTTTTCATCCTGCAATCTATTATATAAACCATCAAATACTTTCAGTCAGATATTTAATTCAAAACAAAATTCAACTTGAATTGTTAAGATTTTTCAAATTCAGTACTTTCACTTCTTTAATGTAGCATGCATGTTATTATTTTCCACATTATTTTCTATTTTGCAAGTTCTTTTGAAAGATGGGGTGTTTTGTGGGCTCCCACCCAGGTGTAAAAATAGATACTTACTGTTTGTGGATAAGTCTCCAACCCTGCTGTGAAATTCTTCATAAAGGCATCCTGCCTTCACTAGTAAATTGAATCATACTGTGGTGACTGTAAGAAGTAGCACTCCCATCAATTAGATGAATTTAATCTTTAAAGATAAGCTCAGTTTGATAGCCATTAAGTGTACCTTAAATTAAAATGAAGAGTGCACCTTTTTGTCTCAACAAAAATTACTCCAAAATAGAATTTTAACAAAATACATGCATCATAATTTGGTTTGGATGACAAGTATAGATAATCTGTATAAATCCTCATAGGCAGTGCATATGGACCATTAATTACCCAAATCCCCTTCTCAGTTCAAACTGCATTAAAACTTTATAAGACTTCATTTCAATTAAACATTTTCAAGTTGATTACTCATAGAAAATGATAAGCAAATTTCCAACTAATTTAATAAGCTTTGTGTTATGAAATCACTGAAAATACATACAAAGAGGAAGCATATATAATATATGCAGAGCTGTGTTGGTTTTATTACTCTAAACTTATATTTTCATTTTATATTGCCTAAATGTGACTGCTTAAAGTAAAGCACAAGGATTGTGGATATCATTTATATATACTTTCTTTTCTATAATTTTTTTTCTTGTTTGGTTATTTCTGTAAGTCTAAAGAAAATCTTTACATTTTACTGAGGAGAGGAAGAAAATCACAAAGAGACTTTTTATTCCCATCAAGATAAGGACCTAAGCTAGCTGTACCTGACAGTTGACAAAAAGATACTGTTCAATAAAAAGTGAAGTAGAATGCTTAGATTTTAAACGCCTATAGTCCATATTATATCCCTCTGAGTGTGTGCTTTTGTGTGTGTGTTTATGTGGGCACATAGGTGAGTCAACATGTGCATGGATGCATATAGTCCCTACCTGAGATTCTAGCCACAAAAATTTTTATTTTAAGTGCACATATTATTAATTTTTTGCAAGTTCCCTAAAGATTAAAATGGCATTATGTGTCACAACAAATTATAGACTACATTTCCTTTAGATCTCCTTCCATCCTTTTACCTAGGTACATTTTTCTCTATAAATCACCTAATGCTTTCAAAACGATCAGGCTTGCTTGTGAAATGCATCAGCCTAATGTGCTACTGGACATAGATTTTAGTTAAAAATGAGGATCACAAATGAACTACCCCTTGTCAACAAAAGTAAAACTTTGGATTCAGTCTATTGATACAACAGAAGACTAGTTTCGGGAATAGAACGCTTATAAAAAACAAATCCCACAGTAGCTCAGAATTGAGAAATAGATGATTATTTATTTAGGGGGTAGACTCACAAATCAGAATCCTCTGCTTGAATGGAGATCAGAAACCAAAATCTAGAAAAGAGAGGCCAGAAAAGAGGCCAGCACATGCTTAACATTGGCTTATATAATATAAGAGGGACAAGCTGCAGTGGGTGGGTAAGTTTCTTTAGCTCAGGCACAGAAGATTTATCAGGTTGTAATGATATCTTATCTTTTTTTCCCCCACAAGTCTGAACATTTAAGAAACACTTACCATTAAACCCTAAAGAATTATTCACAGGAATAGTTGCATTACTAATAAATAGTCACATTAAATTGAATCTATACTTATTTCACAAATGTAAATAATTTTAGGATATTTGGAACATAGTGTGTACTTACTCTTTCTTATTCTCTAATTTCATCAGATATTACTTGACTTATCATGTGCAATAGGTTCTATCATTATTTCGCTAGTATCAGAAAGCTTACATATGTATTTCCATTTATAACAATTTTATTGTCTCTGGTGGTTTAAGCAAGAATGGCCCCCAGAGGTTCATATATGTTAGTGCTTTGTAACCAGGAAGTGGTACTTTTTGGGAAGGATGAGGAGATGTAGCCTTGTGGGAGGAAGTCTATCATTGTGCATAAATTCTGAGAGGTTCAAAAGTCTATGCAAGGTCCAGTCTCTGACCTTTTTCAGTCTATGGATCAGGATATAGCTCTCAACTACTTCTTCAGCATCATTCCTGCCATGTCTTCTTCCATGATTCCCATCATGATTATGAAAGACTAAGCTACTAAAGCTATGTTGTTTGTGTGTGTGTGAGTGTCTGTGTCTATTGTCCTCTTTATAAAATGAAATCAGTACATAATTGATATAGCCATTGATAAAATAAAATGTGCAGAACAATGTAAAAATGGAAGGATGACCAAAGAGTAAAATAAGGTTGCTGATGCTCCTGTGGTAGCGCACTATTAAACACTGATTTAGGGCAAGAAGAAGAAGACAATATTTTCAGAGAAAGGAGTGTGCCATTGACTTTTCTTTATACAGTGTCATTTCTAATAATATTGAATTAAATGTTAAAATGTGTCTTGACTTTTTCATCCATATGGACAATTTGTGTTTTAAAAGAATATAAAAAAATTGCATTTGTATTCTTTTTTTAAATATTTATTTATTTACTTATTATGTATACAGTGTTCTGTTGTGTGTATGCCTGCAGGCCAGAAGAGGGCACCAGACCCCATTACAGATGGTTGTGAGCCACCATGTGGTTGCTGGGAATTGAACTCAAGACCTTTGGAAGAGCAAGCAATGCTCTTAACCTCTGAGCCATCTCTCCAGCCCCTGCATTTGTATTCTTATTTTAAAGTTTACCTGAGATCTTGTGAGTTTCAACATCCATTATTTAAGTATGAGAACAAGTGATCTGAGATAAACACATTTTATCTATTATTATATTTGAAAAATGAATTATTCCTTTTCCCTGGGGACTTTGTAGGCCTAAATGATAATAAAACTCAGTAGAGTCACAATGGTAGAAATTTAAAAATGAATAAAATTTGCAATATTTTTTAATATATTGCCCTCTCCTCTTAATATTTCAACAAACTACATTTCAGTTTTTTCAATGCCATTTTCCATATTACTGAAATTGTTCATTTGTTTTATATGATTCTTAGAGATCTAATGTTCACATGGTTTTATTGCTTTGTTTTCATGTTCTTTTTTTAAAAAAGTTATTTTTAATCTTTCTGTGCAAGTTTTCAAAGTCTGAAGTAACCCATTCCATGAACAATTGTTCAAGACTATATTTAATCTAAGAAATCACTAGCATGAACATAGAAATGAAAATGAAACACAGAGTCATACGGGAGGACACACACAGATACACAGAAAGAGAGATAAAGAGAGGAGAAATACAATACTTCTAATGCCCCAATATCTTCAGATTCTCTGTTTAATGGTTAGATTTAAATTAACTTTTCTGGACTCATTCTAATTTTTTAAAAATTTCAAGGCTTCTTCTTTTCTTCATTTATCTCTTTTCTTTTATCTTCCCTTTTCTTCATTACACTACGCATCGATTAATTCATATATTCTGGAACAAACAACAGATTCTATTACAACTATTTCTATCACTTGTTGAATAACAAATAGAGTTACCAAGTTACAACAATTAATTTAATATCTGTCCTACTGATGATAGCTGCCAAGATTCTGTCTGATTTTCTGTGTATTTTCTCTCTTTCTTTAAAATTGAAAATTCTGAGCCTCTGTGGGGATAAAAGTTTAATAACTCTTTACATAGGACATGCCAGCTCACATTCCATCCCATCTGGGCTTAATTCTGAGCTCTTCCTTTTCTGTGACTCAGAACAAATCCACATTTATTGTTTCTTTTGCTACAAGTTTAGTATGTTAACATGATGTATTCATACTTTTTCAAAGGAATTTTTAAAAACTTCATTAAAATTTTATGAAGAACAAGAACAAAACATACAAAAAACTTAGAAATGAGAGTGTTATTACATGTGAACTACAGTTTGCTAATTATTGTTAGGTGAACAAAATATACAGAAAAAATAATTTTAAAATTAAAAGTGATTTTTTCAAGAATAGAATTAACATACTCTAAATTTGCTTACTTTCAGTATTAATATCAATTTTTTTTAAAACACTTTATGTTTTATGTTTTTCCGTACATGATTTTTTGCCCACAGAGGCCAGTAGAGGGCATAAGATTCCATAAAGCTAGAGTAGCAGATCATTGTTAGCTGCCTGATTCATGTGCTAGGTACCAAATTAAGGACCTGTCCAGGAGTACATTCTCTTAACTGCTGAGTCACCTCTCTGAGTCCCAGTGTTAACCATAATATCTGGAATGTACCAGATAATCTACAAGCTGCAACATTAAAAAATAATTGATCAGCCGGGCGGTGGTGGCGCACGCCTTTAATCCCAGCACTCGGGAGGCAGAGGCAGGCGGATCTCTGTGAGTTTGAGACCAGCCTGGTCTACAGAGCTAGTTCCAGGACAGGCTCCAAAGCTACAGAGAAACCCTGTCTCGAAAAACCAAAAAAAAAAAAAAAAAAAAAAAAAGGAATGTGGGTTAGGGGAGCAGAGAAGCACACATCTTAATTAAGGGAGCCATCTTAGGGTTGGCAAGAGACTTGGATCTAGAGGGGCTCCCAGGTGCCCAGGGCGATGTCCCCAGTTAGCTCCTGGGGCAGCTGAGGATAGGGAACCTGAAATGACTCTATCTCATAGCCATACTGATGAATATCTTGCATATCACCATAGAAACTTCATCTGGCGATGGATGGAGATAGAGACAAAGACCCACACTGGAGCACTGGACTGAGCTCCCAAAGTCCCAATGAGGAGCAGAAGGAGAGAGAATATGAGCAAAGAAGTCAGGACCACAAGGGGTGCGCCCACCAGTGGAGACAGTGGGGCTGATTCTTTGGGAGCTCACCAAGGCCAGCTGGACTCTGACTGAAATAGCTTGGGATAAAACCGGACTCTCTGAATTTGGTGGACAGTGAGGGCTGCTGAGAAGCCGAGGACCATGGCACCGGGTTTTGATCCTACTTCATGCTCTGGCCTTGTGGGAGCCTACCCAGTTTGGATGTTCACCTTCCTAGACCAGGATTGAGGGGGGAGGACTTTGGACTTTCCTCAGGGCAGGGAACCCTGACTGCTCTTCAGGCTGGAGAGGGAGGGGGAGGAGTGGGGGGAGGGGAGGAAGAGAGGGAGGAGTGGGAGGGAAATGGGAGGCGGGGAGGAGGCAGAAATTGCTTTTTTTTTTCCAATAAAATAAAAAATAAAAAAAAAAAATTGATCAGTCATCTTTTCATGAGTGACTTATCAAAACCAAGAGATCTGATAAAGCCTAACCCAAAAAACAAGGCTTTTTGGTATTATTGTTTTGTGAATAAAAGGGATGTCCTTTGTTGGAGATTTTTTTTACTGTAGCCAACTTCCCTTCTGTTACATATGGTAATTAATTCCCACAGTTTAGAATGGTTTCCCCCTATCTATCTGTGAAAACAGTTTCCCACTGCCAAGCCTTCGTTCCTCTCTCCTAGGCAAACATGTCTGCCTTCCTGTAATTAACTTTATCAGCAGGCATTTGGTCAGTATTTCTACCTCCTAAAAATTTAATGCAGTGCACTAACCTTCCCCTCTATAATTCCCTGATGATTTAATTTCTTTAAAAAAAAAACTAATTTTCTCCATCAAGGAGTTCACCAGACATGCACTAGCCACTCTCACCTTTTAACTGACCATCACTGATCTCTCTCTCTCTGTGTGTCTCTCTGTCTCTCTCTGTCTCTGTCTCTCTCTGTCTCTCTCTCTCTCTCTGTGTCTGCTCTGTGTGTGTGTGTGTGTGTGAGTGTGTGTGTGAACCTGTATCTAATTTTTTATGGGGCAAAAGAATTTTAGCCTGGGAAGCTGTTAGGACTGGGGAATTGTTGGTTATAAGGGTATATAAGACTGGGAATGCTTGTTTCAGAGAGAACTGATAAAAATAAGAAGAGAAAAAAGAATAAAGAAATATAGATAAATGGGTTTAGAGTCAAAGATACATGAAGGTTATAGAACCTGCCACTAAGAGACGTCACTGAAGCTTGATGTGTGGCAGGTTTGCCCCTGCATGGTGGCCCAGAGAGTCCATTGTCTCAAACTGTAAAAGGGAACCATGGGTTGCCTTTGATACCCAGATATTGGAGATTTCAAAACCTACCAAGGAAAGTTGCTAGCTTGGAGTGGCATCAGCCAAAGAGAAAGACGTGTTGTAGTCATCAATGCTGAAAGAAACTGAAACTTAAGGAGTTCTTACACCTTCAATTTAGAGTTGCAGAGTTTGGTCTTTGCCCTGCTTGTTTCTGTCTTCGTTTTCTCCTGTATTTTTTTCCATGTATTTTATGTCCTCTCTTTCCTCACTTTTTGAACAGTGATGTATATACTGTGCCATTGTATATTGGAAGTATACAACGTGCTTTTTTCCCCCACTGGTACAAAAACCCTTCTTTAATAGCACCATGGAGGCTTAAATACCCAGCAGTCAATGGCCAACAGGTGAAAATCCCATCCTCTGATCCTCTAAGCAAGGCACAGCTTTTAGTAACTTCAATTAGAAGGCTCTAGCAGGGAAGACCAAGACTTCAATTGATCCCAACACTTAACTAGCAGAAAATATGTTTAAAGTATACTTTTGATAAAGAACTGCTTCCAAAATATACAGAAAGCTAATAGCCAGCATTCCAAATTAATATCACCTATGGAAATATTGGCAGATATTTCACTAGAGAAACGATGTGGGATTACTAAACATGTGTCAACTCATTCATTGTCATTAAACATGATCACCTGTATAATTCACAAATAAACTGCTAATTATCATCATATCCTTAACAGAGTTAATATTTTAAAATACACATTAGTAGTAGTAGTAGTAGTAGTATAGTAGTATTTGGTAGCAATCACTAATAGGAACAAATTTCCTGTTGAATTTAAATTAGATGATAACCTGGATATTAATCATACAACGAACTAATAACAAGAACTCTAAAAGCTATTGGCTTATGCAAAACTCAGGGATTTTGCATACCTACCTACATGCATACACACGTGTAGGTATGTACGTAAATTTTTTGAAACAGTTCCTCTGAATAACTTTGGTGCCTGTCCTGAAACTAGCTCTTGTTGAATAGACTCACCTTAAACGTAAAGAGATCCACCTGCTTCTGCCTCCCAAGTTCTGGGATTAAAAGCCTGCACCACCACCACCTGGCTATTTCTCTTAAGATAATAAACAGTGTCTGGTGTGGTACCACATGTGTTTAATCCCAGGGCTGGAGCGGGGGCAAGGCAGACTGATTTTATTTTATCTTTAAATAATAAATTTATTATTATTACAAATTTTTACCTTCTCCCCTCCTCCCATTTTCTTTCCTCTCCCCCCATTATTACTCCCCTTCCCCTCCCTCTTCAGTCCAAAAAGCAGTCAGGGGTCCCTGCCCTGTGGGAAGTCCAAGGTCCTCCCCCTTCCATCCAGGTCTAGTAAGGTGAGCATCCAAACAGACTAGGCCCCCACAAAGCCAGTACATGCAGTAGGATCAAAACCCAGTGCCATTGTCCTTGGCTTCTCAGTCAGTCCTCATTGTCTGCTACTTTCAGTGAGTCCAGTTTGATCACATACTCCATCAGTCCCAGTTCAGCTGGCATTGGTGAGCTCCCATTAGATCAGCCCCATCGTCTCAATGGGTAGGTGCACCCCTCGTGGTCCTGACTTCCTTGCTCGTGTTCTCCCTCCTTTTGCTCCTCATTTGGACCTTGGGAGCTCAGTGCAGTGCTCCAATGTGGGTCTCTGTCTCTATCTCGGTCTATCACCAGATGAAGGTTCTATGGTGATATGCAAGATATTCATCAGTATGGCTATAGGATAGGGCCATTTCATGCTCCCTCTCTTCAGCTGCCCAAGGAACTAGCTGAGGACATCTTCTTGGACACCTGGGAACCCCTTTAGAGTCAAGTCTCTTGTGAACCCTAAAATGTCTCCCTTAATTAAGATATTTACTTCCCTGATACCATATCCACACTTTCTCCATCCCAACCATCCCATTCTCTAAGTTCTTCCCATCCTCCCCTTCTCACTTTTCTCTCCCCATCTCCCCTTACCCCCACCCCACCCCACCAAGTTCCTACTTTTTGCCTATAAAGTATGCAATCTTGTCTACTTCCAATATCCAGGAGGATAACTATATGTTTTTCTTTGGGTTCACCTTCTTATTTAGCTTCTCTAAGATCAAAAATTATAGACTCAACGTCCTTTATTTATGGCTAGAATCCACTTATGAATGAGTACATACCATATTCATCTTTTTGGGTCTGGGTTACTTCGCTCAGAACAGTGTTTTCTATTTCCATCCATTTGCATGCAAAATTCAAGATGTCATTGTTTTTTACCGCTGAGTAGTACTGTTAAGTCCATTTGATTCATTACATCCATTAATTCTCTTATTTCTCTGTTAGGTTTCTCTCTGATTGTCCTGTCCATTGGTGAGAGAGGAATGTTGAAGTCTCCTATTATTAGATTGTGTGGTTTGATGTCTGCCTTGAGTTCTAGTAATGTTTCTTTTACATAAGTGGGTGCTTTTATATCAGGGGCATAGATATTCAGGATTGAGACTTCATCCTGATGGATTGTTCCTGTTTTTTGATTTTGATTTAATGAGAATTACAGTTAAGAGAGTGCCATGAGTCTCAGGGAAGGCTGGACTTTTGAACTGGGCTGAGACTGATAGACTGATGAGCATTTGGAAGTGGCATTAAATGAATTTCTGCATTATATGACAACAACCCTTTGGGTGTCAGGGAATGGAATGTGGTGATTTGAGTAAGAATTGCCCCCCAAATTTCATATTTGAATGCTTAGGGAGTGGCATTAGTAGGTATGACCTTGTTGGGTTACATGTGTTCTTGGCAGAGGAAGTGTGTCCCTGGGGGATTTCACGACCTCAAGTAAGAGTCAGTGTCTCTCTCTTCCTGCTATTTATCTGGTTGTAGAACTATATGTTTCCTGACCAGCCTTTTCTTTGGCTGCCTGCTTTCATGTTTCCTACTATGATAATGGAACAAACCTCTGAAATGTAAACTAGTCCCAATTAAATGTTTCCCTTTATTAGAGTTGCTATGGTCATAGTGTTTCTTCAAAGCTAGACGTGAAATAAATAAAATTCAGAAAAGAGTAAGTTAATATGTTTAATCTCATATTTAGAATCTAGACTTTTGAAAACATTCAGACAATAGTTTTTAGAGAGGAAACTAAAGGAAGGAGGAGGGAGGAAAAAGTAAAATGGGTAAGGAAGACGAAAATATAAACATCACTTTTATCCACACATGAGATCCAGACTTAAAAATGGGAATCAGAGGCTGAGTGCTTAACATGCTTGAGGACTAGAGTTAGGAACTCCACAACCCATGTCGGTGCCAGGTGGATGGATTATGTTGCAACTATCCTATAGTTCCAGCATTGGAAGGCAGCGACCCACACACAAATATGCACTGATGTATATATACAACACTTATGTACAAAAGAAAATAAAAATATATATGTGTGTGCATTGTATATATTCACACACACACATATATATATTCTGTACATATTATAGTATATTCTGTACATATTATAGTATATTCTGAAAGCAAAGAAAGACTCTGGGTAGAGAAAGAGACCAATAGAGAGGGCAATAAACAGTAGTGAAGATATATGTAAGCAAATTATAATAGTATAAATGTGTAAGCAAGCCAGAAATTAATACATTATTTTGTAGTCTGACTTTAAAAATATAATAAAAAGTATTTAAAGTGCAATAATTTTGTTATATTATCCCCTTAAAGAAAATGTCTTTATCAATTAGACAGAGGTTTAAATTATACCAAATATAGGGATAAATTTAGCCCTAAGAAGTGGGAAATATTAAAATAACAGCACTTTCAAAACCCCTTAGTATTTGTCCCCACTCAGTTCCAAATGAATTTTAACAAATACAATTCAACAATACTTTTAGTACCCTCAGGTTAACAGAAAAAATATTTATCTTCATGACTTATTTTTCTTACTTTGTACTTTACTGTGTACTTTGAATTAATAATCAGAATTTACTGTTTTTTTTTAACATCACAAATGAGAACAAAATAGTTACTTACACAAATGATAATTGAGAAGCTAATAGTTTGTCTATGGTAAGATATCTAAAATGACTGATTATAATTTTGGAATGCTGCTCAGTATATTAGTTATATCAAACATGTTGAATACAGGCTCCCCTCTTTGCTCTTGAACTCATATGAAACAAATGACCATAGAAAAGCCTTGTGATGATGTAAACAGATAAAAGAAACATTATAGTAGAATAAGTTGATCCTAACACCAGCACAATGGAACAATGACTTACAGAGACAGTTATAATTTACATGTAATGAAAATTCAAAAGACCTGTCTTAATTCTCACCCTGCCATTCTTCAAACACTTAATGGTTAGGAAATGAAAGAACATTGCCAGAAGCCCAGTCTCTTTTGATATGTTAAGATGAAAACGAAAGCTAATAGCTAGGACAGCATTCCTTAAGCCAGCAAATTACAAACCTTTAACATGGCACATAGTTTAGTTTAAATCAGTGCAACACTAGAATAGAAGTAATGCTCTGAAATAATCCACTGGGACAAATAAAGTTAAAAAACTCTTATGCAAAATATCTAGTTAGGTATCGATAAGGTATTGTGTGGGGTTTTAGTGTGCGGTGTGAAATGATTGGAGATTGGATAGTTTTCTTCTGTGGCAAAATCCTATTTAACAGTGGATAGCTGTGTAACCGTAAATAATTAACAATGCTTATGGAATGTTAGGACAAATTGCTTCCTGACATCAGAGCTTCCTTATGATTTGTCTCTTCTGTTTCCATCATTTTGTCTTTTTTAATAACTTCCTATGGTTGAAGTATTAAAAGTGATACCAACCTCCAATAAAGACTCAACTTTTGTATGTAGAATTTTAAATCTTGTATTCTCCAATTTGAATAGGAAACATAGAAGAGATTTTGCAAAAATTTTGAATGAATATTTACTGTTAAATATATAGTTAGACTAGGAATTCAATTATTAAGTCTATTAGAACGTGAGAAGTAACAATACGCAGGTTTTAAATCCAAGATAATCCCAAGGAAAGACATTTAAGAAAGACTCATTTCTCCATAATTCAGAAAATAATAATTAATCATGTTTATTAATATATTACCCAAAAGGATAAGTTCTTTTAAAGTTACATTTTATTTTGGTTTTCCTTCCCAAATTTATTGCCTGACTCAAATAGATTAAAAAATATTCTATAGATGCAAATTTGGATGCCTTTTAAAGATCATTCTAATTTTTACTATCTTACCCAAATATCTTGACAGAAATGTAAAGGGAAAAAATTGACTAAATGAGTATGACTTCCCAAATCAATAAGCCATTAGGAGCCAAGCTCAATACAGTAAAGTTTTAAGAGCAATGATTTAAAAGAGTCACTGTACTTAGCAAACAGGAATACTGCAGCCTTTCAAAACCACCACTTAAGCATATATGGTAGAAGCAATATACCCAAGAGAGGCCGTATCATACAACAAAAGTATGTGCTCTACTATGTTCATAGCAGCATTGTTTGTAATAGCAAGAACCTGGATTCTTTAAAATTTTAAATGTAAAAGATGCTATCATATTTTTGATAAATTATCTTTAAATAGCCATAGACATGTTATTGATCCTTAGGAACCTATGTAGTATCTGTATACAGTATTGTACAAGAAAATAGACTGACAACATTTTTTTGACATTATATCACATTAAAACCTATTCAGACATAACTGCAAGTATCAATGGATGGGAAAATTACCAAAGGCTGTGAATTTTAGCACTACTTACTCAGAAATCTATTGTCAAATATTTTTATCTGTAAGAAGTCAAATAAAACTGAAAGTAAGTTAGCATTAATTTTAACAAAAAGCACAGTATTAAAATGCTCAGAAAAGAGAAATAGAAAGCAGATAAACTTATTTTATTCTCTGCAAAATTTGAACGTTTAATTGCATCCAAATAGAAAAATTTATCATAGTAAGTATAAGGAAGAAGATTCTCTTGAATAATCAAGTAATGCCCAAAGAATAGAGAGTAATTCCAAATCAAGACTGTCATAAAATGGAAAATTCCCTACTAATTATTGCATATTTTCATATGTAGTATGGACATAAAAACCACACTGCTTAACTTTAAGAATGTAAGAGATAATTTATTCTGGAGTCATTCTGAGAGACCATGACTTGAGAACACAGATTAAGGTTACCACAAGTTCAGTGTTCCAACAGAGAAGCAGTTTTCCAGGGCTACAAAACAACCAAAGTAATAATTGAATGCTAGTTGAAAATTCACTGATGTGTACACCAGAAAGGCAGAGACATCAAGATGGAGAAAAATTCATAATGAGTATGTCAGCGATTTGATGCTCAACAAAGAGTCTAAAATTTTATAATTCATACAAACTAAGCAAAACTCTTATCCTGCATGAGGCATGTTTGTCCAGTATGACTTTGTCATCATGCCATTTAGAGTCCAGGTGCCTCTCTTAAAGAATCATACGTATAGCAACACAAGAACATAGCATTATTTACTACTATAGATATTAAAGTTGGTATACAGAAGCCCATGTGCAGATATCGAAACTCATCTATAAATAATCCCTTCAGTCATCCATTAAAATATACTTTGAAACATATTGCATCACAGTAAGTTCAGTGCAGTTGGTCTAGATATTCATGGAGGAACAGATGTCGCGCAGGCAATGTTTACTTTGGAGGCTCACCATAAGAGTGATTCAACTGCAATATTTCAATATTTACTTTGTACCTTCAGACACTATTTTTCTCTCCCCTTTGCCAGACAGTGATAATTAAATTTGAACATGATAAATACATAAATACTTGCCAGTTTGTATCACTTTACATAAACTTTGAGACATTGTGCCCTTAATCTTAAAGGGAAATTGTGATGAAGCCCTAGATTCTAGTGAACCTATTGTTGTGGGTCACTATATGTGCCCTTTCAGATCATCTTCAGAAAATGTCCAAGTTTATGTGTATAGAATAAGCTGTAATGCATTTTGAGGAGAAAAATTAAGTTGGCTAGAAGAAGTTTGAGATTAAATTTATTGAATATTTTCTCTTGGAGATTTACAAGCTTTATTGCCAAATTTAAAATTCTGTAGAATTCTTTTTCAAGATGTAAAATTTATCTTTGTAGAGCATGGTCTTGTGAAATTTATTTGACTTTAGAAGACTTGAAAAAGGTCAGATTAGATAAACTGTTTTATTTTTAGTTTAAATTAAATTTACAGTAATCAAAAACAAGAAAGAATTGGCATGAAATAGTCATATAGGTCAATGAAAGCAAATAGAAGTTGAAATGGACACAAACATATAAAATTTAATTTCTGACAAAACTCACCTAGGTGAGTTATTGAAAAACATGGTCTGGGTGACATTTAAAAATAAACTTCATCTCTTAGTTCACACTGTGCAAAAAATTGCCTTGAAATGGATCAAAGTTAAAAATCATAGAAGCTAAAAATAGCAGAAATAGGTTGGCACTTCACAGGGAATGAAGCTGGAGGTGCTCACTAAAAAGAAGACGGAACTATCTGGTTACCATGGTTTCCTTAGGGTATATGATTGTCAATATCTAATGACCTAAAATCTTTCATATTTGTCTACATTTGTGCATATTAATAAGTGATCAACAAATCTATTTAAAATAGTTAGCTTATATCTAACTCATTAACACTTGTATTCAATAAATAAATACTAGTATTTAATAAAAAAAATCAAGATTCCACCAAGATGCAGGCAGGAAGGGTTTTGTTAATTCTCTGCCCACATCCAAAAGACCTTACCTCTGATCATCCTGATTATACATTGTAGAAGTTTTGTGAGCAGTAAATTCAGCATCTTTAGTTTTCCTATAGCTTCTCTCTTTCTCTTTCTTAATATGTATATATGTATATAGTATTTCTTAGAATTGATCGATATAATCTTATTTCATTTTCCCATCCTCTTAGCAATTGTCTCATATAATTAAGAAATTCATTCACTTGACCAAACCTTCTTTTATTTGCTAGCAAACTCCAGACACCTTTGCAGTACTTATATGTTCCTAGATGCAGTATTTCCAATTAGTACATCTGAGAAACATTCTCTGTCTAAATCCACGGGCAGCACAGCTGCTGAATCCTGCCTGGCTCTAGAGGATAGCTCCTTGTCAGCACAGCTTTGACCTACCAGCTTACCAAGATCTCAGCAGAGTCAAACCTCGCTCCTGTTCAGCTTTTCAATCATGCCCTCACTAACCCTGCCCAATGTGACCCAATTTCTTCTTTACAGCATTATGGAATTTTGAGCCATGATTTTTCCACTTCAACTAGTATTGAGTGTCAGATAAAGTTTTCAAGGGATCACTACAAACAATTTTATTTAGCTTATGAAAGTTCAAGAGTCACGAGGTGATTTCTCACTCTGCTGAATCTGGTCTTAGTCAGTCTTAAAGAGTTAGCTGAAGAACAGAGCAGAGTTTCCTTGTTAAAAATTATTTCTCTTGGTTCGCGAGACACCCAAGCAGCACGGAGACCAGATCCCGGTACCAGAAGAGACATCACCAGGGTGGGTGAGTTTCTGACTGCGGCAGCAGCCCGGGACAGGGAACTCAGACGTTCCTCAATCCTCCTGCACTCCTTGGTCAGTCTGCAGGGGCTATACTGCCCGATACTTCCTCTCTATTCATATCCCACCCAGCTTGCATCCACGACCCTCCCCCACCTCCTCTGACCCCTCGCCCCGCCTTGAACCACACAACAGCTCCCAGCTCAGCCTGTTTGGGCGCTGGGACAGGGTCCGAATTGGGAGGGCAGCCAGGAGGGTAGTAGCTCCTTTGTCTAGGTGGCCTGCCTGCCCTGCGGCAGCGGGGTCGGCCCCTTTGTTCGCGAGACACCCAAGCAGCAGGGAGATCAGATCCGGGTGCCAGGAGAGACATCACTGGGCAGATCAAGCTCAGCAGGACAGACCTTGCTTCCACACTGAAGAGATACACCCAGAGGCTCAGTCACAGCAAAAACTGGACCAAGACACCAGGCCTCTCTTGGCTTCATTTGAAAGAGGAGATGGGAAGGCGCCAATGCAAGAATTCCTCCAACAACCTGAAAGGCAACATGACATCACCAGAACCCAGGGATCCCCGAAATAAGAAGAATTGTACACCCTACTCCAGAAGAAGTAGAAGAAATCGACCCAAAAGTGAATTTTTTTGAAAATAATAGAAAACCTTAAACAGGAGGTGAAAAACTGCCATAAACAATTAGAGATTACAAACAAAAAGGTAGAGGAAATGAATAAATCGCTCAAAGATACCCAAGAAAACCAAGAGAAACAAGAAAATGCAATCAAACAGGTAAGGGAAATGGTTCAAGACCTGAAGAACGAAATGGAAGTAATGAAGAAAACACAAACCGAGGGAAGGTTGGAGATGGAAAATCTGGGTAAACGAACAGGAACTACAGAGACAAGTACTACCAACAGATTACAAGAGTTAGAAGAAAGAATGTCAGACACTGAAGATACCATAGAGAAAATTAACACACTGATCAAAGAAAACAGCAAAACCAACAAATTCTCATCACAAAACATTCAGGAAATATGGGACACAATAAAAAGACCAAACCTAAGAATAATTGGGATAGAAGAAGGAGAAGAAGTACAGCTCAATGGTTCAGAAAATATATTTAATAAAATTATAGAAGAAAACTTTCCCAGCCTAAAGAAAGATATTCCTTTGAAGGTTCAAGAAGCATACAGAACACCGAATAGACTGGACCAGAAAAAAACATCTCCTCGCCACATAATAATCAGAACACAAAACATCCAGTATAAAGAAAGAATATTAAGAGCTGCAAAGGAAAAAGGTCAAGTTACTTATAAAGGTAAACCTATCAGACTTACTCCTGACTACTCTATGGAAACCATGAAAGCCAGAAGGTCCTGGATAGATGTACTGCAGAAGCTAAGAGAACATGGATGCAAGCCCAGACTACTATACCCAGCCAAGCTTTCGTTCACTATAAATGGAGAAAACAAAATTTTCCAGGATAAAAACAAATTTAAACAATACGTAGCCACAAATCCAGCCTTACAGAAAGTAATAGAAGGAAAATCACAAACCAAGGAGACCAACAATGACCACAATAACTCAAACTTCTAGACACCCTTTACCAGCGCAACTAAAAGAAAGCAAACACATAAACCCTATGACTAAAAAAGTGACCAGAGTTAGCAACCACTGGTCATTAATATCCCTTAATGTCAATGGACTCAACTCACCTATAAAAAGACACAGGCTAAGAGATTGGATACGCAAACAGGATCCAACATTCTGCTGTTTACAAGAAACACACCTCAACCACAAAGATAGGCACCTACTTAGAGTAAAGGGATGGGAAAAGGTTTATCAAGCAAATGGACCTAAGAAACAAGCAGGTGTGGCCATACTAATTTCTAACAAAGTTGACTTCAAACTTAAATCAATCAGAAGAGATGGAGAGGGATATTTTATACTCATAACAGGAACAATTGATCAGGATGAGGTCTCAATCCTGAATATCTATGCCCCCTAATATAAAAAGCACCCACATATGTAAAAGAAACATTACTAAAACTCAAAAGACGCCATCAAACCGCACACACTAATAGTGGGGAGATCTCAACACGCCTCTTTCACCAATGGACAGGTCAATCAGACAGAAACCTAACAGAGAAATAAGAGAATTAATGGAGGTATTGAACCAAATGGACTTAACAGACATCTATAGAACATTCCACCCAAATAGGAAAGAATATACCTTCTTCTCTGCAGCTCATGGAACCTTCTCGAAAATTGACCACATCCTCGGTAACAAAGCAAACTTCCACAGGTACAAAAAAATATCCATAACCACCTGTGTCTTATCAGATCACCACGGACTAAAGTTAGAATTCAACAACAATGCTACCCCCAGAAAGCCTGCAAACTCATGGAAACTGAATAGTCAACTATTGACCCACACCTGGATTAAAGAAGAAATAAAGAAAGAAATTAAAGTCTTCCTTGAATTCAATGAAAATAAAGAATCAACATACTCAAACTTATGGGACATTTTGAAAGCAGTCCTAAGGGGAAAGTTCATAGCCCTTAGTGCCCACTTAAAGAAAACAGAGAAAGCATACATTGGAGACTTAACAGCCCACCTGAAAGCTCTAGAAAAAAAAGAAGCAGACTCACCTAGGAGGAGTAGAAGACTGGAAATAGTCAAACTGAGGGCTGAAATCAACAAAATAGAAACACAGAAAACAATCCAAAGAATCAATGAAACAAAAAGCTGGTTCCTGGAGAAAATCAACAAAATTGATAAACCCCTATCCAATCTAATCAAACGGCAGAGAGAGAATCTGCAAATTAATAAGATCAGAAATGAAAAGGGGGACATAACCACAGACATAGAGGAAATTCAGAGAATCATTAGATCTTACTACAAAAGCCTGTATGCCACAAAACTGGAAAATGTAAAAGAAATGGACACTTTTTTAGATAAATACCATATACCAAAGTTAAATCAGGACCAGGTGAGCAATCTAAATAGACCTGTCAGTCGCGAAGAATTAGAAGCTGTTATCAAAAACCTCCCTACCAAAAAAAGCCCAGGACCAGACGGTTTCAATGCGGAATTCTACCAGAATTTCCAAGAAGACCTAATACCTATACTCCTTAAGGTATTTCACAATATAGAAACAGAAGAGTCATTGCCAAATTCCTTTTATGAAGCTACCATCACTCTGATACCAAAACCACACAAAGACTCAACCAAGAAAGAGAATTACAGGCCAATCTCACTCATGAACATCGACGCAAAAATCCTCAACAAAATACTGGTGAACCGTATCCAAGAATACATTAGAAACATTATCCATTATGATCAAGTAGGCTTCATACGAGAGATGCAAGGCTGGTTCAACATACGAAAATCTATCAATGTAATCCATCATATAAATAAACTGAAAGAAAAAAACCATATGATCATTTCATTAGATGCTGAAAAAGCTTTTGACAAAATTCAACATCCCTTTATGATAAAAGTCTTGGAGAGATTAGGGATACAAGGGTCATACTTAAATATAATAAAAGCTATTTACAGCAAACCGACAGCTAACATCAAATTAAACGGATAGAAACTCAAAGCCATCCCACTTAAATCAGGAACACGACAAGGCTGTCCACTCTCTCCATACCTCTTCAATATAGTGCTTGAAGTTTTAGCAATAGCAATAAGACAACATAAGGGGATCAAGGGGATTCGAATTGGAAAGGAAGAAGTTAAACTTTCGTTATTTGCAGATGATATGATAGTCTACATAAGCGACCCCAAAAACTCCACCAAAGAACTCCTACAGCTGATAAACACCTTTAGTAATGTGGCCGGATACAAGATCAACTCCAAAAAATCAGTCGCCCTCCTATACACAAAGGATATGGAAGCAGAGAGGGAAATCAGAGAAGCATCACCTTTCACGATAGCCACAAACAGCATAAAATATCTCGGGGTAACTCTAACCAAAGAAGTGAAGGATCTATTTGACAAGAACTTTAAGGCATTGAAGAAAGAAATTGAAGAGGATACCAGAAAATGGAAGGATCTCCCTTGCTCTTGGATTGGGAGGATCAACATAGTAAAAATGGCAATCCTACCAAAGGCAATTTATAGATTCAATGCAATCCCCATCAAGATCCCATTAAAATTCTTCACTGATCTTGAAAGGACAATAATCAACTTTATATGGAATAACAAAAAACCCAGGATAGCCAAAACAATCTTGTACAATAAAGGTACTTCTGGAGGCATTACCATCCCTGACTTTAAACTCTACTATAGAGCTACAGTAATGAAAACAGTGTGGTATTGGCATAAAAATAGAGAAGTCGACCAATGGAATCGTGTAGAAGACCCGGATCTTAACCCACAAACCTATGAACACCTCATTTTCGATAAAGGTGCTAAAAGTATACAATGGAAGAAAGAAAGCATCTTCAACAAATGGTGCTGGCACAACTGGATGTCAACCTGTAGAAGAAAGAAAATTGACCCATATCTATCACCATGCACAAAACTCAAGTCCAAATGGATCAAAGACCTCAATATCAATCTGAACACACTGAACCTGATAGAAGAGAAAGTGGGAAGTACCCTACAACAGATGGGCACAGGCGATTGCTTCCTAGGTATAACCCCAGCAGCACAGTCATTAAGGGCAACATTGAATAAATGGGACCTACTGAAACTGAGAAGCTTCTGTAGAGCAAAAGACACTGTCACTAAGACAAAAAGGGAACCCACTGACTGGGAGAAGATCTTCACCAACCCCGCAACAGACAAAGGTCTGATCTCCAAAATATATAAAGAACTCAAGAAACTAGACTTTAAAATGCTAATTAACCCAATTAAAAATGGGGCACTGATGTGAAGAGAGAATTCTCAACAGAAGAAGTTCAAATGGCCAAAAGGCACTTAAGGTCATGCTCAGCCTCCTTAGCGATCAGGGAAATGCAAATCAAAACAACATTGAGATATCACCTTACACCTGTCAGAATGGCTAAAATCAAAAGCACTAATGATAGCCTTTGCTGGAGAGGCTGTGGAGAAAGGGGTACCCTCATCCATTGCTGGTGGGAATGCAAACTTGTGCAACCACTTTGGAAAGCAGTGTGGCGTTTTCTCAGGAAAATTGGGATCAACCTACCCATGGACCCAGCAATGCCACTCTTGGGAATATACCCATGAGATGCCCGATCATATGACAAGGACATTTGTTCAACTATGTTCATAGCAGCATTATTTGTAATAGACGGAACCTGGAAACAACCTAGATGCCCTTCAATGGAAGAATGGATGAAGAAAGTATGGAATATATATTCATTAGAATACTACTCAGCGGTAAAAAACAATGACTTCGCGAAGTTTGCATGCAAATGGATGGAAATAGAAAACACTATCCTGAGTGAGGTAACCCAGACCCAAAAGGATGAACATGGGATGTACTCACTCATAATTGGTTTCTAGAGATAAATAAAGGTCAGTGAGTCTATAATTTGATATCCTAAAGAAACTAAATAGGAAGGTGAACCGAAAGAAAAACATATAGCTATCCTCCTGGTTATGGGAAGTAGACCAGATTGCCGGGCAAAAATTTGGGATCTTGGGGGTGTGGTGGGAGGGGGGTGAGGGGAGAAGGGGGAGAGAAATGTGAGAAGGGGAGGATGGGGGGGAACCTGGGGAAACGGGATATTTGGGATAAAGGAAGGTTGGTTAGGGGAGCAGAGAAGCACACATCTTAATTAAGGGGAGCCATCTTAGAATAGAAAAAAAATAAAATAAAAAAAAAAACAGTTTCCAATAGAGAGAGCTTAAAGCTGCCTAACAGGTACTCAAACAGGTAAAATATAAATCAACAGGTAAAGTATACAATAATCAACAAACACAGCATATTAATTATAATGCAGCTATGGCAAGTGTGCATATTAAATATAAAACTTATTCTACAACATTTTCATAAAAAAATGCTGTTTATGGCAAAATCTTCTCAAGTTTTGCCAATTAAGATATTAAACTCTTAATTTAAACCAGTTGCCTGTCTGGTACAAAAGGGCAGGATAAAAGCTAAAAAATGGCTTGATCCCCAGATGATTATTGCTACAATTCACACAACTGTATTTTGCTAATGTTATAGCAAAAAAAATCCCTTAAAGGATTTTATGTTAAATTTTACAAATGGCTCTTCCAATGGAGGAACTGCATATATGGCTAATAATAATAAAAAAAATATTATGGAGCATAATAAGGCTCCTTGTAAGCAGCTTATGAAACTTGCAAGTAGATCCAGATGCAAACGGATCTGACATGATAACACCAAGCTGACCTTTGCTAGGGCAAGGTGGAAAAGCCCTTGCAATGCATTATGAAAAAACCCGACCTATATATATTTGGGGTCGAGGATATGTTTATGCTTTTTTTCACAGAAAGAAAATAAAAGCTGGGCCTGATGTCGAGGCTGCGCTGCGGACACAGAGGAGTCCCTGAGGCGATTGCAGAGAGGTCCTTAGTCTGGCTTTTCCTGCCCCCAAGGAGAGGAGTCCCTGATAACAGAACCTGCTGCTCCACTCTACAGGGTGTCAATTCTGCCTCCTGAGTCCAGGGAGACCCGGCTGAGATAATGCCAGGATGTGCTTCAGATAGCTGAATCCAGCTCACCTCACCCAGGAATCCCACCAGCCCTGAAGCACAAGTGCTAAACTGCTTCTGCAGCTTGAACTCTGGTCTGCTTTGGAGCTGAGATGCAGAATGGACATCAGACTGTTTTAATCTCTGGGACACAGAACTCATTTTAATTAAAATACTAACCTCTTCACTTAAGAAGGGGAAAGATTGGGGTTCCTGTGACTGTTGCTCAGAGTCCAGAAATGGTGGTATTTGACAACAATGTATGTCATTGTACTCTTACTGAAATTGATCTAATGATATTTGTAACTGCTTATAGATGTTGGGAAAGGTTTGACACATGCTGTAAAGTGTTTGGGTTTAATGCATATGTTAAGAATTTTAGATTTTGATCCCTTTTTCACCTCCCTAATTGATGGCAGGCAAGCACACGTAACTTTTGTGGAGTAGGCATTTAGGAAGGAGGACATACCATGGGCCAGACTAAAAGGTGAATACTGGGTTTGGAAGGTGCCCCTTTCTTCTTGTCTGGAGATGGAGTTATTGGTGCCAAAATTATATCATATCTTTTGTTTAAGGAGCACCTCACAGATTTTTCATTAATGATAGATACAGGGGCCCAATGACGGGAGTTAGTGTGGATCCTCACCTAAATTTCAAACCATACAGAGGCCGTACAGGCCGGCTCAACATGGCATGGTTTTTAGGTACGAGGGCGCTCTCCACATAGCCTAAGACAGGGTGCCCTGTGATCTGCTTACTTTAATCCTACTAGATACCTTTTATTTGAGAAGCTCCAAGAAACTAATGCTACTCATAAGGCACCCCTCTGTTCCCAGGAGAGGTAAATTGCTTCACCAGTCGAGAGGAGGGTCTCTCCTTGTCCCAGTCCCTTCTCCTTTAGATCTGACACCATGGTTGACTCTGTCTTGGTGCCCTCCACCTATAACTACTTGCCTTTATATAAGAAAGGAGGAATATGTTGGGAGCCGTTTCCCCCCTAAAGATTGTTACAGAAACCATCACCTTGGGGAGCCTGCAGGGAACCCCAAACCCATAATTATGTTAAGAATAGTCCTATTGGCAAAACCTGCCCCCACACCCAATTAGCTATTCGCTAATTGCTAACGAACCCTAATCTGATAGCGGAACTGCCTTAAATTCCAGCTATCCAGGGAACTAGGTGTGGCAACTCCTGACTTCTTGGCCTACCTGACCGGATGTAGGTTACGTGACTGGGACCACGCGGCCAGATTCCATGCTCCTGTGCCCTGCTCCCCAAGCCCTCATTCAGGGGGTATATAAGTTGTTACCCTGTCCCTAATAAACGGAGGCTTTGACAAAAAAAAAAAAAAAAAAGAAAGGAAACAGATGATATTGCTTTGCAAAATTATATCATTGTTTGAGTATTCAAATTTATTCCATTTCATTTTTTAACTCATTTGTTTTTAGGATTTTGTGTTACTGGGGTTTAAAACCAAAGCCTTGTTCATAGTAGGATAACATCCTAGCATGAAAGCAGTAATCTAGCCTAGCTCTAGAATGTAGAGACATAAAGCTTACATTGCGTACATTGAGAATGAAAAGCCATATATTGATTTCTTGTGTTAAATATGAGCCATGACTGAATGAAACAGAGGAGATACGCTAGAGGAATTTCTAGAGAGTCAAAGTGATGCATGATATTGTACCTCCATACTCATCCTCGCCTTACTCATCAGTTTATGCAGAGGCTGATCCTTCATACGGCATCTACTCTCACACTGATTATACTCAGTGGCCTTTATCTTCTGGACCAATTATTCTGTTTTCTTACTTTTCTTAGCAAGCAACTATTGACAAGTTTTATCGTCAGTATTTCTTTTTTATCTTACTCTCTTCCTCTAATAAACTTTGAAGTATGAAGGCACACCAAAAAAAAAAAAATATTTCTCTTGTTGAAGTTCAAGAAAAAAAGAAAGAACTTAAATTAAAGGCACGTCTGTGAGTTTGAAAGACTATCTATAAAAAAGGAATCCATTATTTCTCACTATACTTATCTATTATGAAGTCCAGTAGTATATTTCTATTAGTAATATAATATCTAAGTCACACAAAGTAACTTTAAAATAATTCATGACACATTCCGTTAAAAGAAGTGGCACAAATGGTATTTGCTATATGTTTCCATGGAAACAAATGTGTCTGTACAAAAATGCCATATCCATTATTTCTCAATAAAATATCTTTGATTTGTATTAGATTGGTTCAATAGCAAAGGAAGGAAACCAAGGAAGTCTAAAACTCAGGAAATAGCAAAAAATTAGAATCAGAGAGTAACTTCTATATTTTTTTCAGGTTGGTTTAAATCCTATATACTTTTTATCATTTACTTTTGAATTTAAAGGAATATGGCTAAAATCTTCTAAAGATATCATAAAACATTTTTCAAAAGAATTTGTCAATAAGCACATATTTGATATAAATTACCTTACCATGGCAACCACACAACCCATTAATTAGAGATAAATATAATTATAATATATAACACATAAATTTTTGGAATATATTTTTGTAACTAATAAATCACAGAAGGCATATTAATAAATTCAGCTTTTGAGTTCTTTATTGTCCTTTAAGTTCAAAAGTAATCTGAGCAATGATTTCCTATTTACTGAATAGGCAATTTCAAAGTGCATCGTCAGGGTTAAATATAGTTTATTGAACCACAACAAAATTTCTTTGCACACAAATTCCTTAAAAAAAAATCTAGTAGAATCTAGAAAATTCCCACAGAAATAAAAAAAATGCATACTCAATGTGAAAAAAAGAACACATTAATTACTTAACTATTTTATACATTTTCAAAGGGCTTTCAATGAATGTGAATTTTATTCTTTATCAATATAAAATGCAATTTATGAAAAAATCAGTATAGAAATTCAAGAAAATTCCTTTAATATTTTTATTTAGTCACATTTTAAGTTCTATTTTTATGTTTTAATATATATTCTAGTTAAAATAATTATGACATTTTCTTCCTACATTTCTCCCTTGAAACCCTCTCATATTACTTTTCTACTTTCCCTGTCTCCAACTGATTACCTTTTTCTTTGAATATACATATATACATAAATGTACAAAAATATAAATGCAACCTGCTGAGCTTGATTTTGTTATTCGCGTTTCTGATTTCAGGGTAACTCATTTGTATTGGGTAACCAAATAGGGTACATATCTCTGGGGTAGGATAAGTCTCAGTAATACAAAGTTGCTTATAGTTCTTTTTCTAGGGGTGGCATCCTGTGCTACTTCTCCGCTCCAGTCTTACTATGCCATTGTTAAAGTCTGTTAAGGCAGTCATTTCTAACACAGTTTAAGAGTAGAAACACTGGCCTTGTAGCCAGTATAATTGCTTCTACACTCTTCTGCAATGCCATCTTAACCTTAACTGAAAAGTTGTCATGGAAGTGTATGAATTGAGGGTGGTGGCTAGACTTCCCATTGTCTGTTGATTACTAGATTGGGTTCAATTGTAATGTTCTCTCTCTGCCTACATTTTATGTGAGGAGAAGATACTTTGATGAGAAGAGAGGACTACATTTATCTGTAACACACATCATATTATTCACAGAAATAGAAAAATTTTTTCAAAGATTCCTATGGAGCCAGAAATGACCCGAGAGAGCCAAAGCAATAGTGGACAAAAAGAACAATACTAAAGAATTTGTCACACTACTTATAAATATATGATAAAGAAAGTATAGTAGTGTCACATAAACAGAATATAAAACAATGATGTAAAATAGAAGACAGAACTATGAGTAAAGGTATCTCATATTTAACAATAGGACTAAAAACATACATTGTAGAAAAGACAGAAATTTCTACTAATAGTGCTGGGATTAAAATATCCAACATATTGAAGAAAAAAAATTTATCGGCATCCATCACCGTGTACAAAAGAAAATGCCATGTGAATCAAAGGCTCAATTTGAAATCTTAAATGTTAAAATGCTAGAAGAACACTTGGGCAGTACTATCAAAGATATAGGTGTAGGAAAGGAATTTCTGAATATGTCTCCATTATACAAAGAAATAAATCAAACATGTAATAAATACAAGCTCATAAAACTTAAAAATGCTTCTGTATAATTAAAGAAAAACTTACAAGAAAATCACATGGTATGTCAGAGAATCTTTGCCAATCATAAAATTGACAGAATTAATATCTAGAGTATACAAATGAATAAAAAACAGAAAACGAACAAACAAGCAAACAGAACAACAAAAATCTAGCACAGCAGACATCCCATTCTAAACTGAAAACTTGTGGTTTCCCTTACATAATACTAAAAAAAATTACATAAGATGCAGAAGGAGAGAAGTAATAAGTAGTCTTGTCCAGCAGTGCAATCTATGAATCACAATAATGACCAGCATAATAATTGTTCCTAAAGGTGCAAGATGTTGTTAAGTTCCTGTGGCTACAGATGAATTCCACTTCTATCAAGCCTTCTCTGTCTTGAAGGACTGTATCTCATGAAACAGAACACACCCCCCCCCCAAAAAAAAAGATATTTCCTCTTTAAGTTAATAAGCTTTATTCTTTGTCTTTTCTTGGTCTGCCTTCCTGCAAATAATAACAAGGAGATTTATTATTAATTATGAAGCTTGATCTTTAGGCAGTTCCCAACTATTATAACTTAAGTTACCTCTTTCTCTGATACGTGGCATTTTATGTCTCCTTCATTGTCTAACTCTGACTTTCTCCTTGTCTTTCTGGCATCCGTGGCACACACCTAGATTCATTCTAGCCGTTCCTCTCTGGTCCCAGAAGTCTCATACACCTGTCCTGTCTGGCTGTTGGCTTTCACTCTTTCCAAGTGTCTCAGGCAAGCAAGGTAAAACAGTGACAGCTCTTCACACACTTTGCTCAAATATCCCACAACATCAGTAAGATGCTTCTTTCAAGTTCATAGTGATGAACAGTTTGATGTTCACGTTCACATGATTGAATGTTACATGTATCATTATGTGTTCTGTTTTCTGTTTTCATCTGGCATGTCTTACTCATTATAAAGCACATTTATTAAATTCTTCTAGCTAGAAATGTTAGGATTTCATTTTCTTTATAGTAACGAGTATTCTATTAGTCAAATATAATTTTTTAGCTATTCATCAATGAAAGGATATCTCAGTTGATTCATATTTTGGTTCTTATAAATAGAGGAGTAGTTAACAGTGCAAGGCTTATTTTTATAGAAACCTTTCATTTTTAGGTGTATGTACAGTAGTTGAATTATATGTTAGTTATGATTTAGTTTTATTTGGTTTGTTTGTTAGGAAAAAAAAACAAGACAGTCAACTGCCCTGTCTTCTGTAATAGCTGTGATAATTTACACTCCAGACAAAAGTGTGCAATTTTTCTATTTGTCTTTTCTGTTTCATTGCCAGTGCTTGTTACTTCTTATCTTTTAATGATAGATGTCTTAATGGTGTAGGATAATATTTTTGTTTGCTTTGTTTTGCATTTTTCTAATGATTCATGAAATTACACATCTTTTCCACATATTTCTTGGATATTTTGCTTGTCATATTTTAAGATGGTTCTGTTTATTTCTTTTGCGCATTTTAAAAAATAAATTATATTTTCTTTATTTTCACACATCTATAACAAATGTTAACCCATTGTTTACTGTTGGTAGAGATTTGAATGGAAAGTGTAACCTATGAGCTCATACATTAAATACTTTGTCCTTTACAGGTGGCAATATTTTTCTTTTGAATTTTTGTAACTTTGGGGCAGTTAGGCCTAGATAGAGGAAGAATTTGTCTCAAGGTTTAGTCTTGAGGTTCACAGGCTGATCCTATTTCCTGTTCCATTTGGGGTTCCTATTTTCTCATGAGGAGAGAAAGAATTGCAGCAGTGGACTTTCCTGTTGTGCATTTCATAGCCTCAAATTGCTAACGAAAGCATACCTTTTCTGTCGTAAGTCACTTCTCAACCAGCACAAGTTCTCAGCAATCAGAAAACGCTCTAATGTAGGATTTTATTACCAAATAATGGAATCATTGATATGGTGAAGAAGTAATCAAGGATTTTTTTAGATATTCTGAATACACACACATACACATATGGATGCATAAACACATCACACACACAGAAAGAGGGAGAGAGAGAACACACACAACAGCTAATATACTAAATGTTATTTCATATTTTATCGTGCATTATTAATGAAACGATATTAAGTGAAATAAACTATTCTCCAAAATATACCTATTATGTGATATTTTTAGAAGAAGTATTTAAAGTGGTCAATTTTATATAAACTTAGTAAAGAACTTTGGTTTCTAAAGTTTTAAGAGTAAATGAAAATAAGGATTAATTTTTATAAAGGGCTTGTAGTTACAAAATAAAATAATCTATCTATATAATTCAAGTCAATGCAAATAGCAAGTATACTACCAAAGTCACACTCTCTTCATATATATATATATATATATATATATATATATATATATATATATATATATATAATCTTCATATATATGTATATATGTGTATATATGTTATGATTTACAAACTTTATGTGTAAATCATAACAAAGAAGAATAAATATACTCTTACCAACTTAAATTGAATTTGATTAATATATTTCATAACAGTGTAAGGAAGCAGTCATGCTATTAAGACTGTATCAGAACCAAGAAGAAAGAACATTTAAAAAGTATGTAAGAAAACAGATAAAGTAACAGGTGTAGATATTAAAACTTGAATTAAAATACTTTTTCTAAGGTTACTAAAATACTTTCTCCTAGTGTCTTTCAGACTATAATTGTTACAAACACATTTACAAAAAATATACTTTTCATGAGATCCTACAAATTTATACCATACTGTAATTCTCAAAATACAGATCTGTAAAACTGTTTGTAAAATATTGATCTGTCCTTGCAATGCCCTGTTGACTAGACTTCATTGTTGTTAATGTTTTAATTAGTAGGGTTATTGAGTGACAATGCTGAATCTTATGTGTTCTTTCTCTCACAATAATGGGGAATATATTGGTATATCTCTTACATTGAAAGAGAATCTGCCTTTGTGCCTAAAGAGACTACTGCATACTATTTCTGATATATATTTAGCTAACTATATAGAATGTTCTCTTCTCATACTGTGGACAGTCTATTACCTGATAACATTTACAACACTTACAGTGTATTATTAAAATGACTTTAAAAATCTTGTGTGTGGACATGCTTTTATATATTCTGATTGAAAACTTGTGCAGTGTTTATTAACAACTGACAGCTATATTCTACTTTGAGAAATTGTTTTGAGGGGGGCGCTTTTGATTTATAATACCAAGATTTATGTTCTATTTAGTCAGAAATTTAAACATGTACTTGACTGTGAAGTTTGATCTGTAATAAAATATAAACAGAAGTTAGTGAAATACTCTTTGGTATTTCTTGTGACTTCAAATAGATGACAATAGTCTCAATGTTAAAGCTAAAACAGGAAAGTGCCAAAGTGCCAGAATTTTGACAATATACACACCTGGCAAAGAGTACGGTTTGTATGCTCAGCCTTATCCTTTCAAATCTTGTACCTCTTTTAATTGGTTTAATTTTTCTTCTATACTTTTGCCCAAGGCATAGCAGTTAGTGTCTAGCCACATAGCTCACAACCTTACTTAAATTGTTAAATACAATTACTGTTAAATTAACCTGTCCTTCCTTTGACTTATCTTCCTCTATGGTCTAATCATTCTTATAATCTACACTGTCTTCTGATCCCTGACCATCCTTGACTTTCCCCCATGACCCTCAGTACACCTTTTATCATTTATTGCTGAGAAATATGAGTACGATAATCTTTGTTTTCCTAAGTCATTCTTGTATCTCTCTGTAAAGCCATGCTTGATTATAAGGTGAAATAAATACAAATGCTTTACAGAAAATCTGTTATGTACCATGTGTTTCCTGGAAGTAAAAGTAAATCTACTGAAATACAACCAAGGATTCTGCATTAGGTATCATAAACAAGTTCATTTTCTCCATAATAGTAGATTTTCAAGGATAAAATACTCTCTGTTTTTCGAGGCAATGCAGTGAACATGTTGCCGAGATCTATGGTAGTAGTCACCAATTATCCTTGAGGAAGACACAACTAAACCCAAACAGCTGAACTTAACTGAGAAGAATGTGCAATATCCCAGGGTCTCGGTGACATCACATTGTTTCGGGATTAATAGACCTTTCAGTGTTCTCCTTAGGTAGGGTAAAGAATGTCCTCACTGTTTTAAGTCATTCTGAGTTGGGCTGTTTGTTACTTGCTGCTGAAGGGATGCCATCTGGTTCTCATCATCATCCATCCATGATGGTATTTGGGGACTCATTCATCATCCTGTCCTGTCCTAAGTTGTCAGTGCATATGTGTTGCCACTGATTCATTCTTCATTTCCATTCTCTTAGTCCCCCTGGAGGAAATCATTGTTCTTTCTGTGGAAACTATAGGAAATTATCTAAGACTATCCACTATGATTCATCATGGAGCCATTGATTTTGTTTCTTTTCATTTCCAGCTTTCCTCTTGTTCATTAACCAGTTCTATCTGAAGAAAAAAAAATGTGTGTTTTATTTGAATTAAGTGGACCAAACTTGCTGGATGCTCTTGTTTTATCTTCCTGTACTTAGTTCTGAGGACAGGAAAACCAACACTTCATTGACCGAAAATTGTCCCCATGTGCCCCTAATAATGTCGTCCCCATGTGCTCAAAACCTCCACTTAGTTTTGATTTAAACATTCATTACCTCAGTATAAGGGGTCTATATTCTTAGTCATTCTGACAGCTGTAAGACAGTAGCTCAGATCATTTTGCCTTGTATTTCTTTTATGAGTAAGGATGTTGACTCTCAACTTGATAAGCCATGTTTTTTGTTTTTTGGTTTTTTTTTGCATAGGAGGCCTTACCCTATCTTAGGAGGGGAAGAGGTATAGTAAGGAGGTGAGGAGGGAAAGGGAGGAGAAGAGAGGGATGAAACCAGTTGGATTATAAAATTAATAAAAAAAATAAATGTAATTTGCATTTCCCTGATTGCTAAGGAGGTTGAGCATGACCTTAAATGTCTTTTGGCCATTTGAATTTCTTCTGTTGAGAATTCTCTGTTCAGTTCAGTACCTCATTTTTTAATTGTGTTAATTAGAGTTTTAATGTCTAGTTTCATGAGTTCTTTATATATTTTGGAGATGTTTTCTTTCTTCCATTGTATACTTTTAGCTCCTTTGTCAAAAATCGGGTGTTCATTGGTTTGTGGGTTAATATCCAGGTCCTCTATTCGATTCCATAAAGGTAATGAACACAACAACTTAGTGAGTTATGCCGACTAATAGACATTTTGGGCACATATTTCTTTTTATTTATTTCTTTCTTTATTTATTTTTTATTGGAAAAAAAAAAGGAATTTCTGCCTCCTCCCCGCCTCCCATTTCCCTCCCACTCCTCCCTCTCCTCCTCCCCTCCCCCCCACTCCTCCCCCTCCCTCTCCAGCCTGAAGAGCAGTCAGGGTTCCCTGCCCTGTGGAAAGTCCAAAGTCCTCCCCGCTCAATCCTGGTCTAGGAAGGTGAACATCCAAACAGGATAGGCTCCCACAAAGCCAGAACATGAAGTAGGATCAAAACCCGGTGCCAAGGTCCTTGGCTTCTCAGCAGCCCTCATTGTCCGCCAAATTCAGAGAGTCCGGTTTTATCCCATGCTTTTTCAGTCTGAGTCCAGCTGGCCTTGGTGAGCTCCCAAAGAATCAGCCCCACTGTCTCCACGGGTGGGCACACCCCTTGTGTCCTGACTTCTTTGCTCATATTCTCCCTCCTTCTGCTCCTCATTGGGACTTTGGGAGCTCAGTCCAGTGCTCCAGTGTGGGTCTCTGTCTCTATCTCTATCCATCGCCAGATGAAGTTTCTATGGTGATATGCGAGATATTCATCAGTATGGCTATAGGATAGAGTCTTTTCAGGTTCCCTATCCAACGCTGCCCCAGGAACTAACTGGGGACATCGCCCTGGGCACCTGGGAGCCCCTCTAGATCCAAGTCTCTTGCCAACCCTAAGATGGCTCCCTTAATTAAGATGTGTGCTTCTCTGCTCCCCTAACCAACCTTCCTTTATCCTAATCATCCCGTTTCCCCAAGTTCCCCCCACCCTCCCCTTCTCACATTTCTCTCCCCTTCTCCCCTTACCCGCCCTCCCACCACACCCCCAAGATCCCAAATTTTTGCCCGGCAATCTGGTCTACTTCCCATAACCCAGAGGATAGCTATATGCTTTTCTTTGGGTTCACCTTCTTAATTAGTTTATTTAGGGTATCAAATTATAGACTCACTGACCTTTATTTATCTCTAGAAACAAATTATGAGTGAGTACATCCCATGTTCATCCTTTTGGGTCTGGGTTACCTCACTCAGGATAGTGTTTTCTATTTCCATCCATTTGCATGCAAAATTCGCAAAGTCATTGTTTTTTACCGCTGAGTAGTATTCTAATGTGTATATATTCCACACTTTCTTCATCCATTCTTCCATTGAAGGGCATCTAGGTTGTTTCCAGGTTCTGGCTATTACAAATAATGCTGCTATGAACATAGTTGAACAAATGTCCTTGTCATATGATCGGGCATCTCGTGGGTATATTCCCAAGAGTGGCATTGCTGGGTCCATGGGTAGGTTGATCCCAATTTTCCTGAGAAACCGCCACACTGCTTTCCAAAGTGGTTGCACAAGTTTGCATTCCCACCAGCAATGGATGAGGGTACCCCTTTCTCCACAGCCTCTCCAGCTAAGGCTATCATTGGTGTTTTTGATTTTAGCCATTCTGACAGGTGTAAGGTGATATCTCAATGTTGTTTTGATTTGCATTTCCCTGATCGCTAGGGAGGCTGAGCATGACCTTAAGAGCCTTTTGGCCATTTGAACTTCTTCTGTTGAGAATTCCCTCTTCACATCAGTGCCCCATTTTTTAATTGGGTTAATTAGCATTTTAAAGTCTAGTTTCTTGAGTTCTTTATATATTTTGGAGATCAGACCTTTGTCTGTTGCAGGGTTGGTGAAGATCTTCTCCCAGTCAGTGGGTTCCCTTTTTGTCTTAGTGACAGTGTCTTTTGCTCTACAGAAGCTTCACAGTTTCAGTAGGTCCCATTTATTCAATGTTGCCCTTAATGACTGTGCTGCTGGGGTTATACCTAGGAAGCGATCGCCTGTGCCCATCTGTTGTAGGGTACTTCCCACTTTTTCTTCTATCAGGTTCAGTGTGTTCAGATTGATATTGAGGTCTTTGATCCATTTGGACTTGAGTTTTGTGCATGGTGATAGATATGGGTCAATTTTCATTCTTCTACAGGTTGACATCCAGTTGTGCCAGCACCATTTGTTGAAGATGCTTTCTTTCTTCCATTGTATACTTTTAGCACCTTTATCGAAAATGAGGTGTTCATAGGTTTGTGGGTTAAAATCCGGGTCTTCTATACGATTCCATTGGTCGACTTCTCTATTTATATGCCAATACACCCTGTTTTCATTACTGTAGCTCTGTAATAGAGTTTAAAGTCAGGGATGGTAATGCCTCCAGAAGTTTCTTTATTGTGTAAGATTGTTTTGGCTATCCTGGGTTTTTTGTTATTCCATATAAAGTTGATTATTGTCCTTTCAAGATCAGTGAAGAATTTTAATGGGATCTTGATGGGGATTGCATTGAATCTATAAATTGCCTTTGGTAGGATTGCCATTTTTACTATGTTGATCCTCCCAATCCACGAGCAAGGGAGATCCTTCCATTTTCTGGTATCCTCTTCAATTTCTTTCTTCAATGCCTTAAAGTTCTTGTCAAATAGATCCTTCACTTCTTTGGTTAGAGTTACCCCGAGATATTATTTTATGCTGTTTGTGGCTATCGTGAAAGGTGATGCTTCTCTGATTTCCCTCTCTGCTTCCATATCCTTTGTGTATAGGAGGGCGACTGATTTTTCCCTAAACAAACACAAGAGTCTTTCTTTCCTCCAATGTCAGCTGTTTAGTGAAGATCTTGCTATCCAATATAGGAGAGAAATTTGCTTTCAAAAGTGAATGTTCTTGTTTTCTTGGAAGTGATTTTTTTCCTCATAACACTCTAGCTTCTGAAAGACTATATGCTTTATGTTTTTTCTCTTTCTTACTTGCTTTATTCTGCAAATACATAAGCTCTACAAAACACAACAGTCACCATTAATGTCATATTCCTAGATCACATAGTTCAACGTGAAACATAGTAGGCATTCACAACTTACATGTTGAATGAACTTTGTGATGACTAAATAATAATTTTTTTGGTCTTATAGAAACTTAAATTACATTATAACATAAAATGTATATCTAAATATGAGCTGTTGAGAATCTGTCTGAGTTGCAGCTTCATTGATAACCAGTAGCATTAAATTATCAAGTGTTTTCCTTCTGAATTTACAGCTTTGGGATTCCACAAAACTGTCTAGGTTTTTTTTTTTCAATGTTATTGCTCATGCATGCATGAATAAGGTTGTAGAAATTATAAGGAGGCAAGATGTAACTATTGTTTTGCCAAAAAAAATGCATGCAAATAAAATGCAGTACCCTCCATGATTTACAAATATATTGTCACTGCAATGTGAAGATAAATGCCCACGTTGCATAATGACTTGTTAGACAGCATTTTAAAAACAGCATCAAACAAAACAAAGCTGATCTCTTTAATGTCAAACGGCATCACATTATGCAGTACAAACGCTAGGAACCTGAACACAGCATACTATGGCTTTTCTTGTTTATATAATTTTCAGAGCTATTTTATTTCTCAGGAATATGTTATTTTACAAGGGTTCTAACAAAGAAAAATGGAGCTGTATTAGTCTTTTCATACTAACTAACTGGATTTACCAGTACTCCTGTGGCACTCATACTATGTATGCCTTTATTTTCCTCTCAACCCAGACAGGTTCTTAGATAGTTACTGGAAGAATATACAATAGAACAATTAGTAAACTGTTGTATTCTGAAAAAAGGTAGAGACATTTCCATTTGTCTGGGGCCACTGAATGGGAAAATGCCTTTAAAGAAATATCAGTTAATAAATATTGAATACTCAAACTTATTAAAAATAAATTAAGTTTTTTCATTTACAAAGGTTATATATGCTTTATCAGGAAGAAAAGTATAGATATAAAATAAAACTTCTTCAATCCAACAGAAATAATTTTTAAAAGGTGTATAAATATGTTCTAATTTATAAGGGTGAATTTAAGACTATACAGTCAAAATGTGCGTAGTTTGTAATTTTGTTTTACCATATTATAATGTACTGTATACTGTTCTATATGTTTTTCATACTGGATTCTGTCACTCTATATTAAAATACCAGCCAAGGTCTAAAGCAATAAAAATGACTGCATAAAAATTAGACTTTGAGTGTAAAAATTAGAGTTCCATTTCTTCCAGAACTTCACAAGTGCTGAACATATGAAAATCATCATTTCTCATGCATTCTATTCTCTTGTCATCATCTATAAAATCTTTGTTCAGAAATTTTAAACTTTATATTCTTTGTTACTATTTAACTCCTAAGAATTCCTGCCTATCTCTGATTTTTAGTACATGGACTCCACATTCTTTCCAATACTTTGAACTTTCTAGTATATCTGTAAATACATTCTTAGTTCTAGGCTTGATGGCCTATATCCTCAGTATTTAAATCCAAGAGGGTCTAGAGTTCAAGATTATGTTAGGCTACACAATGAGTTTTGGAAAGGCCTGGGCTATATGAGAGTCCAAGCGAATAAGCCAACAAACCAGTCAATGAATGAATAAGTGCTCAGGAACACATACACACAAAAATTACAAACAAACTTGTTCTTTCCAATTATTCCATTACCTTTCTCTTTGAGCCAATATTTAAACTGATATTTTTATATTATAGCAGTTTCTTCTTACTTCAGCCTTTTGCAGTATCTACTAAAAAAAAGAAAAAAAAACTAATATCAGTAAAAGTGTCTGCTCGAGTCTTTTTATACCTAAAATGTTGTTCTTTATCAAGAATTTCTTAGCCAAGAAATTATAACTGTGAGCATCAACTGAACCAAAAAAAAAAAAAAAAACAAGTCGTAATGTTTGTGTACATCTTACAACACATATTTTCTATAGCACAGAAAGTGGGAGAAGCAATTAATTGTTGGGTCCCTAGAGACCAGGCCTTCAGACCCCCACTTAATCTGTATTTCACTCTTGTGTTTGGTTGTTCCGAAAACAGGAACAAAAACAGGAACAATCTGTTGATTTCAGCAATGTTTTTAAGGATGTTTATCACTAAGACATGTTAGTTACTGTGATGAGCTTCCTGCTTTTGCTGGCTCGGCCTCCCCTGCTGAGGGCTATATATACTATGTGAAAAAGTGGAATAAAGGCTTGTTTGTGGGGGGGGGTGGACATAAGAGTAAACGTAGCTATACTGTGTACAGGACACATTTCAATCCTTCAAATGTGTTTTCACATTTAATTTATTTAAAAATTAGGCAAAACTGTGAATGAAGACATAAACAATATTTTACTTGTTTTTGTTTGGTTTTGTTTATTTGTTTTGTTGGGTGGCTGGCTGGTTTTTTGAGACTGGGTTTCTCTGTAGCTTTTGAGCCTGTCCTGGAACTTGCTTTGTAGAGCAGGCTGGTTCTGAACTCACAGAGATCTGCCTGTCGCTTACTCCCAAGTGCCGGGATTAAAGGTGTGAGCCACCACTGCTCAATTTTAACAATATTTGTGTTTGTGCTAAGACAGTTTCTTTCAACATAAACTCCATTTATCATAAACATGTTTATGATAAAATACATAACTAATACATAAGTAATACATAACTAATAACTAATACATAACTAAAATACATAACTTAAATACATAACTGCATCACTTAGCAGAAGTATACACTAAAGAGAAATTTATCTTCAATTGGTTAGATCATTTTACAAGTAATTCAAATATAGACACAAGTGTACTTCAAAGAAGTCAGTAATCTACTTCATATTTTGTAATTTGGTGGGATAAACTAACCTTTGTGTGGCTCTTGGAGATACGGAACAATCATGAAGAGGAAACTATGTTTCTAGGATAAGAGAGGAAAAATTTCTACAATCAAGAAAGTGATGATACAAAACCAAATATGATTTGTAATGTGTAAACACATACACACCGAGAGGAAGGGGAGATAAAAAAATAAGAGAGAACATAGAGAAAATAGGAAGGCGTATATGAAATATACAACTCATGCCATGGCTTCTGAGCAGATATAGGGGAAGCTGACAATACAGGCACAGGAAAAGCCAGGGAAGTATAGACTATACCAAGAAAGTAAATGGATCAGTACTTGCTGTGGAAGCACATGCTGCTACTAGAGGAGTCAGAAAGACATTTCCAGTCCCCAAACAAGGGATATTAGAGTTCTTTTTTTTTCTTATTATTTAAAATCTATTCTCTCTTGCTTGGTTCTCTTTTCATAACTTTAAAAAATATCTTATGCTTTTATTCTTAGATACGGTTCTCTTTCTCTGTGTGTGTGTTTTTGCCACCTGTGTGCAGGTCATTGACGAGGTCAGAAATATAAACTGGATTCATTATTGCTGAAACTCTAGGAGGCTACTGAAAATTGAACTCAGGACCTATGGAAGAACAGCAAACACTTTGAAAGATTATGAAATCTCTTCATCCCTATTTTTATAATTTTTAATTGTATTCCTTTCTCTTCATCTTTCTGACTTTTTAAAGTATTTTATTCTATACCACCCTTTCTTAAAGTTATTGTTTCACTTATATTTACTAATTTCCACCTCATATTTATTTTCTTTTATTTTTCTATTGTGTATTATTTTGTGGTTTAGTGGCTTTTATTGGTATATATATATATATATATATATATATATATATATATATATATAACACACACACAAAACCTACCCATTTTGCCTAAATGAGAGAGTTCTAAGCCTAATTCAAAACTATATACAATAAGAACAAATATCATATATTGTCTATGAAAAAGAAGATACAAAAACATACATAAAATTAGAATTACAATCAACATGAACAACATCCAACAAAAAGCATATGCTAAATATTTTAATAGTTACCTATCCTAAGGAGTATAAATCTTATTTTAAAAATGGTTAGCTAAGTCGTGAGAGGAAAGTAATTATGGCTATCTATTCTCCAACCCCAATCAAGATCTGAGAATGGAAATAATATTACCTGAGTAACCAGGAAGTATAATAAAGCAACTTCCAAAAAATGCAAGAAATGACAGAGACAACTGGCTACCTGGGCAATCACCCAAAATCTTATTTATTGCATTGGGGCAACCAAATTTGTGTAAGTCTTCGAGTATCTGACAGACCATTGTCAGAAGCAGGAAGATTTAAAAAAAATCTCATACCCTGTCTTCTCAAGGTTCAGTACTATTTTTTGTATCCTGCTTATCCAGTATGGACACTGTGCATTTTGTTAGTAGTCAAGGCAGGGGCAGTTCTTTTCCCAAAGGTCAGTTTTACCAGGAAAAAAAAAAAAGAAAGAAAAAACAAGCACCAAGTGATGCACAATCTCTTGGGAATAGGTTGATAATGCCAGGAGCAATCATATCTCACATTAACAGAATTCTCTATTATTTAAATGCCATATTCTCCAGTTCTTTGATGTTCTTTAAGATTACCTATCTATGGGGAATACAATCCCTATGCATCTAAAGAACCTGACTAGCCTAATTATAAGTATGACAAACATGAGTGACTATTGACCTGTAATTCTTAATACCTACACTGCTTAAAGACCAAGGCTTCACATTAAAATTTAAACAACCTTTAAACAAATGTGCAGCAAATGAGGACAATGATCTCAAAGTGTAAGCAATATGTATGAATATCTTGGTCAACTGTAGAAATGTAAAGTACAAGAAAATAAATATATCCTAAAATTGCATCAATGTACAAAATATCTTAAGCAAAGGAAGAAACATGCATGCATGCATGCATGCAATATAACAAAATTACATAGCAAAATATTGTAAAGAGAAATAATAGAACATTCAATGTAACAAATATAAATTTTTTGGCGGGCGGCAGTTTCGAGACAGGGTTTCTCCATAGCTTTTTGGTTCCTGTCCTGGAACTAGCTCTTGTAGACCAGGCTGGCCTCGAACTCCCAGAGATCCGCCTGCCTCTGCCTCCCGAGTGCTGGGATTAAAGGCATGGGCCACCACTGCCCAGCAACAAATATAATTTGAAATTGTATCAACATACTATAATCTGTAACAATGTAAACTGTCTATAACTAATAGCTCACAATTAGATAAATTTACCTTTTATCCCATCCTAGCCACTCTTTTTTTTAAAAAGAGATACCTGAGCCTACTTCTAAAGAAATACCTAAGCCTACTTCATTTCCACACACAACTATATACCCACTTATATCCATCTCATAATAATTTCCCCAGCCTTGATTACAAACTTTGTTGGGAGAGGAAACATCTTTTTCTAGAATTACTTCCAACTGTCATGGGGGTGATGTTATTTCTATGGGATCCTGAGTAAACTAAAATGATGGTTAAGTTTCCAGATTACTGTCTTGTAAAATTGCAGATAGTCTCTGAGTAGTTGATAGGGTTTTTCTGAATTCTTATTTGAATTTCTGGCCTGAACATAGTAAAAAGGTGTATCATCTCAGCTAGCCAAGTTGGAATCATCTTGAGCAGTTCACAACCTAAAACCAAATTTAAAGCGATGTTATCAGCATACTGACATCATATCGATCAGGTGGAATTGTTCTAATGGGGCCTCATCTTCTTCCTGAAGATTTCAAGATTATTGTAGGAAAATTCATTGTTCCTTGTGGAAAACTTAAACATTATTCATATCAAAATGGAAAGCTTGAATATCTATAGACATATATTAAATGAAAGGTACCATAGAGACAAAACTGGTATGAGGAGAGGTAAAATTTTGAAAGTGAAGTTTTGATAATCCTAGTCTGTAGATTTTTTTTTTGTTTTGTTTTGTTTTTCGAGACAGGGTTTCTCTGTGGTTTTGGAGCCTGTCCTGGAACTAGCTCTGTAGACCAGGCTGGTCTCGAACTCACAGAGATCCGCCTACCTCTGCCTCCCAAGTGCTGGGATTAAAGGCGTGCGCCACCACCGCCCGGCTGTAGATTTTATCTTCCTTTTGTTCCATACCAGGTAGATCCTGTTATGAGAAAAAAAAAATCTCTGAATTTTTCTTTTAACATGCTTGGATTCAGAGAAGGGAAACCACCATCCAATGCCAAAACCAGCTTTGATTTTTAATGAGTCATTACTACCATATTTATGTTTAGGTAGTGAGATCTTACTCTGCAGAGGATATTGGTATAAGTCAGATTTGCTTGGTGTTTGTCGCTGGATAGCTATCTTTGCTTCTTTAGACATCTAGTTGTCCAAGGTCTGTTGACTTTTCAAAGATGGGTATTTTTCTGTAAAGACAAGAACAGAACCCTGCCCCAACCCTTATAAGGTTTCTTTCCAGCCTGTAGAATTTTCACCTCTGTGGAAGAATTTTAATTTCTCTTTGTCAAGAGTTTTCTCCTTTTCAAACTGAACCTTGATTAATTTTGAGCTTATCAAAAGCTTTTCTTCTTCTGTGGAAACGAGAGCAAAACATAGCATATCTCCTGGTTTCCATTCGAAGGTCAACAGATCCTGGAAATACACCAGCTAATTTAATTCAGATTTTTTTTTTTTAATATTACCCAAGGTCCCTCGGCAGTCATTATTTCTTTCTCATTAACATTAAGAAAATTCAAGGTTAATAAAGCATTATGTAATCTATTTCCAGTGGAATTCTTCATTCCTTTCTGTTTTCTTGATATTTCTACAGCTGCCTGACCTGTATGATTATGTGGTGTATCTGTAAAATGCTTTATATTATTATGAGAAAAAAAAAAAAAAAACGGTTCCATTTTCTTAAAGACACATGCTGGAGCATTGTCACTTAATTTGTAGAGCTTGCAGATTTCAGCGGGGAGCACAAGCCTGTGCTCCAGGTACAGGGTTAGAGCTCCAGGGTCAGAGCTTAGCCTGATCAGAGCAGGCTTGGTGGCAGCTGGACCTCATCAACAGATCCTACCTTGTGCAGCTTGGGCCAGGAGGAGTATCTCCGCTGCATAGTAGTGATATAGGTTCAGGTCACATGGATGTCAGATTGTAGGAATATCAAAGAGTTTCACAATAAATCAGAATGGAGTATAACAAAGGTTTATTTATATGTGGACGAACTCATAGTAAGGGTAGTTAGTGATCCATTGGCCTCTGTTTGCACTGTGAACTGGAACCAACTACAGTAAAAAATAAAAATACAGTAAAAAATAAATAAAATAAAGTAAAAAAATAAATAAAATTAAAAAATACAGTAAAAAATGGGGGGGGGGGCACACACTCTTTTAGACCATGCCCAAAATAGGTCAGTATCTTAAATGCTATTTGCTGAAGGCATTCCCAGAACAGATAATGTGGCTTACTTTGTCTTCTCTGAGTATCATTAGGAATTGAACCATTAAGAGACAGATAACCACTTGGATGGCCCAAACATAAAATAAGAAATGCTATATTTCAATCAAGGAAAAACTACCAACATAAACACCAGAAATATAAGAAATCAAGGAAAAATCTCATAACACTATAGTAATTGATCTAAAGATATGATACCTTAATGAATTAAGGAAGAGAATATATGATGTGAGAAGAATGGTTAAGTATAAATGTAAAATTTCTGAAAAAAGCAAAAAGAAATTTAAAATTGAAAAGTATAAAAAAAACAAAGCTAAGAACTATCAAAGCTTCTCCAATTTGCCAGATCAATTCGAAAGAAAAAAAAATGTCAGAATAAAATAAAAGTTGGAGAGTTTTGACATTTAGATAGTAATAAATAATAAATGGAAAGTGTAAGAAAGGGCATATTGAGGTGTCTCATCTAGTTAGGAGCTCTTTTTCATCCCACAAAAGACCTGTGTTTGGTTTTTAGTATCAAAGTTAGCAACTCACAGTTGCCTTTGACTCCAGACACCAATATTCAAATGGAAATATACCTCATCCACATTTACATAAGCAAAATTAAATAAAAAAGAAATTATAATATGAATATATGAAAGCTATCATACATACATGAAAAAAAGATAACAAATATATTTGGCATTATTTATGTAAACTGAGCTACTGACTGAAACAAAGCTTACTTAATGAAATAATTCTATAGAATAAACTGGTTTAATTATATCATAGTTAAGCATTTAAGAGTTAAAAAAATAATATAGAATGGAACAACATAGAAGTGCCAAACATGTAGAAACTCAAACTTACCAAAAACTCAGCATAGTTCACAATAGAAACTGCAAAATTCAGGAGTTCACAGAATAATATTTAAAATTTAAAAAAAATAAGGGACAAACTATCAAAGAGATCATTCATAATAGGAACTAGAATAGACACCTTCAGAGGTGAGCATTAGCTAAGAGAACCTGAGGCTACTAGGCAAACATTGCAGATGGAATTTTTAGATTTCGTTCACACAGAAGAGGGGGTAGACAATCATTATGATAGCCTTGGAAATGTCTGTAACGAGTGTGAAAATTAGAAAATAATTATTTATATTTAATAAAACAAATCACCAATACTCTAAAATAAATAAGGAGGAAACATTGTCCTGCAAAGTAAAGATAAAATCACAAAATTAATTGAACCAATATATAACTTTCACTATAATTCTAAATATAAATAGTTTTAATTATCTTATTATGTGTATAATGTATGATTAGGGTACAAAACAAGAATCAAAATTTTGCTAGCTTAAATAACCTTACCTTATTAACAGAAAAACTTAAACAAATGTAGGGGAACACAATATAAAAATGATATTCCTAGCAAAAATAATGCAAATGCTGTTGGTGTAATTATTACCATCTTCAATACAAAAGTCAAGTAAAGACCTGGGTTTGGTTCTTAGTATCAAAGTTAGCAACTCACAATAACAATAACAAAAGTCAAGACGAAAATCTGCCATGAAGACAAACAAGTCACTGTATACTGATAAAAGGAAAATATGTCAGAGATTACAAAATTTATAAATAATAAATATGCACACAAAAGATGCCACAGCATCCAATTTCTAACACAAACATTATTATATACAAAGGGAGAGGCAGACACAGCACAACAATAAATGTATTGACACTTAATTTTCAGCTATCCAGGGTATCATATGCCTGTATTCTCAGCCCTGAGAAGGTTAAGAAGGGAAGGGCATGTGAACAACGTCGTCCTGAATTTACATATTGAGATTTATTTTTGGTAAACTACAGATGTAGCAATTATAAAATATCTCAATTTTACCAATAGAAGGATCACTTATATTAAAAATAAATGAGTGAATAGATAAATAGGAAAAATACAAAAGCAAATTGCCAAAGAAACCTAAGTGTTAAGCTACAACATAAGTTTAATAAACTTACTATTACAGAATAATATAACAAAAGCAGCAGAAGCATGAATCTTATTACTGTAGTTACTTATTACTTATGTCTGTAGTTATTGCTGTTTGTTTACATGGTTTTCTGATGATGTTTTACAGAATTCAAGCAACCCTGCTTAGATCATTGTTTCTTTTTTATATTTGTGTGTAAAATACACTGGAACTGAAGTAAGGTTGTCTACAGCGTTCGACTGTAGTCTGTCCAGTTCTTTTAGGTCCTCAGGTCCCAGGTTCAGTAGAGAAGATCAGCACAGGTTAGCAGAGAAGTTGACAATTATGCTGCTGTTAAATGATTGGTAGAAATAAGGGTATTTTATTAATTCTGCCTTTATAATGTGATTGATTATGTTAATGTTTAATTCTTGTTTTTTAATCATTATTTCTTAACTGGAAGAGAAAAAGGTAACAGCAACTTGTTTAAGCAGTATTTCATGTAATAGAGAATTGTTTAGCTATAATTTTTAATATCAGTATCTATGCTTCAAGAATAGACCCTCATGACATTACTTTGATTTTTCCTTAAGATGTTAAGGGAGACTCCTCTGGCAGTTCAAGTCTATGTTTTATATTTATTGTAACTTGTTCTTATACATCATTATTTTAAAGTTAAAAAAAAAACTTGCAACATTCTTTATTTTACTTGAGTTTTCAATTATTACAATAAGAATTTCATACATATCTTAAGGAGAGATAAGAAGATCACAAAAGTGTTTATCAGGATGTGACTTATCCATTTGCATTCTGGATGTACTGACCCCAGCAAATTCCGTAAATGGAGAAAGTTCAACAGCATAAAGAGTGGTGGTGGGGAATGCATTCAAGTTTTTCTTAAAAATAAATAAATAAATAAAAAAATTATCTTAAATTTAAAAAAATATACATTCATTATTCATTGACACACTGATTTTTATGTATTTTTCTCTGTTATTGATTAAATAATATTTCATTATAACAACATAAGAGTTTCTTTCCACTCTTAGTAATCATCTGGCTGAAACTTTGTATCACAATGTTTAGAAATGCTAAAGATTACTATTTAATATTGTAATGTTTCTCTTTCTATACATAATACAAGATTAATTTCTTTTTGTTGTTGATGCCAAGTTTTACATATCAGTATGATAGCAATTTCTAAAAACAAAACAAAAAAAAAACAAAAACAGAACTGCAGACACCATCCATCTTTTTCTGTTCACTAGATAAATTTGAACAATATAAGAATCATTTGTAATGCATATTTTGAAATACATTGATTTTTATCTTAGTCTTGTCCAGAGACTTTAGTGAGTAGTTGTTTGCCAATTCTCCCACAGATTCATTGTCTGTGACTTTTTCCTCCCAGTCTAATTAAAATCCTTTATTTTATCAAGTTTAAAAATTCTCAAAGAAATGTATAAAATGTATTTTATAATCCATTAATTGAAACTTCAAAATGTAATGTTTAAATTTAGTACTATAGCATTATGCAGAAAGAGAAAAGAAGTGAATGATCGTTATTATTTCTATCCCAGGGGTGACATTCCCTAGGATGTATTGTTTACCCATACAAATACTGAATCATTACTAAGCATCAATAGAATCACATATAAAATTGTCCTCATCGCCATCATTGATATCAGAAGTCCCATGTCAACTGTGGACAGGATCTTCTGGTAACAGTTTTTATTTCAAAAAAAATCCCTAAAGTAAGATTATTTGGCTTTTGCTTGCTTTGCTTTCCCTGTTCCTACTGACACTTTACCACATTTTTGCTTATGCTGAGTTTCCACCGGTGGTAGAACCTGCTTTTTAAGACTTCAAAGATCAGAAACTTTCTGAACTTTGGTTCAGGATTGAGACTGCTCAAGTATCTAGCCTATTGACTGAATGATAACTGGGTTCTCACCCTCTCGTGTATGAGGTAGCTATTGCTAATTACATGTGTGTGTGTGTGTGTGTGTTGTGTGTGTGTACATACCTATTCATTCTTTTTGTTACCTTCCAATAGACAATCCTGATTAATACACTGCGTATGTATGCATGAACATTAAGACAAAAATTTGTTTCAATATGCTATATGTATAGTGTCTGTTTTAAGTTATATTCTCCACTTTAATAAATCTAATCTGGAAAGAGGTTTACACCACATTTTAGCTCTCAAATGGAATGACCTCGTAAGGGACAAGGTTAAAAATTCAAAAGCTTCTTGTTGCATTCTTGATAATGAAGAGATTAGATCTCTCAGAAAAACAAAACCACCACCATCAACAAAAACCCAGAAACATCAAGTAAAAAACAACAACAAAAACATAATATCCAGTAACAAAGCCTGATATCAACATATAAAAAGAAAAGGGTTACTTGATTGTCTCAGTGATACACAAGAAAACTTTTATTATGAGCACTACTGTTTCTAAGAGAGAGCGAACAAGTTCAGAATTTTCCCCCTACTTATCAACTTTGTGATTATGACCAATCACATTAAATTGCGCTTTCTAACTCTAGTGTTAAAATAGTGCATAACTTTGACTAAGCCACTCAATGGAGTCTTCTACTCACAAGGCTTCAGTAAATATTTGGCACAAAACTAGTGATTGTATACTAATGCGTTTTATTATTAAATTATTTGCCAACTCAGCTTTAAATATATGCAATATTTGTTCAAATTTATTCTTTTCATAAAAAAAATTGTCTCCCTGCCCTGTTTGCTCTTTGGGCTGGCGAGGGAGGGGGACTTGATTTGGAGAGGGGGAAGGAAATGGGAGGCGGTGGAGGGGAAGAGACAGAAATCTTTAATAAATAAATAAACAAACAAATTGTCTCTTTCCAAAGATTTGTGTTTTGGGGTATTTTTTTTTTGGTTGTTTGTGTACTTCTTTCTATTAATATGACTTGTGCTTTGAGGAAATCTGTGGTGTTAACTTAAGAAGCACAAAGCATTCATTTTCTAGTGTGTAGTAATTTCTGTATTTTTTTGTGTTGTCTGGTCTGTATAGAGCAAAGGCCTACTTTATGGAAACACCTGTGTATTTTTGTAGTGAAAAGACAACATTATACTAAAGTGTTCTAATTACCATGTTGATTATTAATCACTGAATACTGAGTGTGAATGAATTCACTGGGAATGACACCAGTATGCTAGCTGCATGTAGAAATATCTGGGGTGTCACAAATCATAGTTTTCAGGAACTGACAGTTTTCACATTTACAGAAACTGACATTTATAAAAAAATAAATATCTTTCTAAAGAGGTTAAATGAATGAATCCAGTCTGAAGTATTTTCTGATATTTTTGATTAATATAATTTAAATCAGTGTGAAATTCATGTAATATGTGTGTGCACTTATTTCTTGTTATTATTTTTTCTTCCATTTAAATCTCATGATCCTCCTGTAGATCCTCAGAGGCTCACAACTATTTTTGAAAATAAAAGACTACTAAAAAGTGAAGGTTCAGAATTGATGCTTAAGTATTTGGATGGTAAATTCAAAGTTACATTCATTTTGCTGGAAATTATATTTTACAAAAGGAATAATATGTTTTAAACATTTTCTTATGACAAAATTAGTTCATATTATCTCATATAACTATGTCTCAAGAAATCTAACAAATTTAAATTGTGGTTTTAGTGTGAACTTTAAAAAAATTAATATGAAAAATTTTGTGTTGAAAATCATTGAAGTTGGCTTTTTTAGCTAGTATCTTGATTTCTGAGTAAGTTGCTGTCAGAATTCTTTACCAATTTAATGACACAAAAAAGGGAAGGTTTTTTTTTTCACATTGCAATGGGAAAACATAACTTACGTGAAGCTAGTAGGCTTAGTTGTATTCTGACAATAATATACATAAATCCAAAAATTGGCATGTTTGCTTCTGAAATCATAAAATGCAGATAAAGTATAATATTCTCATTAATGAGTGATGAATAATATTCAAACCTATGTATGATACAGTTCTACTTCCAAAGAAAAAAGTGAAATAAATACTAGGACAAATTTAATGATGCCCAAATTGTTTCTATTTTCCACATATATTTTTCACTGGAAGCTACTTACAAACAATATCTAGTACCCAGATGAAAAATTAAAAGAAATATTTAAAATCTGTCCTATACTAGCCGCCAGACAACTTTATGTACAGGTTGATTTTGGCATACATGTCCTCAATCATTTATTTCTCTAACTTATTTTCTCTAAGAAAGAGTCTGTGACTGAACACAAACCTTGAATTTTACATAAGTCTTTTTAGACTGCCTAGCCAGGGAATATCTGGAATTACCTATGTCTGCATCCTATTGCTGTAGTTAGAGAAGTGCAACAAAAATCTTGACTTCTTTTTTTGTGAGGATCTAATACTAGGATTGATGTTGGACATTGATCTGTATTCTGTCAATTATATTTTAAATAAACGCTGATTGGCCAGTAGCCAGGCAGGAAGTATAGGTAGGACAACCAGACAGGAATTAGAGGTGGGTCAATGAGAACAGGAGAATTCTGGGAAAAAGGGAGCCCATTCCTCTACAGTCTTTTACCCAGCCACAGAGAAAGCAAGATGGGACTGCCTCTCTGATAATGGTACCAAGCCATGTGACTAACAGATACTAGAATAATAGGCTAATATAAGTTCTAAGAGTTAATAAGAAGCCTGAGCTAATGGGCCAATCAGTTTATAACTAATGTAGACCTCTGTGTGATTTCTTTGGGACTTAGTGATTATGGGAACTGGGCAGGACAGAAACCCCGACAACATAAGATCTCATGTTTTCATAGCAAAGTACTTTACTAACTCTCAAGCTCTGAAATCCGTTGTTAATATGCACTTCCCATATGGAACATATAAAGTAATTTTCAATGATCAAAATTAATTCATATTTACAGTAGAATATAAAATGCCCGTTCTAGCAATTGTTTTTTTTTCCTGAAAATTTTCACATTATTTCCCAAAGTGTCTAGGTGCTGTTTATGTAATAAGGTCTTCCTTCAACTCTCCCACTCTCCCACAGGTGTTCATCTTTTATGGCCTCCTATGAGAGAATTATTCTTTAATTGTAGCATCTAATTGGAAAAGATCTCACTAGTTAAGCTCCTGGCATGAGAGAAATTTTCATCTAGACATATTTGCAACCTTCATGAAAGCTTACTTATAATAGATGTACAGTAAATGCCTACTAATTTGTATTGCAAATTAAGACCCTGCTTCTCCAGACAGACTCCTGCAAAAACAAGTACATTGTAATTACTCCAATACATCAACATTTTAGCTGCATGAAATAGAAAAGCTTAGTAACACAGAGATGTACAAAGATGTATTCATAAATAAATTAATGAATAAACAAATCATAATTGTGTTTTATTCATAGAATTAATGTAAAATGCAATTCAAAATGTACTGGTGATATAGTGTAACTGTTGGTTCCATGTAAGTGAGCTTTTCAAACTAAAGACTATTGAAATTTTGTCCTGGGTACATCTTTGTTATGCAGACCCCTGTGCACTGAGGAGTGTTTAGCAACTGTGGTATGTAATATCTTTCATGTTGAGACAATCAAAATAACTTAAACATGGCAAATGTCTCCTCAGGGAGCAAAATTGTCTCTGCTGGAGAACCACTGAACTAGGAAAAGAAACCACTGATCAATCCACAGTTTTGAAGTTGTTTGGTCACATAAATTTCCCTTGAGCTTATCAATTGGAGAAAATATAGATTTTTGTCTAAGGAAAATCAAAAAGGAAGTGAAATGGGACTTTCAATATTTATAATAAAACATTACTGGGTACATAAATTTTATAAGCAATATGCGAAGCAGATACTAACCTATTGTGTGAAACATTCCATTATATCTGGAAGCTTCTTCAACAGGAAAATAAACAACTCCAAATATCTTCTGGAAGTTAAAAAAAGCTGACCAGATTCACTACCCCTACTTCCATTCCCACAAGAGTAAGCAACATAAGCTCTAGGTCCCTCTAAGAATAGCAAAAAGTAGCAACAAAGAAGATCCTCAGACAGACCAAGATGCAAAGAAAACCGTCAGACAGGCCAAGCAGCAAAGAATGTTCAGGCGAGAAGAAGCAGAATCAGCTAAGCTGCTTGGAAGAGGTTTTGACCACGTGTGGAGCTTTGAAAGGACATTTTCTAACTTGTTGAGTTACCAAGAGACTATGCAGTGATCTCCAGATATCCAGCTTTGTTAGATATAGACGTCACCCTTGCTGTGGTAGACTTTGAGGATGCATCTGTCTCTGAGTCATTTCTGCTTCTGTAAGGAATCCTCATTCATATTCTTGTAACTCACTCCAGGAGAATTCAGTTTACCAAACTGCACTTTGGTGGTATCTGTACTTTTGATGTTGTTTATTGTGTGTTCTCTATCAACCATTAGTAGACATGTATCCTCACCAGAATAAGATCATTGCATAACAAACTTTCAGTATTAAAGAAACATGACAGACAAATTTGAGGATTACTAATAACAGAAATGAATTTTACCTATAAATTCTGGACCATGAGCAGCATGTATGTTGCATGTATTTTGTAGAGTACATACATTGGTCAGAATATTTCTTTCTTTCTTTTCTTTGTGAGGAACCTACATAGCATCTTTCAGCACTGTGGCTAGTGATGTGGGATTTCTCTCTGTATGCTGTGAATACCATTGGTTAATGAAGAAACTGTCTTGGGCCTGCAAATAACAGAATAGAGAAAAGCAGGGAAAACTAAACTGAATGCTGGAAGAAAGAAGTTGGATTCAAGGAGAAGCCACGTGACCGCCAAGGAAGACAGACACACTGGAACCTTGCTGGTAGGCCATGAGCCTCATAGGAAAATATTAAATAATGGAAATGGGTTAAACTAAGATGTAAAAGCTAGCCAATATAAAGTTAGAGCTAGCAGTTCAAGCAGTGATTTACTTAATACAGTTTCTGTGTGATTATTTTGGGAGTCTGAGTGGCTGTGAAATCAACAAGCAGCCTTCTGCTGCAGGCTAGGAAGGAAAATCTTTTCATTTCATTTTCTACTTTATTTCTTGGTATCTTCTTACTGCTGCTGTTTACTCAAATGCAAAGGAATCATGATTTCAGTTAACTGTCACAATATTCCAAACAAAGTAGCATATAAGACTGTGGCACTTTAATTTATCCCATTGCAAAATTAACTCAATCAATATAAAACAATTTAAATGTCTTTTTGATTATATAGGTGTAGTATATTATATTAGAAAACCATCTAATAAGTTATAAATTATTATGCATTTTAATAAGACCACTAAGAAGGATATACAAATAAATAAATCATAGAATAAACCTGAAATGTACCTGAAAGAGATCAAAAGAAAAATAAAGATTGATATTAAAAAATAAATAAGTTCCTTCTACTCAGAGTTTTGATTTTATAAGTTTTCCTCTGCTGAAACTTTAATAGATGAACCTTGTTCTGTTGAGATCAAGAATTAACAAACGGATATTTCCTACCAAAGATGGAGGAACTTAATGAATCATATTTAGTTCTGTTGGAAACAACACTCTCCACAGATAGTATGGCCTAATAAAAATATTTAGACACTGTTACCAGCAACATTAACCATTTTTATGTTCCTGTAACTCACTGTTAAATTTAAATATGTGAATAAATTTGCAAAGGAACAAGGAAAATAATTTGTAAGCACCAAACAAACATGTATTGATAAATAGTAAGTAATATGCAGCACTGGATACTGCTGAAGGTGTACTGCAGGAAAAATCTGTTTTTATGACTTACTGTGTCTAACAATATATCATACAACTGAGCTATTTCAGTTAGGAACCTTGTGCTTTAAGGAAGAAGCAAATTCACACCAGGTTTGCTCTGCAGAGCTTTTGACTATTTTTGTTTTATGTTTTGATTTGTCTACAACATTATCTTCTAACCTTTACTACCCACTGTACCCTGTATGTTTTTCTGAGAAGATTACATTACATATTTTCAAGCAACACAAGATAGTTTTGTTTGACTTTAGAACCTAATTCCTGGTTATCTTTCTCTCCTGTTTAAAATCGTGTTCAAATTTTCACAAATTTTTTTTTTTTTATTTTATTTTTTCTGTCTGTGTGTATGCCTGCAGGTCGACCATTACATTTTAGCCACCATGTGTTACTATTATCAGGACCTTTGAAAGAGCATGTTAACCACAGTTTTTAAATAAAGCATTGTGATAAAAACCAGCTTAGAGGCAGGAACTGCTGCAGATGCCATGGAGGAGTATTGTTTACTAGCTTTTTTTTTTTTTTTTTTTTTTTTCTGGCTTGCTCAGCGTGCTTTCTTATAAAATCCAGGACCACCAGCCCAGGTTGACACCACTCACAATGGACTGGCCACTCCTCCATTGATCACTAATTGAGAAAATGACTTGCAGCTGGGTCTCATGAAGGAATTTCCTCCACCTAAGTTCCTTTATCCTCATAACTAGGTGTGTGAAACTGACATAAAACCAGTCGCTATAGGAGCATGGTTGACACTAAATTGCAAACATGATTAAAACAAATTAGTTGATTCAAAGTATCATATGACAAAATATCCTCACAAGTGAAAACAAAGGGAACCTCCTAGATTTGTTAAAGAATAAATAAGCTATAATGTAGAGAATTCCAGAAAAGCCTGTCATTTTCATTCTCCATATAGCGTACTTCAAGGAAGTGAGACAGCCACCTACTAGAATAAGGGACTTCCAAAATAATAGCTACACATTTTTCTACATCATCTAAAGAGGAGTTCTAGTTCCCTTGAGCTTAGTTACACTAACAGAAGATATGGGCATGGAGTTAGTGCCAGAAATGTTTTGCTTCTGAAGCCTTACTATTTCCCTTTAGTTTGAAGTCTTCACTACAGCAAATATCTATCAGAAGCAGGAGACAAACTTCTATTCTGGTGGCCAGGATGGCCTGAAGATTCTTTATTATTTATATCTACTAAGGAGGGTTCATGAATCTTGACCTTTCTATATAGACTATATCAGGATAAGGCAGTATGAAGTGGGGTTGAAGTTCATTGAGACAAAAAAAAATTAAATGAGCTTTCAAGTACCAGTATAAAGAAAGCATAATAAACTTAAGAGAAGAAGAGGATGTATTCAAGATATCCTTGTGAATTTCTAAAGAGACTCATGCCTGTTTTTCAGAACAATCCCTAACTATAAAATTTTGGACATTTTTGAAATTATACTGATGAAAGTATTTATAAAGACTTTAAATATTTTTCGGTGAATTGGAGGCAAATACAGACATAAAATAAAACCACAGTTTTCACAGGATACAAACAATCCCTGTTGAATGAAAATAAGATTGATTTAACAAACAGATCCTTATCCAGGTACAAATAACGAAAAGTTCGTAATTTTATTCATAAGATTCTTCGACATATAACTCAATTGTTTACATCTTGAAAAGGATTTGATTTAAACTCAAATAGCATAAACACTGTGTCTTTAAACACAGTTAATTGCTATTTTATCATTCACAAATACTACATCATTGTTGAAAGAACACTGTATTTAGGTAGGCATTCTTCAGGAAAATTGCTGATAATTGTGCCAAAATTCTTGACACTTTGATGATAAGCGGCTTCGTAAGACTAGAGTACAACTAGAGTCTTCTCAAGTTCCAAGGACCCTTGATATTTAGATTTCTTTCCATCCTACTATACTTTAGGATAACATCTCTGGGCTTCAATAATTTCAATATACCCTTTGTGTTTCCCCTCTTAACATGCCTTTTGTTGTAGAAATCCACTGTAACAAAGAATATGAGAATTTAAGTCATGATTTTTTTTTTTCCACTGAGTAACCTTGTGTAAAATAAGTGATATTTTTTTCAGTATTGAGGATTAAACCCAGAACATGCCATGTACACAAGGCTAGCTATCTATCATTGAATTACAACATCGACCAACGAAAATTTATTTTTGGAAATGTAATGACAAAGATTTGGAGAATACATATATACATACATATATATGTATGTATATATTACTTATATATTGAAAAATACTCGAATGAAAGTAGACACTGGTTGGAAACAAGAGTATAACAATGAATGGTATCAGTCTCTTCTATATTTTCCACTTCCCATTTGGATGAATCCTTATTTATTTATTTAAAGAACCTAGGTACTTATGAACAGGATAAAATTGGCCATCTTAAATGAAATGCTTAGTCACTCACTCAAGTGATTTTTCTAACATGTAACAGGAAGGACTAAATATTGAGTTGCATACATGCTTTCAAAGATTAAAATTAAGCCATATTATGTGAGATGGAAATTAAATTCAATGATCTTCGTATTTTTTTCTAAAATACAAACAACACAACTTTCCTTTTCCCATATATGCTTTAATTTCTTATTTAGGTAACAGAGACCAACAAAGTATCTAGATAATGCTCTGCTCTTAACTTTCTTTAATATGCCAAATCAGTTTAATTACAGTTGCTATAAATAATCTATGCAAAATACTTCCCTGAGCAGAATGCACTTTTCCTTCTGTGTGGCAAATTTTAATACTTAAAAGCATTAGAACAGATGTTAGGTGCCTGCTAAACTTGTTTTCAGTTTTCTTTTATTTATATGTTAATGAGAATTTAATTACTTCATGAATACTTAAACAACCTGAGGGTGCCTGATATCATTAGCTTGAACATGACAAGCACCTCAAGTGACCACATGGGAAGACAAAAATTGCTTTTAGTTTACTTGAAGACAGAAAGATGAATTCATTTCACCCCCTGCTATGTTTTACCTGACACACAAAACTGGAAAAGCACAGATTCAATCTTGCTTCAACATGAGTGAAAAAAAATTTCAACAAAACACTCAGGAGCATAAATTCTTCCTATTTGGTTTTGCTTCAATGTCTTTTAATAACTACTCAAGCTATACTCTGCTTTAAAATCGTATTTCACTGGAAAGTGTTCTGTTAAAGTAAGTCACTCTTTTTCTATGGAGTAAAGCCATGAACATTTTAAACACGATTCAGGACTTTAAAATAGTTCTCCATTTGTACTCAGTAGAAAGGATTTGCTTGCTCAAACCATAGGGAAGATTTAACAAGAATAATATTTATAAAATTTGCCACAATTTTTAATACTGTAATAGAATGGTAAATTTAATATTACTAATTAGTCTCGTGATATAATTTGACAAATGCAAATAAAGTGTTGGTGTTCAGGTAATGTCAGAAGAAAATAATGTGGCATTTTAGGCATGCAGATTGGGTATATTGTAAGTGAATTAGGAGATTATAAAAACAAATTCAATGTCATCTGAAATCTCTAACCTTTCTTGTTTGTCTCTAGGAGCAAGGACAAGGTACTTTAGAGTCTTATTTGCATCAGGAGCCAACTTCACAGTCTATCCCCACTCATAAATATCATAATTTATTTCAGAAAAGTTACTGAGGAATAGAACTGCACCTGCATCAGCTTTCCTTACAGAAAAAGGTCCTTCTATTGAACTCATTCATATTTCAAAAGGGATGGTCTCCAGGACCCTTAACTCTCCCAGAATTATTTCAAGGCCTCAATATCATATGCATTCATTCTCTCCCACCTCAAATATTCTTAGCAAACAGTTCTAAGGGTGAGTAATCACACAACTAGCATCCCCAAACCTGTTCTTAGAGTTTCTTTTTTCTGTTGACCAGTTTATATGAGGTTTTTCCTATTTTATCTGTGTATAATAACTTTGTCAAAGCTTTAGAAGCAGGAGGAAAAATCTCTTTATGCTTTTTAGAACTTCAGATACTTACAGGATTGAACCCTTTCTACATAATCAACATCTCATAAAACCAAGGATGTTGTAGAACTCTATTATCAGAAGAATTGGAAAGGGGTCATGTCTCTGATGCAGTAAGGATAATAGATGTCCTAAATTACCCAGATGTTTGTGAACAGAAAATTATACAATACCACTTCCAAGAGCTTCAATCTTGTAAAAATTATTGTGTAGTTGGAGGCCTGTTTGTAAACTACAAATATATTAATTTCCCCTTCTATAAGAATCAAGCACCTGGCCAGACCAAACTACCTAAGATAGGGCTGATGTTCTATGGACTTTGTAAGTAGTTCACCGAGAATATAAATCAATCCAATAGACCTGTTCACCATTGTCCAACCTTTCCCCTGAAGAGTTTATCCTCATCTATTCATCTTCATTAAGCTCTATATGCCATGTCTAAATCTTTCTGATAGAGCGAAAATGGACCAAGAAACTGTGGAGAATCCTGACTGAGATTCCAGTAGCAGTTACTAGATAGTAATTAGTAATTGTTAATGGTGGACATATAGTGATTCCAAAATAAATATAGCTAAAGATAGTTTAATAAATTTTAAAAGCTTTCCTCTGGAAAGGAAAGGCATATTAAGTAAAACAAAAATAAATATTTTACCACTTGTATTAAAAGTAGCATTAGAGATTATAAAATCATTTCTGCATTGTACAATGAAAGAAAATTCTATAATGTTGCAAGAAAAAGAGGTGTATTGTACTCTCAGTGGTGAGAAACAGTTAATACTTTAAATGAGGCAATCGACTTTACAAGTAACTTTTATTCATGAGTTTTCTTTTCTTTTGGTTTAGATAAAGTCTTTCAGGGAAAATTACAAGGAAGCATCTCACATGATGAACTCATCCAGACTCACTTTTACTAATGATCTAGATTAAATTTTGCTTGTTGTGATTTTAAATTTTCTAACAAAAGCCTTTTACTTTGCCAGTTTTTTTTTTTAAATGGAAGACATAAACTCTAAATGAGAATGCTAAGAATCTGCCAACTTCTATAAGTGATGATGAATCATTCCTGAATGGGTATATGTTGCAGTGAACTGCTTGTTTGACCCAGCCGCCTGGCTAGCTTAGCTCCAAAATAACCACACAGAAACTGTATTAATTAAATCACTGCTTGGCCCATTAGCTCTAACTTCTTATTGGCTAACTCTTACATTTTAACCCATTCCTATTAATCTGTGTATCACCACGTGGCTTGCCAGGTAAAATTCATAGCATCTTTCTCTGGATGATCCATGGTGTCTCTTTCTCACTCCACCTTTTTTTTTTCTCCCAGCATTCAGCTCTGTCTTGCCCACCTACCTAAGTTCTGTTCTATCAACTGGCCAAGATTGTTTCTTTATTAACCAATGAAAGCAACACACAGACAGAAGGACCTTACACTAGGTATATATGAGTTTATCCAAAACAATCCCATCCCTGGTTCACCTGTTTATACAATTAATATGTTAGTGAGGCAGTCGTTAAAGAGCTTCTCTGTGTTCAGGAAAAGATTAAATGCTAAAGACACCATTTTAATAGGGCATCTTAGCTCCCATGTGATAAGGAAAATGATACAGTAAGTTTTAAAAAGGATGGATTTATTCAGTGATGTAAAGAACAGCCTCTTACTTGTCTTCACAGAAGAATGGAAGAGCTTTTGTTTTTCATACATTATCACATGATCAGCGGTTACAAGCCATACTTTACTTTTTAAATCTAAAGAAACACAATGTTTAAAGCTTTAGAATTCCAGAGAATGTACTGAGGGAAAAAAAAAAGATAGTTTGTAATGGACACAGTAGTAGTTAGCTTTTCTCATTGGAGTGAGAAACAATAATAATTCTTGAGGAAGAATTCTTTTTGACTCATGGTTAAAGATAATGTAGAGTCCACTGAATAAAAATGCATGGTAGTTGCTTACATTGCATGCAAAATCAGGGAAGAATCAGAGGTAAATCCTAGAAATGTCTTAGTCTGTTTTTCTCTTTCAGTTATGCGCATACACAACACATGTTTAGAATAAATTCCCACTATTCAAACTATTAAACCAGTCTGGAAATGACCTCATGGAAGAGCCCAGAAAAGTCTTCTTCAGTATTTCTAAAACACACCTTTGAACATTGAATGTGGTTTGATTGTTTAAAATTGATAGACTGTTGACCAAGCATTCATGAAATTCTGGTTTAGATACCTGGCAAATATTTTGATGGTCAGGGACTGTTTGTCAGGGGGTGGTGAAGAATATAAATATAATATAATTAATATAATATAATAATATAAATAGAGAAGGAACAAAAAGAGAACACTGAGAATATATGAAGAGAATCAAGTCGACAATGAAGATTAATCATCACAGACAAGTCAATCCTTTCAATGGTTCATATTCTCCCATTTCCTTTTACTTTCTGCAGGTTGTAAACATCTTTACTGTTTATCTGCTGCTTGTAATTATTGCTTAGCAACCAGCAAGAGGAAACATACTGCTTCTAGTCAAATAATAAATATCATTTTAATTGAAATTTTTTCCTAAATTTTGAAGATATATTTATAAAATTTATCTTTTACTTTTGTAGTATCAGAACAGAACCTATTGCCATCCTATATACTAGACAATTTCTCTACTATAGAAATTTTCCTACTCAGCCATGAAATTGTGTTTATGAAGAGCTATAACTTACTACAGGCGCTAATGGACTCACATACAAAATAAATATGTTTTGAAAATATAGGCAAAAGATTTTCTAAACTAGAAGATAGGAAAACATCTGAAACTGAATCATATGTCCTTTTCAGTCCTGGGCCCATTCTGCCTAAATTCTCAGAACTCTTGTTTCATGGATTCAGCAGGTGAAGTTGCTACAATATTCAGATGCCATCATTCCAGACATTTGTTTCTATGTTGTGCACTATGCATGGTATAATATGAAATGAGTTTATATAATATGCGTCCTTTCTTAAAATTAAAGAAATCTGTACTAAACCTTGTGTGCCTAAAATACAATTGATAATGGCAGTTTAGAGCCATTTATTTTATATTTTTTAATTTATGCATTAGAAAACCAGATGCATTACTTTAATACATTACTTCATAGTGATAAACACACACATATATATCAAAATGAAAAGTGTAAAATGCCATGGGTAAAAAAAAATCAAGTAGATCATTATAAGATACAGTTTTCACCAATTAATATGTACGAAATCTGTTAACATTTTAATCAGAATAAGGAAAAAAGAGAATAATTTGTAAGTCTTTCATGTATAGGGTATCATACAAAGTTTCAGAAAAGAAGAATTTGTTTTCTGACATTGCAAAGCACTGGGTGTAAGATTTTTATTTTATAGGTGGATATAAGTACAGCTATAAGGAGCAAAGAAAGCTTTGTTCCCCAGCGAATAACGATCAGGCTTTCTGCTCTCATAATCCATAGGAGGTTATGCTGTGTAATGTTCTGAGATCTGAGTCAATAGATATCAATTATAAAGTGATGTGTGCATTTTTATATTTAGTCAAAAAGATTGATCACTTATTGGTCAGTGGATTTCTGTGAAAATAATTTGTTCCTGCTCTATTTTAAATTCTTCATGGTTTATCATTCTTGTAAATCATCAGATGTAGAAATCAAATAGCATATTATTAATAGCTATTATTGGAGAGGTCCAGAGACTATCATAAGTGTATTAGAGCTCAGTGAGATAAGGAGTACAGATTTTCATAATTAAAAAATTAAAATAAATAAATGAGTAACCTGAAATAAGATAAAACCCAAATTTTCTCTAGTGATGAATTATCAAATGAGAGAAAAATAAGCCAACAATAATTTCTGTGAGTACTTTCTATTTTCTTAAAATTCATTCATGTGGCTAAGTTCTTAAAGTTGTTTTAATGGAGCAGTTTTACCTTACTAAAAATATTTATATTTTAATACAAGAAAATGAGTTCATTTTCTAGACAACTAGAGTAAAAAAAAACCAATTTTGTCTTTTCCTTTTCCCTTTTTTATGTAACTGTAACCATGAGTAGAAACGTCCAGTAGTATTGAGGGTATTATTGAGCGGGTTAAGGTGCTTGCTGCACAGCCCGATGATGTAATTTCAGTCTCCAAGACTCACATGCTGAAAAGGGGAAAACCGATTTCTATGAGTTATCTTCTAATCTTTACCTGTTACTGCGGTGTACATATGTACTTACACACACACACACATGCATGCATGCACCCCCATGTAAATAAATATAACCAAAACTTTAAATGAGATTTTTAAAACACAAGCACTAATTACTGCTTCACACACTGAATATTTGACTACATTGAGTTGTTCTCTGTCATATTATCCATGCCATCACCCCTAAATTCTCCCTGGAAAAAGTGTTAGGACATTAAAAATTGGTAGAGAATTTCTTTGTCAGAAATTAACAAGATCTCTACTGCAATTCCCAAAAGAATATTCCAGGTATCTCAGGCTTTTCTTCAGTCATTATCAGATGTCCATTAAATACAGTTTCAAAGGCTTCTAGACCACCTTGTCAAGTTCAACCACAACAAAGACCCTTCTTTTTTAAAAACCATTTTTCTACTTGTCAGACTATTCATTACTATAGCAAAATACATCATTTAATAAATAAAAGGGACAGAAAAAATTGCTCAGTCATACTATCAAAGGTTTCACTCCAGAGTCACTGGTGCTGTTCATTATGATGCTCTGGTCCAGATGACGATCATGATGTTGAAACCGTGTGCAAAAGTCTCCAGAATTCATGGGAAATGGGCAACAGAAACAGGGTCCAGGGGAAGGTCAATTTCTAAGGACATGGTTTCAGTAGTTTGACTTCTTCACAAATTTTCAGCTCCTGTCTTCTCTGAAAGCTGTATATATCAAAAGCAAATGACTATCAGTAAATGAGCCTTTTTTGAGCAATAATTCATTTAAAAGTCTGTGCATTTGTCATCCAAAAAATAAGAAAATGAAATGAGAGCAGTAGATAATGCCAAGATTTTTGATACAAAACAAATATAACCACACAGAACATTTCACAAAAGAAAAACATGGGGAGAGAAAAAAATCTCGTTCAGTGAAGGGTTACAGCTTCTGGAAAGGGCTAAAAGGAAAAAGGTACAAATATGTAGATGGATTGAATCTGCAGCTAGAGAAAATAATTCTTTCTCTTATAACTCAAAAGCCTTCAAGAGGATCATGCTTTACTTTCTTGATACTTTTTTCTATAGGGAACTGGAACTGATATACATAGGTATCTATAGACACACAAATACACACACACAGAGTGAGAAAGAGAGAGAGAGAGAGAGAGAGAGAGAGAGAGAGAGAGAGAGAGAGAGAGAGAGAGAGAAATTCTTGATACCAAGCTCTACCACAAGACTCTCCCCGATTTTCTTGTTGATTTCTTTTCTTTGCTTAGCATCTATTATTTAATTTGTGTGCATGTTGTATACATAACACTTGTTGAATAGAGTAGCCACTTGTCCATGTTAGACATACCAAAAGCAAAATTTAAGTAGGAGCTTATGGCTAAAGCTGTCAAATTACTCAATGAATGAAAAGTCCTTGTTGTGTAATTCAGTCAGTTCTGAGTGCTGTCTTTTTAAAGACATTTTCTCTTATGATTTCAATCACTTGTCAGTGAGAAACACCTCAAAAGTCTCAAATTAATCCTTTAAAAGTTGTATTATATATTATATTATTTAGGTTGGAAAGATGTGTATACCATGTCGTATGTGTGCAAGTCAGAAGATTCCCGAGTAAGCTGTTTTCTTCTACCACACAGGTTCTGGGGATCGAACTCAGGCACATTAATAATTGATTCTATTTTCTGCGCCATATCAGCACTACCTAAGTTTAATCATTTTCTACAATTTAATTTCTGATATTTTAATAATATAAAATGACAAGAATTATATTTTAATTAACCTATTGTACCCTACAAAAAGAACCACAAGCTGCTAAAGAATGCTGAGAGTGGAAAAAAAATGGTCTTCACCAGGGAGAGCACACCAAGTAGTTTTCCCATAGCAAATGGTAAGTCCTGATAAAGCATACTTTCAAGTAGCATTATACAAACTGTGCAGGTTATATATTTGAATATTTAATTATACATTTGCATTATGATATACAGCATACACATATACTTATATATGCATACATTTATATATCCATACATATAATTATCTGCATGAGACAGCAATTAGTGAAAACAGAGCCCATGAAATTGTAGAAGAGAAAGTAGGTGGTATATAGGAGGGAACTGGAGGCAAGAAATGGAAGGGAGAAATATGTTTATATTATAATTAATAAGACAGAAACAAAAACTGTACCAAGCACTGACATCCTTAGAATTCCTTAGTTACATATTGTAGATGTAAAATACCTAAAGAAAGATTATGAGAATTAATGCTGAGCTACAAATTAAGAATACAAGCATATAATTTTTATTTTCAATTGAATTGTAATATGTGATTTCTTCTTGCTTATAAAACATTACCATTGAGGAAGGTTTTTAAAAGTATCAAACATTATGAATATTTGTCATTAAATATTTAAATTACTTTAAGTAAATACTGCTATAGTTAGATGGGTCTCTACTGTGTTACATAAACAGAATTCATGTTCTTTCATAATTACTCTAACAATGAAAGATACTTCAGGTACTATACTAAACAGTAGTGGACATCTTCATCTTGTACCTAATTTTAGTGGCAACATTCTGAGCTTTTCTCTGTATTTAACATGATCTTGATATTGAGCCTGTTGTATGTGGCCTTTGTTATGTTCAGGTATGTCCCTTGTGCATATACATTCTCCTGGCCATTTATTATGAAATAGTGTTGAATTCATCAAAAACCTATCCTGCATCTAATCAAATAATAATGTCATTTCTGACCTTGAGCTCTTTTATGTGGTATGTTATTTTTATTAATTTACCTATGTTGAATAATTACATCACCTAGTGAATGAGGCATAAGTGATCATGTGAATAATCTCTTGGGTGTGTTCTTAAATTCTGTTATTAATCATTTCAGTGAAAGTTTTTGAATGTATGTTTTACAGAGAGATTGGCTTATAATTTTATTTTTGTTGTATTTTTCTTTGGTTTGGGTATTAAGACAATACACTCTTCATAAAAATGATTTGTATCTGTTCCCCCCTTTTCTAATTAAGATCATTAATCTCAGGAATATAAATATTTTCCTCTTTAATAGACACTTGATTAAAACTTTATTGTTCTGAATATACATATTGGGTTGTTCTTTGTACAGTCTATAGATAGCCATTTTGAATTAAAATCAACTTAATATATTGAAATCTCTCATAAGCTTTGTCTGTTTTAAAGGACTTTTAACACATTTACTTACTTTACTTTATGGGACATACACATAATTCAAATTATGGAAACATAATTCTAGATGGCTAAAAACTTGAAGCTATTGCAAGCATCTGGAATAATAACTCTGCTATTATTGCTATTAAATCATCTGTTATTTTTGCATTACATTTCAATCTTTGGGTAAAAAATAAATAGCATATAATTAAATTTCTTGGGATGAAAATTTCAGTGTTAAGGAATAGCAAATGACTCAGTATGTAACTCTGTGAAGCCTGAGAGCTCAAATTTGATTCAGGAATCATACATGATAAAGAGAATAATGTCTGCAAGTTTTCCTCTGACTCTCACCTAAACATTATGCATAAAAAAATTCTCATATGCACACAAACAAACAATAAATAAATATATTTAACACGTTTGCAAGAAAAAGTTTTAAATATTTGATTATAAACATCTTACATCAGATTAATATAGATTATACCAGTATTATTGGATATTTTCCTTTAGGGATTTTCAAATATTTATATTTATATATATATATATTCTCATATTTATATAAAATGGATACATTTTGATTCATTATTATATACATCCAACATAACATTTTTGGCATATTTAAACACAAGGAAGTTTTTTCAATCTGTGTAAGATTTTACAAAAATAAAATTAGAAATAAAAAAACTATTTTTCTAAGATCTAATCTGATAGAGAATTAAGTATTTCACCTATTATAGAGAAGGAAAAATTTTGGCCTCTATTAGTACTATGGATAACTGATCACATAGGAAAGATGTTGAATTAACAGACTAGGTAAACTACAGTTATTAGTAATACTTGAAAGTCTTTTTTAGTGATTCTTTACAGCAAAATACAAATACATTTTTCTAAAACTACCACAATGTATAATATGAAATATGATAAAAGCTTAGAAACATATATAAAAAAATTGCAATATGTAAGTCAATTACACAGAACCCGAAATGCTAAAGCATTAGCTATATACAGAATGTTTTGAGAATACTTGGCTTCTCAAGTTCTATAGGATGGCAATATATCTAGATTTATAAACTGTTAATTAATTGGAAGACTTCATTAGGCATGATTAACAAGTTTGAGAACAAGTGTTGTGAAGGGACAAACATCTGAAAGTAATGACCTTAGTTAAAGAAAACTATCATGAAAAGCAGATCAATTATTTGGAAAGAGCTGAGACAAGAGAAACATGGTAACAAGTGATACTAGAGAAACAAAGTAGCAAGTGAGAGGAGAGAAACATAGTAACAAGTGAGACTAGAGAAACATAGTAACAAACAAGATGAGAGAAACAAGGTAACAAGTGAGCCGAGAGAAACATAGTAACAAGTGAGAAGAGAGAAACATGGTAACGAATAGGACTAGGAAAGCAACACAGACGAGCAAAGAGCCCCTAAATAGCTAAAACCCTGTACTATACACCTAACAAACTATGGGTTTGATCCCAAGCCCCAGTCTCAGCACTCAGGCAGCTTGAGGCAGGAGGACTGCCAAGAGTTTGAGGCCTGCCTAGGCCACAGAGTGAGTTCCAGGCCAGTCAGAGCTATTGTGAAACCCTGTCTCAAAACAAAACTAAACAAAACAAAACAAAACAAAACAAAAAAATGAGTAGCCAGCGATAGGAACTATAGTTAGGTGATAAGAATTCTGGTTTAACAACAAAGAGGACCCTAAGATAGACAACATGGATCTACATAGGAAGGAAAAAAAGACAAGATCTCCTGAGTAAATTGGGATCATGGGGGTCACAGGAGAAGGTAGAAAGAGAGAGGAAAGGAAAAGAGGGCAGTGGAGAAAAACGTATCGCTCAATAAAAAAATTTTTTTAAAAAAAGAAAAAAAACAATTTTAGGAAGATGAATGGCTATAATTATTCAAATTACCTTTACATTTCTCACAAATTTAATATATTTAAAAAATACACCTAAAACCTCTATGCTTATTTGACAAAAACAACCTAAGTTACTGTTATTGTGAAACAGAAGCTAAAGCATCCTTATCTGCTTATAACAAGGGCAGACTATAAAACAAAGATTTCCCCTCATTTTATAAGTTCTTTTTTTTTTACAAAGTATTTTGTTCATATACACTATTTCCTCCCTCATCTCAGATCCATCTTCCCTGCTGACACACTCAAACACATGTCAAATTTTTACAAACTCTTGAGTTTAGTTTAGGCAGCGCATATGCTCTTTGGCGTGTGACCTTCATTGGTATGTGATTTCCTCATCAGAGATCTCACACTTAAGGGAAACCCACTCTCACCCTTTCCCAATAGCTATTTCTTTCTTTCTTTCGTTGTTTTTTTTTGGGGGGGGGGAGGGGTGGTTTCTCTCTAGCTCTGGAGACAAGGTTTCTCTCTAGCTCTGGAGCCTGTCCTGGAACTAGCTCTTATAGACCAGGCTGGCCTCGAACACAGAGATCCGCCTGCCTCTGCCTCCCGAGTATTTGGATTAAAGGCAAGTGCCGCCACCACCCAGCTCCAATAGCTATTTCAATGGTAATTTGTTCCTTAGCTAAGGAGGGGAGTTCATACCTATTTCCCCTCTCCATGCTGGAATTTTGTCTGGACTGCCTAGATAGGTCTTGTTCATATTGAATGAACCACTGTGTGTTTATTAGTGAAACTGCTCTTCAATTCCAGAAAGCAATATTTCTTTGTAACTACTACCTATGGCTTTTATTGTCATCTGTCCCTTCCCCTGTCATAATCATTGAGCCTTAAGTAGAGGGGCCTTTCATACAGTTGCCCCATTTAGGATTAATCATTCTGCAATCACTTATTCTATATTCTCTGATCAGTTTTGATCTCTGTGTTAATTGTTACCTAGAACCAATAGAATCTTCTCTCATGAGGGTTGACTTATGTAGTAATCTATGGATATAGCAGTAAGTCATTAGAAGCTAATTTAATACTATGGCCATTTAATAGATTAACAGTACAAGATTTTCCCCTAGGATTAGATTATGGTCTGTCTACTCAGTGGAATCTTGACTGAAGTAACAGTATGAAAGAGATATGGGTTTCAGTTTTGAAGCAGGCTTTAAATCAAAAAATAGCTTCTCCCATAATATCTATGCAGTTGTTGTATGAGAGGGTGTGTCTTGACAGGCTTGTCATTGTCATAGCTCACCAGGTTCACAGCTGGCCAAGGCTGCGGATTCCTTGTCTCTGGTGGTGGCATTAATAATCTTTATGCCATCTTCTTTCTCTTTCTTACATACAAACTAAATAAAACTCATATCAGAAATTTCTCAATTTTACCTAGCCTTTGTGGAACGTGTTTGATCTCATCACTCTGATGGAAGAGGCAGTCAGATCTCTGTGAGTTCAAGTTCTGCCTGGTCTATACATTGAGTTCCAGAGCATCCAAGGCTGTTACACCAGAAACCATGTATTGAAAAACAAAATAAGACACATATTTCCTTATCTTATTGTCATAAGATAAAACAACATAATAATGTGAATTTATCGGGTTTATACATAAATAGATAACTCCAAATTATATAGATGACTAGCTGAAATATATGGACTACTTAGTTGCATGTCTAAGCCATAAGATTCTCAAGTATTATAATATTTGAATCCAAATTTTATATATAAGTTACATTCGATGTAAAAAATACCATTTTTTTCTATTACCAAAGAATCTGTGCTTTTTTTTTCTTTGTTTTTGTATTTTTGATCAAGTTTTCTCTGTAGTTTTGGCTCCTGTCCTGGAACTAGACTTGTAGACCATGGTGACCTCGAACTCACAGATATCCTGCCTCTGCCTCCCAAGTGCTGGGATTAAAGGCGTTTGCCACCACCACCTGGCAAAGAATTATGTATAGTGTTCTGCCTGCCCATTTACCTGCAGGCCTGTAGAGGGCAAAGGATCTCATTACAGGTGGCTGTGAGCAACCAGCTGGGAATTGAACTCAGGACCTCTGGAAGTGCAGCCAGTGCTCTTAACCTTTGAGCTGATTTTTTTTTTTTTTAAATTTCTGCATGCCTGGCCAAGAACAATCATCAAAGAAACTTTTAATCAAGGCTTATTAGTTATGATCAAAAGCAGCATATACCCAAAATATTGTTGTTGGCTTATTGTCTCAGAGAGGAGAGCCACAGTGATAAGAAAGTCATGGCAGCAAACAAACAGACGTAATTGTATTGTACCATCATGGTCTCTCAGATTCAGTCAGAAGCTGAAAAATGACCCTCCATTTACACACAACAGAGAGTTACCTAGAGTATGAGTAACCTATGAACTCTTAAAGCTCACATTCAGTGATGTGTTTCCTATAGCAATACTCCATCCTAATCTTTTCATAATAAGCCCAAACATCACTGTCAGTTTGGAGTAGTTCTCATATGCATGAGTCTCTAATAGGCATTTTCCATTCAAAACACCTTAAATAGGATATTTTAGGAGAAATGAAAATCAAAACCTCTTGTCAACCAAAACAAGCAAAGACACATACACAATATGCACAAACACACACACACACACACACACACACAGAGAGCACAGAGAGAGACAGAGATACAAATTTAGTTTACCAGAAAAAATAGCACCATAGAAAGATCAAAATATTTTAGCTAGTTACTTCAAGGAAAATAATTTTATCTAATCAGAGTACAGTTTTTTTTTTAAATACATTACATGCAGTTCCAAAAAGAGAATCAAATTATCTTTATCTAATTCATAATAAAATTTTCACTAGGGAATTCCAAAACAGAATTAGCATTTTCCATTCACATACAAGCCACAAGAGATCTTCAAATACACCTGTTTATCTATGCCTCTTAATGTTTCTGCATATTGGAGCCAGAAATATAAACAAATCACAAACCTTCCTTGTCCAACAAATTGTTCAACAGGAAACTTAATTTTGGTTAAGAAATATGACCAGAAGGTTGGCAAGCTATCACAAATTGGCACAAAGCCACAAACAAAAAGAAAACAAAATAGCAATCTTCACCGTGCTGTGCCAATGCTAATTCGCCAAGCACACAACTTTAGGTATCCAGACTCCAAAGCATTCATTTGATTTTACATCAGTTTTGTCTGAGTTAGCACAGGACTCTCAATCCTGGCTATCAGGGAGAGAAAAGGAATATCTAAAAATAGAATTAGATGCATCAGCTTTAAGAAATGTATCCATTCTTAGCCGGGCCGTGGTGCCGCACGCCTTTAATCTCAGCACTTAAGAGGCAGAGGCAGAGGCAGAGGCAGGAGGATCTCCGTGAGCTCAAGGCCAACCTGGTCAAAAAGAGCTAATCAACCCAATTAAAAATGGGACACTGAGCTGAACAGAGAATTCTCAACAGAAGAAGTTCAAATGGCCAAAAGACACTTAAGGTCATGCTCCTCCTTAACGATCAGGGAAATGTACACCTGTCAGAATGGCTAAAATCAAAAACACCAATGATAGCCTTTGCTGGAGAGGATGTGGAGTAAGGGGAACACTCATCCATTGCTGGTGGGAATGCAAACTTGTGCAACCACTTTGGAAATCAGTGTGGTGGTTTCTTAGGAAATTTGGGATCAACCTACCCCAGAATCCAGCAATACCACTCTTGGGAATATACCCAAGAGATGCTCTATCATACTATAAAAGTATTTGTTCAACTATGTTCATAGCAGCATTATTTTTAATATCCAGAACCTGGAAACAACCTAGATGCCCCTCATTGGAAGAATAGATAAAGAAAGGATGGAATATGTATGCATTAGAGTATTACTCAACGGTAAAAAATAATAACTTCTTGATTTTGCCTGCAAATGGATGGAAACAGAAAACACGATCCCGAGTGAGGTAAGCCAGACCCAAGAAGATGAAAATGGTATGTACTCACTCATAATTGTTTTCTAGCCATAAATAAAGGTCACGGAGTCTATAGTTGGTGATCCTAAAGAAGCTAAATAAGAAGGTGAACCCAAAGAAAAACATATAGTTATCCTCCTGAATATTGGAAGGAGAAAAGATTGCCAGGCAAAAATTGGAAACTTGGAGGTAGGGGTGGGGTTGGGGTAAGGAGAGATGGGGAGAAAAAAGTGAGAAGGGGGGGTGGGGAGAGCTCATAATCAAATAAAAACATGACATATTGTACCATCATGGACTACCAAATTCAGTTACTGTATCACCTAGCTTTAAGGCCTGACTCCATGGTTGCCTGTATTAAAAAAGAAACTGTTATATAATTTGGAAATTATATTTAATTAGTGACAAATTTTTTCATATTGGGAAAATGGGTTGATTTAGTGTTTTGAGAAAAACTGGAGAGAGAAACAAAACATGTTTCTTTCTTTCCAACTTGCTCTTGCCAGTGTTATAACTTATGGGAAGTACAGACTAAAGTCAAGGAAATATGTCCTGTTCTTTACTGTGGTCCTTTGTCCCTGCAGATAACACAGTTTCAGAAATGTCTTCTCCAGTCTCCAAGGTCATGAGTTTGAGTGTTATATCCCTTTCATGCACAACATGATGTTTCTTATAGGGAAGGCAGACTCAAAAGCAGAATTTTGTAAAAGACATTCTAGAACTATACTTATTATAATTCTATGCAAACTAGAGTTCTCTAAGATATATCACATCTCTCCTTTATCTCCAGAAGCAAACCATAAAATCTTCTCTGTGTGGACCAGTTTTATTTAGTGAAAAAAATAATATATGTGTAGTTGTTGTATTTTTTAGTCTTTACTATTTTGGGGGCCCGCAACTCAGCTCCCAAATAAACACCGAGTCTTTTTCTTACGTATGAATAACAGGCCATAACTTGCCTTGTTTTTTGCCAGCTTTCTTTTACTTAAATTATCCTATCTATTCCATCTAGGCTTTTTCCTTTTCTTACTTCTGTACTTCTTACTTTCACTCTTATCAATGACTGGCATTGTGGCAGAGTGGCTGCCTTCTAGAGTCCTTCTCTTTCCCTTTCTCTGGTTCTTGATCTTTTTTATTTCCTGATCCCACTTTTTCTCCTTCTACTTATGCTCTCTGCCTTCCCTCCCTACCTGTCCTTGCTATTGACCATTCAACTCTTCATTAAGCCGATCAAGGCATTTTAAACAGACAAGTAACACAGGTTAACAGAGTTAAACAAATGCAACATAAAGGAATGCAGCACATCGTTGCACCACTAAACAAATATTCCACAGCATAAACAAATATATCTTAAAATAATATTCTACAACACTCAAACACCCACACATACACAGTAAATATAAAAAAAAGCAAAGAGGTTTATTTTGTAATAGTTTGGGATGTTTCAGACATAGTCAGCAGGCCTATGGGCTTGGAACTAGAGAATTTAGAAGACACTACTAAGCATGCATGGTAGAAAAATTTGGTCATGCATAGGTTCAAGAAGCAAAGACAGTATGGCATACCATCAACATTTAAATTCCTATTGTTTTCTTTGAATTGAGCTTTCAAAGAACATCCAGATTTACATCATAAAACTGTCTTTTCTCATGCCAGACCATAATATCCTTAATACAGAAGAGCCTTTTCTTAGACTAGAAAAGAAATCTGAATATCTTTTTATTCTTACATTATTTCCTTTTGTTCAATCTCATTTTGTTTTGGCAGCCTATGTCCCATGGAACTTAAGTGTAAAAACAAGCTTCCCTCTGGGTCTTTTGTTTTTGCTTCTAAGGTCTTTTTAATGCAATATTTTGATTAAACAATATTGTTATGTTTTTTTCCTTTGGATCTTAACTTTGTTAAGGGAATTTTTAACTCACCTGAAGTGTCTTTCACAGTCTCATCTTCAAATGCTTGTTTCCAGGTAGTATATTTAGAGAGGCTGTGGAACCTTCAGGAGGAAGGACAGAGCTTGGGGACATAGATAGAAAAGGACATACATTTACCCCTGCACTGGTTGGAGATTTGTTATCTGCTTCCTAGTTGGCTATGATCTGCTGAAACCCTGCTACTTCAGCTGTTCAGCCTTTCTTCCTCAACCAGCTAAGATCTTTTAAAACCATAAGCTAACATAGGTCATTTTTTCTCTTGTTCCTTTTTTCTTATATTTTGACCATAGTAAAGAAAGATGGTCAATATAAAGAACATCAGTAACAGTGCTGATGAAGAGTGAACTGTCTGTAAGAAAAAATAAATAAAAGCTTTTCGTACTAAGTTGGGTAAAATGCTTGAAGAGGAAAACATACTTGAATAAATAGTAATGATGGTTTTCCAGAAGGTAAGGAAATTATATACTACTGACAAGAAAGGCATAGAGAAGATGAAACATGAAGGACCAAGAAAACAAGTCAAATTTAAGTGCATTGAACCCAACAGGATAAGGATAGATTCCACATGGAGAGGAAGAATCTGAGTGTTGGGCGACTTTGCACATCAGCGCTGTAGTGAGCACATATTAAGGAATATATTGGAAGTACTGAAACTTAAGCTCTGAAACATATTTATATCATTTTGAACTTGGTGACACGTGCCTGTATTCCCAATGTTTGGGAGGCATTGGTAGGAAGCCTGAATGTTTGAGGTCAGCCTTGCCTGCATCCTGAAACACTGTGCCTAGAGAAAAATCTGTTGTTGCTGTGGAGTCTAGTGCTTGCTGACCCATGCCTTAAGCCTTGGGATTATCTCCCAGACCGCAAACAAAAGATGTATGTGCTCAGTTGTCATGTAGAAATACTGTAGCAATGGAATAAACATTTCTAACATGTAAGTCTTCGGTGTATTTGGATCAAACATAATCATTTTTAAACTCTCAGCAAAATAGAAGTTTGCTCAATAATTTTCTTAAGGAGGAGCACAAGTATCATAGCAAATTTATCGTTATGTATTTGCTGAATTGAAAACACATGCAGTGATACTAGATATTTGCTACATTCTAACATACTGACTTTTTTAAGAGCTAGGAACCTCAATCATAAGAATTGAAAAACTAAAGGTGTGCAAATAGGAATGACCTCTCATTATAGTCTCTTCCATAAATCCTCAGATCATAATTCTCAGCCACTGTTCTCTGTTGTTGCTGCTTCTTTAATCCTCGATCTTGTCATATTAAACCTCTGGATTTTCAAATAGAGTGCTTGAAGGTATCCTTGTTCTGTTAGCTCATTGGTTTTATCACTCACAAAGAGTTTAATGAATTTAATCACAGCTACACCAGATTTGGGTCCAGGTCGTATTTTGCAGCTTTAGTAGTTCTCACAGATTTTCACCTTTCTGCAATCTTGGTTTTGTTTTCTTTCATATGCCAGTTATTTATTCACAGATAGGACATATAGAGAGATATTCTACATGTTCGATCATAAGCAAGGGCTTGTTTCCTGACATAAATAGAGGAAATAATATATCATATCTTTTGAAGACAGGATAGGGGAGTTATTTTGATAATTGATAGCATGGTATGCCTCAGGGCCTTGGGGGTGTTTAGTTCTTATTTTATCAGACAAGAATTGACTTTCTCTCACATTTCTCAAACTGTTTTTGGCTGGATTTTGGAAGCATTTCTTAGAAAACAACTTAAGCACTTTGCGACTTAGAGAATTTATGTTTGCATGTGTCCAGGTTCTGTTTGATTTTACTTGCCTTTTCTGCTACCCCCTAGAGGATTACGAACAAATCATCAAAATATACAATGAGCCCACTCCCCCCTCGTTAGACTGTTAATGTTTTAACGATCGTTCCTTATGTGTTTACTAGTTGTTAAACTCTTAAAGTCAAACTTGCTACATTAAGTTCATGAGATAGGAATATCTGCTAAGGATGCACCCGTCTTGTTGCAGTATATATGTAATGAACTGAGGATCATAATCTGCAAATACGATTTCTATATCCCAAGAAGGGTAATCTGTTTGTTTCCAAACTCATACATTATTACAATTTCATTAATTTGTCCAAAATTCTAAATTTCATATAATATAAATTTTAAGCCATACAGGATACCAAGAATAGCACATATTTAAAAAAAAATCAATGTGGTGTGAAGGGCCATGCCTGAGACAACATATTTCAGAGGGTCAGAGGGCAACTCACAGGAATGAGGGGATCTCTTGCCACTCGATAAGTTTATTGAACTCATTTTTAGTAGGCTTAAACTAAAGCAATTCTAGTCACTGAGACATCATAATGGTTTACACATAATTGGTATATTACAGGTATTATTTAAAGAATTGCTGTGATGACCACAGATTAATCTGGAAAAGGATGAATTAATAAACCTGAAATTTAAATAATATTAATTTTTTAAATAATATAATATATTTTAAATAATATAATAAATTATATTATATTTTAAAAACATTAATAAGTAGTAATAAGTAAAAATAACACTATTTACAGAAGAAGTATTAGATATCAATTAGGAACTTAGTTTTTTTGTTTGTTTTTACATAATATTTTCTGAGTATACCTCTGGAGAATTAATTATCAGGCTGAAAAAGAATACTTTAACATTTACTTCAAGTATCAGAATTTCACCATGAATAAAACACATATACTAGTTTATTGTAATGGTCTATGAACTTAATATAATCCTGTATAATAAATGAGAGATGGCAGAGCAGCTAAGAGCACTGCCTGCACTTACAAAGGTTCTGAGTTCAATTCTGAGCATGGTGGCTCAGAACAAACTGTAATAAAATCTGGTACCCTCTTTAGAACGAGACCTGGTCAGTCATCCTTATCAACTTAGAAAATGAAACCCAATATGCACAACTTCAACAGAACCACCATATACTGGCTGCCCATGCATGCTTCAACATTGCCAGGGCACCAATTTTATTTTTTTATTTTTTTCATTCTATGTAATAAATAGGTCACAACTTGGTAAGTCATAGAAAGCATTTTTAATGTTCTAAAGTATAGCTTAGAAAAATTCACGTTAAATTCCTAGCTATATTTAATGATAAAATTTTAGTGAGATAATTAATGGGTCATAATTATGGGTCTCCTAATCAAGAGGCCTTACAAGATAAAATACTAAAAATAAGATCCCCCCCCCCCCGTATTTCTCTGCTAATCTCTCTCTTTTTGTTTATCTCGGTCTCTCTCATTCTCTCTGTCTCTTTCTTTCTGGCACTCTGCCTCTCTGTGTTTCTCTCTATCTCAAAAATATGTACAGAGAAAAGGCAGCATGACATCATTTAAATGTGTTGACTTAATCCACAACAAGAGGACCAGAAACTTAGTTTTTCAGCATAGCTGCCTTGTTCTTTTTACCCCAAAAATGTTAGAAAATAAATTGCAGGTTTGTTTAAAGTAGACAAGTTTCTAAAAATCACCTATTTTGATATGGTACAACTAGCAAACCAGCAAGATCTCACTTAAAAAAATACCCTTTCAAAAATATATGAAATTCTCCCTCCATTCTACCATTTTACAAAGTAAGAATAGATTTCACAAATGGTATGATTTGTCAAATCCTAGAAGGATGAAATTATGTACTTTGGAAGTCCTTGCTTATAGAATTGAATCTAGCATGAAGCAAAAAAAATGTCTTTTATAGTTTTAAAACTTATTATCTTTGGAGGTTGGAGAGATGACTCAGTAGTTAAGATTACTTGCTGCTCTTCCTGAGGACCTTGATTTATTTCTCAGATCCCACAAAGCAGCACACAATAGCCAGTAACTCCAGTTCTAGAAGGCCTATCACCCTCTTCTGGTCTCAATAAGTCCTGCATAAATGTGATTCACAGAAAAATGCAGCAAAACATCTGTACATATAAAAGAACACTAAACTTTAAAATTTTACAGAATGATCCAAAAATGACTGTTGGTACTTTGTTGAAAATGTAGAAGGATGTGGGATATGTAGAGAATTTTTTGATGACATAAGGAATTCAAATTTGAATTGTACACCCCAGATGTGTATTTACATGAGATAAACAATCATCTTCTAAATTAGCTGAAACTGAACTTCAACAAAAAAGACCATGGAAATGCTAATTTTGAAAAAATGCTTCAGTCATGATATAGATTGCATTCTTATATATACTTAACATATCTATAAAGGTTTCCAAATTTCTTTCACAAAATTTTAATTGGTGATGGCTCTCTATTTTTATATTCAATGCATGGACTGTTTATATACTTTCAGGGTAAACAAAGGGGCAGGAAGTGTGCAAGAAGCATCTCCCTACTTCTGTCTACCCTGTTAACTTTATTCTCCTTCAGAATGCATGTTCGTAGTCTTTTTCATGTTAAGTGATATGATCAGAATTTCCTTTCTTTTTCAATTTTTTCTCTTCAAAACACTTTGTCACAACTCTAATTCTTGGATTATATTACATGTCAACAGACAAGAAAATGCTTCTGTACCACAATGTGCATATTATGGTGGAAATACGTATGCAATATAGATAGCAGGACCTGGCAGTCCTTGTGTTTTCTTTCATTATTCTCTACTCTCTTTTTTTTGTCCTGGAAAAGAGAATAATAATATTGATGTGGGAGTGTCCTATATCAATCTGTTGATTTCATTGGTTAAAAATAAAGAAACTGCCTGAGCCCATTGATAGGCCAACCCTTAGGTGGGTGGAGTAGACAGAGAGGATTCTGGGAAAGAGAAGCTGAGAAGGAGTCGCCATGATGTTCCCAGTCCCTGCAAACGCAGGCTAGAATCTCCCCGGTAAGCACACCTTGGGGTGCTACACAGATTATCAGAAATGGGTTAGGTCGATATGTAAGAGCTAGCCAATAATGGGCCAGGCAGTGATTAAAGGAATGCAGTTTCTGTGTGATTGTTTCGGGGCATGAGCTGGGCCATGCAGGCGGCCGGGTACAGGGACACAGCCGGGCCGCTCCTCTTACTACAGATTGGCCCCCAACGTGATGGGCTAAATCCACTTAAAAACCTGAGAGAGCTTAATTCTAAACAGAGAAAAAACAGAGTTTAACACAGAGTTTTGTTCTTTGTTGGTGGCGTGCCGTAGAGAGATTTCCTGGTTCGGCAATAGCAGCAGAAAAAAAGCTGCGTCATTTTAAAGTGCGGCTTTCTGGGCTGTGCCGCCATTGCAATCTCTGTCTGGCTCCTGTGAGAGACAGAGCTTTTGTATGGAGCATTTGGACTAAAGCTCTATGGCTTGCTTGATGGCAATGTGGACTGCTGTATGCCTGGAACTGTGCGCAGCTCAGGCGCACCAAATGGCTCTGAGGCAGGAGCGGCTCAGCTCCGCCATGATGAACTGAGCTGGTCTCAAGCAGGAACTACCGTAATTACTGTGATAACAGCGCACTTAAGGTTTAGACTTTACAGGACACAGGCAGTACCGTATTACCCCTACATGGTGCAACTTAAGTTTTTAAGAAGTGCTTAACATTTTAAGAAATGCTCCTGGATAGTAAAAAAATTACAGATTCACAATAAAACAGATTCAGACAGACCACTAAATGAGTCACAATGTTGGATAAATGTACATGGGCTTGAGAGAGAGAAAATATATATATATAGAGAGAGAATAAAGTTAATGCCTTTAAAAATAAAAAGGTAAAGTCTTTAAAGAGACAGAGTACAGATAGTTAAGAGAGTAGTTAAGAGAGTAAAAGAAATAAAAAAAAATAATAAGCCACGTAAAAATGGAAAATTCACAGAGAGTCTGGATTATGTACATTGTGTTTTCTTTAAAATTTTTGACCATAAAGGAGCTAAGTACAGAGAGACATTTCATTATATGGGCTGCCAAGTGGAACCAGAATGGATATCATGAGGATATGACTTCAGAATTTGGGTCTAAGGATATGATGCTTCGGAAAGGGTCTTCTTTTGTTTTCACAGAGGACCAGACCCTATGGATTTCTTCTATTCCGATTTGGTATGATAGACCACGCCCTCCTGAAAGGTTGCTGTGAACACCCTCAGAAAATTGCTTCGCTCAACTGCCAACTGAGTTGACCCTGGCACACAGGTTATACCATGAAAGACCTAATTAACAACGCCCCCGTTCAGCAGGAAGCAGTTTGGAGAGAAAACTGCGCCCATGTTCCCAAATATTGATTATATATGTTCTTTTACATTTAAAGGGGGATATGATATAGATATAAATAATTTGCATTGGTGTGGATTTTAAGGTCAATTTTGTTATATGTATTTCTGATCTTGATCTAGGTATTGTGATTGTGTAGTTCATTTTTAAAATGTAATGTATAATTAGGAAATACAGGTTGTTGATGGATAATCATCAATAATAGTCAAGCTTGTAGTCATGTTAGATTTTCTAGATATATGGAGATATATGTCAATTAGATAGGCATTCTTCATATCTTTCAAGGACTGCAGAATATGGCATTTAATGTTTTAATAATTTAGGGTTTTTCATGACAATGAGACACGTCTGCTCCTGGCAGCACCAATCTACTTTGAGATGAAGATGGGCATCGAAGAGGATCCTTATGGAACTGGATAGCCATTTGGGCAAGAGACTGTTCTTGCCTGGACTGTTGCATAAACTGGACACAAAGAACCCGCAGAGAGAGGACTGCTAAACTTGCCTAAAGGTGAGATGATCCTTCGGGGTTCCTGATTCATGAAAAAGTCTACGAGATATTCTGCAGGACACAGCAGAAAATGACTGAACTGTCTTTAAAATTTCCTGCTTCGTGGAAATGTCTGCTGGATACTATGGGCCTGAAGGCCAAAGATAGATGCCCCAACGGTACAGAGGAACTTTGGGTGACTGTCCAGGCAGCGAGATGTCTCTGTCATTTCTAGAGTTTTTTTATTTCTTGTTTAGTATTATATCCTTCTGGAGTCTTTGATGGAGTTGAAGAATGGTTAGTTATAGTTATAGTTTTCCTTAGTTATGATAAAAGATAAAGTAGATATAAATATTGTAACTGTAATTCTTACTTGATAACTGTTTTGCTATATGTAATTTTACTATGTTAAAATGAAAGCTTTCCTTTTTGTTTAAACAGAAAAAGGGGAAGTGATGTGGGAGTGTCCTATATCAATCTGTTGATTTCATTGGTTAAAAATAAAGAAACTGCCTGAGCCCATTGATAGGCCAACCCTTAGGTGGGTGGAGTAGACAGAGAGGATTCTGGGAAAGAGAAGCTGAGAAGGAGTCGCCATGATGTTCCCAGTCCCTGCAAACGCAGGCTAGAATCTCCCCGGTAAGCACACCTTGGGGTGCTACACAGATTATCAGAAATGGGTTAGGTCGATATGTAAGAGCTAGCCAATAATGGGCCAGGCAGTGATTAAAGGAATGCAGTTTCTGTGTGATTGTTTCGGGGCATGAGCTGGGCCATGCAGGCGGCCGGGTACAGGGACACAGCCGGGCCGCTCCTCTTACTACAGATTATCTACTCTCTTTTTTTTGTCCTGGAAAAGAGAATAATAATATCATTCCTAAGGAAATGTAAGAGAATTCTTCAACTTGAATAGCAAAAAAAAAAAAAAAAAGTCTAGGTATGAACTAATGTATCATGCAACATTTCATTCAGACTTATGTAGAGATGTTTATAAAGCAATAAAACAAATTTAGAGCTTAATATGTTACAGAATATGCTGGGGAGTGGAAGCACAAATGAATTCACAGAAGAGGATCATCTGAATGAGATATAATGAATGTGCACTTATGAACCAGAAGAGATCCCATTATGGATAAAGGGAGAGATTGGAGGTTCAAAGGAAGCTTTCAGGGTAGTGACTTTGTGGTAGAAGAAAAGTTTTTGAGAATTGTCTATAAGGTTTGAAGAGAAAAAATAATTGGAAATTATCTTTCTCTGGCCTGATAAGGAAACTGAGCTCATTCTGTGAAGAAGACATTCCAAATAAAGAACCAATAAATATCAGAAATTTACCAGTGTGCTTTTTTTTTTTTTTTTTTTTTTTTTTTTTGGTTTTTGGAGACAGGGTTTCTCTGTGTTTTTGGAGCCTTTCCTGGAACTAGCTCTTGTAGACCAGGCTGGTCTCAAACTCATAGAGATCCGCCTGCCTCTGCCTCCCAAGTGCTGGGATTAAAGGCGTGCGCCACCACCGCCCGGCAGTGTGCTTTCTAAAATGGAAATTTAGTTCAGAAATTAATTTGAGATGGAAATTTCGGTGTTGGACTAATTTTGGCACTCCTTGATTTGAACAGTAAAATGTAGAGGAAGAATGACCTTGATCCATACATTGCTGAGTTGAAATTGCTCCAACTAATATCCATAATGGCATCTTTATATAGTTTTCTCATATTATCCTTTAAATATCACTTAAGGATAAAACAAAGAGTAATTAAAAGTGAAATTTTAAAATTGTAAGCTGATCCCATGTCGATGGTTGAAATCTAAGCCAAAGATTAACTTTAATAGTTATGGTCCTGCAATGTAGTTTTTCCAGATTTACAAAATTGATTCACTGTTACTAAACAATACAAAGTTTCTGAAAAATAATGAATACGAAAAAGTACTGAATTGAGTACTTGCAATTTCCATCTATTACTAAGTAAACAAAAAGATTGTTCATTGAATTTTACAAAGTAAATAATACAAAATAATATGTGATAAACAGTACTAATTTAACTTATGAGAGTAAGTAAGACTGTGTATTGAAATAATCCTGGCCCAGTTGATGCCATTCACCATATCTATATTATAACAAAAAATATTTCAATTTACCAAAAAGAATAACTGAGAAAAAAATAATTTATGGATAAACTTAATTTTAGCTCAGTTTTTTAGATCTTTCCATTTCTTTTATGAAAGTTACTACTATGTAATTTATCAGTATTTTCAGATTTTTTTAACTCTTTGATTATTAGTTTAATTAATCTACAACTTATAGATAATCTGATGTTGCGTTTCTCTGTTGTTCTCATTTGGTATTCTTTATAATAGTCTTCTCTTGGTTCTCAATAACTGTCTGCCTCTTACATTTATATCTGATTTCTTATATTATGCCTGATATTTTACTTATGATATTATTTGTATCATAAAAATTTCAGATTTAAATAAGTTATTTTTTTTTTATTTTTTTGGTTTTTTGAGACAGGGTTTCTCGGTGGCTTTGGAGCTTGTCCTGGAACTAGCTCTGTAGACCAGGCTGGTCTCGAACTCACAGAGATCCGCCTGCCTCTGCCCCCCGAGTGCTGAATAAGATAATTTTTTTCCAGTAGAAAGATATCAATAGTTTTGTAACAAATAGAACAATGTTATTATTTTTGTCATATTCTAGGATTTTAGACATTTTCTAAATATGGAAGAGTATTAACAGCTGAACAAAACCCCAGCATCTCCCCAACAATGATAAATCACTTGAGAACATGTTTGCCTTTTATCTGTCACTGTGTGTTCTGTGAAGAAGTTGATATGATTTAGAAAAGACTGAAAACTTTGCTCTGATTAGCAAAGATTGATCATATTATTGAATTTCGATACATACAATTTTTAATTTAAATTACAATTTTTTTCCAAAGGATAAATGGTACATCAGATATGTAGATACTACTTGGAAAATCAAATAATATTGATTAACATTAATGTTTACTATTTTGTCCATTAGATTTGTGATATAGTTTCTACCTTGTCCATTTTACTGTTATAGTTTAAATTTTCTTTCCAGAAAAGGTATTTTCCTCTGCACTGATCCCAGTCTTTTTGCTTTCCATTTTCCCTCCTTATACTGCACACGTTCTTTCCTACTGTGATTTTGAAAAAGGCATATTGTCTTCCAAACAGATCATTGTGATCTTTGTTGTGACACCTTATATCATTATAGAGGAAGGTTGGAAGCATGTTCCTTTATGTGGTGTAACAAATCATTTGGAATTTAGTTGCTTGTCTCTCTTTCTATTTGACTTTATCTTACAGACTGAAAACTGTCATATAATTTTTCTTCAAAGTATATGACGGGCCAAGCATATTGTTGATTCTGGATAAGTGTTCCTTGAATAAATAAATGTTGGACATTGCAGATAGAGGATCATGAAAGCACTTGACTTCAATGGTGTAAAAATATACCTTGAAAATGATGCCTTCTCAGAAATTATTCTTGGAGAATAAAAAAGGGAAAAGACAAAACTGAACTTGTAGATTAATATTTTCAACTTGTGGCGAGGCAGGCAAAGAGGATATGATATCTTGTTACTCCAAGGAAACTGAATAATTCAGAATGTCAATAATTCAGTATTTTCTACTGAGGCCTGAGATCTCCAAACTCAGATTACGTAAGATGCGTTACTGACTTATAATAAATCTTTTCATTTTTAAATAAATTAATTTAGTATGCATTATTAAAAATAAATCTAACATTATATTATAAATGACATGGCACTTCTTCTAACTATGTTTATGTAGCCTTCTTTGTATTTCATCATCATTTCTCCTTAGGTCTTATATTGCAGTAATTTTCATTTTGATCTGAAGTTTCTTTTATATATTCATTGGGATTTTAAACAATTTAAGTTGAAACGGATTCTTAAATATGATATATTCTAATAATGTTTGCCTCCCCAACTCTCCCCAGAAGTTTTACCCTATTCTATCCATTCAAATTCAGACCCTTTCTTTTGGTATTTTTAGGTTACTAACAGGTGTCTGGATACTATTACAAACAACATAATTAGGAAAAATGAAAACAAACACTCCAGAATGGAAAAAAAAAAAAGAAATAGAAGGAAAGGAGCACCCCAAAAGCCCAATAAGTCATATAGACACAGAGACACACATTTGCACCCAAAGAAATCTATAAAAACACCAAATGAGAAACCATTATGTATATTGTATATATTGTGTGCATGTATATATATACATATATATACATATATATACATACATATATATACATACATACATACACATACACACATATAAGTGTGTATGTATACACACACACACACACACAATACAAAATAAAAAGAAAGAAAGCCAAAAGCCCTGGCAAACCATTGTGGGACAATAAACCAACAAAAATGTCATTGAGTTTGTTTTGTATTGAATAATGACTTCTGGGCATGGAGCCTGCCCGTAAGAGTGGTTTGTATCCTCGGTGAGACTCCATTGGAGAAAAATAATTATCATTTGCAACCAGTTATCAATTGGAGATAGCTTCTAGGTTAGCTATACGGGCATGTGTCCAATTCTCCTTTCAATGCTGTACCTTAACAGCTCTAGACCCATTCATAATTCTGTAGTATATGAGTTTGTATATGCATCAGTCCTTCTGTGTTTAGAAGAGATTTTTTTCCTTGGTGTTTCCAATCTAGTCTGGCTTTTAAAACTTTTTTACTCCTCTTCTCCAGAGTTCCCTAATCCCTAAGGGAAATGACTTGATAGAAATATCCCATTTAGGACTGAATGCTCCATTCTCTCTGGCTCTCTACTCATTGTTCAGTTGTGAGTCTCAGTATTTTTTTTTTCATCTGCTGCAGGAGAAGCTTTCTCTGACGATGACTGAATAAAACACAGAACTATGAGAAGAGTGTAAGGTCATTGGGAGTCATTCTATTGCTATGTTCTCTTAGCAGAACAACTGTGTTTGATTTTCACAGGTTCATGGACTATCTAGTTTCTACTTTTTGGTCACGAGAGATGTTTTAGGAATGTCCTCCATCTCATAAAGTGGGTTTTAAATTCAATCAAATATTGGTTAGTTAGCCTATAAGCTTTGTGTCATTACACAATGGAATAGTACTCAGCTGTTAACTAAAATGAAATCATGAAATTCATAAGTAATTGGTTGGAGCTAAAATAATCACCCTGAGTGAAGTAATCCAGAGGCTCCCATGCATACAAAATGCAAATCTGATATGTATTCACTTATATGTGGATGTCATTTGTTAATTTTCCAATAAGCAAACTACCACGTCAACAAACTGATCATAAGGCCCTTTTGATGAAGACAACAGCCACACATCTCATCAAAAAGGGCGAATTTAATCTGGTGTCTACCTAGAATCTTGCCGTCTACTAGTGTTCACGTTATTAGGTACACAACAACAGGAGAAAGGTAAACACCAACTCAATTACAAATCTTTTGATCTACAATAGGATAAGCAATGTGATCTTGAGTAACTATGAGTATCTGTTGAAGAATACATAAATGAGGACTTTATATAGAAACCATTCTACTGTGATACCAAGAAAGATTAAACTACTTCTATATAAATTTGGTTTATTTTCTCAGAGTCTTCTTTCCCTAAACAAAAGTAATACAAAACTGTATCAGGACCATTTTATAGACAGTTATAGGAAGCACAATTCTCTTGTATTTTTTAGAGTTATCACAAAAAATTACAAAATTACAAGTTATTATATATAGAACAAATATACATGTATATTGTGTAATTCTCATAGATTATATCTGTATTATACACACATATAATGTATATAATTCTCATATAGTATATGTATATGATATTCGCGACCCTTTCCTACATCTAATCTTTTAAATAGGTACCTAAGAAATTTTAAATAGGTACCTAAGTTATAAGTCAATTTTAACATAAAAGAGGTCTTTAAAAATGATGGCAATAGATATCTATTTTAATATCTACATTTAAAATGTCCACATGATATGATTTTTTGCATTGAAAGCACAGAGCTCTTGTTTTTTTTTACATAAAAGGACAGCAGTAGAAACATTTTGCATCTGTATTCTCATACCATTGGTACACATATATTTCTGTAAAAAGGAAAATTTATCTCTATATTTTTCAAAACTTCCTTTTCAGAGTGTATACATCTTATACAGAAAAGTAACTATTTTTTATATGCAGATACCTTTTCAAACAAGTTCTAAATATCTATTTTAAATTATTTTATGCTAGTTTTTAGACAGGTCTCTCTATTCAGCTGGTTTATCATTTGCATACAGTTCACTTGTTCTCCTTTATAAGACTCCATGTTTTGTTGAATATCATGAATAAAAGTCTTTTGGAATGATTTTTCACAATATAGTTGGGATAGTTAATACAATCATATATTAGACATGGAGAATATTCAGTTTATATCTTGTAGTTTCAAAAAATTTTGAAGTAATTTTAATACTGTGTATTAGAATTTTTCCTCTTTTAACTTCTAATATTTTATTGGTTTCTGTCAAGTACATAGTGTACTGGTATACCACCATTTGAAGAAATTAAAGCAATTGGTTAATTTGAAGACTCAAAATAAAAATTAATTCAGTATGCTACAAAACAGCAGGTAATATCATTAGAAGGGATTCTTAGTCTTAAGTAAGTCTTGCAAAATGTTTTTACACAACCAGTGCTTCCCGCCAAACTTGACCTTTGATAATCAAACACTTTTTCCACAGTAAAATCTCCCAGAGTCTGTGCTTTATGTTCCCTTAACAAGCAAAAATGTCCATTTTATTCAAAGCAAATAAAATTGAACAAAATTTCAAACCTCTGTATGCCAGGGACAATCTTTACTTAAAGGGAAAAGGATGATAATGAATTTTCAGAAGTGCGGGGATCATTTCCACATTGTGCAATAGGTGAATAAGAAATTGTTCCATTAGCAGCTTCCTAGACATGAAACATAGCTCATTATACACACCTGCCAACAGCTACATTAAACATTTAATAACAGTCGGAGACACCTTACCCTCATAGTAATAAATGAGGGCATTTTAGCATTTTCCTTTCTCTGTGCTTCATAAAGCCTTTTTTTTCCCTCCCTTCCTCAATAAGTTGCTACTTTTTAATCTCCAACCTAGCAATGCTGGTCAAATAAGAAAGTAATTTTGCCATCTTTTTTCTTTATAAGATAATGTTACTATTTTCTGAATTTTTCATTTTTATTTTGTCTTTATTCTTAAAATCAACTCATCATTCTGCTTTTCATGGAAAACTAGATGAAAGATTTTCTCTAAGTTTTACAAAAAGTATACATTTTTAATTTCTGGGGAAATGTCTAGAATGTAAGATCATTTAGGGGGAAAACGTAAAAGCAAAACCTCAGCCATAGCTGTGAGACAAACATCAGTTATTCTTCTTCCTTTCTAGCCAAATAAGTATAATGCACAACTTTTTCAACAGAATTGTGATAATAACTCTACTCTTGAGATTCAATTCTTTTTTTTTTAATTGGATAAAAAAAAAGAAATTTCTGCCTCCTCCCCGCCTCCCATTTCCCTCCCCCTCCCCCCACTCCTCCCCCTCTCCCCCCACTCCTCCCCTCCCTCTCCAGCCTGAAGAGCAGTCAGGGTTCCCTGCCCTGTGGAAAGTCCAAAGTCCTCCCCCCTCAATCCTGGTCTAGGAAGGTGAACATCCAAACTGGGTAGGCTCCCACAAAGCCAGAGCATGAAGTAGGATCAAAACCCGGTGCCATTGTCCTTGGCTTCTCAGCAGCCCTCATTGTCCGCCAAGTTCAGAGAGTCCGGTTTTATCCCATGCTTTTAAAGTCACAGTCCAGCTGGCCTTGGTGAGCTCCCAATGGATCAGCCCTACTGTCTCCGTGGGTGAGCGCACCCCTTGTGGTCCTGACTTCTTTGCTCATATTCTCCCTCCTTCTGCTCCTCATTGGAACATTGAGAGCTCAGTCCGGTGCTCCAGTGTGGGTCTCTGTCTCTATCTCCATCCATCGCCAGATGAAGTTTCTATGGTGATATGCAAGATATTCATCACTATGGCTATAGGATAGGGTCATTTCAGGTTCCCTATCCTAAGCTGCCAGGAACTAACTGGGGACATCGCCTTGGGCCCCTGGAATCCCCTCTAGGTCCAAGTCTCTTGCCAACCCTAAGATGGCTCCCTTAATTAAGATGTGTGCTTCCCTGCTCCCCTAACCAACCTTCCTTTATCCCAATCATCCCGTTTCCCTAAGTTCCCCCCAACCTCCCCTTCTCACATTTCTCTCCCCTTCTCCCCTCACCCCCCTCCCAACACACCCCCAAGATCCCAACAAGGACATTTGTTCAACTATGTTCATAGCAGCATTATTTGTAATAGCCAGAACCTGGAAACAACCTAGATGCCCTTCAATGGAAGAATGGATGAAGAAAGTGTGGAATATATACACATTAGAATACTACTCAGCCGTAAAAAACAATGACTTCGCGAATTTTGCCTGCAAATGGATGGAAATAGAAAACACTATCCTGAGTGAGGTAACCCAGACCCAAAAGGATGAACATGGGATGTACTCACTCATAATTGGTTTCTAGAGATAAATAAAGGTCAGTGAGTCTATAATTTGATATCCTAAAGAAACTAAATAAGAAGGTGAACCCAATAAAAAACATATAGCTATCCTCCCGGTTATGGGAAGTAGACAAGATTGCTGGACAAAAATTGAGATTCAATTTTTATGCCCCTCTTATTCTAAAGCATTATTCACCGCCTTGCAATTATTTCAGATAAAAAAAAAAACAAAAACAAAAACAAAAAAAACACTTCAGGAAGTCAAATAAAGAGAGGCCAAGGAATCACTTACTTAGCAAGAAAAGCATGAATACAGATGTACCGGAGGTACCTCGGCCTCCTCTGATTTATTTTCATTGCGTAATGATACTTGTGAGGAGGGACGGAATCCTAAGAAATGAATGCTGGATTTTACCAAGCGTTGCATGTTCAAATATACTGAAATCTTTCTGGGCAACAGTAAAGAGCTCCAGTCTTCTCCCTGGAGTATCAGAACTAACATTATGTAAAAAATAATTTCAAAATACGTTTTTATCTAAAGGACAATTATTAATGTTTTTATCATCTCATTTGCATGTAAAGTTAAATGATTATTCAGTAGAAAATGTTATATTTTATTATATTATATTATATATAATATAACATAATATATAATATTATGTTATATTATATATTATATTATATGTTATATTTTATTTAATATACTAGTTGCTAATAAAGTGTAATTCTCTACATCACCACAAGGAGTTGCAAACCAGATTTAATAGCACTCATGGGAATGTTCTCTAATGTCAGAAAGTAGCATGTATTTGTTTGATTTTTACTCTTTTGTTTCTTTTTCTGTCATCCAGCTGCCAAATAAATCAGGGACACAGAGTATTATTCTTACTCATAAATGTTTGTCCTTAGGTGGGCTTGCTTCTGTTCAACTTTTTTCTTTTCTTTATTTTTCTTTTAAATTTTTTTTTATTTTAAAAGTCTTTTTTATTTGACATACCAATCCCAATTTCCTCTCTCTTCTCTCCTTCTTCTCAGCCCACCTTCCCCACCATTCTTCAGAGAGGGTGAGGCCTCTCATGGAGAGTCAACAAAGCCTGGCACATCACTTGAGTCAGGACCAAGGCCCTCCTCCCTGTATTTAGTCAGAGAAAGGTATCCCTCAAGAGGAAATGAACTCCAAAAGACCAGGCCATGCACTAGGGATAAATGCTAGTTTCACAGCCAGTGACCCTACAAACTTTCTAAGACATACAACTGACACCCACATTCAGAGGTACTAGTTCAGTCTTATACAGGTTCCCTAGCAGTTGGTCAGAATCAGAGTCAGTGAACTCCCACTTGCTCAGGGCAGCTGTTTCCATGGGTATCATGGTCTTGACCCCTTGTTCATATTAGCGCTCCTGTCTTTCTATGAATGGACTCCAGGAGTTCGGCTCAGTGCTTAGCTGTGGATTTAGTCAGTTACTGGATGAAGGTTCTATGATGACAATTAAAGTAGTCATCAATCTGATTACAGGGGAAGGACAGTTCAGGCACCTTCTCTTAAAGACTTATCTGCGTCCATCCTTGTAGACTCCTGAGAAGATCCCTAGTTCCAGGTTTTTCAATAATTCCATAATGGCTCCCTCAATAAAAGTATCACTTACCTTGATTTCCCTTTCTGTTCATCCTCCCTCACCTTCCCCCCTCTCAATTCCTATTCAAATCTCCCTCTTACCCCTAAACTCCCAGTTTACTCAGGAGATCTTATCTATTTCCTTCTCTTTTCATAATTAAGATTGTTTTATATGCAATAAGCAACGGCTGATTGATCATAATAGTACTTAGAAAATTAAATTAAATCTCACATTCTTTAAAATAAATAAATCTCAGAGACCAATCTCAGTCTTTGAACATGATGACATATGAAAATTTTCAACTGGAAGAGATCCTGTTTCATATTCTACAAACAAGAAAGTGTTTAAGATCATCATTGCAATCTTGTTTTTCCTTAAAACTACAAGGAAAATTCTAAAATTATATAATTACAAGGATTATAGATTATATATTTCCTTATTCTTTTGGTCAGGATATTTTGTATATTTCAAATATATCTACTATGAAGGATCTATACAAAAACAAAATATAACAAACAACCAAATCCATGGTACCCTTAGCTGATAGAGAACTCATTAAGGGAAATTGATGAACTATGAAGGCAGATGACAACTCCTTCTAGAGCTCTGGAGAGAACAGCTCTGTAGCATGGAGGAGCAGAAGAGGGAAAGAGGAAGTCGATGACAATAAAGTCTAATGTCCCTTTTAGAGAGCATTGTTGAGACTAGGGATATAACTCAGTACCCAGGTGATTGCCTAACATAAATAAGGCTCTGGTAAATCTCTGGTACCACAAAAACAAAGGAAAGGAAGAAGAAAAGAATGGAGAAGGAAGACAAAATATTAAAATATAAAGGGATCAAATAATTCAATAAGAATATAGGACATTAATCATTTATCAGATATTTGCATTAATAATTTATCAAAATATCAGATATATTTATTTTGAAAAATTGCCTATTTACATGTGCTTAGAAAGTTTGCATAAACATTAAAGTGTTTGAGATAATATGGAAATAATAAAATTTTGACATCCACTAAAGTTAAATAAATAGAGAAATTTTGGAAATTTTTTCTAAGTTCCTTTTGTATCTTTGAGGTGAAATTTTATTAGCAGATTTTTTTCTTTTAACTAATTTGCAATTTAGTTTAATTAATGAATTTGTTCGGTTTTCATATAAGTAAGTACTTTTCTAGAGTTCCTTCTTACTTATTATTTCTTTTAATGAAATATTGCCAAAATGACATAGAATACAACTTTCATTCCTGATAAATGGAAAACACCTCAATATCAATAAACAGATTAATGAATAAGAAATGTGAAATATATGAATAGTGGAATTTTATTGGAAGGGTTAGGATAGATGATTTTTTAACTAATTCACATGGGAAATGTGTCATGTGAAATAATATTATTATTAATATCTCATATTTTTCATTGCATTTATTTATATATTTTATCCCCATTAGATCAGTGCGTGGATCCAGGTACCTAAACAAATTAGGCACACTCTCTTTTCATTAAAATTTATTGACATAAAATTAAATAATATAATGTATATCTTCTCCAAAACAGCAATTTCATTTCTAGGCATATACTTCACTGAAAAAAAAACTTACACCAAAAATGTCTAATCAGTCCTTACAATCTCTCAGGTTTTAGGAAATAGTGTATTTTTATTAATTTTTAATAAATTAATAACTTGGTTTACTTATAAATCTGAATTATTCATATTATGGCGATATGTATTGATAATTAATTTAAGCATATTTCAAGTACTGTAAAATTTATACCATGTTGTGAAAGCTGTAAGAGGCTAAAAATTCAATATTACACGTAACCTATTGAATAAAATATTTTATAATTACATAGCTGTAGTAATCTTGAAAATGAATAGTGCTTAAAATAAAGATTGCAAAAAAAGTAAGTGACTATCTTTATTGGTGCTTTATTGGAACCGAAGCAATTTGCCTGTCTTCACTTCTCCTTCTCAGAGGACTAATACTATATTCTTGTAATAATCAAGTGGCACTTAAATCTTAGTTAAAAATTATATTTGAGGAACATTGAAGACAAATATTATTACTACATAATTATAAGCTGTTTATCTAACAATGAAATTAGGAGGTATAAAACACGTCTTCAATTGGGAAACACTATCCAATGTTTATTAGTGGAAATTATCACAGTATACTAGCAAACATTATTTTTCAAATCGTAAGCAACAATAAAATAAATCTCTCCATATTATGTTTTCTCAATAAAGCTGTAATTCTACTATTAAATGTTAAATATGCACTGTAGACTGAATTGGAAATAAAATAATGGTATTTGTCTTGCTGTGTACATGACTATATTCCTTCCAAATCCACTTTTTACTGTGCCCTAGAACTGAGCAGCACATTGTTTGGCTGAACAGAAAGGGGCAAGCAGAAAGCAACAGCTTAACTGTAAACCATTTTGGCAGCAAAATGTAGTTCGACAATTTGTTATAGTCAGATCATTAGGTTAATCTGAAGTTGTGTGTGGAGGACAGCTGAGGGGAGGTTTATATGTCTAGGAATATTAAAAAGCAATTTGCACCAGAAACACATCCTCACCCTGAACTGTCTTTGAACATGTTTACAGCGTTCTAAGAAAATCTGATGTGCATTTCTTTTCAGGATTGAGTAAAGCAGGTGTTAGTGCAGTCACGAGTGGAAAGAAGGAAGGATGATAAGCTGCTGTCAAACCTGAGTGGGTGATTTCAGTGAGCTTGCTGTCTGTGTGAATTTGTGTAATATTTTTGTCACCTTCTTTAATTCTCCCCAAAATATTTTTCTTCAAGTATGGTTTTGTGACTTCCCTCCTCTTTACACATAAGTATATTTTTTAGAAACTATTGAAAACCAAATATAATTTCTCTATTCTACTGTGTTTCCGAATGAAGATAAGATTTATTAAAAGAAATTATGCCTAGAATAAGTATACAGCATATTTCCCTCTAAAAAGTGTTACATGGCTACTGTTGTCATAAGCAGTTAAAAATATAATATATTTAATTATTAAAAAATGAGATATCCATCTATTCTTATTTCTATAAATCCTATTAAAAATTTTGTACTCACATTTGTTTTTTGTACTTGAACATTTATAAGTACACTTAATCCTGCTCTAAACTTACTATTTTTCATCCCTTTATTGACTGTTCAAATAAATCATCTTACAATTTAGTGTGTTATTGTGGAGGAATCTTTTTTTAACACTGTGAAGCTGTGTCATTTAGATTGGTTTAACAAAAATGTCCATTAACGAGCTAAGATTAAGGGGATCTACTACAACTAGCTAAGAGTAGTTGTTGGGAAGAAAGGGGAGTCACTTTTTCCAGCCTTAATACATGGGAAGGTGCTTAGTCTTTACTGCAAACTGATAAGACTTGTTTATTGATACCCACAGAAGACATACAGTTTTCTGGATGGAAGAAGAATGGGGGGATAAAGCCTGGAAGAGGAGCATGAGGGGGTGAGGCTACAACTTACAACTAGGATGCAGGATGAATGAATTAATTAAAAAAGGACCATTAGGGCTAGGAACGCAGCATGATTGGAAAGTATACAAAGATTGACCACAACTATGGGATCAATTTTCATTCCTCCAAATGAGAATGAAAAATGTCTATTTTAACTATGATTTTATAGGTTCCCCCAAAATTCAAGTGTATATACTTATTAACTAATAAAACAAGTGTGTTTTTGAAACTAATCTTTTTAGGGAGACAAAAGGTCATCTGTACCTCTATCATTCTAAGTTATTTTAAGTTATTTCTAAAATTATAATTAATAAAATATAAGAAAGGTAAGTTAAATTGATATTTGAATGTTTGTGTCTTTTGCTATGTAAAACTCTCTGTTGCAGAAATTTGCTAGGTAGTCCAGGATTCTTTTGAATGCTTGACAGTATTCCTGCTTCCAATTCCAGAGTGCTTAGTTCAGATTTATTGCACTAGGTCTTGCTAAATTACAGGGTATTTTTGACAATTATTTTCTGATCTTCCTGTCATTACATGAATAAATACTGTTACTATTTAGTCTACAAATGTATATTTCTTGGCAATATCTTAAATATTATACATATATAGGAGGTTTATATATTATATATACTTTATATTATATTTATTATATTATATAAAAACCTCCTATATGAAAATATAATTTCAGAAGTTTTTACCAAGTATTGGGGATTTGGTTATATTCTTGTATTTTTATGGATCATAGAAATTATGTGAACTCAAGTTGCAGATCACATCACCAAATATACATTTTGGATCTAGTCTGTTTGGTTTTCATTCCTTTTTAAAAACCCTGTTTCAGACAATACAATTTTGATCATGTTTTTGCCTCCTGGGTCTTTCCCATCTTCTTACTCACACAACTTTGTGTTCATCCTCTCACTCAATAAAAAAGAAGAAAGACAAAGAAGTGACAGAGACAGAGAAACAGATACAGAGAGAATATCAATGCAAAATTAATTTGTGGTCTTTAAGTGAGCAATTATATTCCCATCATGTCTGCCAATTACATAACGTCCGGGAGGACTGAAATGACTTACCGGTTCTGATCATCTTCCATTCTCGTGGCTCATAACACCACTTTAAGTGCCGGTTTAGACTAATATCACCTTTACTATAGAGTCACTATTAACTTTCCCATATAATAGAAACCTCTCTTGTTACTATTATTGCAAGCAATGAAGCCTTATACAGGTTCTGACCAGAGGATGGCAGCACAAATTATGCCTGAAGCAAATAGACTTTTCTCCTAATGAGGATACATATTACATGACTTCTGTATCTTAGCCTTTGGAGGCAAAAAGGAAAAATCTAAATATCTTAAGAGAACTCCTTTTAAATGTCAGTAAGTAAACAACAATAGATAGATAATGAAGAAACCTTTTAAACTAGTTGTTATTTGCTTCTTACAAAACAAATGAGTGGTGAGTGTTGGCATTTTCAAAAATCTGACTATAGTACAAAGTGTAGAGTACCTGAGAGCATTTTATTCGGCACGAAACTTCTCCCTAACACAAATTTTTATCAAAGGGTATTTTATCATCAAAAGATGATTCTTACCATTGGTTCCATACTATTTCTTGTTTTCTGTGAGGGAATACGGCGTGGAAATAGCTCCAGAAAAGACTTTGAAGTCTCAAATTTAAGCACCAGTGACCTATAATATATATTTCTCTAGTATATATTTTCTCTCTCTCTCTCTCTCTCTCTCTAGATCACATATGTGTTTGAGTGTGCATGTGAAGTTTACATTAAAAGGTTGCTATTAAATTAGATAATTTATTGGGCCAAAATATGAAGAATGAGTGGAAGAGAATAAAACAATTCGGATCAATTTCTGCACAATTTGGGAGGTATTCTAAAACTGTATTTTCTTAACTTTAAATGATAAGAAAAATCTATATTGAACTTATAAACACCAAGTTTCTTTGAATTTTAATGCTAAAAATAATCACACAGATTATTTAAAAGATTAATTAAATGCTATAACATAATTACATGGAGCAGAATATAAAGATGATAGTTTGCATTATTGGAACAAATTTCCAGTCTAAAAAGACTAACAACGCCTTGGGTTTTATTGACAATGTTCCTAAGATTCCCACTGTGAAGCTATTGAATTTTTATATAAATTACAGGTACTTTGAGGGTCGGGATGCTATTTTGTAAACTTTCACTGTTTGTGCAGTTCCTTCCAAAGCATTGAAAACTACAAACAATATGATACTCTAAATGATAAAAATCAACAACTCACTCGATTAAAGAACAAAAAAATATTGAATAATATTGATAAGATTTTAGGAAATCTTTTTTTATCCAGATTTGATCAATGAATCTGATCTTATGCATCCATTTTAGTGTGAATAATAAATTTTCTTCTCTGTCCAGTTTTTTTTTTCTGTCTAAAATGTTCCCCTAGATAACACTTCTAGTTTCTGAACCACTTTAGTTTTTTGCTTGGAACTCAATCTATCTTGTCACTCAAATTCAAAATCAGTTTGTATCTGCCCCAGCTTTGCTGGCTTGTTTTTAAGCCTCTACCTCAACCCTTTGGCTTAGTTTCCGCTTTAAGCAATTATTTTTCTGAAGGTATCCATAAGTTATTCTTTCCCGTCAATATTACTTGAGCATAAGTACTTCCAATTTAAACACCATTTTTTTAAAATTGCAAGACAGCTTAGGACATTGTTGAAAAATAAATCTTCCTTATGCTTCTGGCATAGTCTTTTCCCAGATGTTTACATTTTTATTATTTTTATTATTTCTTACATCCATTATTTGTTTTCTATTGCCTTGGTTTTTTTCCAGGAACCCAAGACTAAACCACTATCCTCTTCCACTTATTTGTAGCACTAACTGAAATTATACAAGTGAAGGACAAATGCAGAAATTTACTAAAAGATAAAAAAAATCATCCTTTAAATATTCTATATTCTGATTTTAGGATATTCAGTATGCAGAATTTTTACACTGAGTAGAGTTAACAGAGATTTTTTAAATATTTTCTTTCAAAACACTTTTTTTTGTTTGCAAGATTACATTTATTTGTAACAATGTATTTATCGATAATTATTTATAAACTGTTTGAATATAATAAATGAATGTTTTAGATGTTTCCAATGATTGTGTATAGAAGAATAATTAAAGTATATTTAATAAATTTTGTTCTACTCTGAGTAAATAAACAGTGAGACTATCAATCTGGGGAGCATCACAGCTCTATAAGGAGAGCAGATAATTCCTGTATTTCACTCATTCCTCCTAATTAGCTCTAAGTAAACTGATTTCATGAGTTTATTAGTGTGATTAGGAAAGTGTGCCCATGCTTTGACCTCTCATTTTAACAATATACTCATTCTTCCATACAGAATCTAAACATTGATGGAGAGAGGTAACATTAACATTTTGAACTTATATCACTGTTGTCACCATCTATATTTTAAATGCTCCAAAGTCACAGATCAAATGTCACTGCATCATGGTAATAATGTAGAAAGAGATGACATTAATTAACATCATTTAGAGTTGCATTGTGATTTGTACAAAAATATTGAACTGCAATGGTAAGTATATAAATACTATGTTTAATAATTAAAATGCAAAACACAGGAAACTTGAAGAACTGCACAAGGATCAAAGGGAAAAAAAACAAAAAAATAGATACAACCTAATTTATACATGCAAATAGGAAGAGAATGATAATACATAACCTCATTAAGTTAGCCAAGATTAATAGCTCTAGAAGAAGCTCATTCATTTCTGGCTATCAGCACTGCTGGGTCCATAGACCTAGTTCATCTTGCAGTACTACTACAAACCATGAGATCATTTTCCATCATACTGAAAAATCCCTCCTTGTCAAGATAGGATGTAAACATAGTAGCTCTAAGCAATAGTGTACAGCAGGTTGAACACTTTAGATATGTTGTTACCATTTGTAACAGACCCTCTTTGAATTATTTGGGCCTCTGTTCTCCAAGCTGGCTTTTTCTGCACCTATCAGTCTTTGCCATAAATACTGTGGAGCAGTTGTTCTCCAAACTCACTGGCTTCATTGTTTTTTTTTTTTTTTTTTTTTTCTGTTGAATATCCAAGTAATGAGTCTGACTGTGAAAGATCATTCTGATCAGGATTCTGGAAGCAGAATCAACACATCAAATGCTTTAGCACTCCCAAAATGTTTAAGATCAGTAAAATATTAAGAAACTAAAAATATGGTAAGTAATATAGGGTACACTCTGTTAAAAAACAAAAGTAGCCAATGACATCTGTTCAGTGAAAATGCTGGGCTCACCTCTTGACAAGTGTAAACCTGAGAAGCTCGGGCATGATATAAAATGAGAGAAGAAATATATATATTTTCACTACAGAAAATAAGTTATGCAATGGACATATTATAATTCATATCAGTGTCTTCATGAGCAAAGAAAGTGGTGAGTTTTTATTGAGACATATGTATTTCTCATATGTGTACATATATGTGCATGTGTTACAGTATACACGTGTACACACATTCATAAGCATATATTTGTCTAAAATGGAGTTTTTATCATATTCTAAGTTGGAAATATTTCTTAGTGTGCTCAGTCCTAGTTCATAGATCACATGCCACAAAATTGAAGAGTTCAGTGTTTCTGGGAGCAAAGTTTTCTCTAGGTTATGTAAGAAGAATGAGACAGTGACTTAAGGATTTTGCATGGAATTCAATGTTCTCTTCCACAAATACTTCTCAACAATGTTCATTTCTCCTCTTATCCACACCTACTAGGAATGGAAACAAACATACTTCAGATAATGAATGATATGAAATGTCCTTCATATAATGAAAATGTGGTCCATGTACACTATGAAATTCTATTCAGTTATAAAGAAAAATAAAATCCTTAAATTTAAAGGAAAATGAATAGAACTATAAAATGTCATAATGATTAAGGTAACCAAGACCCAGAAAGGCAAATGGTACGTGTTCTTGTAGCACAAGTAAACAGATCTTTTTTGCTCATGGATCCTTGTTCTGAATCTTTAGAAATGAATTTACAACCCAGAATACTCACAAGAACCAGTAAAATAAAAGGGACCATTGTTTGCAGTAGAAACTCAAAAAGTGAGGTGGTTGGATGAACTTACTATAAAGAGGAAGATGAAAAGAAGACAGGAGGGAGACTAACTGGGAGAGAAATGAGAATGCACTATATAAGGAGAACAAGAATTAGTAATATTTAGGATGTTTGAAATAGTCATAGAAAAACAATATTAAATGCTTGCTCAAAATTTATATTATACATGTATCTATGTGTTTGTGAAAATATTTAAGTAAAGTTACTCAACATAGAATGATATTTGTTACTCAAGAGCCATAGCCTATCTTGAATAACAAAAATTTCAGTCACAGGAATGAAATCTTCACTTCAAGTTAGTTGTCAGGAAAATTCAAGAGGTCCCCAAATAATATGGGTTTCTGCCATTATCCTTGTTTTTTTTTTTTTCTAGGAACTTGAAGATAAGACCTTATTGCTTAAGACACTACATATTTTGGAACAGGTCTTGGAAAAATTCCACTTGAGCACACATGGAAGCCATCTCCATAGCATTCACAGGTAACATGGAAGCTGCTGAAGGAGAAAAGTAATCAATATTCTTATCCAGCTGCTAATCCTATAAATCACAATATTCAAGTTGGCAAAATATTCCCAATTGTGAAATAAAGACACTTATGTCTTGGCGATAATCAACAACTGGATAATTGGACTTAATCACCACTCAGTGGGTGGAAATCAATGCCTGATCCTGTTAACCCAGCCAACTATCCTTGGCTAATGAAGCTACTGCCACAGTAGAACCTATTCCCATTTTCTTAATTCATTACAATATCTAACTGCATTTGAAATACTCCCTGTACCCACACATAAGTGTGGCTTCCATGCACCATCAGAAAAACTTCTATTATGCAGCTGATCAAGATTATTTTGGAAATCAACAACTGATCAAAGTATAAAGAACATTCAGCCATGGTGTACCTTAAGCTCAAATGCTAAAATGACAATAAAACTGCTACACCTAATGTTTAGGGTACAATGATGAAGAGGGGAAAGAAATATGTAGGACCCAGAGGACTCAGGTAGTTGCTATAAGTATTTTCAGGATATACCAGGAAGATGTGCCCATGGAACCACAAAAATATGGTCACTTAAACAAGAGCAGAATATTGACAACACCAGTTGACATGCTAATGAATAGGAAGGAAATATCACAAGGTCCTGAACCTAGAAGAAAAGATACAGACATTTAGTAACTGCTTTGAGAAGACATGGTCTTCTCCAGAGATCAGAAAAAGGTACTAAACACAAATACATAGAAGCTAAACTAAATTGATTGAGCCAGTTATCATCTATCTATCTATCTATCTATCTATCTATCTATCTATCTATCTATCTATCTATCTATCTATCTACTATCTATCATCTATCTATCTATCTATCTATCTATCTATCTATCATCTATCTAACATCTATCTATCTATCTATCTATCTATCTATCTATCTATCTATCTATCTATCTATCTACTATCTATCATCTATCTATCTATCTATCTATCTATCTATCTATCTATCTATCTATCTACTATCTATCATCTATCTATCTACCTATCTATCTATCTATCTATCTATCTATCTATCTATCTATCTATCATCTATCTAACATCTATCTATCTATCTATCTATCTATCTATCTACTATCTATCATCTATCTATCTATCTATCTATCTATCTATCTATCTATCTATCTATCTATCTATCTATCAATCATCTATCTAACATCTATCTATCTATCTATCTATCTATCATCTATCTACTATCTATCTATCCATCTATCTATCTACTATCTATCTATCTATCTATCTATCTATCTATCTATCTATCTAACTACCATCTATCTCTATCTTCTAACTATATATCATCTATGTATCTATCTACCTGTCTATATAGCTACATAGAGTAAATAATACGTTAAGAAGAAAGGTTTATAATTTGAGATTGAGTTGGCTTGAGATATGTAAAGAACTGGAGGAAGCAGAGGCACTCATGGACGTGATATAAATACAGTTTTCATTTATGAAACTCTCAAAATTGTATTCAAAATAGATATTTCATACAACGAATTTTGATTACAAATCCCTTCTCCCAAATCTTCCTCGCAGATCTTCCCCACTTACTCAGCCAACCAAATCCATATCCTTTAAGTATCTCATTAGAATAAAACTGGCTTCTAAAGAGTAATAATAAAATAATGCAAGATAATATTAAATAAATTAACCCAGAATAAGAAAAAAACAAATGAATAAAAAACATAAATAAGAGTTCGAGGCCAGCCTGGTCTACAAGAGCTAGTTCCAGGACAGGAACCAAAAGCTACGGAGAAGCCCTGTCTCGAAAAATCAAAAAAATAAATAAATAAATAATATAAATATTTATAAATATATATATATATATATATATATATATATATATATATAGAGAGAGAGAGAGAGAGAGAGAGAGAGAGAGAGCAATCACTATAATCACTATACCTAGAATTCCAGGTATTTTTTGATCAATGCTCAGAGACACTGAACTTTCGTGATGTCTGCTGTACTTAAAGTAATGAAGTTTAAAATAGCATTAGCTGTCCATTCCGGCATGTCAGAAACTTTCCTGACAAGGAACACAGGGGAAATAAAGATCCCCGAGTATTTCTTCTTTTAAACTTATTTTCATAATTTCATTAATGAAAAAATTTATTAGATATTGTATATGTGCTTTTTATGAGTGAAATTTCTGATGTATTCACATTTATTTTCATTGCTAGTATCAATTTTTAGTAAAACACATGCTAATTTTCCTTGTTGAAAATATTTATTGTCTGAATTAATTAATTAAATGATTAAAATATTTAAGCTAGATGTTAAATGTTATTTAGGTAATAATTTATTATCCTTAATTATGGTCTACCTGCTTCAAGAAATTCATGTTTAGAATAGAAAAAAGATGATGGTGAATTCTCTTAATGTTTGTTGAGTGATAGAATGTGACTGTCTTTGAGAAATTAGCCTATTGAATAAATATGGCAGATATTTTCAAATACCCAAGAAGATGAAAAATGTCCATATGTTGCGGGATTAAACTACCAAGGGATTCAACTGAAAAATGATTGCATTTTTTACAAATTTAGTGAAGAATGAATATTTTACATTCAGAGTTGCCTAGAGAGACAAAGAATTGCTTTAGGAATTAAGGCTTTTAAGGTTTGTTGTCCTAAGTATCCCTTTAACAAATTCCCCTGGGAATTATACTAGTGACTGAAGTATAAACTATAGATTAAAACGAATAGCACAAAAGTATTCAAATGGAATTGTTTGCGAATTATGCAACAACAAAACAAAAGAAAAAAAAACAAGTTTGGAAGTTCCTTGTTTTTTTTTTTTTTTTTTTTTTTAATTGAAAAAAAAAAAATTCCGCCTCCTCCCAGCCTCCCATTTCCCTCCCTCTCCTCCCGCCCTCTCCCCCCCTACTCCCCTCCCCCTCCCTCTCCAGTCCTATGAGCAGTCAGGGTTCCCTGCCCTGTGGAAAGTCCAAGGTCCTCCCCCTTCCGTCCATGTCTAGGAAGGTGAGCATCCAAACTGGCTAGGCTCCCACAAAGCCAGAACATGAAGTAGGAACAAAACCCAGTGCCTTCTCCTTGGCTTATCAGTCAGCCCTCCTTGTCAGCCACATTCAGGGAGTCTGGTTTGATCACATGCTCCATCATCCAGCTGGCCTTGGTGAGCTCCCAATAGATCAACCCCACTGTCTCAGTGGGTGGGTGCACCCCTCGTGGTCCTGACTTCCTTGTTTTAATGTTTTATCAGTTTTTTCTTCCTTTTATACTTTCACACTTCAATCACTTTTGCTCAGTATTTTACAATTACAGAGAGTACTGGAGGATATTACTTTTATTTCTTTATTATTTTGGCATTTTATATATTTTTCAGATTTTAATTATTTGTTTTATATTAATATTGCCTTACATAATGTTCATTAGTCCTGAGGTCTTCCTTATCATGAAGCCTGATGGCTCTTTATTCAAGAGACAAAAATCAATACTGTACATTTCTTAAACAAGTATCATCCAGGCTTTTACGTTAAAACATTTTTTAAAATGCTATTCTTCACGTTTGTCTCCGGTGTGTTTTGACTATGTGACCAATTGAATGAATAGTGTAAAAATTGGCCACTTATATTGTAAAACTCAGAAACAATTGAAGCGCACCTGACTTTATAGTTATTAGTCTAGTGAGAGAATTCAGAAAAGATTAACAGAACGTATAAAAGAAATTCTAACAATGACTTATGTACTCCAAACCTTTGGGCATTTTAAATTATTTTTTATAATTGTGAATATAAGACAATTTTAAGTATTTTAATATATGAACTTGTATTTGGATGTTATGAGGTAGGAATCCCTGAGATGAGATAGTTTAGAAAGGGAATTTGACAAAATGTCTGAGGACTACGCTGAGAACCTACTTGGCAGAGGGAAAGAAGTCATACTTAGTAGATTTCCTTTATCCTCCATACACACTGCTGCATGTAATATATATATATATTGATTTTGAAGAAGAAGAAAAAAATACAGGTTTCTTCTTTGGGGTCGAATGATTTGAAAAACAGAGAATTGGTTACCTACACAAGTATTTCCATTAAAGAACCTGGTTTCCAGTTAAACTTTATAAATCTGAAGGAATTATATCAGGATTAAGTAGTTTAGAAGGTAACAACAGTCTATATATTTCATCTTAAACATCAAAATTAGATTAATTCAATTATATAACTTGCTGTTTTTGCCTGCACATAACACAGTCCCAGATTTTGTGAAATAAAACCCAAGGAATTATATAGCATAATGTTGCTTATTATTACTAAAACAACTGATTTAAATTATAAGCAGGTCTGAACATCCTTCTCACAGATTTCAGGAACTTTGGCAGGGATATTTGTAAAGTTTGGTCATTGAGAATTTCCTTTTTCTACCATTTTATTTATTTATTTATTTATTTATTCTGATTCATTTATTTTGGTCCATCTATTCTGTCCACTGCTTCCATGATAACTCAGGATTTCAAAACAATTGTTCTAACATACAGGACTCAAGTCTTCCCAGACATTGTAAAAAACAGTGTCAAAAATTAAAAAAAAACATTAATTTAAATGTTATATATTTATAATTTATACGATAGTCCACTTTTTTCAGCGAGTTGAAATATAAAACCCCCAGTTGAACAAAACAATGACAAACAATTTGCGATCATATTTCCTGCAGTTTTCATCAGAGTGAAATGACTCCTACGACACACATTTTTAGTGTTGCTCTTATGAAATAGTGAGAATACACAAATATTTCTCATATTCTTCTAATATTGCAAGCTATAATCCTTCTTTTTGCCCCAGCAAATGTCAAAGTAATATTTTATTTCAAACATAAGTGTATGCGAACTCAACTATTTGGGAGTTCAATTTTGGAAAAAGTCAAGTTTACCTGGACCCCGGTCAGGATTTGAAATGAAATGTTTCATTGTTTCTGGATTAGTGGAGACCTTGGTTCACTGTTTCAATTTAGTTGAACCACTGAGGTTTACAGAAAATTCCTCAGAATTCAGGGGATTCTGTGATTTCATTTGAGTTTATCTTCTTGTTTCTTTGTAAAATATGACAATACTTATCAAAGCCATGCGAACCCTAAATAGTTGACTGAAGTCTCCCAATGTCCCATTCAATTTGGAAGCTTCTATGGTCTTGGATAAAAATGAATGCCAAGCTAATCCTGCCTGGTTTAAAATGGTAAACTGAAAGAAAATATGTTAACGCACAATTGTGGCAATTATATGCTATATGCTATTTTAGTAATATAATCATAATAAAACGAAGAGCTGGATAGGAACTAGAACAGGTGTCAGAGAAAAAAATGTGTTCTCAAAGCTCTGCTGACTTTTTTGATTTATATGAACTTCTGTATTTCTTCAAGACTCCACTAGTTCCCCCATAATTAAAATTCTTTTTTCCTTACCCATTTTTCTAAAATAAAGGTTACCTAACTTGGAAAAAATAAATAAATATAAATATATATATATACATATACACATGAATATATATGTATATATTTTGTATATATAGTTTTCATAAATTTAAAGAAAATGTGTACACATATCTATGTATTATTATTAACAAATTTCACGTGTGTATTATATTCTATTTAACCTCATATATTCAATCCTACATATACATACATATACACATGCTTGTATATAATATATATGCACATACTGAGTGACTATGATGTCTATGCAAGGATGCTTCACCAATATGTTACTATAATAGCAGACTTGGTATTATATGTCCAGTAAGATTGCTCAGCGAATGGAATCACTTACTACCAAGCTTCATAACCTGATTTCAATCTTGGATCTCATGTGACCGAGAGACAGTAATGACTCATACAAGTTTCCATCATGTACTCTGTGATACTTGCATGCACACACGCTCGTGTGCACACATACACACACACACAACACACCCACAATGTGAGTGAAGTAATATGACATCAACTCTTTCAGAATTTACCTTTTGAGTAAATGGTGCATTATTGTAGCAAGTTGGTTGCTTTGCCTCCCTTTTTCAGACTCAGTTCTGCTGATGTACTACTGGTACAAAAAGAAAGTTAATCATGTAGTCAGTGAACAAAACATGCTTTATTGCCACTGCAAGGGTGAAGTACAGATATGAGCAGACAGGAAAATGAGCAGAACTGGGGTTCATAATGTGAAATTCACAAATAAGAAAAAAGGTGATGTTAGTTTTCTTTTCGGAAACTGACACACCATTTTGCAAAGGGTCGACTCCTAAGTATGCTGAAGACAAGCGGGATGAGAGCTAGTGAGGCTACAGCTGGAACTGAAGGCCGAGTCAGCCTGTGAGTTGGATGACAACTTTTTCACTGTATGTTGTCCCAGGACCTACACATGTAATCTCTTCATGGATTGTGGTAGCCTTTTCCCCAAAATGTGAGATTTGAACTCCAAAACCAAATGTTGTAACACCCAAAGAGAAGGCAGAGAGCTTGAGTGTCTGGTAGGATCCATTCCATTAAAAAGGCAATGTGCCATGCACTTCTCAGGATTCACCAGCAGGACACAAAGCATTGCCCATCAGCCATGCCAATCCATGAGATCTGTCCAGGCAAATTTGAAGATGAGCAGAGAGAATGCAAATGTATGGGTTTGTTTTCTTGACATTCAGGTAAGCAACATAAAGAAGAAAATAAGAAAGTACTTACTTTTGAAGATACCTACCTGTAGGACATTCCAGGATTATTTAATTATGCAGTTCAGAAACAATTAAAAGCAGAAAAGAAAAGCTTCCCCAATTTCCAAGACAGTTAAAAGCCTGTGGCTGTTTGATATAAACTATTTTATTTACTATTCTCATGGCCTCTACTGTAAATCATGCCATGAGCTTTTTTCAAAGAATATCCATGTTATTTTGTCAGGGATGTTCCATAATTTGCTTTCACAATGTGTGCAACAGGCATCCCTGCTCTATGAGAGTGAACCTGCTTCAGAGCTAGAAACACTCAGGCACAACCCGAGTCTTTTAGTCTTCCTTCGAGCTTTTGATAGCACAAAGCCTTTTCAGTTCTTTCATCTTGAGTATGGCAGCCTGCGTCTTTATTATTATTGTTACTTTTTCCCATTATTTCTGTCAGTTTTTTAAATCTATACTTTCCCCCAGCTGTCAGCCTGGAAGTGTAAGAATTCCTTATGTCTCCTGTTGTGTTTGATCTTATATTACATTATTAAATGAACTACCTCATTGTTATAAAAAACTGGGGTGTATCAATTCTCAAAACACATTTCCCAGAGACACTTAAGCATGCAGCAGGAGGACTTTCTTTGTGGTAATTTCCATTTTCATTAGGTGCATGGAGAAGCTGTCACCATGTTGACCTTTCTGCATCATATGATGTATGTAAATGAACAGTGGTAATAAATGCATATAAAGGCCTAGTCAGCAGGTTCCCCAAGTTTGAGGCTGATAAAAGTATGGATTTTTTTCCTTCCCTTTGTGTTATGTACACTAAATAATTTCATGATTCTTGACCCCTCGACTTTAGAGCTTTTGAATTTCTGACTTGATTTTGTTTTGTCACTCTTAATTTAATTATGAGTTTTCTAAAACCTCGACTTATATGTAATTGTTTTTCTACCTTTTCTTTAAAGTTATACAAACGAACAGGATGTGGTTAAATAGGGCCAAGATGAAGTAGTTATTATTCACTAAATAGCTAAAAATAAGAGAAAATTACTAAAGTGGTGTTAATATTTAGTTTTGTACTTATATTTTACATTGTATTCTGTTTATTTCTTTTATTTATGGTGGTGGTATGGTGGTGGTGTGGCTGTGGTGGTGGTGGTGTGTGTGTTGTGTTGTGACACATGAGAACTCTTCTACATATGTTTTTTTTTTCCCTCTACCATGTGGTGTCTAAGGATTATACTCAAATCAGGCATGGCAGCAAGATGCTTTACTCAATGAGCCTTTGTCAGCTGACCTGTCTCCCTGTGTCAGCCAGGCAATTATTCTAAATGTATGACAACAAATTCTTAGTCCAGTCAAGCCTTTCTCAATTGCCCTAATCTCAATAAAATACAGGATTTGCGATATCAATAGTACATCTTTGGAAGACACAATATTTTCTATGCCTTAAAAAGTCTGCAGGATCGTTTATCACTGGAAAAATTGTATAGTAGAAAATTACTGTCGTACAGCACAGCTGCTACTTGTTTAATGTAAAGAAAAAAGCACGGTGAAGACTAATGAAATACTCTTCTGTGTTTTTAAAAGCTTTATAAACATACTTATCATTTCACCATTACCCACTTTACATAATATATGTTAACGCCTACATTTGGGAATGAAGAAAATTATGACATTTCCAAAGAGCGGCAAAAGGTGGTTCTGATACTCCTGTCATCTAGTTGATCCTCTTTGTGGGATTGATTGGTTTCATTTTTTTTTTTGAGTACAATAAAACAAGAGAGATAAACTAAAACAGAATGGTAGGAATGACATCATATTTCAGAATCTTTGTTAGCATTTAACTCTGGGTGTGGCCGTAAGCATCACATCTTTCAGAAATCCAAACTTGAGTTTATGTTTCTATGAAAAACACTTTATTTTCAGACAGACAGCTATCTTAATGTGCTTACATATATAAAAGACCTAAAGGTGCACCTGTATGATAATATAATAAAACTTTCCATTAATTATAGAACATGAAGAAACTGGCAAAATAGCTATCAGCACAGTGCAACTACACAGGCACTTGGGTCTGAGTTTGGAGCCCTAGTGCTCATTGAACAGCGAGGTGAAACACACATCAGTTTTGTAACTTCACTGCTCAGGTGGGAAAGCCATATTTAATTTCTGAGAAAGAGAAGAATTTTTCAGGAATAGTGGAGTAAAACAACAACAGCAAAAGGATAAACCTCTCTCCAATCCAAGCATTCCTGCAAATATTGCTTCAAGGGACATTTTCTTTCTGATTACTGCCTGTCAGCACAGACTGTGTGCTCCTCAGTAAGGTTGAGGGATTTCCTTCACTACTAATCTTTCATCCCAGAACAGAAAACCATCTGTTTGGAAAGTTCAAGAGGAAGAACTGATTCTAGTCATGGGAAACAAGACGAAGCACAACGCGTCTTCAAGTCTTTTCTGTGTCTGCTCTTTAATTCCATTTTCCTTTTACACCCAAGGGCACGAGAGAGGACAAAGCTAGATATACATTCTCAGGGGTGGGTTCAGGACTCTGGGGCTCTGAATTTATCACAGTATCAAAGACTCTAGACTAACTCCTGTTCTTTTTTTTTTTTTTTTAAATGTCCTATTTTCTCCACCCTCGGTTGCTCAGGCTTTGTGTATTAAATCAATCATCATCCATCAGTCTTCTAGTCTGAGGGATATGATGCAGAAGAATATTCACTCGCTCTTCTCTTCCTCAGGAGCAAACATTCAGATGGGATTGCCTTCCCCAATGACCCATAAAACATTGCTTCCATTATTATCTCTGTGTGGGCATTTGAATGTGAAGCTTGCCATTTTCTTTCTGTTTTATTCACAAGCACATTTCAAAATGCCAGTCAAAATCACTGTGTAGACTGTTTTGATTTGGGGTGAAAATGATGGTCACTGACAGTATTTTAAAGTTTTGGTCACGCACCTCAAAAAGTACATTATTATTTCGCTTCAGTCAGAATAACAATTTCTGGAGACAGTGTTTTTAAAAAGCAAATTCAACCTTTTATGGTATGTTCAGATCTGTTCAGGTCTGGGTCTTAAGGAATACATTAATTGTTTCAAAGCTTCATTCTTCTATGTGAAACAATTGTGTAGTATTTAAAATGTAAATAGACTTCTGTCATTTTTCCTATCTATATTGCAAATTGTTTAAAATGTGCTCTTTACCTGAGTTTGATAACAACTAACTCATAGCATAGGGATCCCTGCATTGAAGTTAAAACCTCCCCCATTCATCCTGCCACAGACAACTGACCTGGTCAGGACTCTGTATAAATTAAATGTAATATGTGATGTTGGAATTATATATATATATATATATACATATATATATATATATATATACATGTGTATATATATACATATATATATAAATAGTCATTCATTATTTTATGGTGATCTTGGACAAGTATTTTTCTTCTGACTTATTTTTTTTCCTGATGCATAAATGAGAGTTGACTGCATGCCTTTTCTAGCTTGCCACTTGCGAGAGCCTTTGTATAGCCCTAGCCAACTTTTCTCTCACCCTCTGTTCCCTAACTACTGCCAGGTCTGTACAGTTGTTGGTGTCCAGTACAATAACATACTTGGAAAAGTGCTTATACCACTAGATTCTACACAAACTAAAGAAACTTCATTCAATACAAACTTTTGCATTAAGTAACTTAGTCCAACCCCTGGAGACAAGGAATTAATTTTCATTTTACAGGCACTGGATTTACAAGGTGTTCCATTAACTTTATTAAATGAAAAACAAACAGCTTCTTTCCAGCCCAGGCTTTTGCTTTTAGCTTTCAACGTTTCTAACAACATGTGAATGATTTTAATGCATTTACTATTCTGGATAAATTCTGTTACTTAATCTGAAATAAAGTGACCAAAATAAGCCATCATTTAGGAAATTCAGACAGAAGCGAAGAGTCACTTCTAGGAAAACTTGGGCATTAGAATTTGTCTAATTATTCTAATTCATCTTGAAAATAAATAAACTAAACCATAGTATTATCTTGAAGGGACATGCCTTTGATTCAGAACAAGACTATTGAGAAATTTCGGTACTTTCTTTATTTTTTTTCAAAGGATTATTTGGGTCGTGATGAGCAGTTCTAGGTTCAAAAAGCCATCTTTGGAAAAAAATATACCTGCCATATATTTTCATCCCAGCCAATACTTAATAAAAATCTCAGTATTTTTTAAAGGAAAAATAAAATTAAAAGATTGCTAAATTTACAACTTTATATTTTAAATGACATATCTATTTGTATTCAGGGTATACAATATACTTGTTTCAATGTGGACTTTTTCCTGCTATATAAAAAATAAAAAATAACTAAAGGACAACAATAATTTGTTACTTTCTATAATTATATGCTTAGGATCTCACCAACATGAGGTTAAACATTATTTAGTTATTTAAAAAGACATACATAATTTTTATGTCAGTGATAACAACTAGATATCTGTGTGCAAAAGAAGTAATATAATATTTTATAAAAGCTTGCCATAGAACTGAGTAGTAAAGAAGACACCAATAACTTCTATCTGAGGGAACAGGCTTTATAGAGCCCAGAAATATCTCTTTGAAGCAGTAAACAGCTCATTAGACCATCTTACAGCTGTCAGAATGGCTAAAAATCAAAAACACCAATGATAGCCTATGCTGGAGAGGAAGTGGAGTAAAGTTTGTTTCAAAATTGCCCATCTACAGCTGAGGAGAGAGAGCCTGAAATGGCCCGATCCTATAGCCACACTAATGAATATCTTGCATATCACCATAGAACCTTCATCTGGTGGTGGATGAAACTAGAGACAGAGACCCACATTGGAGCACTGGACTGAGCTCCCAAGGTCCAAATGAGGAGCAGAAGGAAGAAGAACATGAGCAAGGAAGTCAAGACTGCGAGGAGGGCACCCAACCACTGAGACAGTGGGGCTGATCTAATGGGAGCTCACCAAGGCCAGCTGGACTGTGACCGAAAAAGCATGGGATAAAACCGGACTCTCAGACCTTGGTGGACAATGAGGACTGCTGAGAAGCCAAGGACAATGACACTGAGTTTTGATCCTACTGCATGTACTGGCTTTGTGGGAGCCTAGCCTGTTTGGATGCTCACCTTCCTAGACATGGATGAAGGGGGGAGGACCTTGGACTTCCCACAGGGCAGGAAAGCCAGACTGCTCTTTGGACTGGAGAGGAAGGGGGAGAGGAGTGGGGGGAGGGGAAGGAAAATGGGAGACGGGGAGGAGGCGGAAATTTTTAATAAAAAATAAAATAAATAAAAATAAAGTGAAGATGGAAGGAAAAAAAAAGAAAAAAAGTAGGTGATGTCAATAAATGCTATATACTGTGATATATTCATATAAGCTAAATTAGACTTTCTGGTAATGAAAGTAGGATTTCTACAGAGTTGAATTCCAGTACATGCCAAGTTGCAATAGATGTTAATTATCAAGATGTTTTGAAAATAATATTTCACACAGAAGTCAGGGAAAAATGACCCGAAATGTCAGTAGTCTAATATGAAGATTTTTAGGTGGTTTTGATTCAGTCACATTTTCTTGTAATTAAAGCGAAATCATTTAGAGCATTCCAATTGCAGCAGGAAAATCTGTTTTAACATAGAGTGTGGAAACCTGTGGCAACAGTAGATGTGACATTTCAGAAATTTTCATGAGTTCCTCACCCTCCAGGGTGCCACACAGACTTCACTTGTCAATGGACTGTTTGCAGATGGGGTGTCCTTTCATTTCGGGACTTTTCCTTCTATGTCTTTCTTATATCTTCAGTATCTCCTGAAAGTTCCGTTTTCATATAAAGGCAGAGAGCAATGCAGCACATGGAGACATCTACCTGCATAGTTAAGCTGCTCATTGAAATGAAGAATTTTTTTTCTTGCTGTTTCCCTCTCTTTTCCTCCCTTACTTACTTTTTTCTCCCCCATTAGTCTTGAATGTATATTTCTGTCTTTTGTAAACTAGATACAGATAACACAACTATGACAAAGTAACAGGGATTCTAAAGCAAGAATGAAGCACATCAGAAGAGCAAGTTGCTCCAATTTTCTTCAAACAACACTGTTTTAGGAACTGTTAATGAAAAATATATACTTCAGAAGGAAATACTTCTCATTAATATGCAAGTTTCATATTGGGAGAAAGAGTAGAATAAAATTCAATCTAGATATACGATCCACATAATCCATTTATGTTCATTAAAATTCTATTGGGTTTGCACTGATATTGTCTGTTCTACAGGATGCCAATGATGAGTTTGGTTGAATTTTTATATTTAAATATATTATTTTGTTTCTGGGTAGATCATCCTTTATTGAAAAATTCTGTATTTAATTTAATACATACTATCGGTGTTTTATTGGCAGGGTTTGGGGGTTGTTTGTATATGAGTTGATATGTTTCTTCGCACTATTTGTTTCTGTTATTGTCTCAGTAAAAATTAACAGCCCAGATTGTGTAACTGCTCACAACTGTCATTTAACACAGAAGTTAGTAAACTGTTCCTAGAAAGACAAGACAAATGGTGACCTTAAACATTGATGGCCACTCTCTCTTTTCACAGTAGTCTATACATTTGTTTATAACAACAGTCACAGAAAAATTTTATGTTGAAAAGAAAAAAAATGCCTAGGTAATGACCCGAGAAATCTTTGTAGATGCTGAAATTGACATTTCTTAAAATTTTCAAAGGCCTCAAAATAGCATATTTTAAAAATTTAAAGGCAATGTTAGAGGAGTAAAAACATAGTAGTACTTCATTGTTGCATCTCTTTATCTTAATTCCAATATACATTTTAAAATTTGAATAGAAATAATTCACAAATTATTGTTGTATACAGGAATCTTGACACTACCAAGTACTTACCACAACATGCCATTGTCAAGAAAGATTGGAAATTAGTTTGGAAAGCATCAATTCTGAATTTGTTAGCTAGAATTGTTTATGTTTTGGTTATTTCATCCTATTCCTAATGAGGATGTCGCTCATAATGAATAAGTCCTTGTCCTCGGCTTAATTACCTAACTGATGATGGAGACCTTTTAGCGTGGAGAAAAAGTTGCAAAACCAATAGTTTTTTTTTTTTTTCTTAAATCTTACTTCATCCTCTCTTTCTTTCTATTTTCAACTTTGCTTTTCTTCTGCCTCTGACAGTAATGTGAACAGGCCTCTTTTTGATGCAGGTACTTACAGCACCATCTAGAGATTAAAAGCTACAATTAACTGTTAAAAAAAAGGACCAAAATACTATGTAGCTGGGAGATGACTTTGTAATTTACAATTAGTTTGCAGATTGTATTTTCAAATGATTGGCTCTAAGACAGTCACACACCCTTAATTGAAAGCAAATACTTGCTTAATGTTAATTCTTTGCGTGACTCTTTCAAAACTACATTGATTGAACAGCTTCAAACTATAATTTGGATTCTGTGCAAATAATTAAGATAATGAGTAGATTACAGTGTATTAATCATATTCATTAAAATCCTGTGTTGAATAAGTTTTAAAAATATCTAAAATGCCACAAATATAAACATAAAATATATAGAAATCAAAAAGTATAATAGAAATCTCCTGATGCTTAAAATTGTGTATTCATGATCATATATGAATATATTCTTGCTAACTAAATATGGACATATAATATAATTCAGTGAATATAAATAACACTTCTGTGGCTTAGATTGTGGCAGAAAATGAGAGGTGTAATGAAATTAATTTAATTCACTGATTATCTAAACTTCTTGATTTTTGATGAATGCAATGATCTGTGATATAGCTATTGTTCTACTGGTTTCATGGAATTGTAAATGAGCAGAAGTTTTCTTCATCTAAACTGCTAAATGACAAGTATTGACATTAAAAGCATGTAAAAATTATATCTGCAATGTAATAAAACAATATCTTTCTAATTTTGATACTTTGATATTGTTGGGTTCATATTTTGAAAACCATTTCTTTTTCCAATATTGCTAATATATCGCTCATTTTCCTTTTGCTTGTGGATGACAGCATGAGCTGATACCTTTTTGTATGAACTTTGTCTTAGATATTGCGACTTTAGGTTTAAAATGAAAATCAGTTCCTATTTCAGAAATGCAGAAAAGAAGCAATTAAAAGGCTATTGAAAATTGACACATGTATCTAATCTAAATATGTCTTGCTTTGAAGTAACTTTATTTTCAATTTTCTATTGGGGAATAATATGTTTAGGTGTGTTACTTTTATTTGCATTTGTTTGACTACTTTCCTGCCTAGAGCACCTGACGATCTGATAAAGATCTAAATGGCCAATTATGAAGCAGAAGAAAGGATTGGTGGTGCAGGCAGGCAGAAAGAATATATAGTATGAGAAATTTGTGGTTCAGAGGAATACATTAGGGCCAGTCTTCCAGCAACACAGCAATCCACTAAATAAGAGTAAGATTTACAGAAGTAAGAGAATGGAAAGCCCAGAGACCAAAGGCAGAGGGCATAAAATAAATCAAGGAAACTGGGTAAGAATCAAGCCAAGCTAAGACCAGATGTTAATAACTAAGAATAAGCATCCAGGTGTGGTTTATTTGGGAGCTTGGTTGTAGGGCCCCCAAAAGAGCCCAAAGATCTTAACAACATACTACTACAATTTTTATTACTTATTCTCCAGATGAAAGCGAAGTCCCAAGGAATAAATCAGATTAAATGCTCTAAAAGAGTCATCTTATGACTGGATCTCTTAGCCCAAGAAGAATCATAAAATTATTCAAAAGTTTTCTGAAAGTTCCGAACTTTTCTATATCATACCCTACTAGAAATTGCAGGTTAGTAACTGAACCTTTGATTTATTTTTAATTATTATTTGAGATATGCCTATTGTAATTTCTGAAAAGAGAAATACATTGGTAAAATCTCAACTTTTACAGTGGAAAAATAAATAGAACACGGGTCCCTAAATTATATTAGTTGTGCAAATCAAGCCTTCAACTGGTGCACATATTCAGAAGATTTTATGGTAACATAAGAGTGTGCAAAAAGGTGATTTATAGTACGTGAGAAAGCATTGTGGAGAATATTTCTCCTGTCCTTGACAGGGAGTAATTACAGGAGAGAAAACCTCTACACCTGATCAAAGGAGATGCATGCCTCTAATCAGCTACAGCACTGAGGTTTCTCTAGTTCTGTCATGTTCTTTTACACCTCTCACGTAAATATAGACTCGCCTGTGTGCATTTCCGGTTCACAATAAAATCTTTACTTTTTTCTCATATCAAAATTATGCAGGAAAGGGAGTATACTGTCATATTAAGGATCTTTTCAAATGCAATCCAGAATCTTAGGCAATTCCTGTTATAACACCACCCACCATTAACTACTACACACTCAGGATCCAGATAACATCTATTTAGATGAGAGCACTTTTTACAGTAGGTTTTACCTACCGAGAATATCAGTACATGGCAGAGCATGCTGCTCACACTGAGTGCCTTAAACAGCCAGAAATTTTATATAAATTTCATGTTACAGTTGTGTATTTAAATATTTATGGATCTTATTCTGTAGAACTACATATAGCATTATTTTAACAAGCATATTTATGATAGCAAATAAGTTAAATTTAAGAAAATGTAGCGAAAAATCTAATATAAGTGTTAGTTGAAATTAGTTTTGACTCCTCTTAAGAATCTTATTAGCCATGCCATTTATCTATGTATAACCATGAGTTAATAAATAGTAAATTAGAAAAACAGAAACTCCACCTAAATCTCTCATCCCTTTGAGGAATTTTAATAAATCTGTAACTTGTTTTTATCTATACATTGAGAAACAACACATGATCTATTTTTTTGCAAAATAACTGTACAATTAATCCAATTAAACTTTGGGTTAAAAATGAATAAAATTTCCAAGTCCCAAAACTGTGCATTTATTACATAATTCTTCTTCTCTATAACTTCTTTGTTCAACTTTTAGTTTAAGAATAACATGACCTATTTATAGATAAAAGAATAATAAAGCTCTGGTATGACAGACATAGTCCATGTAGATCCAGGATTTCACCTTGAATTATTCTCAAAATATAATAAATTGAGGTCACATTAGCAGCAAGACAGACAATATCTGTGTGTGTGTGTGTGTGTGTGTGTGTGTGTGTGTGTGTGTACTTGTGCACAGCAGGATGGTAGTAGTGTCTGGTGTACAGGTCCCTAGAGAATGAGTTTTAAATTAGAACTTTTTGCTATTAGACATGATTCCAGACAAGGTCAAATTGTACTTTGCTAATTACGAAGTGAAAAATCCTCAAGCAGAATTTCACTTAGAGGATATAATAATGAGTAAAGCTAGAATTCTGATTGTTTATCATATTGGTTTTACTGTCACTATAGAATACAGAGACGTGGCAGGGAAAATGCTCTACTACTTGTCTTCCTGCCTGTTTAATGTTGACGGAGATAAAATGACAAGTTACTCATTTTTCAAGGCAGAGAAGAAGCCCTTAAAGAGAACTTGACTTAGCAGTTAAAAGGAAAATTTCAGGAATTCTTTTTGTCAAATATATTTCAATGAATAGAACTGTCTAAAGTTGAACTATAAAACTATTGTGAAATTAGTCAGAGGAAGGATATAAAAGTCCACAATAAATTGTCTCATAAGCTTTTCAAATTATATTTTGACTAGTAATTGATTTTTATATCACTCATTAAGAGAATTCAATCTTGCCGATGAAAATGTATACAATAGTTATTATCATAGGTGTTTATGGTCCTGACTGAGAAATATAAATAAAAGATTTCTGATATTGCTATTGGGTTTATCTGGTTGCCCATGTATCTCTCATATTGATAAATTAACATCTAGCCAGATATAAAGCTGTCAAATCATGGTTATTTTCAACAGAGCCAGTGTAACATATCACAGAAAAGTCCTGATTCCTGATTGGTTGATTTTAGATTCAAATTCTGACTTCTTCAACTAGTCAACTGTTTGATTGGGAATTACTTAACATCATTACCTTTCAGTGTTCCCATCTGTGAAATGAAAAAAATCAGTAATACCTTTCTCATACAGCTGCTGGGGTGGTAAACTATTAAATCATGTAAACTATTCATCACACTACCCTACATTCAAGTGTGTTTATTATTAAGAGCTTCCTTCCTGCAGCATTTCTATTGTGAGACACCAAACTTAGTCATAGACCACTCCTCTATTCCTGGTGTCAGCCATATTTCTTACCTTCCCCATTTTGTATGAGTTTATCTAACAAAACCCATCTCGGATTTTTCACTCTTAGGAAAATTGCTGGCAAGTCTGCCTTCTTAGCCTTTATACTGGAAGCCAGTTTTAGATGATGTTTGAATGAACAAGGTGAAGCAGTGTTCTGGAGACCAGTTAGAATCTTTCTAAAGTCTTTCTTCATTTCAAATACAAGTTTTCTTTCAACCACCTCAGGTCACTGAAGTTCCCTTTTATACACACCTACCTGACAGACTAGGAAAGAGTTCCCATGGAAGCTTGCTTCTCACTAACAAGACCCACGTCAATATCTATAAGAAACAAGTTGAGTGAAAAGTGAACCGGGTATATATTCCTTTTAAAATAATATCACACAATAAATACATACTTTCCCCATTTCTATTTGCCCCTTGTTTGTTCTGCTCTGTTGCCAGTTTATACACATACCACTAGTTTCCTTTCACAGTAAATTTGTTAATTTTAATAAGTAGATCAGGAAAACATGTCACCTGTATCATTTCTGTATTACATGTTTCATTATTGGAAACATTTTTACAATTATAGTGATTCCAAACATTACCACCAAAAAATATTTCATGGACCTATATTCATAAATAAATCACATTTATAGCCTAAAGTGGCTCATGTTTTAATAAGAGAAAGAAACATTGATAAAATATCTAAATGTGCCAGGTGGTGATGGTTCACGACTTTAATCCCAGCACTTGGGAGGCAGAGGCAGACTGATCTCTGTGAGTTCAAGGCTAGCCTAGTCTACAGAGCGAGTTCCAAGACAGACACCAGAGCTACACAGGGAACACCCACCCCCCCACACACACACGCAAAAAAAAAAAACCTTTCAATGACTTGTATATTATTTAGGCTCATATGAAAAACAGACTGGTTTTGGGTGGAGACAGCAGTAGATTTTTGAGGTTAATATTGGAACAAGTTAATAGACAATTCAGTTTTGTTTAGTGGAAGCCTCAGTGTGTTTGTCTGTTTAAAAAATTTATCAACCAAAATTTGTCTGTATGCTCCTTCTGAAATTACTTTGCTCAGATAACAACCTGTAAACCTTGTCTTATGTCTTGTCATTGTTCAGTTAACCTCATAACGTTATTTTTTCTTCTATGGGATTTCTCCCAATGATGCTTGTCTAATCACCAATATAGGATCAAAATTCTTATGTTTACAGGATCTTATCCAGAAGGAAAGTATAATCTTATTCCCTTGAACCCATATCAGAGAAGCTTCTTCTGGTAGAAGATGATAACTAATATATAGACCCACAAGTGAACACTGTACAGAAAGTGAGAAGCTTTGGGGCACTCAATTCTAAATAAGAAGTGTCCATTAAACCTGTCCTTTCAAGGCTTATGGGACTTTGAGGAAATGAGGAGGATACATTGCAAGAACCAAAGGTCAAAGATGACTCCAAGAAAACAGTATCTTCCAGACACAATAGGATGATTATACATCTGAACTTATACAAATTCTGACAGACTGTACATATAAGAAAAAAATCCCTTCTCATGCTCAAAAAAAATATATCCTAGCAAAGAGAACTGTATGTGGGCACAATATGGCCCCTATCAAGAAACTAATAACTGATGTTAAAGGAAAAAACAATTTCCTCCAATAAAATATCCTTAATTAAATGACATATATTTCAGAGTAGACCACAAGCCCAGAAAAACTTGTCCAATGCAAAATGGACTCTATGTTTTTTTATTTGTTAGTTTTTGTTTGCTTATTTGATTGTTTTGCTTTTCGTATATGTGTGTGTGTATATGTTGGGACTTTGTACCTTGCTGTTGATGTTTTGCTATAAAAGTTTGTGTGTTTGTTTTGATTTTATTTTTAATGGGGTTTGGAGAGAGAGGGATATAAAGTTAGTAATGTAAGAGGAAGACGGGTGGATCTGAAGGCAACTGTGGATGTAGAAAACATGATAAAATATTTTATGAAGAAAGTTTTAATAAAGAAATTAAAAAGGGGGCGAATAGGTGAAATTTCCACAGGAATATCTAACAAACATCATAATGTTTGTGAAAACTCAGATTATTTTTTGTACCAGTATATTGTGTAGGTATTATGCATCACAAAAATTGTTATGACCTTGTCGAGTAAAATTAGCTTTACAGGGCTAAGATAAGCATGCTTTACTTCAGTCGTTTAATATTAGAACTTACACCTCACAGACGTGAGGTATTGAAAGCAGTGTCCTACGTATAGTAGTGATAAGCTGTATCAGGTTTCCTGAACAGTCTTGTTCAGCATTGATTGTACGACTGTGATTTACAACAGCAGTGTGCCTCTAAAGTGATATAAGCATAGATATATAGAATGCAGATAGGTAAAATATTCGAAGTAGTAGTTTGTAAATCTCAAATATTATGAAGGGACTAACAGAAATGAGTATCAAAAATATATTTAGCAGAAAAATAATTTGTGAGAAAAGAAAAATTTATTGAGCAGATACATATTTAGAAATAATTTGTATATATGACTTATCATCAACAGGACCACTAATGATTGGGACTTGAAACTGCAATTCTTCTGTGAATTATCATGTTTAATTGTGCCATAATATCAAACCATGATTTGATACACAGTACATTTAAGCTATTCAGATAGAGTTAGCATCTGTAATTCATGCTGAAATTAAGTTCATTCAAAAGCTGTGAAAACCTTAAAACTAGTTTTGAACACTTCTCAAGACCTTGCATTGTATAAAATTGTTCCTTTGACCAGCGTTTGAAGGAAATGAAACTGAATCAAGATAAAGTGAATATTAAGGCGATTACATTATTTCATTACATAATGAACAACTGCTCTATGGCAACCATTGTAAAGAATAGTGATGGACAACTCTGATAAGGCTTTTCCTCATAAGAAAGTCATTTCATTTAATGATGACTTGCCCCTGAGAACGAATATTCACTGACTATGGAGATAAATTTTAGACTATCTTCAGACTCAAATGAGTCCTAATGGATTGGTCTTTAAGATGTGAGAGAGCTTGCATAGACCTCAGGGAAGATCTTAGGCACTTACAAGTTATTAATAAAATATATTTTCAATAAGCCCTTATGAAAATTTTCATATTATGCATTTCAATGTGCTTATCTCCTCACCCATTAACTCACTCAAGTCTCTCTATATCCATATATATGTATTTATGTACAAGTTTGATTGGCTTATCTATTTCTGAAATAAGACCTACTTTTAATTTGCAAAAAATGACTGAAGTTAGTTCTGTATTTTACATTTCAAATTGTTAAAATACGCTTCAAGTGCTGACTGATTTTTTTTTCAATTGAATTAGGATGAAACAGACATTAATGTGTACAATTAGGAAGTGCAAAATGTATATTCTCTAGTAATCACTTTTATCATATTAAGGGCCAAAAGAAACAAAGAAGATAAATAAATCCTGCTCTTTGACCTCCCTATGGATTAGAGAAATGCTCTCCAGAAATGATGTCAGTACGCAAGCAGAACAAGCCTCATTAGTTTGCCATCTGCTGTGGTAGATAGATGCGAAAGTGTTGCCATTGTGAAGTTCATTGAGTGGTAAAATTATAATTAAAAATCATACATAGATTGAAGGTAAAGATTCCCAGAAATAAACCAGCTGCCAAATGATAATAGAGATTCTATGTATCTCTGAAAAAATATTAGATCAGAAAAATTATGTTTTCTCGTATGTCTTATGTGTATATACTATGTTCCCGGGACATATAGACAAATGTTTGTTGGTTCAAAGTAAATTATAAATATACACATAAATACAAAGCTAAATGCTTCTTTGTAACTTCTGCTTAGCAAAGCTGGTTTCTAGAGGAGTTTAAAGTTGGACATCAACACCTAAGTTTCCATTCATAACTATGAGAATGAACATAAATGAAATCAATAAATGATTATAAACATTTTTAGCATTATTTCAAAGCAATTTTGAGAAGTAAAATATATAAACTTACTCATGAGATTTGATAGTAATATGTTTTTAAAGTATAATTAAGCAAAATTTTTATTGTCATTTTCATTTTGTTAATAATTTAAATGTTATATAATCAGTGCATTTTTAAGATGAGGTATAAAAACAATGTATTCTTCATAAAATTTTAAGAGTTTAGGAAAATCCAAAATTTGCTTTATTTTTTTTTCTGCATCTCTTTAAAAGGATTGCAATGCAATGGGAAGAAGTGAAGTGTAACTATTCAACACATGCATTTTTTGCAATACTTACTGCTTCTGGTAGCGACTACATGCTGTCCCATAATTTAAAACTGGGAGGCAGAGGCAAGCAATCCCCGAGTTCTAGTCTAGTATCTCCTACAAAGCTAGTTGCAGGACAGACAGGAATATGCAGAGAAACCATGTCTCAAAAAATGAAAAGAAAAAGTAATTTTATTACCAGTAGTATCAAAACAATAAATCATGTACATTTCTATCAAAATCAATATTAGGCTTACACGGAGGTATCTATAAAACATCACTGAAGTAAAATCTAAAGAAGACCCAAATATTGAGAAGAAATTTCATTTTGCCAAATTACCGATAACATACTCCCCAGATTGCATACAGATTCTGTAAAATATACAGACTGAAACAAACAAAACAAAAATAACAGTGAATGACTTTCCTATAATATTCATTTGGAAATCTAAGGGGTACAGATTCTAGTCCTATACTACCATTAATGCAGACATTTACATTATTAAGACATAATGAGACCCAGAAATTACTTCTTTCCATTTTGGCTATATTTGTTTTCTACAAGAAAATTTGTTTGTTCCAAGAAAATTTAAGAGTAGATAAGATATATAGAAGATGTAAAGACACTCAAAGATATGTCATAGTAATAAGCCGATATTATACACAAAGTTATTAAAAATGGAATACATGAGAAAATGTAAGTAGTAATATTTTACATACATACATACATATGAATCAGGCATTCCTTAAAAGATATAACTTTAAAAACATAGGCGTAAGGGTAAGGTACTTTAATAGTACATTAATAATATTAAAAAACAAATTCCTTTTCAAAGACTATCAAACAAATACAATTATATCCCAGGCTAGAGGAAATGAAGGGTAACCTTTATAGATGCTGAAACTGCAATGCATGTGATGATCATTCTTCAAGATAGAAGGAATAGTCTTGAGGGAGTCAAATCTGCACAGATTCACTAATGGGTGCTGGATGAAAATAGCAAGTAGAATTCTATCTGTGATTCTTTTAGTTACCAATGATACAATAGCATCATGATTTAAATGAATGTAAATTTAATAATTTGATGTTGACCTAACCTTTACAACTTTTTTTTTGGCATTTTAGTTTTACGCAGTTTTTTTTCGAAGAATATGTAAAGAGTGTTATATGAATTTGCACATAATAATTATCTTAAAATATAGCATAATAAATATCAACTTCTTAGTGTTTACTATCTAGATACAATTGTTCTAAAGGCTGCATGTTAAATAAAATTTTTATATTCATTGAATTCAGTTTGTAGGTGAGAAAACTGGGACAGAAAGACTTGTTTTGTGATATTTTATTCTGAAAATTCACAAATGCATGCTATGCATCTTAATTACACCTATGCCTATCCTTGCTTTTCAACTCCTACTATAATATATTTTCCTTCAAATTTCTTGTCATGTTTAGTTCTTGTTTTTTAGTTTAAATAATCCACTGAGTCTAATCTGTGCTTCATTTAGCGGATAAGAAAATCAGAATGAGAACAGGAAACCTGACAGTGGTCACTTCCTTAAAGAAAAGTAACTATCCCTGAGCAGCCATCAACTTACTGCTAATATTTCCTCAAATCTCCTTCTCTCTCCATGAGGAGAGTTGTTACTGCTCTTATATACTGCAAGTCTCCTGACAGTAGCAGCAATTTCTGTGCATTTAGGTTTGTATGGCATGGTCATGGAAGGAAGACAACACATCCAGAAATACTTCTTCTTGTTCTTTGGCTCTTAAATTCGTTCAACCACTTTTCTGTGTTGTGTTCTGAGCCTTTAAGGTCTTGGCGAATAGTAAGGAATGGTATAGTTATCACATTGAAAGCTAAGCTTAAAAAGCTTAAAAAGCCACTTACTGGGTTCCCACAAAGCCAGTACATGCAGTAGGATCAAAACCATTGTCCTTGGCTTTTCAGTCAGCCCTCCTAGTCCGCCATATTCAGAGAGTCCGGTTTGATCACATGCTCCATCATTCCCAGACCAGCTGGCCTTGGTGAGCTCCCATTAGATCAGCCCCACCATCTCAGTGGGGGGGCACACCCCTCAGGGTCCTGACTTCCTTGCTCATGTTCTCGCTCTTTCTGCTACTGCATGTACTGGCTTTGTGGGAACCTAGCCTGTTTGGATGTTCACCTTCCTAGACCTGGATGGAGGGGGGAGGACCTTGGACTTCCCATAGGGCAAGGAACCCTGACTGCTCTTTGGACTGGAGAGGGAGGGGGAAGCGGGTTGGACAGGGGGAGGGAAGTGGGAGGAGGGGAGGAGGGGAGGAGGTGGAAAAAAATTATATATTCTGGTTTAGCTTAGCAGCCCCCCCCCAAAAAAAAAAGCCACTTACTATTTTCCTACTTGGAAGGCAGTGTGACAGGATGGTTATTTAGTGGAACAAAACCAGATGTACTATCCTCAGGGTTACACTGTGAGTTTTTTTTTTTTTAATCATGTTTATAGTGCCAGCCATGAATTCCTCCTATAGAGCATGCCTCAAATCCAATAAAGGGAAGAATTATCTACCTCTATAAACAGTCTTGCCACCATTGGACATGGGTCCACATCCTCTGGTAGCTTGTTGTGTTACTATTCAGGGTTCCATGATTGTTAAAATCATTGATGTCTTTTTGTTTCTTTCAGCCTGCATAGCACCTTTTAGCATTATTAGCATCAGTCAGCAGAGAAAGATTTTCTTGGTTAATAGTGGTGGACTTCTCTATTTCCTGTTTGCAAACTGTCCTGTATTTATGTTGCTGTGTTTTTTTTATTTTTAAAATGAATTTAAAGATTATATATATATATATATATATATATATATATATATATATATATATATATATAATTTCTCCTTCTCTTTCCTCCCTCCAAACACCCTACTAATTTAACCACTCACGCTCTTTCAAATTCATGCCCTCTTTTGCTTTGGTTAATATTACATGTTATGATGGTCTGAACGAAATGGCTTCCATAGGCTTGTATATGAGAATATATGGTTTCCAGTAGGTGAAACTGAAAAGGAATAGAAGGTTTAACCTTGTTGGAGGAGGTGTGTCACTGGTGGTAGGCTTTAGAGTTTAAAAAACCTACGCCCTTTCAAGTTATCTTTGAGTGTCTCTGACTCATGTTTGTGCTTCAGAAGTAAACTTTGCCTATTTCTTCAATATCATACTTGCTTCTGTGCTACCATCATACAACCATTCCGATTGTGTAGAATCTAACCCTCTGAGATCCTTTATCCTCAGATTAAATCTTTTGATCGTGGTGTTTTAAAACAGCAGTAGAAAAGTAACTTAGACACCACATACACACACACACACACACTGCACACACACATACTTTCCTTACTTCATCAATACAAAACTGCTCAGTCTGTATAATTTCACTCGTATATGTATTTTCAGGGCTGATTGTTTTGTGCTGGATAAAAAATTGATGTGCATTACTGCTCTCCAGATTCTATGGTAATAGGTAAAGGCCTCATAAACTTTCCTCATTCATTGTTTTGACCTTGTTCAGGTGACATTTAGGTAGCCATATTGGTGAGATTTTGCAGTTGATTTTCCTAGAACACACTTTTAATGTCAATGGGTCACTGGAAATTTGTTCGGCTCTGCTTATTGTTCATCAGTGGCTCATTTCTACTCTTCTATGCATTTATTTATTTGTAAAGATCTCGCTGGAATATACACAGGCCTTGTTAGGTAACTGCTTTCCAAGGACATTAAGATAAAAGTAGATAGCATATTTAATGTTTACAGTGCTTGCAGAAGCAACATAGATAATTAAATACATAATCTTGGATGATCAATTTAATCACTACAACACTGGTTTTTCTTTATTATTTTTTAAATATTATCTCATAACATAGTATGTGTATGTGCTACATTTTAGTCCTTTACTATCTGTAAGCCAGCATTATAGAAACTTAACTTTTAGTCTCTTATGGTCTATAAACCAGAATTTACATGAATTCCTTTCTATTTTTCTTTCCACGGTTGAGACTGGCCAAATGAGAACTGTGGAAATAATCAAATGTTACAACATTGAAAAAACTAATAGAGGCCATAGAACAGTAAACAATATGGTATATTGCTAAACTAAATACAATTTAGGAAATTGAAATAGTGAAATTAAAAACTACTGAGGCATAAAAAGGAATTTTCACACTTCGTCAGTCACAAACCACTGTAATATTACACATTTCCATTATACTGTGATCAAAGTACAGGCAAATCAGCTAAAGTTTGCCATAAAGAATAAGGATGTTTTCCCCTGACAAAAACAAAGTAAGCTACTGGTCAATAAGTACCTATGTTACTTATATTTCTGGGGTAAATTTAGGTAGAGATTGCCAATGACATTGTGAAAGGAAAAGATATGTTTGTAAGATGGTTGAGAGCATCCAAAAATCCAAGTGCTCTTAACCACATCTCAATCTCTTTGTGATCTTGGACAGAAGGCTTGGAGGCTTTTGATCTCAATTTTCCTCCTCATCAATCTATAAAGAAACACATCCTTATACTCCCACTATAAATAGAATGGTTTCTTCTTCATAAATTGAAATAAAGACAAACGAACAAATGATTCCTCTGAACTATGGCCTCATAGTTGGTAACTCTCACTGACTTTCTTGCATTCACTTCTGAATATGCCCAAATCATCTTACATATTTGGTCTCATGTCTCCTTTTATTGTGAAAAATATCACTTGTTATCTCATGTCCCTTTAAAAGTTCTGATGAATCTTTGAAACGCTATTCACAGTTAGGATATACAGATCATTGGAAAAGTGGAGACTTAAAAGTTTTGAAACTAATTAATATTCCTATGAATTTTTTATATTAAGAAAATATTTTGTGTACTGAGAGACTCCTGATGGATATTTTTCAGACATAAATTATGATTAATTTAGAATTTTTTGGACATTGTGAATATATATTTCATTATTATTAATTTTGTTGCTTTATAAATAATACCATTCAAAATTTCCACTTCCTCCCTTCCTCCCATTTCTGTCCCGCTCCCTCTCCCCCCTCCTCCTCCCCCTCCAGTCCTAAGAGAGGGCAGGATACCCTGCCCTGAAGTCCAAGGCCCTCCCCTTCCATCCAGGCCTATGAAGGTGTGCATCCAAACAGACTAGGATCCCAAAAAGCCAGTACATGCAGTAGAGACAAATCCCAGTGCCATTATCATGGCTTCTCAGTCAGCCCCCATTGTCAGCCACATTCAGAGAGTCCAGTTTTAGAATTTTTTTGGGTTCATTTTTCTCAGAGTTAGAATAAACCCATAGCTTCTACCCCCCAATTAAACGCTCTTCCATTAAGTTATAATGTCAACATATCCTTATTTTTTCCATATTATCTCACTATGAATCTCCAATTAGCTTTCATTGTTTTATTACACCTTAAAAATTCTATATAATATAATTAGTGGGAGATAATTTACACTATCATTGTTCCTTAGAAAACTTTGCTTTCTTTCAAACAAAAAGGATATGTATTTCTGAATTCATGTTTGCAGACTTTTTTGAAATACATGATAGATTTTGGTTAAAATTTTAAACACAAAGTTAGGCAGAATATAGGTATATGCTAAAAAGCAAAGTATTCAGAACACAGAATGAAACAATGAGGGGAATAAGGAATATTACATATCAAAAGTAGTGCATCAATGAGATGTGACCCTAGTGAAAATATTATTCCTTTATATGTCTAAGACTGACAACATTCTTCTTACTCATGTATTTTAATTTATAAAATGTATTTCAACAAAGCACACTGGATTCTAAACTTCTTCAGTTGGAAGTAATAATTATTTATAACTGCTCTATTGAATTACAAACGACTGTTTTTCTGAAACATTGTCTCTTTGGAATACTTAACTGTTAGGAAAGTTAGAAATAAACATACATTTTTGAGAGTTCTAAATCTTGTTTCTTAATTTATCAAATGATGGCACTTTTAATTATATAGAGAGCCCCAAACTTTAGGCATTTAGTCTAATAAAGTAGGAGAGAATTATGGAAATGTGATAAATACATGACACCTTGTACTCAACATACTGTACTCAGTAACAGAATGGCACAACATATGGAAATCTAAGTATAAAACAGTATGAGTATAAATTTGAAATTAAATAAACAAGTAGCTCTGGGCAAGCAAATGAACCTGAGAAATTTGACTAGAGATGTCATTCTAGAGACAAATCCACCCCATAGCTACAGAAATTAGTAGATTTTTTTCAACCTGCTGTCTGTGGATATTTAGATATGTTTGAACAATATGCATAGTTCAAGTGATATTATAGTAAAAGCAGTCAATAAAGTTTTTGTTCCAGAACAGATTGTTAGGCTGTGTTCTTGTATCATTAAAATAACTCCAACACTCCATGGGTAATCGAAGACAAAAAGGTGCATACAGTTCTAGCCAATTTCATTGTTCTTGCCCCTCTGATCTTATTCTAAACGTTTCCAGAACCTAGCAGTTCATGGTTATTTTGTTATTGTTGTTGTTTTTTTAGCAAATATAATAAACACTTGAAAATTAATCGTGATTCTAAACCACATCATCACTGTTCAAACAGTAAAGATGTATTGGAATAAGGAGATAAGTGAAGAGCATACAGAATAGTATTTTGTTACCTGATATTTACTGAAAAAAATTGAAAAAAAAAAGTTTTGATAGTTTCTGTTGACAGAAGTTTCTCTCCCATCTGGTCCTGTACCTGTTTAGTCCCAAAGAAACACACAGGGACCTACATTAATTATAAACTATTCCCTTAGGCTTCTTATTAAATAAGTTTTACATCTCAAATTAACCCATAACTCTTTTCTGTGTTAGTCAAATGATTACTTCTGTGTCCGGGTGGTAACTGTAGACTGAAACCTTTCCTCTCTCAAAAATTCTCTTGTTCTTGTCACCCTGACTATATTTCCTGCCTGGCTACTGGCCAATAAGCATTTTATTAAAACAATACAAGTGACAGTTCTTTGCAGGACACAAGACCACTGTCCCATAGTACTTCCCACCTTTTTTTTTTTCTTTTTAAAACAAGATCTCTGAATCTAATTCCCTTTCTTTAGCTTTTTACCTGACCACCAGTAACACACTTCTCCCAACAAGGGCACAGCTACTTCATCAATGCCCCCTAATACTGCCACTCTTTAGTGTCCAAGCATCAAAATATATAAGCTTATGGTGGCGTTCTTATTAATATCATCACACTCCATTCCTTGACTCCCATAAGTGTAGTAAGAGGAGCAGCCGGGCTGTGTTCCCGGCACCCAGCCGCCCATATGGTTAGCTTAATACCTGAAATAATTACACGGAAACTGTATTCATTTAAACACTGCCTGGCCCATTAGTTCCAGCCTCTTATTGGCTAGCTCTTGCACCTGGACTAGCCCATTTCTGATAATCTGTGTAGCACCCCGAGGTGTGCTTACCGGGGAGATTCTAGCCTGCCTCTGCCTCTGGTAGGAAAATCATGGAGACTCCTCACTCAGCTTCTTTCTCCCAGAATCCTGTTCTGTTTACTCAACCCACCTAAGGGTGGGCCTAATGAATGGGCCTAGGCAGTTTCTTTATTAATAAGAAACCACTCCCACATCACATAAGCTTGTAGTCATATCATAATGCAAAAAGACATTCGTGTATTCAGTCCAACTTCAAAATTCATATAGTATATCACAGTCTCATGAGTGTTTAAGTGTCTAAATTTAGAGTCTTTTCTAAAACTCATGACAATTTCTTTAAATGTAGTTTTTATAAAATTAAAATCTAAAAGCAGATTACATACTTTAAAATACAAAGATATAGAATATACATTTCCATTCCAATAAAGAAGAAAGGGAGCCTAATGAGGATACACTGGAACAAAACAAGTCCAAAATCAGCAGAGCAAGCTACAAATTCTCCATCTTCATATTTGATGTCAAAGTGTTCTTTTTAGTTTAAGCACAATCTCCCTCTTTAGATTAGGAAACTTTTCTTCTATGACATTTTTGAAAATATATTGGCCTGGTTTTCATTTCCTTTCTCTGTTTCTATCATTCTTAGATTTGTTTTTCTCAAAATGTTACGGAATTCCTGGGTATTTTGTTCTTAGGTTTTCTTTTTTTAGATTTAACATTTTATTTGATTGCGATATCTATCTTTACTATCGTGTCTTCAAAGGCTGTGTCTGTCATTGCTGTCACATATTCTATTAGTGAGGCTAGACCCTCAGTTTCCTTTTTGATATATATATATGTATATATATATACACACACATACATACATAGTTTGTTTTTTTTCATAGCTCTATTTCTTCATTTCCTATTTAGGGGCCTCTAACATGTTGATAAAGACTATTTTGAAGTCCTTACCTATGCAAGGTTGTTGGAATGTATTAGAACCATGATTTCCTGACAGTTTTTAACTGTGCCTTTACACTGGCATTCAGGCATTTAGCTTTAAGATGACTGTAATTCTGGAGACTACTGTATAGTCTTGTCTTCATTGGGTGAATGTTTCAGTCTTTGGTTTCTGTTGCCCTCTCTGGTTCTTAGGAGAGTATAGTGACTCTCAGATGCAAGGTAGGAATGCTTTAGAATACTTCCTCTCAATTGTGACCACTGAAGATTCTGGATAGAATCTGTTTCTATGAATGTGGAACTGATGATTGTGATTGAAGTGGGCTAAAATTGGTGGCTGAGCAAGTTCAAAGGTAGGAGAAAAGTTGAATATGCCACCAGAATCTGTTTAATTTCCTGGAAATGGAGGAGAGACAGAAGAAATGAAACAGTAGGTGATCTTTGACCAAACTGGAGATGAAACTGGGTTTTGAAGGACAGGTGTGTTGGGTGAAGGCCTATCATTATCCTGTCTTCTTGCCTAGCATGAATGGCCTGCAGGCTCCCAGAGAATAATGATGATTCTTAAATGTAACCTAGTTCCCTTAAACAAAATGCATGTAACTGCTCAATTAGTTAACCAATATTAACTATAAATATAGGTAGCTGTTATTCCAGTAAGCTAGTTTTTTTCATATAAATGAGCCTAAGAATGCATATACACTTTGCCTAACTGAAACTCTATACATACAGTACAAGTACCTTAGTTAATCCACTTAAAACTTCCCAACCCAGTATAGCAATTCACGTATTAATGAAGTAAATTTAAATGACAAGAACAATGTGCAAGTTCTTGGTTATGCACATAAAGTTTTTTTTAACAGATATTGAACATTTTTACTGCATTAATAAGTCTACATTGAACAGAACTGCAATTATTTCAACAAAACTCACAGGTGACCAAAATAACTTAAATTCTGATATTTTTCTCTGACAAATATTTAACACTCTGCAAAGCTGAGCTATAAGTCAATGACTGAATCTGTTCTACCTGCTCTCTTTTCAATTTTATTCTAACTTTGTATACTGAAAGAGCATATTTCACCAGACACAATCGATACAATTCAAAGCAAAATACCTGACAGAATAGCAATTTTGGATGCAAATTTCACAGGAAATATAAAATATACAAAATGTTTGTATATAAAATATACAAAAATGTTCATAATAATCACATCATACTCTCTGTCAAGGTTATTTTTGCAAAATTTAAAGAAAAAAATGTAAAAAAATGTTATAAACCATGCTGAAGTTTTTAAATCTCAATAAAGTTAATTTATTAATTGGATTGAAACATAATTTATTTCCTCTGTGTCTGAAGTACAGGTCAGATATCTTCTTCAACCACTTTACCTTATTTTTTTTATCACTTATTTTCATCACTTACTGAACTCAATATCCATTCATTTGACCAAGACAAATGAAAATGTATCTCCAAGGAGAATGTTACAGCCTGGTTGACTAGAAGCCAGAATATTCCTTTATTTAGAAAGAATTCCGAAAGCAGGGATAGTTTAATGCTGTTCCAAAACATAGATTATATCATTTTTGGTTTTGGACATATGTTTACTTCCACTTGCATATCTTTTAATCATCATCAATAAACCATGATAGAGCAAAGCTATTTTTTCCAATCATTTTTCTCAAGCTTAATCATCATTGATAAACAGATATCTTTTATAATCAATTTATCAACCTATAACTCATTTTTTAAAATTTTATATAACATTTTTATTTATTTTGCATACCAAGCAGTTTGCCCCCCCCACCTCTCCTCCTGTTCCCTCTCATTTCCCATCTACCACAATCCCCATCCAATCATGCTCCATCTCCATTAAGACAGGAACAGGCCTCCTTTGGGCTCACAGAAAACATGGCACATCCAGTTGAGGCAGAATCTATCTTTTTTCCTTATGTAACGGTGGCATCAGGTAATCTAGCATAGGGAACAAGTTACCAAAAGCGAGTCAAGTGCCAGGGATATGTTCTGCTCTCACTGTTAAAAGCTTTACTAAGAGAACAAGCTACATGATTGTCACACACACACACACACGGCCTAGTTCAGTCCCATTCTGGCTCTGTGACTGTTATTTCAGCATCCTTGAGCTCCAGCAGGTTCACGTCAACTGTATCCTTGGTGTGCCCCATCATGAGCTCCTGGCTAGTAAAATCCCTCCTCCAATTTTTAAGAATCTAGAGGCATATGGCAGCCTGTTCTCAAGCTATAAGGATACCAGACAAAACCAAAATCTCCAAACCAGCCCCAGGCACATTGTCATGTCCATACCAGTGTATTATTAACATTAAATGTTCAGAGTGACAAAAAAATCCTCAGGCCAAAGCTATTGCAGTTGTTATTGAAAATCTGTGGCACAATACACTGTTTGCATTTTGTTTTTTATAGAGTTTTTGAGAATGTCTAATTTTGGCATTCTTTTGTTTTTTGATCATATAACAGATCAGTGACTCTGCATGAGCTAACTTCTCTAAGAAAGCAAGATCTTGCCATCTCAGTCTTTTAACATTTTTCTACATCATTTTTTTTTTGTTCACTAGTATAATTCTTTATGTAAGACAGAGGAAAATTCAGCTAACCTAGTCTTGTTTCTGTAAATGTCAGATAATTTTCAGAGTATATAGTGGGAAGTGATTTGTAATCTGTTCTCTGGCCAACTTCTGTAGCCCACTGACTCTTGTTGACCTTTCTAAGTTTACTTTGCTTAGATGACCTTGTTTCTGAATAAGAACAGGAACAGATGTTTAAGAACATCTCCTAACCCCATTAAGAGACTTCTGTTTTTTTTTTTTTTTTATGTGTTACAACTTCAGGCATAAGGAAGACCTTCAAGTGATAAGGAAATGTCCCTAGAAGTGAGATGGGTAGTATGTGTAGGAGTTTCCTGGAGAAGCTTAGAAGCAGAACTCTTTGGAAAAGATAAAAAATAATTCCTAAGAAAAATTCAACCAAACCAATAGCCCTAAATTTAACAAATATTAAAAGTCACCCCAAACATGTAAGAGGCAGAGATCAAAACCAAATGTGCCAAAGGATTCATAATCAGCTCAGCTTTGCTGGATCTTTGTCAATCAGCTGTACTGGCTTTAGGTCTTTTGCCATTCCAATCAGATATAGATGTGTTATTAGTGGCCTTGCAAATTGGCCAAGCAAGTATTGAAACCAGTTTGTAGAATCCTCAAAATCTGAAAATTAACCTACCATATCCTTTTTGGACAAGGAGATTGCGTGTTCGTCCCAGTCGCCCAGAACTGATATAATAACAAAGAAACTGCATTCCTTAAATCATTCCTTGCCCACTAGCTCTAGGTTTTTACTGGCTAACTCTTACATATTAATTTAACCCATTTCTGTTAATCTGTGTATCACCATTAGTCTATGGCTTACTGGGTAAAATTCCCAGTACCTGTCTATGGTAGCTCCATGGCATCTCTCTGACTCCGTCCATTCTATCTCCCAGCATTCATCTTATTCTTTCCTGCCTAGCGAAGTAAAATACATATAACAAAACAGGCATCTCAAGCAGGAATTAGAGTTGCAATATTTTTATCTACTTTATCTTTTATCAATTGACAAGGATGCCTCACTGTCTGGACAGTCACCAAAGTTCATTTGCATCATTATAGCATCCACCTTCAGTCTACAGACCCATAGTATCCAGCAGACTTTTCCATAAAGCAGGAAGTTTCAAAGACAGTTCTGCCTATATTGGCAGTTTGTTAGTCACTTTTTTTTCTGTGTCCTGCAGCATATCTGGCAGACTCTTTCATGAAGCAGGAACCCCGAAGGATCGTCTCTATCTTTAGGCAAGTTCAGCAGTCATTTCTCTGTGGGTCCTTCATGCCCAGTTCATACAGCATAACATCGAGCAGTTCAGGTTAAGAACAGTTTTCTTTCCCAAATGGCTAACACACTCCATAAGGAGCCTCTTCAATGCCCATCATCCTCTTGAAGTAATTGGTGTTGTCAAGAGAAGATGCATCTGAGTGTCATTACATGTCCTAAGTTACTAAAACATTTTAAATGCTGTATTCTGTTAGTCTTTGAAAGAGCTAAAGAAAGTCTTTCTAACCGAAATATAGCCCTATATATCTAGGAAACCTAACTAACATGACTACATACTAGATGCTACCACTTCTGGAATGACAGTCCCAGGTTCTGCAACAAATAAGGTTAGGATATCCATGAGGGACAGTCAAATAGGTAACCTTCCTCCATGACCTCTGAATTAGCTCTTTCATCTAGGTTTTCAACAGGTTTGAATTTTTGCCATGGCTTCTTTCAGTATTCAGGAATATGTAGTCAAACACTTTCCTCTCCCAGTTGCTTTTGGTCAAAGTGTTTCATCACAGCAATAGTGATAAAATCCTAAGTAAGACAGAAAGTGAGACCAGGAGAAGGGTGTTATTGTGATAGACTTGATATTGCTTTTTATTTGTTTAAAAGTTTTGGAATATTGAGATAAAAGAGAAGCTATTTAATGTAGAGAGCTAAGTGGGATGCTCTGTTAGAAATTTGAACATAATGTTATGTAACATGAAGATGACCAAAGACTGATTTTTGCAGTTTTGAGGTAATTTTAAAGATTTTAAAGATGTTATTATGTCATTTGATCTTTTGAATGAATAGTTCTGATCACCTGGGTCTGTGGAATCAGCCATATTTAATAAAAGACTTACACCATGGAAGTTAAAACTATGCTTTACTGGGAAAATTGATGCTGGTTAGTTGGAGCTGAGAAATTATTAGGGATTAAAAAGAAATGAATATCATTGAGATAAAATATTATGTGTTTCTTAACTGTTAACACATGCACTGGTGTAGCAGAGGTGGCCTGGGTTGTATCTCATGGTAGCTGCAGAACTATGTCATTTTAAAGTGTCTTTCATTTCTGTGGGTTTTTAGCCATTTCAGTCTGTAACTAGCCCTGTTCTCCTGTCTTCCAATCCAGACATGTTCCTTCTCTGGTTAATGTTCCCCTCTTTGGCAATTTTGTATAGGTATATACGATACTTAGATCATTTCCACCTTTCGTGATGTCACCAATTTGTACTAGAACCCACCTTGTCCTCCTAACTTCATGTCTTCTTTTTGTTATAACCCACAGAGTTAAGGTAGTGCTTCTTGTACATACATAAGTCAAAGGCAATCAGTTAAATTACAGGTAATCTACCATTGGTAATACCACTCAAGAAAACTGGCATTCCGGACAGGAAAGAACGATATAGGAAGAAACTAGACCCTATAAATGTGGGTGACAGTTGTATGGCGGGGGCAGACTGCAGAGCCACTAACAGCACCAGGATTTTTCCCTAGTGCTTGTACTGGCTTTTTGGGAACCCGTTCTCTTTGGATGAAAATTTTCCTCAGTCTAGATATATTAGGGAGGGCCTTGGCCCTTCCCCAAAACAATGTGCCTTACTCTCGCTGAGAGTGGATGGGGGGTGGGATGGGGGAAAGGTGGAGAGAATGTGAGAAGGGGAGGAAGTGGGAACTGGGACAGGTATGTAAAATGAAACAGAGAGTTTGTTTACTTTTTTAAAAAAAAACTAAAGCAAGCAGGAAAAAAGAAAACTGTCATTCTTTCCTTCATCAACCCTCAGTTGCCGAACCTCTAATGAAGCAGGTATTATGATTACATAGAAGTTGGTATTTACCCCTCAGAACATTCATGTCATTATTGCAGCAAGTTATTTCTTGACAGTCCAGTCACTCTTGTAGTTTGTTGGATTCACAGACAGGAAAGACTTTTCATGATGCCTTTATTCTCTAGCATGCAGCATAGGACCTTCTGACACTGTGAAAACAGGCCAGTCGTGAAGAAGTGTGTAGATTAGATTAGTGTCACCATGACTTAGGTGTGTGATGACTTCAGTTACGAGGTCATATCACCGCCTTCCAGTGGGTTGAGCACAATGGAAACAGTTTATATTGTTTATGGAGTCTGAGACACACACCAATGTCTTTAAGTGATTTATACTACACCTGGCACTGGTCTTTGGTTTGATGACCTAGAAAAGACATTTTTTTTTGGTAAGATTCCACCTTATTTATGTAATCTAGTCAACATATTTAGATTTCGTTATTCCACATTATCTATTTTTTGGCTTTTCTAATTGTTTTCTTTTGTGTGGAAATGGGGTAGTAGTTTTGTGCAAAAGAACACAATCTGTCCCTCTATTTAAGATATGTATAATCTGAATGAATATATTAGACATATTTTAAATAAAAATCAGCGAAGTGTTTCATTTTACCATCGAATAATGACTGAATTATTTGCATCTATTTTAAGGAATATATTTATGAAATTCTGCAATTTTGAGGAATAAAGGTTTTTTTTTCTGCTTTTACTTTTAATGATATAGTGTGTTAGAGCTATATTTTGTGTTATTAGGATTAGATATCCCTGGAAAAGTATTGTAAAATAATTCCAAATAGAAATAAGACATTGTTTTTATTGCACTGTATAAATCTCTTGGGTGTCTGTTCTCTCAAACTGTTCATCTGTGTCTCCTGACACAAAGAATGCCTGTTTTATAATGTTGTATGATATCTGCATATTAGAAAAGGCGAATGAGAAAATAATCAAAGTTGTTTATATATTAAAAATACACAAAGCAGAAGAATGTATAAATGGAAGGCATGTAGATATTCAAATATGGTTTTTCATGGTCCATATATTATCTGCGGATGCCTCTAAGACATCCAGGACCTTTTATAGCACAGAGTTGACTGTGATTGCCCTATTTGGTACTGCTTTTATTAATTATTGTGGTTCTATAGATATAAGACTATATATGTGTATATATATATATATATATATATATATATATATATTCATTTCACCATCTGATGTCCCCAAGATGGAAGTCTCAATTAATTGGTTTAAATGTTCAGAGTCTTGTAACACAAAGTTGGGGAACTCAAGAATGGCTCAAACCTTTTTCAATAATCTATGTATGCTCCAAAGATTTCATTCTCAATCTACCTGTATTAGTGTAGCTTTTCCTTGTTATATTTGTTTAAATAGGTTTAAGCAAGATTACATTACATGTTACATTTGATATGGGCATAAGAATGCCATTCTTTGGTAATTGAGTTACTAAAAATTTTAAAATATAATATATGTAAAGGTTGTTAACATTTACATTTTAAAAACCTCTATTCCGGTACAATATTGTATGGTGGATATCAAATGGAAAACCACATTAAAATGCATAGGTGTTATTAATAGAACATATTGGACTATCAAAATAAAATATGTAGTAAGGCCCTCTAGGATCAGTTTCAGGCCCTTAGCTATTTAACATATTTATTAGCAGTCTGAATAGAGTGCTGAGAAGCAGATGATTCAAAATTGAGAGGAAAAGCAAATAAAATGTTTGAAGATTAAAGGTTCAATAAGATCTGGAAATTAATAGAATGGGCAAAGGGTTTCTTAAGTCAGCGTTTGCATATTTGCTAGAAAAAGAAGAAGCAAGCCTAAATTGCAATTTTAAGCAAACCTTTATTTTTCCCCATTGGAGAGATTTGTAATCGTGTGTTCTAGACCAAGAACATCCAGTATACACATATGCATAAATGAACCTGGAGGTTATGCACATTGCTATTAAAGATGTATGCACGTGCAGTGAGATAAAGGGAAAAAGCACCGAGATGTAAACCAGTGACTGAATCACATCATGGAGGAGCTGTGGATATAGGAGAGACTTTGTCATATGTGCTCAAAGGTTCAACAGTTATATATACAACCAGAGGAATAAATTTAAGTCATACTGCGGTACTAAACCACAGCTTGGGCATAGTTTTCTTGTTTTTTGTAAAGAATAAAGTGTCAGTCATAAAAACATATAGAGAACACATAAAAAGAAGATTCACTGAATAAGTGACATGAGATATTTATGAAGCAAAATGAGGGAGAAAGTAATGCAAAAATCAGGATGTACCCAAAAAGAGTAGTTAGTTACAAGAGAAATTATGATTTAAACAAAAATTTTAGACCAAATTATTGAAACTTTTAAAAAGGAAAAAATTCAATATTATACATAACACTAAATTATTTTGCACAGTTGTTTTTCTATTAAACTTTAGATCTTTGAGTTTCTGTATTGTCACTAACACTGAAGTTGTTTCAGTAAGTTTACTGTCATGGTTTTGATTTATTTTTTATTACATTTAGGTATCTCTGCCACTGTATTTTTGCATGATTTGATGGTGACTTCCCTGTTTGTTTTTTATTGAGAATATTTAATAAAGAAGTACAGGAAAAGCAGGTCCATGAAAACTAGGAAGTATCATTATAAAGTTATAGAAGCATCAGTCTGGGTGTTTTATATTCCTGTATTAATGCAAATTGAAATGCAAATGTGAGTGTTAGAAGAATATATTCAGATCTAGTAATATCTAATGGAACTACTCAAAATTAGCTCATGCTTGAAATATATAGGTATGCATTTAGACTATCCAGAGCTAATTAAGCATAACGAGTATTAGGCAATGATCAAGAAGTTAATGCAAGGGATTGATTATTTTATAGTGCACAGACAGATATAACTTCATTGAATACAAACTGACTGTTAGGCTAAGAGAATAAGGTGATCCTAAACTGCATTTATAGAGAGAAATATGAATTGTTTAAACATATATCTAATACTTCTTAACTATTTAAGTGACCTAGAAAGAACAAAATTGTTTCTTGAATTTTTTATTGATTTTCAAAGATACTGATTTTTAAAAAGAGACTATCTTAATTAGAATAACAAATGAGATTTATCTGTTCTCTTATTTGTCTGAAATTTTTATTAACTCATTTGGTAATTTTTAATTCTCCATTGACTTCTCACTTCTTCTTGTCTTATTCTTAATCTTTATTTCTTTTTTGTATTTTGAGACAGTGTTTCTGTGTAGTTTTAGAGCCTGTCTTGGAACCCTGTCTTTAGACCAGGCTGAACTCGAACTCACCGATATTTGCCTTCCTTTGCCTCCCAAGTGCTGTGATTAAAGGCATGTGCTGCCACTGCCTGGCCTTAATTCTTAAAAAATGCCCCAGATGACAGTAGAAGCCAGTCATACTACCCTACCTCTCAAGGTGGACAACAGTATGATAACCATATATGTACTGTAGAGGAAGAAACAATGGAAAAATAGAACAGTACCTGTATTGTTCAAAGAGGTGGAATTGGAATGTGATAGTAGTGATAGGCATGAGAGAGGGCTGGGTTCTACTGTATAAAAGTTTGTTTGACAGGGTGGTCTGCAGCAGCCTTGAGTTGAAGCTGATGCAGACATAGTACCCTGAATGTGACTGTGGATCACCCTGGCTATGGGGCAACAATGAAGGTCCTTGATAGGGAATTAAGTGATATATATGTATAGACTTATGTGCATTTTATAACAATTAAGGGGAAAAGAGATGATGAATTTGAAATATAATTTCTCAATGTAGCATGAATTTTAAAAATTCATCAAAAAGGTAGGCTTTGTTGTTCATGCCCCAAATCCTAACACTAGGGGACCAGGGCAGGTGGAAATTCAAACCCTCAGACTACCTTGTGTGTTTTAGCACAGACACGGCTAAAATGTGATTTTCTATGTTAAATTCGAACAAAAGAAACTTGAATTTAACTCTAAAAGTGAATAAAAATTAACTTAGAAGAACAATATTTTAAAAACTAAATTGCGTACAAAGGGTAAATACTGAAAGAAAAGGCATGAGGTACTCAAATATGAAAGGAAGCATATCTGCAGTGGAACCCTATCTAAATGACTATAGATGTATTTCTGTACACTGCTGACATTCTGTTTGTGGGTATATGGTCTTCTGGATGTTGTCCTGAAGGGTCCCGGCAAACCTGCACGGGAGATGTGTACAATGTACTTGTGATTTCTTTACTTGAAAGACAAAAGTAAATGTCAGGATTTGAGTTGAAAATTGATCTAATGGATTAAAAACTTACCTGAAACATATTTACCAAAGGAGACTAGGTTTACTGTTTGACACCACTGTTAGAAGCATGTCAGCTGCAGGATTATTTCTGTCATGTTCACATCCTGTCGCCTAGAAATTATCTTAACAATTACAGTCTTACAAATTCACTTTATAGATATAATTTTAACTATCTTGTCCAAAGTTTTCTAAAGTATTTTATATTTAATTCAACAATTAACTTTCTTTGAAACTAATCCTTCATAGTTTTATGTCAGAATATACTCTTTGTCTTTCTTATCACTATTTTTTTTCGTCTCTGATTGCTAGTTAACTTTAATGCATCAGTCATGTAATTAGTTTAAAAATACTCTTTAAATTTATTCTGCTAAAGATATTACCCTCCTATTACATTTGAGACGAATTTCTTTATTAAGTGTACAAGTCTTCTTCCCTCCATGTTATCTGAGAGAAAAGATAAGATTATGGTTTAAAAATATCATTGAAATCAGGAAACTTTTATTCACAATAAAATTGAAGTTGGTTTCATTCTAGAAAATTAACTTAGTGATATTTTTGATCTCATATAACTTACTTTTTTTGGATATTTAAAATAATGAAATATCTTAACTTTTATCATTTAAAAATATCAATCCTATAAAATATAATTCTATACATTTAGGTAGCATTTATTTTCGGAGTGTTAATGGGTGTTAAATTGTTAAATATATATATATATGCATATAATTTAAAAATCTTTATACAAAATATTGCTATAGTAATAATATTGCTTTCTCAGAATGTCAAATAGAACAGCTATTTAGTAAAAACAATAAAAAGTATGTTTTAACTGTATTTACTATTGTATCATTAAGCATATGTTATATTAGGAGAAGAAAACTTGCATGTGCTAAACATCTTGGGTTTATTTCAGAATATACTGAGAAAATACAATAAAAATACCATGGAGAAACTAAAACAAAGGATCACAATTCAGGTTTAGACACGTATTTTCCTTTAAAATATATTTGTGTGTATTTATGTCCAACTCTGACTACCAACTAAAGTACATAAGCAGACTAATTACATTTTTCCTCTAAAAATTTGAAAGATTAGCAAATATCTGTGAAACCCTATAATATCAGTATTGAAGAGTTTGTTTGAGTTTGTTTTTGCAGAGAAGTAAGCGTCCACAGCAACAGACAGAGAGGCATAACTGTTCTCAAATTTGGTACCTGGAAGAGTAAACTGTGAGATTTCATCACCTTCAATGCCAGGAATAAAAACAGAGAGAGAAAATTGGAAATGTTGACTTTTTACAACCAAAATGATATTGAAAGTCTATTTTATTTTATTTTTTTTCGAAACAAGGTTTCTCTGTAGCTTTGGTGCCTGTCCCAGAACTCGCTCTTGTAGACCAGACTGGTCTCGAACTCACAGAGATCCGCCTGCCTCTGCTTCCCCGGGTGCTGGATTAAAGGCGGGCACCACCACTGCTGGGCTGAAGGGCTGAAAGTCTTTTTTTTTTTTAACGGATAATCAAAACTGAGACTTATTTTCTCTCTCCCAACTCTACCCAGATACTTTCTACTTCCCATTCAACAAAATCACAGCCACTTTCTCTCATAAGAATATTAACATGCCTCTAAAACATAATAATAGCACAAAACTAGATAAAATTGAACACAAACAATCCAGAATAAGACAAAACAACAGAAGAAAAAGAGCGAAAGTAAAAGCCCAATAAACACATATAGACACACAGACACACATGTTTACATACACACAGAAATCCCATTAAAAACATACAAGCAGAAACCATAGTATATTCCCAAATTAGCGTGTACGTATTTTAACACCTAATGAAACATTTTGAGAGGAAGTACCTCAAAATAAATACTGAGTTTGTTTGGTTCTAGCCTTCTTCTTCTTGGGCATTGGACTTTCTATAAGAATAGTTTGTATCTCTAGTGTAACTCTGGTAAAGAAAGCTAATTTTCACTTGTGAATGGATATCACCTAGCTTCTGGGATAGAATGGATTCTTGAGTAGACTTCCATCATCATCACTAGAACCCTTTCTGGCATAGACCTGTGTAGGTTTTGTGTCCATTGAGAGTGTCTCTGAGAACTCATATGAGTGACAGGTCTGTTGTAATTAAATCTTTTTTCTTTGGTAGCCTCCAGGTCCTCTGGTTCATACAATCACTCTTCTTCCTCTTCTGCAGAGTTCCCAGAGTCCCAAAGAGAGGGAATTATGGGTCCATTCATTTCCAAGGCCTTTCCCGCTCTGCAAATTGTCCAAAAGTTGATCTATGTGGTTTTTTTCCATTACAGAAGCAGGAAGCATCTGTGGTTTTTTCCATTACAGAAGCAGGAAGCATCTGTGCTGATGGCTGATACTGATACACCCACACACACACACACACCCCCCATATATATATATACCAATAGCAAAATGTCTTTAAAAGTCATTTTATTCCTATGTCCTTTAGCAGAGCAGGAGTATTTGATTTTTCCATAGGTCCCTGAGATATCTTGTCTCTGTTTATTTACCACTCAGCCAGTCTTGCCAACAGATTCAAAATCATGTAGTCAACTTTAAATTGAATGTGACATTGGTTGGTGATTTCCACAAGTTTTGAAAAATGTAAAAAGAGATTGATCTGGTTCCCTGCCACCCAGCCTTGAAAAAAATCACCCTCAAATTAAATTAATTACAACACTGTCTGACGAATAGCTTAGGTATATTTCTAGCTAGCTCTATTTTTTTGGGTTTTTTTTTTTGGAAAAAAAAAAAGAAATTTCAGCCTCCTCCCCGCCTCCCATTTCCCTCCCACACCTCCCTCTCCTCCCTCTCCTCCTCCCCTCCCCCCACTACTCCCCCTCCCTCTCCAGCCTGAAGAGCAGTCAGGGTTCCCTGCCCTGTGGAAAGTCCAAAGTCCTCCCCCCTCAATCCTGGTCTTGGAAGGTGAACATCCAAACTGGGTAGGCTCCCACAAAGCCAGAACATGAAGCAGGATCAAAACCCGGTGCCATGGTCCTTGGCTTCTCAGCAGCCCTCATTGTCCGCCAAATTTAGAGAGTCCGGTTTTATCCCATGCTTTTTCAGTCACAGTCCAGCTGGCCTTGGTGAGCTCCCAAAGAATCAGCCCCACTGTCTCCACGGGTGGGCACACCCCTTGTGGTCCTGACTTCTTTGCTCATATTCTCTCTCCTTCTGCTCCTCATTGGGACATTGGGAGCTCAGTCCAGTGCTCCAATGTGGGTCTCTGTCTCTATCTCCATCCATCGCCAGATGAAGTTTCTATGGTGATATGCAAGATATTCATCAGTATGGCTATAGGATAGGGTCATTTCAGGTTCCCTATCCTCAGCTGCCCCAGGAACTAACTGGGGACATCGTCCTGGGCACCTGGGAGCCCCTCTAGATCCAAGTCTCTTGCCCACCCTAAGATGGCTCCCTTAATTAAGATGTGTGCTTCTCTACTCCCCTAACCAACCTTCCTTTATCCCAATCATCCCGTTTCCCCAAGTTCCCCCTACCCTCCCCTTCTTACATTTCTCTCCCCTTCTCCCCTTACCCCCCTCCCACCACACCCCCAAGATCCCAGTTTTTTGCTGGGCAATCTAGTCTACTTCCCATAACCAGGAGGATAGCTATATGTTTTTCTTTGGGTACACCTTCCTATTTAGTTTCTTTAGGATATCAAATTATAGACTCACTGACCTTTATTTATTTCTAGAAACCAATTATGAGTGAGTACATCCCATGTTCATCCTTTTGGGTCTGGGTTACCTCACTCAGGATAGTGTTTTCTATTTCCATCCATTTGCATGCAAAATTCGCAAAGTCATTGTTTTTTACCTCTGAGTAGTATTCTAATGTGTATATATTCCACACTTTCTTCATCCATTCTTCCATTGAAGGGCATCTAGGTTGTTTCCAGGTTCTGGCTATTACAAATAATGCTGCTATGAACATAGTTGAACAAATGTCCTTGTCATATGATCGGGCATCTCGTGGGTATATTCCCAAGAGTGGCATTGCTGGGTCCATGGGTAGGTTGATCCCAAATTTCCTGAGAAACCGCCACACTGCTTTCCAGAGTGGTTGCACAAGTTTGCATTCCCACCAGCAATGGATGAGGGTACCCCTTTCTCCACAGCCTCTCCAGCAAAGGCTATCATTGGTGTTATTGATTTTAGCCATTCTGACAGGTGTAAGATGATATCTCAATGTTGTTTTGATTTGCATTTCCCTGATCGCTAAGGAGGCTGAGCATGACCTTAAGTGCCTTTTGGCCATTTGAACTTCTTCTGTTGAGAATTCTCTCTTCAGCTCAGTGCCCCATTTTTTAATTGGGTTAATTAGCATTTTAAAGTCTAGTTTCTTGAGTTCTTTATATATTTTGGAGATCTGACCTTTGTCTGTTGTGGGGTTGGTGAAGATCTTCTCCCAGTCAGTGGGTTGCCTTTTTGTCTTAGTGACAGTGTCTTTTGCTTTACAGAAGCTTCTCAGTTTCAGTAGGTCTCATTTATTCAATGTTGCCCTTAATGACTGTGCTGCTGGGGTTATACTTAGGAAGCGATTGCCTGTGCCCATCTGTTGTAGGGTACTTCCCACTTTCTCTTCTATCAGTTTCAGTGTGTTCAGATTGATATTGTGGTCTTTGATTCATTTGGACTTGAGTTTTTTGCATGGTGATAGGTATGGGTCTATTTTCATTCTTCTACAGGTTGACATCCAGTTGTGCCAGCACCATTTGTTGAAGATGGTTTCTTTCTTCCATTGTATACTTTTAGCACCTTTAACGAAAATGAGGTGTTCATATGTTTGTTTGTTAAGATCCGGGTCTTCTACACAATTCCATTGGTCAACTTCTCTATTTTTATGCCAATACCACACTGTTTTCATTACTGTAGCTCTGTAATAGAGTTTAAAGTCAGGGATGGTAATGCCTCCAGAAGTTCCTTTATTGTATAAGATTGTTTTGGCTATCCTAGATTTTTTTGTTTTTCCATATAAAGTTGACTATTGTCTTCTCCAGATCTGTGAAGAATTTTGATGGGATTTTGATGGGGATTGCGTTGAATCTATAGATTGCTTTTGGTAGAATTGCCATTTTTACTATGTTGATCCTCCCAATCCACGAGCAAGGGAGATCCTTCCATTTTCTGGTATCCTCTTCAATTTCTTTCTTCAATGCCTTAAAGTTCTTGTCAAATAGATCCTTCACTTCTTTGGTTAGAGTTACCCCGAGATATTTTATGCTGTTTTGGCTATCGTGAAAGGTGATGCTTCTCTGATTTCCCTCTCTGCTTCCATATCCTTTGTGTATAGGAGGGCGACTGATTTTTTGGAGTTGATCTTGTATCCGGCCACATTACTAAAGGTGTTTATCAGCTGTAGGAGTTCTTTGGTGGAGTTTTTGGGGTCGCTTATGTACACTATCATATCATCTGCAAATAACGAAAGTTTAACTTCTTCCTTTCCAATTCGAATCCCCTTGATCCCCTTATGTTGTCTTATTGCTATTGCTAAAACTTCAAGCACTATATTAAAGAGGTATGGAGAGAGTTGACAGCCTTGTCGTGTTCCTGATTTAAGTGGGATGGCTTTGAGTTTCTCTCCGTTTACTTTGATGTTAGCTGTCGGTTTGTCTAGCTAGCTGTTACATCTTAAATTATCCCAATCCTATTAATCTGTGTATCACACACAGCTGTGGCCTACATGTAAGGTTCTGGCATCTTTCTCCACTGGCTCCTTGAGTCTGGCTACTCTTATCTCTGTCTATCTCTGTTCTGATTCCCTGACTGGCTTTACTCTCATGAAACAGTGTTATTCATTAGCCAATAAAAGCAACACATAAACATAAGGGCATTCCACATCAGTCAAATTATTATACTTGTACATCTTGTATGTAGATTACCATTGTATATTCAAAGGATGGTAGTTTGGCTGGTGTTAGCCTTTCTCCGTTGGTAATATGTAGTATACTTTTCAGTACCATGAACACTAGTCATTAGGGGGAATGCTCTAGGTAGGCAATAGCTCAAATTCTTCATGTCCAATGAGTTTTATAGGTGTTATATTCACCGCCAAACCCCCTCCCCCCACACGCTTTATGCACTAGAACCCAGTTCGTTTCGGGTAAGGGGCTGGAGGTTGAGGAAACGCATGCAGAGACAGACCAATACACAGACCTTCAAATACTGGTACCAAAAGCCCTCTTAAATAGCACCATGGAGGCTTAAATACCCTGCAGTCAATGGAAAATCCCATCCTATCCTCTAGGCAAAGCACAGCTTTTAGTAACTTCAATTAGAAGGCTCTAGCAGGGAAGAGCAGATGAAGGCCAGGATTTAATTGATCCCAACAGTGGATTCCTTGGGGGTTCCCATGGAACTCCTTTGTCTCACAGTTCAGTAAGGTATAACTTCATTCCTGAAACTGAAGACTTCATTTTATGATGAGTTGTCCCATTTGGAATCTATTATTTGCTAATTTCACAAAATCATGTATGAATCTGTATAAATGTGTATATATGTTTGTGTTTGTGTGTGAATCTATCTATCTATCTATCTATCTATCTATCTATCTATCTATCTATCTATCTCTCTCTCTCTCTCTCTATCATCTATCTGTCTATCATCTATCTATCTAAATATATCTATATATCTATATCTATATATAGATATATATATGTATGTATTATGTATATTGGAATGACTTAGAAGATGTAGTTCAACAATGGCAAGTTGTGAATGGAAAGTCCAAGAATCTAGTAGCTGCTGATTCCCACAAGGCTGAGTATCCCAGCTAGTCTTCTGTGCTGGAATCTCAAAGAAGGATGCTCCAATACTAGTGAAGGAATGTATGTGCTTTCCAGGTGAGGACAAAAAATGAAGTTGAATTCTTCCTTCTTCCATTGTCCTTCTATAGACTTCTATAGACCAGAATAAGGTATGGTTCAGATTAATGGTGTGCCTTCCACCCTTAAGATCTGGATCAAAGGCATGGTATAGTCTTGCCTCAAGATCTAAATCACAAGTACAGCTTACATTTCTGGGTTATAATCCATTCTTGCTATAGTCAAGCTGAAAATCAAGATTAGCCATCACACTCACTAAATATGATTTTTCTAACTATTCATTTATTGAAAATTTCATTCTTTAACAAATAAGTAATATCCCAGTATTAAGTGTATCACATTTTCCCAATATATTTATTTTTGGTGGATATCCAAACCATTTCAAATTCTGACTACTATAGAATATGAATGAACATGGTTGAGCAAATGTCTCTATAATTGAAAGAAGAATCCTTTCATTTATGTGAAAAGTAGAATAGTCAAATATTGATGTAGATCAATTCCCAGATACCTGAAGAACTGACATAATTATATCCTTTATTGCTGTACAAGTTTGAACTCCTATCATCAAATGATGAGTGTTCACCTAACTTCACATCCTTATCAGCGTGAGCTATCATTTGTTTTATTGTTCTTACTTTTTAAAGATGAAATCAAAAAGTAGTTTTGCATTGTAATTCCATAATAACTAAGTTTGTTGAACTTTTCCTATATTCTTCTTTGGCTTTTAAGTTTTCTTTTTCAGAAATAACTTTTTATACATAGACTCTAATTTTTAATTGGGATATTCGTTTTCTTAAATTTTTGGTATTTTATATTTAGATATTATCTCTCCATCATATGTGGAGTTGGTAAAAAATCCTTTCCCATTCTGGCTGTTTTGTCCAAATGATGGTATATTTTGACTTATAGAAATATTTCAGTTTCATGAGATATCATTTATTAATTTTTTAAGTGCTTGTGCTATTGGTGTTTGTCCAGAAAGATTGTTCCAGTGCAGATGAGTTCAAGGCCACTTCCAATATTCTCTTCTATCACTTTCAGTGCACTTGATTATTTTTATTGAAGTCTTTGATCCATTTGGGATTGATTTTTATCAGAGCGATAAGTATGGATTTATTTGAATTTTTCTATAAGCAGATATTATTCAACTTGACTAGCAACATAACTCAACCTGCTATATCTTTCCACTGTGCATTTCTAACTGCTTTCTCAAAAAACATGTGTCCTTAAGTATCTACAGTTATTTTGTGGTTTTCTATTTCAGTCCAATGATCAAAGGTGCCTGTTTCTATAGTAATTCTACTGTTTATCAACAGTAGAGCTTTGTAGTTCAACTTGAAATTGGTAATGGGCAGACCTTCAGCAGTTCTTTAATAGTTAAGGATTGATTTAACAATCCTGGGCTTTTTGGGTTCCCATAAGAGACTGAATTGAACTTTTATGTTCCATAAAGTTTTGTGTAGGAATTTTTATAGAGATTGCATTGAATCTATACATTGCTTTTGGTAGGGTGGGCTTTCTTCCTATATGCATGGGAGATCTTTCCATCTTCTGATTTCTTTAACTTCTTTTTTCAATGTCTTATGGTTTTATAATACAAGTTTCCCACTTGCTTGATTATAAATCTTTATATATATATGCATATGTAAATACACATATATCTACACACACACACAAACATATATATATATATATATGTGTACATGTGTTTGTTAATATAAAACATTGTTTTTCTGATTTATTTCTCAGTCCATTTGGCATTTGTATTTAGGAAGGAGATTACACATACCAGAGGCTATGAAATCCTATTGGATTTTTTCAAATAGTTACAATTTTCTTGACCATGAATATGAGTTTTCATCAGAATATGTTATAGAGGATGTTATACATGTATTATTTTCAAAAATTAGATAATTGTTAAAATACAGATAGAAAAGAAGTAAAACAAATTTGGTTTCAATAATGATAGTATTCAGTAGAAACAAATTCCAATATCTGACTTTTTAGAAAGCACTGATAAATAGAGGACATTATTAGATATATTACAAATGCAAAATTGTTCAAGGAGACTAACTCACCAAGGTCATATGCCTTGCAGCTTTGCAAGATGCTGTTTTTGGCATCAAGGAACCAGGACTCTGGTATCAGTAGCTCATTAGTTTCATCTACAAAGAAATGGATGCCCTTTAAGAAGAAATAAATGAAAAGTCATTGAAAAGTAGGGCAGAAATTGCTACCATGGATACCACGCTGGACACAGTGATGTAGTGATTATTTTGAAAAATTGTTGGACAAAAGTGCAGGAAGAACAAGGAGAAAATGCAAAATGCTACTGCCAAAGTCTCCCAATGACAGCACAGTATGACCCAGCTTTAATTTATATCTCTCCCAAAGTCACCCATACCCTTTAGCCTGAAGATGCTACTAATATTGGAGGTTACAGAGTTAGGGAATATACCAAAACTATTCTTGAGTCAATCAATAGTATTTTTTTTTTACATTTTTAAAATAAGGATAAAAATCAATAAATCTTAGAAAGATATTCCAACTCAAATGTTTAAAAGAATGGGAATGGTGAAACTGATGAATATCAAAGACAAACTGCCATATAGAAAACATGAAGATAAAACAGTAAATTTAGCTAGCATTTGAAGAGCATTTATTCATGTAAGTATTGTCATTCTCTAATCTTTTGTACAATTATACTTGCAAAATTCAAGCAAAAAACTATTAAATTAAGCCTAATAATCTTTAAAGGACATAGCATACATGATCTTTATTATGGGAAATCTTACAAAATAAGCTATTAATTTCTAAATGTTTCAGATTTTAATTTTTTTATATGTCATCATTCTTTTATGAAGTAAAGTAATGTAAAACAATATGAAAATTTTGGGGAATTAGAAACATAACACTTTCTTGAAGGAGACATTCAGGACATTGGGTAACAAATTGTTTTCATGTATTGATGAAACTTTATGAAATAATTTTATAATAGTGATTAGCATGTATTTCCTCCAAAGTATAATAAAATAGTTGCTTGAGTTAAATAAGGAAATTATAGTATTGAAACAGAGGGCAAGCAGTGTGATTTTTTTGTGGAATAAATATCTGTAATCACAGAAAAGCATGGGATGCTGAAGAAAATTTCACAGTTTAATATGGCACTTTAGGTGTCTTTAAGGCCCATGTGTATGAAAAGTGACAACTGACCTGTCTTTTGACAGATTTGTGTTCAAGCAGCCTAAGGTTAAATGGTATTCTAGATTTATTATGAATGGTTTCGAGGTGCTGAAAAAAACGAATGAGTTCAGAGATCTGTAAATAGTATTTTTTTTTACACTGTAGATAAATTGGAGAATCTTTAGAAATAGCAAGGACGGGGGTTTTAATTGAATTATAATTGCAGTCCCCTCTAGTATCTGTTCTATAACCAAATAAACACAGAATCATTTGGGGAGAATAGTTAGTATGTACAAGAAAACAATACTTTATCACATATTTAAATCTAATTGTTCTTCTTTATAGTCTACTAAACGTAAGTTTAGATTTGTTTTATTTAATGTAGTAATAGGAGCGGTGGGGTTGCTTCGTCCCGGCACCCGGCCGCCCACATGGCTAGCTTAATACCCGAAATAATTACACGGAAACTGTATTCTTTTAAACACTGTCTGGCCCATTATTGGCTAGCTCTTCTCGGCTAACTCTCGCACCTGGACTAGCCCATTTCTTATAAGGTGTGTAGCACCCTAAGGTGTGCTTACCGGGGAGATTTTAGCCTGCATCTGCCTGGAGTGGGAAAATCATGGCTACTCCTCACTCAGCTTCTCTCTCCCAGAATCCTGTTCTTTTTACTCCACCCACCTAAGGGTGGGCCTATCGAATGGGCCTAGGCAGTTTCTTTATTAATAAGAAATCACTCCCACATCAATTTAAAAGTAGAAACGTGCTGCACGTAACTTGAAAAAACCTTACTTTTGATATGGGGTCTCAGTTAAGTAGACCTGACTGGCATGAATCTTGCTAGGACGTCCTAGAAATCAAAGATACCTGCCTGCCCATTGCCACACAGGGCTTGGATTAAAGGTGTGTGCCACTACACCACACCTGTGAACTTGCAAAAATTTAAACATAGTGAAATGATTCAATTTCTCAGTTGCTCTAGCAAAATTACAAGCACTATATTGATCACTCACTGTAGGCAAGTGATGCCCAAATTATGTCATAAATTGATCGGGCTGTTTGGCAAGTCTTTCAGCGCACCACTGATGAGAGAAGGACAGGGATAGAAAGGGAAATTAAGGTAGAAACACAATCTTGATTGAAATGATTGAAGCATTCCAAGATATCCTTAGATTTTAAGGCATGACAATTTCTGAAATAGCTAAGGTGACAACATTTTGGTCTTGTCCTGATTTTATTTACATCTGCCTAGAGACTCCATAGTCTCCCTCACCCTATAGAAATATTTGCCTGAGCAAATGTTACAAAACTGTTCAAAATCCAGGTCTTGGTCCAAAAGAGATTTTTTTTTTCAGGATAAAGAATACAATGAAAATAAATAAGAAGAAGTATAAATAAAAAGTAATTGTCATGTAGTATCCTGAAAATAACTCTAAGTTCTAACACCATCCCCATACACACACTGACATAATTGTCAATTATGTCTTTAAAGTATCTTCTACGCCTATGCTTCTGTATCAAAAAACTCTGGGGCATTAACCACTTTTGGTGGCCAACTAAAAAAAAAAGGAGTTAGATAAATTTTTTGCTGGCTTAAATAGCATGGTTCCATAACATTACAACATGAATCATTTCATTTTTGATAATATAAAATTCTGTAAAAAAATAAACTCGGATAGCGTGATGCATCATTTTTCTTATATGAGAAAATACAAAGGAGACTGGGATTTTTCTCAGGTGATCCAACTGCTATTTTCTGGGTTGGGCATTAGAAGATTTTCTTGCTGTAATGCAGAGATGTAAAACTAAATACAGTCTATGAAAAGGTTTGACTTTCTCACACTGCTGCTAAATATCTTTGTTTTTGTTTTTTTTATTAGTTAATTAATTGATTTATATTTTTCCAGCCTGGTCACAATTTCCCCTCCCTCCGCAACTTCCCAGCCCCTCCCACAGATTCCCTCCCCCATTCCATTCCTCCTCCTTTTGTTTCAGAGAAGGGCAGGCCTCCCGTGTATATCATCAGCCAGTCACGGCATATCAAGCTGTAGCATTTCAAGACAGGCAACCCCTCACCTATTAAGGCTGGGTGCCTTGGTCAGTCACATGCAAGGTCCCCCCTAATCGACAGTTCAGTCTCTCTAAACACCTAAAAGCCCAGATTAGTTGATTCTGTTGGTTTTCTCGTGGTGTCCCAGACAACTCTGAGTCCTACAATTCTTCCTCCTTTTCTTCCACAGGGTTCCCCGAACTTTTCCCAAAGTTTGATTTTGTGCCTCTGCATCTTTTTCCATTAGTTGCTAGGTGAAGCCACTCCGATGACAATTGGGCTAGACAACATATGTTTTTAGCAGAATATCTTTAGGAATAATTTCATTGCCTTTTTTATTTCTCTTTGGTCATTAATGTTTGGTTTTATTCTAGGTCTCTAGGCTGCCCAGCCTCAGGTCCTGGCTCTGCAGGAAGTGTTAGGTGTGGGCTTCCATTCATGGAATGAGTATCAACTTGGACCAGTCATTGGTTGGCCACCCCCAGAATTTCTATGCCTCCTTTACACCAGGACATTGCACTAGAATTCTAACTCAACCCAGTGCTTTCTCCATCCATAATCTCCCCCATCCGACCCCTCTTATTCCCTCATTCACCACCCTCATCAAGACTCCTCCCACTTCCATTCACCTGTGATATCTATTCCATTTCCCCTTCACAGTGACATCCATGCCCCACCTACCCCACAAATCATCTTGATACTTAGATTCTTTAGGTCTGTGGATTGGAACATGTTATCCTTTACATTACAGCTAATAATCACTTATATAGGAGTACATATTATGATTGCTTTCTGAGTCTCTATTATCTCCCTCAGGATTATCTTTTCTAGTTCCATCCTTTTTGCCAGCAAATTTTGTGATATAATTGTTTATAATAGCTGAGTAATAATCCATTGTGTAAATGTAACATGTTTTCTTTATCCATTATTTGGTTAATAGACATTTTGGTTTTGTCCAGTTGTAGGATATTGTGAATAAAACTTCCATAAACATAACTGAGCAAGTGTCTTTTTGATATGTTAGAGCATCCTTTGACTATATGCCCAGGAATGGTATAGCCGCCTCTTGAGGCAGTTGAATTCTCCATTTTCTGAGAAAATACCATATTAATTTCCAAAGTGCCTGTACAAATTTGAACTTCACAAGCAATGGAGGAGTGTTCTCCTTTTTCCCACATCCTCTCAAGCACAAGTTATCTTTTTCTAAAATTCAATTTCAAATTCTTCTTTCCTAATGGGCACTTCTGTGACAGACTTGTGAAATGCGATGGCAAATTATCCCAAAGCATCTTCTTTTGTACCATGAAGAACTTTCTCTTAACACCTTCTCATATTTGATTCCTATTATTATACCTCCCATGCTTTTCTCCTGTTTACCATGTATTGTTTTATAACATCATTTTTCTATATGTAATATAATTACCATGGTTCCACAAAGAATGACACAAAATATATGTTTAAGCTATTAATTACATTTAAGCTTAGTAAATGCTCATTAAATATCAACTTTTATGTCATATTTTTGTATGGCACTTTCATCCTATTGAAACATAAACCCCTAAAGGAAGAAAGGGAGATCAGGAGTCTCAGGCTATACATGAAATGTCATGTGTCTGAGAGTATAGAAACTAGGAAGATTCTATACTTGTAGGTTGTAGTCTGCAACTCAGAAGCTGAAAAAGGAGTAAAACCTTGCTGTTAGATGAGACTTAGCACCTGGATGAGACTTAGCACGTGGATCACATTTAGAAAATACATCCAGACAGACATAGAGCTGCTTAGAGGTTGGGCAGAGTTCTCTAGTTTTCCCTTTGCTGAGTTCTTACCAGTCTTTGGAACTGACTCAAAGCTAATGCAATTTCTTTTGAAATCCTCACTCCTGTGATGCAATCCTTCATGCATACTCTTGTTAGTAACAACACCAATAAAAACTCGTTGGTTCACCAAGTTGGACATTGCTGCAAATTTTTCTTTGGTCTCCTCTTGCCCTCTATCTAGGGTGAATAAACACGTGTTTAATATCCTCAGAGGCAAATCTGTCACACAGTTATGACATACTCTACTCTGCGTCCTACAGCTTTAACACTGGTATTTTCAACTACACAGTTTATATTTAGCAGATGATGCAATAAAACTGAGTTACAACGTACAACAATAGATTTTTGGCATTTATTCAATTATCATGTTTAATGATAAGAATTTAAGACAGAACTACAGATATGAGACGACATAACCATTTTATAAGTTACCCAAGATACTTTTAGTAAATTTTCTATCAATTTGTGATGCAGAGAGGGTAGTAAAATAAAATAAAAAAGTATCTGTTGTCTTTTCCTAGATTCTTGGTTTCTCTGTCTTGAGAACTACAGCAGTAAGTATTGGGAAACAGTCTGCATACAGAAACAAATGCACAGAGGAAGAGTAAACAGTATTATATTTAAACAGACTACTATCTATCAATTCCCCAACTGAAATTTAACAAGAGAAATAACAGGGTAAATTAAAGAGGGAGACAGAGAGAAAGATGCTTAAAGAGGTAGCGGGAAGTGAGAGAGGAGAAAATGGAGATGGACACGCAAATCATTTAGAGATAAAAAAAATTTGGAATAGGAGACAGAAAAATCTGATAGAGTCAGACAAAGGGAAAAATAGAATTTGGAACATGTTTAATTCAGAAAATGGTTTGGAAATATTTGAGATATGACCAAAGAAATTGATGAACTCTCATCAATAATCAAATATTAGAGAGAATCTTTGACATTGAGAGACAAAATACCTAAGAACTGAATTAAAAAACTCCAAAAAACTGCACCAGAATTTCAGTTTCAGACAAACCAAAAGCTCTACTGAAAATTCACTACCATAAATGTAGAAGAAGAAACAAAAGGAATAGAGAATTTCTTGGAAGAGGGATGATGATCTCAGACAAATGACAGAAAGATTCAGTAAAATTATTTCTTAAAGTCAATTGAAATCAGCCTTAAAAATGCTAGCAATAACATATGCCAAACATTGGAAGAAATATGGCAGCAATGTTAGAGTTCATTAATTGTTACTATCACTGCACTGTGTTTACATTTCCCCATTTTTGAGTAACAGAATGGATTTTTACTTCATATTAAGATAATATATTTGCAATCATTACTTAGAGATATTTTAAACCTAGAGTTATCAGACATGCTTTGTAAGAATGTGTACTTTTAGTTATGCTTCTAAGTAACTGTACTGTCATTGTTTGAAAAGTTCTGCTTAACTATGATACACCACTTAAAAATTGTGTGTACTAAATTAGTTATATAAAGAATTCATAAAAACTGAAGCAGAAAATAAAAGAAACAAGATCATTTCTTTTAAAGTCTAATTTCTGCAAGGTTACTATTATTCTCTTGTGTGTTCTTAAAACACAAATTGATTCAATGATAGTAAGCATGATTTTGCCTCTATGTGCTTGACACTAACTTCAGTCCCTCTTGAGATAAATGAGCACTTCACCTTGTCCATTATCACTGGTTGCCACTATCTGCATTTCTCAAATTTAAGAATCGATGTGATGCTTTAGATTGCACATTTTATATCACTTTCCCTTTGGTGTCATTCCAGAATTGGTCTTCATTTCTCTAAAGTGGAGTTATCCCTAAGTATGGAAAAGCATGACTTCAGAAGAAAGATGGATATAGATGTTATAGATAGGTTTGCAAGTATATAGAAACACAAACTTTCCCATTTGGAAGCTGTGCTCTTTGGAGCTTCTGCTCTGCTTCTGGTTAAGAGACAGAGTCTCTCTCTCTCTCTCTCTCTCTCTCTCTCTCTCTCTCTCTCTCTCTCTCTCTCTCACTCACACACACACACACACACACACACACACACTTCTTTGAAAAGATCCGAGAAATGATGCTGGAGATTGAGATGGGAATATCAATCTCAATTTCATCTAAGTTACTTCTGAATTAGAATTATACAGAAAGAACACATCACTAGAAAAAAATATGAAGAAAAGAGAAAAAGTAAACTAAATCCTAGTTAATGCAGGGAATATGCCTGTGAGGCTCTTTAGTGTGATGTACATCACATTAGAATTTGGATCTGTTTATTTTTGGCTGCTGAGAAAAAAAAAACAACACTAAAAATTCTTTCGTGACAAGTTATTAAATTAACATATATTACTGTATTTTTATCTTTGAAAAATAAGTGAAACATGTTAGAGAGGTATTTTTATGGAGAAATTTGAATAACAGTAATTTAATATCATAACGATCTTACCACTATTTTGACAATGCAGCATCCCTAGAACAACTGCTTAAAATATTTTCAAACATGAATGTTTTAAACCCAAGAATATTTTAAAAGACTCCTATATGAAATCAGGATACAAATTACATATTACTGATAACAAATGAGATAGAGTGTTTTAAAATTATTCTTTGTTACGCAAATCCTTTTATCATTTATTAAAGCTTAAATAAAATTGCATAGGAATGGCATGGATGTTTCATTTGTTTTTAGATAAATATATGAATATTAGCTGAATATTTGTTAATATAGTACACTGGGAATCTTCAGTATTTTCAATATTTTGGTTTATAATCATAATGCTGAGAATATATTCTCATGTGGATATACACTTTAACAGAAGGGTGCACCCTTCTGAATTAGAAACTCTGCTCAAGAACATATATTTGAAGCTTAAAATTAGTCATTCCAATACAATATATTCCCAGTGTATAATAATCATATTTTTAGCTTGTGGGATGATGACAGGAAAATATTAAATCTTTGTTTTCAATATCAAAATTATTTCATTTCTCTTTGAGCACAAATTTAGTATATACTGTGTAAACTTTAAGTCAAAACACACAGTACCCTCTAATTGTAGCAGAGGTGTTTCAGTAAAGTTCATAGGCATAACATTGCATGTTTTTATCCATGGTGCCAAGTGCATACTCTGTGTGTTCAGAATCAAGGTTGCAATGAAGTCACACAATAAATGATGGATCTGTTCTCCCTAAAATATTTCAGTTAGGTTTATTCTTTGGTCATTACTCATTCAGCAAAGTTGTATTATTTTCAAAGTTTTCCCCAAACCACCTTCAGGTACTGGACTCCAGAAAGGTCACGATCCATGTTTCAAGAAACTGGAATCTAACTAGAAACTGGGAAGGCTGCTCACGAAGAAAAGATATCAGTGTTCTTAACCTGTACTAGACCTTTTGTTGCTATTCCCACCTGTCAGGCAAGATGACCCTACTTTTATAATATTGGGATGACATTTTGGGGAAAGTAAAAAGAAAATCATAGTCAAAGTAATAGCTTGGAGGTCAAAAACTCAAGAGTAGAACCTATGGTTGTCTTTTTTGCTTGCCAAGCTTCAGTAGATGGTTCCACAGACACACATATGAACAACATTAACAGTCGTTAACAGATTATCAATAACAACCAAAAAGGTGGGAGAAATTCTTTGGAAAGATTTGAAGGGAGTTGAAAGAAGCAATTTGGAGAGGATATGATTTGGATTCTAGATCCAATGCAGGCTAACTTGGCACTTAAGAAAAAAAAAGAGAACAGCAAAGGGCAAATGTCTTAAGAACAACACTGTCACTTTCAATTCAATATATATAATAGTATTTCATGGTTTTACTGGTAAAATATAAATTGCCCAACAAATTTATGGATTAATAAATATATATGTATATAAGATACATTTTATTCATGATGCATAATATATATCTTATACTATAAAGCATTATTATGTTATATATTAATGTATTATATGAGTGTTCTATAACATTCTACCAGACACATATATATTATTATTTAATATATGCACTAGAATATTAGTGTTGACACCACCTTCAACTTTACATAGTAGTGAATGAAAGAAAGAAAATGAATTCTTTCATAATCTATAAAAAAATCTTCTTGTCCTGTAATTTTCATCTATCAAAAAACCACCAAATTAAAATTGATGTTTTAGTTCTGTAGTCTCTTCTAGATTTATGAATATAAAACTCTTTTATCACACATATTAAATATATATACTACTCTGACAAGTGAAGTTCTTCTCTGCTCATAGTGTTTAGCACTGGAGCTTTTAGACAAGAGCTGTGATTATACAGTGTTTACTCAACTTACAGTAAAGAATCTATTTGCTCATTTAAGAATGATTGAAGTGACTTTTTAGAAGGGCATCTTATATTTTAGAACCTCGAAAATAGGAATAAAACTTTTGCTGCCATTTAGAAACTATGACAACTTGAACACTTCAAGCTTTTAACAGTATAAACATAAATTAAAAGTTAATATATATATATATATATATATATTCAAGTATAAATAGGGGAAACTGAAGTTTTTGTTAAACCCTTGAGTGAAGGCTATCAAATTAGATTGTGCTGTTGAACAATTATCCGAAGAAATAATTCTTAACTGACACCTGTAATATTGGCAAGCAATTACATCAAAGGATGAAAAAAAGCATATTCTCAGATATACTTATATAGCATCAAAATAACACGTTATCTATAGGAAGCCAGGAAGTTATTAAGAATAGTGAATTTATGTTCCTATTAAATAAAGAAAAATAATTGTCAGTTAAAGATTGCAAAGTATGATTAGTATAAGCAAAATTACATTATCAAGAAAAGTTATTTGATTTGCTGTTCAGGTTGGAGAGAAAGCAAGTAATTAATTCAAGCATAAATGAAATTAATTAAAAATATATGAAAACCCAAACAATAAAATACTGAGATATGGAAATAGAAGAATGAAGGTGTTTAGTATAAGAGAGGGTTATTTATTTAGGGGTAGATTCACAAATCATAATCCTCTGCTGGAACTGGGAAGAGCAACCAAATCCCACAGCCAAAAAAGAGGCCTGTTGCCTGCTTTACATTGGCATTTATAGTATAAGAGGCCACGCCCAAGTGAGCTGTTAACTTAAAGGCTATTAGCAGTAGTAATTCCTACAGCAGAAGAAAATAAATTTATGTTAATACTTTAATTATAATTAAGTAACTGTGAGAATGAACATTGGAGAATCATAGAACCGTAAAATTATTTCTACTTTTCGGAACCAAAATTAGTTCCGTTTCCTTGTATCATGTTTTAAAGTGTGTTTTTATTGAAATGGAATAATAGCAGTTCTTCCTCTTTATTTTATCCTCCACCCTTTCCCAGGTACTCTTCCTTCATCCCCTCCTGTACTTCCCTACTCTAAAATTGATATAGTTCTTTCTTTCCCTTTGATTGCTATTACTGTGTGTGTATGTGGGGGGAGGTGCACATGCATGGGTGCACATGAACATATATATATAAATACAATATTCAATGTCATTGTTTTTGTATATGTGATTTCAGGGATGATCATTCTTCATTAGGTAACTGTAGAGAAGCAATAATTGGTATTCACTTGATGGTGATAAGCAAATAAGTACCATTCAACAGGAAGGAAATTCTGCCTGATACTGAAAACCTACTTAACTTCCCACATTAGTGAGACCATGGGCATTAGTAATAATCTACTATTGCCACTTTGAATGACCACTATAATTCCTGTACTTTGCAAATATTATTCATACATTCTGAAATAACTATAGCTAGCACCTCTCATCAAAGAAGCTTCTCTTTAAAGCAAATAGAGGACATTAGAGAAAACAACATGTAAAAACACTGCAGAGATCAATGGATTGCGGGAAGTCAATCTCCAATGTATACATTGACATCAGAGCTACTGCATCTACGATTCATCTACTTCACAGAAGTGAATGTGGAAAGACTATAATGAAAAATGAAAAAAAGAATATCTGGAAGCCTGTAGTAAAATAGTCTCTCCTAGAAATGGGTGGATATGATAGATCAAACAATGAAATTACCAATGAACATACACAATGTGGAATTTTTTTACAAAGATAAAATAAAAGAAAGGAAGACAATATTCATCATAAGAACTGATATCACTAATCCAGGATACTCAGTGAGTATTTGAAACTATATTCATGAAGCACAAAGAAGGATACTTGACAATAGGCTTGATTTGTCAAAGTACCATTGATCTTTTTGCATCCATTGGAATACATGAGATGTGTAAAACGAAGACATTACAAATATTAGAAGCAAAAATATGAAATAATCATAGCATACTTCACTGCCAATGATACATTGAGAAAAGGACATTTTACATAGTTTTAATAAATATGTCTATTCTAATAATTATGAAAAACCGGTTGTATACCAAGAGATTTTGTTCTGTTATTTAAACATTTAATTTAGACCAAAGTTTATCCTTATATAAAAATCCAGTTAATAAAACAGCAACAAATATGTATATATTTATTCAATAAAAAAAGAAATTTTTAATTCATACGGATACTTACTCTGCAGCTAACCGACTTGACTACCTCTGAAATTAACTAAAATCGATGCAGTTGACCACAACTATAGGGGGTTTTTGTTGATAGGGGAGACCTGACTTAAAACTTAGCTGCATATTCTGCTCACACCCTACAGAAAAGGACATGGAAGAAGGACACACTTTCTCTCTTCCTGCTTGCTCATATCACACTGCTGTGTTTATATCAGTTGATTGTCTGTAGAGGTCAAAAGTGAGATCTCATGAAGCTGGAGTTAAAATATTTGTGAGTGGTAAAAGCAGGGGCTAGGAACTAAACAATGATCTTTAAAAGTAGTGCTTGCTTTAAACTGTTTTGCCATCTCTGCTGCCCCTGATGTAGAATCTTAATATTTTAAATCAATTTAAATATCTTAAAATTAAGATAGAACATTTTAAATATTTTTATATAATAAATATTAGATTATTCTTTAAAGTATATAATATAAGTTAATAGATATTAGTTGAATAAATTATGTTAAAACTGAATAAGAGTGAAGTGGCTATGCGACTGTCAAGGCCTTTGTAGCATAAGCAAATAAATGAATCTGTACTCCCAAAACTATAATTACAAAAAAAAACATTATTAGTCTATTTAATAGTAGCTCTTAACATTTATAAATTTAAGGACTAAAGATGGTGTAAAAGGAAATAGAACCTTCTTCAAAGATCTTTGCCAATATATATTTAGAATATAAAAAGAAGAAAATAATCCCTTAATGTTGGTATTTTTATTTGACTCCAAGGCTTTTTGACTTGTATGTGTGATGCATAGGTGTGTATGTGTTCATAAGAGAGTGATATGTGTCTTTATGATGAGAGGTCAGAGATTTAGGTCTGTTTTCCTACAATGTCCTGTTTCTTATTTTTGATACAAAAATCTCTCACTAAATCTAGAGCTCACTAAATCAGCTAGAATGATTGGTCAGTAAGCTATCGAGATCCATCTGTTCTCTACTCTCAATGCTGGGATAACAGAAACATGCCACTATCACTGGCTTTTTAAACTCTATTCACCATTTAGGTTAAAAACTTAAAACAAAAATAGTTATTAAAGTTAATTTATTAAAAAATGCTCTAATTAAATGTTGTGAAAAATCTGAACATATTTTTCATATGTCATTTTCCAAAGTTAGTCATAGTTTATATTTTTAATTTTGAGTAAACAATTCAAATAAATTTAATGTCACAGAGAATATAAAATTTATTAATATAAATATATAATAATATACACAGATATATGTAATTGAAGCAAGTAAATAATAAAAAATACAGCATTATTTCTAAGAAAGTTTTAATGAGACTATTTTTAACTAGTTTAGAATAACATAAACATTAACACATTTTCAGTATTTTAATTAAATTACACAATTATTGTATACTAAATACATGATATTGTAATAAACTTAAATGAATAACAATGAGTTAATTTAGTTGCCCTATAATGATGTCAACAAGAAAAACAATAAATGTGTTTTATTGTTCTAGCTAATATGTTAAACTTGTAAAGAATTCAAACAATTAACTGGTATTTAATGAAAAACTATTAGTGAGTTGATTGGATATCAATTAATTGCCAAAGATTGCCATGTTTATTGTCATTTACTTTAGTATAATGGTAATTATTTAGGAAGTTTCTAACTGGTGTATCTTAAGGTTTAATTTTAAAGAGGAGCTACGTTGATATACTTAATGTTGTGGTAGACTTGTATGCTAACAAAATGTATAGATTTATGTAATAAAACTCAGTCTGTGGGAAGATAAATTACCATTTGAGCCCATGAGCATATGAGATGTATTTAAAAATAAGGGTTTTGATAATATCCATAAGTAATTTCCACTTTCATCTGCTTACCTTTGTAAAACATAAATACAGCTAGAAAAAGACAATGAGGTGAGAAGTAAAGGAGGCCCATTGGTCTGCTCGCTTTGATACAGCTTCGGCCTTTCTTCCTGTGATGTGGAGTCATATTCTTTTAATTATTTCTACAACCTGAGCTGTAACAGAAACTGTACTCTTCTGTCATTACTAAATTATCACTGAATAATATATTGTGTGTGTGTATGTGTGTGTGTGTGTGTGTGTGTGTGAAAAATTTAAATGTAGCTGGCCATAAATAGTCTAGAATAATATGAACATTAACACCTTTTGGTTCTCTTTTTCAAACAAGGTTTCTCTGTGTTTCTGGCTGTACTGGAACTCACTCTAGTACAGGCCTCAAACTCATCACTGTGCTTTCCTCTGCTTTGTGAATGCTGAGATTAAAGGTGGTGCCACCACCACCAAGCTGACACTTCTCAGTTTTTAATTATACTACACTGCTTTGCACATAAATGCACAATAGTTTAATAATGTATATATTTGTTGTATGTCTGAATGTATACAGTTTTGGAGTCTTTTTAAAATCTTAATGAAAACCCAAACCGTCCAAACTGCTTGAGAGTTTATTGAGAAACTGTAAATTTATGAGACCTTGTGAATCACAGCTCTTCTCTCTTATTGTTAATAAGTTTCTAATTGAATGTCTTTGACCTGAAGACTTTTATAGTTTCTGACATATTCATCCACACTCCTTTATTATAGTTACAAACTTACAGTCCATGGAAATAAAACAAAAATAAAGTTCATGCATGCTCGTAACCATGTTAAAGCAGTCAGTGCACTAGGAACTGACAATTTAGGTGCTTCTCCAATATTTTTTATAATAGTCATAATATTAAAAAATATAAGAAACATTTATCTTTATAATCCTAATGTTTCTATCACTAACAAATCAGGAAAAGAAACCTCATATATGTTGTAATATACAGATATTCTTCTTTGCTCCAAAATATTAAGCATTTTACTTTAGCTTTATTTACATTACAGGATACTTCTAGATCCACATTTAAGATCTGGTAAATTGTTCTTCACGGTGCATCTTTGTGAATAAGTGACTTGTCTAACTACTCTTACTACTAGTTGGGAAAGTCAGGATATCCACCTAAGTCTGCTTTGTTCTAAGGCCTGTGATTCCTTTTTATGCTTTATTATTTATTTTAATGTGTTCAGCAATGTTGCAGTATATGATAAAGTATCTCACAACCTCATAGTTTTGTGTCAAATCAAGACAATGTAACAGCATAATAATACATGAAACAAAAATGCAATCAATCAACAAAGCAAACAAACAAAACACAAAAAGCCAACAAAATAAACTCAATTAGACGTTTAGAACTTTTTGTTTATAAGAAGCCTTTGTTGAATTATCTTTTCTATGTGGTAATAATTGGTTTCTAAATCGTATGTATTTATTTTTCATGGAAATAATCCAAATTAGAATAAAATTAATGCATTTTCATTGACTTCCTCTACTAAGTTTTCTGGTGAACAGAAATAGCAGGTGTTCTTATTTTTCCTTGCCAGCTGACTGCATCAGCAGTGCCCTTGGGGCTGTCTGGAGACTCTCATGGATCAGGTCCACTTTTATCTAACACCATGGTTATTATCTTAATTTTTTAATTTCCCAACAAATAAGAAATTTTAGATTTATATCATTCACTAGCTAAATACTCACTAGTTAAATTAATCATCTATTAAATAATTCTTTCATCAATGTATTTCAAATTAAAAAGACCACAAAATTTTTTAATTAAGCCAAAAGAATTAGATTTCTGAAAAGCTAACATTCAGTTTGCCAAAGAAAACTATTTACTGTTGAATGGTTAAGAACTGACAAAATAGAGCTTATTTTTAAATAATACTATCATGTACATAGTGAATCTATCATTGTCATTGATTATATTACTGGAAAAACATATTCGTTTTGTAAACTTAAATCTCATTGCTCATCATATGCATTCTCACTTAAGTGAAGAACCTCATTGTGACTTTGACTTTAGCACAGATTTGAACAGTTTATTTGTTATAAAGATTCTAATCACAGACCAGTAACAGCCATTTCTTTGAAGTTTAGGCATCAATCCAAGTAATGACAAGACAGGCTATTAAATTGATGGCTCTGCTTGCCAAAAAAGGTCCCTTCTTTTAAGTTTCTAAAGTAATTAACAACAAAAAGTATTGTTTATATATTGAAACATTTTTATAAAATCATATAAAAATAATATTTTAATATAACTTTTATTTTATCCTTTAAAACACCTCCCAGAATCTCTTTGAAATTTTCTGGGAAAATAAAAGAAAAATGTTTTACACAAAACTAATCCTTGCTATTGCTGGTTATCATTGTAAGCTCTCACTTTTCAAGAATATTACACGGGCTAGAAAGCCAATTCATAGCAATAAAGACCTCAGACGAAGTTAAGTGTGGCCAACTGTATAAAAGCACGGTAGAGAAAGATGATCTTCCTGAAATTTTGTTTCTTGATGCTGAAATTATGTTCCTAAGAAAAAGATATTATTTGGAGAGATGTAAGCCTGACACAGAAATAAATACAGTGCACATTCTCACTTACATTTGGAATCTGAAAAAAAGTCAAATATATAGAGATTGAAAATACAGCTTTATCCATTGAAAGAAGGACAGATACAAAGGGCCATAAAATCTGCTGTCAGTTAATGCCTTCTATACATAATAGGTAATTACACTCATAAAATATTAACAATGGGGTCACATAAACAAGGTCTTTGTTATGCCACAGTGCATAAAAAAAATCTCACGTAGGTTTACACCTGTAGATGAAGATGTATAATCAATTAACAGAGAGGGATTTTTCTTCAGCAGGAATAACTCTACCCAATAAGCTACACTGTTTTAGAAAGTCAGATCTACATAGGCCCAAAGCAGTTGGGCCTCCCACTGAGACAGGGTACCTGATCTAATGGGAGCTCACCAAATCCAACTGGACCGGGAATGAAGGAGCATGTGATCAAACTGGACTCTCTGAGGGTGGCTGCCAATGGGGGCTGACTGAGAGGCCTTTGATCAAGACACTGGGACTTGTTTTTATGACATGATCTGGCTTTTTGGGACCCTAGTCTATTTTGGATGCAAAGCTTCCTAGGCCTCTAAGGAGGGGGGAGGGGCTTGGACTTTCCACAGGGCAGGGTACCCTGCCCTCTCTTAAGGAGGGGGAGAGGGAGGAGAATGGAGGGGGGGAGATTTTTTTGGTGTCAGGCCCCTGGACTAGATCTTCACTTTTGACCTGGGAGCCGGAAGAGCAGCAGAGCCCCCCCCGAAAGTTTAAATTTTTGAATGGAAAAAAAAGGAAAGATCTAAACACATGGGAAAAACTTTAAATGTATCAAGTAGGTTAGAGAGTTTTTATGTATAAACTTCTGTGTACAAATGTATATATCTGAAAATAATAATTGAAGAAGAAGTTATAAGTTTAAGAGGTAGTGAGGAGTGGAAACTTTATCAATACAATACTCACATATAATACTAAAAAATGAAATGAATGTAAAAAGCTGTGGTTATTGGGAAACATGAAGAAATGTGAGTCTCAAAACAAAAAATTGCAAATATATAGGATGAAAGAGTTGATTTACCATAGTACTCAAGGACTATGGTTAATATTTATGAATCATGCTAGAATTTGTACCAATAATTGCATATAAGTTCTCCTTGACACAAGAAACAGTGAGGTGACATGACAGCTATGTTCATTAGATTAGCTGTATAGAATATCTGGTCTTATATGTATGAACTGGCATGCTGTATATTTGAAACATGCAAAACAAAGAGTGTTGCTTTGAAGCAGCTAAAATTTATGAATGAAGATGAAGTGTCCAGCCATTTTCTTTAAGAGTGCCTCTATTTACTATGAATGGTTGTCTGACTGTAGGTATAGATGAGAAGAAATCGCCTTTAGACAGAAGCACTGGTATGTTCTTTGTCTTTGATCACATTTACAGTAACATATTTTAAGTATTGATATACTAAGGTAACAATAAAATTAAATGTATTTAATATTCGTGACATCTGTGAATTTTTTTAAATATGTAAGTTTATATGTAATATTATTATAGTTTTAATGTATTATATTTTATATTACACTATTGCCAAAAGGGTAGTGATTCAGAAAATCCCACTCTGATAAATTATTAATGTGTGTTTTTTGTTCTGATAGCTTTTATTATATTTTCAAATATTTAATACTGTATTTTTATTTACTCTTATTTCCCCTTCTTTTTCCACGTTGCTATTCCTGTCTCTCTGTTCAAATAGTCATCCTATTTCCAACCTTTTTGTCAAGTACATTCTTTGCATTTTATCTTGTGTCCTTTGATATCATGAGTATGGAGCTATCATGTGTTTTTTGAGTCTCTGAATGTTAAAGTCATGGTAAGATTGATCCCTCAGTATAACTTGGAGTCTGAAACAGAAGAATGCATTTTCCCTTTTATTCCTTTGTTAGTATAATTTCTATCGGACTGCACATAGATGTGAGCCTGTTCCACCTTGACTTGAGAATTACTAGTTTGAACTCATTTTTTCTCCTTAGAGTTGTTGGCAACAGGTGTGGGTACAAAACAAAATATCCTGACCTAGGGTGTAGTTACTTGGGGTTTCAAACATTAAGATGACCCATAAAGTTGGATTCACTCCACCCTGATCAAAAGTCAAAAAAGTTAAAAATACTCCTACGATCCTTTTAAAACAGGAGGTTAGACATAGAGAGTAGCTTCCTACAGGATACTTGGTCTAAGGTTGCTCACTGCATATTCTTGCCCAAACATCAAACATCTTTATTAAGGAAATAATGGCTTGATGTCTCAAGTATTGAAGCAAGTAATTTTTTTGGTTGTTTTCTTTGTGTTAGAGCAGTCTTTCGCCTTCTTCTCCCCATTTTGTGTTAGGGTATAACAGTGTATAGACTATAAATGCAGATGCATTCAGTATTCAGTATTCACTGAGCCTCCCTATCATTACTATCCTATGTCTCTCTGTTTCCTTCATATCTGTTTTCTTTTTACATAACATTTCTATTTTCACATCCAAACCCTAGAACACATGAAACTGCAGTAATTATGGCAGCTCACAGATGTCTATAATTCAAGTTCCACTGGATCCAACTGATGCATACTGACATAAACATAGGCCAAATACCAGTACTCATAAAATTAAATGAATAAATATATAAATAAAATTACTTAAAAACAGTTTATGTCATTAGCTAGGCAGTAGTAGTACATGCATTTAATCCCAGGTCTACAGAGACGGTCAGATCTCTGAATTATAGGCAAGCCTGAACCACAAAGTGAGTTCCCAGAAATCCAGAGCAGCACAAATAAAACTTGTGACTTATATGAATAAAGGTTGTCCTCTCTTGTCATAAGGCACATCCAACAGTGCCATAAGTGGCACCTGTAATTGAATATCCTTTGCTAAGCACCATAAGTCAAATACTTCATCATTTTGTTTCTTCTGTTACCTATTTAATTTATTAAAGTCGTAAATGACAATGCTAAATGCTAGCATAGATAGTTCAACTTTTTGTTGTTCCAATCAAGAACATTCTTCTGATTCTGGCAGGGTGGTGCACACCTTTAATCCTTGCACTCACTCTGGAGGCAGGCACAGATTACTCTCTGAATTCAAAGCCAGCCTGGTCTACAAAGTGAGTTCTAGGAAAGCCAGGGCAACAGAGAGAAAACTTGCCATGAAAACAAACAAACAATAACAAAAGAATAGTCTTTTCATTCGTGGATGTGTGTTCATATGCATGGTGAAAAGTTATGTGATGAAAACAGGTGTCATTTCTCGGCTGTTGTCTTCCATTATTTCTGGAGCCAGAGTTTCTCCCTGGCTTGAAACTCATCTGGGAGGTTGAAAAGGATAGCCAGCCGCCCTAGCAATTCCCCTGTCTCCATCTCCCTAGTCTCTGGATTACAAGCAAACACTCCTGTGTCACCTTTTTTCATATGGGTTATGGCACTTGAGGTGAAGTCTTCTAATTTAAAAGCATGATCTTCACTAACTGAACTCTCTTTCTAAACCCTCCTGTCTATATTGATATATGTGTAAATAATCAAGTAAAAATGATCCTGATAAACAAATTCTTATATTCCTCTAGAAGACCTCAGGATATTTGAATGTATAAATAATTAACTTTGGGTCATAATTTATACTTAATATTTTAAAAATTCTTTTTATTTTTTTAAAAGAAAATAAGCTATTTTGTTTTCATTTTACATACTAATTCCAGTTCCCACTCCTCCCTGTCTTCCCATTCCTACCACCCTACTTCTCAGAGAAGGTAAGTCACATTGTTTTGGGGAAGGCCAAGGCCTCCCTACCATATCTAGGCTGAGCATAGTATCCATCCAAAGAGAATAGGTTCTAAAAAAAAAAAAAAGAAGTACAAGCAATAGAGATAAATTTTGATCTAGTGTTTTCATATAGTAAACATTCAGACTTTCAATGAATATTTCCATTAATTTTTCATTAAAAATACTCAGATCACATTGCATGCAGTATCAAAAGCAGGTGCCATTGTCAAAAACAGATTTTGAAATATCCTAATTAAAAGGTCTTTCATAATCAACACTTAATTGACTAGTGTATTCCCACTTGATCTACGGAACTGATGGCCTTCAGAAGAAAAAAAAACTGTGAAGCATGTCATGATGTCCTTTCTCAATATTTTACAACATATCTTGCTTTAGAAAAAATGCCAAGTTCCAGAAACCAACATAAAGTGACATAAAATTTGATTTACTTAGTATTCTTAAGTCATTGTGTAAGGTCTTTTGTAGTACTTATAAACGGGAGTATTATATTCTCCTCTGAAAATTTAGGAAATTAGCAGTTTGGTAATCTTTGTGACCTGAAATTAATTGATATTTCATCAAAGAATTACTACCTAGTGACTTACAGTAAATGAGCAATTGCTTATTTTACTGCATATATAGTAATTACAGTATAAACAAGACTTTGAAAAGATGTTCCATTTTCTTCTGTTCTTTACCATTGCAATAAAACTAATGGTCAAAGGAAATTGTTCACTTGAAAAATGCTGTCAACATAGATTTCAATGACTTTTCTGGTCACAGATCACTGACCTAATAAACTAACGCCATTATGCTCAATGAGTATTTTAATGGTCAGGCATCTGTTGTGATGGATCAATTCATCCTTCAGTTGGAAGACAAAAATTTCTGACTGCCTGTGATGTACAACTGAGCAAAAACTCTCTGTGATGAGGTGGAAAAACTTAACAGTCGAAAATTCAAAAACAATAAAAATCCTTATAATCCCAGGTGAAATTTTGACTCACTGTCTTAGGTAGGGTTCTATTGCTGTGAAGAGATAATTTAATCTCTACAACTCTCATTAAAGAAAACATTTAATTGGAGCTGACTTACAGTGTCAGATGTTCAGTCACTTATCTTTATGACAGGGAGCATCGAAGTTCTCAGGTAGATACAATGCTGGAGAAGGAGTTGAGGGTTCTTTCTGTATCTTGTTCCACAGGCAGCATATTGAAACTATGTCACACTGGCCAGACTTGAGCTTATAACTGAAAGCAGGCTTCCACAATGACACTCTTCCCCTAACAAGGGCAAACTACTCCAGCCAGACCACACATCCTACTAGTGCCACTCCTAGTTGGACAGGTGCTCAAATGAGTCTATGCTCATATGAGTCCGTGGGGGCCATACATATTGAAGCCGCTACACTTATCCAAAAACTTCTGTCTCCAGATCTACTTCTATAATTTTACGTCAGTCATCTTTTATCTGATAACAATATCTTGTTGCAAATTCATTGATGTTAAATACACACACAAGTATTTTTTTTCAATTATTATTACAATTATTCTCATTCCAGTCAAATGCTGCCATGTTGAGTCCACAGTTACTGACAAACTTTGATCATTATTTCCCAAAATTTCAGACTGTAGATACAAGATATTTAGTTTCTTCCAATGTAGTAGCTCATGCAATAGTGTCTTTGAAGTTACCACATTGAAGCATTGCAGTGTATTGTTTTTCTAGAGGGCAGATACAAGTATTTTGTGAATGAAAGTTTGAGGTCATCCTGCTCTATATAGCAGGCCCCAGAACAGACAAGATAACATAGAGGGCATAGAAAGATGATGGAGAGAGAGAAAGAGAGAGAGAGAGAGAGAGAGAGAGAGAGAGATTGAAACTTTGTTTATGGCTAATGTTTTGTGAAGAATTTTTAATTTAAAACCTCAGGTATTAGTATGGTGAAACTTTGCTGCTTCATAGAATGGACATTAACTTCAAATGTCTATAAATATATGGTTAAAATTATCTACTATATAAATGACTATAAAACCTGAGTAGGATTTATTTATGAATATATACATATATGTATATACATATGCATATAAAATCTTAATGAACAAAGAGGCCATAAATTTCAAAAGCCAAGGTGGAATATATGAGATTTGGAAGAAAAAAGTTTATGGGAAAAGCATGCATACCTTATAATTTTTAAGAATTAAGAAATTAAAATATTAATTTTTTAATAATTATAGTATTGCATCATTGCTCCCTTCTCTTTTCTGATATGAGGAACTACAGATTAATCTTGTAGTTTCCCAGATGGAGCTTCAAAAATGTTCAACATAGCATTCCTTTATAATAGCCCGGCTCTCTGAGGCATGCTCGCGATGAAGCTCCAACCCAGGATGAAAGGCTAGAGTCTCCCCGGTAAGCACACCTTGGGGTGCTAACACAGAATATTAGAAATGGGTTAGACCAGGTGCGAGAGTTAGCCTGTAAGAGGCTAGAGCTAATGGGCCAAGCAGTGTTTAAATGAATACAGTATGTGTGTTGTTATTTCGGGCATAAGCTAGCCAGGCGATTGGGGTGTTGGGGACGCAATCCTTGCGCCCCAATTTCAACAGATGGCTGCCCAATGTGTGGACAACTGAATCCACTGAAAGCCCGAGAAAGCTTGGGAAAGAGTAAAGCATGTTTGTTTTCTTGGTAGCAGCAGTTTCTCGGTTCTGCTCTGCTTGCTAGAGGCAAGCATGCACTCTCATCTAAGAGAGGCTTTCCTGACTCAGCTTTAGCTGCAAAACCCTGCAGCTCATTAAGAGGTCCTGCCACGAAACACTGAAACAGTATTGATGAAAAGCTGAACGCATGCTTTTCGGTTTTCAGCCGTAGCAGAAAAAAAAAAGCTGCGCCGTTTAAAAATGCCGGCTTTCTGGGCCATCCTGCCAGGGCAACTCTGACTGTTTGAGGCAGGAGGGCTGGCTACAGAGAGAGGACTTGAGTGTTGTCTGTTGCAGCTTAATTGCTGGCAGGGACCTTGAAACACTGTAGACTTATGACACTGAACGTGGCTCTGACCGGTACCTCAGCCACAAGGTTGGAATGGCAAAAAGCTAAGGAATGGACTGGATCTAGCTGGCAAAGCCACACCTTTAGTCCTACTGAGATTGCTTGGTAAATTAAAGACTCATGTGGTCAGAAAAACAGAGAGAGATACAGTAAAGAGAGCATCAAAGACAAAGAAAAATTCTAAATGATTTACAGTGTGTTAAAAATATATGCAAGCTAAAAGTAAGTTCTTGAAAGTAAAAAAATGAAAGAAAAAGAGAAGTTGGTTGTGATAGTACACGCCTTTAATCCCAACACTTGGGATGTAGAGGGAGATTCACCTCTGTGACTTCAAAGTGTGGTAGCACATGCCTTTAATCCCAGTGCCTAGAAGGCAGAGACAAACAGATCTCTGTGAGTTCAAGGTGTGGTATCTTACACCTTTAATCCCAATGCCTGGGAGGCAGAGACAGGCAGATCTCTGTGAGTTCAAGAACAGCCTGGTCTACAGTGTCCAGGTCAAAGATATACGCTTAAAAAGCAAAAAGTTAAAAGTAAAAATAAATGAAATAGAGGTTAAAACAAAGTTGTACAAAGATGGAAAATACACAGAGAATCTTGATACTGTATGCTGTTATGCTCTATTTGAATCATTTGAATGCTGAGGAAGGAGCAACAGCTGCTAAAAGATATTTGTTTATAAATGCTGCTAAACTAACCCAACATAGATATTGTGAAAATGCCTTGACTTTGAAATTTGGATCTAAGGACATAATACTTTGGAAAGGAGTTTCTTTTTTTATTTTCACAGAGGATGAGACCCTGTTCATTTCTTCTATTCAGATATGGAATGATGGACCACGCCCTCCTGAAGGGTTGCTGTGAACACCTTCAGAAAACTGCTTCGCTCAACTGCCAACTGAGATAAAACTAGCACACAGGTTATACCACCTAATTAACGATGCCCCCATTCAGCAGGAAGCAGTTTGGAGAGAAAACTGTGCCCATGTTCCCAAATTTTGTTTATAAACATTCTTTTACATTTAAAGAGGGATATGATATAGATATGAATAATTTGCATTAGTATAGATTTTGCTTTATTGATAGAAATTTAAGGTCAATTTTGTTATATGTATATGTATTTCTGATCTTGATTAGGTGTAGTGATTGTGTAGTTCACTTAAAAAATGTAATGTATATAGGTTGTTAATGGATAATCATCGATAATGGTCAAGCTTGTAGTTATGTTAGTTAGATTTTCTAGATATATAGAGATATATTTTAGTTAGATAGGCATTCTTCATATCTTTCAAAGACTACAAAATAGGACATTTAATGTTTTAATAACTTGGGACTTTTCATGACAATGAGACACTCTGCTCCTGGCAGCACCAATCTACTTCAGGAAGAAGATGGGCATCGAAGAGGATCCTTATGGAGTTTGATAGCCATTTGGGCAAGAAACTGCTCTTGCCTGGACTATTGCATAAACTGGACACAGAGAACCCGCAGAGAGAGGACTACTGAACTTGCCTAAAGGTGAGATGATCTTTCGGGGTTCCTGATTCATGAAAGAGTCTACAAGACATTCTTCAGGACAAGCAGATAGTGACTGCCTTTGAAATTTCCTGTTTTGTGGAATGTCTGCTGAAAACTATGGGCCTGTAGGCCGAAGATGGATGCGCCAATGGTACAGAGGAACTTTGAGTGACTGTCCAGGCAGTGAGATGTCTCTGTCATTTCTAGAGTTTGAAAGTTGCTTTTTTCTTGTTTGCTGAGGTAATATTGTATCTTTCTGGAGTCTTTGATGGAATTAAGAATAGTTAGTTATAGTTATACTTTTCCTTAGTTATGATAAAGATTACTGTAATTTTTACTTGATAACTGTTTTATGTAATTTTGCTATGTTAAAGTTAAAGCCTTTCCTTTTTGTTTAAACAGAAAAAGGAGAAGTGATGTGGGAGTGTCATATATCAATCTGTTGATTTCATTGGTTAAAATAAACTGCTTGGCTGGTCCTATAGGTTAGAACATAGGTGGGTGGAGTAAACAGAACTGGGCGGAAGAGGAAGTGAGGTCAGAAATCATGCAGCTCTGCTCAGAGACAGCAGGCTCCTCTCTTGCGGGCAGACAGGATAGCCCGGCTATCTCAGGCATGCTCACGATGAAGCTCCAACCCAGGACGAAAGGCTAGAATCTCCCCTGTAAGCGCACTTTAGGGTGCTAACACAGAATATTAGAAATGGGTTAGACCAGGTGTGAGAGTTAGCCCGTAAGAGGCTAGAGCTAATGGGCCAAGCAGTGTTTAAATGAATACAGTTTGTGTGTTGTTATTTCGGGCATAAGCTAGCCAGGCGACCGGGGTGTTGGGGACGTAACCCCGATGCTCCCAAATTCAACAGTTTTTGCATAGAAGGAAAGTTTCATGGAGAATCTGAAAGCTGTCTGAACTTAAATTCTTCTTGCCTAACCTCCAGTGACTGTCTTCCAGAACTACACTTAGATATTCTAAGTCTAGATTTCTTCCTCCATAACGTCTTTTACTTTAACATTTTCAGCATTTCTAATTGTCATTGTCTCATTTTCTACTGTCTGAACTTCTTACATAATTAGTTTTAAATGTTGAAAATCAAGTAAGACAGTTATTCAGATGTATGACTCAGTAACGCTTTTTGATTCCATAATTACTCATTATAATATCTTTATATCTATTTGAAAAGATATTTATTTTTGCTCTTTATAGCCTCCACATGACTTTCAAACTTTTCAACAATTTATACTCCTGAAAAATAATATGTACATATGTATCTGATTAATATTGATATATGTATCATAAGAATGCATTGAAATACATCCAACTTTAAGAAATGAGATTTTTACCTATGATTAGTATATAATATCATTACCATTATAATTAATGGATCTCAATGCATATAGTTTTATTTTATTGATACATTTTATATTTTGTATATTAAATATGCTTTTTGATTATACATAAAATATAAATATAAAATATAAAAGTAAAATTTTATTCAGTTATTAATGATGTTATAATATCCTAGAATTGTACTTTACTCTTGCCATTTTATACGTTCATATGAATGAAAATATAAAAGTTAAATAAATTTAATTTGAACAATGGAAGAATTTCAGAAAGAATAAATCTAAATATTAAGATTTGTTTGGAGTTTTTTATTTTGTTTTACTCTTTCTTATGGCACTCTATAGCTTGAGATAGTAAAGTTGTTATTCTATGCACAAATGCAGTATGCTGTTTCCTCAAGATTTTGATTTTCTCTATGTGAAATAGGAAGGAATCCTATTTGAACAATCCCTGTGGAAATTTTCATATATATTTCCCATTTAAAATTAAACATTAATTTTGCATTTACTTTTTTTCTGCTAATAGAATTCCAAGTATAAAATATACAAAATACATTTGCCATCTATTATTATTAATAATCTTTAAAGATTAAAGTTTTAGCTCACCTTGTGCTAATCCATAACTTCAATATTGAACTAATCTGTTCATACAGATGTTCACAGTGCTCAAAACAGCATTAAATCAATGGTGTTTATATACATGAACAAATGCATAACATTATTGAGTCAATGGTTTTAAGACACAAGCACACAGTGTTAGATTGCATTATTGAGACAATGGTACATATACGAATCTTTACACTATCAAACATCCCGGTTAAGTTAATGGTATGTAAGTACATATGTGCACATTACCCAATAAAAGTATTGATTAAGCGGTGCTTGTTCTTTGTTGGAAAAATACACGAAGGGATCACTTCACTCTTTTCTAGTTTTTCAAAATTAAGTAACAAAATGGGCATGAAAAGAGATTAGGAGTTCAGGGGGAAACTTTGAACAGATATAGGAAACAAAACACAGCAATAATTTGGTTCATGTACATAGCTGAGTAAATTGCTATCGTTATTCTCATTGTTGAAATCTAGAAGCACCTGAGAGACAGGGTTCAAGCCTACTTGTAGGGACATAGTTACTTTATGTAAATGATGTGGGATTTCTGGTGGGAAGCATTGTTTTTCTGGAATGAATTTTGATATGTACAAAGAAAGGAAAATGAGCTAGTTCAAATGTTAGTTACTTTCTACTTTCTTCTTTCTGATATGGTCATAACATGCCCAGATTTTTCAAGCTCCTGATACCTTGACTTACACACCAGGATAGAGACTACCATTAACTGAGAGCTCGAATAAGACCTCTTTTTTTTTTCAGTTGCTTTCGCAAGGATATTTTAGCACAGCAACAGTAAAGATAGTAAAATAACAGCTAAAATTACTGCTTAAGACTGACTACCTAACCATAGGAAAGTTTCAAAAATTCCCTTTGCTCCTCACAAATGGAACTGATACTTTCACTGCAACATTATAATAGGTTCGATTATCACCAGAGCACTTGTACTTGATTCTGCATGGCTTTCTAATGCTTTGCCCTAGTCAGTTTATAAATGCATGAGTTGTTTTCAGCACTTTACAGTTTAATTCCAGATAATTTACTAATGCAGATCATTGGCAATAAGATGCGAGTCAGAGAGTTTAAGAATTTATTCTGTCAACCTTTTTATTTCAGATTTCCTAGATCAAATGCCTTCATTGCAAAAATTCAAAACTCAGTGTGAAGTGTTCTATCTTGATAGCTGTCAAATAGGGAGAGAAGATAGCAGCACCTTTTGCTGTTTTCAATTTCCTCTCTTAATGGGACATCTTTTGCCACAGCTGATCTCACAGTGTTGCACACATAAAGTTGAGAAAAGAATAACAAAACAAATGAATGGAAAAATAGTACATCTCTAGCTTACCAAGAATAGAATTGTCGCATCTCTTCAGGCTACTGGAGCAAGCTATGGGTGGTGGTATATGTTGTAGTTCCATTAGTCAGGAAACAGAGTTAGGAAATCATAGATATGAGGTGAGTCTGATATGTAATGAATATCTTTTATTAAAACATGCACACATAAATATGCATGTTTGATCTCCTTTAATCAGCTGTAATGTAATGACAAGTGATGGAATTAAAGGATTTTAAAGACTATTCTTTTCACAGTGAAAACGAGGAGTTCTTCAGAAAACCTAAATTAAGTGATATTTCATAAGTTTTAGTCTCCTCAATATTAAAAGGGAAATTACAGATTATACACAATGAAAAAAAGGAGTCCTAAGGCTTTTCAAATGTATAATTTTAAGAAATGGGAATGTGTGTGATAGATAGTTGGTTTTGATTTCCAACTTGCCTAAATTTAGAACAACCTAGGAAACACACCTCAAAGTTTGTCTGTAAGGATCTTTTCTTATTAACTGGGAGTTGAAGCACTGCTTACAAGGTGCTTGGCAGCTACCAAGAGGCCAACCATAACTGCTTTGCTCTGACTTGTATTTTCTGCTGTTGCTGTCTTCTAATGACATCAGAAATCAGTCTTTTGGCCTTCCAATGGGAACTCTATTCCAAAATTCACTGTATTGTAGAACCTCCGGACTTTCTAACACTAGACTGGTGTTAGCTAAATCTCCAGCTTTTTCAATTGAATAGTCACAGGTTTTTCTGGTTCTCCATTTCACAGATGCCATGGTTAAAGTTCATAGCACTTGCAAATAAATAGTATAAACCACTTAATAATATTTGTACAATATTCTGTTGATTCTTTTCCTCTAGATACCAATTTTTTTAATTCCTGGTCATAGTCTCAAATGGAATTCCATTACTTAATGTGAGGCTGTAGGATTTTAGCATCCTAGTCTGGAGAGTCTTGCCTAATACCAAAAGTGCCAACTGTACTCTTGCAATATATATTACAGCAAAAAAAAAAAATCCTCAAATTTCGAAGTTGCATTCAAATTTGAAGATAAAATGTAAAAACATATAATGAATTCTCGGAATAGAAGATACATCTATTTAGGTAAGACTAGCATCTCTAGGATACTTCATGCTTGACCAGTGTATTTATAATGATAGCTAAAAAACTTGGAAAATTTAGTCAAATAGTGTTAGGAATGATATACCAGCATTGATATGCCAGCAGTGATATACCAACATTTTGGATGGAATTCATGAGGATTGAAGTTCACAGTCATTTCTGGCTATTTCAACAGTTCAAGGAATCCCATACTTCATGAGCTCCAGCTTCAAAAGAATTACCCAATGGGATGAGCAGATCGCTTTGTTGGCCACATTTCGGGCATTCAGACATGAAGACTTGTGTTTTAACCCCAGCATTCTTCTATTACTTTCCAGTGATGATGTGCATGCCTGTATGGCAGCTGTGTGAATATGGAGAAGATTATATTCTTGTGACTACATAGCTAGCCAGTTTAGCTGAATAAGTGACATTGAGTGAGAACGCTGTCTCATAAAACAACCTGATCTGTAATAATATAAGAGAACACATACATATGTACATACACCTGAATATCTGCATGCCTACACACACAAAAATGAATGCATTTGTATTCACACAAAGAGATTTTTGTCAAATGTGTTATAACAGATAACATGAATTTTGATCTATTAAAATGTGTGATATGCCTTATATATAGGATTTTCATTGAGTAAAACAATTCTTAGAGATTTATGCCTAACGTGTTGTAGGATAATGCTTTTGTATACTATAAAATTTTGTGACGTCTATTAGGTAAGTTTAATAAAATGATGATTGGACAGTAGCCAGGCAGGAGGTATAGGTGGGGCAATCAGAATAAGAGAATTTTAGGAATAGGAGTTTAACAGTCAGTCACCAGCCAGATGCAGAAGAAGCAAGATAAAAATGCCTCACTGAGAAAAGCTACCAAGCCAAATGGCTAAGTATAGACAAGAATTATGGATTAATTTAAATTGTAAGAACTAGTTAATAATACACTGAACTAATAGGACAAATAGTTAATAATTAATATAAAATTCTATGTGTTCCTTTCAGACTGAATGGTTGCAGGACTGGGCTGGACAGAAACTTCCATCTACACTAACAGACATAATTTGCCACAGAGATACCAATAAAAAAAAACAATTCTCATTGAATTTAAGTTACATATGAATTAATTTAAAATCTATACAAATTAATGATTTTAAAGAAGAAAAATATGTTAAAGATATAATTAACATCTAAATCTATTTGCAAAACTTGAATGCCATATCTCTATTCACTAAAATTACTTTGAAATCTGATATAGAAATATTCATAATTAAAATATAAACTAATATTTCAAGGTATAGTATTAAGTTGAGAATATACCTTCCCGTTTGGTTTGAAAAGATAATTATAAAATATAAATTAACTTTAATATAATTTGTGTAGAAATAATTAATATTGAAAACATAATAATTTCAGAGTTTTACCCTAAAATAGGAATTATAAGAACCAAATCTCTATTTTACATACAACCACTAATACTTGTATGTCAACTAAGGTTTATGGCTAAGAAATAAAAAAAATTAAATTCAGCTAAATAAAATTATTTCCATATAACTGTGGTAGAGAAACAATTCCAAGTAAGTATATAATTTAGATTCAGAAATATGTAGATTACATTTTCTTCTAATTGTGGATCTTGCATTTTATAAATAAAACCAGATAAAGTCAGGAAGAATGGAGAATGGGAGATGGAGAAAAAACAAAAGTGTTGCATGTTGTCAAAAAAAAAGATTATGAAGTTATCTTCGTGAATCTGAAATGTATGCATGAGGGATGTATGTCAATAATGAACAACAAAATTAATATTTAAAAGCTGACTACTGTAAGGATACATGGTATTATTGAGTACTGATAGCATTTCACCTGCTTATGTCTGAATCTGGAATGGACAATTGAGAGTGAATAAAAAAAATAATGGTGGAGGTCAAATTTACAATAGAACAACTATTTTATTACATATATTTTCCAGACGCTCTATATAAATATAAATTAAATATGAATATCAATAAAATCCAAAATAAAAGGAAGATAAGTATTGCTGATGTCAGCTGTTAATTTGGTACTAATGTTTTATTACATGGCTTGCATAGGACTTTGCACGAGTTAGTTTAGAAATTGATGTGACTATTCTTCATAATTGTAATAGACATGTTCCTTAGTGTCAAAAATTGTAGACTGAAGACACTATGAGAGAGAAAAACTGTTTTATTTTAATATTATTTGCATGTAACATTGAAGAGTATGAAATCTTAAGCAACTTTTGTCCATTGATTAAAACTTAAAATTTTTGGTGCTGGAAATATAGATGTCTCCACATTTAGAACCATATATGGCTCTTTCAGAAAAGCCAAGTTTGAGACCCAACACTCATGTCAGTTTTTACTCAGCTAATTGGAACTCTGGATACAAAGGCATGCAGGGCCACTGGCTTCCAGGAACACTTGAAGACATCTGCACATATTCACAAATAGACTCATAAACACATAATAGAAACTGAAATCTGTTGAAGAGTAGCTTTTATTGATAGTAGATCGAGGTTAATTACATAAAACAATAACAAGTCATAATATAGAGCCTAAGAAACATTCACCCCTAAATAGGACATCTATAATATCATCTGTGTATTCAATGATCACAGGAAATTTTAGAAGAAAAAGGAAATAATTTCATGATTTTAAACACTTCAGGCTCTGGAGGACTGTAATGAAAGAGTGGTTTTTGGACATGACAAACCCAGAGTTTTCATCAGTTTGGGTTTCCTGCACAAGAGTTGTACAAGCCTATACCAATCAAGAATTCAGCCAGAAGGTAGAAAGAGTGACAAGGTTCTTACCCCTAGATAAGAAACTGCATGCAAGTGGGTGTTGTTGAACGACAAAAAAATAAATAAATAAATAAATAAATAAATAAATAAATAAATAAATAGTTTTCTTCATAGACAAGATAGGTATTAGACCTGACCCCATGAGCATAAAGGCTCCATTAATTGAACTATATAGATTATATAACAACAAAGAAGAAGCAAAGAACTTGAGAGGGGTGATGCAAATTAGTTCCTGCAACATTGTGTGGGAAGGCTGGATATACTCAAAATGCATTGTACTCATGTATGATTTTCTAAAAAAAAATAAGAATAAAGTAAATGTAATTGCTTGCTTTAATGATATACTGTGATTATCTTGACATTATTAATGTTCTTTCCTAAAAGCAAAACTTTATTTTTATTTTTCACTGAACCTTTGCTATAAAAGTCTTTTATGACAATCGGTTTAGAGAAATACATATCTTAATTCACTCATGTATCTTGGTCTTTAAGACAATGGCTATGTTTTAGAAGGCATTTGATTATTAGCTATTAAATTTACTGTGTTGTCTAGACTGATCTAAAAGCCCTTAAATATTTCATGACATGCAAAGAGATAAGTCCCTTCATTTTCGTAGACTACTTTAGTAGAATGACTTTCAATTCTCTTTATTTAATTCAATAATCCTATAAAACTTTAGAAATATTAGCTCATTCTATTTTCTTTAATGATTCACTTTCTAATTGGTGCCTGTGTACTCTAGTTTTCCAAAAGACATGCTTTTAGATTTAATTTGTCTTCATGTTGTATAAATTTTTATAGTACAATCATATACCAAGATTTTACTATTTATGTATTACCACTATCATATATATATATATATATATATATATATATATATATATATACATCAACCTATATATTCTGTACAAAAATTTAAACATTTTTATTTAACTTTTTGACTTAGATGATTTTAAGCACTTATAATTAAAGCAAGCATTGGAACTGTATTTAATAACAATATGAACAGGTTATGGCTCACCATATATGCAAATACACTCGGGTTTTTATTGCATTGTATCAGTATCATGTTGCATAGTTTTGTAGGAAACTATAGACCTGTTATTTTAAAGAAGCTTTCCTTAATTGAATTATGTTGTCTTGAAAATACATAATCAGAACATGATTATTTTTTGTAAGATTGATTTATTTTTATTTTATGTATATTAATGTATGCATAATGTATATTGTATATCAAATGAATATATAATTGACTTTGTGTGTAGGAGTAGGCAAGAAGAAGGTATCTAATTCACTTTAAATAAAGCTATAGGTGGTTATGACTCTCATATAGGTGTTGTGAATTGAAGCTGATTCCTCTGCAAAAGTAGCAGGAGCTTTTAACCACCGAACCAATTCTGCCTTGATTATTTTTAAAATTAAATACTTACTCTTACAGAAAACCTTACATGTATGGGGAGAAATAAAATACAAAATTAGGATGATATTTACCTCTACTTAGTTTATATGATCTAAATAATAACACAGTTTATGTCAATATCTATCTTTCTATTCATTTATTTGTCATCTCTTTATCATCTCTATATTTCTGTCTATATCTATAAGAGTGCATGAGAGAGAGAAAATAAATATAAAATGAAGCTTATTGAACAAAACTTACTGATGTTTCAGAAGATGAGATACTAGTGGCTTGCTCTACTCACTTACATGAACTAATCTATTAGTAGACTATATGGTTTTCAAATACTGGACAGGGATGACTGAGAAGGGGAAACTTATTAAGGTGAAACGTGTGATTTTATCATTTCACCATCTGCAGAGCTTCCAGTTAAAAACATGCATCGCAGCTCATAGAACCCAAAGATAATCAAGAACAGGGGATATGGGGCTTTGCTTTTTTTTTTTTCCCAAGGACAAGATGAGTACAGGTCAGCAAGCCTAATACCATGTATAAAAGAGCTATAGCAAGCACATTTGAAACCCTCTGAGTCTCCTTCTGACATTGCTCATCATGTATATAGAGAGAAAATACACAATTCGAGAAAAATATCCTCTTAAATAGAAAAATATTGAAAGTTTAATATATGAAGATAATATATTGTCTATTCTTATCTCATTCTTAGAAAGAAAATTTGTGATTTACAAGGCATCAGGTAATTCACTTCAAATTAGACTGTCACAGTAGAGCAAAAAATTTTGTCTCAATTTTAAGGGTTATCTTGTGTCTCTTGGTTAAACATAGCAGTTAACATGGCAAAAAACTAAAATTACTTAAATTTATTTGATTATGAATCAAATAATGTTCAAGGTCATTTATAGAAGTAAAGGATTGTCAATTATACATTAATAAAATATGGCATTCTATTTAAAATTAAGGATTAATTTAGCTAATCTAGGTAACCTTCAGCAGAACACCATAAGGTAGCCAGTTCAAAAAACAAATACTGTTACTTCACAGCTTCAGGTATGAACTGTGTGAGATTACAATTCCAACAATAATATATTCCTGATAATAATCTTATTATTATCTTGACTGTCTTTTGAAATGTCATTGTTTATACTAATGTGGAAAAACACCAAACTGCAATAGATATCGATAAAAGAAATGGTAATGGCTGGGTGGTGGTGGTGCATGCCTTTAATTCTAGCACTCAGGAGGCAGGGGCAGGCGGATTTCTGAGAGTTCGAGGCCAGCCTGGTCTACAAGAGCTAGTTCCGGGACAGGCTCAATATATAGAGTATTGTTGAAAAAGGACACACAAGACCTACATATTGAATATATTCCTAAGGAAATTAAACCCTCTGTAACATCGAAGGTTATAAATGTAAGTGGGTCAGAATACTCAAAATGATTTAGATGTCAGAAGCATTCAAATTGAAGTACATGTTTAACTCAATTCCAGACTAAACAGTACAAACTTACTTATTCTTGCTTCATAGTTGATTCTAAAGGTTATTAAAATGTCAGAGAGCTTGAGCAAGCAATGTTGGAAAAGAATAATAAGGTTTTACAACTCTCTACAAAACAAAAATGAAAATACCTTATTGCATCTTATTAAAAATCAAAGATGCATTTTACAATTCTACAGTCCAGAATATTTATAACAAAATAATTATTATTAAAAAATAAGTCAAGGCAATTCAATTTGGTAAAAACAATTTCTCAGTTTTGCTTGAAAAACATGGAAACCCACATAGAAAAATTAGACTGCCCTGCATTTCATAGCACACTGAAACACTAATCATAATTGTGTTGTAGAGGGCCATTTGTTTGTTTTCCAGCCACCCAGACTCCCAAAATAATCACTCATAAACTATATTATTTAAATCATTAGGTTCTTATTTGCTAACTCTTATATCTTAATTTAACTTATTTCCATTAATCTATGCATCACCACAAGTTCGTGGCCTACCAGCAAAGTTTCAACACATCTGTCTATGGTGGCAGCTCCATAGCTTCTCCTTGACTCCCCCTTTTTCCTCCCAGCAATCAGTTTAGTTTTACCCACCTATCTCTATTCTGAACTCTGTAGGCCCAAGACATTCTCTTTATTCACTTGGTATTCACAGCATACTGAGGGGAATCCCATATCAGTATTGAAAAATAAAGCATTCAAGTAAAAAGTTTTCAGGATCTTTTTCACTTTCTGTTTAGCAAAGTCAAAAAAAAGTTTTTCAAAAATATAAAAATCAAAAAAATCTTTGTCATGCATCCAAAAGAGGTCAAGGACAGACTAAGACCCCTTTGCAAATATTTTGAACAAAAAGGTGATACCTGGAATGTGCAAGAAGTCCTTATTAATCAGTAATAAAACAAATTTATGTCAATAAAGATAACACTCTTGGAAATTAAGTAAATCATATCTAGAAAGAATGGTAGCTCAGAGATTAAGTGTACTTGTTTTTCCAAGATCTGGTTCAGTTCCCAAGACATATATTGAAGTTTATCACCTTTAAGTGATAAACTTATATCACATTCCAGGTGATCTGATGTTCTCTGTGGTTTCTGCAAGCACCACACTGGGTACATGGTACACACACAAACACACACACAGACACAAACACGCACAGACACACACACACAAAGAAAAAATTATGAATATACATAAAATAAAAGTAAAAAAAATTAAAAAGAAAGGTATATCATGTTGTGTTTATGTCAAGTCTGCATTGCAAAATTAACAGACCAAACATTATGAAATAATGGGTATTATATGGTGAAACCTATAAGAACTGAGAAGATGGTTGTTCAAGACAAAGAGGCTTTAGCTATTTAGGATGTGTCTGTAGAAGACACTCAGTATACAATATGGAAACTCTACCTACAGTAAGAGACCAAATGAACAAAAAATCTCAAGTGACAAAAATTTGTGTCTACAGTAATAGATCATTTGAACAACAGTAGCAAAATAAATTAGCATGTGGGATAAATTTGTTCATTAGCTTAAACATGGTAATCATTTCACCATGTATATGTATATTAAGGTCTTATATTAATCACTTTAAATGAACATTTTATTATAAAAAGTAAATCAATAATGCCAAAGTGTACTATAATAAAATATATTCTGCTGAGAAGATATGTCAGTAATAATCATATATGAAGTATCTTAACATCACATCACAACATAATAACTGAAAAATTACTACCAACACTCTGGACTTATGGAAAGTAATGTGACTAGTGCTACCAACTGCAGGCAAGGCTGAAAATGCTAGAGTTTTCAAAGACTACTGCTGTGAATTCAAATGATATTCACGTTGGAAAACAAACCTTGGCATTCTGCTTCTATAATTTATCCAAGAATAGTAAAAGCATATGTCCATTACAAGACTTCCATAAAAATGTTTGTAATAGGATTTTGTATTTCCCAAACACAGAATATAGCCCATATGTCCATCAATAGGCAAATGAATAAACAACCTTGGGAATATCTACTCAAAAAAATACCACTCAATAATTAAGGGATAAAATACTGAATATACAAAGTATGCATATATTTCTGAAAAATTATGTTTTAAAAATTATTATTGGGAAGGAAACAAGCTAAGTGAGTCTCAATCTACTCACATACATTTCTGAAAATTATGAGACATTTTTGAGACAACGTCTCATTCTCCACTCCACTGCAATGCAAAGCAGTGTATTGATTAAGCGGCCTTTGCACTTGTACTCTTCTACCTGGCTAATTGTGATTATAAATGACATTATTACACCTGGTACTTTTTTTTTTATTTTTGATAAAATAAGTTACATAACTACTTAACTAGAAGAAGGACTTGAAAAGGATTTTGCTTGAAAAATTATATACAAGACCTTATAAAATTTTGATGTTTAGATATACAACTTTTCACTAATTTTATGTTTTTTGTAGATTATAGACTACAAAAATATAGACTAATTTTGTAGACTAATTTACTTTAAATTAATATTAATTTCATATCCAATGTCTACAATAATACTTTCAATATTTCAATAGTTTATATAAGTATTTGAGGTCACTTACATGCTAAATATCTTAATTTAGTTTTTGCTACAATGCATATATGTATATCAAGATATTTCATATCCAGAATAAGTATAATTTCATGTGTCAATTAAAGTTCACTGTGATTATAACAAGTATCATTAGCTAAATAGACACTAGAAAGTTAAGATTATAAAGATGTTTTCTTAAAGTATTTATCAGGCATAAGGTTCATCTGTACATTTGACATCATATGCAGACATCACTAATTTCTTATATTGAAAATCAAGTTCTTATTTTTTTTTACTTTAAATTATTGAGTATAAATCAAATTCTTGCATCTGTGAGAGCTCATCATCACCTTGAGGTGAACCACCAAAAGCAAAGCACTTGCCTTTTGTTTGAACTCAAGGAGGCTTAGGTTTCAGGTATACACTGAACCTAGAACATTAGCTTAAGAATCTTTGCCATTGTTCTTTCTCACCATTTTTTATAGTTTTAAGTTTATTATAGTAAACTTCTATTACCTTGAAATGTCTAGTACTCCACATTGAAAGTAAGAAATGAGTCTTTAGCTCAAAGGATAAGACACTAAACACAAGCCTTCTAGACTCCATCTTGGTAAGCCCTGAATCTTGTGAAAGTCACATTTTGTACTGAGAAGAAGAGAAATGATTGGGTGTTCCTATTATTGAAAAAAGAATGGGAGGCCATTCTTCAGCTCAAGTAGCTCTCCAGAATTAATTTAGTCTGTGGACTTAGTAATGCATGTCTGAAAATGAATTCATTGTTTAAAAAAATATTTTTCTTACTCTCATTTTTACTTATTTCCTTCTTTTTACTCACCTTTTTCATGCATTTTTCCATTGAAAAAGACTGAATAATACTAATGGGGAAAATAACCAGACACATAATTTTCTATTTCATGAAGTTCATTTATAAAGTCTATGTCTGTACAAGGTTATGATTAATTGATTATTTGGGGCACTGAAGAGACTGTTCAGGGATTTAAAGAACTTACTCCTGTAGAAGACCTAAGTTGAGTTCTCAGCATCCTCATCTGGAGGCTGACTATTCTTTGTAATTACAGTTTCAGAGATGCAACACACTCTTCTAGATTCTATGAGTACCCTCACACACTTCCTCTTCCCTCTCTCTCTCTCTAGCTCTCTCTCTACGTCTGTCTCACTACTTCCTTCCACACCCCCCTCACACACACAAACACAAATACTTATACAAATTAAAAAGTAAAAATAATTTAGTGTTGACTGGAGAGATGACTCAGCAGTTAAAAGCACATATTCTTCCTTTTGAGGATTTACGTTTGATTTCTTGCATTCACATGGTAGGATACATCTGAATATAACTCCAGTTCCAGGTGATCCCTACTTTCTTCTATCCTCTGATGACACTGCACTGCATATTGTAGACATGTGGTACAGTTAGATACATACAGACAAAAATACATACACCAAGTAAAAGAAATTCTGAAATACAATAAATTGTCTTCAACACATTCATAAATACATGTATATTAAAGTGGTAATTTCAACTTTGACTTATTCTCTTACTCAGACACCAAACATTATCTGAGTGTACACACACACACACACACACACACACACACACACACACACACATAGCTCCATATGGTTTTAGAGCGCCAAAGTGACCTGGGATAAAGAGGTTTAAAAGAGTCCATCTGGGACTGGGAGGTATGGCTCAGCAGCAGAGTATTTCACTGGTCTGTTACGGAAATGTGTCAGAGATTTGTTTTCAGAATACTGAAGAAATGAGTGGCATTTATTCTAGGCCAATGTCACTCTAAACATTCATGCCCAAGCTCTACCATTCATAGCCTGACAACAAGATCTAAACTAAGTGGAAAGACTAATCTTCAACACCTTTTTCTGTTATAAATATGATTTAACAATAGTTTTTCACATAAGATGTTGACACTCTCATTTTTGTAGCAATTTAAAAGAGCCCAGTAGATGACCCTTTGTACATACTTATGTTTGACTTTGTCCACATTTTTCTCGTGCTTTCCAGGCAGGATTTGGTAAGCTATAACCAATCTCCCAATTTCCTAATTTTAACTTTTATGGCTCTTTCCCTGAGGCTGCATGACAGTCTTGCTGAAATAGAGCCAGTGCATCTCAGATGATCACATGCAGGGTGGTCTGTCTGCTGCTCTCTCTTTCCAAACACCGTGACTATGGGAAATTATTTTGAATTGTGCTAGGAGCACCTTCTGTCCAAATGCCTGTGGCTTTCTGATGTCATCTCGTCCTTCAACAACTGCTTGGGACTTCCTTCTACAACCATTTCCACCTTTAGTCATATGAAAAAATCCCTACTGTTTACAAAGTCCTTCTTCTAGCCCGCTTGCCAAGTTATGCAGTTGAAGGGCATGGAGTTTATGATTTTCATTTGTAGAGTCTGAGCATGGTTTAGAAGCTCGGGGTTTAATAGCAAAGATGTACAAACTAATGCTTTTTGTAATTAAAGAAATTCTCTCTTTTGATATGAAAATGAGAATACTTTTCTTCTAGATTTCCTTGTTATCTCTAGAAACATATTAATGAGAAACAGTAGCAATTGAGAAGTCTGAGATTTTAGACTACTCACACTCCTATATGCATTTCATGATCTTTTACTCGGATTCTTTATAAGTAGTGGATTGCAACAAAACTTAGACAAATAAAGAAAACACATTCATTCACAGAATCACTGTGATTAACTTAACAAAGAACCAAAGTCAGAAGAACCATGCACAAATCTACACATGCAATAAGTTTTCCTGAATTCTTCTTGTTTATACCATAGTCCTGGTGTTAGAAATAAATAAATTGGTATATAAAATATGTTTATTTTGATAGTTTTATTCTTTTATTTCACTTTTTAAGGTTAAGATCATATTCTATATTTTCCATGTACCAGAGAGATTTCAGTGTCTTCACTGTTGAAGTGTATATTAATTTAAAGTATACTGTGAAATTTTTTGGCTTTTAACACTTCAAGAAAGAACAGCAAAAGGTTTGTTTTTCACAAAGTGTCTTTTAAGTTTTTTTTTGGGAATACATTACTTTCAACCAATGGAGTTGGTCGAGATCTTCCTGGGTACTGCTCATTGCGTATGAGCTGCAGGAACTTATTCATAAGTTGCTGCCACATTCAAATAAGATTTTATATTTTCCCTTCTCAGGTATCTTACTAAGGTTATAGATTCTAACCCAATCAGCCTAATTTCACCACTCATTCTGTTATGTCCTAGAGTAGAAAGGAAAATCTGGGGATAACAATATTTTCTGGATCATAAGTGATGCATATTTTTCATGCCATTACTTTTGCCATTTCTGGAAACTGAATCATACAGCTATGCAGTTGAAGGGGAGATATGCTTGGATAGCATACACAAGGAAAGTCCTCAAAGTGCAGGCTAACAGAAAGAGTAACTTTGTGCTTTTTAGGTGGTTATTCAACTCTCTAATTTTCTTATGAAATAGTAGTCCATCATTTTATTACAAAAACACATTCAATATTATATTGTAATATTTGAACCTTCTTAGTATGCTATAACAACTTAATAAAGAAAACCTAAGAATGACTTAAATTTATATGGAAAAATAACCATTAGCTCCGAAAATAAGGAAATCTTATATGAAATTTTAAATAATGCTTGAAACTCTTTTATGGTTCAAAACAACTAGAACTCTTCTATGGTCTTTATTATGAATATGCTCATGTGCTCTTTATACATGTTATTTACTTACTACAATTGGACTATAAAGAGACTCAATAAATGTAAGCTGCATAAATAATGAACATATTATAAAAAACTTAAACAGCAGGATCTGAGCACACAGTTCATGACAGAGCATGACCTTAGCTTGTGTTATTCCTTACATTTCATCAACACCAATATTACCCAGGAAGGAAGAAGAGATGGTCTGTCAGGGAGAGAAGCCAGCATGTGACTGGATGGAGTACATTTTGAAAATTTGAGGATAGTCTGAATGATTGAAACACTGAAAAACAATGAGTTTTAAATCTGAGGAGGGTGAACATTTAAGCAGATTTTACTTTTTCTTACAAGTAGCACAATGATTTTTATAGGTAGTTTGTCAATATCAAATCAGGAGGAAAGGAGGAGACAAACTGAAAATACTAGAACAAAAGTGGCCAGAAGAGGGCATTACAGATGGTTGTGAGCCACCATGTGGTTGCTGGGAATTGAACTCAAGACCCTTGGAAGAGAAGGCAATGCTCTTAACCTCTGAGCCGGCACAACATATTTTTATGCTGTCTTATATAGTCATGAAGCACTGTGAAACACTGTACTATTTACAATTATTAAAGTTTTCTGTTTGCATCATTGCATACTGATAATTAATGCTGGGTTAAAAATTCATTCAGAACAAATGACTTAATGCTTTTGTCAATAAAACATACCTATGTATTAATTTTAGTTAATAATAAAATTAGCAACTTTGCCTACATTAAATAACTTTGTGCCTCCCAAAGTTACTAATATTTGAGAAATGTGTGCTAAAACCTCCGAATGTTTTTATCATTTATGCTTCCACATATGTTTCTGGTTAAAATATTTTATTGGGCAAACCTTGCCTTCCAACAAAAAAAAATCTCTTTTATTGTATCTTTTCATTTTCGTTCCTATTAATGAAATTAATCTCCTTCCAATTTGCATGCTCTGGTGGCATGACAATGTGTTTCAGATGCAGCTGAGCTCTTGAGCTTCCTTTAACTGCCCCCATCTGGGAGGGCCCCCTGTTCTCTGCTAAGGAGTAATTTTCCATGCTCTCTCTCCTTTCAGTCTGATTTTCCTCTGTTGCCCTATCACCTCACGTGGGTGGGTCATCCACTCACTCTCAAGGTCACAATTGGCTCTTTTTGTCACTCAATCTTTAGCGGGAAAAATAAATTTCTGAGTGGATCCAGCTTCAAGACTACTGATGAGTCTGTCTTTTTACCTTAATGGAGGTAGGATGAAAAACGACGGCCTACAAAGCATGGGTCAGAGAATGTGTATACCTAATGATGACCGCCTTTCCAGAGTATGACACCCCTCCCATATGGGACAATAGTTTCCATTTGTAAGAGATAAAACCAAAGTCTTCTTTGTAAATGCTTGTAGACAAATTCCCTGTGAGAAGTGCAGTCTGTCGGTTCCCTCCTGCAGCTCTTCTAAGGTTACTGTTCAGAGCAGAGTCAGCAGCCCACACTAGTTTGTCATCTTATTAAGAACTAAAGTCAATTTTGATATGCTGTAGAAATTGAATTCTTCAAAGTGACAAATTTGATATTTAAATCAGGCTATTGTAATAATCCTCAAGCAGATTGCATTGCAGGTGTCTAGAAAACTTTATAAATAACCTTTTCTAACAAGCAGTATGCCGTATATCATCCAAATGGGAAAGTATGTGTGTGTGCTTTAAAAAGTGCACATTTTAACTTTAACTGGGAATTATGCATAAATATCAGGCTTAGAAACCAACTCTGGCTGAGGTCTGGATAACGTTCAGTCTTTATGGTTCTAGAATTTGACCTGTGGTGTTTCCTATGTAGCTAATCTAGCTATTGAACAAACTATAAGAGCATATAAACTTAGAATTTTAAAAAGTAGTGGAAGAACCCAAAGACATGGATATGGTTGTAATGATTCTCCTCTGAGCACAGCAGTTAAGGCGTGACTGTAATATGAAATCAAGGAAAAATTACACAATGCAGACTTTTAGAAGAAGTTCAAGAAAATGTATATTATACTGACAGATGGAGGCAGTGAATAGTGAAATGTCTTTAGAACTCTATCGTTATGCCAAATTGTCTAAAAATGAATAAGCACGAATTAGAAAATTTAGAACCATTGCTAGGACAAATGATATCTCACTTAAAGATAATACAGAGAGACAAAAATAGTCATTTCCTCTCTTTGATGGTTTCTGTCAAGATTACTGTTTATAAAGGGAAAGATTTGAGAAAACATAAGAGGGAAAGAATTCAAATCTCAGGTATGTGAGGAATGTTACATTAAATCACACCATTTCTTTGGACTTAGATTTATGTCCATTCAAATCACACAACTGCCAGTCTAATTACAAACAACTACAAACTTATCCATGTAGATGAATAACATCTATCACTGGGTCTTAGAATTCTACATCATCTCACACAAAACACAAGACAGATGACAGGGAGAAACCATGAATTCTCATTACTGGAAGAATAGAAGCGTTAGAAAAAAAAGGATGATGGCAGGACAACCATCCGCCAAATAGGGTAGTGGTAAAGGGTTTCCTGTTTGAGAAAATTGCCAACTCAATAAGAATTTTTTGAATGTCAGTCACAATCTTATATTTTTTTTTCACTGCTGCAAATAAATAGACCACTGTAAATGAAATCAATGAGGATGTCTCAGTGAGTGTTATACTATGGAATAAAACTGTGTCCCTGTGTTCACATTTTCAGAATAATTGAAGGCAGATGAAAATGTTCATCTCTTGATACAAATTATAAATGACTGACAAATCCCTATGTCAGGCTGTTATTACAGTGTTTAGTCCTTATGTCCATAGTAGGGAGATTTTAATTTTTTTTTAGTTGTTATGGAAAGTTCATTAACATATCACATTCAGAGCACACACAAACAAGTTTTATTCAAAATATTTTTCCAGAATGCCTTACAGAAAGTTAGATTGTCTTATGTTCAATTTCTCCTTTAAAAATATAATCACTTTTTAATAGTTCTTGCATCAATTGACTAGAGTAGACTTCAGGATAACTGTAGCTAAGAATGTGTCTCTATAGAGACTCTATGATTCTTTTTCTAAAGGTTTTCCTGGGTGTGCTTTAACTCATAATATGTATTTCTACATGTGGATTTTTCATCCCAGGTTTGTTGTGACTGGCCATCTCAATTTGCATTGATTCATAAGTCCTCAAAGAATAAATTCCAAATTAATTTTTTAGCCACCATTCAAAAATTCTTTTTTTTGTCTTTTGAAGTGAGGAATTCTCTTGTCCTACCTGACTGTAACATTAAAAATGAACTAGAGATACATGTTTGCAGCACCCCAGTGATAGAACACTTATGAAGGTCAGACTTACGAATTGTTTCAAGTTTTAAAAACTTAGAGAAAGGGAGATATATCTTTTTATAACTATGAACATTAATCAACATTTCTTTACAAATTTTATTATTTATTGTCTTTTTTCATGTGTTATAACAATGTTTTTAAGCCTGAAAGTGATGCCAAGTCATGGAACTATTTGTATTGCATCCACAACTCATTTAAATTAACCGTTAAAACATATTATAGCTTACAAATTTTCACAATGAGTTTCTACTTAAATGAACCTTATTATGAGTGTATAATTTGGGATCTTTCTATGTATCCTTTTCAAAGAAGTTTATTTGATTGAACATGTGAAAAGACCTAATTAAATGTTTTTATATTAATGACATTGTGACATTGCAAATTCTATTACAGAGTTCTTGTCTTTTGCTTCAACACAGGCAAACTGTGAAGACCATATGCTAAGTGAAATAAGCCATGAGAAGGTAAATAAGTGTAATCTTTCTTCAGCTAGATACATAAATTAAATAAATAATCGAAACAAAATGTACACTGCAAGTTATTATAATGGAGACTGGACAGAAGAAGAGTTCATTGGATTTTGGGAGCTTGGATGCTTGGTTTAGATCAACATATGAACACTTGTCTAATGGGTCACCCTGAGAAAAGACCCATAGAGACAGTTTTTACCTTGGCAAAAATCAGTGTACCTCAGTTAAGAATACTACTGAGACCACACAGGCTGTAGGCTCTCTTCTCTCTCATTATATTGATGATTCTTCTGGTGGTTTTTAGTTTCACTTTGTCAGTCGAGTGTGGGATAGGTGTAATCATTCCCAGAAACTCTAGTTTTTTTTTTTTCTCCAATATTTTCCTCTAATATTTTTTGGGAACTGATGTCTCTTGGGTTTCTTAGAGAGAGATTTGGGTGTATAGGACAAAGGAACAGTTCGAGTAATTTGAACTAACTATGCAAGCAGTTTATGGAAAATAACTCATATTTCTGTAAACATGCCTTGTGAAGTCTGAACAATATTGTTGTTCTTGAGAATGTTGCTATGCTTATTACCTTTTAGCTTTGTAAGGTCAAGATGTACCTAGCTCCAAAATAGGCCAATTTAAAAATGCTGAGCATTGTTTTTGGTTTAAATGTTATTTCAACTTAGAAGCTGGGAACAAAAATAGTTGTTTCTTCTGGAGGTTAATCCCAGAGGGTGGGGAAAACATGCTTGTTTTTTTAATTATAAATAAAAATGTCTTGAGGTATTAAGGGTTACCACTTGTGGTGAAACTCATCTGGTGGTCAAACAATTACTTCTTTGTGCTAACACCTTTTCCCTATCTCAAGACCTGAACCCTGAGGTGGATCATAAACTGGATTTAATTTTATTTAAGAACCATAAAAATTTCTCAAAATATTTTATGAAACTCACTTTACAATTAAAATCAATATACTCCACAGTTAAAATGTTATGATGGTAAATATGACTTTAAAATCATGCCAAAACAAAAATACATATTCCAATTAGCTTCAAGAGGTGTGTTAATAAAACAAAATGCAACTCAGTGTAATAAAAATGCCCAACTTCAATGGCTCATTCTGCCTCCAAAGACAGCATCTCTATCTTGTTACTAGGTCTCAGAAGTATGTGCTATTAGGGGAAATGCATAACGAGACATTTCCATGTACTGTACAAACTGACGATCTGATCTACAATTATTCTAGAATATGTCTTCTAATTTTGTTAAAACTAATGTGTAAAGGACATTTTTAATTCATCAATACATATATAACATTAGATGAGTTTATTTGTCCATAATAAATATCACAATGTTATTTTATGTATATGTAGAACAAAATATTATATTAAACTATTGTTTCATGTGCTATAAATGCCTTACAGATATAAGTAACATAATATGATGTGATTGTAAAAAGATCTGTCCTAATACAACTTGAGACTTAATGTTTTTCAAATAAATTTAATCTGCAAATAAATTTCAAAGGATATTCGCCGTCTTCTAAAAAGGAAATAATGCTTACCACTCATAACTGGACAATTTGGAAATATTTACCAGAAATACATGATTAATTTAGATCTCAAAATTTTGTGAAATTCTTTCAGTGGCTTATCAAGTGTTACTAGTTTATACCCAAATACAAATATCTAAGATCCCAACACATAACTTGTACAGATAGCATCAAGAGAGTTTTAGAGTGTGTGACCTTATTGCTGTTTTGCAGTCATGAAAGTTTATAGATCTGTTTTCTTATCTAACCATCTTTGAACCAGATTTAGTGGAATTGCTCAGCAAATAGTTTAACCCTCCTCACAATCAATGATGATTTGGAAGCTTAGACCAGTAGCCTTCCCTTTATCAATCAAACCCAGGCAGTCCTATAAAATTAAATGTAATGAGATATGATCATATTTTCAAAAGTAAAGAATTATATTGGCAATTGCCTTGTATTTTTAATTCCACTATTAGAATATTTTTAAATATCTAAATATTTAAAATATTTAAAATAATAAGTAGGTATACTTACTATGACATATGCTTTGTAACAAACATCATCTGTTTGACAATGAACATCATGATCTAAATATAACATTTCTCAACAAATTCCCTTCCCTCTTTCTTCTTGCTATTACATTCGATTTGTTCTCTCCTTTCAAGTGTTTCATGAGGTCTATTTCAGTTTTATAAATGTCCTATTTAGGGCTAAGCACTCAGCTTTCATTTTTACTAAGCATCTAGAGTATCCATTTGTATCTGTGTTCATAACATTCACTTCAAAGAGAAGTTTCTCTGATTAAGGATCACTGTTTGTTGAGGGGTTAGTCCACCAACTGAGGTAGTGTGCCTGTTCTAATGGGAGCTCACTAAATCCAGCTGGACCGGGTCTGAATGAGCATGTGATCAAACCGGATTCTCTGATTGTGGCTGACAATGGGGGCTGACTGAGAAGTCATTGATAAAGGCACTGGGAATTGTTTTTGCGGAATGTTCTGGCTTTTTCGGATCCTATTCTATATGGATGCAGAGCAGGGTGTAGTGGGGAGGGCCTTGGACTTCCCACAGGGCAGGGTTCCCTGCCCTCTCTCAAGCAGGGTGAGAGAGGGAGGAGGGGGTGTGTGGTGTGTGGGAGCGGGAGGGGATTGGGAGAAGGGAAGGAAGTGTAAATAATTGAATGGAAAAATAATAATAATAATTAAAAAAAGAAATTAAAATATATATATAAGAAAATGAATATAAATATTACTGTTGCAATGGATGTCATACTAATTTGGCTAAATAGTAGTAGTTAGTTGCTACGAAGACTGTGATCTACCCAGTTACATGATTATTGAGTACGCTTACTTGTCTTCACTTCTTTGCACTGCTTCGCCAATCCAAACTGAAAATATCAAATTAATGGTCACTGTCACAACGGTGATCATCTCTCACTTGGCAGATTCACACTGTGCTCCACGAAGTTTGTAACCAGGTGTGTCTATTGATGTTTTTATCCCTTCCACCCATCTTTCCTTACTGGGAGAACTATCCAACAGGGAAGAAGCATCTAGCCTATTTCCAACTTATTCCCTCTATATCCTCCTACCATGATATATACTGTTCTTAACAATAGGACCACATAATACAGTTCCGCTGGGCAACCACACTCATTAATTTTTCTTTATATTTAATCTTCTCTTATACATTACATCCCAGCCACAGTTTCTCATTCCTCTACTACCAATTTGTTAGTGTGTGCTACGTATACAACTATGTTTTTGTAATATAGAGTTTATGGAATTCTCCATTGAGAAAACAATGTGTTGAGTTTGACTAAACCACAAGTTATAGGAAAATATCTGTAGATATTTGAGAGAAATGAATAAGGACAGATTACAGAACATTTAAAAACATAAAAATATTAATTTTAATGATAAAACTGAAAAAGATTCATATAGTGATAATATTAAGAATTTGATTGTATTCTAAATAACTTCAATTTTTTGATAATTCATTGATTTAAACCATTAATTTAAATCATAAATTTAAAATATTTTGAGAAAATTTATTTTAATATTTGCAAACACAAACTGTAGAATATTATGTCACATTTTCATATCTGCTACAAAGTTTGATTTTATATTGCAGTATTTACCCTTAAGTCCATTTGAAGCATATAATTTGGTTGTTTAAGTAAAATAATTGCAAAGGAGAGACGTGATTTAGAATTATAGCTAGGCAAATTAATCTATGATCTTACAGAAAACTAAATTCATGCCAATTATTTCTCAAAACCTTATATTAACTGAAATTACTGATTTCTGTTAACTGCTCCATACAAAACTAATTCTTCATCTATTTCAGGGGTTTCTCATTTTTTCAGATGAAGGACACAAGTATATTTACCTTTTAAGCTATAGCAGAAAAAAATAAGTGAAATCTTATAAAGTCAAGGCTATATAACATACCAATATAATATGTTTTATCCCATATATTTTCCAAGAAGCATAAAATTATCTTTTTAATGTATTTCTCTATTGTAAACAAAAAGTACTTTATGTCAGGGTGATTCAAGCAGCTCATAATGCCACTGGTTTAACCAAATAAAACTCAATAACAAAGAACAAGAAATTCCTTAAGAAAAAAAAAATGAAGTTCTTTGAATAAAATGTGGAACAAAGTCAAAAACTATGAAAGGGATTTTTTTCATAGAAATTAGAATGAAGAATCTGGAAGTAAACAGATCAATCAAAACTCATTTTCTAATTGAAAGTAAATGTGACAAATGAAGGACTCACGCATGGTTTCTAAAAAAAAATTCTAAAAAGAAAAGAAAATCAAAACTTCCTAGAAACATATAAAAGAACTGCCAACCCCAAACTGTCAAATACCATGACAAAAATCTTTGGAACTAAAATTGAAGGAGAAGGTGTGACAAGCCTAAAGAATGAAAACGGTTTACACAGTGCACTTCCCTTCTTTCTGGTGTATTTGTAATCAGATGAGAACAAGTTAAATATTGACACTATTCTGCCTATCCGTCATTTTATCCAGCTGTCTTAGATATCTTTCAGGTCCTTAAAAAGATCTTACAAATCCACGGGAATGCCAGGACAGATTAAAGATTCTTTGGCTCTGCCACTATAGATGCTAACAAAATTTACAGATAAAGGAAGTTTATCTCCTAGACAAAATTTTTGTTTGAAGGTTTTTTTTAATATTTATTTATTTATTATGTATACGATATTCTGTTTGTGTGTATGCCTGCAGGCCAGAAGAGGGCACCAGACTCATTACAGATGGGTGTGAGCCACAATGTGGTTGCTGGGAATTGAACTCAGGACCTTTGGAAGAGCAGGCAATGCTCTTAACCTCTGAGCCATCTCTCCAGCCCTTTTGTTTGAAGTTTTATTCAACTTACAGTGGTAAAAACAGAAGTGATCAGAACATAGGGTGAAGACGAAATAAGAGAATTTAGCTAATTGCTTCTCCTGGTATTTTAGAAGAGTATTAATAAAACTCAAGAAGAAGCAAGGAAGATATTTGGAAGTTTGTGTACTACTCTCTGTAGTTGTATACCACTAAATAAGGAATATGAGTATACTTTTTATAAGAACTTGCTTTGTGATGGCAAATGGGAAAAATGGGATTTCATTTGCCCTGCTAAAATTAGGTGAGAAATTTCAATAAGCCCTCTTTCCCTTTCAAGGGAATTTTTACAATATAAACCCTGCAATTAAAGAGTCTCTCTGTCTCTTTGATATGTTTTGTAATTCTTTTATATAAGACTCTGTTTTGGAGTCTCCTAGCTAGATTTAAATGGCAGGGCATTCATATCATGTTACTGAAATGGTATTATCAAAGAAATTTATTGTTCTCCTACTGCCCAGTTACTGAGGAAATTAAGAACTAAACATGAGAGAAAAGATCAATCATAAAGTTTCAAATCATCATAAAGATAAGCAGACATTTGTTTCCCTAAATAAGGTAAATTCACAAACGCTGATGATAATCACACCATTCTGACAGATAATCTGGCGGAAGAGGTATTTATGATTGACAGTTCTGTAAAGTCATTCTAAACTGAGAACCAGTTATCTGCTACTTGAAAACATGTAAATAATATGTGCCTAGCATTAAAGAATTTCTCTTTATGTGTAGTTTCATTTTCTTCTGGTTGTGTCTAAAATATTATATGGAAAATGACATAAGATAATTCACAAATATTAAATAGAATTATTATGTCATTTTACTATGAATCTTCTATTTTGCTATCAGGTGACGTATAAACAATTGTTTGGCCTGATCTTTAAAATATATTTAATATATTTATGTTTTGATATGAAAAATAAAATATATTTTATTATTTTTTTTACAATTCCTTTGTATCTGGCATTGACTTTGGCTCTCCGAATATGGGGTTATCTATGGTATAAGAGGTAATGTATTTCTTATGTCTTTTAATAGGTTTACTGTGCTATACATCATATTTTTATTTAAGAATAAAAGTTTTATCTCTTTTTAAATCTTTGTAGAGATGTTTTCAGTGTTGGCAGGCAATTTAGATTTAGTCATATTCTCCAGCATTGTGACTACACATTTACAATAATGTGTTTTTAAAAGCTTAATTAAAGTAACTTTATCTTCTCAAGTGCATATTACTATACCTCGTCTGAGTTATTTTTATCACGTGTCTTTAGGACTCATTAGAAATCACAAGGAAACAGCAATTGAGAAGTTTCCTGTCTACCAGCAATAATAACAGATCAGAAAACACTTTCTTAAAAATGTAGACCAGGACAACATCTTTTTTCCTTTCTGCTTCATACATAAATTTTTTTTCTTAGTTATCATTTCTTATTTTCCTCCTAGATAGTGAAAGGAGAAGATATTGGGAGAATTACTCAAATTAATAATGAGGACATCATAAATTATAAATGGATGTGGACCTGAAAATAAGTCTAACTCCAAAAGCATAGATTTTATTTTAGAGTGGAATGAAGGGAGATATTTCTGTAAGATGGTAACTCATATCTACATAGTAATGGTGTTAATCTACTGGGAAGTATAGACTTGGGAGTATGCCCTGATGTATATACTTGTGGAACACGAACACTCTATTTCAGTTGTACTGCAGATGGAGTAAAGGGAATGCAAAAGGAAATGAACATAAGTGAGTTAAGCCATTTATACACCCAATGCCATCCTGTAACTTGTTCATGTGCCATGTAAGAATAATATGGTAAGATGCTTTTTTAATACTCACACTAGGCAGAAAAGTTGAGTCAGGAAGTGTCCCTCTTTTAAGACCCTTGGAAGTCAAGACACCAGATTACCTTCTCTAATGTAAATGCCATGAATTAAAGCAATGCACTGCCATTTATATAAGATGAAACTAAGCCATGCTTGGGGACTGAATATTCAGGAAGCAGCAGCTGCTCCGAAAGGAAGTGGAAAGAATTCCATAGGCATGAAGGAAGAAAAAGCAAGAAAGAATCCAGAATACTGAAGAAACAAATACTTGTATTTTGAACTGATTTAAGAAACAAAAAGCTATAAATTAATCAGTACTCAGTAGGAAGATTACACAAGAAAAAGTATTTGTTTTCTTTAAATCTCTGCTGATTATCATGTGATTAGAAATGGTTTGCTGAATTCAGAGAAATGTAGAGGAGGTAGCAGGGGATTTTGAAAGACTCAAATCACAGAATACAACTTAGCAAATAGTATTTGTATGTGTTCAGCATGTATTAATGTTTCTTGGAATATATATTGCACAAAAATAAATATGATATATTTAATAAATTCAATTAATTTATATAAAATAACTATGTATTGCATGAAATATATATATATACACACCCACCCATTGAGACGTTGGGGCTGATCTAATGGGAGCTCACCAAAGCAAGCTGAACTGGGACTGATATAGCGCGTGATCAAATCGGACTCTCTGAACGTGGCAGACGAGGAGGGCTGACTGAGAAGCCAAGGACAATGGCACTGGGTTTTGATCCTACTGCATGTCCTAGCTTTGTGGGGGCTTAGTCTTTTTGGATGCTTACATTCATAGAGCTGGATGGAGGGAGGAGGACCTTGGACTTCCCACAGGGCAGGGAACCCTGACTGCTCTTTGAACTGGAGAGGGAAGTGGAGGAGGAAGGGGCAAGGGAGAGAGAAATGGGAGGAGGGGAGGAGGTGGAAATTTTTAAGTAAAAATAAATAAAAAAATGTGAAAAAATAAATATTTCATAAAATTAAATAATTTTGAATATTTAAAATATAAAAGGGAGATCTACTAATGTTTAGTTAAGTGATTACTTCCTTTAATTTAGAATTTAGTAAGATAATTTTATTATGAGAAATAACTGCATTTTCTTGTTAGATATCAATGTGAGCTAAATGATGAAGATGCAGAAAATAGAGTAATACATATTACAATTTAAATTATTAAAAATGGAGTTTTTAGAAATATTCTGCCATTTAAAATGCAATTAATTTTTTTCTGTATGTCCTTAACTTGGTTTTTTACTCTAGACATTTTGAAGTAGTAACTGTTCTGTCTGGTTATTTCTTCCACAACATTTTTGATATCACATACTTTTTTTCATTACTAAACTTACATGAATAACAATTAATTATATATATTAAGCATTTTCATTTACATTCATTGCTGTTGAATTTATCCCTCAGATCTGAATTATGTTGAGAGATAATTAATGTATAATGATAAAGAAAAGGAGTGTTAAAGTTTAGTATACATTGACAATAACATAAAAATGATTATGTATAAAAATCTAACCACAGTCACCATTGCTGCCCTTCTAAGTCTCTCCAGATAGATGTTTTTGAGAAAGAAAAGTACCATAAGAACAGTAGAAACCTAACCAATTGATTTTCAGAGGCTACTAGCATGATTCTGAGCTGTTAAATTGCATTCTGTGTTGCAGAGTGTGGTAGAACAATGAATGAATAAAAATTAAATAAATAAATAAATAAATAGCCACTGTCTGGATAGATTATACAAACAAACAAACAAAAAACCCAAAAGGAAAGAATAATTCTGAAACTTTTGTGATGACTGTGAATAGTTTGATAGATCTTATGTTTTGAAAACCTTTTTTTTTTGCACTTTAAACTGTGATGCTATTCATTTCATAACAGATGGAAGTGAACCTCATTCTTTAAACAACATTACCAATGAATATTCTCCTTCATGTTTGTGTCTTTACTCCCTCCCAAACCTCAGAATTATCAAGGCATTGAATAAAGTAGTTACTATAGGTGAATCACAATAACCAAGTGAAGGTGAATGAGAAGAGAAAATTGCTTATTTTGATATAGGTTGAATCAAATAGCCTAGAGTTTTTGTAACCAAGGAAAACCATTTATCTAAATATTCAAAGCACCAGGCTTAGTTAAAGATCGATAATTGTCAATGTGGATTTTACTTGTGGCTTTGAAATGAAAGAAAATGGCAATAATGGCTGGAACCCCCCCTCCCATTTTGGGGGGATGGATTGCTTCCAAATTCTAAATTAACACATCTGTCGAGTGTCATAAAATGCAATGGTTGCGATGGTCTGCAGCTGTGAACAAAATCCCATAACTAGCAATGAGGGCACATTTAGAGAAAATGATAGGAAAAATACAAGTGGGGATGTGGGCAACAGGGCTTACTGGTTGGAATTTAATACTGCAGCAAATCTTGGCCTGGATGATGTCACATTTTTGTTGTTGTTTAGTTTAAAATGAAATCTTGTCATGAATCACACCCACTTTTTTAAATTATGGTGAGTAGAGCACATGTATTAGAGTCTATGCAAATCCTGCAGTTTACTACAAGAGTTATCTTTTGTAGTGTTTACACACCTAACTACCATGGATCCATAAAGATTGCTCACCAGTGTTTCATTCAGGACAATTCAGAGAAGTCAGTTTACAGGGAGGACTAGTGGTGAGACCTACTTTATGACCACATTAGAAATAGTTCCATCTCCAAGGTTGTGTTCCTATGATTGTCAATTTTACAAGTAGAAATAATGAATAATATCCCCAGTTACCCAATCATATATTATTGTGAAGATGGAAAAAAATATGTTTTATATGTAATTAAAGTTGACAATGGTATTAAGAAGAGGTGATCTAAAATAATCTGATTGAGTCTGGTTTAGTTAATTGACAGTACCTTTGAGCAGAACTGAGAGAGGGAAGCTCCTTCTACAGAGAGCAGCTTCAGTCTCTTTATAGATTCCGTATGCATTTCTTCCACCATGCCCGATGGATTTCAGACTAGACTAAACAATCCCTATGATTGTTTAGGCCAATTTCTTACTATCCTTCTCTTAATAATGCCTCCCTCCATGTTCTGTTTCTCAGAATGAACCTTAATGGTTAATACCCCACCTCATTTGCCTATAATCACAGCTATCAAGTGCACTCTCATAGCATGATCTAAACCTAGATATGAAAGTGCATTTTAACTTATTTGATTTTCTTCAAAGCTGTCCGATTCAATCAGGATATTGCCTGGGCCAACAAGTTCCATCAATAAGTTATACTCAGCAAGTTTATTTTGAGACTACCCCAGAGTATGATACACTTCGCCAAGTTTTGGCATGCTTATTTTTATTATTTCTGACTTTACTGATGAAGCATGCAGATTCAGCACTGAATGCTAATGGAAGCCCGAACAATAGATACCTTTATTTAGAGGTGTTTTACTTTTTCTTTGATACCACACTTTGTTTACGCTACCAAAGAATAAGGTCTTCTTTATCAGTGTCTGAACTGGCTTCTTGAGTCTTCACCTTCTCTTTGGCATTATACACAACCCCTGCTTCTCCCAGCTGAATCCTAATATACTGTAAGAATAAACGTGATAAAAGTTTGATAGTAGTAGATATAACTAGGAGTCGAGCTTGCTTGTTATCCTCATCAAGTTTTCTTAACTCTTTCTTTTTCTAGATCTATTTCTGTGAATGACAAATTCTTTATATTTCCTTTTGGTCATACATGTACCCATCTTACCCTTACCCTTGTCTTCCTCTCAGTTCTCCTCTTACTCTTCTCTTCTCTCTCTCTCTCTCTCTTTCGAGACAGGGTTTCTTCATAGGTTTTTGGTTCCTTGTCCTGGAATTAGCTCTCGTAGACCAGGCTGGCCTTGAACTCACAGATATCCGCCTGCCTCTGCCTCCTGAGTGATGGAATTAAAGGTGTGTGCCACCACCGCCCGGCTCCTCTTATCTCTTATATATCTTTGCTTATACATCAGTTATCTGGCACTACTCTCTTCTATCTGTCCCTTAGCTTTTATTTTCTTTTGTATCATGGGATTATTATGGCATTTTATTTCCTCACAGCATGAGTAGTTAAGAAAATGGGTTACGTCCAGACTCACATGCTCCAATTATAGATCTCCACTAAACATCTGTGTGACCTAAGGCAAATGTTTCACTTCAATACGTGGATTGAAATTTCCTTTAGTGTTGGGATATGTTAAGAAACACAAGATATAATACGCCTGCAAAAGGAATGTAAAGGTAACCTCCTCCACTAATTAAAATGCATATTCAATATTTCCAACGCTCACTTATTTTCTTTCAGGTGATTTCTACGTATTTTATTTTTCATTCTCTTCATGTTGCCTCTTGAGTTCTCTGTCATACCTTTCTTCTGATTCCACCTCAAATTCTTTTAGTGTAACTGTTTTTGGGAAGCTGCTTGCTTGTTTCCTGGATGCCCAGAACTAAAAAAACCACACAGATATTATGTTATTTAAAACACTGCTTGGCCCATTAGCTCTAGATTCTTATTTGCTAACTCTTACATCTTAATTTAATCCATCTCTAATTATCTGTGTATCACCACGAGGTTGAGGCCTACCAGCAAAGTTCCAGTATGTTTGTCTCTGGCAGTGGCTCCATGGCTTCTCTCTGACTCAGCCTCCTTTCTCCCAGAATGCCTTGCCAAATAAGGTACCTGTACAGAGCCATGGGGCAAACACAGACAAAGATAATGGGCTAATATAAGTTATAAGAGGTAATACGAAACCTGAACTAATAGGCCAATCAGTTTATAATTAATGTAGGGCCTCTGTGTGTTTCTGTGGGAGTGAACAGCTGCAGGACTGGGTGTGACAGAAACGCTTGTCAACATAGAACCACCACCAGACACTGAAGAAAGTATGGAACTTGACTATGCTATCTGAAATCAATAGCCGTCTACATGTAGGATGTAATATTATTTTTGATCATTGGAATTTTACTTTCAGGAGGAAAAGTGCTTCCTTTGCTTGGAATCTGCTTGTTTCTTAGGATTATTTGGGTTACCTTATATGTTTTTGTCTTTGAGACAGGGTCTCACTGTATATTACTGTACAGTTTGGCTGGCCTGGAAGTTTTTATCCTGAACTCAGAATTAATGTCTTCTGAATTCTGGGCTTAAATGCATTTTAAGGAAATTTTTAACTGTTGGACACTCAAATGTATGTTTTTATGTGTCATAATCTAACATATTTTATCATCACAGTGATTAAGTTAGTACTTTTTAAATAATTGATGCTGTCACACATCACTTAAAATTAGGACCTCTTCTAAGAAAGGAGTCATGCCATGGTTTGTGCTCATTTGAACACCATAGAGTGTATTTACACTAACTTAGGCTGTATAGCTTATTCCTCTGCCAGATTTATTCCACTAGACTGTTTTGGTTTGCTCTGTCAACTCTGTCATAATGCCCATGCCGGATTTGTTCTGGCAAGTAATTTTACATTGCAAACAGCTTATTTAGAGTTTCCAACAGTCTTCAACAACCTTCATATCAAAGCACTTGTACAATTTTCACATCATGTAATAAATAACAATTCTTCAGTCTTTTAAATACCTCAGAGCTAGCATTTTCATGAGCAATGCAAAAACCATTTTTTTTTGCTTTCTATAATGGTTATGATTGTCATAATGTTAAGACAGACGCATGATGAGCCATGGTCATCTTTAATACATTCTTGAAATGTCATTCATCTCATTGTCATCAATAATACATATCCTTCCTTCAGAATTTTAAAATTTTACATTTTAAAAGCGAGTAGTAATTTAAAAAATAAAAGGTACCAGTATGGTAATACAGTGAATACATACAAGGGTTGTTTAGTGCCTGTCACCATTTAGTGCTTATGCTCCAACCTCATACCTATGATGGAGTATACATGCTTGACTGGTGAGCATGAACAACCAATGATTATACAATTGTAGTGTTTGATAACTTGACGTTCACTATTATATTATTCACTGTGGCCTCTCCTCACCAATATTATTAACATTTACATATACAAATAATGGTAGCATGAATTTAAATCAAGCACAAGAGAAAATGGAACAATGAGGAGATTTGTAGATACCAAATGTGTGAAGTTGTTACCAGTGTGATATGGCACACTGTTCAATAGTAAACACTATCAAAAGTTGAAAAATTGCACTCTGACTATTTCTAAACATAATAGCATAGTAAATCACATGACAGTAGTATTAAAAATTAAACTCTGATGGTTGGGCCATCTAGAACAGATATTCTATAACCTGTGAGCTGTAAGTTTCCAGTTTTAATAAGTTGTCACCCATGCTAGGGCGGGTTTTTGGTGATGTAGCTTCTTTTGAGTAACTTTTACTCCTTTAAGTAGCCCCTCACCCATACTTCTGTAAGTATCCCCTGTCCATTTTATTGTTTCTTATTGATTTTTGGGAATCCTTACTTTGATCTGCTATTGATTCCCTTTTAGCATAAAGAAGACAATTGCTCACATCTTTCCTGAAACAGTGTTCAAAATGCTTCAACTTTTTAATCATTTTTCAAAAGACATATTATTGAATTTTTCAATACCCTACCAATCACAGTTACTTAAGTAGTCTATCATGTCTTTTGAGTTGTTTCATGGTTCTAGAGTCGACCTAGGTCTTATGTTCAATAATAAAACTTCACGTACACATTGATTTTCAGAATTACAAATTTTCACTGATTATTAAATTATTGCAGTGGAGGAAAACCTGATGTTATTTTATCCAAACAATTTTTATTTTAGAAACAAAATATTTTTATATACTCTAGCATTCTAGGAACTGGGGTGCCATAAAGTAAAATAGATGGGTCTATAAAATTGAATCTGTCCAGTAACACTGAACTGCTTCCCTAAGGTTTCCTTAACTGCCTCATGGGTGAATAACAATGATCAGGTATAGTCTCTAAATGCCAAGTATTCATGAAAAATAAATCAAATATTTTCTAGATAAGGACCTATCCTCAGTTTGAAAATGATTTATGTAATGTATACCTGCATTTATAATGTAAGTAATTGCAAATTCTATACTATTAACTAACTTTATACTGAATAAAATTATGGATTCTTTCTATAATATTATATGATTATCTTACATTAGTTAGTGTATGAAAATTTTGAATTAAAGCCAGGTGGTGGTGGCACACACCTTTAATTCGTGAAAGGCAGAGGCAGGCGGATCTCTGTGAGTTCAAGGCCAGCCTGGTCTACAAGAGCTAGTTTTCCAGGACAGGCCCCAAAGATACAGAGAAACCCCGTCTTGAAAAACAAACAAACAAAAAAATTGAATTGAATGATAGTTAATATTTTTTCTAACTTTAATGTACTTTATGGCATTCAAATCACACACACAAATATATATTTGTGTGTGTTTGTGTGACTAGGTACAAAGAAAATCATATTTTTCAACACGGAATTGTGGAATAATATAACAACTTAAGAAATCTCACTCAGTAGCTTTTCAGACATATATCAATTATAATAACAATCTAAACCTATAGAATTCTTGCTTTGAAATTACAAACATTCATGTTTAGAAAATGGGAAAGAACGCTTTGAGGTTAATTAATATATATGTAGGTAGACAGATATAAATAGGTTGCTATCCACTAAAATAGGTATTCCTTTTTTAATTAAATGATTGCCAAATTACTGGCTCTCAGAGATTTCTACTCCCTAGAGGTTATTGTCAATAGATGTGGCTAATCGCCAGACCTTGTATTTGTTGTATTTCAGTAATAGAGAAGTAGATATGTTTCTACCCCAAACAAAATCTATGGATCCAACTAAGATTCCAGTTCCTTTGTGGAGATAACATTGGATTCCACCCAGGGAGTCATTTGACTACAGAATATTTTGTTCTAGGGTGTGAGAGTGAATTGTTTTGTTCTAGTAACAGAATGTTTAACTATAAATATAGCCTGTGATCTTCAATTGGTATATTCATTTTCCTTGTATCATATTAATGCAGTTTTTTGTCTTATTCAAACCTTTTGTAGTCAGGGGTATTTTAAGCAATTAGAAATTTAACATGAGTGAATCCAGAACTCACCGGAACTCCCTCCTGATACTATCCTATACGTTGCTCCATTTTATTATTTTCATTCTCATCTTCATAGTCTTTAATAATATTTTCTAAATTACCATGCCTCTACCCAGGCAAGATGTATTTTGTATGTTGAGGCTGGTCTCCAACAGACATATTAGTTATTTTTTTATTACTGAGATAAAATGACATGAGCAAAACAACATATAGAAGAAGGAGTTTATTTGGTTCTTAAGGTTTCAGAAGGATAGATTCCATAATAATCATTTTGATAGGGAGCATGACAGTAGGCAAATATAGTAATGGGACAGAGCTGAAAGTCTGATTCCTGATCTACAAACAATAAGCACAAAAAATACCTTGAAATACATCCATTGTTATAAATCTTCACCCCATAATCCTCTGTGAATAGCCAAAAAAGGCGATCAAGTGTTCAAATATTTATGACTTAAGCAAGAAGCATCTCATCCAAACTTTCATACTTAATCAGAAGGTACCAGACCAACACTAGTTCAGTTCACACACTATAACTTCTGATAGCATTTCCATTGCCGATAATGCTCAGTGACATAACATAAGTATGTCAATAATATTCATTGAATTTTATTTCACTATCAAACCTGAAGGATTATTATTTTTGTTCTATTAAAACTGTATTCCAATTTGAATACTTGTTAAATTTTACGTCTCTTCGTAGAAAGTCTTACATTGGTTCTGAAAATTTTTAAACTTTCACGAAACTAGTTAGCAAATATAATATTATAAAACAATAGCCATTTTACATGGTTTTTACTCAATCATACTTGTAATAAAAATCCAGTGTTTTTTCACATTTTGTGGATATATTTTTCTACTGTTCCCCATATATAAGAACATACATATCTGTAATAATGAATAAAATTAGATCCAATATTCAATGGATAATTTATCATTTATGTAAAAAATAATTTCATATAGAATATTGAACCATTTACAAGTATACCCTGTTTTCCCTAATGTGATTTCATAGAGAATTTATTTGTTCAACCTGATAAGTAGACAAATTTGTGCTTTTGTCTTTGTACCTTATAATGTAATCGAACCATAATGAAGCTGAAATATCACCTGAGGGTGCAGAATGAAATGATGTGCGAGAAGCTGCCAAACACAAATCACCTGTTTGTATTCTCCTTTTGTGGCCTCAGTTTCATTGACAAAGAAGAACATAAAACTATAGAGATGGTTTTATTTTGCTGTCTTTTGTAGGTCAACCTTACAAATTCTAGATCCTCCTCTTTCTTTAGTGTAAACTGTCCGACATCCCACTGAGCCATCTTCTAGCTGGCTCATTGAAAACCTCACCATGTATTTCTGAATGATGTAAACCGCATGAGGGGAAGAAACATAAATTATGCCTTTTTACAGGAACAACTGCATATCTCACAGGGTTCAGAGGTAATGTGTTTTCCAAGATATAAAAAAATGAGAAATGACAAAAATTGCATCATTTAAATTCAATTTAACAAAATAAAATTAATTCATCACCTTCCAGAAAACAACAAAGCACTGCATATTTGCACAAGGTCCTGGAAAGACAGTAGTCCTAGTAAAGGAAAAATAAAAGTAAATAAAGAAGCTTTCATATTTACTAGCAGTGGAACCAGCAGTAGTCCCTGTTAGTAACATTTGAAACAATTAGCAAAGTGTATAAAAATTAATTTCTCACTGACTTAATAAAAACAAGCAAAACTATTATAGAAATAAAGTGTTGGGTAATATTATATGAGTGCTACGGACTGAAAAGAAGACAGACTCATACACTGCTGTCATCAAATTTACCTCCACAGCACTACTGATATCAACTATGAATAACTGTTATTATTATTCTCATCATAATTTCAGTAAATATACACTGAGAAAGTTAACAAAAGTCCCAAATTTGAACTATGAATTTTGTCTGAACATGAAACCTATTTCCTGAAAATAAATTTATCAGTGCTTTTGCAGTATTTCTTTGTAATTAACTTTTTATTATTATTTTGCTTTATATTTTGTGTTCTTTATGCAAGTGCAGTCAGTGTCCACAGAGGCCAGAAGATGATGTCAACATGGAAAAGGAGTGACAGAGTCTTGTGAGCCACCATGTGGATACTGTGAATTGAACCTGACTCTTCTGAAAGAGCAGCAAGTGCTCTTAACTTCTAATCCATCTAGTATTATGACCAATCCTTTTAGAATGTCATTGAAATATGTTAGGCATAAGAGAAAAGACACAAAATTTAAAACTTCTGATAAATTTATAATGCATATTCAATAAAGAGACAAAAAATTAAATAATGTTTAATTGCTGATTATTGCAGTTTAGTTTCCTCATAGGAAAAATTCTTAGAATTTAATTTCCATTTTGTATTTGAGATGAACAGTACATAGGGAAGGATACATCTATTCACTGCCTTGCATAAGGCAAACTTATATAATTGGATAATTGGGAAAGCTACAGTAAGTGTCTTTGGCATTAAAAATTAGTGGTTGGTGCTATATGGTGAAACATTTCATGTCTTTCTGATATCAGTGGGTTAAATGAGAACCTATTTTACCTTCTGAATGGAACCAGTTGTGGCAAAGAATGCAGATGGGTGAATAGCAGAAGCATCAGTCAGTGTATTTAGATATATTGCTAATTTGGTAATAGATATGAGACTTAACTGTAATGTGTTCCCAACTACATGTCACATAATTAATAAATCTTAAAATTAAACATGTCACATTTGCTTATAAAATAAGGACATGATCTGTAGCTCAATAATATTCAACATGTTTGTATTCCTTAAGCACCCTGTCTTTGCTCCATACTCTGACCTTCTAATAAAATTGTATGCTCCGTCATAGATAGAACTGAATAGCTATCAAACTTCCCTACATCCACCATTAAACTAGTCATTCTTGAGATGAAAATAATTTATTTAAGTTATTTATTCATTCTTTTTTATTTCTTTGAAAAATAATTCTTCTCAAGTGTGTTTATGTGATGGGTAGATGAGAGACAATGAGGACTGACTTAATCCTCACAGGCAATTCACTCTCCCTTGGAAATTCAAGTAAAAGAATGCAATTGTTTTCTTTAAATGACAATTGCTCAATAAATTAAACTTAACAGTATGAGTCTATGTGATTACTTAAATACAATTGAATTTGAAGTCTTTTTAATAATTTAGTTGATACTTACACTTATCTACTGTGAATAGTTCTTCATAAATCTCTGAAATAGCAATCTTTTGTATTTTTTGCATACTTTGCATGAAATGATTCTATCCCTAACAGCTAACTAGATTTTCAGAAAATTTGTCTTTTTGGTTGTTTATTAAAGCTCTCTTTGAAAATAAAATAATGAGTGAAAAATGTTCTATTATTTCACTGAGATTATTTTTTACAAAGCAAAAATGCTACAATGACATTTTTTGCATATGCTTTTAAATCCAGGATGAAAAGTAAATTAAAATTGTTACTTTTATTTATGTTTTTAAAGTAACGTAAAGTGTGTGTATGTTTGTGTGTGTGTGTGTGTGTGTGTGTGCATATGTCTGTGTTTGTATCTAGTTTTATCTGTGCATCTTAGATCTTAGGCTGGCCTCCAAGATTGTACCTTCCTGTCTCACTGTCAGGTACTGTTCTCAAGGCTTGTGCCACTACGTGGTGGGGTACTAAAGTTCTTTATGGGGCAGTTTTTAGGTAAGTTGGAGGTGGACAGGAGACTTCATTGAAAGACAATATAGGGGAGAAAATAATGAAGAATAAAATTAAACTTGAAATGTTGTTGCTAAAATGTATAAAGTCATACAGAAGCCACAGTGGCCATTATCTGAGTTGTTATCAAGAGAGATAAAAGTGTTACAACAGTCGTCAAATTAAACATCATTTTGTTTCAACTAAAAATTGAAACAAGAGTGAAAGAGATTAATATTAAAGAACGAATCCTGGTTCATAAAGTGGATTTTAATTCTTAATAAGTATTATAGAGCTTATCAACGAAGCTTTGTTATATGCCTTAGTCCATGAATCACTACAATAAAAATTTGGCATGGAAATTTTACTACTGTTGGAATTGGAAAATATATTTTATAAACCATATAAAATGCATCTTAAGACGATGTTAGGGAATTCCACGTCAGAGAATGGATATATGGTTGTGTGAGTACCCTTGAAAAGGAAGGAAGTAGGGAAAGTTTAGCAAGTAGAAAAAAGAGGTAAAGGAATAAGAGTAAGATTACGCAATGTTCCTGTCTTGTCCTATAGGTTAATGATTACAGCATGCTTTGGCATAGGGAATATTATAGCAACACAAGAATGCCTTCTCAGTTTTGAATGCTCTATTTCTTATTTTTCTCGGGATATCTATTTCTACTTCCCAGGAGGCAAATTGAACTCTGTGTTGGAGGTCCCACCCACGTTCTGGAAAACAGAAGCAAACACCGAAAATATAACAACATGAGGTCAGCAGTGGATATTATTTCCAGGATGAGAGCATATAGTTAGAAATGAATCTAACAACGACTCCTGTGTGTTTAATCAATGTTTAAAGAGAAGAAAATATTAAATTTAGATACAAGAATATAACTGACACTTTCTACAAATATATGAAGAAAATATCATAGTACTAAGGAGTCAATAGAAAAAAAACAGGATAACTCAATTTTAATTTGCAGATCAATTATAAATATTATTTATGTTCACCACATGTAAGTAGGAAAACTCATCTACTTGTGAGGTTTTAATGGCTTTGCTTATTAAAGTTAAAAATAAAATCTACTCATCCATTTAATGGACATTGTGTGGTATTTGCACAGACACTAATCAGATCAGCTTTGTGGACATGGCTGTGTACTTTTTAATGTGAATATTTAAAGGTCTTCTAAATTTGTAAGGAATTATTTATTAAAATCTGATCTCTGCATTGGCTTCATCATATTCTTCCTTTTATTTATTTATTTATTTTTTTTCTATCTTGTTTGTGGCAGTGCATATACTGCAGCCAAAGCAACTCTGGAAGGAACTCTGTAATACAGTCTGGACCTGAACGTACAGTTCTTCCTTTTCATACTTCTGTATTCAGAGATTTCAGGCATGGGGCACTATGTCTGGATCATAATATATTTTAAAATATGTCTATTTTTTATTTGTTTTAAATGATATATTTTTAGAATTTATGTGTGAATAAGAATGATTCCAGAAATTCAGCTATTGCTGTAGATTATGAATGTATTCCCTTCAAAAGTGAATATCAGAGTTACTAGATCATATTTTCAATACATAGAACATTAATTGAATGAGATTATAATTGTAATTTTGATTAAGAATTTTTTGCCTAAATATTGGAATACATTAATGTGTCCATGCATATGTCTGTTTTCATACACTTTAGGAATAAAATGAACAATGAACAAAAAGAATATATAGTCAACTACCTTACATAATGTTTTGATAATCTTTATTGTCAAAAGGATTATGAAACAAATTCTTTAACACTATAGAATCAAAGTAAAAGATTGTTCAATTCAGTACAAAGCTGTCACCTACACGATATTTCATTAATTTACCTAACACATTCTCAAACAGATTTTCCTATAGATTTTGCTTATAGTAAATTATTAGAAATAGTAGCAATCTCATAATATATCCTGATTATTTCTCATAAGTATTTGTAGGTACCATAAAGAGTGAGGTCTATGTTCTGATAATGGACAGGAGAATTTTAAAACAGCATTTTGAGTAGAAATTAGAATTTGACTACAATTGGAAACATTGTCACATGAAGATATCAACCTTAGTCTCGACTTTGATATAGTACTAATTATAAATTATAATCATGAATAAATGAATTTAAACAATACAAACATAATTTATATTATGTATTATCCCTTTGTTCAGTTTGCAGTTTTATTAAAGAAATGAGTTATCACAACACCTTATACTAATAATGTACTATCATTTCATTTTTTTAAATGAGGACATTGAACTATATACTATTTAATTAACTTTAGAAAATGAAGAATTAATGAGCATATTGGCTTCAGTTTTAGTGAAGGTTAGAAAAGTGAACTGACAGAGTACCCACTGCTGTAATTTACTTAATCCCTCCGTTTAGCCTATTTGGCATTAATTCTACAAGGGTTATAACCAGTACACCTTGGAGAACTAACCTAATTTTCCCCAGTTTTAAGGTCGAAAAGGTGACCCATTATTAAAAATGGCTCTCAGTGGGGCTCACCATCATTGTTTAAAATCATGTGCTTTTTGCTTCACAGCCCCATTTACTGAGAAGCACAAAATGACTAGCTAGATAATTGTAGATTGCAGTGTGCCCTAGAGACAATAGATTTTATTAGTTTTTGTTGGTTCTGTAAATCAGGAGGTGATGAGACTTTGTCCTAAAGAAGCAGCTGACAGTAGTTATATAGATATCAATTTTTTTTTGATAAGTATTTTCAGATTTCTGACTATTTCATCCTCTTCTCCAAGGTAGAGACACTTGGCTACTCCTGAGGGACTAGACATCTCCACGGTGTGTCCCAGTGTGCCTAAGTTTGCTTTAATGATCACAATTATATGGATTTAATTTGTACCATAGATATACATCAAAAATATGTGGTTTTTCAACTGCCGTGTTGGATACACAACCTACTTATTCATATTATTTTAATATTATCCCAGGGATTAAAACTTGTAATCAGCATACTAGGGAATGTATGAAAGAATTTTATAAGCTCTTAAGAGATCCTGGAGACAAAAAATATTTAAGCCTGTGTGATTTATATTTATGGAATGATTATGAAAAGCAGTTGAGGAGAGAACTGAATAATTATTTTCTGTACTGTAATCAGAAATCACTCTTTTTATAATTTTGAAATTTGACTTCCAGATTTGTCCCTTTTCTGGAGTTTCTAACTTGGAATTTTATGTATCCCTAAAATTACTTATGTGTGATGTTCTCTCTTTCTTTAGACTGTTTTTCATTCAGAAGCTGAAGATAATTCCAAATCAACTACCTAGTGGCTGTTACCACCTGTTCCCTGACAAATAAGTATATCCTATAAAAACACTGCCTCCCTATCACTTCCTTCTGCTATCTTTTTTGTCAGAAATCTAGTATGTAGCCTCTCCCTTGTAAATAATGATATACTTGTATCCCTTAAACATTCTAAAGCACTAAAATATTTTCAAGTAAGCTCTCTCACGATTTGTCTCAATAGGTCCTTTTATAGGATAAATATGCATTTTTATGCCACATTGGCCAATGCATTTATCTATGTTCTAAGGACTTATAAAATTAAATTCACTAAAATCTTTACCATAAACAGAAAGTATATAAAACCTAACTTAGCCAGTAATCCTTAATAATTAAATTTAAATGAATTAAATAAAAGCATAGATAATATCTATGAATATCTATGAGTATATATGCATATATGTATGTATATAATGTTTAGCAAACTAACATTAGGTTTTGAGTTATATTTATGTTTTAAAGCTTATAAGTTTAAAATGTTTAACATTTATAGGGGAATAAATTTAAGGTTTAATATAATATAGAATTATAGTTATTGGTATGGTAAACAATAACCATATGATCATTTAACGTTAACTGAACATTCAATATTTTATAGTTATAAATTTATAGTCAGGAAGTACTGCAACATAATCCCATGGAGCTTTTATACAGCTGTTTCTAATGGTCACATTCTAAACATATTACTACAGTGTAATATTTAGGCCATTAAATCAGTCCAGATAAATATGGTTGACTCATAGTTTCCATATGTAACATGCTTTTGCATTCCGGAATTAAATGGATTCAGGTGGTCTCTCTGGGGTTCTCAAATTGGGCACAACAGTATAACCAGTTCATAAGATAAATTTTCCAACTTCAATATCTGAGACATAATTTAGTAAATGTTTCCATGTTTTGTCAATTTAAAAAGCAGTGGCAATGAATACTAAACATTTATTGGTGATTTTATTTTTTTAATGAGTCCGCAAATATTTTTATTCATACATGTTACGTCCTAAGTCAATAGTTAATTCTACCACACTGCTGAGGAAATTTCATGTGCACAGAGTGTGTAAAACTTTCAATTTATGGGTTACATGGATTAAAGTTTTGTCTGTTACATATAAAACCGCAATGAACATATCTGTATTTGGTTTTATATGAACTACAATAGATTTTCACTTTCCTTGGAATATATCAAACCATTATTACTAAAAAGTATATTATATCACCATTTCTATGCATTTCCACCATCATTTGTATTTTATTTTATCTCTGTATTATATATTCAGACATCTAACTATCTATTCGTGTGTAATTTATATAAATGTCTGTCTAATCATATATCAGTTATCTGACTTTGTAATCATTTTGGCAAGCCTACAGTGATGGATAATTGACTTTTAACTTTAAAATCTTCTGGTTATTGGTATTGAATTTATTTTCATATCATTGTCCTAAATGCAAGCTTTTGTTGATATATATGATCATGTTTTGTGTTCATTTTTTTTCAGGTGGATGAACAAATAGTTGTCTCTTTTTATGGTTTAGTCCTTTCTCATATGTGTGGTTCACTTTTATTTCTCCAAGAATATAGGTATTTTTGTAAATTTTTTAATGATTCGTATGGGACCTTCTTAAGATATTTTCAAAGGAGTCCAATTCACTATAAACCATATATATATATATATGAATTTAATGTATACGTATACATGCATATAGATATATAATGTTTTTCCTTCAATTATATTTCAATTATATAATCTTTTTAGTTTGTAATAAGTCAAAATATTTTATTTCTGTATATCTTTTTTAAGAATTTAAATATTTGGTTTATGTAATATTTAAGACTTTTCTTAAATTTCAAGCTCCCACATGAACTACCTCAGTTTCATGAGATATAAAATGTCTCAGATTGCTATGGGAAAATCTCCGTTTATGTGTATTCATGTGCAATTATTTCTATATTCCTGTTTTATTCCATTGACCAATGTTTTATTCCTCTAGTAGTACTAAACAGCTATGATTAGTAGAAATGCATAATAAACCTTAGGATTGTATAGTTTTATTTACTGTTTTCTTATTTAAAACCTTATAACACATACTTAATTCATGATTTATCGTGCTTTAGAACAGTCATCCACATTATAAAAATGTGCAACAACTTTAATAATTTTTTTCTTGAAGATGAGAACAAATTTGAAGAAATTAGAGATCATTCATCTCCTGAAAATAATATTTCTTTCTAACTACTGATTGAACTCTTTTAAAAATGTCTCTTTTTTTCAACCATTTTTAGGTTTAAGCAATTAAATTATGTAAAAATTGTTTTGCATCTTCTATTTCCAGGTGATATAGAATTATATATTTAAGAAAACTCAGGATTCAGATATTCATAATAATTTATAAAGATATGAAATATTTTCTCTATTTTTAATTTTTTTCCATCTGGTGCTTAGTTTTCTGCATTTCTTTGGAGATCTTTGCAGAATTTTTTATGTGAACTCTCATATTTGGCCAGTGGCATGAGTTTGTGAATTTTTCTTTGCATTTGATAAGACTTTGAGTCATATTGTGCTAACTGGAAGTGACAGTATTATATTAAAAGTGGTGCAAACAAATTCTTGCATTCTTTAAAATATTAGATAGCATTCAGTGCTAAAATTTAAGTTGATAACTGTTGTTTTTTTCTTCTATTTCTTTATTTTGCAGCATACATTCAGTAACACAATTCTCATTTTTTGCTTTTCTGAGAACTTTTAGGATGTATCTTACCTATTTGTGTTGCAGTGCGAAAATTCCACTTTAAGAATTACTTAAAAACAGAACCCATACACTCATAGTTTTGGGAAACTAAAATCCATCGTTGGGGTAGAAGTATATTTGGGTTTTCATGGAGATTTTTTTTTTTGACTTGCACACATCTGACTTCCCAATCTGTCTTCACACAGTGTCTAATTGATGCATATCTCCGAAGAGATATCTTTCTTCCTCTTCTTCTAAGGCAACTGATTATATTGGGTCAAAACCATCCTTATGACCTCAGCTAGTCTTAGTTGTCTTCTAGAAACCTTGTCTCCTAGTAGGATCCAGTGAATATTGGAGCATAAAATAGGAATTTGGGGAGAATTCTGGAATAAAATCATCTGGCATTGGGCTTTTCTTGGTTGATAGAATTTTAATTACTGCTTCTAATTTACTAAATGGTACAGGTCAATTTGAATTTCTTATCTGATCTTGTTTTAGCTTTGGTAACTGATAAATATTGATAAAATTAATCATTTTTATTTTATGTTTTCCAGTTTGATAGAGTAAAGGTTTTTAATGGCCTCTTGATTTTCTGTATTTCTTTGGTGTCTTATGATACTTTTCATTTTCAGTTTTGTTAGTTTGGTTATTCTCTCTCAGTCTTTTAGTAAATTTGGGTAAGAATTTATGTGTGTTGATGATTTTTCTCAAAGATTCTATATTGGTTTCACTGATTCTTTGAATTGTGCTCTAATTGTTGTTGTCACTATTATATTTTCAACAATGATTATGATTATTTCTTGTCATATAACCCTTTTGGGTATAATTTGTTCTTTTTCTCTATAGCTTACAGGTGAGCTCTCAAGTTACTGCTATAAGATTTCTCCAAATATTTTTTATCTAGACAATTAGTACAATGAGCTTACCTCTTACAACTACATTCCTTGTTTTTATATACATTTGGATATGCTCTGTATTCATTTTCCTTCAATTATAGAAAGCCTTTAATCTCTTTCTTAATTTCCAACTTGACCAATTTTTATTCAGATTGAGCTATTCAGTTTCCATGAATTTGTAAGTCTTCTGTTGTTTCTGTTGTGATATCCAACTGTAATCCATGGTGGTCATACAAGATGCAAGACATTATTTAAATTTTCTTGTGTATGTGAGACTAGCTTTGTATTTTAGTATGTGATCAATTAGGAGAAAGTTCCATGAGGTATTGAGTAGAAGTTAATACTATTTAATGTGTAGTTGAAATGTTCTGTAAATTTATGTTAGGTCCATTTGCTTTATAATATCAATTAGCTCTAGAATGTGATATTCATTATTTTCTGGATAACATATCAGTTAGTGAGAGTGGGCTATTGAAGGCTTATACTATCATGTGTGAGGGAGATTTAAATTCTAGTAGTGTTTCTTTTGTGAACCTGGGAATCCTTGTCCTCACATAGATGTTAATACTAATAATACTAAATTACACCAAATAATATAAACAGATTGAACATTGTCCAATTGATTTTATAAGGCAACAATTACACTAATACTTAAATCACATAAGTACCCAACAGAGAAAATTGCAGAGCAATATCCTTTATGAACATGGATGCAAAAATACCCAATAAAATGTTTGCAAACTGATTCCAAGAATATATCAAAAGTGTCGTCCACCGTGAGCAAATATGCTTCATCCCAGAAAGGCAGAGATGAGAAAACATGTTTAAATTGATAAATCTAATCCACAATAAACAAACTGAAAGACAGAAGGCTAAAACAAAAAAAATATGATTATGTCATTAGATGAAGAAAAGGTCTTTGACAAACTCCAACAGTCCTTCATTATAAAAGTCCTGGAGTGGTTAGAGTTAGAAGAGACATACAATGATATAATAAAGGCATTTTACAGCAGTCCTTAGCTAACATCAATGTAAATGGAGGGAAACTCAAAACAATTCCCTTAAAATAAGGAAAAATACAACTTTGTCTACTCTCTCTATACCTATTAAATACCGTACTAGATGTCTTAGCTAAAACAATAAACTGAAATAGGAAAAAAAAAGGGGGGGGATTCAAACTGGAAAGGAAGAAATCACAGTATCCTTAATTAAAGTTGAAACGATAGCATACTTTAGTCCATAACATTCCACCAGGGAACATCTACAGGTGATATACTCTTTCAACAAAGTAGTCAGATACAAAGTTATCTCAAAAATCAGTAGCCCTAAAACCAAACGTCAAAAGAACTGGTAAAGAAATAGGGTGAACAAAACATTTCCCAATAACATCAAAAAATTTAAAATATCATGGTATAAATCTAGTGAAATAAGTGAAAGACATGAGTGAATTAAGCTTTAATACACTGAAGAAAGAAACGGATGAAATATAAAAAAGATGGAAAGATCTCCCACACGCACACATCAGCAGAATTAATATAGTAAAAATGGCAACCACACCAAAAAACAATCTACAGATTTAGTCCAATCACCATCAAAAATCTAAAGGAACTCTTCATAGATGTTGAAATCAAATATCCAGCTTCAAACAGAAGTATAAATTATGTAGAAGAGTTAAAATAATTCTAAATAATAAAAGAACTGCTGGATTTGTCACCATTTTTTACCTTAATGTGTCTTATAAGCTAAATAACAAACATGTACATTTGTGGTTTTCTCACAAAAAAAGAAATATCAGTCAAAATAATAGAATTGAAAACCCAGACATAAATCCACAGACTTATGAACACCCGATTTTTGGTAAGGAAACCAGAATTATAAACTGGAAATAAAGACAACATCTTCAATAAATGATGGTGCTCAAACTCGGCTGATGTATGTAGACAGACCCTATCAGATCCATATGTCTTACCTTAAACAAAACTCAATTCTTAATGGATCAAAGAATTCAACATAAAACCAGATTCACTGAATCTGATCAAAGATAAAGTGTGAAAAGAAGGACAAAAGTCTTTCTGAACAGAACACTATCAGCACAGCTACTATGATAAAAAATTAATAAATGGGACCTCATAATACTGAAAAGTTTCTACAATACAAAGGACAGTATCATTTGGATGAAGTGGCAGTCTTCTGAACAGGAAAATACTTTTAATAATTATATATACAATAGATACTTAATATCCAAATATATAAAGAATTCAAAAATAGCAAGAAAACAAGTAACCCAACTTGAAAAGAGGGTAAGGATCTAAACAGAGAATTCTAAATAGAGGAATTCTAAGAGGCTGTGAAACATTAAAAAAAAAAAAAACGTTTAAAATCCTTGGGCACCACGGGATTAAAATTAAAACTACATGACATTTCGTCTTAAATATTTTAAAATGGGTAAGATACACTTATCAAGAGACAACTCTCTGGAAAGAGTATGGCATAAGAGGAATACTCATACATTGTTGGTAGGAGTATAATCTAAAAACAGCTACAATGAAAATCAGTACAGTGGTTCCTCAGGTCAATGGGAACTGATCTGTGTCATGATCCACACAGACTTTTCAAGTGTGACTTAATGATTCTGTGGATTTCCTAGATGTCTGTTGTCCTCCTTTTCTTTTCTGATTTTGTTTATTTGGTTGTTCTCTTATATTTCAGACAGTTTGAATAAGGGTTTGCTTATGTTCATGATTTTCTCAACGAACCAATGTTTGTTTCATTGATTCTTTTTATTGTTGTCCATTTTCTATTTTATTGATTTCAGTCTTGATTCCTACTGTCTACTCTTCTTCTTGAGTGTCCTTGCTCCTTTCCGTTCTAATGCATTCATGCTATTTTAAGAAAATATTCACCAGTATTCTTATAAGCAAAGCCAGTACATCTACAGATTTATTAAATTTGACATGAGTGGAGTCATTTTTCTGATCTGCCATTGGTGATCTATCTGGATGAATAATCATTTATAAACATCATACTTGTAAAATAAAAAAATTAGGTTATGCAATTTATTCTGTTTTGGCATTATATTAATCATATTCATAACAAAAAGATAATTCTATAAAATTAAGAACTTAACCTAAATGTAATATTCTTTCCTACCATGTCCATATCTGTCTTTTACTGATTTCCATTTCTGCTAATTGTATTATATAATTTTCATTTTAAATGTACATGTATTAAACTTTACCTAAGAATTCTAGTAAACACTTCTTTTTAGCTATCAGCTCTTTTGATTTTTATATTTAACAACTTATCTATAATTAGAAATACTTAAAAGCAATGATTATCATGTTTCATAGATTATATAGTAACAAAGTAGATTATACAGCAGATAGAATTCTTTTTTAGATAAAAATCAATAAGTATTGTATGTCTAAAAGTTTATCAGCTATAGATAGATATTCCTTTTTATGGATCCAAGACGACATGAATTTAGTATCATTAAGATTGATTTAGGACCATCAATTTTTTCTCACTTTGCTAAAGGGGGGTAATATAGGGTATCCATTTATAATCTCTCATCTTAATTACTTCTAATTGGCTCCCCACCTCCTTTACATATTTTAAATTATAGAACTACTTTTTATTTTTTAATTTTTAAAACAATCTTATTTTACATTTTTACACCAATCCCCGTTTCCTCTCCTTCCCCTCCCCCTGCTTTCTATACCTTCCTTCTACAGGGCCCCCACCCACTCCTCAGATAGGGTGAGACCTCCCATGGGGAGTCAGCAAAGTCTGCCAAGACACTCGAAGCAAGCTCAAGGCCTTCCCCTAAACCTAGGCTGAGCAAGGTATCCCTTAATCAGGAATGGTTTACAAAACACCTGTTCAAAGACTAGGGATAAATACTGGTTCCACTGATAGTGGCCTTACAAACTGCACAAGCCACACGACTGTCATTCACATTGAGAGAGACTAATTTAAGCTTCTGCAGGTTAGCCAGCTGTCAGTCTGGAGTTGGTGAGCTCCCATTAGCTTAGGTCAGCTGTTTCTGTGGATTTCCCCATCGTGTTCTTGGCCCATTTGCTCATACTATCAGTCCTTTCTCTCTGCGACTGTTCACCAGGAGCTCAACCCAGAGCTATGTTGTAGATCTAGGCATCTGCCTCCATCAGTTACTGGATGAAAGTTCTGTGATGAAAATTAAGGTAATCAATCTAGTTGCAGGGGAAGGACAGTTCAGGCACCTTCTGCCCTATTGCTTAGAATCTTAGCTGGGTTCTTCTTTGCGGATTCCTAGGAATTTCCCCAGTGCCAGGTTTCCCTTTAACCCCATAATGGCTCCCTCTATCATGCTCTCTCTTTCCTTGCTCTCCCTCTCAATCCTCCCCCCAACTCTACCTTCTGGATTCCTCATGTTCTCATCCCTCCTTCCCATTTTCCTTCCCTACTCCCCTTTCCCCCACCCCAAGGTTCCCAATTTACTCTGGAGATTCTCTATTCAGTGAGTATGGGGTGGGGGTGGGTAGTAGGTTGTATGTGAAACTGAGTACCAATGCCTATGGAGGATTTAAGTATGGAATTCCTTGCAGCTGTAGTTCCAGGCTGTTCTGCGTTGCAAGACACAAATCCTGAAAACTGAACTCTGGTCCGTTACAAGAACAGTAACTGCTCTTAACTGTTAAGCCATCACTCTACCGCCCCATTTTTGTCACTTTTAAGTTCTTTAATATAAAATATAAAGCAATATATGAGTGAGTATTACTGACTTTAGGAAGAATTAATATGTACAACATATATGAGTTTGAAATATGGCATATACGGCTACTGCACAAATGATAATAATAGCACATTATGATAAAGTACCTAACAAGAAGAAAACAAAATATCAAAACAATGGGTACTGTTTAAAATAATGTACTTTATTAGGCTTATCAATACTGCACAAAGCATTTCTCCAGGAAACTCATTTATTCGGCAATTAAAAACTCTATTCCTGAGTGCCTGCAATACTTTGCAAAAATAAAGCAATTTAAATGTGCATGGGAGAATTTGTCAGTTTCCATCATGTATATTAAGTCAGCAGTATTTTTGTTGACAGTAGGAAATTAATCATTTATGTTGCCAGGCTTTAAAGAAGCAATGGGTCTCTGTTGCACCCAAGCTTTATTAAAGTGCCAGTGGACATATATTAAACAGTGGAAATATTGGCATTTTTCTAAAGCCAACCCACAACGGACACATTTACTTGTTAGAAAAATTATTGAAGTCATTGAAATGATAAATATTACACTAAAATTTCACAAAAGATACTGTTTCTACTATAAACAAAATTACAGGAACAAAATAAACTTGAATTCCCCCCAAAAAAAAATGGCTGTAAGTCAGTATTATTTAACAAAGCATTACAAATCAAACAAAGACAACAGCAACTTTATTACATCTTAAAGAAAATTAAAGCATTTTAAAGCTAAAACCTTGATTTATAAAATTTACTGAGTGCGAAAAAGACAAGTTCACCGCTTTAGTGACCACCACTTGTTCCCTTGCTCTCCCTTTTCATCGCAGAACAATCTTTTCACATGGAAAAAAGTTTAAAGCTATTTTTCCTTTTTCCTGTATCAAAAGGAAATGTTCTTTGTAGCTTTGTACGAATATAAATGGAAAAAGATTTTGATAAAGTGGCTATACATGCTTTTATTATTCACATAGCATTATTACACAAGTAATAAACTAGTATCATTCAGAGAAGTTAGAGAGAACCAGTCAACAACACAATGGACTCATTTTTGCTGTGCTTGTCACTCTTTCTTCGAGACTGTGACTGTGTCACTGTATTAATTGCACTGATTTCTTCCATTACTTTTCAATTGTGGATTTTTGAGTGGCCACTTTTATCAGAGTTCTTTTTTTCCTTTATTTTCAGTCACAAAGAATAGACATTATACATTTTCCAAATACAAAATTGCTTTCTCAGGGATTCAGAACATAAAATATGAATTTATTATTTTGAAAAGCATCTGTTCTTTCACCTAATTTCAGGATATTACTCACTGAGTAGCTATTTAAAAAAAAATCTGTGGCTATTTTATGGCATTTCCTTTGAAGTGGATCTTGAATCAGAGGTAATCATCAAAAGTTGTCATATAAATAATTATAGAGTAGAGAAAAGTATATTTAGGAGGTGCAGATTTTAATTATTCTAAGGAAAGAACATCTTTTAGTTGACTTCCTGAACTCATTCAAACTAGGAAATCTCCAGGACATCAGGATACTGAACAATGAATATATAACCTTCAATAACATATCTGAATATTTTCCTAGTTTTTTGGTCAAATAGTTTAACAATCAAATCCATTATGAACAACAAATAACTAAACAAAACTATGCAGACATGTATTTAGAAATTTCCCATCAACTACAGAGTACTATGTCTTTAGGTTGTTTTTTTTTTAATGTCTAATTCTTTAGTTAATTTTCTTAGGGAAGGGATGCTCATGGCCCGTATCCATTGCCTCACTTCTCTGAGATCTCCAGATGTTTTCTACCTAAATTTATTTACATAGAGAGAATATTTGTAAAAAATAAAGCAGTCATTTCTCAAGAAAGTCCTAATGTAATGAGTGGAATAGTTTCCTCTGCACTTTATTCTGCTATAACTATTACCAACTTGCTAAGCCACCTCAAAGAACAAATGAAATTAGTTTGCAATTTTCAAGGTGCAAAAAATATTTTATTATTATTGTATATGTGAACAATACATCTATTACTATAATTAGAGCATACTGTGAAAGATGCTTGGGACCATTTATTAAAATATTATTTCAGGCCGGGCGGTGGGCAGCTTAATATCGGGGATATGAAACTAGTTCCAGAAGGTCAAAGCACAGAGACCCTGTCTCGAAAACAAACCAAAAAAAAAATATTATTTCAGTTGCCAAAGAATAATATTAACTACAAACTAGAATTTTTAAAGCAACTATAAATGATATCATATCAGTAAGGTATTGTTCACTGATATTGGATAGGATGCCTGCCTAATAATTTTTATAGAAAAAATAAAAACAAAAGAAATACAGAGATTTATTATTTAGGAAACAAATCGCATAAAACTCCTAAGATAAGTTGCAATTTAGAAAGGAAGGAAGGAAGGAAGGAAGGAAGGAAGGAAGGAAGGAAGGAAGGAAGAAAGAGAAGAAAGAAAGAAAGAAAGAAAGAAAGAAAGAAAGAAAGAAAGAAAGAAAGAAAGAAAAGAGAGACAGAAAGACAAAATATGCAGGAAAGAAGATACTGAGAAAATGAGGGACTCTACAACATACACACACACACACACACACACAGACACACAGAGAGAGAGAGAGAGAGAGAGAGAGAGAGAAAGAGACAGAAGAGAGAGAGAGAGGTGATCTAAGATCAAGGTCCTTGTTTTAAAAGGGGAGAATCTATCTATCTATCTATCTATCTATCTATCTATCTATCTATCTATCTATCTCTATATCTATATCTATATCATCTACCTTGCTACATTACTAAAGGTATTTATGAGTTGTAGAAGTTCCTTGGTAGAATTTTGTGGTAACTTATGTAAACTAACAGACAGGCAATATGGAAGTGGAAAATCTTACTAGGCCCCATGCACAAACAAATAACTACAGGAAACTAATGACTACTTTGGTAGGAAGAATTAGTCTTTCCAAAGAATGAGCTCTTAATTGTTTATCCAATACAAAGTGTTTAGCCTTCAAATCAAATAAATATAGGTACTAAAGGGACTAAGCAGCTTAAATTTATATATTTATGTACACATAAAATATGTGTCTTTTTATCAGTAGTAATAAAACAGACAACAAATTTTAAAGTTGTTGGGAGATGAGAAGAATTTGAGGTAGAAGACATAAAATGATCTGGAAGGAGGAAAGAGGACAAATGTGATAATTATATTTTAATTTTAAAAGACAATAGCTGTACATGTGTTCTTCATGTACATGATATGCTGAGGCAAATCAGCATGCTGAAAACCCATGCCCCTTTGTGTATGCGGATGTGTGCTTCTTGTACTATTGATTATAATTCTTTATGTTGGAAATCTCAAGTTCTTCATATTGTCAACTGATTGAATGAAGAACACTTGTATCATAGAGACCAATTTTTCTTATTAAAGTAAACTGTAGCTATTAATATCATTTGCAAATAACTTCACAACAATATCTACTTTGGTTTTTGACTGACAAGTAGGAAACAAATTGGTAATATACAACTTACCACAGCAGTTAATTGTACTTGAATGAATACCAAGTATAATAGGTAGGAACTTATGTGTGTGCACACATATGCGTGCAGGAGTCAGCTGTATTGATGCATATCTTTCTCAGTTTCTCTCCATCTTATTAACTAAGGCAGGATCTGTCTCTGGACATAGAGTTCTATATTCTAGCTAGTCTAACATTTTTGGAAAATACCTGTATTGCTTCCAGGTCTTTTTCAGAGATATCCTCCACACCTGCCTTATTTTCATTTGTGTTTTAATGATCTGAACTATGGTCCTCATTCTCAGGCAAAAAGTTTTTTATCTGCTGAGTCATCTTTGCTGCACATGGTTATATTTTTTAAATTATTTCTTTAAAATCAACAAGAAACTAGTATAGTTTGGTTAAAAAAATACTCACCAAGACATCTTTAATGGGAAATTAAATTGGCTATCATATTTACAATGGATATTATGCATAGTTTTAAAGATTGAAAAGAGACTTTATGGGTGTAAATTCTGATATTACTATGAGACATGATCTCAGAGAAAACTCTCTGATCCTTTGGCTCTTCCACACTTTCTGCCCGTTTTTCCATGAAATAATCTGAACATTAGATAAAGGAGTTGTTTTTTAGATGTATCCATTGGGAATACCCTCCACAACTCTGTATTTTGCTTGGTGGTACTTCTCTGGAGATATCTCTGTCTCTTGAAAAGATATTTTTATTGATAGAAAATGGAGAATACACTTACCATGTACTGAATCTATGAGTATAAGTATAAATGTTCACAGAGAAGACACTCAACGACATAAAACAGTGAATGATGAAAATCCCACTAGGTCTCTACCCTGCTCTGACTGAGAAAAAAAAAATAGAAGCAAGGCACATAGTCATCTCCAGGGAAGAGCAAACAAATCTATTCTTTAGTCTAAATGGCCAGGCTTAAAAATGTGCATACAAGTAACATTATGTACACTGAAAGGGTATTTTAAAGAATATATGTATATACAAATACATGTATTTAATAAATAGGGGAAGAAAGCTATGAATTAGGAGAGTGAGGAGGGTTATATGAGAGTGTTTAGAGAAAAAAAGAAAAGGAAGAAATATTGTAATTATATTAAGATTTTAAAAAAAGATGAAGAGACAATGTATTTTTCAGCATGAAAGCTTTTTTTAGGCTTATGGAAGGTTTGATTTAAAGCACTTTTACAAACATTCATCTTGTCTGTTGTTAAATGTATAGTGTTTGTCTTTTCCTATGTATTAAACAGTTTGTTTTCTTTTATTTTTTATAATTTTAATTTCACAATTATCACAAATTTTTTCATTATATCATGTAAAAGCACACACAGCATAATCCATAGCAGCAGTTAATATTATTAATAAAACCTACCAGTTGATGAAAATAACTAATTTTTTTTGGATCTACCAACAATATTAATAATTTTTGTTTTTTACTTCTAAAGTTATCCTTGGAATATAAGACTATTTCAAATGCAAGGTCAGCATAGCTCCAGTTCTAATATTCATTTAAAATGTGGTGATATATAATTAACAATTCAGTCAGATTTAATATTGAAAAGAGAAAATAGCATGCATCTATTTTATAGCACAATTCATAAAACAAATGATAAATGCTCAAGCTGTATGATAATAGTTAAATTCTTCTTTTACTTCACCCCTGTTTCACTAGTTACATTGCTACCTTCACAGTTTAGGAAGTAAACCAAATGGCTATATGGTATAGTTAATGATAACCCTTTCATTAAACTTTCGTACACAAGTGCTGATGCCTGTGAATCAGGAAAGAAAAAACAAGCAATTTAGACATTCTAAGCAATTTGTATCCTCAGTATCATGCAGTCCAAGTGAGAGTAAGCACTGGTATAAAAGCCTCTGATTGCATATCATTGACCATCGTTTTTACAATTGTCATGACTCAGTGTTTTCTAGTAAATACAGAAATAGCTCTGAGGTTAATCTTCCATATCAAAATAAAATGAGCAACCACCTGCTCTCATGGCTTCTCACTGCTCTGAATGGGTTGACAGCACAAAAGAGCAGCTGGAGAAGGAAATGTCTCCTACTTCCAGTGGTGTGTTTACCTAACAATATTTCAACTGATCTACTTCAATTTTCCATTAACATTTATCACTGTCTTCTCACTACAAAAGTAATGTACATTGATCAAATATTTCTAAAACTGCTTCCATTTTCAGCAGCTGGAAATTTAGTTTCCAGAAATTTAAGTTTATAATACTTTGTCCTGTGTATTTTAAAATTAAATAACCAAAATATTGTATTAATATTTTTCTACATACTTTGTCTTTGACATTTTGACTTTCTTAAGATTTTGAAATATCTTATAAATATATATTATAATGTAAAAATCTCTGTTTTTCTTATCTGACGACCCATTATTGACTACCTTAATATTGGATAGTGTAGGTGGTATTAAATGACTTGTCATATGTTTTTTGATATCATTGGAGTTTAAACAGTAATCATTTCTTTTGCATAATGATTTTTTTAAAAATTCCCTTTGAATTACTTGACAAGGAAATGACAGATGCAATATGATCTACTGCCACTGATTTGGTTGCACAGTAATAGATGTTAAGACATTATTGCTGAAGACACTGTGTATGTCATTTGTGGAAAAAAAAAACAAGATAAAACAAAATAATCACACAGCTCTAACTTTGTTAGATTTTTTTTTTTGTCTTGGTAGCTGCTATGAATGCTTTTGGAGAAGAAAGGACAAAACTGTCATTCCCAGCACTATGCTCTCCATGATATAATATTTACATTCCAGAAAAAAGGGGTCAATATGTTTTCAGTAGTACAAACATTGTTTATGGGGTTCACCCACAAATCTCTTAATTGGATTTGAAGTCTATTAAGCGTAGGGTATTCATGATTGGTTTTTTAAATATCTTAAAAATTTACATCTAAGTAAGTCATAAGACCATAGTTTTGTACTTCTCTCAACCACAAAGAACCATCTTTTTGTAATAGTTAGTGAATGAAGAGATCCATATTCAAAAGAAGAGTTGTGAAAAGAAGTTACTGTGAATACCGAGCTACTGATGGGATATCTCCTTCTTTCCCAAAGGGGTCAAAGCACATTGTAGGATTCAGGCACAAAGAATATAAAGGCTGGACAATTTGCAGAGTTCTGTCCATGTCATCCTCTGAATATAACAAGGCTCTTTCTTACATTCATAACAGATTTGGTTACTATACTAAGATGTACACAATATTAGGCCAAATAAAAATTCCAGCAAACTGGACATAGGAGCACTAGGGGACCAATGTTTTCCTGAGAAGATATTGGCAGTTGATGAGAATTAAATGTTCAGAGTCACTTTACATTGATGGGAGTGATAATAGTAACTAATAGATTTCCCCCAGTAGTAAACCCCACATAATTTCACACAATAGCAGTAAACTTTGGACACAAAAAATTACTGAGAAAAAAGAAGTGGTAGAATTGGGAGGAATATCCAGGTGGATCTGAGGAAGACCGTTGGTCATATGATGAAGATACATTTTATTTATACATAAATATATGTGTATATATAATATATATATAATTGTACATACATAACATATATTTGAGATAATCAATTATCTATTATATTATTCAAAATTAATATATAACTAGATGAGACAATCAATAAACAAATATCCAAAGGCTACAATGCACTTTGTCAATTTTCATTCCAGAAATTTTGAGTCAATTTTAACTGCATCAATAGAGACAGAAACCTTTACAAATATATGTAATTGTTAATACTTAATTAGCTTCTAATTCTACCTTTCCACCTCAATGGAAAATTAATATCACTTTATTATTATTAGCCTTCAGGAGTAGAGGAATAAAAAACACACTGTGAAGGAGAAAAACATTACCCCATTTATCATGGATGCATTATAATTAAGCTCTCTATTGTAACAAATTTTACTCATGAAACTGTAATACATGACTTGAAATTATTTTAGTTTATAAACTTAAACCATGGTCCTTTGTCTGTCATTTTATATAGACAACACCAAACCTTACATTTATTTGCATGCTATATTTTATGTTATAATTTTCAATATAAACATATTTGAGACAATAAAATAGGATATTACTACATGTATGATTTTTATTCAATTAAATTGACTAAGCAAATCATGTTATAATTTTACTTCTTTTATTAATTTGAAATTAATATCCACCTAATTTCTCAATTTCTGTCTGCTTATTCCTTTCTCTCTAGTATAATATTATCTTTTTGTGAAGACACAAAGCAAATTTAAATGTATCATAACCATTGAAATGCTACTTCCTGTTGAAAGTGGTACAATGACCACCGAATATTCCAAAAGTATGCTTAACAGACTATTGGAGAGGATAAATACAGGTATATGACTGGTCTATTTTATAGTTTTGTTGAAAGACATTGATCATTATTAATTTTAGGATGAGAACTTTCATTTGAAACTACTGAGAATAACAGTTTTGGAAAATTGATATGTTGTGCTCAAATATCATTTAAAATGAATTATAGAGAGAGTAATTCAAAAGAGGGTAGAAAACAATTTAAAACAAATTGTCAAGCTAAATGTAATAAAAATATCAAAATTATTCCAAAGATAAAGATTTTGTAACTATTTCAATCTTATATTTTTGAAAAAAAGCAACTTTAATATCTTATTATTTAATGCTGGCTAAATAATGAACATAGTAATCAGTAGAGTAGTTTAAGAATAATTATGGAAAGAAGAGGAGAACTGTGGTAAGACAGGCCAAATCAAATCAAAATACGTTTTAGAATTTTCTCTACTGCGCTCATGACAACCCTCAAATGAAAGCTTTACTATTTAATTCCACAGTAAAAAATAGTAATATTGGGACAGTGACCCAAGTCAATATACTTCAAAAGTTATGAGCCTTTTGGAATTAAACCACATATTATATCTAATTATTAGTCCTTCAGGAGCTCATAGTACAAGTAAAACACGGAAAACAAAAAAAAAGTTCTATAATTTTAAATCCATGAATTGAAAACACAGATTGTACACACACACACACACACACACACACACACACACACACACACACATATGTTTGTTAAATATACATATGAGAGGGACAAATCAGATTTTTCCATTAGCAACAGAATCGTGAATGGTGGCTCGAGATTTTTGCTGAATTTTTAATTTAGATAGAACAAGATTATTTCCCATTTTGTGTAGTTTCCCTTCTCTTGACGGTATCCTCAGCCACACAGATGTATTTTATGAATCCCCACTTGTCAATTGTTGCCCTCAATAACTTATAATCTGGTTTTAAAATCAGATCCTGAGTGTTCACACTGCGTAGAAAGTCAGTAGCTACAGAATGAACCCTGAGAGCGAACATTTCTGTGAAATTTCTGAATTTACTTTTAAAATGTTGTTTTCTTTCACTTCAAGAGAACGATTTTTTTTTTTTTTTTGTTTGTTTGTTTTTGGTTTTTCAAGACAGGGTTGAAGAAAACATTCTTTAAAATAAATATTAAACATGCAAATGCTTCCTTAAATTCATCTAGCATGTACCGACAAAATGTTATATTGACTCGTTTGTTACTATAGTAGAACTACATAGATAACTTAAGCTTACAAATGTTGTTCTGTACATGAATAAAGAAAAAAATGTTAACTTACAGTAAATAAAGCAGATTTAATTTTCCCTATTTTCAAACACTTAGCTAAAAAAATTAGTTAGATGAAGAGTTCATTGAAAAACCTTATTATTGAGTATACATTAGTAGTTATCAAAAATGTTATTTCTAGAACAAATATTATTTGGCTTTAAACTCTTTTTTTTAATGAAAAAATGTATATATGCATGCCCGTCTGCTTTTCTACATAGGGTACAGCACCGTATTAAATGAAGCTGGACTAATTCTTAAATTGAATCCACTAAAGAAAAGTGACGGTAGGCAGACAGGTTGGAAAGCACATACATAACTCAGTTGGCATTGAAATGAAAAATACTCCCGTTGGCAGATGAACAGCCTGGAGGCTGTTGTGTTTGTCATGGTGGGTGAAGGCTTTTTCTAGCATACTCTAATAAGTTTTGCACAGCAATGGGCAAAGGAAAGATTTAATATTTTACACAAGCCCAGAGCATCACACATGTTTTAAAGATTTAGAGAATTCTCTTCAATATATTCACATGATTATTTTTTCCCTTTCCCTCATAATGTTTTGTAGAGTATATTTGATGAGACTATAATCTTTACCAACATTTCTTGTAAACAGTTTGAAAGGAAATTACCCATGGGGAGAAAAGTCAAGTAAGGATGGTAAGAAAGCTAAGGCATTAGTTCTTCATGATACACCAAGCACAAATATGACTAAGGTAAGACCCCGTTAGAAATCTTCATAGCTCACCCTCAAACTTACTCAATTCCATAAAGGGAATTGTTCTCCAGGGGCATCTACTGAAAGCATGTACAAAAGAAATGAGGTTAGTTTTATTAATTTACTTTCTTCACAACTGAATAGCCATAGCTTTATCCCTTTATTCCCCTTGGCACTACTTTGTTCCTTTCTTTAATAACAGTAAATGTGAAAAATCAGGATTTGTTTTATTCAGCTCATTTCACTGTGAGTTGCTTCAAGGAAGATGAGATTTGAAGCCATTCACCATAATGTATAGGATATCTGGATTCACTTTACTGATGTTGCTGTACAACTACAAATGGCTCACTATGGGATGCATTTTATTAGAGCTTCATGTCCTGAACTCCTGACTCCTTGTGAGAGGCACTAACAATTGTTTAGAATGAAATTCTGAGATATGTATGTGATGTTTCTTTATTTTTCAGTGTTTCCTTACCTGAGTAATAAAGAGCTTATTCACAAACATATTAGAGGAATGAAAATTGTAATATTTAGCATAATATTATATATTATATACACATATTATTACCAAATATCAATTTAGTATTTAACCTGAATACACATGTTGTCATTCTTTATTCTGTTTCAGAACATCTCCAACATAGCTGTTTTGGAAAAAGTAATAAATTTTTTAACTAGCCACACTGCATTGTTCAAGGGATTCATTCATATGTCAAGATATATTGTATGCCATTAACAACGACAAAGGCAGCAAATATAAGATTTACCTATATATGTATACACATGTAAACATGCATATATATGGAAATGTTTGCAATTATGCTTATATAAATGAACGTGCAGAATTGTTTTATGAAGGAAAGAGCAAAGCAAGGCAGTGAGTGTTGAGTTAAGCTTTGTATTGAGATACCAATCCTATACAGTTTTATAAAATAAGATTTAAGGTTGAGATATGAAGTTTAAAAATTCCAGTGTTATTGAATACATGAGTTTATGTAGTACTGTCACCATAAATAGAAGTTCTAAATTAATTTTAATAGGTATTGTCACACATTGTAAGAGTTATTTAGCAAAATATAAGGTGATACCCAACATCTATGTTTTTGTTTATATATAAGTATAATTGATTTAAAATATTTTAATTATATGATGGCAACTTTGAACTCCTGTAGTTCTTACAGTAGCAAATGACAGTGTTGTTGATTTTTGATCACTCTGTAAACCACCTGTTTGCATTTATGTTAATTGAATAAAAGCAACCTTGGTTCAGGTGTTGGAGCCTACATTTAGTTGACTGGCATTAACCATAGAGAGTCTGGGTCCAGAGGAGCCAGGAATTCATTAAGAGAGACACACAAGAAGGAGGGGACAGGATTTAGTGCTTGGCACTTATTCTGGGTTTGGAGCAGTAGAGAGATGCCTCTTTTACTGAGTCTCCAGCCAAAAAGGAAGGTCATCTGGTTACTTCTCAGCCTCTCTGATCTATCAGGATCTTATTGCCAATTCTGAATTCTGAGTATTTGTTAGTAAAAAAAGTGATAGAGACATAGTTTAAATCTACGTATCTCAGCCATAACAGAGCTGGGGCCATAGGAAAGGAAGTATCTCTAAGCTGTAGGTGAGATGCTGGGAGGGCATTGACTGTGGGGCCATGAGGCAACATAAGGCATTTAAATATCAGTAGATTCATTTGCAGCCACTAAGCCAAAAGAAAAACATAATTTGTTACCCCATGTGACACGACAAATATAGTAAGACATTCTTTGGACTCCGAGATCCCAAATAATGACATGGATGTTTACTATTAATTATGAAAGTTTGGCTTTAGCTTCAGCTTGTTCTCAGATAGCTCTTAAAACTTAAATTAATCCATTTATATTAATCTACTTTCTTACCTGTTGCTTGGTACTTCTCCATACTATAAGTCTGACTCGCTCTGTGTCTCGTTGGCAAATTGTGTCTCTCTGATTCTAAGATATCATTTCTTTTCCCAGAATTCCTATCTATATGTTCTGTCAGCTATTGGCCATTGAGCTCTTTATTAAACCAACCAGGTGCCCTGGATGAGTGTGTAAACACAGACGTATCTTTACAGTGTCCAAAAAAAATTATCACACAACAGGATGAACTTAAGATAAATAAACTAAAGAACAATTAGTGACTTATTAATATGAAATAATTGAAAGTCTCTTTCTTGGTTTACTGGTAAATAAGGAGACCCTCATTATTTATTTTGGTATGTGTATGGAGGGTAGCTTTGCTCTCTTTCATTTTTACATTTTTGGTCAGGGATGTCAACTAGAGATAGAATGCAAATTTAAATATAATGAAGATATAATCTATGATACATGAATGGAGAAATTGCTTAGGTTCTCTATCTAAGAGACAAGAGATATATAACAGTTATACCATTGTCTAGGATATAAATCAAATTTATTTGTTCCTTTGTTCATGGCTATGACAAAATTCATGGAAAAAGCAATTTAGTGAAAGCAGAAGCTTTGGTTTTTTTTCTTACAATTCAAGGGAAAAGAGTCCGTCATGGTTGGAAAATTATGTCAGCACAAGATGAAAGGGGTAAATAGGAAGTGAGCCCCGTGCCTGATTTCACAGCTTTCCTCAACAGCAAGACCAGCTGGGTAGCTAATGTTTGGACGCAGGTGCATACAGTTTATGCTTCATATTGAAACCCCAAGTCTGCTCTAGAATTAGATCAGGGAGTGGAGGAAAATATAGTTTAAAAATTCCTCTAACTTTCAAGAACAAATACAATGTTTAAGGAGTCATAGCTCAAATATGAATAATTTAGTACACTGACAGTTTTATGAACAAGAATGAAGAGTCGGGTAAATTAGTAACAATAAGCTGTGAGATATCTAAGAAGGAAATATACAATATAAGAAATTACTCAAATAGTTGAAAGAAATATTGTAGATTTTTAACAGATTAGCAAAATAAAGCATTTATAAAGCAATAAAATTAAGTTCATTGATATTAAGGTATATTAATGACCAGTGATTGTTAACACTTATTATTTTTTGGTCTTGTTGGTGCTGGTAGAAGTGTGTATTTACCTTTTTCTTTTTTTGCATTTGCTGGTGTGGGATAAACTATTGCTTTCATTTTTGTGGATGTAGCTAATTTTCTTGGGTTGGAGTTTTCATTCCAGTATTTTCAAAAGGGCTAGATTTGTGCATTGGTGTTGTTTAAATTCGTTTTGCTTTTTTATAGAATATCTTGGTTTTTCCATCTATGGTGATTGAAAGTTGTCTTGGGTAATGTAGTCTAGGCTGGCATTTGTGGTCATTTAGACATGTATAATGTCTTTCCAGGACCTTCTGGTTTCCGAGTATCCATTAAGAAATGGACCATAAGAGGGATAGAAGGTTTGCCCTGGAAAGTGTAGAACAGATCTCCTGTGTAAACTGGTGGTGTAGGTGGCAGGAGATGGGGGATGAGAACATGAGATGGGACAGTCAATCTGGGAAAGGGATAGAGTGGGAGAGCAATGAAAGAGATATCAAGATAGAAGGAGCCATTATAGGATCAGGGAGAAACCTGGTGCTGAGACTTCTGGAAATAATGGAGAGGATGCCTGATCTAGGCTTCTAATAATCAGATTGGTTACTACCTTAATTGCCCTTATAGAACCTTCATCTAGTAACTGATGGCAGCAGATGCAGAGATCCACAAAACACCAGACCAAGCACCAGGAGTCCAGTGGAAGAGAAGGAAGAAGGATTATACGAGGAAGTGGGGGGAGGGATCAAGATCATGATGGGGAAACCCACAGAGACAGCTGACCTGAGCTTGTGGGAACTCACAGACACTAGATTGATCCTGCATGTCACGAAACTATACCCTATGCACGTGGGTGACAGTCATGCGGCTTGGTCTATTTGTGGGGCCAGTGGATGTCAGACCAAGATCTATCCCTGGCACAGGAGCTGGATTTTTGGAGCTCATTCCATATGGCAGGATGACTTGCTTAGCCTTGAGGAAGCGAGTAGTGGTTGGTCCTGCCTCATCTTCATGTGCCAGGCTTTGTTGAACTCCACGGGAGGTCGTATGCTTATGGAGTGAATGAGAATGAGATTGAGGGAGGTTGGAGAGAAGTGTGAGGAGGGAAGGGAGGGGAAACTGTGGCTAGTATGTAAAATGATTAAAAAAAATAAAGTCTTTCATGACAGAAAAAGAAACATTGAGTATTGTGTTCAATATGGACATTTGAATTCTGTATCCCAGGGATTGTACTAAAACCATATATATTTGGCGGCGGGAGGGGGATTTGAGACAGGGTTTCTCTGAAAATCTTATTTTATTACTATGAGATTTATATACTTTAACATTATGAGATTTACACTGAATATTAAGAATGACACATCTCATTGCAAGTTGTGATTTGTTTAGTTATTCCTTAAAAATCTAAACTTGGAAACTATGGCCATAATAAACATTGTTTTCTCTTTCTAAATTGAGAATAGGTTAATACAAAAAATATAATGCACAGTAATAATAAATTGTAGACATATTATCTAAAGTAAGTACATGAATAAAAACAAACAGAAACTTAAGTTATATTATAAAATACATACAGATTATTGTGCCATTACAATGGCAGACTGCTTGAAAGATAGAAAAAGAAAGCTAACCAAAAACAAAATACGACATAATGGAGGTACTCTATAAACCATAATCAAGTTTGTTCTAAAGATTGACATTTGTTAGACTGTTCATACAAACTATAATATTTAATCCTACTTTCAATACTGGTTGATGCAAATTAGCCCTTCTAAATTGTTTCTTAACTGAAAAAATGAAGAATTGATTAAAAAACTTAAGTTTTGCTGATACAGAATCCTAAAACTTAATCGCCATTTTCCCTTCTTGAGAGAAATGGGTTTTTAAGAAGAAAAGACAAATTGATAAAACATTAGGTTTTGCTAATGCAGAATCCTAAAAGCTACTCACCATGTTTATTTCTTGAGAGAAATAAAAAAAGATTTTCTTTTTGAGACAGAGTTTCTCTGTTTAACAGCCCCAGGTGTCCTGGTTTTAACTCTTATAGACCAGGTTGGCCTCAAACTCAGAGAGATCCCCCTGTCCCTGCCTTCTGAGTGCTGGGATTAAAGTGTGCCACTACTGCATGGCTATAAAAAGTTTTCATGTTAGTCAATGCTAACAAGTTTAGAATCATTATTTTTACTATGTAAATGATATTGATAAGGAAATACCTATTTGTTTTCAAGATATTCTAAAATAAACTTTCCTAAATCATTGAACATTATCATATAGGAACATTGCAATGCACACATAGAAAAGTATTTTAGTAAAACAAATAGATTTTGACCAAATTTTGGTCAGATTTTTTGTGCAAATTTTCATGATTCATTATATATATAGCTCAACAGTGTATTGTGTGATAATACATTAAATTCCTTTTGTGTGATTAATTAAACCTAATATGCTGTCATATTCTGCTTTATGTTGCTAAGAGAAAGAACTGACCAAAATCAACTTAGGGAGGAAAAGGTTTATTTGGCTTATTTGTCTCATATCACAGTCCACTGTGGGAAGCCAAAGTAGGAACTCAAGCAGAGCAAGAAGAAGTAAGAACTGAAACACACACTTTGCACTGCTTACTGACTTGCTCCTGTGTAGCTTGCTCAGCATGTTTTCCCATATAACCCAAAACTGACTTCCCAGAAGTGGTACTTTCAAAAGTTGCCTAAGGGGCAATCTGATGGAGCCTTTTTTAATTTTTTTTTTTACAACTGATGTCTACAAATAACCTTTTATTGTGTTATGTTCACAGCAAACAAACAGGATAAAGGGAGATGTCTATTTATTATAGTGAATTCAAATATTAAAAACTAGATTAACTTTATTTGATTTTACATTAGAACTGAGTAGAAATAAAATGAAATAATACACATTTTTCATGTGTGGATGTATATGATGTATATGTCTGTTTACAGGCATGACCCAATGTGTGTACACACTTGTGTGTCCAGAGATACGTTTGTATGTAGGCATAGGTGTAATGCTAAATTTTCCCAAAGAACTATTCCGTTTATTCATTGTGACATGATAGTGTTTGTCAGCTAAGCCCAGAATTTACGAATATGATTATTCCATTGAGCCAGCATCGTCTGGGATTCCCTCGATTCCTTCTTCTAAGTCCTGAAATTTCAGTGAGGCTGCTTCTTCCACCAGCTCTGAAGTGGTTCCGAACTTAAGTCCTCACACTTGCACGGCAAACTCTTTGTCTTGTGAGTTATCTTCCCAGCACAGATAGATGTAAATTCAATAAGAATCTCCAACCTTCTGTTTTCTAATACCGTGTGTCATTAAATAATAACATGTAATTACTAAGCTCTAGAATTTATAGTCAAGTAAGTACTATCATTTCTAACAGTAACTCAGCTAAGTGGATGCACTTAGGGTAAATGAAATTATTCAAAGTATGAAAGAACAGATGACTTCTCAGTAAATTTAGCAACCTCAAATCATTATATGAACACAATGATAAAATTGGAGAATGATTGAAAAACTATTCAAGGCATAAATTGCTTCAAAACGCCCTATTATTTCAATTTGTGTTAGAAACTCATGTTATATAACTAAAGAAAAAGGTTAGCTTTAGTTTAACAGCAGAGTGGATTAAAATACAGCTTGTTTATGAACTGGAATTGAAACAGAGAAGAACTAAACAGATTGCTTGGAATCTATTCAAGTACAAATGTGTTCTTTTCTCAGACCTACTGAAATATAACCTAATGTTAAGAAGCAGGTTTCAGATATTTATTCTGCCGTTTAGAGCAAATCACCTTAAGTACTGCAAAAAAATGCTAAAAGAACATTTATGAAAGTCTCTTGTTCACTGATACAGAACGCAATAAATTTTCATGCTAATCTCTAGTTTAAAATCTTTCTTAAAGATAACCAAATTTTGAAAAAAAATAAACCAGTCTTGTCTGCAAAATCCTATGAAATTTTCTTTTTTTGTGGCAAAATAAGCATAGACTTAGAGTTGTGACACTTTTAACCTTATGATGGTTTATTTGCACCCTATGTCCAGGACTTAAACAATTCCATCATCGTCACCTCTCTCGTCAGGCAGGAAGTACAGGTGGGGCTACCAGACAGGAAGTAAAGGTGGGGCAATGAGAACAGGAATGCTGGGAAGGAAGAAGTCCCTTCTTCCCCAGATCATGGCAGAAGCAGGATTTGACCTTTCCTGCTGAAAAATGTACCAAGCATGTGGCTAACATAGATAAGAATAATGGGTTAATATATGTTATAAGAGCTAATATAAGCCTGAGCTAATGGGCAATTCAGTTATCACTTATGGGCACCTTTGTGTGATTTTCTTTGGGAACTGCTGGCTGTGGGAACTGGGCAGGACAGAAACTTCAACAAGCCTGGACAACGTTATAGCATTGTTTGGCCAAACACTTAAGTATATTGTAAGCTAGCTCTTACATCTCAAATTAACCTATTTCCATTAATTTATATTTTACCATGCGGCTTATGGCCTACCAGCAAGGTTCCAATGTGCAGTTCATGACTTTCTCCTCTGGTGGCTCCATGGCTTCTCTGCAACTCGGCTTTCTTTCTCCAGCATTCAATTTAGTTTTCCCTGCCTATCTGTACTCTGCCCTATCACAGGCCAATGCAGTTTCTTCATTCATTAACCAATAAAAACAACACATATACAGAAGGATCTCCCACACCACTATAGCTCAAAGTATCAATTTTAAAATGGAACTCTTCATGTTGTATACATGCTATGCAATTATAATAAAAGCAAATGAATTTTAATGATATATCTAGTAATCTATGTATATCTCATCTCTGGAAAGTAGTAGGTGACATTTTGAAGAAAGGTTCCATACTAAGATCTATACTGGAATATAAAAAAAGTAGCAATGGAATGACTTGTAAATAGACATGATTTTGGAAACATCGATTTTATAAGGAATCATTAGATGTTTTGGTATAAGTTGATAAAAAAATCGATGTATAATTCAAGTCCATATGCTTTAACAAAATAAGTCAGGCTCAGAGAAACAAATATTACATACTTTCTATGCTATCAGGTATTTATTAATATGTACATAAGAATTAGTATATAAAAATAACTTGAAATTGTAAGAGAATTATCTGAGAAGCAGAAGGGGAGGGGAGTAAGGAAAATTAATGGAGGTGAATACAATTGAAAACACTTGATACATATGTACGAAAATGTTATAACGAAGTCATAATTTTCCAAAGTTGTTGTATATTATTGAACAGTAAACCAATTTGTAATGTCAAAACAAAAATAAACAAAACATGTATTTAAACTATAATACGGAAGAATGATAAGATGATTCAGTGATAATTACTCTAAAAACTGAAGGCTAACATGTTACTGGCTTGCTAAATGAGAAATATTATGCACTAGAATCCAAGTTAGTCAGTTAATGGATACAAAATGAATAATGGGTAGCTGAAGAAAGATTGGACATCTTTTATCAGAAACACTTGTGTAGAAAAGACAAACTAAGAGTAGAAATAAGCCATCTAGTTGAATATGAATGAATTTTAAAGTGATAAGTAAATCACCATAGATGATTCTCACACTAAAATTGAAAATTATAATGTGACTTGAACAGGTTTTCTTCTTCCTCTAGCAGACATAGAACTCTCATTCTTGGCTCATTGTCACTTAAGTTATTCAAGAATGCACACCCAATTTGAAGTGTAGCTGTCATCTGGTTTAATTTAGAAGTTCTTCCTAAATTACCCTGACCACATTTACATAAAAGGCAAGTCTTTACCAAAGAGGTAGCAGAATTTATGGAATAGGACTACTTAGTTTAAAATTGATTTTGGAGAACTGTAGGGTTTTAGAGTTTGAAGTTTCTTTAAAATTTCTTTAAAATTTATCAAATAAAATATCTTATAACTGCGCTTCAATCTCTGTTATACTAATTATCACTATAGCATTCTGACAAATAATTCTTGCTTTTAAAAACCAACATCAGTTATAATTGCACAATTTTAATAAATATATGAAAATCACAGTGGAAATGTAACAGTGTTATACTTTACTTTTATGTAAAGCTGTCTTTGATTTCTTAATATATTCTTTAATTTAAAATCTTTTAAATTAAATTATCTAAGTCCCGCATATAGAAAATATTGAAACACTAAAAATAATTTTATATTTTTGTCAAAATCTGGTCTCAAAACAGCTATTAATTGCAACAATAATTTCTTCTAGAATTAATCTTTATGATCTAAAATAAGAACAATACTATGAAGTATAAAATTTATTCTAAATATATATCCCAAAGGAATAAAATCATAATTTCAAATGTTCTACTCATTAATGATGATAGCATAATTTTGACAATAATTAAGATATATTAATAACTAAAAATTTGTTGGCACCTGATTGAATAAAAATAAATATAAGTTGCAGACATAGAGGTAATAATTGACTTATAAAAGTATGACTTTAATTTATTTTTTAAAATTTATTTATTTTTACAGTACAATGCTGTCCAATTCATAGTAATCCAGAGGAAATCATACTTCAAACTTGGAGTTGAACCCTTCCTAAGGCTAGCAGCAAGTGATGTCATTGATTTCTCCCTTTAACTTTAGATAATTAGACTGAGCTAGAGTCACCAATCAGTGAGATGATTATTGAGAAAAATATCTGTTACACTGTAGGTGGGCCAGTCTCAAAGTTAAGATTCATTTAGACTGATAACTGAAATTTAAATCCTGTTTCAGTCATGGAATTTCACCATTAGTTCATGAGGGCATGACTAGGTCAATTAAAAGAACTTGTAACTGTTTGCCAAAGTGTACATTATCTTCTTTGTAGATAATAGAGTCACCTACACACTTTCTTGGATATTGGAATTTAATAAAGTCCAATTCATAAAAGTCAAGGGTAACAGGCCAGGCAGTGGAGGCACACACTTTTAATTCCAGCATAAACAAATAAGCAGACATTCAAAGTCTTCTGCATATACATTTTGGAATCACATAGCACGTATGATTTTGCAATGTATCTTTGTTAAATTAGGATAGTCTGATTTCCATAGTCCTTGCTAGCATCATGAATGTAAATTGAATCTCTACATTAATTTTGTTCAAATTTTCTTGGTTATCTTCTTGAGATACTTTGTATTGCATTTGATAATTTCCTATGTACTTGTTCCCTTGACTGCAAAGAAAAAAGTGCCTTTGGCTTTTTCTTTTTTTAAATTGCTTTGTAGTACCAGCTAATAAATAATCATTAAAGAAGTAAATGCCTAAATTCACCTTGTTTAAATTATTTCAATGCCTGTGCAATTATTTCACTTGCACATTGCACCTGGCATAATCGACAAACATATTTCCCACGGTGTTACTCTGTGAGTTTGTGGTCATCTGTGTTTGATGTCACAGACATCTTTTACAAAGGATGTGGCTGGATTATATTTTAATCCTATTAAGTCACAGAGAGTTTCTAATTATTTAGCATCCTATGATAGTCTGAGCTTTCTTTTCTTGTTGACAGATTTTGGTTTGCTTCATGGGCACAAGAATACTTATCTTTCTATAATAATTTATTATTTTAACCATTATAAAATATTTTTAAATGTTTCCTAATATATTCTCAATAACTATGAATATTGGTAATTAATCAGATAAAATCACTGTCTCATATCATAAATTTTGCAATTATGTAACCAGCTTTGTGAACTCCTAACTTCTGTTATATTATAGCATAATGGTACACACATACAGTTAATTTCTTTAACACAGGAAATATTCCAAAAGGATTTCAGAAACACATGAATTTCCCTTTCAACTTTCACAAGAAAGAAAAAATGTTTCTTGTAATTATTTTTGAAAGTTTATTTTTCACTAACATTTTATTTCTCAAAGAATATTTCATTCTGCTTTACATTAGTTTAAGAATTAGACAAAAATAATTAATAAAAATAAAACTCTATGCAAGGTGAACAGGCAGGATTTTTCCTTTCTACTCATGTGTAGTATCTCCTCGACCAGCCAATCAATCTGCCAGTGAAAGTTAAACACTGACTTCCTATTATCGGAATGATGTAAGGCGCAGAAACTACTGCTAATTTTTTCTCTCAGGTTGTGCCTGAAGCATAAAGTGAAAAAAGTAATTATAAACTCAGTAAACTTGATATACTGTTCACATCACTGAGAGGGTAAATATAGCAGCCCACAATGTCATTTTCACAGTTACATTTCACACCGTAACCACTCACTGAATAAAAACATTCCCATTATTGGTAGATTCATGGCAACCTCTAAGAACTTAGGGTTTTACTAATGTTTTGTAAGAAATATAGTATTTGGAAGATTTAGAATTTTTAAAAGAAGAGACTATGAAGCATGAAAACAGAACAAAAACTGTTATTATTTGATATTTGAGGTTTTTCAGTTGTTCAAGGAAAGTTGATAGCGATTCATCTTCTATTAAAGCTTTTATCTTACCATAATTGTAAAGTACATAAACGTTGTCTAATTTACTTTCTCAAAAATACACAAGAGGTTAAATATTTGATCACTATAAAATTTCTACAATTTAGACTTCTGTAATATAATTTTCATTTCATAAAAATAACTCATGATTTTGTATATCCTTTATGGCTGTGTGCTAAATGAGATGCTCTTGAATATGGACAGCCAAAATAACTTCAATATCCTTTTTTTAAGGAGAAATTAAATTTTCTATATTTGATAGAAAAGGAGTGAGGGTATGATTTTAGAAACTATCACTATTCATTTTGGGTTATGAACATATTTTAGGTTTTGCATAAATTGGTTAGATGGTAGCTAATTATAACAGTAAATCTGCAAGTTAAGCACTTATAATTCATCTTCACAACTGAAAAAACTGTGAGGATTCCTTGGCTTCTAAACACATTATATATCACATTCATCTCATCATAGAGGGTTATTATTTCAAAATTTTAGGGTGGAAGGTGAATTGAAATGAGGACCTCACATGTACTAGTATGAACTAAATTTATATTTTTGAATAATAATTACTTCACTTTATTTCCTCTAAACTGTCTTATATATGCCTGCCTTCACGTTCATGACCTCTTTCTTTTTGTAATAATAGTTAACAAACACACACATGCGCGCACACCCAGGCACTCCTATATATAGATTGCCCAGTCTTTATAATGTTACTTGTATGTATATTTTCAGGGCTGACTATTTGTCATTGAATAATTAATTGGTGTGCTCTTTCCTGTTGAAAACTCTCAAACTCTCAGAATTCCTTAATTATTGTAAATCTTTGTCTAGAGTTCTGGCCTCATAGACTCTCACCTAAAGCTTGGGAATATTTCAGGAGAGGGGACAAAATGATTGAAAGTCAAAGAAGCAGGAAATTTACTATGAGATAATGTCCTAGTAATATTAAAAGGGACACCCATAAATTCTCACCTACAGGCCTGCATTATAGTATTGTTAGCTTCAGTGATGATTAAAGATTTCTCTTATGACTAGTCACTCTTATGTTTATCACTAAGATCATAACTGAAATATGCACAAAGGTGCCTTTTATAAATTGATATTATACAAATTCCCAAATTGTCACCTGATTAATTTTGTTAATATTAAAGGTTTTTGCGATAAAAATAATAAAATTTCAAGAGAATATAAATAATTTTGCTGACCTAATTTTTTTTAAAAGTATAGAATGGCTTTCCGTTAATACATTTTATGTTTATAAATGTACAGGGTGAAAGTAAAAATTAAACCCCCATAAATGTATTTCTTTAAAGGCAGTCCGCATTAGCAATAAAAATATCTAAAATAGATAATTGGAGGTCAGAGACTTCTTGTTGGACTCATTAGCCTTTGAATTCGATTCGAGAAAGGAATGTCAGATAATTTTGAGACTTAGAGTGTCATAGTATTGAACGGTCTTTCAAGGTTCCTGCTTCATGAAATAGTCTGCTAGATATTCTGTGGGACACAGAAGAAAGTGACTGAAATTTCTTTCCTAGTGGAAAAATCTGCTGCATACTATTGCCCTGTAGGCTGAAGACGGATGCCCCAACAGTACAAAAGAACGTTGGGTGACTGTCCAGGCAGCAAGATGTCTCTGTCATTTCTAGAGTTTTGGAAGTTGCTTAAAAGCACTTTGTGCTGGGAGAAAGAAGGGCAGAGTCAGCGAGAAGTGATGGGGATATCGGAGATAGATGCTGGGAACTTTAGCCAGTAAGTTACTGTCATGTGGCAATACACAGATTAATAGAAATGGGTTAAATTTTTTATGTAAGAGTTAGCCAAGCAGTAATTTAATTAATGCAGTCTCTGTGTGATTATTTTAGGTCTTAGCTACCAGTCAGCTGGGAAACAAGCGGCCCTCCTGGAACACTAATCAATGTTTCAAGATTAGAAAAATATGTTTTCTATCACAAAAAAGAATGTTGGTTTGTAAAATAAATAAATATACATCAAAACATTTAAAACTAAGTCATGGAATAAAATAATAAAAGAAGAAAAATTGCCAAGCTTTATCAGTAGTTCATGGAACACCCAAATGATTTATTATACCTGGGAATCATTCATTTTGAAGGTTGGTTATTGATTTTATGGAGTATTCATAACATATAATTATGAATATGGTCACAAAATAGCCTTTGTTTCTGATACAGAAGACAGATATTAATATCAATATTATATTAAATTGTGGTTTGATGAAATGTTTTGCAGGAGAGATTTATTGTGATGGAGAATCTTTATCAAGAGAGAACAATTAATCAGAATTTAATAGAAATAATTACTAGGTAAGTGGTATTGAATTTAATCATTTTCATAATCAATATCAAAAACCAATACTCTTACAAACTGAGGAGTCAATGCATTCAAATACCGAAGAAGTAGAAAATGGTGAATCCATATAATACTAAAAGATACTTAAAATATTGGGAGAAAGAGGAATGAAATGTCTTAGCAGTGTGGGTAATTCGCAAGTTAAATGATAAAGAAATTTGTATTAACAATTTCTGCATTTGTCTTTTAAGCTATGAAAGAAATATGAGTTTTCCTTTCATAATAAAACCTTATCAGTTTTTACTTCATCAGATCATTTTGTTATTTACAAAAGAAGAATTATTAAAGAATAAATACTTGTAGTGGGTTTTTTGGAAGTCAGATAAGAGGTGAATATATTTCAGACTATATAAAAGTAGTGATTCCATTAGCTGTTAATATGCTTGTATAAATTACCAAGAAAATTACATAATACAGTGACTATAATTGAAACAAAAAGTATTTACCTCAGGTTTGCAGATATATCACAGTGGTATAGCAAGAGACTACTGTGTGCATGATCACTCCCAGCTTCAACCCCAGGATTGCAGAAGTTGGAGCACCACTATTTAGAAGGAGAATGGGAACTAAATAAAACATGGAGATATCCAAACCTCATTGAATCAGTCAAAGAAATCATCTTATATTTAAAATGAACCCAATAAATTTCATAAAAAATATGCAGGAATATCTATCTTTCTTCAAAGAACAATGTTAATTTATGAAGAGAGCTAGTTAATGAAGTTAGAAACCATTTGTAATTTTAACAGAAATAAAATGTGATATTATAAACACATACTGGAACAGGATAAAAGTGGGATTAAGATTCTGAAGTAATTATTTGTGGTACAGAAAAGCTATAAAATTATATAGTGCAAATAAACATGAAAATGAATATTATAGGAAGAAATATAAATTTTTAATTAGTCCCTGTTCTAAAGAGTTTAATAATTTTAGGTGAGAAAACATTCCTGAACAAACCATAATGTACTAAAATGAATGTACTGATCATCTCTGAAGGAATGATTTTAAATAAGAAAGACTATAACAATACAATATCATAAAATATAAAAGCACACACAATATAGGAAATAAAAAGCAAATCAGTATTTCTTAGTTTATTAAATATGGTAAAGAATGCTCTTTTCTCTACAGTTTGTGAATGATCTACAAACTTTATTAAACATACTTTGACTTTTTAATTCCTGAATATTGTGTCTTCAAATAAGTTTGAGAGTTCATTTGTATTACTAACATTTTCTACTCAAGATTTGAAATAATGATGACCTTCATCTTTGTTAATCTACAAAGAAAAATATTCCTTTAAAGAAGTGTTATTGGATATTCTAAGGATATACAAAGCATTCATAGCCAGACTTTGTAGAATCAGAGCTTATGATTCAGTATTAACTCCATATATTTTTATTCTTCAAAAATCATAGCACTATTTAATTTATACATGGCCTTTTATTATATTTGGTAAAACCCTATCTGTTTAAACAAGATGAGAAAAATGAATGAGGTATATATGCAAGTAAATAATTAGAAATAATGTTATCACAGTATTTTTCAAAATTGTGCCAGCATAGCCACACTGAAATTTCTGTTCATGTGTTCATGTGTGCAAATTTTGATCTTTTTTATGTGTCTGAATTTCTGTATATTTGTGTATATGTATGTGTATGTTTATCTGTATGTGTATACAATAATACATTTGAGAAATGTTCACAGACTACATATATCTTCATGCGTATATGAGTCAGAAAATCAGAATAAAAGTACATTAATCGTTAAGAAAATCATTCCTTCCAACAAGTTATTTCATGTGTCGATTTCTTTCATTCCTCTAAGGCACATCACTTTTGTATGCATTATTTGTCTGATAAGTGTACTTTAAAGAGATCCCAGTATAGCTTTGATGTCACTGATATAAACACAGGCTTTGATGAGGGAGCACTTTGTTCCTATTAAACTTAAAAACCACGTATCTGAAGGTTGAAGCATTAGATCAACGTGGAAATTGCCTTGTGTTTCTTTTGCTTCCACCTGCCATGCTTGCTACTTTGAAATATTTATGTCCCTCATTGTTCTGTCAAATATAAGACATCCTTGTTAACATTTGGACATAATTTAGGACACATTTTTTATAAGCAAACTGTTAAATATTCATGGCTGGTGTTCATTACTTACAAAGCACTACACGTATGCACCCCATGTTTCAATTAATAATGAAGAGTTTGGACAACCCTCTCTTTTATTGCTCTGTTCTTCTGGAGATTAACTTTCTCATATTCTTTCATGATAATATCCTGATCTGTTTATTGCTTGGTTTAGATATACACTCTCCTTTTGATACTAAATTTATTTTGTTTCTAATTTTCTGAAAAAGAATGTTTACAGAGTTCTTGAGAGTGGTAACATAAAATTAAATCCTTCAGATAAATGCACATAAACGCAGGTGGGCAGATGTTGGTTGTTTAAATCGAATAAAAATAATGTTTTATATTTTTGGGAAGAAATAATAATAACTGATAAACAATTATGTTTATTCTTTGGGACATACATGGCTAAAAACAATTCCAAATACAAATATAAGCAAAATATTATTTATTTCTCTAGTTATTTACAGAGTACTATAATTTTAATGATATAATCAATTCATAGGAGAATCTTAAAATGCAATTGTCTTCTAGGTAAATTTCACCAGATTATGTAATTAATATGCAATTTTATGGAACTAAAACCACATCATTAACTTAAATTGATTAAACAATAACTTAATATTTAACTAGGTAAATATAATTATACCATTTTGACCTGATTTTAATCCAAAATATAATTGTGTTACATGTATTCCTTTAAGATAGCTTATATGTAAATTTCATTTTTTAACTCAGCATTGAAATATTTATGAAACTGATAGATATGGACTATAGAGAGGTAAATTTGTAGGAAAAAATCCAACATTAATAATTCCCCATAGTTTCCTTTAAAGCGAAACAATCATTTAAATTATGATATATGTTGTATTCCACATATTTGTGGTGGCAGAATGGGATCTTAACCTACATGGAGCTGTTATGCATTAAGAAATGTCAGACAAGACTACCTCTGTTCAGGTCCTGCTTCATCTTAAGGTGCAAGGCGTTCTTGACTCTCCATGGGGGACCTTACCCTTTAGAAGAATTGGATAGCTATGGGTTGGTGTCGAGGTGAGGAGGGACTGGAAGGAGGGTTGGGAGGGAGAACTGTGGTTTGAATTTAAAGTGAATAAAAAGTAAAAAGTAAATTGTATCACGTCAAATTACTTAATTAATAGAAAACCCCTCACTGGTGTGTCCAGACATTTGCTTTTTATTTAATTCTAGACAAAGTCAAGTTGACATCCAAGCACATCATTATATCCAATATTTCTATAAGTAATAATGAACATGTGTGGGCATATATGCAAAGGAATTATATCCACCTATATAGCAAAATGAAATCATGAAATTTTCATGTAATTTGAAGGACCTATGAAATCTTATACTGAATGTGGTCATGGAGACCCAGAAAGACAAATGCTGCATGTATTCTTCTAAATGTATTACTAGTGCTAAATCTTTGTATTTGTGTACAGAACCTGGAGTAAACCCAGAAACAAGGAAAGTCAAGGTCAAATTGGGGTCAAAAGGAAAATATATAAGATGGGGGGGGGGTAAATGAGCTCTGGAGGGCTGAATAGCAGGACATTGGTCTATGAAAGGAGGAATAAAATTAATGTTGTGAAGCACTTTCACCGGGGATTCAGGAGAAAGTTGAACAGACAGAGATGAAAAGCAGATTGAAAATACCACTAAAGAGATTTGAAAAAATGATTTAAGGAATCACCATTATTCTATTTTCATAAAATTACATTCTTAATATTACATACATACCTACATACATACATATTTAGCTTAAATGAAGTTAGAATATGTGGAGTGATAATGTTGCCCTCAAGAATGTATAAAGTTCATAACCAAATGGATAGAGCTAGAAAAAAATCTGTATTAATTACAGATTCAGAAAGAAAAACTACACTTGTTTTTCATCTGTAGATGTTAATCTTGTTTGTTCTGATATGTACATTTGTACTGGAATACAAAGAGTTAATAAAATTGTTCAATATGCATTTTATTTGCTTTTAATTGATCTCCAGGGAATTAATAATAGTCTGCTTATTTTGTTTTTATAATTTTTTTTTGGTTAACAAAATATTGATACATATTCTTTAAATTTACTCATCTAAGTTCTTACTTGAGAAACATCTTTCCTTTATGTTATGGCGTTTATTTATTGATTTTTATTATCTCTCACAAATTACCTTCCTTTGTAAGTTTATTTATTGATATCTTCATATTGTCTACTGTTTGCACACTTTTTTTGAAAAGTCAAACATTGTCATATTAAATATAATGGATAAGTCTACATCTCTGCAGGGAATGTAGCAATCTAGTTCTATTTTGTCCCCTCATGTTTATTTATTTATTTATTTTTTGCTTTAATATACACCAGGATATTTTTTTTTCTTAAAAAAGGTATGCAATAAAGTGTATAAAGAATATGGATAATGTAACATTTTGGTGTATGAGTGGTTAGTACTTCTGTTTGCTGCTATGCTGTGCCTCTATTTTTATCTGCTTTATTGTCTTAAGATGTCTCTAGAGTTTTCTTTCTGAAAACCATTTTTAGCATATAAGTTTTTCAGTTTTATTGTTTGTTTCCCTATTGGGTACAACAGGGTTTAGAAGGAGAAAAGAGCTGTAGAAATCCTTTCTCTCAAGACAAATAGTGTTGAACAATATCCCAATTCCTTAAACTCTAGAAATCTGCTTCTCTTACAGACTGCCTGCAAAAAAGAGATTGGTCTCAACCAAATTTATAATGTGTAAATTTTCCACTTCCTTTATTGGAGGCATCAGCATATTTCTGTCTGAACTTCTCTGTGAGTGCCTAGTAGAGTTGTGAAGGTTAAAGTATGAATGCACATAATCACTTCTGAAATGGCCTCCCTGGTGCTTTCAAGGTTCCCACTTGTATACTGTGAGCCTTTGGCAAATTTTCAGCTGATGTTAAAATTGTCTCCCTTGTTCTCTGTTCCAGGCAGAATTTCTAGTCTTAAACTTCTGCTCAAGTATGGTACAATTCTGTTTCCTCCTTTCTGACTCTTCAGTTCAGAGGGTAATGGTTTGTTTCTCTGACCTCTGTTGTATGACAGAATAAGAGGTGAGTTTTAGTGTATTCTCTTTTATTTTTCTTGCATGTGGACAGCATGTCTGCATTCCAGCCTGGAAACTAAAAGTACCCAGCAAGTCCTTTTTTAATCGGCAACAACAAAAAGACAAAATCGTGGAATGTGCAAGTATGCTAGTACAATGGTGTATGCATTTTGAGAAAGATATTTCTGTCATGGTGTGCTTGACACAATGCTTCATTATTACATAATGCACAATAATGGAAAATGGCAAGAAAAACAAGGAACACAAACCTATGTCATGTTGCAACAGAAATGTTTTATTGTTAAAGATTTTGTACAGTATCTATGCATATTAGATATTATTCTATTCATAGTTCCCTAACATGTCTATATTCTTTGCTGATAACATTGTAATTAAACTATAGAACAGTGTCTAGGAAACGTAACAAGTATTCTTACATATCACTAACCTTGTCCAGTGGTTTCATGGCTGTATTAGAAATATCAGAGGAAGTCACCATCCATCACAGAAACAGAAATCTAGAAGTCTCCTGGCTCAGAAGACAGAATCCAAATCAACATCTGTAGAGAAGAACGCAGAGTTCACATTTTTAAAGAATACCTGTGAGCACTGTGGGGGAAATATAGATGGGCTATAAAGGTGATAGAATCTTGAAGAGGGCTATAATGGGAAAATCCTGCAAGCATAGCAAAAACGCATAATGTTTTAGCAAAGCACAAGTAGACTGTTTAGCTCAGCTGGAATCTTCATTTACTGCCTTAGGCAGCACAACACTAAAATGAGCAGATATTTTTGTGGGACCTGTTGAGCTGTAGAAATGGGCAACATTGAGAAGAGGACAAAATGAAAGCATAAAGGTACTGAGAGAGGGAGGCATAAAAGGAATCAAAGCAGTTCTAGAATGGAGTTGCTGCAGCTGTTACACATGTAATTTAACTGGGGTCTTTTGCAAGCTAGAAAAATATTACCATGATATAGAGCTTTATCATTTTTTCACTATGTACATAATTCATAATGTGTTACCTTTGGGAGAATAAAACAGCATCATTTGTTAACATTCTTCTGGGGTTTACAGGTCAATAATTTCTTTGATCTGTCTTTTTATCTGTTAGGTTTATAATGTTCCTTGCATTTTCCCTAAGTTGTGGGAGTTTCTTTAATTGACTGGAAAATAAACAAGATGTCATAGCACTATACTTTCTGGTCATTTTTCATTGTGTTGTTTTCATTACCCATGAGTATATTAGCTCTAATAGGCAGCAGCAGTTTTCTTTAACAAACAAAATCATTTTTCAACTCTATCATTAAGAGAACCCACTCGTTTAAACTGAAAACAGAGGATTACAGTTAGAGATGAAATATCCACTGTGCTGGGACCAAATTTCAACTCCCCATCAAGGCTAGGAGAAGAAAGGGAGAGAGAAACTAAACCTGTGTGTAATAAGAAGTGTGGTTATACACAGATAATTAATTAATACCACAAATGATGTCAAGTAAATGGCACCAGTCAGGATGTTAGAAATGTGAGCAAACGAACAAACATTTATTTAAAGTGGGAATTTTTCAGGTCCTATACAGTAGTTCAAGGAACACATATACAGAGTTCAGAGCTATGAATTTAAATGGCTTTTAATTAATAAAATCACACAAAAATGTAGAAGAAATATACATTGGAATTAGAAGAGATGAGACTAAATTTAGGATACACATACCCACAATTCCACTAGCTGATTTTTGTGTAAAATGATACACAGGCAAAGTTACATCTGCCTGTACCTTGACTTCTAAAACCTTCTGAAGTTTAGTAGTAATATCTGCACAGAAGTTTCCTACAACTTAGTTTTATTGATTCTTCTTTGTATCCAGTAGTTGTTATTGAATTGCTAGTGGTTTAGCTGAAAATGGCCTAAAAGTGATTTCACAAGATCAGAATATTATTCTAAACCATAGTCTTAAAATAGCCCAGCTCTAGATCTAATTTAGGAAGCATAAAATTGACTTCTGAGAGGATAGTTAATGATCTTATGCCTCTGTGAATGTCCAATTTATAAGCTGTTCCCTGAGCAAATGAGATATATGTATTTTTTTTCTCAAATATTTGTAACCTGGAAGCTTGACCAATTCAGTTTGGACCATTTCATATTAGTTTTTGGTATCAGTACAGCAAGGGATACAGAAATGATGAAATTGATACTCATTCATATTCATAGTTTTGAATTCATTTAACTTTAATAGTTCAGACAGTCCTTTTTGAAATCACGTACAATGGCATTTGCTCTTGCAAAACATGAGAAAAACAGGTTATCATTCTGTGACAGAAGTGATATTAATGTTTATAGAAGATTTTTAATAATAAATACTAATGATATCATTTGCTTGATTGAAGATTTACAAGAATTACTTTCAGAGAATTTTGGAGAAATGAATGTATAATTTTATTAACTTAAATTTTGCATGTGGGATTCTTGAGACTCTAAAACAGTGATTTTAACTGAAGCATCCTGTCAATTTTTATAAATGTTAATAAATTAATAGTTGATTATGCTGCTATTGCTATAGTAGGATCACTTATGATTATTAAAATGTTTATCTTTTGTGTAATATATATAGTCACAAACACTTCTCTGTCATTTGTCTATGTCACTGGTTACCTCTCTTCCAGGTTATATGACAGTGCTAAAACCCATATGATTATCACAAGAGTGGATGAGAATTATGCAAATGGAATCAGTGGATATATTTGATAGATATAGATAAACATTTCAGAAAACAAAACACAGTTTTCTATATTGGAGAAATGTCTCTTTTAAATGGACTGCTGGGCTCACAGTGAGAAACCTTGCTATGCACCATTCTTTACTCGTTCACATTTCCTTCCTACTTTAGCGCTTCTGATATCTTTTCTGAGAGTGCCATCCTCCTCACACTGCTCTTCCCCACTGCTCTCAAGATTGCATAACTTTCCAGGTCAAAGGCATGCCAGTGGGTAGCCTTGAGTCCCTTCTCCACTACAGTGACGATGCATTTACAGTTGACATGGGGTGATTGTCCAGCTATAAGAAATGTCTTAGAATTCATCCTTAGGAATACACACCAGAATGACTTTTTACCTTCCTGGAAACTTCCAATTTTAAAACTGTTGGAAAAATTTTGACTTGTTTTCACACATAATAATGCATGATAAATAACATGCAGGAAGCCAGGGGTGTCTTATGCAACATGAATGCTTTATTTTCCGTAAGTTTCTATACTATTTGTAATTAAGCCATTCCCAAGGAGTCAATAAAGGACTGCAACTCATAGTTCTTATGAGTAATATTAAAAATAAATTTTAGGGTCAAGTCAATTCATATTCAATATTTTGAGGTTAATCTCAAATATTTAATAGTTTTTAAAAGAACAAAATTATTTATCTCTACCACCTTCATTCAATGCATTAAGATTTAAAATATGAATAATCACTGTTATCACTTTTGCAATGAATTACTTAAATATTGTTAGATAGTACTGTATTTGTACATTGAAAACACCAAGTGTGATGCATTACTATTATTATAAACACATTAGCTGTTCTATTAGGACCAAGGAATATGTATGTGGTGCTATTTGTCCCTTACGAAGTGCTTGTTGAAATATTTCTCTTCAATTATATACTTCTCTATGCTAATTATATACCCAAGGCTATCCTTGTCTTTTTCAAATACGTCTTATGAATGTCTTTCCTTTTATCTACAATTCGGGTTTTGTTTCCTCTTCCTCCTCCAACACTTTACCAGCCATCACTATCCCTTGAACATCCATGTAGAAACTCCATCTCAGTATTTCGGCAGGCTTTTCCCAGCTTTCCTCATTATGAAAGCCCCTTTGCTTACTTTCACAATGTCAAGTACTACTGTGGTCAATTTTCGAAGCTATCTCCCCAAAACATTGTCATTTCCACACAATCATTTTTCTTTATAGACTTACTGTTGTGCAAGTGCTTCTGACTGAAGGCCTAGTTACAAAGAATCATGTAACCTTTGTATGGATATCATTTAACTCCAGCAAATTGTAACATTGCCTGCCTCCTTACATGTTCTAGTACTGTTTAAGAGCTAATTATCAATTATTTATCATTTTGACTACAATTTCTTTGTTAAAATATACCAGTGTAGTTCTTTCTCTGAATTGTGAAAACAGCACACTCTTGGATTAAGATAAACTATCATTCTCCATATGAAATAATTGAGTTTTGCTGAAAATAATCCAATAGTTTACAATAGCTATATCTAAATAATCAAACAAAAAATGTTCATTTTTTATGTCATAGAAATTTTTAGTATCACCTGTTCCCTTATAGTTTATCTCATTGTGATATTTGTATCATTGTTCAATAGTATTTAATACCCATTTCCCTCTACATTTCCTTCCCACTCTCAATATCCTCATCATACTTTCCAGTAACCCAACTTTGACTTTCATGAATGTTTTTTGTTGGTTATTGTTTTGACCTTATTTTATAATGCAATGTGTTTCTTTAAGGAAAGACATGAACATTATTTTCAGGAACCCATAAACCTTTCTTATGGCTATCAAATAATTTCTTTAGAATGCATACTTATTATGAATATGTATTTTACTACATTATGGAGTGACATGTTCTCTACTTTCAAATTTGTACAATTCTTGTAATGTGAATCAAATTAATGTTTATTTATATGGTCATTAAAACATAAATAATTTTATCCATACTATCGAAAGTTTGCACCAGTGCCCAAGACTTCCTGCAGCCATATTTACTTCTGTCCTCTTGGATATTGGTTTCCATTTTTCAGAGGATAATTTCTGAAATAAAAACCTGTATATAAACCTGAAGAAAGGAAAGAAGTGTTTTCCTTTCTTCAAGTGCTATAGATTTTCAGTAATCACTAGTAGCTGATTCTCTAATTGACTAAAGAATTAGGACTTTAGGACTTTAACATGTTTAATCTTTAAAGTAACATCACCTGTTTTTTTTTTTTGGTTGTTGTTGGTGATGGTGGTGGTGGTTGTTGTTTTGTTTGTTTGTTTGTTTGTTTTGTTTTTTTTGAGACAGATTTTCTCTGTAACTTTGGAGCCTGTCCTGGAACTAGCTCTTGTAGACCAGGTTGACCTTGAACTTATAGAGGTCTGCCTGCCTTGGGAATTAGAGGTGTGCACCACCACACTTGGCTTTCTCACTCTCTCTCTCTCTCTCTCTCTCTCTCTCTCTCTCTCTCTCTCTCTCTCTCTCTCATACTTGCATCGCTGCTGTTCACAAAATACTTAGAAAAAAGCATTTTAAGCTTAGAAAGACTTTCATTGGATCATTACTTGAGGTGATAGAGCCAATGGCATCATGCCTGTCATAGAATGGTGAGAGAGGTGTGAGATGACTGTTACATCATGATGTCACTCAGGAAGCAAAGAGATCCAGTGCTGATGCTGAGCCCATTTTCTTCTTTTTTCCTGTCTTATTAAGTTCTGTGTTCTAGCCCAGGGGAAGACATACTCCATTTTCAGGGTAGATATTCCCTTCCTCAGTTGACTATTTGAAATAGACTCCCCTTAAGGTGGAATGTCTCTTGGAGATTTTAAAGCAGTCAAGCTAAAAAGTAGAGTGAAAGTCATGTGCTAAAAAAAATAGTTTGAAAGAAATGCTTTCACATATGTTCAGTCCTTCCTTTCATAGTGGTTCTTTAAACTATAGAAGTCTTATTCTTATTCTTTTCTGTCGTAGTCCTTAATTATACACAAATTATTCATCGACATATTATCAAATTCTATGGAACTATAATGAAAGCATGACTGCAGAATGGTCAACCGTTTCTCTGTAGTGTTGAAATACTAGCTTAGATTTACTTTCTCTACATATATGTTTGGATTGTGCCTACACTTCTAAATCATTCATCTTAAAACTTGTTGCCCATCCCATCTTTATTCACATATTTCTATTACTCCATTAATTAAGTTCCATAAAAATGTTTGATTAGAAAATAAAGTTTAAAATAAAATATTTTGGACACAGAGTCCTACATTGGTAGATGATTTAATTCCTTGAAGTCATAGTTTAAATAAATAAATTAATCTTAGTTCCATGATTAGGATGCTTTCTACCCTCTGAGTTTTTATACAGGGAAGTCGAGAGGTCCCAAAACAATATGTCTTGATTACTGGTATTCCAGCAAAATTATAGAAGACTTGACTGTGCTAATCAGGATGACTGAGGAAAAAAAATCATCAAATGTCTTATCCAGATTTAAATTATGTGCAGTAAAAAATATGATTTGCCAAATAAGACATCACTACTGTAACAAAATTTCAAAACTGCTATAGAGGTAAATAACTGCTTTCAGAATGAATATGTTGTTTGCTTTATGGCTTGGAATTCATGCTTGAACTTTAAAGAAAGTAAAAGGGTCATGTCTTTGTATGTCATAGTTTCTTAAGTGGAATGCACTATGACTGTTTACTAAATTGACATACATTTAAACTGCTTCTAAAATGTTTATATTAATACCTCTTGAATTGCGCTATTATAAGCCTCTGTCATAGTGACTTCTTTTTGTCCTGGATGGTGGATGATACAAGATTGGTAACATAACAGGATTGTGAAAATGTGTGACTGCATAGTCAGTCCTAAATGAGAATATCTATTTTATCTCTTGTAAGATTTAGGGAACATTTGGAAAGTATAGCCTGAAAAAAATAAAGGGACAAAAAGATGAATCACTGTCTAGTGGACATTGAGGTGTTACTGAAATTTAATGGTTGTTGGACAAAAAGCAACCATTTTCTTTTTTCATTTTCTTTTATTTTTCCAGACAGTAAAGGGCTTTATTTCAGGATGAGGAAATACATAAGCAGCAAAGCAAAAGAGTAAAGGATACTCTACAAAGTAGAGGTGGAACTTGCGAAGTAGAGACTAGTATCCATTCACAACTGAGATTTTAAGTGTATTTGAGAGGATTCCTCCTCTTATTTAGGATTTCTCAGTTTGAGCAAAGACAGAAAGCTCATTTAAGCCAAAATTTTGAATGTGCTATCATTTTCTGGTATTGAATTTGTTCATTCAGTCATAGACAGGATCAAAAGGCAGTCAGGACTTTGTCTCAGGTAGAAGGGTAAGGAGGAAATCAGCCATCATGTAAGCTCACAATCTTTATTATATTTTCATGGACCTTCTCCCTAACTGACTTCCTATTATGGAATATATGTAATGTCTTGCCTTTTATTTCCCTTACTTGGGAGTCACCCTAACTGTTTTTAGAGATTCGGGAACATAGATAGATCAAGCTGCTTCCAGGATGGCAAAAAAAAAGTAATGTATAGAGGCCAGCAGTAAAAAGGCCTCTGAGAAAGTTCTACAAAAAATATAACAGATGGAAAACATTATCAAATGGTCATCACTTTCTTTAGAGGTCTAACTGATGTTAAATTGCCTACACAAAACCCCTAACCCATAGACATGCAAACAATTCTGACTAAGTTCACCGTGTGTCACACACAAAAGTTAAAGACATGAAAAGTGGAATGAGATTTATTGGGGAAAAGGTTTCAGCAGGAATAAAAGGAAATACAAAATTTTAACATGGATGGGTATTGTTAAAATACAATATGAAATCGTTAGATGATAAGTTTCAAAATCCAAGAAAAGAAAAGGGCAGTATCACAAAGTTCTTTAATGTTCTATTGCTATGAAGAGAAACCATGTTCACGGCAACTCTTATAAAAGAAGCATTTAATTTGGGGCTTGGTTACAGTTTTTGGGTTTAACTCAGTATTTTCATTGCAGGAATCATAGCAGCATGCAGGCAGACCTGTTTCTAGAGAGGCAGCTGAGAGCAGTAGAAAGAAAAAGAGACACTGGGCTTGGATTTAGCATCTGAAACCCAAAGGCCCACCCCCTGTGACATACTTATTCCAAGAGGGTCACACCTCCTAATCCCCAAGTAGTACTAACACTCCCTAATGATCAAATATTCAAATCTATAATCTATGGAGCCGTATTTATTAAAATAATAACCACAAAAGTGATTGAAAATCTAAGATGTTTCAAACACATGTCTTAGATGTGTGCATTTTGTTAAAAATGTTTCTGTTATGAAGTCTCCATGTTGCCATGTGCTTGGATCATATAATTTTGTTGTTTCTTTTTAATATTCTCATATTTTAATTCTAAACCCATAATTTCAAAAACAACAGTGAATCTGTGTAAATTTTCTTTCAGGTTACCCTATATCACCTCTCAGTGTTGTTTGGTTATTGAATACTGTCTTAACTTGTCTTTCAAGCTTGCAGTATTGATTCTGCCAAGATAGATTATACTGAGATAAAGAAAAAAGTTTAGAATAAAATGAGTATTATACCTTCACATGGTATTCTTCAAATAATTTCTCAAATATAGCAAATAAAGTCCAAGTAAAATACAGGTCTGTATATAGTTAAGCCTGCACGTTTCACTTAGCTCATTTCTTTGCCTTCTACTCCCAGATAAAAATTGGTTAAGTTACATTCTATTCAGGTACCTCATGTGGCATTCTCTGTATCTCTAGTTCAGTAAACATCCTCCGTTAATTTCTGTTATATACTTAACTACATCTACATTTTTAGCATAAAAAGTCTTTTATGATTACCCTATCTAAATAAACCCCTACTCAATACATTTAGAGAAAACTTTCACTGATTCCTTCACAGTATCTATGTGTCATACCATCTGGTACATTTACATGTTTATTTTTATGCTTAATTATTTACTTCTATATGTATTTATCACATTAGCTAGAAGTTCCATGAATGATTAATTAGGTCTATTTTCTTGCCCTCTATAAAAGCCCCATTTTTTAGTTAGTATTTTTATCTAAAATTCAATACAAAATTTATATATAATATAATAAAAACATTTCTCATATACTTCAAAGAATAAAAATATCTGTCTTATTAGATATACATTATGAAATATAATATTCCAAAAAGCTAATCAAGCTGATAGAAGAACTTCAATGACAATAACATGATTAGGGATCATTGTGGTAGCAAATTAAATCTTGCCCCTGAATCAGAAAGCATGTTCCATAGTTACTTTTTTCATTATCTTCTTTTCTCAGGAAAGTAGGGATGATTTCCCACCTTTTTGAGATTCCATTTTTCATTTCTTATTTTGTGTATTATATGATCCAAGAGAGTCTGCATGTTAATAATACTCTCTGACTAATCATAAATAAAATGAAAGCTAATTAACTCTAGCATGATAATTCTTCAGGATATTTAGTGGATCATAACTACACAAATAGTACTATCACCTTTTATAAATAAGCAAATGTAATGAGAGATGAAGTAATTGAATCAATATAATTGTGTAATATAGTTACAGTAATGGTTAAATGAGCATAAATAGTTCAGGAATGACTTAACTATCATTAAATTGATTTTGGTATTTTATTTTCAGTTTCCAAAAGTGATATTTTCCTTTGGATCAAGAAATACAACAGTCTAAGTACATTTTATTAGAACATAAATAAGCCAAGAGCTTTCCCTTTTAAAACTTCATCAAACCAATACAAGATTCATAAATCAGTTACTACCTGTTACACCTTCGAAAGCCTCATGCTATAGACCATCCTAGACTATTCGTTGAAGATCTAGCCTTACTTGTTTGAAAGGTAGTTCTTTATTTGTTTGTATTGTGTTTTCTTTTCTGTGTGTCTGTGTATTCCTTCATCAATCTCACTTTCATTTATTAGGATAATCATCGAGAAATTAGTCACTGATAGAAACCACACCAATTATTTAAGCAGAAAGAATGTGTGAAGGTCACTAACTAGGTACTGGTTATCTATGACGGATATGAGGTGTGACTGGGTTAAGACTTGCATAACTCCACCACAACTCATTTGTCTAAGAAAACAAATGAACGTATGGGCTTTCAAGTTGAGAAGCAGCCCCATGAAGCTGAGAGTTCAGTCTTCTGAGAAAAGAGGGGTAGCCAATTGTACCTGGGATGGAAGACAGAAATCACATCGTTTCGTATAATGTGGGAAACCCAGAGACAGAAACAAAAATAAACAAACAACACAACAACAAAATATTTCACTTGAGTTAACTGTCACTGCCAGAGGAGAATATTAAAGATGCCTAAAAAGAAGAACCATTCATATCTTTTTTTTTTCTTTCAAACACAGTACTGGCATTGTGAAAACAACTGTTTTTTTTTAATAACAAAATGCTACTTATTGAATTCCAACCCCACTACAGACAAAATATGACAAGGCACATTGGAAAGAAAGAGCTGGTATATAATTTCCAAGTCAAGCATTCACATATGCTTTCACAATATAAATAATCTGTCATTTTCTTAACAAGAGGCAATTTTCCTTTGTACAAACAAAATTACTCTTGAACTCTTCACAAAATTTTATATCATCTCCACATTCACTAAGTACATCCAAATACAGGAGAAAGGGGGCCACAATATAATTCTCAATGCTGTGTTGTTTATTTCTCATGTTCATATTGAGTCCCATCTGAATATTTTGGTCTTTATTATTTAACAGCCACAAAAAAGCCTTGTAAACATAATTATAAGGAAATTGGGAATAATGTACTTGCAAATAAATAGGCACAATGGTACAGACAAATACTCTTAAAACAGCCAATGAGAGAAATTCATGCATGGCACAGTTTTCTCGTTTGTAGGCTTGGGTGTGAATAAAGAGTTGATATGTTGCTAAATATTCCATGTGTGCTTTTTTTTTCAGAGAACAGTTCAGTAGGTCTACATATGTTATAATAAAGACTTTTCTATAGAGTAGAACTTAATGATCAAATTGCAGATACAACATACTACTGTAGAATTTATACATCTTATAAATGATTTGTATGAAAGAACAGAAAAAAAAACAAATAGAATGGGTCCAATTTTCCCCAAAATTTACAGCATATCACAAGAAAAAAGGAGAGACAGACAGACAGACAGAAGACAGAGACAGATAAAGACAGAGATGGAGAGATGGGAGGTGGGCAGGGCCCTTCCAAATGGAAAATTGTTTAGCATATTACCTACTTCATAAAAGGTAAAAATAAAGTAGGTATTAGATTAGTTAATATCCTTAGATTTAACACTTGTGCAGCACCTGCTCTTAGTAGCTACATATGAGGACATATACCCCAAGGTCAGGCAGGGACAGATGCCTCAATACTAACAATATTTATTTCCTGATTTTCTCTCCTCTGCCTCAATGCTGTTAAATTTGTTATCTCACCAGACTTACATGCCTGATGATATAAATGACTATTAATTAAATGGATGCCTAAAATCTTCACGGGCAATATCTTGCTTTATTTTATGATGTGATTACCATTTTTTTAAAAATCTGTTCATGAAAATTACATGTAAAATACTGTTTGTAAAACTTTAATCTTAAAAAAATTATCTGAGACCATATAAACTTTTTAGTTAGTTTCTTTTTCTTTTTTTTTTTTTTAGTTTTAGTATGCTACTTCTTTCATAAAGCTCGTTGTCCAAGCCTATGTTGACAAGAGAATGGACTTTGTCATACATACTGACTGTGTTATTGGGAGACTACTTAAAAATTCTCACAACATACTTCTAGTATTAACACAATGCTATCATGGCTTCCAAATGTTATTATTTGTGCCAATGGCAATGGTGATGCTCAATGAAGGTAGAAATAAACCCCCAACCTATTTGTATTTAATGATACAAATTCCTCTAAATGGAGTGTCGTAGCTTTTACAGCAGTTGCCAGGATGACTAGCTTATAAGATTTGAGGCCACAGAAAGAAAATTATCCAAGAATCATGATTTCCCATTAAGGAAAACTAAAATGGTCATTCCAAAAGTCCATTAACCTTTGCCAAAACTACTTACTAATGAATGTAAACAATTTGTCTGAAACTAAAGGCTCGAGACTTGGAAGATACAGACTATCGAATGTAATGTTGGGGTATTTTAGAGAATGGTATAATAATAGCAGCCTTCATGTGAACTTATCTAGTGTTTATTTGGTATTGCAGTGAAGGGTCTAACAAATATTTTTAATTACATCAAACTTATTGAGAAATGACAAACTCCGATAATCTCTAAACATTAGTGATTTTGTTTTATGAGGTTTTACAGTTTTTTTTTCATGTTATTTCTATAGCCCTAATATAAATGTAATTGTTGAGGGCAAAATCATAACTAACACATGTATAACACATGTATATATTGTAAGAGCAGAGGATAATTACCTTTATAAAAGAAGATGCTTTGTTTCTCCCAAAGAAAAGATGCTTAAAAAATAAACCCAGGTTTCAGAGAAAGTCATGCAACTTTCCCAGGAATTCAGCAGTGCTTGCCAGTTCATTTGAAATGCCATTCTAAGTAGTAGAGAATCAATGAGAAAGAGTGTCCTCATTTGATCTTGTGGTTTCATGGTATTCATTTTTCAAAACTTTGCTTATTTTATTTTTATTTTACTTCCAAATCAATATGTTTCCATTGATTGTGTGATCTTTGTGTCACAAAATTTCTTTCATTTCTGCCCTACACTGCGTATCAAGTAGAAAATATGTTGCTACATGGTCTTTAAAATTCCTTATTGAATAAAAGGAAAGAAGGCAAAACTTTAAGAAATGTATGACAAATAGGGGTGGCAGGGTATTTTATTCTAAGGACTACTGAAAATACAAAATTGCAAAACTAAAAACATGGCTTTATATGATTTTCACTTTACTCATACAGGTTATCATTATGTTTATCCATTTTGTTTTCTAATGCCCCCCATTTCCTGAAAATATAATTCTATATGTTGTGCTTTATTTCTATCATTTCTGCTTCAATGGTTGAGTAACATTAAGTTCCTGTGCCTGGCAAATAACTTAATGTCCTTCTTGCTGTTGTTTTGTGCATCAACTTGCTGCTCTGTGCACTCACTTTTAATTGGGAAGTTTCTTTTACTTGCTGCATATATGATCTCTAAAAACTTACTATGGGCTTTGGTATTGTTCAGAATTTAGCCACCCCCCCATTCTGCAACACTGGTGAGATTTTCTTAGAAAACAATTATATACTAACCAGAAATAGGTGTGACAACTGCTCATTCTTACAACAGAAACCCTGCTTTGAGAGCAAAGATCAAATGCTAGACATAGATATACATTTGAACTATCTTAAAGAACACACAGTAGGAACATTTATAATGACAGAGAAGGAAAAGAAGAATAGTATAGTTGAAAGTATGCCTCTGCCAAAATAGTAAAATTGAATGCATTTCAAGTTACATAACTTATCCATAAACAGCAGTATACTAGTGGCAGTGGCTTAAAGGATATGCAGTTTTAAACTAATGTGTGACCTTAGGTGATTATTGATTATGATATAGCAGCTTTTAATGTACTTCTAAGGGACTTCTATAAAATAGGTGATTTAAAATATCCTGTCATTTTTTCTTGTTCACAAGCATATATGTTTAATTCTTACTGCAATAGAATGAGTTATAAAAGTCAAGTGATTCTATGATAGGACATAGTAACATTAATGCCAGATTTAATAATAAAATACTAGAGTGCATTGTCAATGATACCTTATCTGATTGCATTTGCTGCTCTCAAAATTTCAGACAGATTCAACAATAAATGGCAAAGAGTTTGAATGAACTTTATGAAATAAATGGCAAAATCAGAAAACATATACAATTGAAACAAAATTGCTTTCCTTTTCCTTTTGCCACACTAACATACATTTGTGCTTGTAACAATGACACCATTATCTAAAAAAGACAGCCCAAGTGTCCGATGTCCAAAAAAAAAAAATAGCATTTCTTTTTATCACAAGATTGGAGATTCTCTCCGAATTCTAAAATACTTTAATTTGTTTTTGTGAAAGTCATATGTTACACATATTGAGAAACAAAATCCTCATTTTCATTCACAGGCAAAAGACTCTTCATTCTGACCTGTTTATGTGGTTGGGATGCTTTTGCTTTCGTTTGTTCATCCATTCTGACAATGCTGACATTCAGGCAAATGGACTTTGACAAAATCAAGAGTTCTTAGATGCCGCAGTCCTGTGAATTTTAGGGATGACTTCTGTCTCATACTTTTATCATACTTTTTTCTTTTTCCCAAATATACAAAGTATCTTTTGGATTATTGTAATCTGGTTCCTGTGAAATATGGACTTAAACTAACATTGAAGCTGGATATTGGAGGAAATACAAACTTTCTTCTGTTCTTATCTACTCTATGGTTTGAAAAGATCCTTTTTTCAGGAAGGAGCAAAAATAATTATTTGATATTAATGTTCTCTGTATTCAAAAGAACATGACAATTAAAAAAAATTGATACCCATATGAAAAGCTGTGCCTTAGTTCAGCACTTAGCAAAAAAAAAAAAGTAGAAAATCAATGGTCAAAAACAAGAAGTAATGCTCATTTAACTGCACCACAGGACACTCAAATATAATTTCACAACCACTTACATTTGTATCCAATTGATTACTCCCATGTTCACTATAAAATTCACTTGAAAGGCCATAAAGCTTTCATTTCTAATATATTCATTTATTCTTTTATGAATACAAAAGTTTCACAGCTTTTGAAAAAAATCACCAAAGAAAAGATTCTACAGTATGGTGCATTAAAAATAGAACAATCAACCAGCACTTAAACGAAAATCAGCAACATTGTACTAGAACAGAAAGACAATAGACACTGTGGGCTTAAGGAGTGCCAATAAGAGTAAGCTTCACTATGAACTATGAGAGTATTCAGGAACAGTGCCTTTTGTGATGTGTGTGTGTGTGTGTGTGTGTAATCAGTATAATCCAAATATTTCAAACATCAGCAGTTTTGCTTTTGTTTAAAACTCTCTAGTGAATGTGAGTATCCATGATTAAAAATGAAGGATATCTCCAGAGTTAGAACAACACTGTTTATTAGAACTCTCTTGTTTATTTGAAAGAAATTGATCCCAATAGGGTTTGGCACTATTAGAAGTTTTAGCCGGGCGGTGGTGGCGCACGCCTTTAATCCCAGCACTCGGGAGGCAGAGGCAGGCGGATCTCTGTGAGTTCAAGACCAGCCTGGTCTACAAGAGCTAGTTCCAGGACAGGCTCCAAAGCCACAGAGAAACCCTGTCTTGAAAAACCAAAAAAAAAAAAAAAGAAGATATGGTTTTGTTGAAATAGGTGTGGCCTTGTTGGAAGTGTTTCACTGCAGGGGTGGACACCGAGGTCTCCTATGCTTATGCTAAGCTAAGGGTGACACTTTCGGTTGCCAGTGGATCAAGACCTAGAATTCTCAGCTTCTTTTCCAGCACCAAGTCTACATTCAAGCTGCTATGCTTCTTGCCATAATGATAATAGACTAAACCTCTGAAGGTGTAAACTAACACCAATTAATTTTTTTTTTTCTGTATAAGACTTGCCTTGATCAGGGTGTCTCTTCACAGCAGTTAGAAACTGTAAGAAACTTTTCAAAAGTGTTGTTTAAATGAGTCAACTAAATGTGGCAACCTTCCTTGAGTTGAGTTGTAAATCCCAATCCTTTCTGGGTTACCATATTAATCTACTGTAGATAAACTGGATCTCATAATTTAGAATATAAAATGTATCTTTTAAAATGTTTTGTTGTTAATACTCTTGTTTTTATTGGTAATATCACTTGAGGTTATTTTAAGTTATTGGATAGGATAAACTTACTAAACACAGAAATGCTAATGTAAATAAAAATAATTAATAGCAGAACTTTGGGACATTAACAGAACTATGTATATTTGTTAATAAGATAGTGTTAGTACTTAGGATGTAATTATGAAGTTACTGTGAGACTTATGTTTCTAATATATTATTTTAAAGTTTATTGATAAAAATACAAATTTGATTTTAATTTAAATAAGTAGTTTTTAATTTGCATTTTTGCAGAAATTTATAATAAAGTTAATCTGATATCATGTGGTACAATTAATGTTGTTGTTATTTCACAATTTTACCACAAATAATTTCAATAATATTGATAATAGATTTCAAAAATAACATAGTGTTTACCATTGCCAAATAGTACCCTTGGACTGAGGTATAAATTAAGTTTTAAGTTTTTTTTAACAATAAAAATTTAGTAAGCCAAATGATTAAGTATTTTTACTAAAAAAGAAAACCAAGACAGTAATCTAACCAATGTATTTATGATCACATAGCTAGTCTGTTTTGGAATCTGTTTTGAGGACCAGTGTTCTAAAGTTTCAAAATATAAGTAAATCACTGCGTTGTATATTGCCACTATGATTTTTTTCTCCATAGCCATATCTTGGTTGATTTACTGTTCTATGATTGTAGAATGTTGGCACATTACAGATCAAGATCTACCAGCCTCCTGAACGGTCATACCACCATACTTTCTCTGACATAACTTGATTAATAGTGTTGGAATATCTCCCTAAATAGATCTCCAGCTTCTAGCAGCTTTAAAATTTAATTGCAAGAGAGTATCTGTAGTCAAATATAAGATTTCTTTTTCTGCAAGAAAGCCTGCCGGTTAAATGGCTATGTCAATATCTTTGGAAAATAGTTAATTTCTGACTGTTTTAGTTCTGTGTCTATCGAAGTTAATGATACCTCTTCCACGTGATTTTCAACACTGTCTCTATCTTTATTCTTGGAATATGACCACTCATATTTATCTTATAATAAACTGAATTATCTAATTTGGAGTGAAATTTTGTTTCACATCAATACAGTCAACTTAACTATGGTAAAATGTTGACAACAGACTTATATACAAATATTTAAATATTGTTGATATCAAATAACGTATTAAATATCATAGTAATTGTAAAATATGCTAAATATAACTATATAACATATTTCAAAAATAAAAATAATATATGTTATCCAATAAATATGTTTGATATTTTCATATTTCATTCTATGAGGAAATGAATTAATTTTTAAAAGCAGTTTTTAAATTGTGTTTACTTTATGTTTTGCTATTTTTTGAAATCTAGAGATTTGTGCATGTAAGACAAGTGTTCAACCACTGAGCTACATTCAAGCCCAGAAGATATAAATTTCAAAAATAAAATGCATACAACTGAATCCTACATGTATTTATTCAGAATGACTATGTTTTAGTTAAATGAATTTGTATTCATACTAAAGTCATGAAGTAAGCAATGCAGAGAATGCAATATATTTCAAGGCAATATTCTCATCTCTAAAGGGAAATTACATCTACAAAGTATATTTTGTGAGATAGCAGCTGTATGCTCCCTTACATGTATCTGTCTTGTTTATTTTATTGGCTTTTTATGACTTTAGAATTAAGACAATTTGACAGTTCTGGGTATAAATCTCAAGGAAGTAAACTAGGAAAAATAATTATAGACACCATTCCTTTCATTCATATAGCTGATACTATGTGGATTTCTTAAAGTGAAAAATCTAAAAAGTAAACATGGAAAGAAAAATATAGATGTAATTAAACTAAGTAGTTTATGTTTAGTAAGAAATAAACTCAGTGGATAATCAATCATATGAAAAATATAACCTGAAGCGCATATTATCTGAGAGAGAATTAAGTGTCTATAGCAATGAATGTTTATATGCTTCATAAATTGGCTCAGTTCAAAACTCCTTGTTATTTTTACTAGCATATATTCTCTTGAAGTATAGCTTAAAATGAGATATTTAGCAAAACTAGGAATGTCAATCTTTTCTCCGCCTGATATTACACAAATGAATACATATTAAAGCTTAATTGTTTGTGTGAAGTTCATTCCTGTCCTCCCCAACCTGATTTTTTAGTAGAGAGCTATCAAGAAAAGAAATGAGTAGAGGATGAATTCTGATGAACAGAAACATGTGTAGCCCTGGGTTTACCAAATATTGAACTACACACTTTCTTCCTGCCTTTTCTTGACTTTCTCAAACAAAGTAATAATATCGTTAGAACAGTTTCTAATTATAAGAACTCCAAACATTTGTCTTTGCTAAGATCCACTCAATAGAATTACTCAATGTATCAAGTTTTAATTGCCTTAATAATTTGGCTTTTCACGTGACCTCTTAATCAGTAATGTAGTTAAAATTTTATATAATATCAATTGCTGTTCCTAAGATGATTAAGAATTATGATAACATATATACACTAAACAAAAGTATTAATATTTACTATACTTCCTGAAATATAATCAATATTGGAAAGCTCTTTATAGATAAAAGAAATTCTATTTTTACTTAAAAGGAAATAAAGAAGAAGACATTTCCAAACACAACAAAACATGATATAATGAGACAAGATAAATAGCCTTCTCAACAGAAAAAAAAAAATCTTGCTTAAACAGCAAGATAATTTCCATTATAACAAACAATTGTTTCAGGAAGCTCAAAGGAATACCTTACAGTGTTGGCCCAAGAAACTCTGTAAAAAAGATGATCATCTTGCTGGTGTCGGAGGAGTAGCAGGTGGCAATTGAAGCTCAATGTGTCAGCCCTCCAGGAGATAATCCCCTGATGGTTCAATCTTGTATAGGGAAGAATGCGAGATCACAAATTCAGAATGTCTTTTGCTTCTGCTGTGCCTTTATATGTTTGCTCCTGCTATCTTTCTCAGGCATCTGGCATGGTGTGTATCTTTCTCGGGTATCTTTCGTTGTTATCTATTTTTCTCTAGTATCTGACATGGAAGTGATTCCAAAGGTATAAAAAGACATCAAAATATCCAATGCTTTAATTGTGATAGAATAGGCCATTTTAGAAAGGATTGTACACAGGGAATTCTGTTGGAAGGAGGCCACTTGTTAGTTCCCAGGCATCCAGCTAACTTAGACCCGAAATAATCACAGAGAACTGTATTATTTAAATCACTGCTTGGCCCATTAACTCTAGTGTCTTATTGGCTAACTCTTACATATTAATTTGACTAATTTCTATTAATCTGTGTATTGCCACGTGACAAGTTTCAGCATGTCTGACTCTGGCGGTGGCTCCATATTGCTGGTGGGAATGCAAACTTGCACAACTACTCTGGATATCAGTGTGGAAGTTTTCTCAGAAAATTGTAAATCAACCTATCTCAGGACACAGCAATAACAGCCTTAGGCATTTACCAAAAAGGCACTAAATCATAACAGAAGGATTCACAAGTCTTAAAACTAAACTACATCGGTGGCAATATGATGACAAGCTTCAAGATTCCAATGTATATATTTATATCCTCTAGTAAATACTAATGAATTGTCACATGTTTTGGAAAAGGAACCAAATTCACTAGTGAAATTCTGTAGAATTGAAATGGAAACATGTAAGTTTAAGATCTATCAAAATAACTATAATATTTTAATCCATATAATTAAATGACTTTATGTATGGAGGCATAAATGGGAGAGAAGGGTATTATTACCCTGTCATTTTGATGTTAAGAGAACAGGAGAATCCAGAAAAAGATGTCAAAGAAGAAACATCTTGGAAAAAAATGACATGCTGAGTCTGTAATTGCTTGATATTTTAAACAACTTTAAAATTTTGCATTAAATTTCATATTTTAGTCTAAGGCCAAAACTAAGTTTCCATTTGCAAGTAATTCACTTGTAAAACTTCCATAAAAGTTGAGGCTTTTTCCTTCTGTTTTGGATGGAATCTGTTAAATATTAAAATGTGTGCAATTCTTATTTATCCACTTTTTTTTTCTGATATGTCAATGTAATTTGATGTGGGAAATGGCATTATATCAATCATGGTATCTCCTGAAATCCTTTCTACTCTCTTTACCTATTGTGAGCTAATTGAATTTATTCAGGAAAGGAAACTGCAAAGAGCAATCTTGGTGGGGATTTAGAATCATCAGAGAACAATAAGCTTTTGTTTCAAGTTTAAACACATCATCACAAATATCCTAGGACATGGGTTTTAAAGCTTTCAATGAAAATTGCTCCTGGGATGAGAGCTTATATGGCAAGCAAAATTTCACTAAAGTAGGAGTTTATAAGTGCTGACAAATCCTTAACCATGGTGATGCTAAAGGCATTGCAATTATAAGAACACTACAGAAGCTGTTAAAGCTCCCAAATTTCCCCTTCGGTGTTCACTAGATGTGGGAAAACACAAACAAACAACCAGAAAGTGGAAGATATGTTGTTTATCTGATGGAAAAGCTATTGAAAACTTTAAGATCACTTTGGGATATTGTAAGAATTCATCGTTAGTTACGAGAGTTTCCCATATACCCAGGAGAAAAGGGAAAAGAAGAAATATAGTATGATGATAGTGAATTTTCAGGACCCTGCTGGACTTCATAAAAATTATAATGTTATATTAAAAGCGAACATCTGGCAATTTAATGTCCTTCCATAGTGAGATGTAATACAAACTCGAGGGCTCTTTTGGTTTCCTATTAGGAGGTTAACTTTGTAATTGCAAGCATATATAGGAAATTTTAGGAAAATAGATCATAGATTGACACATTGATTTTAGTCACCCAGTAACCGAGATAAACTGGTATGATTTATTTCAAAATAATGGCCTTAGATCTTAGGTTGTGGATGAAAATCTAATGATAAGTAAAACATTCTCAAAATTTGAAACGTTTTCCTTTCCTGCCATTGAGTCAAAAATTCCACTATAGAGCGTTCTTCAAACCACAATAAAGTATCTCGTTAAAGTCAGTGGATTATCCTATCTTACCATCATTTCAAAATTAAGAAAATATAATATTTATAGTTATTTTAGTTTCCACAATGTTTCTATTTACTTTTACTAACTAAAATTTTTCATGAAATATATTTGGATAATAATTCTCTTTTTTTTCCAAATTCACTCAAATTTTCCTAACTTCCCTAACAACCCAACTTCATGTTCTCTTTCTCTTGGTCCCTCATATATTCTCTCTCTCTCTCTCTCTCTCTCTCTCTCTCTCTCTCTCTCTTCTCTCTCTCTCTCTCTTTCTTTCTGTGTTTGTGGGTATGCATGTGTGTGTGAGTGTGTGTGTGTCTATCTCTGTCTATCTAGTGTATTTAGCTCTCTCTTTCTCTTCCCCCTCAAAGAAAAAGAAACAGGAAAATATAATATAGTCACTCTTGTACAGTAAGTATATAACAGACTGACAATTTAACAGGAAACATGATTTATCTCTTTGAACTCCTTGAATTATAACTATATTGTGCTCTCAATGCATGAATTTTCTCAAAATCTTACTAGTAACCTAGGTGTATTTTAGCAGAGTTCTTGTAGAAACCCTTTTGCAGCCTGAAGTTTCCAAGCATGGTGAGAATTTCATACAAAATAATATGTCATCTAGGAAAAAGTTTTTGAGGTATGTGAATATTTTTGCTATTTTTTGAGCTATTATGGTGAAACACCAATAATTAAAAAAAAAACTTCTCTATCAGCTTTTTCCGTTCAGAAACATATCTAGACCCCCACAGACTTGCTTATGACAAACAAGCAAACAAAAAAATGATTTCTATGTGTTTTCTCTTAAATGTATTCTTCTGTATTCCTAGCTGGTTCTCCAAATCTATAGTCAATTCACAATATTTTCATTCATTAAAAGTACAACAAATAGACTTTGAGTGTGGATTCAATGTCTGTACTATCTTGTTTATAAAACTCTCATGAATTTTCAGGTTATCCTATCCTTTCAAAACTGAGAGTTTACTTGTGGACTCAATAGTAATGTTCTTGAATTTAAAACCTCTGGAAAAAAACATGAAATTAATACAGATGATAATAAATATAGGTTTATTCAATAGAGTTGCTTATTGAAGTCCATTATTTTGTATTTATAGAGGTTAAATAAATATAATTTTCAAAAAGTTCCATATAACTCTTCATGACAACCAATATTCAAAACACATGTTCTGTGGAGGCCCCAAAAAGAAATCTATTTCTACCTTCTCTGAAGGTCAAAGAGGTCAAAGATTTTTACAAGAGTTGTTACCCTGATCTAGGGTGTGGTTACTTGGTGTTTTGGACATTAAGATGGTCCATAAAATTATATTCACTCCACCTTGACCAAAGGTCAGAGAATTCAAGTACACTTCTGCTCCTTCATTAGAATCAAGAGGTTTGACCTTAGGAGTTTCTGCCTTCAGGATACTTGGTCTATGGTGAGTTCATTGCCTAAACAACAAAATACTTTTCTCATGAATTTAATGACCTAATGTTTCAAATATTGGGAAAAGTATCTGTTTGAGTTTTCCTTTGTAGCAGTTTTTTGCCTTGATGTATTGAGGTATAAAATATATGGAATAGTAAATGTGGACAATTTTAGTGTTCACTGTAACTCCCTCCTCGTACTATCCTCTGTTTTATTATTTTCACTTATGTCTTTGTTCTCTTTATAAATTTTTTATCCCCATTTCTCTATTCTAATAAGTGGTATATTTATGAAGGCTGATCTCTGACAATGTTCTCCAACTTAATATTAGATAACATTATTTTCAAAATTTTTTAATTGTGCATTATGGGTAATTTGTCTGCCTGTATGTCTGTTCACCATGTGTTTGCACTGCTAGCAGCGCCAAAAGAAAACAGAATACCTGATGATTCTGTGGGCTTTGTTTTCAAAATGCCCAAGAGCCTTTTGGCTTTGGCAATCCTTCCTCCCCATATTCTCTGCCCATTTTTAATTTTATATAGGAAGGCTTTTGTTTTTTTCTTTTTTCTTAATTAATCTTGTATTCAGTCATTTTGCTGAAAGTGTTTTTCAGCTGTATGAGTTTCCTGGTGGAAATTTGTAATTTTCCTGTCTATACTATTATACCATCTGCCAATAATAATAATTCAAGTTCATCCTTTGACAGTTTTATTTTTTATTTTTTTAATTTATTTATTTTTATTGAAAATTTCCACCTCCTTCCCTCCTTTCACTTCACTCCCCTCCATTCATCCCCCCTACCTTTCCTTCTCCAATCCAAGGAGCAGTAAGGGTTCCCTACCCTATAGGAAGTCCAAGGTCCTCTCTGTTTCCCCCAGGTCCAGGAAGGTAAGCATACAAACAGACTAGGCTCCCACAAAGCCAGCCCATGCAGTAGAATCAAAACACAGCGCCATTGCCCTTAGCATCTCTGTCAGCCTCCACCATTAGCCACATTCAGAGAGTCCGGTTTGATCACATGCTTCATCAGTTCCAGACCAACTGGCCTTGGTGTTCTCCCATTAGATCAGTCCCACCGTCTCAGTGGGTGGGTGCACCCCTCGCGGTCCTGACTTCCTTGCTCATGTTCTCCCTCCTTCTACTCTTCATATGGACCTTGGGAGCTCAGTCCAGAGCTCCAATGTGGAATTTTGCATGCAAATAGATGGAAATAAAAAACACTATCCTGAGTGAGGTAACCCAGACCCAATAATAATATAAAAATTAAAAAAAATCTTAAAACAGAGCTTGATTTAATTTTTATCAGTTCTATAATAAAAAATTGGGGATATATTAACACTGATACATAACTCAGCAAGCTATGACTCCTCACAGAACAAACTGTTCTCACACCTGTTTTTTTTGAAATAATAATTATGAAGTCAGTGAAATCTACAAAAATAGTATGCAAATTAACTCTACATTGTTCGTCTTGAGTAACCCAGTGATGAAAATTTTCCAAAACCATAGTGAAGTAAGACCAGGATATTGATTTGACACTACGTGACTAAAAAATTATAGACTTTAACTGATTTTCTATGACTTATTGACACATTAATTAATAATTACTATTTATGCATGAATATGGAAATCTCCACAAAATTTTATTGTTTGTGTAGATTTGTCTAATAATGATACAAATAATCAAGACCTGAACTACCTCATCATCATGAAGAATCTTTTTCAGATTAGTTTTTATTTTTCTTCTATTAAAACTCTATGCGGTATCCATAGTGATCTGATCAGCATCTCTGGTGTGGCTTTTCTAAAAATAATAGCCATTTAATTCCTGATAGGGGGAATTGATGAACATAGTCTCTTTCCAGAAGTCATTAGTTCAAGTAGATGTAGAACCTGGAGATAGCATAGAAAGTACCACTGGCAAATTTGCCAATGGTGGCAGTGTGTTCCTTAGATGACATGTAGGAGTCATCAATAATGGCAATCACCAGAAACGTCTTTCTCACATTAGCACAGAAGAGATTAGTGCCTCTGGGACCAGTGATGAGGCACAAGAAGAGAGATTCAAAATAGCCTGTCATCGTACATGGAAAAGTGTGAATGAAGCTTGCAAATATTATTCCCCAAGTGGTCCCTCTAAATAGGGAGGATGGAAAAATAGGCCAATATATTTGCCCCTTGGATGGCAGTGGTTATCTCCTTTGAGCAGTTAGCAGCACCAAGACCAACATTATTGTTATTGTTCCTTATACCAGCAAAAGCCTTGAACCAGCTATGCTGGCCAGCCAGTTTCTGCGCTGGCTTGATTTTTAAAACCTCATCTGTTAGGGATGCTCCTAGGAGAAAGTCAATAATCTCAATTTCCCAGGTATTTGATCTTCATTTCCTTAACCAAAAGGTCTATCTTGTCTTTGATTTTACCTCTACGGGTTCCACAGCCACACAGTGACTTTCTTGACATGATGATACCTAAGACTGCTGTTCCTGAGCCCTCTGTGAAAGCAAGCTAGGCCTCCAATGCTCAGTCACCAGGTCCCACATCTGTGTTGCATTGGAATTGATCACTATTTAGTGTTTTCTTAAAGAAACAAGATTTCCCCCGTGTGTTGAGAATACCATTGGTTAGAAAAGAAACTGTCTTGGGCCTACACAGGGCAAAATAGAGGTAGGCAGGGAAAACTAAACTGAATGCTGGGAGAAAGAAGTCAGAGTCAAGAGACATCATGTAGCCCCACTACAGACAGACACTGGACAGAACCTTGCAGGTAAGGCACAGCCGCACGCTGATACACAGATTAATACAAGTGTATTAAATTAAGATGTAAGAACTATCCAATAAGAATCTAAAGCAAATAGGCCAAGCTTTTTTTGGCTTTTTTGTTTTGGGGGGCTGAACAAACAAACAAGAGGCCTCCAACAGCAATCACGTCTTTGTTACTTTTGTATGCATTGATAAAACACTATGGCCAATGTAACTAAAGCTAAATGTAGTTAAAAACTAAACCAAACAAACAAAACACTTAACTGGCAAAGAGAAATGATGACCAATGCAATGTTTATAGAGGAAGGATTTATTTGTAGACTTTCTACCAGTTTCAAATGTTTAACTCATTGTCATCATTGTAGGGTGACATCAGTCATGGCAATGAATTTGAGAGCTATAATCTGATCTGGGGAGAGAGAGAGAGAGAGAGAGAGAGAGAGAGAGAGAGAGAGAGAGAGAGAGAGAGAGAGAGAGAGAGAGAGATTAGACATTGAAAAAATTCATTATGGAATTTGCCTTCAATGTGACAAGGCTAGGCTTTGGGGCAAGAAACTGCTCTTGCCTAGACTGCTTTATTTTATGTTGTATGAACTGGATATGCAAGACCCACAGAAAATTGACTGTTTAACTTTTCAAAAGATGGGATAGTACTTGGGGGTTCCTGTTTCACACTCCCCTCACCCCCGTCCCTCTCCAGTCCTAAGAACAGTCAGGGTTCCCTGCCCTGTGGAAAGTCCAAAGTCCCCCCCCCTCAATCCTGGTCTAGGAAGGTGAACATCCAAACAGGCTAGGCTCCCACAAAGCCAGTACATGCAGTAAGATCAAAACTCAGTGCCATTGTCCTTGGCTTCTCAGCAGCCCTCATTGTCCGCCATGTTCAGAGAGTCCAGTTTTATCCCATCCTTTTTCAGACCCAGTCCAGCTGCCCTTGGTGAGCTCCCAATAGATCAGCCCAACTGTCTCAGTTGGTGGGTGCAGCCCTCGCGGTCCTGACTTCCTTGCTCATGTTCTCCCTCCTTCTGCTCCTCATTGGGACCTTGGGAGCTCAGTCCAGTGCTCCAGTGTGGGTCTCTGTATCTATCTCCATCCATCGCCTGATGAAGGTTCCTATGGTGATATGCAAGATATTCATTAGTATGGCTATAGGATAGGGCCATTTCAGGTTCCCTCTCCTCAACTGCCCAAGGAACTAACTGGGGACATCTCCCTGGACACCTGAGAGCCCCTCTAGAGTCAAGTCTCTTGCCAACCCTAAGATGGTTCCCTTAATTAAGATATATATTTCCCTGTTCCCATATCCACCCTTCCTTTATCTCGACCAACCCATTCCCTCAAGCTCCCCCCATCCTCCCCTTCTCACTTTTGTCTCCCCATTTCCCATTACCCCCATCCCACACCACCCCCAAGTTTCCAATTTTTGCCCGGCAATCTTGTCTACTTCCAATATCCAGGAGGATGACTATATGTTTTTCTTTGGGTTCACCTTCTTATTTAGCTTCTCTAGGATCACAAATTATAGGCTCAATGTCCTTTATTTATGGCTAGAAACCAATTATGAGTGAGTTCACCCCATGTTCATCTTTTTGGGTCTTGGTTACCTCACTCAGGATAGTGTTTTCTATTTCCATCCATTTGCATGCAAAATTCAAGATGTCATTGTTTTTTTACCGCTGAGTAGTACTCTAATATGTATATATTCTACACTTTCTTCATTCATTCTTCCATTGAAGGGCATCTAGGTTGTTTCCAGGTTCTGGCTATTACAAATAATGCTGCTATGAACATAGTTGAACAAATGCTTTTGTAATATGATAGGGCATCTCTTGGGTATATTCCCAAGAGTGATATTGCTGGGTCTTGGGGTAGGTTGATGCCGAATTTCCTGAGAAACCGCCACACTGCTTTCCAAAGTGGTTGCACAAGTTTGCATTCCCACCAGCAATGGATGAGTGTACCCCTTACTCCACAACCTCTCCAGAAAAGGCTATCATTGGTGTTTTTATTTTAGCCATTCTGACAGGTGTAAGATGGTATCTCAAAGTTGTTTTGATTTACCTGATCACTAAGGTAAATCTTGCTTCTTATTCAGAACTTTTCTCAGATTTCTGAGGCCCTGTGTTTGGATATTTTAAGCTGCACTTTAGATGGAAATGGAATTTTCTTTGGCCCAACAGCTCACGAAAAACTATATATGCAATATTATATAACTATAGTAACAATTTTCTGTGTTTTTCTTTGTTCTCTACATTGTTAAAAAGAGGGTCCCTTAGTTGTCACTTCATTTCATAACTGGGCTAGGGGGATCACTGGATTCACCTGATTCCATATTGCTACCTAACATTTCATCATACTAACTCCTAGATTACTGAGGTAAGATGTAGTATTTGGCTATTTGTAGAATCTTAATATTTGAACTCAGGTTCTAACAAATGTTTTGCCTATTGAGACATTGTCTCAATCCTGCACTTCATGTTTTTTATGACATTTTCCAACTTGTTTTAAATAAAACATCTAGGTAACATATAACTGTGTTTATGAGATAAATCAATATTAATATATAATTTATCTGCCCCCATATGTATAATTATGCAAACAGTGAATGGATTTCTTTCTTTTTTGTTGGTTTTGGAGGTTGAACACAGTACCTTTCACATTTTTAAGCATGTATTTTAAACCATTCTTCTATACCCCCAGTTATTCAGTCAATTCTAGGTCAGATCTAAACTATATCTCCCACAACAGAACTAAAATAAACCTTACACCATAGCTTCAGATGAATAAAATCAAAGTGTATTCTTCACTTTTGAAACTTTCTCCAAAAACAATTTTCTAAATTGGTGAGTTACCATAGCTACACTCAATAACTTTGATCTAATTTTTTATGATAAAGGAAAGCATTTATAAAACACAAATTAAAGAGGAAACTCTATGTTTTGATGAATAGATTTCCTAAGCCCTTGATGAAAGGAAATATATGATATATGTACATATACATATAATATTTTAATTCTGTGTGCCAATTATACTAAAACAGACACTATTTCATTTCAATCCAAACAAACTAGCCAAAAAAAAAAAAAAACCAGCACATTAAAGCTATGTCTAAATAAGGGATGGTCAGCACAAATAAAGTCAAGGAGAAGGAGTTGCAAAGATTAGTAATGGTTAAGAACATGGCTTGCCCTGGCAGAGAATCCATGTTTATCCCAACTACACAGATGGCAATACATAATCATCAATAACTCCCGTTTCAGTAGTTCCCTGTTGTGGGATATTATTTTAAGATGTGTTGCATTTGCTTACACTATGTAACATCTGTTTTAATGATGCGAAGATCTGTTGTAGTCTTTTAGGTTGCATTTGTTTAACTCTGTGAAGCTGTGATTCTTTTCCTGTCTAAAATACCTGTTGTAGTAGGGAGCTGCTTGTTCATTTCCCAGCTGCCCAGACTCCCAAAATAACCAGATAAACTGTATTAATTAAATTACTGCTTGGCGCATTAACTCTCGCTTCTTATTGGCTAACACTTACATATTAATTTAACCCATTTCTATTAATCTGTGTATCGCCACAAGGCTGTGTCTTACCAGGTAAAGTTCTGGTGTCTGTCTCCGGCAGGAACATCTATAACCCCATTTATTATTATTGCTTCTTCCTCCTTCACCCTCTTTCTCTCAGCATTCAGTTTACTTTCCCTACTTAGCTCTTTTCTTTTATAGGCTCAAAGCAGTTCTTTTATAATCAGTGGTAACCACAGCATACACAGGGGCATCTCACATCAACATCTTTATTGGTCTAATAAAGAATGGAATGACCAATAGTCAGGCAGAAAAAAGATAAGTGCAGCTGGCAGGAGAGAATAAACAGAAAGAGGAAGAAAGAGCAAGATAGAACAAAAGGAGGACGACATCAGGGGCTAGGCGCCCAGTTAAACAAAAAGAAAAAAGTAAGAAAAGATATTAAAACATAGAGAAAAGCAGGAGGCAAAAGGTAGATGGGATAATTCAAGATAAGAAAAACTGGCTAGAAAAAGCCAAGGTAGGTCTGGGAATATATAAGAAAGAATAAGACTCTGTGTGTGATTCATTTGAGAGTTCTTGGTAGGCTCCCAAAGAGTAAAGAGCAGAAAGAGAGGAGTAAAATAATTAAATTGATAGATGATAGATAGATAAATAGATAGATAGATAGATAGATAAAACTACAGTTTTATTTTTAAATATTAAAGGCACCAAGAAGACCTGTGGTGCTCATAATAGTCAGGCAATAATATTGTACACATAAAATTAAATGAATAAATCTAATTTTTAAGTATGTAAAAAATTATAGATTGTCTATAATATTAGATTGCTAGGGAAAGGTGTCAAGAATTCATCAGAAAATTTGAATATTGAACCAAATTCACAAGATGTAATTGACTTGCAGCATGTGGTTATCACATAAATTTTTGAAACTTACGCCACAAAATTGTAACTACTCTTGACATCTGAACTTTTAGATTTTCCTACCGACCTCATAATTTTATCAAACATATAGAATAATCCCATATACCTATTTTGAATCACATCATATGCATCAGCTACTCTTGTAAGATAGAAATAATAAGATAAAAACAAATTTTAAAATCAAACAATGCAGGGTATGTAAATATGCGAATGAAATAAGAAGAAAGTTGAGATAGTGAAGGGAAATAAATTATTAGATCTGTTCATAGTCATGACCCTTGTAAATTCTACTCCATTGTAATGAAAATATAAAGAATTAATATGTACTGAGGTTGTCTTCTCAGTGTATAAGTATATATAATAAACCTTTTTCTTTTCACCACTCTTTTAACGTTTATCAGCTCTTATAGGCAGTCATTAGTTACACATCCAATGATTTTTTTAATCTAACATTTATTAATTTAGGATTAATGTCACTTGATTTGTTGGAGCTAAATTTGTTTTGTTATTCTTTTCTATCCTCCAACAAACATGTCTTCTTTTAAAAAGACTTTGCAAATTCACTATTCAGAATTTACTAGCTCACTGTTCTTTCATCCCTTTCCTGATTCTTTTCACTGTTTTGTTCATATTTGTACACATATTAGTATTAATGCTTGGATGATTTTTATTTTCTAAAATAAATAATGTGATTTTAAAACATGATTGGATGTTGAGTCTTGTATAAATACTTGTTTCTTATATAGTAAACTTACATAAATATACTTTATTTCAGTTTATTTATTTATTTGTTGTACACACATTATATAATTACCTTTAGCCAGAATTAAATTATAAGGTTTTTTGAAGGTAATAAATGTAGAGCTCAATAAAGGTCAATAAAAAAAAAACACTGATGCTCTTACAGAAAAAAAAATATGCTTCCCGTTTAACACCTCCTTTCCTTGCTCTTCTTCCGATGATATTTTTCTTCAGATTGCATCATTCCTTGAACTTCATATTTGTTGTTAATTGTTTGGTTAGATTTTTCATCTAATGATTGTTTATTTCATTTCCATATTATGAGTGCATGCACATATACTGATATATCAGTATATATAAATTTCTCTGAATTCTTATGTGACATAGGTTTGTTTAGTTTTCTTTTCACATTATAGACTGACACATTACCTATCGTGTTTAGGCTAACATTCTTCCCATGTTTTAACCTTGTTATTACTCAGCTATGTGTTCTATATTGTCCTACTTAAATTGTGCTATCATTTTCACATTTTTACATCTGATTAATTTTTTACTACTTCAAATAATTTTATGATTACTGAATGGCATATTCAAAGTAGTTTTTGACCATAGGGTAGCTCAGTAGTTATGAGTACTTTTTCCCCTAGCAGAGGACCCAAATGAGTTTCCCAGCACTCACAACATTCAATGACCCAGTTCCTGGGTACCTTACTCTCTCTTCTGATCTACCAACATCACATATACATATGGTTTACATAAATGGAACCAAAACACTCATACACATAAAAATAAAAATAAATCTAAAAGGTATTTTGAGTATCATGATGATGATCATTATTTGAATACCTTTCCTATAGCCTCTGCTAATTCAGTTACATTAAACTTACAAAAATATTTGATCTACATATTTCAACATATTTGAATTCTTTGGGTTATTATTTATTGAAAATATTTTATTTATTCAGATTTTTGACTGTGTATGCATTTTTATATTCTCATTTTAATTTTGGAGAATTCTGTGACTACATGTTCATTTTCTAATATATTTACTGGGGTATTTAACTTTTGGTTACTTTTAGTACTTTTGCAATTTAAACCATTTGCATTTATTTTCATGAATCAGAACTAGGAAATTTTTTTTATTTTATTTTATTGGACGCTTTTAGCCTGTCATCTGGCTTCCAAATACGCAGGGTCCTCTCAGATAGCAGCACTATTTCTTTTATTTGCTGATCCTGTCTGCTGCTAAAGTTATAAAATATATTCTTTAAATGCGATATTAGCACTTCATTTGATTCTTTTTTCAAGTTTTTATCTCTGCTTCTCTTATGTGTTTCCACAAGTTAAATTCCCCATTATTAATGTTTTAACTTGTAAATAAAATTCTGAATTATTCCATGTTTAGATTAGCTTCTCATCTATTTTTTTTCTTTCTCTTTGTGTGTTTAGTGTGTATATGTGTATGTGTATGTATGTGTGTGTTTGTTTGATTTTAAAATGCTCTTATAGTTAGGTGCTGTTAAGAGACTCATAACATTGGAGGACAATAGTGTTTTAGTAGCAGGTTTCATATTAATCTGACTGGGGTTTGGAAGTGTTTAGTTTGTTGTGTCTGTGGGTACCAGAGGCCTCACATTTCCTCTAGTGTCCTTGTTTTAATCTCTCCTATCGATTCTGGGCTTCCTTAAGTACACCTCTGAGAATGGCAGCTTTTTCTCCCGTAAACCACTATTATTATACTTGAGACTTGTTTCTCTGTTGGTAAGATACATGTGGGAGCAAGTATTCTGTAATCTTACGTTTAAATCTCCGTCTTCAGAGTCCCAGAGATGTAATGTTCACAAGTGTTTCTCGGCATTTTTCTCCTACTTAGATAAGAGGAGTTCTCCACAGGGCAGAGATTGAAAAAAGAGTACTTTTTCCAAATAGGAGTAAATTCTGCTATGGTCTTTTCTTCTGGGGAGAAGGCTTTCACTGGAGACAAGTCACAAAATATATTTCATCACTATGACTCATTCCTTACCTCTGCCAAAGCTATGAATTGTCATTCTTAAAGATAATTTCTAGTTTTGAATTCTAGGAAGGTATAAAAAACTTTTCCAAAAATTTCTGATTCCAATGTTAATTTAAGTCTTTTGATAATTCTTCCTAATTGTCATTTAATTGTTCTTTTCCTTGATCCAAAGTTTTGGTTCTACTGATTATATATCAAGTCACTGAATATTTCGCTTCTGTTGATTTTGACATCAATGTTTACAGTGTGACAGGAACAGTTTGAAGTTCTTGCTCTTTAAGATAAATCAAATTTATTAATGATAGGGATGTTTATCATGAATTTGGTACACAGAAATCCATTTAGGTAAATCACACAAACATATCAAATAGAACAAATGAAATAAATATACAAAAAAGGATTGTACTGATACACTGCATGACCTTCTCCCTTTTAGAGATAAAACTATCAGCCTATAAAGGCTTAAAATTATTTTCCCTCATTTTCAAAGGCAGATGTGATCAAGTTGATTCCATTCTAGAGATGGAACACAGTTCAAAATATGTAATTCATTAAAAATCTGCAGCATATCTGTGCCTAACTCCTTCTGGCTTTCGAAGTCTCCATGAGAAGTATGGTATAATTTTAAAAGGTCTGTCTTTATTTCTTGGGACTTTATCACTTTATGAATGGAATGTATATTTTGAAATGACTTATAAATTTGTCATGAAAAGTTGTATTGGGCAGCTTTAGAGGTCATATTCTGCTACTCCAATACTTCAAGAGCTATACATGTTTTATATTCTTTCTAAAAATTTATTTAATTTTTAATTATTTGTATGTCTGTCTCTTGAAGATCAGTATGTATACCAATGTGCAGATCCCTGTGGAGGTCAGAAGAAAATGCCAGATTCCCTCAAGCTAGAATAAAAATGCAGTGTACTCACAAAACAGATATGCACAAAGATGACCCGAACTAAGACCCTAAGCAATAATGGAGTGGGTGCCAGAACTGGCCTTGGCCTGAAGTCAGACTGATGACTATCTTAAATGTCACCATAGACACTACATGGGAACAGAAGCAGAGACTCACAACATAGCACTGACCTCCAAAAGTCCAATCAAAGAGTGGGAGAAGTAATAATATGAGCAAAAAGGTCAAGACCATGAAATTGTCAAAGAACTAACAAACATGACATAAAATAAAAATGTAACTTGTTCTTTCTCAAAGATTTGCTTCTTACTGTAAGACATTACTTTAATAATCACCACCTCACTAGTGAGTGCACATGGCAAAGAAAATGAACTAAAAACTCTCCTGTCCAATTTCATGCACATTGACAAAAACCTCTTCAGAAAAATCTTTGAAGAATAATTTGAATTCTCGGAATTCTTCAGTATCACCTAACACATGGTGGCCAGTGTTATAAACAATTTGGTTTTTATAGCCAATTCTTTTGTCCTGCTTATTGGCGATAGTTTTCATTTTTTTTATAAATATTCAGTATCTTCTCTTTTGTGACAAAATACATTATAAGCTCAGATTCATTTTAGCACAAACATCTTCTCACTTACAAACTCACTCTTTTAAGTGTAAGATGCACTAATTCCTCGGAAATGAAGAAAAAATAAATAAATTAAACATGCCCACATGCACACGTACACACACACACACAAAGACTCTCTCTCTCAACACACACACATGCACAGACTCATACACATAAACAAAGCTCTTTGTAGACTTAGGAAGAATTACAAAAAGCAGAATAATCTGGGTTCCCAAAGCCTCAAGATATGATAAATTAAGCATCTAGAGGCATTTTATATTCCAACACCTATTGTTTCTTAAGGGTTCATGTTTCTCCCTTCTTTTATTGCCAGAGTTCACCAAAGAGGATTTAAAGGAGAAACAACTACTACCAGTACTGGGAACACATAGGACATGACCACCTGTGCTCATACTCTGAATTATTACATGAAATAGAGTAGTATACACACCCAGAATAGCTTTTGCTTTTTATACAACATTTTAACATTAATGAAAAATTTTTCAGTTTATTTCACAAAATATTCATATTATTTTGACTTTCAAGAAAGCCAAAGTAATTTTCCTTTGTTAATACAGGGAATGTTTTAACATATTTTCTGTAGCAACTCACAGATGAACAATGGAAGTGTTGAAAAACTGGAAAACAAAGTACTTTAGTGATATTTCCCAGGTAGATAATACTACCTAATATTTATTATGCTAATTCAGTATTTTATGATTTTCAAAAGAAAATACTTTTGAAAATGAAGTTGTACCTATTTACACATTAATTTAGGAAATTAAATTAATTGAATAGTTTAATCACAATGTATTCAAAATCACTGCCCTGCTTTTGTCTTGGTGTGCGTTTTTGTTTTATTCAAATTTGTTTTGTGGAGTTTTTCTGTAATGTTTTGTAGCCTAGGTTGATCTCAGGCTTGCTAGCTCTTTACCACAGTCTCCCTCTCTCTCTCTTCCTCTCTCTCTCTTTTGCTCTCTCTTGATCTCACTCTCTTAATTTTTTAAACAATTTCTATGTGTCACAGCTCCCACAGTCCTAGAATTCACTCTGTAGAAAAGGTCAGCCACAAACTCAAAGAGATCTGCCTCCCTCCCAAGTCCTGGGATTAAAGGTATTTGCGGCAATCTCAAAGATACTGGTATTATTACACATAGGTTCTGTGATAATTTTATAATATGTATATGTGTATTGGTTAACAAATAAAATGTTTTTTGAAGTACAATTACAAGGTATATCATTATTAAATATATGACAGAGGAAAGAGTTTATATAGTACCTCTGTATTATTTTTGAAAAGACATTGTTTGGAATGTGGATAGGATAGAGAAAAGGGTAAATTTTAATGTACAAATATAACAATACAGGGAACTGGTATTTCACTTTCTAAAAAAAAAAAACAATAAAAATAACCATAATGTCAGATCTTGTGCAGTTAAGTGAATACTTTCCTTTTCTCAATTTTAACTATTTTTTGCAGTAGTGATTCAGTGAATAATCTTAGTGCTTTCATCTCTCCCAAAGAGCTGATGTTGCTTTATATTTTTTTTAATATGCTGATTCATGTATGGCTAGTATCAATGCTAGTCTCAACATGCAGCAACACAAACCTTACTGTTTAACCTGGGGTTACCTGTTACTATCTGGTATTAATGTTGAGCTACTTCTTCAACAACACAGGATTTGTTTGCTTGGCTGTCTTTTTTTGTTAAGATAGATGTCATTATAAAAGTAATAATAAGCCGGGCGTGGTGGCGCACGCCTTTAATCCCAGCACTCGGGAGGCAGAGGCAGGCGGATCTCTGTGAGTTCGAGACCAGCCTGGTCTACAGAGCTAGTTCCAGGACAGGCTCCAAAGCCACAGAGAAACCCTGTCTCGAAAAACCAAAAAAAAAAAAAAAAAGTAATAATAAAGTGCTAAAAATTTATTACACAACTTTTATTGTTAAAATTATTTTTCATATATTAATATTATAAGTGAAAAGTAAGGAAGAGGTTCTTTAAAATTTAAATAATTTTAGAACTCAAAATTATGAGTTATAAAATTATAATGACATATGAAATATTTTATATGACAGTCCAATGCATATCATAGATTTGTTTAGCATGTGAGACTTCGCATTTATCACTAAAGATAAACCACCTTTTTGATGAGGAAGGAAAAGTTTCAAACAAGCTAAAATATACATCTAATATATGAATATTTTTCTTTAGTTGTATATGACTTTTGTTGATGTGTAGGTTAAACTGTGATTTCCCTTCTGAGAGTTTCTTCAGAATTAATGGACAGTAACAATAATGTAGTATCTTAAAGGAGATTTGAAAGTCATAGAAGGGCAACAAAGCAGTTAATTTTGACAATTAGTGAAATGTTGTGGAAAGTGAATCTTCTACCACCAAGTGGTCGTTTAGTATTATTACATATTAACATACTCCATTTACTTTCTCTGCTTAATTGATGCTGTCTCAATAAAATTATCTATCAGTCCTTATTTAGGAGAAATAAAGAAAGCACACAGCAGAATTACGTGTGCTGTCTGTTCCTACTCAGAAGAAATATAATGCTGCATACACAGTCACATTTTAGTTTCAGGAGCAGCAATAGCTCTACCCTGTGATTAATAATTATTCAGAAAGCAATGAGTGTCTTAAATTATAGTTGATCATTTTAGAACTGATGGAAAGAAACTATTATGTCATGTTCAAATAATTTCCACAGTAAGTTATTAAAATAGATTTTCTCATTTAAAATTTTCCTGAAATCCACATACCCTTTGTCAATTATTTTTATTTCTGAATTAAGTTTGATTTCTTTATATATTTGAAAGAAAGGTAGAATATTGTAGAAGCATGTTGACACAATTAATTCTGATTTTAACGTATTTTTCAGGTTTTGTTAGGTTTAATTAGTTTTCTTATGATTTTTACTCATTCATTGAATATGCATACATTTAATTCGGAGCCATAACTTACAGATTTATTGTCCTTAGTCTTCAATATAAACAGCGTGCAGCTGTTATTTTTTCATGACTTTAAAAGATCCAAGGTACGAAACTGAAATGGTGAAGAAAAACAGGAATCAAAGACAAAAAATAACTGAAATATTTATGCTTGGGTTAAAAAATCATGCCCTTGCTTGTCTTCATATCATATTGTGCTTTATATGTCAGAGTTTTAAACCGAATCCACATCTTATTTCTTCCTTTCTCTATATACTTTCTGCGTCCATTCACTTTTGACTCCACCATGCTGTTATTTTCCTAGCATAAGTATATAACAAATCATGACCTCACATTTAAAGATAGTGTTAGCATTTTCCCCTTAAATATTGTAAACCAGCCGGGCGGTGGTGGCACACGCCTTTAATCCCAGCACTCGAGAGGCAGAGGCAGGCGGATCTCTGTGAGTTCGAGACCAGCCTGGTCTACAGAGCTAGTTCCAGGACAGGCTCCAAAGCCACAGAGAAACCCTGTCTCGAAAACAAAAAAACAAAAAAACAAAAAACAAAAAAAAAAAACAAAAAAAACAAACAAAAAAAAAAAGGTCAAATATTGTAAACCACCTAAAGATGATAGAGCACAAACAAATTGTTATATGAAAGTGGTGAGGAATGAAGGTTCTCTCTGAGTCTGCCAACAGATCTCTAAACCGAGACAATTTACGTCTATGTTTGTGGGGGAGGATATTTATTTTTCTGAATAAATCATGGAGAAATTGACAAAATGTTTTCTTCTTTTCCAATCAGGGCCTAGACATGGAATTAAATTTAAAAAAATTAATACTACATCTTTAGTTGGTCTTTCATTATGAACAGCATCCCATATAAGTTCAGAGTAGTAAATTTTCTCTGCTATGTCATTTATCATATTTAAACTATTTTAAGAATTAGTAAATAATAATCAAACTCAATAATCTAAACACTTCTACTAGTTTTGATGTGGTGGTTGTCACATAATTTCATGTTTAATTCTAAAATGTTTAATATATCAACTTCACATAACTCACAAATATATCATCATATCTACCCAAGAAGAAAGTTTAGTTTAAGTCATACTTTCAGGTATGGAAATAAAATGCATTGCATTTCAACTTAAATGGCTCTCTTAAATGCCATGTAAGTTTTAATCCTCATCTAGAAACTCATGAGGTAACTAATGGGCTCAGTATGTCAATCAAAAAACAATATTATGCAAAATATGCCTTCATTGTTATTATTATTAGCAGCAGTAGTGGAGTAGTAGCAGTAGTAATTTTGTTAGTGGTGGTGGTGGTAGTAGCAATAGTAGTAACAGTAGTAATAGTAGTTCATATGTGAGCTCTTCATATAATTTATAAAATATTAATTTAACAAACTTCAAAAACAAAAAAAATACCTCCACAAATGCTCTATGTATCAAATTGTAAAGAAGGTCAAGCGTTCGGGCTTTGGAAATGCCTCAGTGCATAGTACCCTTGCTTACAGATTGAATACCCAGGTAAAGTACAAGTGCATAGCATAAGCATCTGTAATGTTACTGTTCATTCTGGGAGACTGGAGACTGAGTGAGATAAGAGTATCCCTTGAAGATTGTGAGCCTATGCAGAAGAGATTAATGAGAATAATTAGTCTCAGGGTAAGTGTTTATGATTGCATTTACACTCAAGGTCCTCTAACTTCTACTTAAAATCTTTAATGGAAGTCCCTACATTCATACACACAAAATAAAGACACACACAAACACACACACACATACATCGTATCTACTTCTCTGTTAAAGTATACATTTTTCCTGTTTTGTTTTCATTTACCTCTATGACTATGAGAGCTACATGGAATAGAGGTTTTGACACTATCAGTGATATTATAATATGTAAAAATTTACTATTATATGACTTGATTTTAGTTATTACATATTTATAAACTTAATCTTGAAAGCATACTTTTAAGTATGGAAGTAAAGTAAAATGCAATGCATTTCAATTTGAACTCACCCTCCTAAATGCCATTGATTGAGTTTCAACCCTCATCTAGAGACTCTTGAGGTAACTAATGTTACAGTGCTGGGTTGGAGATATGATTCAGCCTTAATAAATTCCTCACTGTTAATTATTTTTATTAAATAGAAAATAAAAAATATACTCAAATATTTTCCCTAACTTTTGTATTTTGGAGAACACCTTCATTTCATTCTTCTGCATATTGGAATAAAATATAATTATCTTGCTAACTATGATTTTCAGTGTCAAAATCTTAGTATAAAATATTTAGTTATAAATAATTTTGAAATCTGAAGATTAAAATAATTCTCATTCCTTTTCCTTTTGTTTCTTTAAGGGTTAGATATTTTCCACCTAAATTTTTATCCCTGATGCTTCTGATGCTAATTCATTATTTTTCATCAAATTTCTTTATCATATTACCAAGAAAAAACATACTCATTTTCTATCAGAACAGAACTTAATGCCCAAATAACCTTCTTGTTATTGCTTTGAATAATTGAAAAAATAATAATTTTAAGTACTCTATATCTCACTATGTGCTTTCAGAAAATTATACTTTTATTTCTGTAGCATCTTGTAAATATTTTTAATCTTCTCCCAAATAAGTAATTAAGAACTGAGAATCAACTAAATCCATGCACCTCTTAAGAATTTTTAAAAAGCCTGTAACAAAAAAGTTAGATTTTTTGTACTCTGATATAATCTTATTTTTCTAATACCTGAGAATCATGGAAATCAATATTCTTGCTTTTCATACAATTTTGTGCAGTTAAACACTTTAGGAATCACCATTTTATTATGGGATTATGAAATAAGGCAATATGTTTTTATGTTTCAGTAACCTTCAACTTAGTTGTTACATAATTTCTGCCTTCTAGATTTAGCAAGAAATCATTAATAACAATATGCTGTATTGTCAACTAGTTGCTAACAACTTTTTAATGAAATATATATGTAAAAGACATATAAAATATTTATTTTATTGATATATTTTTGCTATTGTATATTCTGACAATGCCTTTTTCTCCCTCAACTCCTCCCAAATCATTTCTACCTAACTATCCACTCAAATCCACTCTTCATTTTTCTTCAGAAAAAAAAGAAAACCTAATAATTAAAAGAAAAAAGCAAAGAAAAAAATCAGGAATCATGCATGCACATATGAACATATACAAAAATAAAAACAGTAAGTAACAAAAACGCAAAATCAGACAACCTAATATACAAGAAAAAGATCATTAATACAAAAGATTCCCTTACAAGGCAATATGAAACAGGCTATAAAACTGCCATTGAGTTCTTTGTGTGTTGACCCGCTACTGCTGGGTATAGGGACTACACTTAATTATGATTAACATACTTAGTTACACTTCATCATCGGAAACTAAGCTTTCCTTTGTAAGAAGATGTCAATTACTATGATCATTATGTTTAGGAGTTTCTGTCCAGTTCTTGTTCTGAGAGCTAGGTAGGACCTGACTTGGGTTAAATCTCTACAGATACTATGCAAGCCGCTTCAGGTTCTGCAAGTTCAAATGTGCATCAGTTCCTTTGTAACTAGAACACACTAGATCATCTTCTTGTCTTCCATCTCTGCCTATCTTAGTATTTGACTCTACCCTTCCACATAGTTTTCTGTGTCCGGAAAATGGGATTTGATAAATGCATCATACCTAGGACTGAATGTTCCAAAGTCTCTCACATTGTTCAGTCGTTAGTCTCTGTAAACGTTCTCTTCTCCTACAAGAGAACACTCTCTGAAGAGAGCTGAGTAAGTTACTGATCTATCAGTATTGAAGAATGTTGTTACGAGTCCTTTTTGCTTCTATCTTTCATGTAAAAAGTATAAACCCGTGCTGATATGTGAGGGAAAAATGATAACAAACTGCACTGTTATACTTGGATTTTCAAATTCGTTCTTTTATTTTTTAGATTAATATAACTGCATCATTTCTCCTATCTTTATTTATTAGATTCTTAAAAAATACCAATCCAAGTTCTTTCTCCCTCCCCTACTCCCATTCCCTCCACACACCCTCATAGTGTAAGGCACATTGCTTTGTGGAAGGTCCAAGGCCCTTCCTACTATATCTAGGCTGAGCAAGGTATACATCCAAAGAGAATAGGTTCTCAAAAGGCCAGTTGTTTCTTATTTCCTTCCACCTTAATACTTTAACACTTTTAATTTCTTATTTAACAGTGACTTTGAAAATTACCACATTTACAAAGATGTTTTCCCTTGGCCATTTCTCTTTTGAGCCACTTGCTCTGGTCTATATCTTGTGTCTATGTCTAGCACTGTATGAATACTGACCAGTAGTGTATCTTGTAAAGAAAGGGGCAAGCCAAAGTCTGAAACATATACCTAAAAATGCTTATAGGATACAAACAGCAGTATTAATTGGTATATCATGTTAGTAACAAAAATGAACAGACATTCTCCACCCAGCTGCCTGTACCTTTAGAGTTGCTAAAGAATGTGCTATAAATTGGTAATCAACTTTCCCATCACAGAGGCTAAAGTACTACATGCGTATGTTCTCTTGAAAGTGACTTTTTATATTTTGGAGACAAATCCTAGCTTCAAAATGTGATTGCATATAAACCTTTTCAAGATAATATCTCCTAAAATTAACTATGAGAATTAAGAAAAAATGAATGAAATAGTGCCTGCTTTAATAACCATAAATGTAGACACAGATGAAGAGGCAAATCATTATCAAGGTACCTAGTAGGGGAAAACCTTCTCCATTATTAGTCATTAAACAAAACACCTATGTCTCTTCATAAATTGAGGGACTTAATTTTATTTTAGTTCTTTTCAAGCAGAATATATCAAAATTGTACTTTTTAAACCCAGTATTTATCTAGACACATCGTCAAAGATTTATAGGTATATTTCTTAAATTATCATCTTTAAAATTGTCAATTGGATTAATTGTTTCATTTGGAAATACCATGTCTCTAGCTGTTATCTAGAATGGCAAACATTGGTAGAGACTAATTCAATTATCTTTGCCCTTGTGAGCATACTTGGAAAGTAAAATTGAAAATGTGTTACAATATTTTAAAAACATATAAACTCCAAACAGTTATTAATGTTATATATTTTACTAAAGTAAAAACTAAACTATGTTGCTAAATTAGAGTCATTAGAAAGAAAAGTCTAAGGTAGACACACATGAAATAAAATGTTTCTACTGGATAATTGTTTTGCCATTTGCGTTATTAAAAACAACTCTGGTTATCCAAATTCTAAGTGGTGGAAGTTATCGTTGGAAGGCTTTCTATTAGGAATATTGATAATAATCATATGGCAATGAGTTCTCTTTGGATTTTGTGATTCTAAAATTCTTAGAAGATAGGTAGATTATATTCGAAGTTGCAAGTAGGAAGCAATTGTGACATGATGTTCATAAGGACACAGATTTTTCACACCTCCTTCTTCTGATCCATTAATTCACTCTCTGTGCTTCATGGAAACTCCTTCTCCGTCAACCACTATATCTCCTTTAAAAATGATAATCAAATATCTTAATTCTGTGTCACTTCAGCAGGTTTCAGAACTGTGCCAATAAAATCCAACAATATTTGGTTACACAATGAAATCCTATGAGTGACTTAGCAGAGGAATTTCTCAGATTGCTGCTATTGTAATAGACACAAGCAATGGCTGAAGGTGAGCAAGATTTTCTTAAGGAAACTGAAAGAGGCAATACCATTTAATCAAAATGCAGCAATGTTTCTTTAAGTTTTATTTATGTCCTCTGACATTATAACAACAACAACAACAACAAAAAGGATGGTACTAAAAAGTCACACAGAAGTAAAGTTCCCAGGAGTCAAGTTCCAAAATTATAAAATAAAATAGAATGTATTTCCCATAGAAATTTATGAATATTTTAGGTCAAAATTATTATACATAATATCTATGAAAGTAAAACATACTTTAACTTCTTGAAAACATTAATCAATACTGAGTTTCCAAATCTGAAATATTACCTAAAATTTAAATATAGTTGATTTCTTGGTTTTAGTACGTATTTCATGATTAGTGGACAGCTTCTAGAATTCTGTAGTACATAAATTATATTATCATATACATTCACAAAACTTCTACTGTATTTTTGTTCATGGTTGAGTGATACGTGACCTATTAGAACTGTGATTGAATTTTATTTCGTAGCACACAATAGCATACATAATATATTTTCCAATCTTTTGTCTTGATAATCTAATATTTGAAACTTAATACATAATACATGTGAAGAGAATTCACCTAAACTACTTGAATTTTTTTGCTTTCTGGTGCTTGTAGCATTAGCTATGGCTGTTTCTGAATTATTTCACTGATTATTTCTGTTCAACTTCTTGTCAGGGGCAAATTTCTGTAAGATCATCTTATAAAATAGCATAATGTTATTGCTTTAAAAACATAAATAAGCAAGAAAGTTGCTATTCTGGATTCAATAACAAGCTTCACTGAGTATAATGTGAATAACACTTCTTTGTTATTTAATTTTTAAAAGGTACATATCACCTAAAATTCAATTCCATTATATTGGTCTGTCTAAAATACAAAATAGTCATATCATGACAGAAATCACTAAATTTATTTTAAAAGAATAAGCAGTCTATATTTACTTTAAAGAATATTTTGTTCTTAATATATTTATTTTGCATGTGTGACAATGTCTGAATATAATTTTGTTATCATATAAATTCTGCTGTCACTGAATGTCTATTTTCTCATTTATACATGCAAACTTAGTTTGAAGCAAGCTTCAGAGCTAGCCCATGAATTTTATATGTGTATATTAGAAATAAAAAGCATATTTGCACTATACATTATTGAAGATAATCTTAGTAAGAAGCTGCACGTTGAATAATTTTTTTCTCTTCAAATTCTCCTCATTTTCATGTTAATGTCTTTGGAAATGTCACTTCAGTGCTTTTGCCATTACAAATTTCCCAAAATCTGCCTATAAATAATGTATCCATGACAATATTGTTCTAATAACTTATTTAGGCCATAATTAATTCACAGCTCTGGGCATAGTTAAATAAGGGTCTACTTTAAAGTTTGTAACTTTCAGTGTTGCTGGTTTATGCAACAGAAATGAAAATGAAATTGTAAATAAAAATAGTACATTTCCTGTGGCTCTAGTCTTGAAACCACATCCAAAACAGATATGTGCTAAGTAAATTACCCAAGATATCTGCATAGGTTCGAATGCTTTCCCAAACATATCTATTAGAACACTGTCAGAAATACTATGCATGGTGAGCAATACCTTGGGATACTGTGAAAAAGACTCCAGGAGAAAAGGCAGATGGCCTTTAACCTCAGGTGTATTTTTTCCCTGGACTGTTCTTGGACTTGGTTCTATGCCTTCTGAAACAACTTTTTGCATTCAACTTATAAGACATGCTCATTCTTCTTGGATGTTGGGCCACAGCTATAGAACCCAATCTGGTGAAAGGAAATGGTGAGTGCCGACCTCAGTGTACGTTGAGTGTGAATATGGCCTTCTGAACTGCTTCATGCTTTCTGAGCTATAATCTCTGGTATGTTCAAGGCCATTGTGCTTAAATTGCTGCGTCCTGAGAAAGTTCTCAGAGAGGGCTGCTTTATTAACATTTAAAATGTTCTTATTGTTATTTACTTACAGAATTTTATGATCATGTTTTCCTGAACTCAAATAGCCTGCCTTGTATTATTACTTTTTTTGTTTGTGTATAATAGGACAATGAACTTGAAGTAAAATTGTCTATAGCATTAGACTGTAGTCTAATTCTTTAAAGTCTTCAAACCCCACGTTTCATAGCCACATCTTTCCCCAGTATTTTCAATGGCCTTTTATGGATTTTCTTTTCTAGTCCCTTAATATAAATTTTCACACAGAGAAATTAATGGGATTATAATCTCATAATTAAACCAGATGATTTTAATTTCTCAAATGACCCTTTATCATGGACACTCAGTTAGAAATAAGCTATTACAAATGTAGACATTTGGCCTTGTAGAAAAAAAACTAAAGCTGTTAAGTCACTAAGTAATTAAAGCTGTATGCCAAAACAAAACAAAACAAAACAAAAAAGTATGCTATTTGTTTATGACCAGAGTAAGATATTACACTTCAAGAAACAAATTAAATTGACCAAGTTGAATAGAGAAGAGACTGAGTACAACTTGACCAAATATAAGATAAAATTTCAATCAAACCAATGTCTAGTTTTATATTTAGCGAAGAAATGAACTTTCTACATTGAATAGCAATACGTTAACTTTTACCCAGAATGAGGAAAACACAAGCAAAATTCCATTGCATAATTGAGATTCCTTACACATGATGATTCAATTTTGTAGTAAATCGACTCCTACTTTGTAGTTTTAAATTGAAGATGTTGCCTATTTCCCCTTCTCAGGGGGTCTGTATAGGTTTCTTAGGGTTCTCTGTGTTATGAGTAATAAGCTTTTTTCTGGGATCATGTACTACAGGTTCATTATCCTTGCTTTACAATTAGCATCCACTTATGAGTGAGTATATACCATGCTCATCTTTCTGGTTCTGGTTTACTTTACTCAGGATGTGTTTTTTTTTTTTTTCTAGTTCCAGTCATTTGATCAATTTGAAGGAAAATTTCAAGATTTTTTTCTGCTGAGTAGTATTCCATTGTGTAAACACACCAGATTTTCTTTTTATTTATTTATTTATTAAATATTTCTGTCTCTTCACCGCCACCACCTCCCATTTCCCTCCCCCTCCTCCAATCAAGTCCCCCTCCCTCATCAGCCCAAAGAGCAATCAGGGTTCCCTGCCCTGTGGGAAGTCCAAGGACCACCCACCTCCATTCAGGTCTAGTAAGGTGAGCATCCAAACTGCCTAGGCTCCCACAAAGCCAGTTCGTGCAGTAGGATCAAAAACCCATTGCCATTGTTCTTGAGTTCTCAGTAGTCCTCATTGTCCACTATGTTCAGCGAGTCCGGTATTATCCCAGGCTTTTTCAGACCCAGGCTAGCTGGCCTTGGTGAGTTCCCCATTGTCTCAGTGTGTGGGTGCACCCCTTGCCGTCCTGAGTTCCTTGCTTGTGCTCTCTCCTTCTGTTCCTGATTTGGACCTTGAGATTTCAGACCAGTGCTCCAATGTGGGTTATGTCTCTGTCTCCTTTCATCGCCTGATGAAGGTTAATATTCAGGAGGATGCCTATATGTTTTTCTTTGGGTTTTCCTTCTTATTTAGCTTCTCTAGGATCACTAATTATAGGCTCAATGTCCTTTATTTATGGCTAGAAACAAAATATGAGTGAGTACATCCCATGTACCTCGTTTTGGGTCTGCCCTATCATACAACAAAAGTATATGCTCAACTATGTTCATAGCAGCATTGTTTGTAATAGCCAGAACCTGGAAACAACCTAGATGCCCTTCAATGGAAGAATGGATGAAGAAAGTATGGAATATATACATATTAGAATACTACTCAGCAGTAAAAAACAAGGACTTCTTGAATTTTGAATGCAAATGGATGGAAATAGAAAACATACCACATTTTCTTTATCCATTCCTCAGTTGTGGGCATCTAGGTTGTATCCAGGTTCTGATTATTACAAATAATGCTGCTATGAACATAGTTAAACAAATTCCTTCCAGTATGATTGAGCGTCCTTTGGGTATATGCCCAAGAGTGATACTGTTGGGGTCTGAGGTAGGTTGATTCCCAATTTTCTGAGAAACTGTCATACAGATTTCCACAATTTTGTACAATTTTGCATTCCCACCAGCAATGGAAGAGTGTTTCCCGTATTCCACATCCTCTCCAGTGTAAGCCGTCACTAGTGTTTTTGATACTAGACATTCTGACAGGTTTAATGGTATCTATGAGTCATTTTGATTTATATTTCTCTTCTGAATAAAGATGAAGACCATTTCTTTAAGTATCTATCAGCCATTTGAGATTCTACTATTGAGAATTCTTTATTTAGATATGTATCTTCCTTATTAATTGGTATTAATTATATGGCATTTTGATGTCTAATTTTTTGAGTTCTTTATATATTTTAGAGATAAAACTTCTATCTGATATGAAGCTGGTGAAGATCTTTTCCCATTCAGTAGGCTGTCTATTTTGTCTTATTGGCTATGTTCTTTGCTTTACAGAGCTACCCTGTTGCATGAGGAGGCTGGCCCTTTGTTTGTCGTGGTCACCCCACTAGCTTACACCCAAAATAATCACACAAAAATTGTATTAATGAAATCACGGCCTGGCCCATTATCTCTAGCCTCTTATTGGCTAACTCTCACATCTTGATTTAACACATTTGTAATCCCAGTACTTGGAAGCCAGAGGCTGCTAGATTTCTGAGTTTGTGGCTGGCTTGGCCTACAGAACAAACTCCATAAAAATTAAGCATATACAGAAATAATTGAAAACATATTTGATGAATATATAATTGAAATATCTCTGGGTTCGAGGCCAGCCTGATCTACAGAACCAGTATCAGGATGACCAGATTTGGACAGTGAAGAATACCAATGAAAACTAAATGTTTGGGAAGATGTCAATGGAAGAGGGGGGCATGTTCCAGTCCCAGTAAGCAGCAGAAATTGGTAAATTTGGATACATGGTTCTAAAGTCAAGTTTAGAATAAAACAGCTATAGAATCTTCTTCAGTGACGAAGAAAAGCTGCTGAGGTTAGGCATGTGTCAATGGTGTCATTGAAAGGAGTCCCAGAGAGTTCCAATAGCCCTGTGTCTATTCACAACAATAGAAACACTAAAACATGTTTCTACCAATATTATGGAACATGTGCAAGAAACTAGTGATTTTAGGAGATTAAAAGGAAATAAATAGCTAATTTTGTCTTTGAACACATACAGGAGATAACGGCTTTGAAACATTGTTTTTAATTTGCAAATAAAATTCATCAACACAAATATATACAAACATATAGAAATATGTACAAAAAATTCCGCTAAATTGCATAAATATTTTATTCTTATTATTTCTCTGTTTCTTCAGTTCTGAACTTTATCCATGTCCTGTCAATCCCTATACCATTAAATGGTAGAATTGGTTGGGACCCTGGGGTTGAATCACTTTTATACTACATACACAGATATTGAAGGCATGATACATAAAATTACTTGCCTTAGGCAAGTTTATGGTAGAAGTACATGTCAAAACATATTTTCAAAAACATATTCTCTTGAAAGTACATTCTTTTATATAAAATTTACTCTGAAATTGAACATCATGTCATTTTGAAAATGTATTAAAAGATGTTGTGTACTGTGAAATACAATATATTTTTAAAGTGTTCTCAAGAGATGTCTTACCAGCAAACTGGATGTTACAGTCCTCAAGATGGAACATTATCATTTCTAAAATCATCAATGTTTTCTTACAGTAGAAATAAGAATACAAATTATACACTACTTTATGTTAGGGCCATGATTGGATGGTGGTAGTGCCTAAATATCTAAAAGATTTTCTGTAATCAATTATTATTTTTTCATCACACCACATGGGAAAGTAAAATCGGACAATTCAATAGGATAAATCTTTTCAGTATCAAAATCACACTTTCATTATTTAATGTTGTGTTACTTTTCCTAGGATCTACTGTAGTTTCTCTTTTAGTTTCTCTACGAAAGCTGTTGAATTTTCAGCCATCCTGAACAGATCTTGTCTGCTGGACATGGGACTTGAGAACCTTGATGAATGGAGTAGACTACAGTTCAATGTTATAGACAACCTTACTGCAGTTTCAGTATACTTTTTTTTTTATTGGAAAAAAAAAATTTCTGCCTCCTCCCCGCCTCCCATTTCCCTCCCACTCCTCCTTCCCTCCCCCCACTCCTCCCCCTCCCTCTCCAGCCTGAAGAGCAGTCAGGGTTCCGTGCCCTGTGGAAAGTCCAAAGTCCTCCCCCCTCAATCCTGGTCTAGGAAGGTGAACATCCAAACTGCGTAGGCTCCCACAAAGCCAGAACATGAAGCAGGATCAAAACCCGGTGCCATGGTCCTTGGCTTCTCAGCAGCCCTCATTGTCCAGGGCGATGCCCCCAGTTAGTTCCTGGGGCAGCTAAGGATAGGTAATCAGTATACTTTTATATACAAATTAAACAAAGAAAACAATACCCCAAGAATTTTGCCTGAGTTCAGAAAAACAGGATTAGAAAAAACGTGTAAGTTTAATTAGATGACAGAAATCATATAGTAAATATTGAGGTAACCCAGACAAAGAAAGACAATTATCACATGTACTCACTCATAGGTGGTTTTTAAACATAAAGCAAAGAAAACCAGCCTACAAACCACAACCCCAGAGAACTTAGACAGCAACGAGGATGCTAAGAGCGACTTAAACAAATCTACTATACATGGAAAGTAGAAGTAGAAAAAGGCAAGATCTCCTTAGTAAATTCGGAGCATGGGGAGCTTGGGATGGAATTGCAGGGAGGGGAGCAGAAAAAAAAAGGTAGAGTTCAAAAAAAATCAATTAAAAAAATAAAATTCCTTAAAAAAAGTTTTAAAAAAGATAGTAAAAAAAATAATATTGACAAAGTAGCTCTTTCACCAAATGTTCTTTTTAGGACAGACACCATTGTCTAGCACATACTATAAATTTTATCTAGGGAGGCAAACAGGCAAAGCAGAAGGCCATCTTCAGATTCAGATACACTGACCACATAAGGTTTTATATCTGTGTTCTGACATTCAACAAGAATTACATGACAAAATGCCTAAGAAACACCAGGATATGACTTAGATCTTCCTCAAAACTCACTTCACTGTCTCCTGGAAAAATGAGATTTATATATTACCTTTAAAGTTGTTTAATTTTCATCTTATGATACAATTGGAATTTTATATCCTTAACATATGAACGGAAAACGTAGATGTTACATACTCTCCTTAGAGTTTAAGGAACTCAGATGTTCTGGCAGAATGACAAATGAAGCTGAGTTACAGGGAGAACACAGACTTCATAAAGGCACCTCATTGCTTTGCTCAGTGCTTTATGCCAATTTACTACAACATGAATCTGTGGCATGTTATTGTGCGTCCCTTTATACACTGTGACTAAAATGATTGAACTTTGCTACTTAAAGTAGCCTAATAGGTATACAGTGTAAGAAATATAACTAAAAAACACTCAGATATGGGCAAGCTTAGTACATAATATGGATATTCAAGATACTAGGGACCTTTTAATTTTCTTAACATATGTAAGAAACATGGTCTATATGAGAATAGAAATAGAATTATTGAATCTTTCAAGTGTAAAGTCTGTAATATATTTTGAAATTTCAGGTAATGAAAGTTGAAAATTTTCTAACACAGAAGTAATTTTTTTAAAGTAAAAAAATTATAATCTGTTTGCTAATGTTTTTACATATCTGCTACCCTATGTTACTTTTGAAAATTTAAGAATGAATATGCACGTTTAACATAACATATATATTGTATATATGTTGTGTGTGTAAAATAAGAAAAGCATAGAACACTTCTTTAGGGAAAACACACACTCTCTCTTTTATAGAGAGTTTTATATAAATTTCATTTAACTATTTGACCAATTCATACCATTTGCTAAATAAAAACCATTTCCTATACATAATGCTTAGGATGCTCCAGATTTTATTCTTTTAACAATACTATGTTCTTAGCATTTCCTTTGCTGTATAATCAGTGCTTAGTCTTTGATTATGTGTCTTGATTGAAAATACAAATGTAATAGAATTCTCTCACAGCTGCCAACAATATTACCAGAGATTCCACTTTTAAAATTTTTACCTCTTCTTAAACTTTTCCTTCTGTACTAATATTGTATCTTTAATTCACTTCTTTATGGTTCATTTCTTATGAAAACTCTCTCTCTCTCATCTTTTCTACTTCTTTTTTAACTGTGCAGCATTTTGAACTTATAAGTCAACAGAATATTTTCTTCACATCCTTGGGGTTGGCTTCTAAACCACTTTCAATTTTGAAAATTATGATTACCACTTTCATATATTATATTGAGATTTATAGTATTCAGGCAAGCAGGGATAAATAAAAAGTGTTAAATATTAGAGTAAACCTTGAGTGTATCCACCAATGCCCAGAGGCTCTAGCTTTGTCAATCTTCCAATAAGAAAACAAAGAAGAAGCAACATGGTGAGTAGATGATGGAGGGATGTTACCTCGAGGATTCACTTTTCCAATAAAGCAGAAATTACATTTTCCTATTTACCAACATTGTAACACAACAGAAAAGATAAATATAAAACTCAAAGGAAAGTATGTAAGTGCCTTGTGCATTCAAGTATGCACAGTGCAATTCAGTCCTTTGTTTCTTTGCTTTGAATGCCAGCTGCATGCTGTGCTTTTACACAATTTCACTACAGGCTCCTTACTCATGGCAAAAGCTGTTAGAAATTAGAAAAGTTCATGAAAGTCAATATTGAAGAGTTACTTAACAAAAAGAAGTTTCCATTCTTGCAAATATTATTACATGGTGTATGCTCCTATAATAAATATATTTATCAATTGTTTTCTTGCTTTTGTAAGGAGCAAAAGAATATGCTTACCACAGATCATGAATTTATATTAGATGATCATGTTTCTTGTCAATTATACAAACACAGTGTGTGTGTGTGTGTGTGTGTGTGTGTGTGTGTGTGTTTGTATGTGTAAACTTAAGGCTACTCACTTTTTTCAAAGAGGCAATTTTTCTGCAGGCAAATTGTACATTCTATTAGGCCAAATGCATTTCAATTTTTAAAGCTTGTATTAGATATAACCTGAGATAGACCAAGCTTCACAAGTTTCTCCCACATACAGAAGGCCTAGTTCAGTTACATGGAGACTCCACAGCTGCAGGTCTAGAGTTCACAAGTTTCCACGACCTTGGTTCAGCTCTCTCTGTAGACTTCCTTCTCAGGATCTTGACCTCTCTTGCTTATATTATAAACCCTTCTCTCTCTCTCTTTGACTGGATTCCCGGAGTTTGGTCTGGTGCTTTGTTGTGGATCTCTGCATCTGGTTCTATCAATTACTTTATGAAGGCTCTAAGATGGTAGTTAGGATAATCACCAATTTGACTACAGTGGAATCTACTTCAATCACCCTCTGCACTATTGCTAGGAGTCTTAACTTGAGTCATCCTCGTGGATGCCTGGGAATTTTCCTAGGACAAGATTTCTCCCTTCACTTCAAAGAAAAACAGGCTATTTATTTCTTTCTCTAAGAAGAAATTTCAACGTATGCATATTATTTGTTTAAAATTATAGTATTTTTTCCTAGGCTGCACTTTAAACTGATTAATATTGTTCAATTCTAGAGTCTGGATCACAGGACGAATGCTACGTCTCCTAGTTTCATTCATGACATCAACTGTTTATTTAGTTTAAAATAAATGGTAATGATACAGGGCAGAAGAATGAATATAACTGACTAACCATTTAGTACTCAATATATAGTGCACCAACAAACATATAAACATATTCTCCCCCTCATATTTGAAATCACATTTTACATTGAAAAAATATTTAAAAAATACATTGAAAAATACAATAAATTAAAACAATGACAACACAAAACAAGCAAACAAAATCCTGTCAAGACTTCCCTGAAGGCTGGACTAAAAGTGTAGAAGGTTAAACAGATTTTGAAAAACACATTGCAGGTTAAATAGAAGATTGCTGAAGGTAAAATTGCCTAAAGGAAACTAGAATGGGGAGGTCAGTTGATTTAACCTCGTGTGCAGACTCTAGCACTCTGAGGAGGAGAGGAGCCACCAGTGAAAACTTGTACATACTATCATATAGATCAAATCAACAATTCACAGAACTCACCCCGCAGCTTCAATATCCTTTGTAAAATCCAAGGGACTAATCTCATTTGAGCTCTAATATTTTCCTCTAGCTAATACTGTTTGCATGATTTTGCTTTTATTACATTTTACATTCATGTATAAGAAAATACTTCCATTATGAAATACTCTCATAATCTGTACAGTGCTATAAGTAAGATATTTTAAGTAGAAATGGGGTAAAAAATATTCACAGAGCAATAATTCTTCCCTAGCAGTGAATGAGGCATTAAAAGACATTAATGCAGTTCTTATTTCTAATCAAAAGAATTTTTCTTCAGTAACTATTGTATCATTGTAAGAAAGGTTCATTTAATTTATTAAGAATAATAAAAAACTGTTTGGGCGCTGGGACAGGGTCCGAATTGGGAGGGCAGCCAGGAGGGTAGTAGCTCCTTTGTCTAGGTGGCCTGCCTGCCCTGCGGCAGCGAGGTCGGCCCTTTGTTCGCGAGACACCCAAGCAGCATGGAGACCAGATCCCGGTACCAGAAGAGACATCACCAGGGTGGGTGAGTTTCTGACTGCGGCAGCAGCCCGGGACAGGGAACTCAGACGTTCCTCAATCCTCCTGCACTCCTTGGTCAGTCTGCAGGGGCTATACTGCCCGATACTTCCTCTCTATTCATATCCCACCCAGCTTGCATCCACGACCCTCCCCCACCTCCTCTGGACCCCCCCGCCCCGCCTTGAACCACACAACAGCTCCCAGCTCAGCCTGTTTGGGCGCTGGGACAGGGTCCAAGTTGGGAGGGCAGCCAGGAGGGTAGTAGCTCCTTTGTTTAGGTGGCCTGCCTGCCCTGCGGCAGCGAGGTGCGGCCCTTTGCTCGCGAGACACCCAAGCAGCAGAGAGATCAGATCCGGGTGCCAGGAGAGACATCACTGGGCAGATCAAGCTCAGCAGGACGGATCTTGCTTCCACACTGAAGAGATACACCCAGAGGCTCAGTCACAGCAAAAACTGGACCAAGACACCAGGCCTCTCTTGGCTTCATTTGAAAGAGGAGATGGGAAGGCGCCAATGCAAGAATTCCTCCAACAACCTGAAAGGCAACATGACATCACCAGAACCCAGGGATCCCGAAATAAGAAGAATTGTACACCCTACTCCAGAAGAAGTAGAAGAAATCGACCCAAAAGTGAATTTTTTGAAAATAATAGAAGACCTTAAACAGGAGGTGAAAAACTGCCATAAACAATTAGAGATTACAAACAAAAAGGTAGAGGAAATGAATAAATCGCTCAAAAGATACCCAAGAAAACCAAGAGAAACAAGAAAATGCAATCAAACAGGTAAGGGAAATGGTTCAAGACCTGAAGAACGAAATGGAAGTAATGAAGAAAACACAAACCAGGGAAGGTTGGAGATGGAAAATCTGGGTAAACGAACAGGAACTACAGAGACAAGTACTACCAACAGATTACAAGAGTTAGAAGAAAGAATGTCAGACACTGAAGATACCATAGAGAAAATTAACACACTGATCAAAGAAAACAGCAAAACCAACAAATTCTCATCACAAAACATTCAGGAAATATGGGACACAATAAAAAGACCAAACCTAAGAATAATTGGGATACAAGAAGGAGAAGAAGTACAGCTCAATGGTTCAGAAAATATATTTAATAAAATTATAGAAGAAAACTTTCCCAGCCTAAAGAAAGATATTCCTTTGAAGGTTCAAGAAGCATACAGAACACCGAATAGACTGGACCAGAAAAAAACATCTCCTCGCCACATAATAATCAGAACACAAAACATCCAGAATAAAGAAAGAATATTAAGAGCTGCAAAGGAAAAAGGTCAAGTTACTTATAAAGGTAAACCTATCAGACTTACTCCTGACTACTCTATGGAAACCATGAAAGCCAGAAGGTCCTGGATAGATGTACTGCAGAAGCTAAGAGAACATGGATGCAAGCCCAGACTACTATACCCAGCCAAGCTTTCGTTCACTATAAATGGAGAAAACAAAATTTTCCAGGATAAAAACAAATTTAAACAATACGTAGCCACAAATCCAGCCTTACAGAAAGTAATAGAAGGAAAATCACAAACCAAGGAGACCAACAATGACCACAATAACTCAACCTTCTAGACACCCTTTTACCAGCGCAACTAAAAGAAAGCAAACACACAAACCCTATGACTAAAAAGTGACCAGAGTTAGCAACCACTGGTCATTAATATCCCTTAATGTCAATGGACTCAACTCACCTATAAAAAGACACAGGCTAAGAGATTGGATACGCAAACAGGATCCAACATTCTGCTGTTTACAAGAAACACACCTCAACCACAAAGATAGGCACCTACTTAGAGTAAAGGGATGGGAAAAGGTTTATCAAGCAAATGGACCTAAGAAACAAGCAGGTGTGGCCATACTAATTTCTAACAAAGTTGACTTCAAACTTAAATCAATCAGAAGAGATGGAGAGGGATATTTTATACTCATAACAGGAACAATTGATCAGGATGAGGTCTCAATCCTGAATATCTATGCCCCTAATATAAAAGCACCCACATATGTAAAAGAAACATTACTAAAACTCAAAGACGCCATCAAACCGCACACACTAATAGTGGGAGATCTCAACACGCCTCTTTCACCAATGGACAGGTCAATCAGACAGAAACCTAACAGAGAAATAAGAGAATTAATGGAGGTATTGAACCAAATGGACTTAACAGACATCTATAGAACATTCCACCCAAATAGGAAAGAATATACCTTCTTCTCTGCAGCTCATGGAACCTTCTCGAAAATTGACCACATCCTCGGTAACAAAGCAAACTTCCACAGTTACAAAAAAATATCCATAACCACCTGTGTCTTATCAGATCACCACGGACTAAAGTTAGAATTCAACAACAATGCTACCCCCAGAAAGCCTGCAAACTCATGGAAACTGAATAGTCAACTATTGACCCACACCTGGATTAAAGAAGAAATAAAGAAAGAAATTAAAGTCTTCCTTGAATTCAATGAAAATAAAGAATCAACATACTCAAACTTATGGGACACTTTGAAAGCAGTCCTAAGGGGAAAGTTCATAGCCCTTAGTGCCCACTTAAAGAAAAACAGAGAAAGCATACATTGGAGACTTAACAGCCCACCTGAAAGCTCTAGAAAAAAAGAAGCAGACTCACCTAGGAGGAGTAGAAGACTGGAAATAGTCAAACTGAGGGCTGAAATCAACAAAATAGAAACACAGAAAACAATCCAAAGAATCAATGAAACAAAAAGCTGGTTCCTGGAGAAAATCAACAAAATTGATAAACCCCTATCCAAACTAATCAAACGGCAGAGAGAGAATCTGCAAATTAATAAGATCAGAAATGAAAAGGGGGACATAACCACAGACATAGAGGAAATTCAGAGAATCATTAGATCTTACTACAAAAGCCTGTATGCCACAAAACTGGAAAATGTAAAAGAAATGGACACTTTTTTAGATAAATACCATATACCAAAGTTAAATCAGGACCAGGTGAGCAATCTAAATAGACCTGTCAGTCGCGAAGAATTAGAAGCTGTTATCAAAAACCTCCCTACCAAAAAAAGCCCAGGACCAGACGGTTTCAATGCGGAATTCTACCAGAATTTCCAAGAAGACCTAATACCTATACTCCTTAAGGTATTTCACAATATAGAAACAGAAGAGTCATTGCCAAATTCCTTTTATGAAGCTACCATCACTCTGATACCAAAACCACACAAAGACTCAACCAAGAAAGAGAATTACAGGCCAATCTCACTCATGAACATCGACGCAAAAATCCTCAACAAAATACTGGCGAACCGTATCCAAGAATACATTAGAAACATTATCCATTATGATCAAGTAGGCTTCATACCAGAGATGCAAGGCTGGTTCAACATACGAAAATCTATCAATGTAATCCATCATATAAATAAACTGAAAGAAAAAAACCATATGATCATTTCATTAGATGCTGAAAAAGCTTTTGACAAAATTCAACATCCCTTTATGATAAAAGTCTTGGAGAGATTAGGGATACAAGGGTCATACTTAAATATAATAAAAGCTATTTACAGCAAACCGACAGCTAACATCAAATTAAACGGAGAGAAACTCAAAGCCATCCCACTTAAATCAGGAACACGACAAGGCTGTCCACTCTCTCCATACCTCTTCAATATAGTGCTTGAAGTTTTAGCAATAGCAATAAGACAACATAAGGGGATCAAGGGGATTCGAATTGGAAAGGAAGAAGTTAAACTTTCGTTATTTGCAGATGATATAGTCTACATAAGCGACCCCAAAAACTCCACCAAAGAACTCCTACAGCTGATAAACACCTTTAGTAATGTGGCCGGATACAAGATCAACTCCAAAAAATCAGTCGCCCTCCTATACACAAAGGATATGGAAGCAGAGAGGGAAATCAGAGAAGCATCACCTTTCACGATAGCCACAAACAGCATAAAATATCTCGGGGTAACTCTAACCAAAGAAGTGAAGGATCTATTTGACAAGAACTTTAAGGCATTGAAGAAAGAAATTGAAGAGGATACCAGAAAATGGAAGGATCTCCCTTGCTCTTGGATTGGGAGGATCAACATAGTAAAAATGGCAATCCTACCAAAGGCAATTTATAGATTCAATGCAATCCCCATCAAGATCCCATTAAAATTCTTCACTGATCTTGAAAGGACAATAATCAACTTTATATGGAATAACAAAAAACCCAGGATAGCCAAAACAATCTTGTACAATAAAGGTACTTCTGGAGGCATTACCATCCCTGACTTTAAACTCTACTATAGAGCTACAGTAATGAAAACAGTGTGGTATTGGCATAAAAATAGAGAAGTCGACCAATGGAATCGTGTGGAAGACCCGGATCTTAACCCACAAACCTATGAACACCTCATTTTCGATAAAGGTGCTAAAAGTATACAATGGAAGAAAAAAAGCATCTTCAACAAATGGTGCTGGCACAACTGGATGTCAACCTGTAGAAGAAAGAAAATTGACCCATATCTATCACCATGCACAAAACTCAAGCCCAAATGGATCAAAGACCTCAATATCAATCTGAACACACTGAACCTGATAGAAGAGAAAGTGGGAAGTACCCTACAACAGATGGGCACAGGCGATCGCTTCCTAGGTATAACCCCAGCAGCACAGTCATTAAGGGCAACATTGAATAAATGGGACCTACTGAAACTGAGAAGCTTCTGTAAAGCAAAAGACACTGTCACTAAGACAAAAAGGGAACCCACTGACTGGGAGAAGATCTTCACCAACCCCGCAACAGACAAAGGTCTGATCTCCAAAATATATAAAGAACTCAAGAAACTAGACTTTAAAATGCTAATTAACCCAATTAAAAAATGGGGCACTGATCTGAAGAGAGAATTCTCAACAGAAGAAGTTCAAATGGCCAAAAGGCACTTAAGGTCATGCTCAGCCTCCTTAGCGATCAGGGAAATGCAAATCAAAACAACATTGAGATATCACCTTACACCTGTCAGAATGGCTAAAATCAAAAACACTAATGATAGCCTTTGCTGGAGAGGCTGTGGAGAAAGGGGTACCCTCATCCATTGCTGGTGGGAATGCAAACTTGTGCAACCACTTTGGAAAGCAGTGTGGCGGTTTCTCAGGGAAATTTGGGATCAACCTACCCATGGACCCAGCAATGCCACTCTTGGGAATATACCCACGAGATGCCCGATCATATGACAAGGACATTTGTTCAACTATGTTCATAGCAGCATTATTTGTAATAGCCGGAACCTGGAAACAACCTAGATGCCCTTCAATGGAAGAATGGATGAAGAAAGTATGGAATATATATACATTAGAATACTACTCAGCGGTAAAAAACAATGACTTCGCGAATTTTGCATGCAAATGGATGGAAATAGAAAACACTATCCTGAGTGAGGTAACCCAGACCCAAAAGGATGAACATGGGATGTACTCACTCATAATTGGTTTCTAGAGATAAATAAAGGTCAGTGAGTCTATAATTTGATATCCTAAAGAAACTAAATAAGAAGGTGAACCGAAAGAAAAACATATAGCTATCCTCCTGGTTATGGGAAGTAGACCAGATTGCCGGGCAAAAATTTGGGATCTTGGGGGTGTGGTGGGAGGGGGGGTGAGGGGAGAAGGGAGAGAAATGTGAGAAGGGGAGGATGGGGGGAACCTGGGGAAACGGGATGATTAGGATAAAGGAAGGTTGGTTAGGGGAGCAGAGAAGCACACATCTTAATTAAGGGAGCCATCTTAGAATAGAAAAAAAAATAAAATAAAAAAATAAACAGTTTCCAATAGAGAGAGCTTAAAGCTGCCTAACAGGTACTCAAACAGGTAAAATATAAATCAACAGGTAAAGTATACAATAATCAACAAACACAGCATATTAATTATAATGCAGCTATGGCAAGTGTGCATATTAAATATAAAACTTATTCTACAACATTTTTATAAAAAAATGCTGTTTATGGCAAAATCTTCTCAAGTTTTGCCAATTAAGATATTAAACTCTTAATTTAAACCAGTAGCCTGTCTGGTACAAAAGGACAGGATAAAAGCTAAAAAATGGCTTGATCCCCAGATGATTATTGCTACAATTCACACAACTGTATTTTGCTAAGGTTATAGCAAAAAAATCCCTTAAAGGATTTTATGTTAAATTTTACAAATGGCTCTTCCAATGGAGGAACTGCATATATGGCTAATAATAATAAAAAAAATATTATGGAGCATAATAAGGCTCCTTGTAAGCAGCTTATGAAACTTGCAAGTAGATCCAGATGCAAACGGATCTGACATGATAACACCAAGCTGACCTTTGCTAGGGCAAGGTGGAAAAGCCCTTGCAATGCATTATGAAAAAACCCGACCTATATATATTTGGGGTCGAGGATATGTTTATGCTTTTTTCACAGAAAGAAAATAAAAGCTGGGCCTGATGTCGAGGCTGCGCTGCGGACACAGAGGAGTCCCTGAGGCGATTGCAGAGAGGTCCTTAGTCTGGCTTTTCCTGCCCCCAAGGAGAGGAGTCCCTGATAACAGAACCTGCTGCTCCACTCTACAGGGTGTCAATTCTGCCTCCTGAGTCCAGGGAGACCCGGCTGAGATAATGCCAGGATGTGCTTCAGATAGCTGAATCCAGCTCACCTCACCCAGGAATCCCACCGGCCCTGAAGCACAAGTGCTAAACTGCTTCTGCAGCTTGAACTCTGGTCTGCTTTGGAGCTGAGATGCAGACTGGACATCAGACTGTTTTAATCTCTGGGACACAGAACTCATTTTAATTAAAATACTAACCTCTTCACTTAAGAAGGGGAAAGATTGGGGTTCCTGTGACTGTTGCTCAGAGTCCGGAAATGGTGGTATTTGACAACAATGTATGTCATTGTACTCTTACTGAAATTGATCTAATGATATTTGTAACTGCTTATAGATGTTGGGAAAGGTTTGACACATGCTGTAAAGTGTTTGGGTTTAATGCATATGTTAAGAATTTTAGATTTTGATCCCTTTTTCACCTCCCTAATTGATGGCAGGCAAGCACACGTAACTTTTTGTGGAGTAGGCATTTAGGAAGGAGGACATACCATGGGCCAGACTAAAAGGTGAATACTGGGTTTGGAAGGTGCCCCTTTCTTCTTGTCTGGAGATGGAGTTATTGGTGCCAAAATTATATCATATCTTTTGTTTAAGGAGCACCTCACAGATTTTTCATTAATGATAGATACAGGGGCCCAATGACGGGAGTTAGTGTGGATCCTCACCTAAATTTCAAACCATACAGAGGCCGTACAGGCCGGCTCAACATGGCATGGTTTTTAGGTACGAGGCGCTCTCCACATAGCCTAAGACAGGGTGCCCTGTGATCTGCTTACTTTAATCCTACTAGATACCTTTTATTTGAGAAGCTCCAAGAAACTAATGCTACTCATAAGGCACCCCTCTGTTCCCAGGAGAGGTAAATTGCTTCACCAGTCGAGAGGAGGGTCTCTCCTTGTCCCAGTCCCTTCTCCTTTAGATCTGACACCATGGTTGACTCAGTCTTGGTGCCCTCCACCTATAACTACTTGCCTTTATATAAGAAAGGAGGAATATGTTGGGAGCCGTTTCCCCCCCTAAAGATTGTTATAGAAACCATCACCTTGGGGAGCCTGCAGGGAACCCCAAACCCATAATTATGTTAAGAATAGTCCTATTGGCAAAACCTGCCCCACACCCAATTAGCTATTCGCTAATTGCTAACGAACCTAATCTGATAGCGGAACTGCCTTAAATTCCAGCTATCCAGGGAACTAGGTGTGGCAACTCCTGACTTCTTGGCCTACCTGACCGGATGTAGGTTACGTGACTGGGACCACGCGGCCAGATTCCATGCTCCTGTGCCCTGCTCCCCAAGCCCTCATTCAGGGGGTATATAAGTTGTTACCCTGTCCCTAATAAACGGAGGCTTTGACAAAAAAAAAAAAAAGAATAATAAAAATTAAAGATATTAGCTCTATAGGCTAATGAAATGAATAACAAATACTAACATACTTGCATTGAACAATATTTCAATGATAGTTTTAGAATGAATTCATCATTTAAAACTACAGTTCTCATCTCAAAAGAAACAAGAGACTGTTTTGAACTAAATTTGCTTGAGCAGGAACAGTGAACACTTTCTGCTTCAGGATGTGAATTCTTGAGTTTTCTCTCCACTCCTCAAGTCTCTTACTTGCTACCATGATTCCAACAAATAGCAGACTCCTTTCGCTTTAGAATCACAAGCCCAAATAAATTCATTGATGAGTTGCTTTAGTCATTGTGTTTTATCATTGAAACAGAAAAGTAACTGAAACCAAAGTTATTTGCAGGGAATAGCTTCTTTCTCTGACAGACATGAATACGCTAATTTCTATGAAAATGTGGAAGACTTTGGGACTTTGGAGTAGAACAGTAGTTACAGGCTCGAGAAAAAGCTTAGTGGTCCTCTATTGTGATTTCCCTGAAAACAGATAATGAAAAAAAAATCCTGCTATGATTTAGAATTTCATTAGACTAGCATTTCGACCCTCCCTATTCCCCATTCCTCCTTTATGAAATAGTATTGTGTATTCGTTGCCATCCTGTTGGAAGCATATAATTTCCTTTTATTTTAATGTGGAAGTTACCTTTAAGACAGTCTCTTCAGTCACAGAAGTGTCTTTGGACTTTAGAACTTAAAGAGTATTGAGACTGCAGAAGAATGCATTTTGTGTTACGAATGGCCATAAATCTATGGGGTCCAGTGAATAGGATGTGGTGGTCTGAATGACAATGCTTTCCATTAGGCTAATGTACTTGAATATGTGTTTTGCAACAGGTGGGGCTGTTGAAAAGGACTAAGGTGTTACTTCGTGGGAGAAGATTGTTAGTGGAAGCAGGCTTTGAGAGTTTAAGGCAAATGCCATTACTGGTTCAGTCTTTCTTTTTTGTGTTCACAGATGAATTTCCACACACATTTAAATTAGAAGGGGTTTATTTTATGCAATATCTATAGAGTATACTTAAATACAGGGATCATACTATGTGATTGAGAAAAAATAAGACAAAGAATTATCATATTTATGATTAATTATTTCTGCATTATAAAATAGATTTAGCCAGTTAAAATTTTAATCTATTATTTGATAACCCAAATAATGAACAGGTTCAATTCATGCCATATTAATTTACTCTGTCATATGCATCCATTATGGAAAACAATTTTTATGTTGATTTATTTAAGTGAATTTCAACTTCTTAGTTTTGAAATGATTCATCATATTTCATTTATGTAAATCATTTTACATTGCATCTGTTTCCAGTGTTTATGCTATCAATATATTAAAGATTTATTGATAAACATATAATTACTGGGAGGTCATCTTTTCTTCACATCCTCTCTCTGTTGATTGGAATACCTACAAAATGAAAAGTTCGTGGTTTTTAATGTTATGTAAATCTTTAAGATATTATTTAGAAAAAAAGCTGATTTATACAGCCCAATTTTACTATAACAAATTAAATATTAGAAAGTATTTTGTATGAATTAAGCAAATATTTTACTTTGCAAGCTTTAAATGGTGTCTTTGGTAAATTTTATTCTGTTCAGGTAAAATTTAATCACATATTTAAGTCTTTTATTCAGTGCTCAGTTTAATACATACAGTTATGATACATAACTAAAAAATTGTTCTCATTTCTAGCCTAGTAACCCATTAGTCTATTATGTTACATAATAAAGACTTCAGGTAGAAATAAGATCACCACCAATTGTCTTCAAAATAGGAAAAATTAGCCTGGATTCAATTCAGAAAAATTGATATAATCATAGTGCTTTTTAAATGGGGAAGTAAGAGAAAATTTGGGCAATATAATGAGAAAAGCTGACCCAATGTCGTTTAGTTTGAAGATAAGGTAATTGGTTAATGAACTAAGCAATATGAGCAGCTTCACAAAATTGAAAAGGTTAGTGGAATAGCTTAACTGTTACAGCCTCTGGTGAGAAATGAAGCCTTCTGACCTGGACTTCATTCCTCTGAGATACAATTTGTACTTCTGCGTATTGAAATGCAATGTAATAAACTTTTGTTATTTTAAGTTACTAAATTTTTGGCATTTTTCAGAAACTATAGAAAACTACTATATTTTCTCAAAGGTGGAAGAGACCTCTACTAAATCTAAGGTATTAGAATATAATATAACTAAACGTTTTAAGGAAAATTCTCAATGTCATTACACAACAGTTTTATAATTTTAAAATTTTCCTCTTACTGTTGCACTAAAAAACAGTGCATGTAAGTTACAGGTTTTTTTATTTTATTTTATATGTCTCTGTGTTTTGTCTGCATGTATGCATGTACATCATGTGTATGTCTGCTACCTGCAGATGTAGGAAAAAATACATTGGATTAACTGGAAGTAGAGTTGTGAATGATTGTGCAGGTAATGTGTAGAATGGAACAATTTCACTTGAAGACAAAATATTGGAATTAGACAACAATAGTAAATAATATAAAATGGTTTTAGAATACATGGAAATAATATGCAAGGACTGTGTGTCACCATGACAGACCAAAACATTGAATTTTAAGTAATGCTGCAGTAGAAGATTCCCAGTTCAAAGGCATAGACCATATTTGTAACCAGAATAGAGATGAAAATGTTCCCAAATTAAGAACAGGTATTCACACACTTATACAAAGAACACAAATTTGATATGACAATGAAAAGAAACTCCCCTTGGTATATCATAGCTAAGTTATTATATACACAGAAAAAAATAAGGTTTGGAAAGCTGAAAAAAACTGTTACAAGTCACATACAAAGAAAAATGCATCTGAATAACAGCTCAAGAGAGACTTTGAAAGTTAGAACAGATATTAGTCATCTATATACCAACTTCTGAAAGAGGATGAATGTCTATCTAGGCTGTATCCAGAAAAAAAAACTATATCTCATAATTTAAAAACAAAGAAACATTCTCCATGATTAAAAGAGTCCATCTCCACCCTCCCACTCCCCCAAGCTGTTGCCAGTCCTTCCCTTCCCCCTTCCCTCTCCCCCTCTCCCCTTTACCCAAACCTCACCCCACCCCCCATGCTCACAACGTTTTCCCAATTTCCAGGAGGATCTATAAATGTTTTTCTTTTGGTTCACCTTGTTATTTGGCTTCTCTGGGCTTGTGAACTATAGGCTTAATGACCTTGGTTTATCGCTAGAGTCCACAAATGAGTGAGTACATACCATATTCTTCTTTTTGGGTCTGAGTTATCTCACTCAGGATAGTGTTTTCTATTTCCATCCATTTGCATGCAAAATTCAAGATGTCATTGTTTTTTACCGCTGAGTAACTCTAACCTGCATATATATCCCACACTTTCTTTATCCCTTCTTCCATTGAGAGGCATCTAGGTTGTTTCCAGGTTCTGGCTATTACAAATAATGCAGGGAAGAAGATTCCTACATTAAGGGATCCATTTTAGGGTTGGCAAGAGACTGGGTTCTAGAGGGGATCCCAGGTGTCCACGGGGATGTCCCCAGCTAGGTCTTTGGACAGCAGAGGAGAGGGTACCTGAATGGTCCTTGCACCACTATCACGCTAATGATTGTCTCCAATATCACCATGGAATCTTCGTTGAATCTTCGTCCGGAGATAGATGGAGATGGAGACAGAGACCCTCATCAAAGGAATGGACTGAGCTCCCAAGGACCAGTTGAAAGGCAGAAGGAGGGAGTAGACGAGCAAAGAAGTCAGGACCGCAAGGTGTTGGTCCACCAACTGAGGCAGTGTGCCTGTTCTAATGGGAGCTCACCAAATCCAGCTGGACCGGGTCTGAATGACATGTGACAAACCGGAATCTCTGATTGTGGCTGTCAGTGTGGGCTGACTGAGAAGGCATTGATAAAGGCACTGGGACTTGTTTCTACTGCATGTACTGGCTTTTTGGGACCCTAGCCTATATGGATGCACAGTTCCCTAGGCCTGGATGTAGGAGGGAGGGCCTTGGACTTCCCACAGGGCAGGGTTCCCTGTCCTCTCTCAAGCAGTGTGGGAGAGGGAGGGGGGTGTGGGGGAGCAGGAGGGGATTGGGAAGAGGGAAGGAAGTGTAAATAATTGAATGGAAAAATAAAATAAAATAGTCCAAAAGGATTCATGTACACAAAACCAATCCTACAGATAATACTAGAGTGGGTTTTCAAATACAAGGTTCAAAGTATGAATTATTTACTACTGTATGCATTATGCAACTTAATATGAACAAATAGAATGTCTGACAAAATGAACTCCCTCAGAAAAAAGTTTTTTAAAGTGTCATTTAGAGACACTTTGCTTAAATTGAAAACAGAACTTTCTGAGAAATTTACTCCACACTCTGCAACATCTCCAGGGACATGCATAGCGAACTGTCACAAAAGCTCAAATTTTAGTTTCTAATTGGATCTTAATCACTATGGGAAAGAAAACTATTTTTTGCAATATAATGCATTTTTAAATATTGCACAAAATCTTGTCATAGGCTCGACAGCTGTGTGCTTGCATAGATTAAAAGAACTGTTTTACTCAGGTTTAAAGTTAACAAAAGTCTGAGTTGTCTATAATCTTAAAGGCAGATATGTATTGCAGTGACCTGATTCATTCTGTTGTACCTTTTGCAAATGTAGTCTAATATTTTAAAGGGAAAATAAAAATACTTTGCTAAACTGTGTTAATATTTCTATAATTTTCTTGTTACCAAAGACATGATTTCCCATCAGAAAGTTAAAACAAATTAGGAGAATCCACTAACAGCAGTCAATTCAAAATTAATATAGCTTTAAATTTCCTTCAAATTCTTTATTATTTAAACTGGAATTCTAGAAATTGTATAACCATTTTTTTTGTTTCATTTTTGCTTTGGAGTCAAGGTTTGTCTGTGAAAGTTTGCCTGTCCTGGAACACTTAAAAACATAAATGTAGGCCTCCCAGCCTCCAAGTCACAACCATCTGTCTGCCGCTGCTGCAGAGTACTTGGGGTCGAGGATGTGCTATCACATGCAACTTAATCAAGTTTTAAATCAATGAAAGAATTTAGTTTTATTAAAATATGAATGATTAAGAGTTGTTTCTATATGATCTGAATAATCCAACTATTTTTCTTATTATTGAATAAATAATATTTTGTGTAGCTCATATAGCCTTTTATTATTAGATATATAGGATTTAAATATAATATATATAAATTTTTCCTGTTATATTTTTTCTACCTTTAGTATTTTAAAAAACAATATGATTACCTCATTTTACCATTCTACTTCGTCTTTCCATACCTCTGTTACATATTTCATTAGAGCCTCTGTTTCATTAATTGATACATGCATATATGTATATACATATCTATTTATACTTTCTTAAATACATAAATGCAATTTCCTCAGTCTCTGTAATGTTATTCTGTAATGGTACTAGATTGCTCAGCAACCTCAATTTTTTCCTCATTTTCAAAATTTCTTCAATGTGGTAAATGTGAACTGAAGTTTGCCTTTAAATAAAAATGTTTTCTTTTCATTTGAAGATATTTATTAAAGATGCATCTCTTCTGCCTTATGTATCTGGACATGGAACAAAGATAATTAGGGTCCGCTTTTATATAGGCTTAAAATTTAGCTAGTCTATGGTTACCATACTCAAGCATGTCCAAGATTACACTCAACATCTATGCTGGAATCTAACTCTTGCATAATTTACTTTTATCAGTATGGGCTAAAGGAATGAGGTAAACATTGTCAGCATTAAAATAAAATCTCATTTAATGGGCATTTTAATATTTTGGTTCCTGTTCTCATTCATATTAACATATGAATAATACATACACCAAGTTGCATGACAATAATTCTGTGCCACATGCTGTTCACTTATAAAACTTTAAATTTACAAATCACTGCCTCTGGCTTTTAAAATGTAATAAAAAAATGTCTGAGTGAACAAGGCACTTTTTTCTTAACTTTATATTTTCATACAATAATATTTTTATTTATTTGATTTTTGGGATTATAATTTAGTCACAACATTTCTTACTCCCTTTTCTGCACTCAGACCCCACCCTCCCATATGACCCTACCATCATCTTACAAATTTATGCTACTTTTGTCACTAATCGTTATGACATATATACATGTGTGTGTGTGTGTATTTATACACACGCATAGATAATTCCAATTATAACCTTTTAAGACTGTATAATGTCACTAGTATGCATGTGGTTATGGATGAATGTGGTAATATGCAATGAATTTTTTTAATGAGAACAACCACCTCCCAGGTCATATAATATATTCTAATCACAGTTTCCCATTCAACAAGTTCTCCCAAATACTCTTCATTTTCCCATCTATATCAAACAAGCAAATAATAAAACAATTTTGGATATATTGTGTACATATCAAGATATGTTGACTGATGTGTTCCCTAGTGTATTGGTATAACTTTTAAAAATTTATTCATCTTGTGATAATAAAGAATGTGACATTTTGTCATCATTTTATTAGTATTTATTATGTTTCCCCTGGGGCTAACTGAAAAGTGAATTTCAAAATTGCATTGTTAAGCCAGATACTGATAAAGAATTTAGCAACCTCAATTTCAGGAAATAATTCAGGAGACCAGGCTATTCCTATGTCAAATATCTCAACCTGTCAAATCTACAAATAATAGTTAAAAGTTATATTAGATTCAGTTCTAAGATTGATTCTTAAAGATCTTAATTTTGCTTTTATCAAGCTCACTGCCAAAATAAGAACCTATGACTTTGAAAAGAGTTGTTATTAAATGAATGAACAGCAGTGATGATATATTGGTAGCACATGTCATATTTATCCATTTATGGATTTATACAGCACTATTCTTTTTTGAACAAAGGAAGAACATATTCAAAAATGTAAAAATTATTCATTCTAAAATATATACGAAAATGGTATATGAAGAGTTAATGTCATTAAGTAAAAAAAAACTTTCAGAACATATGAGTATATATGAAAAACATGCACTTTAAATAAATATTTGCCCAAGTTTCAAGTTTACTTTTAGAAAGAGCAGTTGCTTTAAGCATATCAGAAGTGGTAATTATTCAACTATCAATTAATGTGTATTTATTTTTAATCTACTTGACATGCTTAAGTAAACTATAACAGGCATAAAAAGGATGGGTAAAAGAATCTTTCAGAGTCAATCTGATTTGCATTTCCCTGATGGCCAAAGATGTTGAGCAATTTCTTATGTCTTTTGGCTATTTGAGATTCATCAGTTGAGAATTCTCTGCTTAGATCTGTACCACAATTTTAATTGAATTATTTGGTGTTTTGATATCTAGTCTCCTGAGTTCCATATATTTATTAGAGATGATCCCTCAGTCACAGTGAGGTTGTTGAAGATCTTTTCCCATTCTGTAGGTTGTCGTTTTGTCTTATTGACCATATCTTTTGTTTTTCAGACGCTTCTCAAATCAGGAGGTCCCACTTATTGAGTGTTGTTCTCAGAGTCTGTTACTGTTGTTATATTTAATAAGTGGTCTTCTGTCCCAATACATTCAAGAATATTTTCCATTTTCTCTTCTGTCAGGTTCAGTGTAACTGAATTCATCTTGAGGTCTTTGATCCACTTGGACTGGAGTTTTGTGAATGAGGATAGATATGGATCTATTATCATTCTTCTATATGTTGACGTCCACTTATGCCAGCACCATTTGTTGAGATGCTTTCTTTTTTTTTTTTTCCATTGTCTGGCTTCTTTGTCAAACCTTTAATTCCAGCACTCAAGAGGAATAGAAAGAGGGAAGAGACAGGAATTCCTGTTCTTTTTCATCAGAATATTCCATAGAGGTAAGAACTCTCTAGTATCTCAGCTGCTTTGGTTTTTCTGATCTTCAGCTGCAACCCCAGTATCTTTCTCCGGGGTTTGATTATTTGTGCTACATCTTTTACTCAATATGTTGCACAAACCCAAGACCCTGAGATTAAGAATCTCATGCTCTATTGACTGATATTTTGTTTATGATCTAACAAATAGTGCTTGTTGGAAGATCAGAGTGCAAAACTAGACACAGTAGTCAGCCGTACAAGCCAAGGGTGGTAGCACACAGCTTTATTCCCAGCAGTCATAGCACTTAGTCATATAGGCAGGTGGTAGCACAACATATACCAGAACAAGAGAGGAATACAAGGTGGGATGAGATAGGAACTCATACTCTTTTCTTTCTGAAGATTTGTAGAGGTAAGAACTCTCTGGTGGTTGACAGTTTTGCTTCTCTTATCTTTTAGCTTGAATCCTATTATCTGTCTCTGAGTTTTATTAGTCATGCTACAGATTTAACCCAAGATAGCATCTTACACTTATCAGAATAGCAAAGATTGAAAACACTGATGAAAGCTTATGCTGGAGAGAATATAAAGTAAGGGGAATGCTACTCCATTCCTTGTGGCAGTGCAAACTTGTGCAGCCACTTTGTAGATCAGTATGGCAGTTTCTCAGAAAATTGGGAATCAATCTATGTCAAGACCAAGCAATAGCACTTTTGTGCATATACCCAAAGAATGTACAATCCTACCACAAGGATATTTGCTCAACGATGTTCATACAACTATATTTCATAATAGAAAGGACTTGGTAATAACCTAGATGCCCATCAACTGAAGAATGGATAGAGAAAGTGTGGTGCATCACCACAATGGAGTATTACTCAACAGTTAAAAATGACATTTTGAAATTTGCAGGCAAATGTATGGAACTAGAGAAAAAACATCCTGAGTGAGGTAACCCAGGCCCCAAAAGACAAACATAGTATGTACTCATGAATGAGTGGATATTAGATACAAAGCAAAAGACAACCAAGCTACTATCCACAATCCCATAGAGGTTAGGTAAAAAGGGAGACCCTATAATGGAATCACATGGAGAACCTGAGGAAGGAAAATAGTTAAGATCTCATGGATAAACAGGAAGGGGGTGTAAGGAATGGGCTGAGGGAATGAAACAGGAGGAATCAAGAAGACTGAGATTGGGGAGGAAAAAAAGGGAGAGAAAAAAGAAAGAGATATATTGATAAAGGGAGCCTTTAGGGGTTAGAGAGAAACCTGGTGTTAGAGAAAGTCTCAGGAATCCACAATGACCTCAACTAAGACTCCTAGGAACAGAGGAGAGGATGTCTGAATTAAAGACCTTCCACTTTAATCAGATTAGTGGCTAGACTACTCTAATTGTCATTATAAAACCTACATCTAGTAAGCTGCTGGAAGCAGATACAGTAACCCATAGTCAAGCGATATGCTGAGCTCCTTTAATTCAGCTGAAGAAAGAGAGAAGGGATCACATGAACAATAGTGGTCAAGAGTTTGATGGGGAAAATTGCAGAGATGACTGTCAAGAGCCACTGGTAGTTCACAGACTGTATTGACAGCTGAGGTACCTGCATGGGACTAAACTAGATCCTCTGAATGTGGATGACATTTATGTGACTTGATCTGTTGGTGGGGAGGGCTGACAATGTCACCAGGACCTGTCCCAGGTATATAAAATTGCTTTTAAAGTGCATTGCCTATGGTGGATAATTTGCTCAGCCTTGATATGGTGAGGAGGTACTTAGGCCTGCCTCTAATTGATATATCAGACCTTGTTGACACTCCAAGAAAGGCATTACTTCCTCTAAAGAGTTGTTGGTGGATGGGAAGCAAAAGGTGGGAGTGGAAGAAGGGGAAGGAAGGAAAACTGGGGTTGGCATATGTAACAGTCAATATTCTCCATCCTGCTCTTCTTCCAGGCTGGTTTCTTTCTCCCCACCAGGCCCACACACTAGTTCCCAAAACCCCTTATAAAATAATCACCCTGAGGCTCATTATAAGTTCCTATCTTCTAGTCAATGACTTAGTCATTAAATTAACCCATTTCTTTTGGTCTGTCTATTGGCATGAGGCTATGGCTTACAGGTATGGCATGATACTCCTTTGGCAGCTACATTGTATTTGATCTCTCCATCTCTGTCTATTTGTTCAGATTTTCCAACTAGCTACAACCTGACCATTAGCTAAAACAGCTATATTCATCAACCAATTAAAGAAACACATATACAGGACATCCCACATCAGGAATGTAAAATGAAAAGTATATTTTTAAATAATAACATATGACTAAAGAAAAAAATATTTTCAATGAGGTATTACTGGCAAAAAAAAAATCTGAAAAATCAATGGAGCAATAAAGCTGCCAGTGAACATAAATGAAGAATGTCCAGAAGAAGTTCAGTATGCTTAATGAAAGCACAGAAATGACATAAAAATTTCCAGACAGAAGTCAATATCTTAGAGAAATTGAAATGAATGAGCTACCTAAAACTTTGGGATTATTTAGAATTTATGTAGCATAAAGCACTTCAAAATTGAGAGAATCTGGGGGAAGAAATCGTGTTTTGAAAAGAAAATTAAAATAATGGTTAAGAATGTTAACGGGGAAGGGATACAAAAAGCCCTTTTTCATCCCATTGTACAGGATTTACTGCTCTCTTAGACACAGTAGAATTGCATTATGTGGGTCAAACATGTTTCAATGTTATAATAGCCATAAATTAAATAATTTTAGCAAAAATATTGCTTTAATAGTTTTCTAGAAACAGAACACGGTAAACTCCAATATTACTTTACTATTTTAACAATTTCCATTCCTAGTCTGTGACGTATGAGTGAGTGCAAAGGGTCTATTTCATTTTAATTATTGTCATATTCCATAGTTGATATTTCGACCACTCTGTTTCAAAGATTTTTTTGTGCTCTGATGAATGACCTATTTCTTAGAAAGCACATATGTTCCTGAGGGTGATATTTTATTTTGTCAACAATGAACACTGGCACACACTTCGAAGCACAGTGTTTTATTTCATATAGCATGTAGAATCAAATCAATTCGAATTTCTATCACATCATTCCCACACTGACATCTCTTTCTTTTTTTTAATAGCCATGTTTAATTAACTAAAAAAAAAAATGTTTGCTTCCTGCTCATGCAGTGCCTATCCTGCTGGGCCAGTAGACCAGTTCTAGGAGAAAAAGAAAGACAGCACCATCAGAAATAATGAGATGGGTCCAAAATAGAACAGAAATTCAGTCGTTCTTAACAGATCTTGCTAAATTAAGCTTCTCATAATTGAGTCCTATGATAAATTGTCCAAAAGCAAATTCACAATGTTAACTTAGATGACAAGTCCTAGTTTTTCATAGAAAGATATTCTCTTTATAGTGGAAATGAGAATTAGTGTGAATAAACCCTCCTAGACTAAAGCATTGGATTTACAAACTTAATATAACTATACATAAGAGTTATCTATATAGCCAAACTTTTAACAGTTTTTTTTTCTGAGCAATTATGAAATGTAGCATGTCTTAATTGATTATATGTACTTAATGATTAAAAAAAATAAATCATTTTAATAAAATAAAATTTCATATTAAATTATAATATGAAAGAATTATAACAATGTACATATTAAAAGATACTTAATATCTCATGCCATTTTATAATAATAAACCAAGATAATATTAGGTTACTATATACACTTAATGATTTGTAAAATTCAAAACACTGAGGTTACAAACTACTGCTTAGAATCTGGAAAAGCAAAACTACTTTTTTTTTCTAACAAAATTAAAGAAAATTCTAAAAATTTCTTAAAAAAACAAAACACAAATTTTTGTATGACCTAGTAGTTATGTTCTTAATGTTTATTCCTCAAAGCCTATCCCCAGAGTGTCACAATTTCTCCAGCAAAGCCATACCATCTCCAACAAAGCCACACTTCCTAATAGTGCCACTCCTTATGAGATTATGGGGGTCACTTACATTCAAACAGCCAGAATGATACATACCAAGAAGGCGTTGCAATGCAATTTTACAGAAGTAATTGATTGAATATGTTTTTTAATAAAACTACTTCTTATTCAATAATTTCTTTAATCCAATTTTTAAATAATTGTATTTCTAGTATTTTATAACAATATGTATTCCTGTATTAAAATTATTCATAGCTAATGATTTTTAAAGAGTTGTTTTCTAGTTCTTTACCATTTTTCATTTTATTGGCAGTAAAAATGAGAAAGAATAAAAATGAGTAGACAGGGCTTTTTTTCTCTAGTTCCATTTGATTTTATCCTGGACCTGTGGGCCCTCCAGGCTCTGGGTTCCATCACTCAGGTGGTGTCAAGAATGGGCTCACTCCATGGCATATGTCTCAGGCTGGACCAGCCAATGGTTGGCCTGTCCTTCAATCTCCGAGTCACCCTCACCCCAATACATCCACAGGCATGGAAGATGGTATATTGAAGTTTACGTGAGTGGGCCTGGCTTGGTCTCCTAGTCCCTCCACTGGCAGTCATGCCTGGTCTCAGAAGGTTCATGCTTATGACAGGGGGCTTAGTTGGAGTCACCCCTGTAGAAGTAAACTCATCTATAGAAACGATGTCAAAATAATGATGCCTAAAGATATTTGGTGCCTAGCTCAACAGTCATCATAGAGACATCATCCAGGAACTGGAGAAAACAGATGCAAAGATCCACAGGCAAACACTATGCTGAACTTGGGGAATTCTCCCAAAGAGAGGGCAGAAGATTTATAGAAGTCACAGTGGTCAAGGATATCACAAAAATATGTAAATTATCAACCAACCTAAACTCAGAGAAGCTTACAGAGACTGAAGTGAAAACCAGGGAACCTACAGGAGACCGATCACACTCTCTGCATATATGTGACAGCTGTGCAGCTTGGTCTTCTTGTGGGACTCTTTCAGAGGCTTTGGAGACCCTTAGTCATCATTCTGAGTTACCATGCCTTAATACAAGGCAAGGTGTTAAAACAACTTGTTATGCCGTGTTTGTTTTGCTGATATCCATGGGAGGTCTGTCCTATGCCCTCTTCTGAATAGAAGTGACAGAGAAATGGATTGGCCGACTGAGTGCATAGGTCTTGGGAGGGACTGGGAGGAAAGGAGAGAGGGGCATCTGACATGGGGATGTAGCATAAATTAATCAATTAACTATAAAAGAAAGGAATAAACGATTTTAATAGCTTAAAACTATGAAGTTTCAAAGAACATCACATATTTTTACAAAACCTTTTCAAAAGCTATTGTTAATTTTTGTATCTTATCTAAGTTTAGAAAAGCTTGGAAATGATCATTTGTTATTTTTGCATTTTGCCTTACCATTATTTTCAATTAAGTTTTGCCAGTTTTCTTTTTGCCTGACTTCTTCCGGAATATCTGAATATTCTTAAACATGAATTATAATTTGAATTGTTTGCATTTATTTTCCTTCAGCAACCCCCTAAGGGCATACAGGATCATAGAGAGAAAAATATTGTGCTTCTTTATTTATTAACTTGTAGCCTTTTCATAGAAGATGCTATTTTATTTAGCTTAACATTATTTCCTATATGTTTTTATACAGATGATAGATTTGTTTTATGTAAACTAGTAAGCAAATAGTATCTAAAAAGCAATTTCTTAATGTTGTATGGGGTATGTTATAGGGCTGGAAATTTTCTCCAGTAAAACATTTTTAAAATATTAATAGTCTTAAATCAATATTTTTAACATTTATTTGGAATAGGTTGGCACAAGCACTGTAATTATGATTATTTTACTGTATAAAGATTTATAATTATGTTTAATCTTGTCAAAAATTTGGAACTGATACTAATTTCAGACACAACTTTTAAAGACTAAATTAAAAATATGGAATTGCTTTATATTATTTTTTTGAATGGAAGAATTGGATTATTTGCTATACTATTGGGTTTTAGTCACTCTCTAGTTCCTCTGCTTTACTTTTATCTCAATTATCTTTACAGACTGACAAGCAGACTTCATACACTTTAGCATTGGTAAAGTGATTCAAATAATTTTCATGCATAAATTCATTTAACAATAATGAGAAAAAATAAAGATAAATCAGTTAATGTAAAATTTTGATGAAATTGTCACTCTTACTATTTTTGTCTTCTTTGTGTCTGCATAAAAATGGCACTGTAACACGTCTTTGACAAATACTGCTTGATATGATAAAAGAATGCTTTAAGAAAAAACTTTCTTAAACTTTCTCTTTCAAGAACATCATTTACTTCAATGTAAAGTTTGGTTCACATATGAATATTTATTACCTATACCAAATGTAATACCTCGTTAAGAAAAATTTTCCCATAATAATAATTTTTTTCTTGATGTAGAACTTAGTAACAACAACAAAAGAATGATGGTGAAAATTGTAAGCTGTTCACATACGTTGCAATGGGAACAGAGGTTGAGGTTAAACAGTACTTTAAGGATTAAAATGCCAGAGTAAACTCTTCTCCTTCTTCTATCCCTATTATTCTTATGTTTGGTCATGGGATGTACTCACTCATATTTGGTTTCTAGACATAAACAAAGGACATTGAGCCTCTAATACGTGATCTTAGAGAAGCTAAATAAGAAGGAGAACCCAAAGAAAAACATATAGGCATCCTCCTGAATATTAACCTTCATCAGGCGATGAAAGGAGACAGAGACAGAGACCCACATTGGAGCACCGGACAGTAATCTCAAGGTCCAAATCAGGAGAAGAAGGAGAGAGAGCCCGAGCAAGGAACTCAGGAATGCGAGGGGTGCACCCACACACCGAGACAATGGGGATTTTCTACCGGGAACTCACCAAGGCCAGCTGACCTGGGTTTGAAAAAGCCTGGGATAAAACCGTCTTGGGAAAAAACATAGAGACAATGAGGACTACTGAGATCTCAAGAACAATGGCAATGGGTTTTTGATCCTACTACACGTATTGCCTTTGTGGGAGCCTAGGCAGTTTGGATGCTCACCTTACTAGACCTGGATGGAGGTGGGTGGTCCATGGACTTCCCACAGGGCAGGGAACCCTGATAGCTCTTTGGGCTGAAGAGGGAGTGGGACTTGACTGGGGGAGGGGGAGGGAAATGGGAGGCCGCGGTGGGGAAAAGACAGAAATCTTAAATAAATTAAAAAAAAAAAATAAAATGCCAGAGTACAAGGCACTCTAGAATACAAATAAAGGAGGTTCTCGTTGGCTCTGAGATAAGAAGCAAGACAGATAACAAGGGAGAAATCTGTGGGCCAGTAAATGCAGACCACCTGCTCCTCAAAATGCTTAAAGGAATATGTAAGGCACAATTGTCTTACTTATATTTCTATTTCCAATGCAACTAATTAAACTAGACTAAGTTGTCAATGGTGTTTTCTACCTAGAAGTTTGGACCTAAAGTATCACCTCAGATAACCCCTTAATGTAAACATGAAGTAACAAAGAACGAAGGAAAAGCAACAGTAACTTATAGGTTAAATCAGAATTAACTCTCTACAGTAACTGACCATGTAAATGGGAGAACAAACAGAACATGGCCTAATTAATAGCAAAGGCATGGCTGAGTTTAATGCGGCTGATCAAATAATTAGCTCTAGCAATGAAAGTCTATAACTAACACATCCAGATTCAGTGAGAGGTACAGCACAGGGCTTTAAAGAACCCTATTTGATGGAACTGTTCATAAAATGTGCATCAAAATTACTCCAGTTGAGCCAGTGTGATACAATTACAGTCTGTACAACCTATATTGATATGGAACATGAAAGTCCTGAGAACTGATCAATTTCATAGCAATTTCCCCAGCCTTCAACCACCCTCTGCCTAATCCTAAAACATTCCCAAACAAAAGAATACACTTTCCCTGTTTGGGAAACAATTTATTACTATAACAGTTTTCTATACTTTTGCTTCAATTTCTTACTCTTATGTAATAATTCTTAATAATGTTTGCTTTTGCATTGATTAGTCACAGAAATCTTAGATGATTAATTTTCTATTGCACAATGCAATGAATCAGAGTAACTACCACACATAAATCTTTATTAGTCATGAATGTTATGTATTTCAACTTTCTGTCATTCACACCAAGGCTATAAAAGTTTTGTCAGACCTCAAAGTATTTGAAGGAGTCCAATATCTCTCTACGTACTACATCTGTCATTCATGTTGATCAAATCCCCTTGGGTGATAGATGACAATAGTACAAATTGCTGGATTACTTTCAAATTTGTATCTATGCCAATTTTCTATTACCAACAATATATACTGTGATTAGTGATCATTCTTGCTCTATATGGTGATTCTAAACTGTTTTATTTGAAACATATTAATGTTTAACTGCATTAAAATGTGGTCTCATACAAATTTAGTTTTGAAGTGAAATTTTACAATGAATACACACACTGACAAAAATAGTACCTTTATTATGCATATGCTTTTTTAGTTTATTGGTAAATAAAATAAAATAACTAAATAATCCATAAAATTTTAACTAAGAATTTTCTTACAGGGGCTTCAATCTGAAATTTGTTGCAAGAAAACTAAATATGGATCTAGTTACCTGAACTTTTTGAAAGCATAGGTGTGTCAAAATTGTAAGAAAGTATTTCCTCAGAATTAATTAATGTGTGTATGTGTGTGTGTTTATGTGTCTGAAAAACAGCTTTTTTAGAACTTACAAAAATAATCTTACCTTTATATTATTATAATTCTATTTTTAATGTTTAAATGAAGCTTATTAACAATATCATTAAACGTATTCAAGTAGAGTTTGATAATTTTATTCTAGCTTGGTGATATGGGATAATGCCCTTGTACACAGACTTGTCATTCATATTCTTTAATAAAGTGCTGATTGACCAGTAGTTTGGCAGGAAATATAGGTGGGGTGACCAGACTAGAATTATGGAAAGAGGAAGGGCAAAGAGCCAGTCACCAGCCAGACACAGAGGATGAAAGTGAGAATGTCTTACTAAGGAAAGGTACCAAGCCACGTGACCAAACATAAATGAAGCTACATAATAACTTAAAGATTCTTCCGAAGCTCTGGAGGCTGCCCGTATTTGTGCCAACAAATACATGGTAAAGAGTTGTGGCAAGGATGGCTTTCATATTCGAGTGAGGCTTCACCCCTTTCATGTCATCCGAATCAACAAGATGTCGTCCTGTGCTGGGGCTGACAGGCTCCAGACAGGTATGCGTGGTGCCTTTGGGCAGCCCCAGGGCACAGTGGCCCGGGTTTATATTGGCCAGGTCATCATGTCCATCCGCACTAAGCTGCATAATAAGGAACATGCGATTGAGGCTCTTCGTAGAGCCAAGTTCAAATTCCCTGGCCACCAGAAGATCCACATCTCAAAGAAATGGAGCTTTACTAAGTTTAATGCAGATGAATTTGAAGACATGGTAGCTGAGAAGCGACTCATTCCTGATGGCTGTGGGGTCAAATATATTCCTAAACGTGGTCCCCTGGACAAGTGGCGAGCCCTACACTCCTGAGGGCTTTCACGGTGCTCTCCTGTACCCTACCAAATCATGTTCAGTAATTAATCTCACATTCAGTCTGCTTAAAAAAATTCTGATTTTGAGCATTCTCCATGGAAAACCGTGACCCCTTCTCAACTATATGAATACACAGAATATTTGAATGTCATATTATTTTCTAAAAATCTCTAAAACATAATTTTCAAGTGTCAAGAGAAAATCAACCAGAATTCCTAAAAATGCCTTACGACCAGCCAGTGCTTGCACTAGGATCAGATAAGTGGAAGAACCTGAAAGCTACAAAAAGGTAGTGATTGGAGTTACCTAGCTGCCTTGGAAACTCAGCACAGCTAGTGGATGGGGCTAGAGGCAGGGTCACCAGTCTGAACAGAGATGTTCATCTGTCTTTCATATTTTTTTGTAAACTGATAGGAGTACACGGAACTTAGAGTTAATACCTTAGAATCAGCTCCTTAATCCAGATATTACAGATACTGCTATATCCTTAATCCAATCAAAGTGCATCATATCCAGTATGTTAGTATTTGCTTGGGTAATACTACTGAATGTGGTTTCAGTTCAGATATTTAAATTAACATATCTTTTCAATTAAAAAATAAATGAGCAAACTCAGCAAGCAATGTAAGTGTATGAGTATAATTCCATCAGTTGGGAGATGGAGACTGGTAGATTGGGAATTCAAAGTCTTTTTCTATTGCTGTCTTAGTTAGGGTTTCTATTTCTGTAAGAAGACCCCATGACCATGGCAATTCTTAAGGAAAACATCTAATTGAGGGACTTGTACTTTCAGTGGTTTAGGTCCTTATCATTTTGTCGGGACATGGTAATGTGCAGACAGACATGGTGCTGGAGCTGAGAGACCTACATCATGATCATTAGGGAAAAAAGAACTGTACAACTGGCTGTAGCTTGAGCATATATAAGACCTCAAAGTCCATCTACACAGGTATATACTTCCTCCAACAGTGCCATACCCACTCCAACAAAGCCAAACATTTAAATAGTGCCACTCCCTACAAGCTTATGGGGACTAATTGCATTCAAACTATCACAAAAATATGAATAAATATAAGGTATACTGTATTAGGTATACTGTAGCCTGACTTGCATGAGATCTGGCTTCAGCACAAAAAGATTAATCTAAACATTTAAACATAATGTCTTTATTAGTATAATGCATTCATTATTCCTGTATTAATATACTTATGTGTAACCTATTTCACGAAGTATTTGTCATTAAGTCAACTTCATGCTATTCAAATATTTATAATTTATGGTTAGTTATAAATGTATGATATTCATTATTCTCATTACAGTCATGTATCATCACTTTTTAATCTTTTTTTTCTTTTTTAAGAGACACCTATCTAAATCTCATAGGTAGTTCAAAGAATAAAGCAGATAAAAACAGAAAAACAAGTTAAACAAATTTAAGAAATACTAATTGGTTCAGTACACCAATAAAACTAGAAAGAAATGTGCCTGAAAACTATTTGTAGATTGATTATATAAGAAAAAGTAGCTTGTGTTAAATATATTTTAGTTAAAGACATAAGTTATGTAATTCATTATATAGTATCAAATAGAGGGAGTAGTCTTGCTTGTCAGTATTGTGTTATATTTCAGGCTTCCAAAATTATTCATTCAAAAATGTCCTTGAAAGTAATACAAACCTATGGTATAAAAGCAAATATACTGTGCTATTATCAATATATTGGTTTACCTAGAGAAATATCTATCCCGGTAATTTTAAACATGGATTTCAAGTTGTGTAGAGAATAGAAAATTTTCTCAGTGTTTGTATGCATTACAAATTTACAGGCTTATTTTATTCAGCCATAATTGTTTTCATTATCTCCTTAGCTGAAAGAATCCATTTCACATCCAATAATCTCTTGAAATCCATTGAGCTACAAATTACTCATTATGGGAAAATTTCAAAGATCATTACATTCCCATAAATTTTCCTTCTTGGTCTCCTCTATTCTTTCTTAAAGTTCTCCTTATATCTTGGGAAGGCAGGGGCAGAATGGTCCCAGTAAAATAAAAACCAGGAGTCTGCATACATTTAAGACCACTCTATAGCTTTAAGAGCAAACACATCATACTTAATACTGTGTTTGCAGATTTTAAAAATATCACTAAAGGATAAATTAGACCTTAGTTATAATCTTTTGATAACTTCTGAGTTGTGAAGGTGTTAGTCACAAGCAATCCCACACCAGTTTGGAATTATGATTAGTAGAATGGTTATTTATTTAAAGGGGAAAAAACTTACAGATCACGGTCCCAGACAACAGCCCTCTGCACAGTCAGGAAAGGAACCCAGTCGCCAGATGTGGAGCCTGAAGCAAGAGAGAGAGGTGAGAGGGAAGTGGCCGCTTTTTAAAGGGAGAGAGACCACACCCCAATGGGCTGGTATCTCAGTGGCTATTGGCTGAAGGAGCTCCCGCCACAGAGTTGTTTCATGATTTCATCATATTTTAGAATATACAGAAACGTATATTTATATTTAGTCTTTTACCATAAAGGGTTAAGAACAATTTATCAGATAATTAAACTGTTAAGTCACCATAATATTGTCTATAAGAATAATGACAGAAAATTGTTTTAGTTGTACTAAAATGGATGCCTGATTTTGTAAAAAGAAAATTAATTTGCTAATACATCCAATTCAGGTAATATTTCTTCCTCCAAAACTAGAAAATGTCCTTAATATTTTATAGTGAACCTGGTAACTCTGCAAGTCTGGAGAAATCTGTATAAATAGTCTAATATTTGTGTATTAAATGATCAATCATTAAGCAAAATTTGGGTATCTTGTCTCAGACTTCTTAAAATACTGCATATCTTCTAATTCATGTTTTTTTTAAAAATATTTTCACCTATAAAAATATAAGCTCAGAACTGTGAGAATTTGGTTTCACATTTTACTACAGAGTAATTATTAGTCCTCTTAATGTGAGCTAGTTGTTTAGCTTTTTTAAAAATATTTTTGTTTATAAAAAATAAAAACACTACAGTGTCCAGCAATTAGGTGACATAAAGGAGGTTTAACTTTTTTTATGTTCTGAGAAGTCGCTACATTATGAATTTAAAACTGTTGCACTGTCCTATACCAAAAAGATGCCAGTGGTAATTGCTTAACTTACCTGACTTTTAAATGAAATGAGACACAAGCTCTGGCACTCAGATGCATGGTACCAGTGACCGGACTGAAATCTCAAGGTCCAAATCAGGAGAAGAAGGAGAGAGAGCACGAGCAAGGAACTCCGGACCGCGAGGGGTGCACCCACACACTGAGACAATGGGGATGTTCTATCGGTAATTCACCAAGGCCACCTGGCCTGGGTCTGAAAAAGCCTGGGATAAAACTGGTCTCCCTGAACATAGCAGACAATGAGGACTACTGAGACCTCAAGAACAATGGCAATGGGTTTTTGATCCTACTGCACAGATTGGCTTTGTGGGAGCCTAGGCAGTTTGAATGCTCACCTTACTAGACCTGGATGGAGGTGGGTGGTCCTTGGACTTCCCACAGGGCAGGGAACCCTGATTGCTCTTTGGGCTGACGAGGGAGGGGGACTTGATTGGGGGAGGGGAAGGCAAATGGGAGGCGGCGGTGGGGAAGAGACAGAAATCTTTAATAAATAAATAATAATAATAAAAGAAAATTCAGAGGCTGCAGCACAGGAAGTTAGGTGCATCAGTGTGCTTCAGGAAATTGTTGAGAAAACAGGGCAAACAAGGAGCTCCATTACCAGAAACAGCTTGAGAAATGATTGCAGGAGGTGCCGAGGTTAGCTACTATACACCACCAACATGTTCTCATTAAAATGAGGTTGGGGGCACTTCTTACTATTTAGCATCTGGCTAGTATTCAGCCTTGAGAATGATTCTGTGTGCTTCCTAATAACTTCTTAATAAATTCTCTTTCTGTTCAACCCAGAAAGGGTTGTTTGAAATGCGTACAGATAAAACCACTCTGATGGAGAGAAATGGTTACAAAATGTTAAATAACATTTTTTACACAGTGAATTATTCATAAGATTTATGCAGTAAACTGAATCTTACATTAGATGGGGCCAAATTTGTGTCTGCCTGGGTTCTTGTGAATCTGTGATACACATCACTTATCTCATGGATTTTTAAATATAGTGCTATCATTTAAAAGCAGATATACATTCATTGTTCTTAGATTCTATCAAAGCTAAATGGTGGGTAATTTTATATGTTCCCATGAAGAATAAGGAAATTATCTGAATGACTTTGTACAATCACAGATAAAAAAGATAATACCATTGTAGCAATTCTTAGTTTTAATAAATACATGAAAGAGATCATGGATAAGTTATATAGATTATAATGGCTTTTAATTTGTAGCTGAAATCCCATGTGACCGTACCAATGAAATACCTACATTTTAACTATTTTGTGTTATGCATTCTTATTAGCAAATAGTCTATTTGCACATTGCATTTCTACCAAGTCTTGTTTCTAATTAATTCGGCTATATAAACCCATAAAATGAACACTAAAAAGACATAAAAAATAATTGACCTCCCTAAGGCAACTTTCTTGGTTGTTGTGCAAGGGTATAAATTCATTAAAGTACTTGTCATTACTTGTGTTCATTAAAGGAAGAAACAATCTATTTTGTCATCAACAAACCAAACAAACTTCCTAACCTCTCACCACCTCCAAGATAACATTTACTTTAATTGGTCTGACCCCTACAATCCTTCGGGCTTTTTGAGAAAACAGGCAGATTCAGTGTGGAGTAAAATTAAGTGGGCCTCTACTTAGTTCCCGAAGTGGCTCTGTTAACTATAAATTCACATGAACAAAGTTCAAGTAAGAACGCCTTATAAGTGACAACTACATTCCAAGATGTCAAAACCAAACTCAGCCAATCTGAAAAAATGCGGGAAAATGCTTTATAAAATCATGGACATTAATTATAGACTTTTTCATTAGTGACAAAATTTATGAACAATCACTTTATAGATTGTTTTTGTTTTGTTTTGTTTTTTTGTTCTATATTGTTGTTTTTGTTTGCTTTTTGAGGCAGAGTTTTTCTGTAGCTTTGGGAACTATCCTGAACCTAGCTCTTGTAGATCAGGCTGGACTTGAACTCACAGAGATCCACCTGCCTCTGCCTCCCAAGTGCTGAGATTAAAGGTGTGTGCCACCACCACTCAGCCAAAATGTTTTAAAAGATATACAGAATAAATACCTTAAACATGAGATAGAGATGTGACCACTATTATCTAGAAGCTGGTGACTATACAAAAGGAAGTCACTAGCATGGCACGTGCAAATCAAAGGGAATAGATGGCACACTAATACATATTTTAAATTGAATATAAGAATTATACCAAGTCCCTGAAATGAAAGATTTGCATAGTTAAATGGCAGTGACTTACAAACCTTTTTCAATAAGTGAAAATGGTAAATATAGGCAGCCGAAAGAGCAAATTTCAAGTTGGGAGGATGGGCTAGATCATCTGCCCTTCTGACCGTTTGCTTGAAAAATAAGAAAAAGGCTTTACTTCATCCAAGATCCAGATGCTCTTAAAAGTGTATTTGATCTCACCAAGAGGTGTTTCTTCAAGATCTACTCTAGCTAATATTTGGCTATTACCAACTGTTGTATTTTTTAAGTAACTAAAATTTAAAGATTGACCAAAAAATGATAGTTTAGGTTTTTAAATTTTGTTTTTTATTTTTTGAAAGTGCCAAACATATATGTACTGAATTTTGCTAATTTTTATCCCTTTCAACACCTTCTCGCTTAAAGTTTAAGCCCCTCTCGCTTAAACTTCTCTTCTTCTCAATGATCTCTGGCTTACTGTGTTTGTATGTGTACATGTGTTTCTCTCTCAATTTAGATATAATTCTATACATTAGACTGGGATGGAAGCTATTATTGGAGCATAGGAAATTTTTCAGCTGCTTCACCATTGCAGACAATGACACTTCTTTCCCTAGTTTCCCTTAACTTTCAATAATATCCCAGAGAGGTGTTGTGTGATATTTTGATTGTGTTCTGACAAATAAAGTTGCTTGAAGTCAGAGGATGGAGCTACTCACTAGCTAACCAAAATTACCCACAGAGGTTTGAAAGGCTGTAGACAGATAGAGATAGTACGTAATAAGGCCAGGCTCAGAGAGGATCTCAGCTCTTTTGGAGGAAGGAACAGAAGAGGTAGGAAGTCATCTGTTGGCTTCCCCCCTGCTTATCTGATCTTTGAGGTTCTTACCCCGATATCTAACTTCCATTTTTTATTGATTAAAACAAACAAACAAACAAACAAACAATTAGTTAAGGCGTCACCTGGCATCCAAATTGGAGGTTACTTTCTTCAGTTTTTTTTTTTTTTTTATGTCTGTGAATCTAATTCATGGGATAGGTTCATCTGGATTTAAGTTAACTCTTCCAATTTCAATCAACCTTATCCAGAAATTCACTAACATATAAAGGAAGTTTGTGCCCTGAGTGAATCTAGATTCTACCAATTGACAATCAGTATAAACTATGACGGACATCAACATGCCTAACATTTTAAGGAGTTTATATTGAGTATTGATGAGTTCCAAATTATAATTGTGAGTACCATGGTCACTGTCTTAATTAGCTATCAGAGTTGTGAAAGAAAATATGTTTAAGGAACTTTTTTTTTCTCAATTAAAAAAATAAAAAAAAACAGAGCATCAAAAGACCTTTACATGAGATTATAGTTTAAAAAAAAAGATATGTTTAAGGAAGTCATTGGGAAAAAACAGTCTGATCTCACTGAGATAACAATGATGATGACTACAATGAAGGGGGAAACACTGATAGAGGGAGAAAGTGGAGTTCTCGTGCAAGTACACACATGTGAATAACACACACATTACTTTAAGGCAATATATTTCATTTTTAAAAGTTATTTGTTTAATTGCTTTTGAAGCTCTGTAGCTTAAATGCAGGATATACTAACTCTAACTTAGTTTAATGCACAATCTTAATTTTGAAATTTTGGTTCAGATAATTTTCACCATTCAGAGATTGGAAAGTAGTATAAAAATTACCAGATCCATTCGCCCAAACAGAACGAAAATTAGAAAACTGCCTATGTGTTATTTCTTTATTTTTCTTATCTCAGTATCTGCATAGACATGCAAAGGTACATTTTTTTCTATGTAACTTTGGATCAATACTGAAACAAAGACCCTGTTTCTAAAATACCTGTTTATCGAAAAGTCAACTCATTATCTTAAGTAGCTTAAGTCAAATAGCCAAATATTGAAATTTACTCTTTTTCCTTTTGGTATCTTTTGAATCCAGAATCAACTGGAATTCTTGCTAAATAAATATAGATTTACTCAATACTTCTTACTTAAACATAGAGAAATAAAATATACATAGTAATGGCATTCTAAACAAATAGAAATTTTCAGGAATATAAAAATTGTATGGGTGGAAGAAGTCTTCAGTGGTGGTACAAAAAAAAATTATTGGCAGAAATGGAAAGCTTAAAAATTTTCAAGAGAAAATTCCAAGAAGACAGAAGGATATAGAGATAGTTACTTCTAGGGAAATGTCCTTGCCTAGGAGAGGAGATTATCTTTCTGAGTGTTATGAGTCAAACTGACTTAGATGTAAAATAGCTCATAGTTGAAGGAAAGATTATTGATCTGATGCAAGACATATTGCCTTTACTTTCTCAATAAAAATATTAAATAAATTTTGAGGCCTAAGTTCAAATGAAAAAAAATACTTATAAGCAGATAGGCAAAGAATCACAGAAGTGAAAATATTGTCATTTTTCACAGCATCATATAAAGAAACTAGAAGGTCAGAGGTAAGACTAGGCAATCAGTCATGAAGATTCCTTTGAAAAATAAAACAAAACTGCAACAACAAAAACTGCCCCCAGGTATAGATGGTGTTAGAGAAAAAAGAAAAAGTTAGGGTAAATAAAAATAGAAGACGATAATAAAAAAAGAAGTTAAAGCACCCCAAAATTTTAATAATAAACAAAACTAAAAATAGTGAAATAGATTTATGTTAGGATGTCAGGGGGATGTTTTCAGAATAGTTGAAACTCCCAAAGTTGAACCAACAGTTCAGGTGCTATTGATATAAAAATGTGGGTACGATCAACATAGGAAAAGCATAGAAATCAAAAAGGCAATGTTCAAAGTAACAGGTGCAGAGGGAGTCCTAAATTTGAATGATTTTAGCATCTGATGATTTTCTGTCTTATCCTAATGCACAGGTATTGTCTTCCTCATATCTGAGGAGAAAAGAAAATATTTTCTTTGCTATTTTCTTCATTCCCAAGTAAAGTTTGTTTGCATTCTTTATATCCACTGTGAATAAAGAGAATCAAGTTTCAGGGTACTTGCCTCTTTTCTCACCCAGCAAGCTTTTCTTTCAGCAAGGATGTAAAAGCGCCTGTCCCTTATCTCTGCAAATTTGAATGCATTACATTTACATGATAAGCTGTAGTCCTCTGATAAGTCAACAATGCTCAAGTACCCAAATCTTATCAATTCTTTTTTTTTTTTCTGTAACTGAATCTCATAACTGCAATGAAAAATAAACAACAGATTGAAACCAATAGACTTCTAGCTTGAAGTGTCACTGAAAGGGTTTTTAAATTTGGGGTATGTTGATTTGAAATAGACCATTTTCATCATGTTTTCTTTTCACTGGTAATCTTAGCTAGCATCTTTATCTGCAATGAATAAAAGCACTATTTCTTGCTAGCAAATGGTTAAGGTCCTGTAAGAGTATAATACATTATACTTTTTCAGTGCAGTTTTTCCAATCACTAGTTCCTGCTGAAATGTTTAAACTTGAGAAAAACTTGGATAACTACTTGACACAGGAGCACAGAGATATTTTACATTGTGAAGGTTGCTAGCACATTTAAACTCCACATTATCATGTTGTTTTAAGTCCATTTAAAGGAGTGAGAAAGGATAAAATCTTAGAACTTTGTGCAAAGACAGAACTTTAGCATTTTATGAATGCATGTAGTATACTTAGGTTAGCTAATTCAACTAATCAGTATTACAGTGTTGATATCCAATATTGTTATACTACTAAAATGTGGTGATATGACTTAGCACCTTAAAAATCCCTTAAAACACTTATTTTTTGATTTTTACTGGTTTGTTTTCTGGGGGGGGGTGCTTTTTTGTTTTGTTTTGTCTTTTGGGCTTGGGTTTTATATTAACTGAGAAAAAAATCAAACTTTTTTGTATATGTTAAGAAGGATAACACTGTAAAAGATGTCAAGAAAATGCATCTGAATTAATTAATTTTATTCATATTATATCATTTACATACATATCTACTTTTTGGTATGAAATAACAGAAAAGGTAATATTTAAAATTTAAGTTTTTATATTTTGTTGTTCTTCAAGTGACTTGAAGATTAAATCATTTTACCCAGGGATAACTATAAATTAATATTTATTTCTATTTGTTCTCTCTATACTCCTGTATGTGATCCCTCATGAGTTCTCATTTCAGTGTTGAATAAGACTATTTTTCGTTGTGATAATTCTCCACTATCCTCCATATAAATGACATTTAAGATAGATCTTGCACTGTTGTAATATTTAATGAATAATGCATATGTGAAATATGGATGAGCTTCTATAGAAAGAACAAAAATTCCCATTAAATGGATAAAGAAGGTGTGGCATATATACACATTAAAGCTCTACTCAGTTGTAAAAAACAATGGCATCTTGAATTTTGCATGCAAATAGATGGAAATAAAAAACACTATCCTGAGTGAGATAACCCAGACCCATAAAGATGAATATGGTATGTACTCACTCATTAGTGGTTCTAGCCATAAATAAAGGACATTGAACCTATAATTCGTCATCCTAGAGATTCTAAATAATAAGGTGAACCTAAAGAAAACATATATTTATCCTCCTGGATATTGGAAGTAGACAAGATCGCTGGGCTAAAGTTGGGAGCACGGGGGTGGGAGTGATGCGGGAGGAAGGGGAGATGGGGAGAAAGAAGGGGAAAGGGGAACATTGGGGAGAGCTTTGGGGAATGGGATGGTTGGGATGAAGGAAGGGTGTATATGGGAGCAGGGAAGAAGATATCTTAATTAAGGAAGCCATTTTAGGGTTGCCAAGAGACTTTGGCTCTAGAGGGGTTCCCAGGTGTCCAGGGGATATCCCCAGCTAGGTCCTTGGGCAGCAGAGGAGAGGGAGCCTGAACTGGCCTTGTCCCATAGCCCAACTGATGAATATCTTGCATATCACCTTAGAACCTTCATCTGGCGATGGATGGAGATAGAGACAGAGACCCACATTGGAGCACTGGACTGAGCTCCCAAAGTCCAGATGAAGAGCAGGGGGAGGGAGAACATGAGCAAGGAAGTCAGGACCGCGAGGGGTGCGTCTACCTTCTGAGACAGTGGGACTGATCTAGTGACCCACCAGGGCCAGTTGGGCTGGGACTGAATGAGCATGTGATCAGACCAGACTCTCTGAATGTGGCTGACAACGGAGAAGCCAATGATAATGGCACTGGGTTTTGAACCTTACTGCAGAAACTGGCTTCTTTGGAGCCTAGTCTGTTTGGATGCACCTTCCTAGACCTGGATGGAGGCGGGAGGACTTGGACTTCCCAAAGGTCAGAGAACCCTGACTGCTCTTTGGATTAAAGAGGGAGGGAGAGGGGGAATGGGGGGATAAGAGGGAAATGGGAGGAGGGGAGGAGGTGGAAATTTGTAATAATAATAATAAATTCATTATTTAAAGACAAAATAAAAAGATCAGTCTGCCTCGGCCACCCAGCCCTGGGATTAAACACATGTGGTACCACACCAGACACTGTTTACTATCTTAAGAGAAATAGCCAGGTGGTGGTGGGGCAGGCTTTTAATCCCAGAATTTGGGAGGCAGAGGCAGATGGATCTCTTTAAGGTTAAGGTGAGTCTATTCAACAAGAGATAGTTTCAGGACAGGCACCAAAGTTATTCAGAGAAACTGTTTCAAAAAATTTACATACAAACCTGTGTATGCATGTAGGTATGTATGCAAAATCCCTGAGTTTTGCATAAGCCAATAGCTTTTAGAGTTCTTGTTATTAGTTCCTTGTATGATTAATATCCAGGTTATCATCTAATTTAAATTCAACAGGAAATTTTTTCCTATTAGTGATTGCTACCAGTATTACTACTACTAACATATATTTTAAAATATTAACTCTCTTAAGGATTTGATGATTATCACTAAGCAGTTTATTTGTGAATTATACAGGTGATCATTTTTAAAGACAATCAATGAGTTGTCATTAGTAACCCACATTATTTCTCTAGTGAAATATCTGTCAATATTTCCATAGGTGATATTAATTTGGAATGCTGGCTATTGGCTTTCTGTATATTTTGGAAACAGTTCTTTATCAAAAGTATACTTTAAACATATTTTCTGCTAGTTAAGTGTTGGGACCAATTGGAGTCCTGGTCTTCCCTGCTAGAGCCTTCTAATTGAAGTTACTAAAAGCTGTGCCTTGCCTAGAGGATCAGAGGATGGGATTTCACCTGTTGGCCATTGACTGCCTCCATGGTGCTATTAAAGAGGGGCTTTTGTACCAGTGGGGGAGTGGTGAAAGCAGGTTATATACTTCCATCATACAATGGCACAGGATATAAATTACTGTTCAAAAAGGAAGGAAGGGGGGGCATAAAATACATGGAAAAAATATAGGAGAAAACTAAGTAACAAGCAGGGCAAAGACCAAACTCTGCAACTCCAAGTTGAAGGTGTAAGAACTCCTTAAGTTTCAATTTCTTTCAGCACTGATGACTACAACACGTCTTTCTCTTGGGCTGATGCCACTCCAAGTTAGCGATTTTCCTTGGTCGATTTTGAAATCTCCAATATCTGGGTATCGAAGGCAACCCAGGGTTCCCTTTTACAGTTTGATACAATGGACTCTCTGGGCCACCATGCAGGGACAAACCTGCCACACATCAAGCTTCAGTGACGTCTCTTAGTGGCAGGTTCTATAACCTTCATGTATCTTTGACTCTAAATCTATTCATCCATATTTCTTTATTCTTTCTTCTCTTCTTATTTTTATCAGTTCTCTCTGAAACAAGCATTCCCAGTCTTATATACCCTTATAACCAACAATTCCCCAGTCCTAACAGCTTCCTGGGCTGAAATTCTTTTGCCCCATAAATATTAGATACAGGTTTACACACACACACACACACACACACACACACACACACACAGACGAGAGAGAGAGAGAGATCAGAGATGGTCAGTTAAAAGGTGGGAGTGGCTAGTGCATGTCTGGTGAACTCCTTAATGGAGAAAGTTAGTTTAAAAAAAGGAATTAAATCATCAGGGAATTCTAGAGGGGAAGGTTAGTGCACTGCATTACATTTTTAGGAGGTAGAAATACTGATCAAATGCCTGCTGATAAAGATAATTACAGGAAGGCAGACATGTTTGCCTAGGAGAGAGGAACGAAGGCCTGGCAGTGGGAAACTGTTTTCAAATATAGCTAGGGGGAAACCATTCTAAACTGTGGGAATTAAATAGCATATGTAACAGAAGGGAAGTTGGCTACAGTAAAAAAAAAAAAAAAAAAAAAAAAAACCTCCAACAAAGGACATCCCCTTTATTCACAAAACAGTAATACCAAAAAGCTTTGTTTTTTAGTTTAGCCTTTATCAGATCCCTTGGTTTTGATAAGTCACTCATGAAAAGATGACTGATCAATTACTGTTTAATGTTGCAGCTTGTAGATTATCAGCTACATCTACATTCCAGATATTATGGTTAACACTGGGAATGAGAGAGGTGACTCAGCAGCAGTTTATTTTTTTTTTAATTTATTTATTTATTTATTAAAGATTTCTGTCCCTTCCCCACCACCGCCTCCCCTTCTCCCCCCCTCCCCCCAATCAAATCCCCCTTCCTCATTTGCCCAAAGAGCAATCAGGGCTCCCCGCCCGTGGGAAGTCCAAGGACCACCCACCTCTATCCAGGTCTAGTAAGGTGAACATCCAAACTGCCTAGGCTCCCGCAAAGCCAATAGGTGCAGTATGATCAAAAACCCATTGGCATTGTTCTTGAGGTCTCAGTAGTCCTCCTTAGGCCTCATTAGATACTCCTGGACAGGTCCTTAATTTGATACCTAGCACATGAATCAGGCAGCTCACAATGACCTGCTACTCTAGCTTTAGTCAATCTTATGCCCTCTACTGGCCTCTGTGGGTAAGTAACCATGTACAGAAAAACAGAAAACATAAAAAGTGTTTAAAAAAATTGATATTTCTGAAAGTAAGCAAATTTACAGTATGTTAATTCTATTCTTGAAAAAAATCACTTTTAATTTTAATTTTTTTATTTTTGTATTTTTTGTTCACCTAACAATAATTAGCAAACTATAGTTCACATGTAATAACACTATCACTTTTAAGTTTTTTGTATGTTTTATTATTGTTCTATAAAATTTTAATGAAGTGTTTAAAAACTCCTTTGAAAAGGTATGAATACATCATGTTAACATACTAAACTTGTAGCAAAAGAAACAATAAATGTGGATTTGTTCTGAGTCACAGAAATGGAAGAGCTCAGAATTAAGCACAGATGGGATGGAAAGTGAGCTGGCATGTCATATGTAAAGAGTTATTAAACTGTTATCCCCACAGAGGCTCAGAATTTTCAATTTTAAAGAGAGAGATAGAGAAAGAAAGAAAGAAAGAAAGAAAGAAAGAAAGAAAGAAAGAAAGAAAATACACAGAAAATCAGACAGAATCTTGGAAGCTATCATCAGTAGGACAAATATTAAATTAATTGTTATAACTTGGTAACTCTATATGTTTTTCAACATGTAATAGAAATAGTTGTAATGGAATCTGTTGTTTGTTCTAGAGTATGTGAATCAATTGATGCCTAGTGTAATGAAGAAAAGGAAAGATAAAAGAGATAAAAGAAGAAAAAGAAGAAGCCTTGAAAATTTTGAAAAATTAGAATGAGTCCAGAAAAGTTCATTTAAATATAACCATTAAACAGAGAATCTGAAGATATTGGGGCGTTAGAAGTATTGTATTTCTTCTCTCTTTATCTCTCTTTCTGTGTATGTGTGACCCAGCCTCAGAGAATGTGACTGCCTAGCCAAAAATGGTATCAAGTCATGTAGCTAACTCAGGCAAGATTTATGGGATAATGTAAGTTATAAGAATTAGTTAATAAGTAGTCTGAGCTAATGGACCAATCGGTTTATTACTAATGTAGACCTTTATATAATTCTTTGGAACTTAATGACTGCAGGACTGAGCGGGACAGAAAACCTTGGTCAATAAATGATTGCACAAGTTATGTCAACATTACATTTGATGTAAATTGTTTCCAAACAAATGAAATATAACTTACATGCATATAGCAAATGAACTGGGAAAAAAGTTTTAAGGAGTATATACTAAAATATCCAATAGCTACAAACGTTTTCAAGCTATCTGATGCAGGAAAATAGCAACTTGTCTATGAGTTAGCAATAATTTGTGAATTAATTCAATAATTGGTGTACCCTCACTTAGTACTGCCTTCTTGGCAACAATAGTAGTCTGTAAGAAGAAGAAAGGATAAGAAAGCTTGTTGATGTCTTTTTTACTAAGAACCGTTTAGAACACACTCTTAAACTTCAATTTCCCAAGGAAATATGCATAAACTCTTTAATAGCTTTATTAGTTACAGTATTTGCATTTCATTATCCTACCCAAAGATTAAATACTATATATACATATGAAATAGTTAGAAAAAGTTCATTGAGGCATAATGTCCCATTTAGTTGCTATCTATATAGTTCTAATCCTTATATAAATAGCCAAGGGCTGCCAAATATTTCTTTCCTCTTATTTACCACACTGATGTACTTTTGCAGTGATGTTCTATTAAACAGGCAAAATCCCAAGTGGTAAAAACTCTCCTTTTTGCACAATTTTATCTCAAATGATATTTAAGCTTAATTTAGCGACATCTCAGAACAAATATAACATGATAGCAATCATTTTTACAAGGTTTTACAACGTTTAAGGCCAACTAAGTAACTTGACATTTATTTGCTTCTTGTTCTATTGTCAGTGTCTGCGGTGCTATGTTTTGAATCTGGAGATCCACTTATGCAAGGCAAACATTTGGAGAGTGTCATATATAGTTTGATTTATAGAAGAAACCTGAGAACAGTTTCTTTACTGAAACATTCACTATGTATTGTTCAATTTAATATTATTTCCCTGCTATAGACATTTATAAACATCATTACATATTTTGTAACTAATTTCTCTTACTAGGCTGTTCTCACTATACATATTGCAATGTTCTTAATAGTTCATTCTTATTTGTGAATATATAATATTAAAATGCATATTGTGTTTTCCCATTCCTTCTCTGGTGAACATTATAGTAATTACTCCTTTGAAAAATGTTACCCTTATATACAAACTCATCCTTTTGTTTAGGTTCATCATTATTTATTTATTTATTGTTTGTTTGTTTGTTTTGGTTATATGTCTAAGTGTGCAACAGCTGGGTTATATGGCAATGTTAAAGCTGTTTCAGAAACTGTCCAACATTTTCCAAATTGGTTGTGTGACTTCATTCTTACTATCATTTGAAGGAGATTTATTTCTCTGTTCTGATTGCTATTTGCTTCTGTCTACTAATTTCTAGTCATTCAATTGTTATAAAATTGCAACACTTATTTTGACTTGAAATTGTCATTCACTAAGACAATATTGATCCTATAATAATCAAAGACAAAGAAGTCATCAGTTTGAAAGGAAGGGAGCATCATGAGGCAAAACTTTGAGAGGTGAACTTAAGGGTTGGAATACGAAAAGGAAAATGAGAACATGATAATTATTTTTAATTAAAAGGAACACTGAACATTTTCCATGGAGGCATTAATAATTTCTATATTTTGTTCAAATAAAGTTTATCTAGATACTTTTCAAATCTTAAGTGGTATATTTTGATCATATGTCTAAGTTGTAAGAGCTATTCATTTGTATTAATATATATTTTGTAACATATATGATTTACAAAAATGTTCCTTTATTGATGGCATCTTTAAAATGTTAATTGTGTGCTTTGGGTTTAATTATTTTTCATTTTCAATGAAATCTGTACTGTCTATGTCTATGTTTTCTCATGTACAAATGCATACAATTCTGAGTAATGCATATTCTTCTATCTGCTTTCATTTGAGTTCTGTAAAATTAGCTTTCAAATTGAACTCTTTGATGCATTATACATTTTGCATGTGTGGTGACAGTTAAGAACCTATATTTGTTCTTCAGGATTTGATCTATTTACTTGTCCCAACTGCATTTATTAGAAATAGTACTTTACCAACTGGATGATCTTAATATCTTAACTAAAACTCACTTGACCAGAGATACAGATTCTTTTGTCTAGTCACAATCCTAATCCATATTGTCTCCCATTTCAAAGACAATAAACTTTTAAAATTATCATTTCCTTGCAATATGTCCTAACACTTAAAAGTATGTGTCCTCCTTCTACTGTCTATATTCTTTTTTTTTTTAAATTTTTATCTATTTATTTATTTATTTTAGATTTTTCGAGACAGGGTTTATCCGTAGCATTTTTTGGTTCCTGTCCTGGAACTAGCTCTTGTAGAACAGGCTGGCCTCGAACTCACAGAGATCTGCCTGCCTCTGCCTCCCAAGTGCGGGGATTAAAGGCATGCGCCACCGCCACCCAGCTTACTGTCTATGTTCTATAATTGTTTTAATTGTTATGAGTAACTTCATTCAAACAAATGATTCTTTAAATAACTTGCTAGTTTCTAAAGATAAGTATGCTGGCTTTTTTTGAGTTGTGGTGAAATTACAAATTTTTTAATCAGTTTTTTTAATAAAAATAAATATTTTACTACATGCTGGTAAAAACTTTCCTTCAATGTACATTTTATTTATTTATTTTTATGTTTTTCAGAGTATATTCATTCCATTTATTGTGTTAAATTAGTTTTGAAGGTATTTGCTTTTTGGTCCATCTGGGAATTATATGGTCTTCTGAATTTTATATATAGAACAAGGATTGCAGATGTTCAGAAATATCATTTTCTCTATTGATTTTATATACTATCATCAATATCTTGCAAAATTCAGCAGATTTTTAATGTAATTTCTAGGTAATTCTATATAAAAGATTTTTTCAAACCTAAAAATTATGACCACTTTACTTGTCTATTTTTGATTTTTCAGTCATTTAATTCATTTTGTTGGCAATTCTCTCATAAAATTATGAAAAGGAACTAAAGCTACATCACCTTCATCTTTTTCCTGACATTAGAGGAAAAAGATTCTGCATTTTCAATAAGGATAATGATGTTAGTCATAAAGAGTTTATCTGCCTTTTATTATTATGCAAAATTTCTCTTTTCTTTTAATAGACTTTTGTGTATTATATTTAAAGTTACTTTAGGTGCTGTCACTTTTTGTAAACTACTGATGTGAGAATTACTTTTTTAAACTTTGTTTACTTTGTACATTAGAGAACTTTCTGTTACTTAGACAAAAAACTTGAGAAAATCAATCTGGATTATAGTTGGTTATTATTGATTTAATAGCAAATATCCACAGATAAGTGAATGCAAGGAATATTTGTCTTTCTGCATATCAGATATCTCACTCAGAATGAATTTTTCTAAATGCACCAATTTGTCTCTGAATTTTATAATTTTATTTTTTAATGGTTGAGAAATCGTCCGTTGTATAAATATACCTTTTGCATTGAGGTTCTCCTAGGTTGTTTCCAATTTCTTGCTACTCTGATTAAAGCATCAGTGAACAGTTAGAACAAATATTTCTGAGTTAGGATGAAAGATATACTGATTTTCATTGTGTCTTTATGAGTTTTCACTCTCATGAGCAATGGATGAAATATGCTTTTACTCCAATAATTGCCAGTACAATTTCACTTTTTAAAAATGATCTTAATGATTCTGATGAGTGTAATATGAAAGCTCAAAGTACCTTTCATGTGTATTTCACTGATGGCTAAGAATGTTGATTATGTCATTGTTCCTCAAATATTTCGGGTTTGTCTTTTGACAATTCTCTGTTTAGATCTGAATCACATTTTTTTTTCATTAGGTTATTTGTTTCTTTGATATCTCAATTATTTAGTTTATAAATATTTTGGATGTGGCTCTTAATAATCTTTTTCCATTAAATTCTTTTTATTCC